>JAKOOJ010000006.1:73366545-74699045 GCA_022577455.1 Arizona elegans | reverse complement strand
TCAGATTTTCTCAAAACACAGTATTTCTATTAGATGCCATGTGAATAGAATTCTCTTTTTTTTCACACTCACCAAAGAAAACGTCATTTGTTCGTCTTTACCTGAAGGGAGAAAAATACACAAGTGTAGTACACCTGTTATTTGGGTGTTTATGTGACCAACCGTACAAGAATGTAAACTGTCTCCTTAAAGATCCTTGTCAGTGGACAAGTTATAAATCCCTGCAGAGCCAGACAAATTAGCCATTCTTGTTTTTCATACTGCTCTGAGCCTCTCACATGACATTCCCAAATAAGGCATTATAGTGTAAGCCAACTCTGACCACTAGTAATGACTTAGCTGCAATGGAATTATAACAGTCTGAATAACAGCGGTTTGCACTATGAATGTCTCAACTACTCCAGGAATGCCTGAGCAACCCTACAAACATGCTTCTCATTGACTAGTCTGAAAGGCCAAGAAAGTCAGCACATTTTGAAATTGCTGTTGATGTGCCATGACAATAGTTCAGCAAGGCCATTCATTCTATGCAAATCAGGGGATACCTGAATCTTTTTATGTATCCAAAGACAGAAAATGAAACAATTCATTTGTTCTTTGTCCCAAAGTACTTGAATAAAGGAACTAATACAGGAAAGCAATATATATGCAACCTATCATTTTTTTCTAATTTTACATGAAGTAGGGATAATTTTTTGTAGTAGGTGATTTTGTATGTTGTGTCAGTCTATTTGGTCAACTTTGTTTTATGATTTGGTGTATTGTGAGAACCTGCTTACTCAGCATATAAAAGAACCCAACCCATGGTTAAACAAAGCATGGCTTAGTATAATGTGAAAATACAATTTCAAAAATTAAACTTAGCTTCCTAAATTGTATTTAGGATCATGTAGGTCGTCCTCGATGTATGACCACAATTGATCCCAACATTTCTGTTGCTAAGTGAGACATTTGTTAAGTGAGTTTTGCTCCATTTTACAACCTTTCTTGCCATATTTATTAAGTGAATCATGGCAGTTAAGTTTGGAACATGTTTGTTAAGTGAATTTGGCTTCCCCATGTGACTTTACTTGTCAGAAAGTCGCAAAAGGTGTTCACATGACCTGAAGGCACTGCAGTTACTATAAATACATGCCAGTTGCTAAGCATCCACATTTTGTTCACATGACCTTGGAGATGCTGCAATGGTCTTAAGTGAAAAACAGTCATAAGTCATTTTTTTCCAGTGGTGTTGCAGTCACTAAATGAACTATTGTAAATTGAACAGTCACTAAATGAACTATTGTAAATTGAGGACTACTTTTATGGCCCAGGATAACTTCTTGAGGATTGAGCTTTGCTTGCAATTCGCTTGGCTAAAAACTTTATAGCACTATAGTCCTCTTGCTACTGCTGGTACCTTATAAAAGCTGATAAAAGTCTTCCAGGGACCTTTCATTTCTCAACTAATCTGGATAGGCTCATTAAATGAGTAGGCAGAGAGTTGTTTGGATGTAAATGATCCAGCTCCTAAATCCAACTGAGAAATGAAAAAATGCAAGGGGTTTTATGGGGTCCCCCTAACCAACTTGCTTAGACTGAAGAAGCTACTTGACTAAGCAGCGAAAAAATGTTTCGAACCAACAAGAAAAGAAGTCCAGCTGCCATGACTCAATTTCCAGACAATTCTACCTGGATGACTGAGAATCTTCATTGATTCAAACAGTACACTATTATGTGAACAAAGGTGCTCAGTGACAGGTCTATGGTATTTATCTCACTGAGGCTCTATGTCTTTTAAAATATACATAGTATGATAGTCTTCAGAATAATGGTGCTAGAAATTAAGATGATGAAATAGGAACGAGGCTCCCACACTTTCTTATGTCAGCAACTGCCTCTCATGACTTTGAAGGAGTGGTTATGAAGCCTGTCTTTTTTATATTTTACAAAGGCATGGATATTTGTGGTCATATGCACAACTAAAGGTAAAAGTAAAGGTTCCCTTCGCACATACAGTATGTGCTAGTCATTCCTGACTCTAGGGGGTGGTGCTTATCTCCGTTTCAAAGCTGAAGAGCCAGTGCTGTCTGAAGACGTCTCCGTGGTCATGTGGCCAGCATGACTAAATGCTAAAGGCACTGGGAAGGAACACTGTTACCTTCCCACCAAAGGTGGTCCCTATTTTTCTACTTGCATTTTTTACATAATTTACATAAGCTTCTCCTGGGACAAGTAACGGGAGCTTACGAGGCACTAGGGATTTGAACCACTTAATTGCCGACCTTTCAATTGACAAGCTCAGCATCTTAGCTGCTGAGCCACCATATCCCGATATGCACAACTAGTAACTACTAAATATATTATTTTTCATCTACGCAGTTCTATGCTCTAAAATGCAGATGGCTGAGTTTTGGTGTTCCATAGATTTTGGTTACTGAAAATTAGTTCCAAACTATTCTCATTCTTTTTCAGCAGGTTCAAGTGTAAGATCAAAAATGCCAACATTTCAGTTTTCCACAGTTATTGTAGATCCAGAAGTTGACACCAGATTCTAATGAAAACTGTTCTGAACAATATAAAGATACATATTGAAATTTCCTGATGAAGACAGCTTATAGTTGATATGGAGAATTTTGAAAGCTTTTGAGAATAGTTAAATCAACATTAGGCATTTGTTTATTGTGCAAAGAGACTAAGGAAGAATAACAAACACAAATAGAGTGAAATCCTACACTGTGGTAATGGCTTGTAGAAACTACACTTATAATTGTTTAAGCTTTTGTTTTCATTCCATTTTATCATTCCATTCCATCAGAGCCATTACTCTATCACCATCTGTTTTTGCTGAAATAGATGGGCACAGATCCTCCTCTAGAAATCAATACAACAATGAATGCTATATGTTTGTTGTTTACAATGTCCCACTTCTTTTAAGATATAAAGATAGGGAGGGTGTCCAGACACACCTGCATTACCGAGTCTTTTAAGTCTTACAGAAAATTTAGACTGTGTAGCAGAGAGCTGGGCATTGACAATCCCTCAACAGTCTATTCCTAAGATCTTAGCCTGGAAATAGTTTTCACACTGAAATGTATGACAAACCATTGGTGCCCAGGCTGTATACACTCTCTTTCCTTGTCATCCCTCTCAAAACAGATTGTGCATGTTTTAAATAATACAAATTAGCTGCAAAATATTTCACAATGGCCAACATGGGCTGATTATATAAGCCTAAGCAATGATGTGTTGCTTGGCTGCTTTCAAAAATCTGGGGGGAAAAACAACCCCGGAAGAAAACAAAACCCAGAAATGATTGTTTCTATGTTCTCTCATGTCCTGATTCACTCCATTTATAATAACAATGCCCACTTCTGATGATAAAATATTAGTCAGTTTCCTTGTAAAAAACCTCACCACTCTCTAGAAAACATTTTTTCAACTCCCTCATTGATTGGTTCCATTGCCATATTTTTAACTTCAAGTATTGCTTCCATATATTCAAACTAACTCTGATTTTTCCATATCACGATTGATTGTGTCTTATTCTTTCTACTTTGCATCTCTGATAAACAGATATTCAGTCTCATCTTTGCAATGGTTTTTTCCACTTCTGAGTGCTTCTGTAATGACTCATCTGTCCTACAAATTGTAGGTGGATAGAACATCGCATCATCTTTGCATTGCTGATTTCTGTATATTTGCATTTTTAATAGTGCCATTCTTAGTGTGTACAATTTCTTGCCTTGGAAAAACTCCACAACGTGGGCCACTAGCTGTGTTAGCTGGAAATTCAGAGACATATAGTCTAGCCAGCTTTAAATTGGGAAATACTCAGTGGTGGGATTCAGCCAGTTCGCACCACTTCGGAAGAACCAGTTGTTAACTTTCTGAGCAGTTTGGCAAACTGGTTGTTAGAAGAAATCCTTAGGGCAGAGAACCGGTTGTTAAATTACTTGAATCCCACCACTGGAAATACTGTTCTTCCATTTTCATAGAAAGTAACCTCTGAAAAGTTTTTATAGTTGACAAATAACAGTATTCTGTGCTAGAATTCTACTGATTACATGTATATTCTCTGTTCCTCCAGGAGTTCCAGGAGCTATTTTAGAAAGCATCCTCTTTTATCCTTGCCAGAATGGTCAAAAGTCACTGGGTTTGAATCTTTCTTTAGTCCTGTTCCAGTACTTGCTGAATATTACACAAACAATATATACTTTTGCCTACTTTTGCCTGTTTTAGACCAAGAATATATTTATTTATTTATTTATTTGTTTTAATTTCTATACCGCCCTTCTCCAATATAGGACTCAGGGCGGTGCACAGCCAAAGTAAAATCCAGACATAGAAAGATTAAAAAACTGATTAAAATAATTAAATAATTTGGCCATAATTAAAAACAGTTCCAATTTAAAATAGTTTAAAAGTTTGACTCAAGCCAGCCCAGCTAGTTGGAATAAATGGGTTTTCAGGGCCCGACGAAAAATCCGGAGGTCTGTTATTATACGTAACTCTGGGGGGAGGTTGTTCCAAAGGGTGGGCGCCGCCACAGAGAAGGCTCTCCCCCTGGGGGTCGCCAGCCGACATTGTCTGGTGGACGGCACCCTGAGGAGGCCCACTCTGTGCGAGCGTACTGGCCGGTGGGAGGCTATTGGTGGCAGAAGGCGGTCTCGTAGATACCCCGGCCCTAAGCCATGGAGCGCTTTAAAGGTGGTCACCAACACCTTGAAGCGCACCCGGAAGACCACCGGAAGCCAGTGCAGCTCACGCAGGAGAGGTGTCACATGGGAGCGCCTCGTCGCCCCCATAATCCCCCGCGCGGCCGCGTTCTGGACCAGCTGGAGTCTCCGGGTGCACCCCAGGGGGAGCCCCATGTAGAGAGCGTTACAGTAGACTAGTAATATATTGCAGTAATATATTATATATAAGACTAGTGATTTATTGCAGAAAAGACATGCTTTTCATAAAACTCTCAATGAAGATTCTGATAGCAATCTGAGGAGATCTGTTCTGACATGAAATCTGAGATCAGATTTCATGTCAATGAAATGTGCAAAAACTGTATTTAGTATTTAGTGTTCCAGCTAACAATTTTTTTGGGGGGTGGGGGCAAGGAAGGAGGAGGAGGAGAGTATTTTGAGTCCATGTTGACTCTAGTCTGCTGACTGGATAGGTGTTTTGAGTTTTCTTGACAAGATTTCAGAAGTGGTTTTTCATTGCCTTCTACCTAGGACTGAAAAAGAGTGACTGGCCTAAGGTCAGCCAACTGGCTTTGTGACTAAGTAGTAGAACTCACAGTCTTCCTCACTTGACTTAACCATACATCAAACTGGCTCTCCATGTACACAATTATACTTCCCTTACTCTAATTGGGTCTTACATTTCTTGCTCCCCAGCAAACAATCAGAATGCCATGCCTAAATAGTAGGTACTAAATAATAGTATGCATAGTTTTCATTGAATCTTGGTGCATATCTGTCTCTATCCCTCCCTTCCTCTCCACCCCCCTGTGTGTGTGTATGTGTGCACACGCACAGGTCAGAATTGCCTGAAGTATTTTTTCTTGCTTTTGGCAAACTCGATTTTCTTCAAGTTATGTTGATCTCTCTATTATTTTCCAGACATCTGTTTTACTACTTTTTACTCATATTAGACACTAAAAACATATCATCTATGTATAATGTTTAGGGATGTGAAGTACTTTGGAAATAATTCAGAAAAGGTGCTTCAAACCTCTTAGCTTCGCCCCTCTCCCCCGGATCACATCTCTGCCCTCTGCAACTGCCACATGAGCCCAAGAAAAAGAAAAGTTGGTCTTTTAAATAGGTGCAAACAGATGCTACTTCAGATATAGACATGAAGAGTGATGCAAAACATGTTTTGGAAACAAATCCAAAACAAATTTCTGCCATAAAGCATGAAGTAGTTCACAGATCTACAATCTAACCAGTTCATTATTCCCATTTATGCCCTACTGCCAAGATAATTTATCACACCTATTAATTCCTTTCCTAGAGTGGTAAGACTGTCATTCTTCTCTTTCTCTCTTCCTGTTTAATGTGCTTCCTGTTTGTGATTTGTTTTATAAGCCTTGGTAACAGTTCACTGATTTATAAATACTTCTGATAAATTCAAATAATATATGAGTTGAAATCACCTTATGACTTTAATTAATTAATTAATTAACATTGGCCTATGTTAATGGCAAATGTTGTGATAAATGTGTACCACTGAAAGAAGCATGAAAAAAAAGTCCCAAATTATCACTGTGACCATCCAAGAGGAATCAGGTGTGATTTGCTATCATCATGGCCTCAAAATGCTCAGAATATGATAAAATTATTATTATTCCAGAAACGTAAGAGGCATTAAAAACATCCAAGGAATGTGGTACTCTTTTGTAGAATTCCATATTTGATTTTATAAATGAGGTTGTTATAAAAGAAAAGTTTTTTTCTATCTTAGTTTAAATTGTTTGAATCTAAATTGAACCAATATAGAGAATATGCCTTACAGAATAAACACAATTTCTAACAATATATAAATTATTATATAAAAGTATTTCATTGCTTCAGTGCTATTACAGAAAGCACACATTCTATTCAAAGCATATGCTGTATTAAAGAGACAAATATGCAACAAAAAACATTTTCATATATCTGATGAAATGATCTGTAACCCACAGATGATCTGGCCACAATATGTTTGTTAGTTTTTAACAAAAACATAAGATTTCCTATTTCTGCTGTAAAACATTGACATGATTACTCCTCTTCACTGATTTATTGTCTCTTAAAATTATTAAAACACTATTTCATGAATGAAGTAATATCAAAGTATTTTTATCTTCCTTTTTATTTAGGACTAGAAAAATTTCAATAGTCTCCAGCTGCCACCTGGTGGTTATAGCTACAGTTGTAGAAAGAATTATTTATTTAGGTTCTGGTTTTTTCTCCTCTTGCAAATATATTACTTACATCCCATCAGATCTGTCAAGAAAAATATGGTCTGAGTCCCTTGGGTAAAATAGTGTCATCTAGGTGAACTCAGGAAACATCCCTTCTCTGTCACAGCCCCTGCTTATGAAACACTTAGCTTCCAGATGGTGGCAAAGATTTTATCCCAGTCCTTATGGCCAGATGGAACTTAATATACGTGTTGCAACTTGGTTCATAAAATGCCTTAATTATATATGTTGTTTGTTTGTTTGTGTTTTTTATTTGTATTTATTTACGGAGTTATTTGCTTAAGACATATATATCTTCTAACTAAATAAAGAAATAAGCAGTTCAGATGTATATTTTGGCCAGAATATACAAGAATAACAGAATAACAGAGTTGGAAGGAACCTTGGAGATCTTCTAGGCTGGTGTATGTGAATGCCAGGTCCGTAGTGAATAAGGCCCCCTTCGTACAAGATCTTATCAAGGAGGAGGGCGCAGACCTGGCTTGCATTATGGAGACCTGGCTGGGGCAGGAGGGGGGAGTTCCTGTCTCTGATTTATGTCCCCCAGGCTTTTGTGTACTGCACCAGCCGCGACGCCAGGGAAGGGGTGGGGGGGGTGGCGGTGGTTATTAGAGAAAGTCTTAGTCCTAGTCCTAGGGAGGTCATGGTCCCTCAGATAGGCGGTGTGAGTCTCTCTTATTGAAGTGGGACCCTGGAGTTCGGGTTTGTTGGTCACATACCTATCTCCCAGATGTGTGGCCACTGCCCTGCCTGCACTGCTCGATATCTTGGCCGAAGTGGCAGTTGAACTCCCCAACCTTTTGGTTGTGGGAGATTTCAATCTGCCATCGATTGGCGAGACATTTGAGACAGTTTGGGAGTTCGTGGCCTCCACGGCAGCCGTGGACCTGACTCAGGTGGTTCAGGGCCCAACTCATGGGGTGGATACACACTTGACCTGGTTTTTCTCTCTGGGCAGTGGATAAATGGCCGGGGTAGGGGGGAACTTTGCTCCCCATCATGGATTGACCATTCCCTCCTTATACTGGACTTTCAACCCACCAACCCTCGCCGCTGGGAGGCGGAACCAGTAAAATGGTTCCACCCCAGGTGCCTGATGGACCCAGAGAGATTCCTGACAGAGCTTGGGACATTCCCCGCTTCCCAATCCCATGATTCGACCGAGGCACTGGTGGCATCCTGGGAATGGGTGGCTGCCGGTGCCCTGGACCGAATCACACCTTTGCGGCTTCTGACCAATGAAGCGTCGGAAAAGACGCCTAGAGGAGTGTTGGAGGTCCTCCCGGTCTGAATATGATGAACACAGTTAAGAACCCATATTAGGTCTTATCTTGGCGATGGAAGCAGCGAAGCAGGATCACTTCACCGCTCTCATTGCATCAGCAGAAAACCGCCCAGCAGCCCTGTTTAGAGTGACCTGCTCTCTTCTCAATCAGGGAGCAAGGGAAGACCTCTTACAGGGCAGAGCTGAGGATTTTATACAGTTTCTGTAGGAAAAAATCGCTGAGATCCAGATAGGATTGGACTCTGACTGGGCAGAATCCATCCAGGAGACTGGGATAAGACTTGGGAGTAGTATCTGGGTTGAGTTTGACCCTGTTTCCATCGATGAAGTGGATAGGATTGTGGGTAGACTGGGTGCCTCCACATGTTTGTTGGATCTGTGTCCCTCCTGGCTTGTTTTGGCCACCCAGGAGGTGACTGGAGACTGGATCCAGGCAATTGTCAATGCTTCTTTGAGGGAGGGGTCTTCCCTGCCTCTTTTAAGGAGGCGGTGGTTCGACCCCTCCTGAAGAAGTCTGCCCTGGATCCAGACTCACTCAATAACTATCGGCCTGTCTCCAACCTTTGCTTTATAGCGAAGGTTGTTGAGTCTGTGGTGGCGCAACAGCTCCCACAGTTCCCGGGGGAAACGGAGTTCCTAGACCTGTACCAATCGGGGTTCCGGCATGGGCACAGCACGGAAACGGCATTGGTCACTCTGGTGAATGATCTCTGGCGGGCCAGGGATGGAGGCTGTTCCTCCATCCTGGTCCTACTTGACCTCTCAGTGGCTTTAGATACCATCGACCATGGTATCTTATTGCAGTGACTTGGGGGGTAGGAGACACTGTCCTACAGTGGTTCTCCTCCTACCTCTCAGGTCGCTCACAGTTTGTAAGGGCGGGGAGGCAGAGGTCCACCCTGAGGCCCCTAATCGTTTGGGTGCCTCAGGGGTCAGTTCTCTTTCCCCCTACTCTTTAACATCTATATGAAGCCGCTGGGTGAGATCATTCTTGGTTTCAGGGTGAGGTATCATCAATATGCTGATGATACTCAGCTATACATCTCCACTCCGGACCACCCTGGGGATGCCCTTTCCATGATGTCCCGATGCCTGGAGGCGGTACGGGCCTGGATGGGTAGGAACAGGCTCAGACATAACCCTTCCAAGACTGAGTGACTGTGGATGACGGCACCTCGTGTTCTAGAGGTCCCATCACTTTTGATGGGGGAGGAGGTACTTGCTCCCATTGAAAGGGCCCGCAACTTGGGTGTCCTCCTGGATTCCCGGCTGTCTTTGGATGACCATCTGACGGCCGTAACCAGGGGGCTTTCACCCAGGCTCACCTGGTGAGCCAGTTGCACCCTTTCCTAGACCGAGATGCTCTTCACACGGTCACTCGTGCCCTGGTTACTTCTCGCTTGGATTACTGCAACTCCCTCTACATTGGGCTGCCCTTGAGGTGCACCCAGAGGCTCCAGCTGGTCCAGAATGCGGCCGCGCGGGTTGTTACAGGAGCTCCCCGCTACTCCCGTGTAACACTTCTCCTATGCGAGCTGCACTGGTTACCAGTGGTCCTCCGGATCCGCTTCAAGGTGCTGGTACTTATCTATAAAGCCCTTCATGTCCGGAGAATTTGCAGGACCATCTCCTACCCACCTCCCATCGTCCTGTCAGCTCACACAGGACTGCCCTCCTCAGGGTACCGTCGACCAGACAATGTCGGCTGGCGATGTCCAGGGGTAGAGCGTTCTCTGTGGGCACTCCTGCCCTCTGGAATGAGTTACCCACCGAGCTTCGGACGGCGCCTGAGCTCTGCTCCTTGGCTGTTTGAACAAATGGGCTGTTTGAACAAATGGGCTGATTCTGATTCTTGGGTTTTATTTTATTTGTTCCTTGTTTTAATTGGTTTTAATTAGGATTTTTCTCCATTACTGTATGTTTTTAACATTTGTTCACCACCTGAGTCCTTTGGGAGAAGGGTGGCATATAAATATTTGTAAATAAATAAATAAAGTGCCTTCTCAGGCAGGAAACTCTATGCAAATATAAGTACATAGAGCATCTATCGATTTATAGAGCTGGAACAAACATCGAATACCTTTTAATTCAACCCTCCACTCAAGGAAGGAAACCTTATACCATCCCAGTCAAATGTCCAATCTATACTTGAAAACATCCACAATGATCACCAACAATTCAGGAGGCAAACTATTCCATTGGATAGTGAATCTCTGAATCTTGAGTCTATCTTCCAAAATGTTAACAATTCATCCCAGTTTGGTGTCATCCGCTCTTGGTGTCAAGCTCTTCCAGAAGCAAACTAATTTCAATTTATATTTGGACATATGTGTTATCCCACTCACTCATACAAACATATAACAGTGGTTTAGTGGATATATTAATATTCCTCAGCAATCCCTTTACCAAAACCTCAGAATTGTGCTAATTAAATCCAGCCAAAAGCGGACTGATGCTTGTCCACAGAGCAATGGCCAATGAGTCCGCAAGGCATTTGAAAGTTTCACAAACAAGATAAACCCACCAGGTAAATTTAAATAGACACTACAGAGGATCCATAAGGTGAATCATTGGCCCCCACGGAAAGGGCTCGCAACTTGGGTGTCCTCCTGGACTCACGGCTGTCTTTAGAAGAGCACTTGACGGCCGTGACCGGGAGGATTTTTCATCAGGTTCGCCTGATCCGCCAGTTGCGTCCCTTTCTGGATCGGGACTCATTACGCACGGTCACTCATGCCCTCGTCACCTCCCGTCTGGACTATTGTAACACTCTCTACATGGGGCTCCCCTTGAGGTGCACTCAGAGGCTCCAAATGGCGCAGAGTGCGGCCGCGCGGGTGGTGACGGGAGCGACGTGGAGCTCCCATGTAACACCTCTCCTGCGCGAGCTGCACTGGCTCCCGGTGGTCTTCCGAGTGCGCTTCAAGGTTTTGGTTATCACCTTTAGAGCGCTCCATGGCTTAGGACCTGGTTATTTACGGGACCGCCTGCTACTACCAATAGCCTCCCACCGACCAGTACGCTCCCATAGAGAGGGCCTCCTCCGGGTGCCGTCGGCCAAACAATGTCGACTGGCGGCCCCCAGGGGGAGAGCCTTCTCTGTGGGGGCACCTACTATCTGGAACGAGCTCCCCCCGGAGATACGGAGGATCCCGGATCTGCGTACCTTCCGTTGCGCGCTTAAGACCTTCCTCTTTCACCAAGCCGGCCTGACCTAAGTCTTTTAAATTATTGGGGTTTTAAATTTGTTCAGCCAAATTATCTAATTCGTTTTAATCTATTTTAAATTTTGTATTTATATGTTTTATTCCATGGCTGTTCACCACCCTGAGTCCTTCAGGAGTAGGGCGGTATACAAATTCAATAAAATAAAAAATGAATAAATAAACAAATGTCCAGAGTTTACGAGGCCTGAAATTGTCACATATTTGTTCTCTCTCTCTCTCTCTCTCTCTCTCTCTCTCTTTCTTTCTCTTCCTCCCTCCCCTCTTCTATCTATCTATCTATCTATCTATCTATCTATCTATCTATTTATCTATCTATCTATCTATCTATCTATCTATCTATCTATCTATCTATCTATCTATCTACATACCTACCTACCTACATCTATCTATCTATCTATCTATCATCTATCTATCTATCTATCTATCTATCTATCTATCTATCTATCATCGCTCATCCATCATTTATCACCTAGCATGTATCACAAAATGTGATGACATTTCTGTATCATCTGTCCTATAGCCATTTTCTGTTTATGTTACCCAGGTCTTTTTTTGCAGAACTCAGCTGTCTCTAGATACTATCGTTCTGCCAACTTCAGTGAGAAAATTAGAAAATCTTCACTCTAACTCTCTCCCCTCTGCAACTGGATAGAAACAAAAATATTGTGGGAAGCAAACAAGCCCTACAAGCCTTACTCCTTATGGCTCTCAAGTCATCATCATCTAAAAAATCTGAAGACCTGCCCACTCTGGGCCATAATTATGTCACCATCCTTTCTAGTTCCTAGGATGCCAAAAAGTAAGTAAAAGTCATATTCAGTCTCCATCAGCAAACAGTTGTCCTTCCCTGAGTAAGAGCTTTGTCATTTACTTCTTTGCCTTCAGCAGCAATGTGCTCAACTAAAGCAACTGCCAAAAGTAAATGTGTACCGAAATCTCAAAAGCTCACTGCCCCTCTGAAATAGTCTAGTTTATCTTTCTCCCAGGACTCTTTGGTTTTATTTCAGTATTTCAAATGTTCTTTGAATGTAGTATTTATCATACTTAATTATTGAGAATGTGTACTGCCGTATATTTTAAGTGTGCGTGGGAAGATGTACCAGTGGTGGTATTCAGCCAGTTCTATCCGGTTCCACTGAACCCATAGCGGCGGCTGCAGAGGCTCCGCCCACCCGCCTGAATGTAATCACATCCCACTTATCCATGTTTTTGATGTCTGCACATGTGCGGAAGGCCCCGCATGCGCCAGGGTTGGGTTCCACTTACCTTTACTACTGGTTCGCAGCAGGACCATGCACAGATCATGCATGTTTTTTTTTCATTTTTTTCATTTATTTAAATTTCTATACCGCCCTTCTACAATATAGGACTCAGGGCGGTGCACAGCCAAAATAAAAAATCAGACATAGAAAAATTAAAAACTGATTAAAATAATTAGATAATTTGGCCATAATTAAAAACAATTCCAATTTAAAATAGTTTAAAAATTTGACTCAAGCCAGCCCAGCTAGTTGGAATAAATGGGTTTTCAGGGCCCGACGAAAAATCCGGAGGTCTGTTATTGTACGTAACTCTGGGGGGAGATTGTTCCAAAGGGTGGGCGCCGCCACAGAGAAGGCTCTCCCCCTGGGGGTCGCCAGCCGACATTGTCTGGCGGACGGCATCCTGAGGAGGCCCACTCTGTGCGAGCGTACTGGCCGGTGGGAGGCTATTGGTGGCAGAAGGCGGTCTCGTAAATACCCCGGCCCTAAGCCATGTTGATGTCGTGTTTTATTACCGGTTGCTTTCGGACCGAACCGGGAGCAACCCACCACTGGTATGTGCTCACATTTGCAAAGCAGTAGTGAAGGTAAGTGAATACCACCCCGAGAATGCAAAAATAGTGCAACTACCTTGGCTGTTTCTTGTTCTGGATCTGAATTGTTTTCCTATGTAAAATTTATAGCTGAAGTTTCCTTTAGAATTGAATGGAACTATCAGAAACATGCTTGTGCGCATACAAACACACACACACATGGGGGGTTGGCAGAGACACAGAGAGGGTGACATTTGAACCACTGAAAATTGGTTTGTGCAGTACAAGGCATGACATTCACATGCAGCATATCCATGGGCATTGTAGAACTAAGCTAATTTATATTCACCCATGAGAACTTAACTGAAAATAGCATTTATTTTTCCTCAGATTGAAAGGAAATAGGAAAAGTGGAGGGGCGGTTGGCTCAGCACTAGCTAAAAATGACATTTTGTAAGCAGATTAATCTTTCAGTTGTTTTAATAAATTCCTCAAAGGCTCTCTCATCTATTCTACTACTATGCAAGTTTATGATTTTTTAAACCTCAATTTTCTGGTTTAACTTGAATAGGAGAAAAGATTGCTTCTTTAGCACTCACGGTAATGAGATTTATAATAATACGAGTTTTCCAATTGCAGCATTCAGCCTTCAGCTTCACTCCCAAAAACACACCTGCGCCATGCCAATAACTCAGCTCAACAAATAACCTTCTTTTCATTGAAGCCTAATGGAAATTAATATAAGAGACCCTGTGTATAATACTAAGAAATTAAAGTTGGAGAATGGAACCAGCAGAAGATAGAGGACGTATTATATAAATAGAAAATAAGAAAATGCAAACATGAAAGAAGATAAAAACATTCATTCCTTAATTTAACTCCTGAAGCTCTTCATTTGCATTTGAAATATAAGGAAAGAGGCCAATTTTTGTGGCTGGAATGATGTCTTCTTATGTTGTAGATTTCTGAATGAAGAATGATTATGTAATTATCTGCCTATGATAAACTAAATTTCATCCAGTCAAACAAATTAAACTCAAGGTTATAAAATGCCCTGAAGCAAATAGGCCACAGTGGGTCTCTCATGAAGTCTTCTCTTCTAACTTAATATAACTGCAACCATACATTACATGTTGTTCTTTAAACTGCTCACATCTTTCTTTCTGAGGAACTCATCAATTCTATCCAGCCGTGACTTTTTATTATTCCTCTTTGTCTTGTAATTTGATTCTTTTCCATTCTCTCTAAGGGCAAGTCTACTCTTTTTTTATTTGCTCCCTCACCAGTTCCAGCCACCCATAGCAATTTTCTGACACCATTTTCTGACATCATCTGTGCAAGACAAATGATATCAGAAAAAGAAAAGAAAGGGAACAATCTATATCAGAACCAAAAGAAAGAATATGAAAATCGGATGTGAAAGCATCTATGCAAGCAAACATCTGCAAAAGCAAATGAAAAGAATGAAGATTAGTGAGGAGGGTAGAATCTGTAAAAGGACCTATTTGTCAGGCCAGTAAGCAAGCATGGACAGAAGACAAAGATGCAAAAGGGTAACCTGCTGGACTATGTCTTGGTCATAGTTCAAACCCAACACCATCTACCTCCTTGCCAACTCACTGCAAATCAGATTAGAATTCTTAAAGTCATATCAAAGGGGTTTTTTATTTGGAAAAGGCAACTGGACTGATTTTTTTTGAGGAAAAATAAGACATTTCGCTTCCTATCCTGGAAGCTTCATCATGTATTGTATGCTATGGGAGATGGAAGGACAGATGAGATTAGTTGGTGGAATTATAGGCTCTGACAGGACAGGTTATGACAGAATTCTTAAAGTCAGTTTCAGGTGCAATTGGAAGCAGCTTTAGTCTAGAACTGTCATACACTGTATAGCAAATAGCTTGAATCCGAAAGTCAGGAAGGTTAGGGCCCAGAATGGCTTAAGACTGGCAACTAATACAAACAACAACAACAACAAATTCTTTCAGTATGTTAGGTCAAGAAAAAGACAAAGAACTGATAAGTCCACCAATGGGAGCAGATGGCAAGAAGGTGACAGGCAGCAGGGGGAAGAAAGAACTGCTTAATTCCTTCTTTGCATTATCTTTGCAAAAGGAAGAAATAGCACACCCTATCAAAAATAGCACTGAGGGAGATAGACTAGGTATGCAAGTCAAAACTGGCAAGGAATTAGTAAGAGAATACTATGCACTCTGGACAACTATAAATCACCTGGACCTTATATCCCAATATAAGAATATATTCTTATTCTGAAGAAGCTGACAAACATGATCCCAGAACCATTGAATGTGATCTTTCAAAACTCTTGTAGCAGAGGAACTACCAGAACAATTGAAAAGAACTAATGTGGTTCCAATTTACAAAAAGGGCAAAAATAGATCCAGGAAATTATAGGCCAATCAGCCTGACATCAATATCTGTGACAATCTTGGAAAAGATAATCAAGCAGCTAATCTGCAAACACCTAAAAACAAGCAAAGCAACTACTAGAAGCCATCATCATCATCATTATTTTCTTAAAAAACACTTTATTGCTTTTGATAAAATGACAAAATTAGGAGATCAGGGAAATATTCTGGACATAATATAGTTGGACTTCAGTAATGCATTTGACAAAGGAGATGCCAGCCAACTCTTGATAAGGTAGAAAAATATGGGATAGACAATACCACCACCAAATGGACTTACAATTGGCTGACCAACCACACCCAGCATGTAGTCCTCAATAGAACCACATCTATATAGAGAGAAGCTTGCAGCAGGCTACTCCAAAGTTCTGTCTTGGGCCAAATGCTCTTCAACATCTTCATAAAATGATCTAGAAGAAGGGATAGGAGAACTTATCAAATTTGCATTTTTATTACTATTCACATTAAATGGAAAAAATGATGAATATGAAAAGATTCATGGTTCCCATCTGTACATGGAAGAGGTAAGGATTGGTTTAGCTCCCAGGAATAAAAATATTAGGTAATTAAGTAAGAAAATTCTTCCTATGAAAATTTAGGTTTCTTATAACTTTTCAGGAGCTTCACTGAAATAGAAGTAAATCACAAAAGCTTAGCTCAGCTTATCAAATACTGTGAGAACAAGGGTCTGTAATTAGTTTTAAATCGGTGGTAGATTCTCATATGGTAATGGCCTTTGCTGGATTTTAATTTAATGGTACCTTATCAGAGCTGGGAAATATATAAATAGAAAGGACTTTTCTTTGTATCTGATGAATCACCATCTGACTTGCTGGCCCAGTATTTTCTGCTCTGGATGACACTGGACCTCCAGGATATCACACAAACTTTTGTTTATTATCTCTAGTCTTTTAAACCTAGCATTTTACACCTAGAGGAAACCTCAAGTTTACATGAGACATGATCCACGGCAGAGATTAATCTTCAGCTCTGGCATACCACATAAGTGAAGTATTTTTCACCTGCCAAAGAATTCTCACTGGGTGCACCAGTTTGCTCCAGATATGCATACAAATAGAGAGAGCCGCATGTATTTCTATATTCATGTGATTCAGACTCTGTATATAGCAGGTAGTATTTTCCACACACAATTTTCAGGTATTTTTATGCTGAACCCCCTTTTCCAAACTTCAGTTTATAGTGATTGTTTTTACTTCTTATTTGAAGTGTTGAGAATGAGAAACAAAAATGACCGTTCTGCCTGAAATTGCTACAGATCATGCAGTAACAAGGAAGGGAGGGAGGGAGGGAGATTTCGGATATATAGTGAATCCTGATGAGAAGGGCAAACTGTCAAAACTGTTGCAAATTATTTGCCTGCTCATTTTGTCTCTGCTATTAAGAATTGCTAGTAGGATCTGAAGCCAGGAGCAGAAAGGCAATGTAAGAGAAGAGTTCCCTCCAATGGATAAATGAAGCCATAACATCTCTTCCTGCTTCTAAAATAAATTTTAAAAATCCTAGTTTTATTGAGATTTCAACTGCGCTGAAAATAAATTAGTTCAGCTTACCAACTCTACTGACATGATAGGAAAATGTCATCTTGGGCTGCTTTCAAACTAGCAGAGGGATTATACAAATTTTACATTTCCTGCAATAATATGTCCTGTTCATTTTCAAAGTGAATTTTTTGACTTTTAGGTTTATTTTGTAGGTTTATTTTGACCTACTTTTTAGAAAATAGCATTTCATAGACAATCTTGCAAGTACAATTATATTTTTAAGACAGAGTGGAATTTAGTCATCTATATGAGGGAAAGAAAAAGTTAGGTTTTCTCGAAGATTACAAAAACGTGTTACAAAAAGATTACAAAAATGTGACAGATTGTTAAGTGATAAGAGGAGACAGCATCTACTCAGCATAGCTAGTGATTTATTATATTTTGACAATTGAGAAAACATAGTAATTGAAGAAAAGAAAATTAAAAGTAGGACAATGATAAATGGTCAGATATAAAGTTAACATCATTTAAGAATGCTTGATGAAATCAAACAGACTTCTTTAGCTGAAAACTTCAAAGTTCTTCTAGGCTGCTGAAAGATACTAAAGTGGATATAATTCAGAAAGAAGATACTGAAGCAAAACTTTTGATCATCAGAAAAGCAACGCCAAAGCAGTTTTCCACATGTTATATCAGACCCTTAAAATCTTTTAAGACAGTAATGTTGTTAATAAATAGAAAAAAGCTTCATAAAAACTACCAGCTTTAGTAGGCTAGGCCAAACCCTGTCAGCAGTCTGTGTTATACAGCACCCAATTATATGCATCTGAGAAACTCATGACCAGGATAGGAGAAAGATAGCTCTTCTTCATGTTGTTGTCCAGAAGCTGGTGTTTAAAGTATACTGTCTGTAACTAGTGGACTTTAGCCTTTAACAACTCTATCCTCCATTAATTTATGCATGACTTATTTAAAACTTTCTAAAAACCTTTTACAACATCAAGTTATAGAGAGTCTGTAGTTTAACTGTAAACTGAATAAGGAACTAGATCCTTCTATTTAGGGGATGGTTCTACTTACCTTTACTACTGGTTCTTAACGGGGCCTTGTGCACCGAAGCATGCACAGAAACTTCTTGATGACGTTGGGTTCAGTGGGCGGAGCCTCCTGCCAGTATTACTACCGGTTCTTGCGAATTGGTCCGAACCAGGGGCAACCCACCACTGCTTCTATTAGTCTCTATATTATGCTTCTATGGATAGCACATTATTCCATATATTTTCCTATAATGACAGCGAAACATCTCTCTGTTTTCTATAAATCTAGAGTGGAAGTAGATAATTTCTGATTTGTTTGAAGTTTAAAACTTTCTTCTATATCCCTGAATTTATTCTGGAATTGATCAGATTAAGCAGGCAGAAAAGCATGCATTTTTTTTCTCTGCCACTGAGTAAATTGTGGCATGTTACATCTAAAAAAACAGGACTACAATACAAAACGATTGGAAATACCAATGTGACTGGCTCAGCTATTGGAACATTGGATCCTAAATAGCCTTGGCAACATTCTAAACTGGAATAGAGAATGATTCAAACAATTGCCCCTAATTACTCTCTCTATCTGCTACAGAAGGTCCTATGAATGAATTGGAAGAGCTAAAGTAGCAATTTAGATAGCTAATGCACAGGTGGAGGTAGACTTGATTAAAATCTAATAAGGCACAGCATAAACTCTATTTGAAGTTTTTACGTGTTATGGCATTTGTAGCATACGGAATACCTTTTTTCTTCCTTTTTTTTTCTTTTCAATGCACATGTTGTATCTCCAAACTCATGTTTTGATGAGTTGTTTTGGATTGTGAAGTGAACAACTCAAACCTTTCAAACTGCTTCTCAAAACTTCAATAGTTAATTGCTGAATATATATATATATGTATTTAATGTAAAATACCAGAAGCTTTGATAGATATGAGGCAAGAAAACCACAATTCTTCTGATCTCCAGGAAGATTGTGAAAAATTAACTGTTCCAGAAGACTTTTAGGATTTATGTATTGTAGAAAATGCAGTGCCAGGAATATTGTATTAATCATATTTTTTAGAACAACTTATATTATATTTCTGATTATATGCTATTGTATATTACCATTATTACTGCATTGGTTCTGGATATTGTTTTCACACTATCTGGCCTAGTCTTGACCAAAGCAGTTGATAAATATTTAAGTAGATAGAATTATAAAATAGTTACAAATAGAAGTAAATAGGTTAATGAACATTTTGGCCATACGCTACTAAAGTTTTCATTATTAGATGCCTAATACAATCACTATTAATAAGACAACATTGCATTGATGGCTTTGTTTTAAACCTGTCTTTTTCTTATAGATAGGAAAAGAATACCCATTTTTATTATTTTTAGTTTGGGTGGGCTTTTCATATTGTACCATGTTTACTAGGTTTAGGGTGAGGAGATGTTGTTCAGGCAGCTGGCGTGGGAGGAGCAGCCTTGTCATTTATCTCATCTCCCTATCTTCCCCTTTCTCTTCCTACAGGCTCTCCAAGGGCTGGATGTTAACAAATTACCTTAATTATTCCCACACTCCATTCCTTTGGTGGTAGATATGGTACAAGCCATATGCAACTCTGTAGGAGTAAATTTATAAATGAAATTCCCAAAGTTTAGAGCTCAGAAGGTGATTGAAAGTGGAATTGATGGAAAAGGCCTTCGAGACCATATATTCTAAGCAACGTCAAGAATAAGTACTGCAATCTGCACTGCTGAAATCGTGTAGGCAATGGCTTAATTACTATAATTAGCTTGGAATCAAAGCCTATCACTGGAACTTAATAAGTCCCAAGCATAATAAGTTATACTCTAAAATAGCTGATTTTTTTTTTAAAACAATAGACTTACAGCAAAATGAGAAACAAAGAAAAGATAAATACTTCATTTAAGTATTCATTTATATTTGAAGCACTTTGCTGCTATGGTGGCTAGCATATTACAAAGAACAGAAAAGTATAGTGGAGCTATGTATTATGATATTTTAAAAAATTAATACAATAATTTTCAAATATGATACTTGCAGTTGGAAATATTTAAACTTCATAATGATTTCATGAAGCATGTATCGTTTTTGCATGCAGTGTCTTTTCATATAAGTGATGTATATTCTTTTTTAATGTAATTTTATTATTTTATTAAAAAAATTAAAAAGGAAGACAAAACTAATATAAACTAATATAAAATAAAAAAGAAGATAAAGAGAACTAAATCAGAAAGAAAGCTAAAAGTTAAAGAAAGGAAAAAAGGAAAAGAAAAATGGAAAGGAAAGGAAAGGAAAGGAAAGGAAAGGAAAGGAAAGGAAAGGAAAGGAAAGGAAGTAGTTTCCTATCTTCTTTTCAGCAATTGTAAATACAATGATACATTTGCCTTTTACTTTAAGCTCATAATTTGACTCACTTCCTTCTATTACATGTCCTGTTTAATCAAAATCATAAATCACAAGATCAGTTTTTTCTGTTTTATGAAAATGGTTTCCAGATAAATATATATAGATAGATATTGTCTTTTATCAAAGAAGGCAATATCACCAACTCAGCAAGTTCAATCATCTTCACTAACCACTCCTTTAATGTGGTAGTTGCAAATCTTTGTACATACAACAATCTTGCTGCAGTTATCATATACAAAAACAAAAAAAGTTCCATTACTTTTTACCAGCTATTAAATTGATATTTAAAGTTCTCTGAATCAGTATGTGTATTTGTTGCCGTAATTCGAGGATCGGACTCAATAAAGAATTCAGAATTATAGTATTCAAACAAAGTATTGTTTATTTACAGCAGGCATTCTATATTCCCTGAGTGATTGCAGATAGAAGCAAGGAGGAGGAGCGTGTATCCCCTTTTATATCAATGAGGTGGGATTAGGGAGTAGGAGTGGTTACAGATGAATACATTAGGGAAGGAAGAATAAATTAACCCTTGATATTCTATGAGCATACATTTCCCCCATTCAAGAATAAGGCATTTACCCATGACAAATCCCCCTCTAAATGCCGATTCGACATACAACAGTAATTACATTCAGATTCAGAACAATATAAAACTTGTAATTTTGAAGTTAAATATTTATGTTGCTTAGATTGTAAAGGCTTAGTAAATATATCAGCTATTTGTTCTGTGGTTTCGCAATGAATAGCTCTAATGAATCCATTTTGAGATAATTGTCTTACATGCTTGTATTTGATAACTATATGTCTAGATCACTGACCAATAGTATCTGCTCTAGAGATCTCTATTGCAGCTTTGTTATCTTCATGTATAACAAATGATAATGAAGGACTCTTCCAAACATCTGATAATAGATCATTGAACCATACGAGGTTATTAGAAGCTTTTGACAAGCAAATATACTCTGCCTCAGTCGTTGATGTAGCTACTAGATCTTGTTTTCCAGTATACCAGTAGACTGGACAATTGTTAAGAAAGAATACATAGCCGGAAGTACTCTTCCTGCACTTAGTGTCGCCTGCCCAGTCTGCATCAGCGTAACAAGTGAGAATAGGCTCTTTAACATTGTTGGGTTCTAACAGTAAGCAAAAGTCTAAGCTGTGTTTCAAATACCTTAGCACTTGTTTAATGGCTTCCCAATGATAAATTAAAGGTTTACTGACATATCTGGATAATAAATTAAGGGGTAGAGCAATATCGGGTCTGGTCCAATTAGAAATATATAAAAGGGAACCAATAACTGATCTGTAAAGTGTATTACCATTAAACTCAGGAAATGATTCATTCATATTTCTTAGAAAATCAGCTTGCATTGGTGTATCACAAGGCTTTGCATCATTCATATTGCATTTGTTCAAGAGTTCAATAATCTTATCCTTCTGAGACAATCTAAATCCTTTTTTAGTTTTACTAATTTGAACTCCAAGATATTTATTTACTTTCCCCAATGATTTTAATGAAAAATGTTCTCCTAATTTAGTTACAAATGTATCTCTCTTATCTTTATGTTTGCCAATATACAAAATGTCATCCACATAAATTAACACAAATTCTAGTGAATCACCATCTCTCCTAACAAAGAAACAATTGTCTGCAGTTGTGGCGTTGAAGTTCATAGTTTTGAGTACGTTGACCAAACATTCATACCAACGTTTGCCGGATTGCTTTAATCCATACAAACTTTTGTTTAGTAACCAAGTTTCGTTTCTATTTGTGTTTTGGCTATGAGGAGCTCTTACATATATTTCCTTATTGAGTTTTTCATGTAGGTATGCAGTTTGTATGTCGTATTGAAAGACTACAAGATTAAGGGCTGATGCTATTACTAAAGCTGTCTTAACACTTTCAGTCCTTACAGTGGGAGAATATGTGTCGGTATAATCCTCAGGATACTTTTGAGCGTAGCCCTGTGCAACTAGTCTTGCTTTATATAACGTGTTGCCCTCTTCTAGATTTTTAATTTTGAATATCCACCTAGTGCCAATAATTGTTTTGTCTTTTGGAGCAGGTGTTGGGGTGAATACTTTTAGTTCTCGCAAACTGTCCATTTCTTTGGCCATGGCTAATTCCCATTTCTTTCTTTCTTCTGTGGGGAGTTTTAATACTTCCTCATATGTATTGGGTGTTGATGTATCATCATTTATATGCATTATGTAATCCTTATATCTATTTGGTACTTGGTTCCTGTTACATCTAATTGTTCTTTCTGGTCTGCTATCGTTATCGTGTAAATATCTTGCTTCCTTTTGTGTTAATGAATCTGTTTTGATTTTGGGACAATTTCCCATCCATGTTTTGTTGTTGCCCTTTTGTGTACTGTAGTTATGTTCTTCTCTTTCTGTCTTACCTTGAGTTTTAATGTCTGGTCTTGTTGTTGGAAGTATCTCATTAAGATGTATCTTAGACCAATTGGCCTGTTCATGAAATACAGCTGTCCTAGAAATTATGAATTTGTTATTATTGTCAAAAAATCTGTATCCCTTTGTGCCTGTTTCATAGCCCATGAATCTGAGCCTTCTAGATACATTATCTCCCTTACGTCTCAATTGTTTTGGTATATGTACATCCGCTGTAACTCCAAATACATGCATATGGGCTATCTTGGGTTTTTTACTATACATCAATTCATATGGTGTTTTATTTATGACACTAGACCAAAGTCTGTTTAGAGTATAATTGGAATATAATAGTGCTTCTGACCAGAAATGTTTGCCTAAACCAGCATCTTCTAATGTACATCTAATCATGGTTTGTAGTGTCGAGTTCTTTCATTCTGCTAGTCCATTTTGAAATGCAGAGAAAGGACTAGAGGTGAAGTGTAGCATCCCTTTGGCTTTTAGCCATTGGGAGATTCCTGTGACATGAATTCAGATCTCCTGTCTGTCATGATCTGCTTTATTTTTACATTGTGTTGTGTTTCTACACGTTTATAAAATTCTTTAAACTTTTGAAATGTTTCATCTTTGTGTTTTAAAGTGTAGACAAAGCCATAACGACTATAGTCGTCTACAATAGTAAGAAAGTATCGTTTTTTGTATGTAATTGATGGAGTTAATGGAACAACTAGATCCATATGTACTAGGTTAAAAATATGATTTGATGATCTTATTGCCTTTTTTGGTCTGGGTTTGGTTCTGAGTTTTGAGAACTTACATACTGAACATTCCAAGTAATTTTTACAATCTTTTATTTTAACACCTTCAGCATGTTCAATCATTTTTTGTATTACAGGAAAACTAGCATGTCCTAATTTTCTATGTAATATATGTGCATATTCATCATGAATTGGTTTTCCAATTATTGGTCTTTTGTTATTATGTGTATCGTTAACAGATGTGTTTTCATTGTTATGTTCTGTTTCGTGTTCCTCATTGTCATTGTCACTGTTATTTTCATTTTCTATGCTAGTGTCATTTTCCATGTTTGAATCAATGTTGTGTAGCCAACTTTCCTCTGTGACTAAATATGGTAAATCTCCTTTGATAATCACATTACCTAAGTTTGCTTTGTTTTTCTCTAGAGTTACTTTTCCCTTTGAGAATGTTATATTTATGTTAGAGTCCCTGCTTAACTTTATTGCACTAAGAATGTTATGAGGTATTTCGGGTATTAATAAAACCCCCTCTATTTTCCCTAGACCGGGTAAATCTACGTTTCCTCTTCCAATGACTTGGACTTCCTCTTGATTAGCTACTTTAATTACAAATTTATCTTCTATGAAGGAAGATAATATTTTCTTATCATGTGTTGTGTGATTTATTGCCCCGGAATCAATGAGCCAGGCATTATCCTTTGAGTCTTGGTTTTTGGTTATAGTGTACTTATCTAATCCATTTAATGATCCAGACTTCCTATCTCTTGAGTTATCTCTGCCCCCTCTACGTTCTCTAAAGTTTGGTGAGTTTCTATATCTGTGTCTGTCAATAGATGATTGTCTGTTATGGTATCTATTTCTAGTGTCATGGTTTTGTCTTTCTCTAAGAGGTTTTGGACAACCTCTTCTATAATGTTCTTTGGATCCACAATTATAACATTCAATTGATTCTTGATACCTGTCTTGAAATACTACCCTTTTGGTCTGTCTGTGTTCTTTGTATGCGCTGTAGCGGCTTCTTCTCAAATTATCTTCAGCTATTAATCTATTTGATAAACTCTCTATAGATAGATATCCTAAATTAATTGTGTCCAAATGTGATATGTAATTATCCCATGATGAGTCTAATGAATTAATGATAACGCTTTTCATTGTCTGATCAGATATTATTTTTCCCCTTAAATGAAGTTCTGCTCTAGTTGTGTTTAGTGATAGTAAATGTTCACTTACAATAGTTCCAGGTTTTATCCTGGCTGAGAAGAAATTTTTAGACATTCTTGTTGTGGTTGCCACACTTTCACTATGAAACAATTTAAACATACAATGAATTATTTCTGAGACAGTTAGATTATGCTTAATACTATGATAGATAGCAAGAGATATACTAGATATTAGTAAATAGAATGCTCTGTGGTGTAGGCAGTCCAATTTTAGGGTCCATGGTTTTTTGGGAGGGTTAGTTATGAAAAGCAATAAATTCTCTTTTAAGAAAATAACCTGGAGTTGTTGACTCCATTCCTGTAAATTAATACCGTCTATTCTCAATTTTGGAAAATCATTAGGCAAGTTTCCAATGTTATTTGTTGCATTACTTACAACTGGAGTCTGTCCATGGTCTTGTAAATGCTGATAATTGCAGAATGATGTAGGTATACTTGCGATTAGTCTGAATGGTTCTCTCTGCCCTTCATTGTCTCTATATTCGTCTGTGTGTATTTGCGCATGCGCGTTGTTCATTTCGTTCCTGAAGCTGTCGGGAGAGGTTCTCGTTGCTGTAGCTCCCTCGTAGTGTTCTTCTTCTGATGATTCGCTCTCTGGCTCGACTTTAGGCGTCCAGGTGATGATCGGGGCTTGCTTCTTTCCATCGAAGTTGTCTTGGTTGAGGCTTCTGGCTCCCGGAAGCGTTTGTGGTGTGGGCGAGTACTTGCAAGGTTCTCTGGGTTCGGGCGTTGGTGTCCTTGTCGTTCAGGTTGAAGCGGATAGATGCCGAGATGTTTGCTTGCTTGCTTTTGCGTCTTTGCTTTTGGATTGTGCTGCTTGTCTCTTCTTCGCTGTTTGATCGGCTGCCTTCGTCGATTTTTTTGATATTTTTAAATTTGGACCAAAAGTTGCAAAAAGTGTTTTCATGGCTGTTTCGATTTGCAGTTTGGTTGCTGCTTCTTCGGTGTCTGTATCAGATTCTTCTTAAGAATAGAATTTTTCTTTTTTATTTTTCATGCTGTGTAAAGCTTTTCGCGCCAGCCATTTTGAACTCTGCTTTCTGATTGGTTCTGATTCGGCCATTTTGCTGGTCTGTTGAAACCAAGATGGCTGCCATTCAAAATTTTGCACGGGACCATTAGTCTTTCTTTTAGTTATACTCTCATCTATAGGTAATTCGCTTACCATTTTGAGATCTTTAGATTTTGGTGCGTTGGTGTGATTTTCTCTCGCTGCTCCGCTATCTTTTATGATGTCTTGGAGGTTCGCGATGAGATTTTTGTCGTCTTTTTGGCTTTTCAGCAGTCTTAGTATTTCTGATCTGAGAGTGTTGTTTTCTATCTCGCTCGCTTCTTGGTCGTCGGGTTCATCGATTACCTCTTCGTTGTCTGTAGTGGAGTTTTCAGATTCTCTTGTCATTATAGTTGTAGATTCATCTATCATTTCTTGATCTGTTTCCATTTCTTTGTTGTGTGCCCTGGTGTTGGGTCTTTCTCTTTTGTTTCTGGAGTTTTCTTTCTTTGGCATGTCTGTTTTTTTTATTGAGTCAGCCAACCATCCTCTGCTACCAAATTGTTGCCGTAATTTGAGGATCGGACTCAATAAAGAATTCAGAATTATAGTATTCAAACAAAGTATTGTTTATTTACAGCAGGCATTCTATATTCACTGAGTGATTGCAGATAGAAGCAAGGAGGAGGAGCGTGTATCCCCTTTTATATCAGTGAGGCAGGATTAGGGAGTAGGAGTGGTTACAGATGAATACATTAGGGAAGGAAGAATAAATTAACCCTTGATATTCTATGAGCATACATTTCCCCCATTCAAGAATAAGGCATTTACCCATGACAGTATTTGAATGTAAAACATTCTAGTGTTTTTTACATATCTGCCAAGCTTTATAAAATGTCCCTTATTGCTTTTCATATTTCCAGCGTAAATTTGAAGTGTCTTTATACATTCTAGACAATTTCTCTGGTGACATATAACGGTACATCATTTTAACTTTTTGTAGTTTTCCTATTAATATTTCAATTCCCTTTAAAAGTTCTTCAAAAACTAATACCGTACCATCTGCAGAAGTCCTTAATTTGTAAGTTTACTTTTAAAACTGTACACCCACAATCCTCTCATCTTGCCTTATATTTCTATTCAGTATTTCAGGAGCCAAAATAAACAACACAGGAGATAGTGAACATCTCTGTCTTGTTCCTGTCTGTATCTCACAAGTCTTTCATAGATCTCCAGTTACAATTATTTGTGTTTTCTGTGAGATATAAATCAATCTTTCCCATTTTATAAAGCTCCGTCTTTCCAAATTTCACATCTTCCAAAACTTTGAACAAGAAAGCACAGTTCAAATTGTCAAAGGCCTTCTCTATATCTAAGAAAATCAATATGGTCTGTTATTCATTATGTTGCTTCAGAAACTTCAAAATATCCAAAACACATATGCACACACAGTGACTATCGTGCATGCATGCACGCGCGTGCGCGCACACACACACACACACAAACACACCTCTTCTATAGAGCACATCTACCTACATCTGTTACCCAGAATTTCAGAAAACAGTATTTCTGAGTCCTCATAAAGATGCCTAGAAAAATTTCTGAGTCCTCATAGAGATGCCTATATACCTTCTTCTGCTAGAAGAAGAAATGATGGACTGAGGCTGTCCAATTGCATCACAAAGTTGTCCAAGCTACTGTCTAAAGAGTTTATGACTATACTCATCATAGTCTCCTCAGTGACTGCTTCACCCCTATGCATTAATTCAGTCCTGGTTGAGTTAAGTTTTAACAGGTGTTCACTCATGGGGACCCCTGGTCTAAGTCTGGGAATGGAATTCTCTGGAAATCCTAGTTATGGTTGCTCTACTTCTGCTGTAAAAAAGGTTATAAAGTTTTTGTATCACTTCATGCACTGTCATGTGATTCCCTATGCTTGGGTACAAAGTTGAAGAAATACTGGTTAACAAAATACAAAAAGCCCTGTGGTGGTTACAGTCAATTTCAAAAGTCCAGGGTTTCTGGGGTGGATCTGATATTAGGAAAAGTAAGTTTTCTTTCATAAAAACTATTTGCAGCTGTTTACTCCACTCTAGAAGATTTTTTTCCATCTATTTGCAGTTTGGGAAAGTTGACATGTAAAGCCCCAGAATTGTTAGAATGGTTACTTACAGAAGGTAGCTGCCCATGGTTTTGTGAGTGAGGGAACTCACAATATGGCATGGGAATGGCTATTCTGTACTGACTTGTCTCTATGTTCTGACTTATCTCTATGTTCCTCCCTTCTTTTCCTGCAGTTGGCGTCTGGGCATGTATGAGGCCCATTTCATGCTGGAGGCCGTCCGGAGAGGAGCTCATGGCTGCAGTTCTCAGGCCTAGGCCTAGGCCTGCTGGTGGAGCGCTTGACTCACCCCTGGTGGGTCTGGATGCATCGTGGGACCCTGGAAGTCACTGCTGGGCTGTGTAGTCCCCCGTGAAGAATGGCTGGAGGCTCAGGATCGAAGCGGTCGTAAGTCGAGGACTTTCGAGGATTGGTGGTGCGGCAGCAGCGGCAGCGATGGCTGGTCCTGATCTGGATGTGCTGGCCCCTGGTCGGTTGGAGAAGCCTGGTGGAGGTCGCGGAGCAGTAGGTAGCTGGTGCGTCTTTCTTCGCTTGGATCCCTCGTAGTTAGTGAGGCGGGTGGTGAGTTCGAGTCCTGCTTTTGTTCTGCTCCATAGGCGGTCAGGGTTTCTTGTTTGTCGTGGAAGCACATTGCCCCCTTTTGCAGTGATAGGGTTGGTGTCTCATAGCCGGTGGTCACCCTGGTGCCTTCTTGGTCCTTGAGGTTTTCCTTGCAGCTTGCGGTTGGTGCGGGAGGCTTGAATGTGGAGCCAAATAAAGAGAAAGCTCTTTATTGCTTTCTCTATCTCGAGCATGCTAGGCAAGTTCTGATTTACTTGGATTTGTCTATTGCAGTTGTTTTCTGGATGCTCCCCATTTGTTTTTGGGTCCTGGTGGTTTCGCGCCATTAGGTTTAAATCCTGGCTTCCCATTGGTTGCTGGCCAATCCAAGATGGCCACCAGGAAATTGGCGCGAAACTGAGCCCCTCTATGTCTGGGGCCTCTGCGAGGGAATCCCTTTCCCTTACCAGGCTGGCGTCTTCTTGGGTCTGTTCTTGGGTGCTCATCGCTGCTCCATGGGTTTCTAGGAGGCCTTGGAGTTTCGTGATGAGCTCTCCATTGCTGAAGGGCACTTCCATCATTTTCAGCAGGGCCATTCTCAGTTCGTTTTCCTCTTGTGGCTCTTCTCTTTCGTGGTCATCTGCTTCCTCCTGTGGTCTCTCTTTACAGAGGAGTGGGCCCTGCTCGATGTCCTGTCCACTTCCAGCTGGGGTGGCTCTTGGCATGGCACCTTTGGGTGTCAGTTGAGCAGCCATCCTCTTGGTGAATGCCCTGGTGTTTACTCTGCTCTTCTTATCAGAGTAAGCGGCTTGTTCGGTCATTCTTTAGAGTTATGGGCAACCATCCTCTGCTGCCAATTTGTTAATGCTGGATGGATCTAACCCAATAACTCACAGGAGACAATGGTATCTCTTCATTGATTCTTTATTCTAGGCCTGAAGTCCTCCTAGGCCCAATTCAGGGTAAAGGTCACTGACCTCTGTCTTGTCTTTGCAGGTACACATCTGGAACTGCTGGATGCCCACGTGTAGGACCCTTTAATACACCAAGGGAGGAGTCTGAAGTAAGGGGGTATGATGGGATATGGGGACATGCCAGCCCCTGCCTGGGAGAATTAGACATTTACCCTGACATGGACTAAAAATAGCTCTATGAAAAGTAGAGTTGATGACCGTGATGAAGAACAAAAACTCAGTGATTAGAGCAGCTCTTTGAATTACTGTGGTTTTAGGAGAGGACAAGAGACTACCCACAAATGCTCCAGACAGTTACTCAGTGTTTTTAAAAGTATACTAAGTTCGCATACTTCCTTTTCTAATCACATTAATCATGTGAATACTGAGCCATATCAAAAAAAAAAAAAATGAAATTCAATGTAAGTAAAAATAAGGTTTCATACTTAGGCAAGAAAACTGTGCAGGTACAGACTAAGAGAAACTTGATTTAACACCACTAACTGTGAGAAGGATCTGGGACTTCAATTGGACAATCACTTAAATATGAGCCAACAGTGTGCAGCAGCAGCCAAAAAAGCCCATTAAATCCTAGATCATATGAACTATTAGTACTGCTTTACAAATATTTGGTAAGACCACACTTGAAATACTACATCCAATTTTGGTCACCACAACATAAAAAATATATTGAGACTCTGGAAAGTGGAGAGAAGAGCAACGATGATGCTTAGTGACTAGTTTTCAGCTATTAGAAACCATTGGAGTGACACGTCTGAAAACACTAGAATACTATTTCACAATTAAACAGTTACATTAATGAGACATTGGACTATTGATTTTATTTTTGTTGTATACTTTCTAGTACAACATCTGGCTTTTTCCACAGACAGACAGATAGACATACAATAAATAAAACTACTAAAGCACATATAAAAAAATATATTTCTATTAGGAGCAATTCTCATAATCACACTTGAAGGCCTTATTTAACAATATTATATAACACCACTCTACAAAACAAATACATAAACAAAATAGGTGCCAAAGGAATATCAGGGAGGAATTCCAGAGAGAAACAATGAGACTATAATTCCAATTACTTTATCTGGCATGGCAATGTTTAGAAAGTGTGTTGCAAGTTATAGTCAACCATTTCTGAAGGGCACAAGTTATCAGAAAAGCTGTGTTAGTCTCTTGAAATATTTAATCGATGACAATAATAATGACATTAAATAAGACAGAATTATCACATTGTTTAAAGTATATGTCATTTGAATACATACCACAAACACATCAATGGCTACGGTTAATGTAGTATCAAGTATTAAGGAATACCTGCACAAAAGAGAAAACAGGAGGATGACTCAGATGCATACCAGTTATCAGTATTTTTCATTAACAACCTATTCACAGAACTAGTAGGTATGAGCAGCTGACACGTAGCAGGTGTTCTAAACTACATGCTGAGAAATTCATTGAATGTGAGCAATCTTATCACTGGGATAATTTTCGTCACCACAAAGGCTTGAAATGATGTACTTAAAAAGAAGTGTTATCTGGTTGTGATGTTGCAGGTATTTTATCCTACAGAGACACTTCTATTTAGCCCAATTATTTTAAACTGTTCTGTTATGACCACCCATTTATCTAGTTAAGCTACAATTGACCCTGCTATCATTGGATTGCTGTGATTTGGTGCACTGACTTCTTCACAAACTTCTAACTTTTATTGGGGGGTGGGAGAGAGATGTGTGTGATAGACAGACAAGCAGGGGTAGCTTCGAATATGGCCTCTCAGGAAGGTGATTGATTCTACAAATCTAAAAAGTAGGGAGGTTTAGTACTAACATATATCTAATCTAAGTTTATTATTTGCCATTTTCTTTGGTTTATTTGCATGTTTTCACCTTGCAAGAATGTTAGCAAATGTTTTAAGATACGATACATCAACAATTGTAATTTCTGGTATTTCAGTATTCTGTCTATAACACCTCTAAAAATCTATTATTATCATTTTCATTTCTCCTCAATTCCTTTCAAATTTCTTTTTCTTCACTTTAAATAATTATAATACTCAAAAAAATTGCTGTCTTCCACTGTAAGGTTTTCTTCTTCATTTTCTAAGTTTTCTATAATCTTGAAACTTTTTATTTTGAACTAAACCCTTCGTGGGAACCCAGTTAACCCTCTTCCATTTGAATTTAAATTATTCATGTTCTGGGGATTAACAAACAGGTATTTTGAAATGGGAGCACATTACTTCTCAATCTTTTTTTATTTCAAAAAGAAGAGAGACAGAATAGATCGTAAAATGTTCGAGACAAAGAACACTCAGTTTTATAACACAAAAGGTTGGGTTCATGTCATATAATCAAAACCACTTCCTATTATCAAAGGTCAAAAACATTATTCACGTGTCAACCAAATTTATAAATATATTCCCCATGGAGTTGAACTGAAAGCATGAAATAAACAGAACACAGGGAATTATGAAGATGAATTAAGAATAGTAGTTACATGGTTTAATTGCTTCATTAGTCAAATAAAGGAGCAATACTTTCACTTTAGCATTCATGAGAATGTCAGGGCTACAAGCATTAACAGGGATTATCAGAATTTTAGAAGACTTGTTGATTCCATATAATTGGGATTAAAAAGAAATGACACATTTATCTATACTCTATTTATCCAGACACATTTATCTATACTCTATAGATAAAACTTTATTACAAGTCCCATATGCAAACTACAACTTTTGACTCCTACCTCTCTGGTATTTATAATATTTCATTTGAGACACTTTTAATTTTAGGCAAGCTAATGAAAACATGAAAAATGCAACTGGTCTATTTTACTTAGGTTATATAAATTTCATGCATGTATGTCTGTAGAGATGTGTGCATGAATGAATGAATGCATGAATGAATGAATGAACGAAGAATAAATGAATCATATGATACTGAACAATGGAAACCTCCACAGGGTGCATCAAAGATGTCAAAATGATATGCATGACCACATAATCAAATCTCCAATCTTTTTACATGCATGTGATACATTGGTTACACATTAAAAATTGATTCAATTATCCAGTCACAACCATTTTGACTAAATGGACACCCCATGCAGATGCACCTACTGAGGCCATGCTATGGATTGTTCAGTCATATATACTGTTCTTTGGCAATTATTATCAGTGGCTATTTCATTCTTATTCTCTTGCCTATTAGAAGTCGTGCAGTGAGAAAAGAATGATCACAGGAAGAGCCAAGGTGGCACAGTGGTTAGAATGCAGTACTGCAGACCACTTCTGCTGCCTGCCGGCTGCCTGCAATTTGTCAGTTCAAATCTCACCAGGCTCAAGTTTGACTTAGACTTCCATCCTTTTGAGGTGGGTAAAATGAGGACCCAGATTGTTGGGGGCAATATACTTATTCTGTAAACCCCTTGTAGAGGGCTGTAAAGTACTGTGAAGTGGTGTATAAGTCTAAGTGTATTTATCACTATCTGCTAAAAGCTAAAATCTTTTTTTATGTAACCTAAAAGAGGAAGTTAGGACAGGTAATCATACAAATGATTGTACTAGCTGTTATTCCCCAAACATAAACATAACCTTCAGAATTCTTGCCATCAAAACACTGAAAATGAAAAAATGAAATTTAAAAATGAATTGAGGTAAGTTCTGCCCAGTTTTGTTAATACCATCCTTTTAATCAGCATTCTGTGGCCTTATTTGTTAAATTCCAAACCTGTTTTACCGATATATGCACTAAGTAATTTGTTGTGAGGATTTAACTGTACATTGAAGTCTCTTGTCAAAATGAATTTTGTACTGCAAAGTTTAAGTAGCGGTTCTAACACAGAGTCCTCAAATTAGTTTTACTTGTCATTTGTTCCCGACTCCAAATTACATGGGCATAAGAAGACATACAGTTTAATTAAAAAGCCTCTGATTCTTTATGTGCAAGATAATATCAATAGTCAACTAATTTCACCTTACAGACAGTAGTGATGGATCATATTTTGGCAGAATTTAAAATACTGATATACTGTGAACGTGAACCCCGCTACAATCGGAGGTAATCTACAGTGAAAGGATATACAGTACATATCTCCACCTCTACTCTGTCACTTTCTCATCTTTCCTGTAAGAAATTCATATTGATATTTGTAAAGAGGTCATTCATTTTTGAGTGTCATTGCTATATTTCATAAGATTAAGAACATCTCTTTTTGAGACTCATGAACTGATGAGAACTGATTCTGTTATCTCTTCAAATTGGTTATTGGAAGAAAAAGTCTAATGTTCAAATCTGTCTTAAAATTGATGGTGGGTTATAAATTTAAAGATGGGATCTCTGTTTTATATCTGCATGTGTTTGTGGTTGCTTAGAATTCATTACATTATTAGCAATTTAGTATTTGGTTTCATTTAGACATCCACTATTATTTCTCAACATGAGATGCTCAAAACTGCTTTTCATGCATGATGTCAAAAATTAAGGCTACTGATAGACTAGATTGTAAAGCAGACAATCTGGAATTCCTTTGACTGGTCCTGGGGGAGCTTCTATATTTAAAAAACATATCTATTTGAATCTGGGAAAGTTATGTCTCTGAAGACAGTTGCTGTTGAAGCGTTAAGCAAGGCAGATTAACATATAATCCCAGTAGATCTTGTTTTAAATAATTCAGTCTTTGGGGAATGTGTGTTTGGTACTGACAAAATTAATTTCTCGCTGATAGTTCCTCCATCATCTCTGATAGAGATGAGATTGTTGGTTCATTACAGGCAGCCTTGTTTTCTCTGTTCAAGGCCATCTTATCAATGTTTATGGTTTGCTTCAAAATTAACTTCTTTGGCTTTGTGCCCAACTTTTCTTTCAGATAATAATGATCCAATAACAAGTCCTTGAATACTCAGCTTGGATAGCTTTTGCAAAGGTTCACATTTTTAAATTTCATTTCAGATTGATAGGATAGCTGAACTATTAGTTTTATTTTAAATACTATGTCCATCAAAGTTCTTAGGAAGCCACCAGTCATTTTCATGTCAATTTTTGACATGTGAATATAATAGAGCAGTTGGTTGAGCGAAAGAATAATAACTGTGAAAGCTTTATATGCTTGTTTATTTTAATATTTATAATTGAAAGTGTCATTTGGGATCTTTGGAGATCCTGAGTGAAAAGAGAACTTTTTGATGATCCTCAGAGAAGGGGATAATGGAATTCCTGTTGGAAGAACTTCTAAAGCTGGAAGAAATTGAGATAAGAATTTCTTCTTGTGACTTAGACAAATCTCCATTTTAATGGCATGTGAACAGACAACTTATTCAATATCTTGCAAATTCTGGAATATAGATTCATTGCATCTACAGTGAAGAAGCAATGACCTATATGAACTTTACAGAACTGTTAGGACTATTACCTTCATTACATAGATTAATTACCTGTGGACCATTAGGTAAGATGTAGTTCATATTTTGGGGGAGAGGGCAGCTTCTATTATATTACTCCCTAGGGTCTAATATCATTAATGACTCACATTGATTATGTAATGAAAATAATTCATCATTCTTTGGAAAGAGCACAATTTTGTATTCTTTGAAACTACTGAAAAAGAGTTTATTCTTTTTTTTTTCTTCCTACATACCTAGATCAGGAAGCCTAAAAAGCACCACCTATTACAATAATTCTGGAGCTCAGTCTTTTAACAGTCAAAGATATTTACCAAGTAAAAAATATACATAAGTATATGAGCCAATAGATAAAACATTTAGAAAAGTTGACAGTTGTTGTATCATACCAAAGATGGTTCAAAACAAAAACCATTTGGCAGTGTTTTATTTTCTCAGGGCTTTGAGACACAGGTGAATATTTCCACAAATATTAAAGTCTATTTCCAGCAATGTGTGAGTTCTAATATAACTTTGGAAGTGGAACTAGAGCTAAATTGTCTAGAAAATCCAAAGAAAAATGGAGAAAAGGTATTCAGGAAAAATGCTTATGCTGAAACCTTTCCTATATATGTGAAGGATCTGAATATGGTCATTCTTTCTAAATCAATGAAACATGACTAGGAACTTGGTATTTACATCAGGGTATCCACAGATGGTCTCCTTGATATACACCAGCTCTCTGTCTCAGTTGACTTAATTTTTTAAAATAAGTTTTAATTTTTAAAATTGAATCCTATAAACTGGCATACTGCAAAGAAAGGTTCCAGATTTTAGTCTAACCATTATTTGAATGTATATAGCTATACCCCCAAAGGAGTTGCAAAATGCATCCCAAGAAGTTGTTGCAGCTCAATGATTTATATGGAAATTTACTCATCGATATAGGAAACATACGAAAATAAGAAATAATAAAGCCAGCAGAGACTTAGACTGGTTTGTACTAGTCACTTTTAATATAGAGGCCACTTATTTTATGCATTTTTATCCAAATCAATACTTCTGGAAAACAGAAAACAAGCTACTGTGTCTTGCAAGAGGAATCAGACTACTGATATGTTCATAATCTATTTTGGCAACACTATATTGTCTTCATATTACTTTATCCATCATATATTTGCTTTCCAGAGGTCTCAGAAAACATCCAAAATTTAATTAATTCCAAAGTTTACTTAATTGAAGAAAGACAAATGCAGTTTTCTGGCTTTTCCTAAAAACCTGTCAATTCTTTTTGCACTACAGAATTTGAAAAGAGTATGTTCCAAATGAAAATATTCAGCATCATCTATGCAAAGCATCATATGAAATATAAAGGCAAGTATTATTAGCATAATTACAAGGCCACTTTAAATTGCTGTTATCAACTAAAAGAATTACTCATGCATCTATAATATTATATTTTCCTTAAAGCATATTAGAAGACTGCACGACTCAGCAAATATCTAACTGCTTTTTAATTATCTTCTACACATTTTGCCAGAGACTAATGGGAAGAAATCTCAAATCATCAATTGGTTTACTGACACTTCAGTGAAACAAAACAAAACAAGTATTTTAAAAAGAACTGTATCATATACTGGGCAATGAACAAACATTGCATTCACAAAGAAATTTAAAGTGTATAATTATTGCTTACTATAGTACTCAAATATACTGATGTTATACATAACTTTGTATTACCTGTTTTGCGTAATGCACACCTCAAAGAACTGGAGCCAATCCATTTAACAATGAATTCCTATGCTTGTTGGCAAAACTTTGTTTTGAACGGCTTCTGGAGGACAAACAAGGTTGGGACCAGCTACACTTCAGAAAATGTTGTTCCATAGGGCAGGGGCCATGACAAAAAGGGCTTTCCTATGAGGTCCTACCCAATTAAATTCCCTGGCTGATAGGACCCATAGCATGTGTCTCCTGCCAGACCTGTTGGGATGGGTATAAATGAGAAAAAGCAGTCCTTCAAACAAGCTGGCCCCTTATCATGTGGGCATTAAAAGGCATAACCATCACCTGGAATTGGATCCAGATACAAATTGATAGCCAATGCAGTTCACAAACCATAGTATTAACATGTTCAGTTCTTGAAGCACACATAGCTATTGCATTTTGCATCATCTGAAGGAGAGTTCTTTAAATTTGACAGCTTTAAGACTTGTGGACTTCAACTCCCAGAATTCCTCCTCCAGTCATGTTAGGTCAGGAATTCTGGGACTTAAAGTCCACAAGTCTTAAAGCTGTCAAGTTTGAAGACCCTTGATCTGAAGCATCTGATTACTCTTCAAGGACAGTCTCTTATAGAACATGCTAAGTAGTCGATCCAGGAGTGACTAGGTCATGAGTGATTGAAACAGAGTAAAAGTAATTTTTTCTGATATCTAACTTTTATTTCTTTCTCTATAAGTCTCAAGCTTGTGATTTTGGGGCAATAAAGAACAAACCCATTGCTTCCTGCGTAAGATATTCCTTTAGATGTATGAGTGGTGCTGTCACATGTCCCCTTCTGCTACTCTTATCTTCTGCAGGCTAAACTTACCCAATCACTTTATTCTCCGCAGGACTTGATTTGTAATCTCTTCATTATCTTGACAGCTCTTTCCTGAAGTTATTCTGTTTGTTAAATACTTTTTAAGTGTTCCTAAGAAATGTATCTATTTACCTTATAATTCATAGATCTTTATTCACAAAAGTGAGAGAATCAGTTTAAGGAAATAATAAATAAGTTACCTACATTATTATTTACTAAATATCAGAGGTGAAATGCTTCCGGTTCAGACCGGATTACCCAATCCGGTAGTAATGGTGGCGGGTGGTTCGGAGAACCAGTAGCAAAAATCCTTGCGCTCCCCCCCCATGCCCACCTGAGCCGCATGATCATCAGAGGCTTTTTAAAAAACTTTTAAAAGCATTTTTACTACAACTTCTTTGGCGAGAAAAAATGCTTTTAAAAGTAAAAAAAAAGTCTCTGATGATCGCATGGCTCATCTGGGATCGTCAGAGGCATTTAAAAGCATTTTTTTCTACAACCTCTTCGGCCGAGGAGGTTGTAGAAAAAGTGCTTTTAAAAGTAAAAAAAAAAAAAGTTGGCCACGTCCACACAGTCACATTACCCCCACCCCACCCCACCAAGCAACACCCACAGAACCGGTAGTAACAAATTTTACATTTCATCACTGCTAAGTATTGAAAGTAGTGTATCATCATTTTGTTTTTTTTAAAAAAAATCTTCAAAATCATTGTGGTAAGCAGAGCAATTGCCAATAAAAAAGATCAGCTAAATTCCCAAACCTCTTTGAAAATAGTTAAAAACTGTTCCGATGATAGTCTATGCATTGCCATCATGTATTTCCTGTTAATAAATCTCCTTCCTGTTATAAAATCCACTAATCCTTGATCAGATTCTTGCTCACTGGAACAACCAAGCATACAGATGACATTTCAGCCACCAACAGATTGGACTTAATTTGGGAATATTTGTCATCTAAAATGTTTCTTTTGTGATCAGAATGCCTTAGCCTGTGGCAGCTTAAACAGCCGGAGCAATTCCATTCATACTGAATATATTTATCCCTTAGAAGATTATTATACAGATGAAAAACCTGTTTGGGGTTGTGAGCTTGGCTTGTCAAGAAAACATTCCCATAATCATCAAAACATTAAAATTATAGGCCATAGCTGTAGATGTACTAATCAGGAATCAGCAGGAGATTCATCAAGATTCTTGGCACATTTCTTGGTTATGTACATCATTGAGTAGTAAAAGCCGCAGCAATTTTAGTGTCTGACAGTGCCCTTGACAACTGAACAACTATAATACAATATCTATCTCCTTTGCATCTGATTTTAGTAACCATAGACCCAGATATTATGGAATGCAAGAAAGTGAATCCTTTTTCAAAATAAGTAAATATGTGACACTCTTGCAACTCGACTCTCTGCATATTTATTTGAAATCACATCATACTATGTCAAATGGAGCTCCTTAGGCATTGTATTTCATACAGCATCATAATGTTTATTAATTTAGCAAAAGGCCATTGCCAAGACTATAATTATTACCATTTGAAATTGGATGTGTGTGTGGAATATATCTGGTGTTAAATCTTACTCTCATGGTATGTTTTTTAATTATTTTGCAACAAATGATATTATGTTGTACATGCCCTGAGCCTTTTGGAGACAGAGAGTAGCATGCTGTGAAAGATTGTTAAAGGCAATTTTTTTAAGCTGATACAAATAGCATATCAAAATTTTCTATCAAATTTGGGATCAAAGAAATAAAAGCGGGTAAATCTCTTTAATTTTGCAGGGAATGCAGAATCAAAAGATCTCCAATCTTTTCTCAAACAAAGGAATTTCCTTAGGTATAAAGAGTTTCCTCACATCTTCCCTTGGTATTTAATGGCACCATGGACGTCATACGCATCATTTGAGCAAGAATTCTACAAATGACCGTTCACAAATATAGGAATGTACAAAAGTGCGACATCCATGTTAGGCTATCTTTCTACAGCAAATTCTTTTTCATCAGATTGTTGGGGAATAACGGAATATAATTTTTTTCCTAGCGAGTAAGGAAGTTGTTGACCAAAGGAAGGGAATATTACTTGTCAGTCTGCAGAGCACATGCTTTGAATGCAGAAGGCTTCAATTTCCAACCCAGGTACCTCCAAAAAATTTGGAAGCAACTGTTGCTTATAATTCTTTTTTTAATTATAGGCCCAATAATTAGTATGCGAGATATGAGAATTCAAAACACTGTTTTATTTACATGTTTCTTTTCACAGGAGATCATCAGGCAAGGCAAAGGATTCTGACAGGAACAGCTGCTTATTATACAGTGGGCGGAGTCAGAAAGGTAAGGAGGAGTCAGGGGGGAGGAATGTGGCACACTTCATATTTTGACTTATATATATATATACAAGCTTAATTATACAAATGTATATAGTTAGGTATTTTTCTTTGTAACAAAAACCCCTCTAAAAATACCTAACATTTAAATGAATTTTTTTTTTAATTTATATATACACATTTAATTTAGAAGACAAATAAGCATGTTGATTATTTGGTAAAGGTTTTGTCAATATATCAGCAACTTGTTCATGAGTATCGCAATAGGTGGCTTTAACGAATCCTATATTAGATAATTGTTTAATGTGTTTATATTTGATATCAATATGACGTAACCTCTGATTTACTGCTTCTGATGTTAATATGTCTATAGCAGCTTTACTGTCCTCATATATGGTTATTGGGTAGTTGGGTTCAGTCCAGATACTGGATAAAAGGTCATCGAACCATATCAGATTGTTGGTAGCCTTAGAAAGACAGATATATTCAGCTTCCGCCGTGGAGGTGGCGATCAAATTCTGTTTACCAGCATACCAATAAACAGGGCAATCATTTATAAAGAAAACATACCCTGAAGTGCTTTTTCTGCTTTTTGTATCCCCAGCCCAATCTGCGTCAGCATAACATGTCAATATTGGTTTATTAGAGTTAACAGGTTTTAAATATAAGCAAGCATCAGCACTAAACTTAAGGTACCTAAGAATTCTTTTTATTCCTTCCCAATGGTAGTAATTTGGGTTGCTAACATGTCTTGATAAGAGATTGACAGCAAGAGTGATGTCCGGTCTGGTCCAATTGGAGATATATAATAATGAACCAATAATAGATCTATATAGGGTGTTATCTTTAAATGGTTCACCCTCGTTGTGAACCCATGTTTTTTGTAAAGTCTGTCTGCATGGTGGTCTCGCAGGTTTTAGAATCCATCATATTACATTTTTGTAAAAGTTTTAATATTTTTTCTTTTTGAGACCGTTTGAAACCTCCACTTATTTTGTCAATCTGAACACCTAGATATTTATTTACTTTCCCTAAGGTCTTCAAGATGAAATGTTTGCTTAGTTTTTCTGCGAATTCATCACATCTGTATTTGTCTTGGCCAAAATATAAAATGTCATCTACATAAATGAGTATGTATTCTGTAGATTCGTTTGTTTTTCTAATAAAGAAGCACAGATCAGTTGATGTAGCTGAAAAACCTATATCATTTAGTGTTTTTGCCAAACATTCGTACCAACGCTTTCCAGATTGTTTTAACCCATATAAACTTTTATTTAATAGCCATAGTTCTCCTTTTTGTGCACCATTACCTGGAGGAGCTTTCACATAGATTTTCTTGTCAAGGTTTGCGTGCAGATAAGCTATTTGAACGTCAAACTGATATACATCTAGATTTAGGATTCATGCTATTATCAGTGCACTCTTGACACTCTCTGACCTAATAGTGGGAGAGTAAGTATCTACATAATCATCTGGAAATTTCTGTGCGTATCCTAGGGCAACTAATCTGGCTTTGTATAATGATTTTACGTCTTCTAACTCTTTAATTTTAAATACCCATTTCATTCCAATTGGTGTCTTATCTATTGGTGGTTCTGTGGTGGTGTATACATTCAATTCCCTTAGACTATCCATTTCTTTCTTTATTGCTTGTTCCCATTTTAACCTTTCTTCTTGTGGCAATTCTAATATTTCTTCATATGAGTTAAGTGTTATTTTGTTGCCATTTATGGATAGTATGTAATCTTCAAATCTTTTGGGTATTTTGTTTCTATTGTGTCTAATGGGTCTATTGGTGGGTAACTCAGTATCGTGCATGTATTTAGCTTCTTTTTCTGTTAGTCTGTCTACTTGAATGACAGGATGATTCATTTTCCATTCTTTAGTTGTTATTTCATGATGTTTGGATTTTTCTATTTTTTGTGCATTGGATTTTGTTGTATGTGGTGTGTGTTCTCTGTTTGTGTTGGTTGTGTTCTCTGCTATGGGGCATAAATCATTTAGGTGAATTTTGGACCAATTTGCATGTTCATGAAATACAGCTGATCTTGAAAAATGAATTTATTATTTTTGTCTATGAATCGATATCCTTTGGTTCCTGATTCATATCCCATAAATCTTAATCTTTTTGATACTTTCTCACCCTTACGCCTTAATTGTTTTGGGACGTAAACATCTGCAGTAACTCCAAAAATATGCAGGTGACTGATTTTGGGTTTTCTGTTGTACATGTCCTCGTATGGAGTTTTACCAATTACACTAGACCATAACCTGTTTAAGGTGTAATTTGAATACGTTAGAGCTTCAGCCCAGAATGTTTGTCCTAAACCAACATCCTCTAGCACACATCTAACCGTGATTTGCAATAAACCATTTTTCCTCTCTACGACGCCATTTTGAAAAGCTAAGAAAGGGCAAGATTTGAAATATATGATTCCTTGTGATTTTAACCAATTGGAGAATTCCTTTGACAGAAATTCTGATCCCATATCTGTCATTATTTGTTTAATTTTTATGTTGTGTTGTGTTTCTATTCTTTTGTGGAATTCTTTGAATTTCTTAAATACTTCACTTTTGTGATTAAGTGTATATATGAATCCAAATCTGCTGAAATCATCCACTAGTTAAAAATATCTTTTTCTGTATTTGATTGATGGTTTCATGGGGCCAACTATGTCCATATGTAATAATTGGAATATTGAGTGTGTGGTGCGAGTGGCTTTTTTAGGTCTAGGTTTGTTTTTACTTTTAGAAAATTTGCATACAGAACACTCTCAGTAATTTTTGCAACTCTTTACTTTAGCATCATCAGTACATTCTAACATTTTCTGGATAACTGGGAAACTAGCATTTCCTAGTTTCCTGTGAAGTAGATGGGCACATTCATCGTGAATTGGTTTACCACATGACACCTTCTTATTGGCAGTTTTATCATCTGTATGACTTTCGTTCATGTTATTCTCAAATTTTTCATGTGTGTTAGCTTTATTTTCTTTGTTTTCTAATTCTATGTTTGTACATGTCAACTTATCATCTTCTGGTAGGAAGTATGTTAATCCCACTTTGTTAATGGTTTTACCTATGTTCCTTTTGTCTTTGGTTATATGCACTTTCCCACTTTTGAATGTAACTTTTATCCCTTTTTCCTCACTTAGTTTATGTATAGCTAATATATTGTGTGGGATTTCTAGTATAAAAAGTACCCCCTCTATTCTTCCTAAGCCTTTGATGAAAATGGTGCCTATTCCTTTCACTAGAACTTTACTTTGGTTGGCCACTTCTATATAGTAATTCTTTTCTGTGAAGTCGCTAAGGTGTTTTTTTTCATGAGTGGTGTGATTTGTAGCTCCGGAATTGATAAGCCATGCATTATTAGATTCTGTTTTTGATTTTTCGTTGTTTCCTAATCGAAATAGTGAACCGTATTTATTTTCTCTAGAATCATCTCTGTATTTTCTTCTATCTTTAGGATTGGGGGATTCCCTATGTTTATATCTATAATCTGGTGATTTTCTATCTGATAGATTAATTTTCTTACCAGTTCTTTCCCTGTGATATGTGTAGCCCATGTCTCTATTATTTTTTGGACAGTCTCTTTTATAATGGTATTTGGAACCGCATGTGTGATACTCTGGTGTATATCTATTTTTACTTTGGAATTCTACTCTCTTTGTGTTTCCATTTTCTCTGTGAGTCAATGATCGCTCTCTCCTTAGTCTATCTTCTGTTATGAGTTTGCTAGTTAGAGTTTCTAAGCTGATATGCTCTAAATTAAGACTATCTAATAAGGTGATATAGTTATCCCAACTTGAATCTAGTGAGTTAATTATTATGCTTTTCATGCTGCTTTCAGAAATGTATTCTCCCCTTTGTATAAGGTCAGCCCTAGTTGCGTTTAGATTTATGATGTGCTCACTCATGGTGGTCCCATCTTTTAATTTAGCAGAATAAAATTCCCTAGATATTCTAGTTGTTGATGCAATGCTTTTGCTATGAAATAAATTAAATAATTTTTGGAATATTTCATAAACTGTCAGATGGTTTTCGATACTGGGATATATACTAGGTGATATAGTGGCAATTAAAATATAATACGCCTTATGGTGTATACAATCTACTTCAATAGTCCAAGGCCTGTTGGGAGGATTGGCAATTAGGAACAACATATTTTCTCTTAAGTATATCACCTGGAGCTGTTGGCTCCATTCCAACAAGTTAGTTCCATCTGATTTTAGTTTTATGTGTTCTGCTGGTAAAACCCCTGAGTGATGTGGAAAACTATTTACAGTTTGTTGCTGTCCATGGTCTAAGTCATTATTGTACTCACAATATGGCATTGGTATGGTAAGTGTATGTCTGTACTGACTTATCTCTCTTTACTCTCTTTTTTTTGTAAATGGAGACTGCGCATGCTCAGATCTTACTTTTGACTTGCAGTCGCTGTAGAGTGCTCCCACGCCTGCGGCTCCCATCTGGAGATCCCAGTCGACCCGCTGGCCTCCCGATTCCATCCCGGTCGGCTCCAGGTGCTCGGCGCTTGTCTGGGAAGTCGCCTGGATCCTCGGGGCATCCCTGCAGTCCCAATGGTCTCCGCGGTCCTCCAGGAAGGCTTGGCGATCCTGCCCCGTCGAGAGGCCGCGAGGCAGGACCCACCCAGGGACGCCATCTGTGCACATGGACTGCGCAGATCGTTCTCTTCTTTCTGGTAAGTGTGCTTCTTTTTTTACATCTTCTTGGTAGTTTCTGATGTTCGTTGGTGGCGGGTTTCCGCTGGGAATGGTCTGAGTTTATTTTCATAGAATGCGGTTTCTTTTTCAAGGCAGCTTAGATCATTTGCAATTTCATTTGTATAGAATATTGGTTTGGTGTGTTTTTATGGGCTTTTAGGTTGTGGGCTCGGTAGTTTAATTTTCTTTTTGAATGCTGCGGTTAGTAGCTGTACGTCATCATTTATCTCTGGCTCTGGAGGTGAGTTAGATGAATAGCTTTTTATTCGTTGATCGGCCATTTTTATTGATGTTTTTTTCAAAAATGGCCACCATGAAAAAGGCGGGAAAATGTCGCCGGCTTCATCAGCTGTCATATGTTTGCTGCTTTACTCTCCCATTGTATTTTTTATATCTTGACAGTATTCAGTCTCCTTTTCATCCGTTGCTGCTCCGTAGTCTTTTATGACATTGTGGAGTTTCGCAAACAGTTTAGGATTATTTGGAGCTGTTTCTATTAATTCTATTATTTTCTTTTTATCGTCATCTATGGTTTTTTTGATGACTGAGGGAGTGTCTTTATTTTCAGTCTGTGACTTTTTTTACTTCTGACAGGATATTTGTGTTAAGTAAATGCCTGTCTTTTAGTATATTTTCTGTGGGAGTTAATTGAGCTGCCATTCTTTTATTTAATAATCTTGTTATGGGTCTTCTTTTTACCTCACTTGGAGTAGGTGTCTCTTGCATCTTTTTGATAGATCGATCCTTCTTTAACCATCCTCTTGCTACCAGTTTTGTTGCTTATAATTCTTCTTTTAATTATAGGCCCAATAATTAGTATGCGAGATATGAGAATTCAAAACACTGTTTTATTTACATGTTTCTTTTCACAGGAGATCATCAGGCAAGGCAAAGGATTCTGACAGGAACAGCTGCTTATTATACAGTGGGCGGAGTCAGAAAGGTAAGGAGGAGTCAGGGAGGAGGAATGTGGCACACTTCATACTTTGACTTATATATATATATATATATATATATATATATATATATATATATATATATATATATATATATATATATATATATATATATATATATATATATATATATACAAGCTTAATTATACAAATGTATATAGTTAGGTATTTTTCTTTGTAACAGCAACTGATCACAAAGCCTTTGAGCCTTCCTGACAGGCACAGTAGATAAAATTGGCTTAGGTGGATACACTCTTTTTCTAAGGACCCAGTAGATTTCTATAACTGCCTTAAAACCTCAGGAAGTGGCTGTGATTAGAATAGTCCAAGGATATATAACCACCAATATCGGTCTAGACTTCAAAACTGGCTTCTGTTCTAAGTCTGCTTGCTTAATACATTTCTTCTACTACAGTTGTTGCAGAAGCATATCCTCTAACCTTGTCACTGTGTTATTTTATTTACCAGTTGAGCCAATTATTTCTGGACTATCAGACTTTCCGTACCTTGCCAAGAATTGTTATCAAAAGCTACTACGCATGTCCATCCACCCACATTTCTTTCACACACTCTTTCCTTTGTTCTCATGCCACGGGGGTGTCGACTGCTGGAAAGCAGCCGGCCCGAATTACTTTCAAAATGTAGCAATTAACTTTCTTAGTTAGTGAGGTGTTTTATTTTCTTTATAACAAATAAATGAGTTTTATTAGAGAACTTTTCTTCGTGTTTCTTTTCAGAATATTGCAACAAGGAATAAGCCATGATCCATCCTCTAATTAAATCAGGGTGATTTGTCCCAGAGCCAAACATGGGATTAATCAATGCCCTGACAAACCTAGCTTTAACCTAGGCAGAGGGGATCTTTGAAAATCCCATCTGATTCAAGATGAATCCCTTCCTGCAATGTTTCATTTATGTTATGAAAATTGTTAGAATGTACTTACTGGCATTGCACATTTTCTATTCTCTTACTATCATTACTTTTTGGTGTCAAAGTTTACATAACTGGGAATTTTATGTTTGAGCCCCCATCAAAACTGATACAAATTTGGAATTGTATGTACAATATTTACATACAAGACTGTCAAATTGTCTTTTCAGCTTTCATTATTTTGTATAAGTCTCTGACCTTAATGCCGAGGATTGAATAAAACAATAAAATCAAACCTGATCTCTTTGGGTCTAAATTTGCCCTCTTCTGATGTACATAATTATATGAATGCACAATACATTCATATAAATTAAAGCTCATTCCAGAGACATATAATTAATCTTTTTTTTTCTTAAGTGGAAGTGATAGATCTCTAAAGAACAAAATTAATTGATAATTACTACTACTTCATTTTAAAAAAAACCCTCACGTTTCAAAACTATTCTAACTTTTTACTGACATCTAGTGGATAAGTTACAAATTGCATCCTTCAGATTCTAATAAACTGGAAATGTTCTAAATACAGACATAAAATATTTCTTCTGTTACATCTGTACCTCTTTATTCTGTAGAATAAAAGCAATTAATGTTCTTAAAAGAAAATGAGGGGAATTCCTAGAATTAAAGTGAAAAATATTATAAAATATTCAACTTGGATCCTAACTCTTAAGTATCTGTTTCAGGCTGGTATTAGACTAGGATACAATGCAGAGACAGCACTAGTATCACTTACTGATAGCCTTTGTCAGAGCGAGGATAGGATGGTGGCACTATTCTCTAGTGACTCTGCTCTTCCCTCAGTTTCAATGGAGTCGACAGGGGCCTCAGTCTTTGACCATGGATAAGTGCAGAATGCAGTATCAACAGTATGCTGATAATATTCAGCTCTACAATCCTGACCTGCACAAATGTAGGTATGGATATATACCCCGCTCCTAATTCTTGACCTACATAGGTAAAGCTAATGAGGTAATGACCCAATGTCTGGAGCAGTGGTGGGTTGCCTCCGGTTTGGACTGGTTCGCAAGAACCAGTAGTAAAACTGGCGGGAGGTCCCACCCACTGCCCTGGATGTCATCATGCGCAGGCGCGTGTGCGAGCAAAACGAGCGTATGCGTGTGATCCCATTGCGAAGCAGTAGTAAAGGTAAGTAGAAGCCACCCCTGGTCTGGATGCTACTCAGTTCTGGATGGGTGGAGCAGACTTCAGCTCAATCCTAACAAGACTGAATGGTTGTAGCTGTTTGGATTCTCCAGGCTAAGGGATGTCACCATTGTTGGTCTTGAATGCTGCTGCACTTCCCCACTGAAGACTGATGCACAACTTTAGGGGTCCATCTGAACTTTCAGCTATAGTTCAAAAGGAGATGCCAGTTGTGGTCAGCTTCATCATCTGTCCCAGTGGTGCCTTTTCCTTGATCAGGAGGTTTTTCTGATAGTTAGTCATTCCTCACAATTGGATTTCTGCGCTTAAAGACCATCTCAAAATGCAGCAGCACAAACAGTAATTGGTGCCTTTTGGTATGCCCATATGTCACTGCTGCTACACAATCTGCATTGGCTGATGCTTGTCTTCCAATTAAATTAAAGGTTCTTTTTATAAAACACTGTATGGCATAGGGCTTAGACATCTGTGAAATATTGTGTCCAATATTTTTTGCCTGCACAATATTTTTCAGCAGGAAAAATCCCTTCTTTAAACATTATCTTCTTGTGGTTCTGAAGGTTTCCTTTTCTGGTCAATCTCCATTCTCTGAACAGCATGCCCAAGGGTTTCTAGAAATAGCAATTACACTTCATAGTGCTTCATTGTGCTTTACAATACTTTCTAGGTGGTGTACGAAGTCAGCATATTTCCCCCAACAATCTGATTCCTCATTTTACTGACTTCAGAAGGATGGAAGTCTGAGTCAATCTTGAACCAGTCAGGATTGAATTTACTGGCAGTGAGTATTCTTGCATATTGCAATGAGGGCTACTTGCATATTAGACAGATATATTACGCTCTAAGCCACAGGTTCTCCTCACTTTGTTATGGCTATACTAGGGGAGAGATTAAATGTTTTTTCTCCGGTGGGACCAGTCTATCAGGGCAACTTGATCTACCCAATTATGGGACGGAGCATACTGCTTCCGTTTTACCTTTCAGCAGCCCGGGTTTGAATCCTAGAAGGGTATGGCTAGCTGATGAGAGCTAAATAGCTTGAAATAGATCTATACTAGTCTCCTTTTATTTCTTTGTCTGTAAAACATAAATTTAACACAAAAATAGTTTGTCGCGAAAGCGACTGCCTGCGAAGATCCCTGGATTGGGGCTAAAAGGTGAAAACGGAAGCAGTATGCTCTGTCCCATAATTGGGTAGACCAAGTTGCCCTGACAGACTGGTCCCACCAAAGTAAAACAAACAAACAAAAAAACACTTAATCTCTCCCCTGGTATAGCCAATAAAGCGAGGAGAACCCATGGCTTAGAGGTTAATGCATCTACCTAATATGCAAGTAGCCCTGGTTTGAATCCCAGAAGGGTATGGCTAGCTGATGAGCGCTAAATAGCTTGAAATAGATCTATACAAGTCTCCCTTTATTTCTTTGTCGGTAAAACATAAATTAACACAAACATTTTTATTATATAGTTATAAATCTTGATATATTGTACTGTTTCAATAGAATGATCTTTTGTGATATGATTAGAAGTCATTACAATTCTATTACTTAAACATCTTAAAATATTGAAAATAGAGAAAATAAATAAAAATTCATTTTCTTCTTTAAATTCTGATAACTTACATCTGAAATTATTTTTACTGTACTCTCTAGTATATAAAATTTAACCTAGGTAGCAGTATACTGCACATATAACAATACAAATAAATAACACATGAAAATCAACATGGCCATCTTCTTGATAAGCACTCTTGAACTGTGCTTTATTCTATCAGAAACTAGTAATCTGACCCTTCTACAGAGCAAAAAAACAAACACAAGTATTGTGTCAGATGAATAGAAATACATTTTAGTAACTCTTGGAAAAGACTTCTTCTTCCCAACTTAGCAGAAGCTGAAAAATTAAGTCTAGCTTTTATAGAAGATCAATATCTCCTTCAGTTCATATTCCATTAGACTTACATCTACTACAAAATTTTCAAGCCCAAATCCAATTCTACTTCTTCACTTAAAGAGCGCTGTTTTTAGCCATTTACCTGTAGATGATTCAGAGTGCATATAAAAATCTATAAAGTTCTCTTTTTCTTTATGCCATGAGCACAATAGTTCTTACACTTTCAAAGAATTCCTATGATGTATTTCAAGCATTAATGGAGTAAATATTAGCTATTATAGAATATTTTCAAGATTTTCATCAAAATCCTTGCTCCATCCAACGACCATTTTCTTCACCCTCTCCATCCCCCGATGCCAGTGGCATTTGAGAAGAAAACAATTTGGGTAAATGGAAGCACTTTCCACCTTCACAGAGCTACCAACCCAGGCTATAAGTGTTGGCTCCATCATCTGATGGGAGAAAATTTGCTTCTTATCTCTTTTCTACCATCCAGTTGTTGTCTCAGTTTTGAAGCACAGATCTGGTAGCTGAAACCTTGTATTATTTATTTATCAAATTTAATATCACCTTAACTCAGATGGCCTATAAGCTGTTTATAAAAATTAAAATAAGTAAATTGAGTTTTAAGAAGAACAAATTAGTAACTTAGTCTTACGAGATCAGTAAAAAGATGTGTTATTTCTCACGAAGGTGTAGAAGTTTTCCTTTCTAACTAGAATTTTAGGAGCAATTCTTCAGCTATTGTTTTAGCCCTGGTGAAACAGCTCTTTTAAAAGGACAGATTTAAGATTAGGCATAACCCTCCTACTTTACTGAACTGAGTACTGGAAAGCACTGTTATACAAGTATTTTCAAAAGAAAAATAATAGAAAATATTCAGAGATGGTTTTGCTCCATTGTATTATGTCAAAGATTTCTCAAACCATATTTTTTACTTCAAAGAGTATTTACTGACACTAAACCTATGGACAAAAGCCTCCAGGCTACTAATGTAATGTAGTTCTTCCCTTTCACTACTAAACAGTGTTTTTGTTAATGTTTCCATTTTCTATACGGCTCCAAATACAATTACAGAATCTGTCTGCATATTTGCTCATGAAGTCTCCCTATACTGATCTTTTTCAGTCCAGAAAAGTCATTTTTCATTAAATCAATTTATAGAAATATCTACTAGCCATCAACCAATTCCTTACAAAAATGCACATCATGTTCTAGTCCCACTTCCTGCTCAGGCAGGAAACCCTATATCATTTCTGACAAATGATGGTAAAATCTCTTATTAAAACCTCCAGTGTTTGGAGCACCCACAACTTCTGGAGGCAAGTCGTTCCACTGATTAATTGTTTAACTGTCAGAAAATTTCTTAGTTATAGATTCCTTTTCTCTTTGATTAGTTTTCATCCATTGCTTTTTGTCCTGCCTTTGCAGAATAGATTGACCCCCTCTTCTTTGTGGCAGTCCCTTAGATATTGGAACACTGCTGTCATTTCATTCCTAGTCTTTATTATCATTAAAGTAGACATATCTAATTCCAGCAACTTTTCTTTATATGTTTTAATCTCTAGTCCCCTAATCATCTTTGTTGCTCTTCTCAGTACTCTTGCTAGAGTCTCAGCATCTTTTTTACATTGTGGCAACAAAAACTGGATGCAGTTTTGTTTAGATTTATTTTCCTGTTAAATTCCTGTTAGGAATTTAATTCTCCTTGGTATTTCAATAATGTGTATATTACAGAGTTGCTTAACTATTATCCATTCATGGACTGATTGACACATTTGTTTATTTTAGACAAATGTTAGTTGCATTTTGAATTGTGGAAATCTTATAACTAATTGCATTTTTATTTGGAGGCTTCTTCCCTTTACTGAGATTATAATTCAGGATGTTCATAAACTCAACCATCACTTGATAATTTAATTCTTAATACTCTTAGCCGTTATTCTGTTTGTATTGAAAAAGCAATGAAGGGGATAGAACATTTCCATTCTTAAGAGCAATTCAAAGAAATAAAAGAGATTTGTAATCCATTATACTGGAGAGAATTCGAAATGCCCCCAAATAAAATGTATGGTTTAAGATTAAGGACAAAAGTAGTTTCATTCATCAAGCTTAGCATATCTGCTATATCTTTTATGCATGTCAGAAATAGGAATAAGAGTAATAGTGATGTCCAGTGAAATTGAATAATTTATAGTAAGCCCCAGTTTGTTAGTGACATCATTATGCAAGCCCATCCTTTACGTGCCTGCATTGTGATATCTTTAGAGAAGAGCTTGCACATTGACATTACTATCGATGCTCAGATCCTGCAAAAGCATTTCTTATGTTAAAAAAAAAAGTGGGGGGAGACCAGGAAGGTCAGCTCACTTGTTTTTCACCAGAAATTGCCAATGATCATCTGACAGCAGGTTGGCTGCAACTTTCTGTTACTAGCTTTTTAATTTTTATCAAGCATATTGTAAAATCCTTACTACAAGTTATTGGAGAAGAGACAAAACAATGTACTGTTGGATTTGATAATGGTCTATTTTTTAAAAAATCATGGTAGAAAATAAGAAATTCAAAGAATGATAAGCATTCAATTTTTTTTGATAGATTTTAAACCAGGAGTAGAGTAGAATAGAGAAGAGCAGAGCAGACTTTTTGGACTTTTTGTGGCTGTGAGGTTCCTGCTTGTTGCAGGGGCCATTTTGCCCCTGCTTTTACATTGTGGGTGAGCCAGTTGTGTTGTGTTGTATGTGTGTAAAGTGTGAAAGTTGGTTTTTTGGGGCTTTTTGTGGTTGTGTGAAGTTCCTACTTGTTGCAGGGGCCATTTTGGGTCTAGCACAGCTGCTTTTACATTGTGGGTGAGCCAGTTGTTTTGTGTTGTGTTTTGTAGGTTAAAAAGGGCAAAGAAGTGACGTCGACTTGGCCACGCCCACCTGACCAACAAGCCATGCCCACCCAGTCACCTGACCACTAAGCCCCACCCACTAATTAAGCCACGCCTGCAGAACCGGTAGCGAAAATTTTTAGATTTAACCCCTGCCCTTGAGCCAATTTAGTGTAGTGGTTAAAACATCATTCTAAATCTATTGATAGGGCATTTGTATCTCTGTAGAGTAGCAAATTAAAGAAGAAAAAAGTAACATTCCCTAGGCATAAGAAACATTAGCATTTAAAGTAGTGGAAGCAGAAAAACAATACATTGAAAGAATCTCCAGAAAATGTGTCAAAGGTCTTTTTTGTGATAGATGAGAGGTTAACAATGGGCAATGTCCATTCCTGATATCCAAAAACAGCTGTTGACATACTGGTGGAACAACCTGGCAGTGCTGATAAGCCCATGATCACTATATCTAGCTACCAGGTAATACTGGCAAATTCATGCTTTTCAGACACATATTCAAAACTTCAAGTGTATTGAAATGTGCACAATGTTTGTGTTACTATGTATTTGTGAGAAAGAATAAACTCTTCAAGCAGTTTTATACTAATAGGAATCTGTCGTTGAATCACCCACTGTGGAGGGAACTCTGATTGAACTCTTCCCTATGCATATTCATGACAAAAATTAAAAGAGATTATGCATAATTTACTACTGCCTGGGAACTGATTTGACATGGGTGATTTCAAGACTTACAGGAGATATTAAGAAATCACAAAGTATTTTTAAAAATTCACTATCATTTGGGGCACAATTAGTGTCAATAATTTCAACCACATAACTATCTCTTTCTTTCTTTCTTTCTTTCTTTCTTTCTTTCTTTCTTTCTTTCTTTCTTTCTTTCCTTCCTTCCTTCCTTCCTTCCTTTCTTTCTTTCTTTCTTTCTTTCTTTCTTTCTTTCTTTCTTTCTTTCTTTCTTTCTTTCTTTCTTTCTTTCTTTCTTTCTCCACTCATATCTACAAATGATTCTAGATGGCTCACAATTCAAAACTTTCAAAGATGCCTATCCATTTACCACTTCGCAACCTGCCAAGAGAATCAGTGATATCATTTGTTAACAAAATATGGGATTAGATTACTGCAACTGTGATAAACTGAGATTACAGATTGTATCATTGACATTACAAAGACATATGAAAACAAATATTTCTAAGCTATACTTCTACAGACTGTATTTTTGAAATGGTATAGAAAAGTATACAAAATATTATACAACACAGAGAGTGTGCAGAAAATTGATGACTTATTATGACTTAGGTATTATGTACTTAGATCAGTACATCAGTTAACTATTAAGTAAAAATAATTTGAAAATCCCCATTCTATTTTCAGCTGTCAAAATAATACATTTAGTGAAAAATCTATATCAAAGTGAACTGTCACCCACAGGCAATCCATTTGCAAAGACGGAGACGCTAAAATACATCTTAGTTATGTCCACTTCACTGCAGCAAGTGACCTCCAGGTCCTTAGTGATTCATTTTAAAAACACTTTAGACAAGGCAGTGTTATGTGTGTTGCACAGAAGTCTCTTTCACATTTCTTTTAAAATTAAATGCCAATATTCTTTGACAAGGTTGAAAATGACAAGATGGAGAAGTGACAATGAGAAACGAACAAAAAAGTAAAGACATTTCAATGTTGCAGGTGAGTACATTACCCTGAGATCTCATTTTCACCCATAAGAGCTCATCTTCTAAAATTATTCTTATTTTCTGCTCTTAGGCTTTGCTTTTTTTTAATTATGGCTTTAGGATGGATCTACCTTTGCTCATGGATAGTTAGAAAGAGGGGACAAAATGACAGATTTGGATTATAAGTGTTGTAAATTTAATGTGAATACAATCACATCCTATACAGCAAACAGGAATGTAATAATATATGATAAAGCAACAATGTATAGAACAAAGTATGTTTGCTTACATGCAATTTTTTTGAATTAGTATTTTATGCTAATGAAGAACAGGATGTGAATATGGAAAGTATTACATAGTTGACCACAATGGCTTAATGCTTTGTCTTTCTAGAGTTCAAGTTAACTGCTACACTTGCACTATTTTGTCAGCATCTCTTGCCCCTCTTCTCATTTTTTTGACTTAAAATGAGAAGCCAAAAAGTTATTAAGTTATTATGACTTAAATATACTTTTCCATTCAGAAACGAGTAAAAAATGAAAAATGAATCCCATCCAAATTGAAAATAATGAGCCAAACAAGCACACTGCTAATGAAATTTCAGGTTGGAAAAAAAAAACCTTTGAAAATTAAGGAAAAATTGAAATTGAAAGTCTTTTGAAAGAAATGAAAAGACATGCAGCATTGGCCTAATGAGGTAATAATAAATACAACCAGATAATACTAAGAATAGCATGTAGTAGCTGTGAGTTCAGGAAGACGTCCAAGTCATTCTTCTGTCCTTTCAGGAGCAGTGTCAGTCCATCAACAGAGAGGTTATCAAAGAACATTAAAAACAAAGAAACTTTCTCTTCTATACTATAACTAAGTATGTTCTATCACTATGCCATTCCTCTTTTTAATGTAGACAAACAATAACAATTTAATTTTTACTTGGTGAAAACTGTAGACTTTCCGTTAATCTTATAGTCACATTTTTGTAACCGATTATGTAAAAGATGTAAAATGTGGCTTACTGAGCCAACTGGAAAATTCAGGAGCTTTGCTAAATTTGGATCTGACTTCATTGATATATATTCCCCAAAGGAGCCTAATGAAGTTTTCTCCACATATCTTGTAATAGTATTTGTAAGAATTATCACATCTAGAAGATACCAGATTAGGGAAGGCTGCATTAGGATCAAATTTTGCATTTCTTAGGCAATATATGTAAAAATTGTTAGAATACCCTGTTGAATTGGAACAGCACATAAGATCTAGTTAGTCAATTTGTCAGTCAGATATTGTGGATAGGCAGGCAGGCAGCAGGCAGGCAAACATATGTAACATATAGTTTCTCCCTTCTTTTACTCTTTTAAGGGGGAAAACCAATGAAAGCTGAACTTCTATGTAACAGAGTGTTTGTTTCAAACACTTTCCCTAGTATCTTGTCACTTGTGGAGTATGCTTTCTTAAGGCATTATTTCAACCAATCGTTCATCTCAATGTCCTTTGAATCTTAATAGGAAGAGATCTTGAAAACTGAAACTCTGGGTTGGCTTCAGAATCCAGACTGTAGAACTGAAAGCCTTAGAGGACATTTCCATGAGGATTTTAAACTATAGCTTGGCAAGAAATTCAGATTTTGTTCCACAAAGACATTTATTTTGTAAATTGTTCATTTGTCAGTTGTTCGTATATGTATAACATGTGCAATATGTTTGTTAACAGGATTCCATGAAACAGAACTAAATATAATTATGCAAAATGGGAAATTTTTCTAATGCAATAAGACACTTCATGAAAATGTGTCTTTTTATTTATGTGGTCATATATCTCCCCCCCCCAAAAAAAAATCTACCTTGGAAACTTTAAAACTTGTGGACTTCAACTCCCAGAATTTCCCAGTCAGCCATTACATAACAAAAAGTCTAATAGGAAATGAAAACTCACAATTTTTAGACACAACTTACTTCTTTAGATCATTTGCAATCCTGCATTATCAATTAACCAGGGTGGTTAGCTTGGTGGATAAAAATATAGAATAAGTAACAAAAACTGTAGTGCAACTTTTTGCTAATACAGGCTATCTACTGCTACAGTAATCTTGAAACATAGCTATCAAGTTTTCCTTTAAGACCTCTTATGATGGAGATTTTTCCAGTTTCCAGAGGAGTCCATTCTTCTCCAGAATTGCTTATATTCTACTCGGTAGCAATAGAAAAATAATAATAATGCTGAATTATTAATGTTGTTTGTTTTAGTAGTATTGGTATTATTTCTTAAATAAAGCTGGTTCCCCATAGCAGTAGTTTCTCTGTTACCCTATTATATTGCTTATTAAGGTTAAATTTCCTCTCAAGGTTAAATACATCCAGCTTTTCTAATATGATATAGTTCCTATTCTTGATTATTTTACATTTCCATTTTTGAAGGGGAAAAATATTTCTACTTTGGCTATTTCTCTCCCACCTCTGAGCTGCATACAAACTACCTGTAACTTGTATGATATGTCTATGAAAAGGACGAAGGCAAAATTGACTCTGTTGTTTGGAAAGCAAAGCAACAGAAGATGAAGCAAAAGAAAAGTTGGTTTCTGTATAGCAAAGCAACAACTGATGTTATGAAAAAGATTGAGCCTTTGATGGCTAAACAAGGGATGACAATAAACAAAGTTTTGCATTTAATGTAGGAGAATGAAGCAAAAGTTGGATATTATATTATACTCCTTGAAAAATCAATAAGACATCCCAGAAAAGTCCTAAACTCTACAGACACCAGTTCAATTTTACATGAAACAATTTTACATAACACCCAAAGCTCATGAAGATATAATCAGAAAAAGGTTATAACCAGAGAAATAAGAAAAAAGACATTTTCGTCTGTTTTAAATTTAGGACCAAAGTACCTATTCCTTTAAAGTACCTCTTAATTTTTTTTTTGTTTTTGTTTTTATATGTTGCCATGTCTACGTGTCCAAAGGCTTGTTTTGAATCAGAAAAAAACCATGAGGTATAAATAAATTATATCAAAATGCATTTGTGATGAAACAAAGTATGGTGCTCAAAATTTTTGGCAAACAAATTCAGCAACATTTTGTAAAACATGATTTGATGTTAGCATGTCAAATTCCACATCATGACTGATCAACTAATTGTGAATTTGTGTAATAAAGATTCCACATGAATCATGTTGCTCAAACAATATCTTGAATATAGAGGTAGACAATATTATTCAGAATCCCCTACAAACAGCTTATTTCCTTTCCATTTATAGCTGTCTGATAATGTTTTCATTCCAAAATCATCTTTTCTCCTGTTACCTTAAAACAGCAGAAAAGATTATTTTGGAATGAAAAACCCAAATGAAAAACTATAAGAGAATTCCATTTATTTTTACCGGTTAAAAATGGCATGCCTCATATCATAATTTGTTATCAGTCATATTTATTTAAATTCTCTAAAACACATGAAACAGTCGGGGCTATTGTAACATTTATAGAATGAATATCCTAGACAAATATAATGCGATGGATGTTAAGTATAACTTCTTTCTCTGGAACAGTCTTGATGCAAAGTTAATCCCTAAGTTTGACAATATCTATAACTTTTTAAAACTTATAGTTGAATTTATGGCAGATCATTTTAAGAAATTCTATATTGATATCTTCTTATCTTTTGGTAGCATATTCTTTATGTGTGATCTCCTTTTAAACGTGTTGCTTCGACTCTTGTAACTCCAAAGTGTACAGTCAACACTTTTGCTACTGCAATTTCTGGAAGACTGTTCTATAAACTTTTTCCATATAGATGCAATGTCCCTTTATTCTCTGGTTCTTTTAATTCTCAGCTCATGATCTCATAAACTCTTTTTGGCATGGAATGTTATTAGTTTCAAAAGTCAAAATAGAGTGGCCTACTTATTGGTTTAGTGTGAAAAGGTTTTCTTAAATTCTGAAAGCTTACCATGAATAAAATAATAAGCAATACTACCTAAGTTAGGATAATATTTAAACTATATATGTAGGGATATTAATATTCATTTCATTTCCAGGCTATAAATTTAGGGGGGAAATTAGGATTTTTTTCAACTAATAAATATCAAATATTTATTTATTTATTATTTCTAAAAATATTAATAAATCATACACACACACACACATATGTAGGTCTTTGGTTATTCGGGTCTTCTCCCACGTAAGATTGGCAGTGTCTTGGCGACGTTTTGACGAAGTCTCATTCGTCATCTTCAGGCTGGTGTTCTCGGCTTCGTGCTTCCTGGAAGCACGAAGCCGAGAACACCAGCCTGAAGATGACGAATGAGACTTCGTCGAAATGTCGCCAAGACACTGCCAATCTTACGTGGGAGAAGACCTGAATAACCAAAGACCTACATACAAACACCCGTGAAAACCTGAGAATATATATCTATATCTATATCTATATCTATATCTATCTATCTATCTATCTATCTATCTATCTATCTATCTATCTATCTATCTATATATATATGAATGATACTTCCAGTCAATTCATCCATGGTGTTGTGTAGCAGATTAACAGAGTTGGAAGGGACCTTGCAGGTCATCTAATCCAGCCCCCTGCCCAAGCAGGAGACCCTATATCTGCCTTTACCTAGGATCAAACTCACAACCTCCTGATTGTGAGGCAAGAGTTCCACCTCTAGTGAAGACTTCGATCGTGGTTATAATCTTGATATTCCTTGACAGTATTTTATCCCAGTATAATTACATCTTGCTAGCTAATAATAGCTTCTGCTACATGCTAAAACCATGCTGAAACATCATAGTAATTGTGTTTAAGAATGTAATCCTAATAAAGTATTAGGTAAATTGTATGCAATGCTCAATTTAGAGTAGGGTTTTGTTATCAGCTTCTCAATAGGAATGAATGGATTATCTATATGTCTATGATAATTTTAATCAAAACTATACATAATTAAACAACATTGTAACACTGCTTAGGATTCTGTAATGAGGCATATTTACATATCAGCCTTTTCATTTGCTTATTGAATCAGTTTTGAAGTGATGAAGCGTAATGGTTGAGAATTTGAGCAAAATACCCAAAATACCCATGTTCTGGCTCCGAAGCCTAAATTCACCATGAATATTCATGAAGTTCTACAAGAATCATTATTTTCATCCTTAAACCTATTAAAAATAGAAATAATAATATCAGCTTATTCTACAAGAATATTATCTTGGGATAATACCATCTTGAAAACTAGGTTTAGATGCTTACCTTTTAAGTTTTTAAAACTAATATTGCACTGGTATAGTAATGAATAGTGATTTTGGAATGCAGAAGTTTTTAAAGAACTATCTGAATTATAGAATGATTATTTCACTTATTAGAAAAATGGGAAGTTTCTTTCTATGGCACTACAGGGATATGAAAATACCAAGAGCTAATTTACTTCTTAAATTACAGGCAGTAAGATTCCATTTGATTTGGAGATTCAAGTTTTTTTAAAAAACAAAAAACAAAAAACTCAAAACAAATAAAACAAACAAACAAAAAGCAAACAATCCCAACAAATTCTAGATGTGGTTTAATTTAAGGTTAGATCATAGCAGTGGTGAAATGTAAAATTTGTTACTACTGGTTCTCTGGGCATGGCTTGATTGTGGTAGTGAAGTAATGTGATTGGTTGGCAGTGCCCAACTTTTTTTTTTTTTTTTACTTTTAAAAGCATTTTTTCTACAACCTCTTCGGCCAAAGAAGTTGTAGAAAAAAATGCTTTTAAAAGCCTCTGACAATCAGGCAACTCAGCTGGGATTGTCAGAGGCTTAAAAAGCATTTTAAACCTCCTCAGCTGAAGAGGCTGTAGAAAAAAAAATGCTTTTAAAAGACTCTGCCGATCCCAGCTGAGCCGCACGATCATCAGAGGCTTTTTTTCTTTACTTTTAAAAGCATTTTTTTCTGCTGAAGAGGTAGTAGAAAAAATGCTTTTAAGAGTAAAAAAAAAAAGCCTGATCGCACTGCTCAGCTGGGTACGGCAGAGTTTTGACTGGGAAACTGTCAGCATCCCAGGCCAAGCTAAATTCCAAAACTTGAGGAAAGTCTTAGAAGTTAAGTATTCAGATAAGTCAAGCACCAACAGAAATACAGATATATACAATATTTAAACATCATTCAAAATAAACAATAAGAAAGCTAAAAGGGAAAAAAGAGATGAGAACACTTGCTTGTCAGCAATCATCAACTAGATGAACAGGTTATCACCAGGTTAACACCATGATTAACGCCAGACAAACAACCAAGCAGTAAACAATACCTTAATCAAGGAGCTACCAATTGAGAGAAACAAATGGGCAGTAAATGGCAGCCTAATCAAGGAACTATGAAGGAGAAAACAACCTTCCCACCAACACTGACAAGTCAAGCTATTGTATATAAACAGAGAAGAAATCCCACTCACTTCTAATACTAAAGATGTTACCTAATCTGGTAACAAATATCTGCAAACAAACACAAAAAGGACCAAAGACTCTATAGTTCAACCCTGAGCTGCATATGTGCCCTTCTATAGATTTGTAAGTAATTTACGATCAATTTTATTGTTATGCATAATTTAAATATTGTTCTACAACTCCTATTAACTTTTACCTTTCGGCATATGAGTTTTCTGTAAATAAAGAACTGAAACATGAGATTTCTATTCAAATCAGCCTTTTTTGCTGAGTTGAGTTTTTTTTTTTTTTTAATAATATAGAAATTGGTTAGTATTTAATTCTGTAATTCTTATTTAAGGACATTGATGTAAATAATTTAAATTTGGATTGTGATTCAGTGGTGGGTTTCACAATTTTTACTACCGGTTCTGTGGGTGTGGCTTGGTGGGTGTGGCATGGCTTGGTGGGCATGGCTTGGTGGGCATGGCAGGGGAAGGATACTGTAAAATCTCCATTCCCTCCCCAATCCAGGGGAAGATTACTGCAAAATCCCCATTTCCTCCCAATTAGTTGGGACTTGGGAGGCAGAGAATAGATGGGGGCAGGGCCAGTCAGAATTTTTACTACCGGTTCTCCGAACTACTCAAATTTTCTGCTACTGGTTCTCCAGAACTGTTCAGAACCTTCTGAAACCACCTCTGCTGTGATTACTATATTGTAGAGAAACAAAACATGAAGCATATTCAGCCAGTAGCTGTCAGGATTTCTATCTACTCTGTCCAGTACAAGAAGTGGACTGTGTAAATTTATCTACATAAATTCTGGGATAGAAATTATAGAAGGATATAGAAGAGTAGAGGGGAAAAAAAGGACAAACAGATCTTTTTTTAAAAAAAAAAATCATAAATGTGATATATTGAGAGTGTAAACCAACCTTGGTAATAAATTTTAAATTTAGTTTTGATAATCAACAAACATTTAACTAAATTTAATACAGATTTTTAATACTTTCTATTTATCTAGCAAAAATGAAATCCTCTAAAAATAAAAATATTTTGTATGTTTTTTTATGATTTCCTTTCTTGATTATAGCTTGTGACTGCTGAATTGTGTAATATCAGATTTTGTTAATTGGCTTGATAACAGAGGCCACCTTCACAGACATTTTAGTTAAATATGGCTTTGTAATTCTAAGCTTTTGTACATCGTGCATTACATTGAAGTTCTTTCTTAAATACCCTTGACCTCATTAAAAATAACAAGACCTCTCTATAGCTTTTCAAGCACTTAGCTATGCTGAAGGGTGTTGCAAAGAGGGTGGAATATATTATAAAGTGCCATACAAAATCCAAACTAGGTATGCAATTAGTGAACTAATAATACGGGTACAAAAGTAATTCCTTAGAAACTGTTAGTTTTGACATCAGTAAGTAATTATCATATGTTGCTAATATAGCATAAATGCATAGGTCTTTTTGGAGTCATCAATGACTCCAAAAAGAGAGGATTTTAAACATTGTAAATATAATCTCAATATCAGAAACATAAAAATATAGAAATCAGAAATATATTTTATACAATTACACTGTATATTTTTTTTTATTTTATTTATTTTGTCGAGTATCTATTAGATAATATATATAAGTATAAGCATGAATTGAATACATAAAATGAGTACAATTAAAGGGAACCTTAGGACAGGGACAGTAGGCACGCTGGTGCTCTTATGCATGTCCCTTACCAACCTCTTAGAAATGGGATGAGGCCAACAGTAGACAGTCTTAGGTTAAAGTTTTGGGGGTTTTGGGATGAGACCACAGAGTCTGGTAGTGCATTCCAGCCATTAGCAACTCTGTTACTGAAGTCATATTTTATGCAATCAAGTTTGGAGCGGTTCACTGTAAGTTTGCATCTATTGTGTGCTCGTGTATTGTTGTGGTTGAAGCTGAAGTAGTCATTGACAGGTAAGACATTGTAGCAGATTATTTTATGAGCTATGCTTAGGTCATACTGAAGGTGGCGTAGTTCTAAATTTTCTAAACCCAGAATTTCAAGTCTGGTGGCATAAGGTATTTTGTTGCGAGCAGAGGAGTGGAGAACTCTTCTTGTGAAATATTTCTGGACACGCTCAATGTTTTATATGCAGTGCGGGTTCCAGACAGATGAGCTGTATTCAAGAATTGGTCTAGCAAATGTTTTGTATGCTCCAGTTAGTAGTGTAATATTACCGGAGAAGAAGCTAAGCAAGATTAGGTTTACAATCCTTAATGTCTTTTTGGCTATGTTTTTTACAGTGAGCTTTGGCACTTAGATCATTTGATATGAGTACTCCAAGGTCCTTGACAGGTGAGGTCATCTGCAAGGTCATGTCCACTTAACTTGTATTTTGTGTTCTGATTCTTTTTGCCAATGTGTAAGACAGAGCATTTGTTGGTTGAGATTTGGAGTTGCCAATTTTTTGACCATTCCAACAGAAAGTCAAGGTCTTTTTGAAGGGTAACAGCAATGTTGGTAGTGTTAAATAGTTTAACATCATCGGCTAGGAGAACACAGTTACTTATAATATGATCACAAAGGTAATTTATGTATAGTATGAAGAGTGTAGGTCCTAGAACACTGCTTTGGGGGACACAGCTATTAACAAGTGCAGGATTTGATAGGGTATTCCCTATTTTGACCACTTGTTGTTTGTTGACAGGAACACAATTATCCAATTATGTCCGGAGATGCTGTAGGATTTTAGTTTTAAAAGTAGTTTGTCATGTACCACTGAATCAAAGGCTTTACAGAAGTCTATGTAAATTGCATGTATTGCTTTGTCCTAATCAAGATTTGTAGTCCATATGTTTTTGCAGTGTAGAAGTTGTAGATTACAGGATATTTTTTTTCTGAAACCAAATTGTTTATTAGAGAGTAGGTTGTTTGTTTCTAGGTGGAGGATAATGGATTGATTGATGATTGATTCCATAACTTTGCAGGTGACACAGCATAAAGAGATTGGTCTGTAATTTTTGACTATACTGGGGTCTCCTTTTTGAAGATAGGGATAACCATGGCTAGTGACCATAGGTTGGGTAGGGAGCTGGTCTGGTCCTGAAAGATTTTTCAAAGATTATGCTTAGGGGTTATGCTATAACAATGGAAAGCTTTTTTAAGAAATATGCATGTAGTCCATCAGGTCCAATAGATAGAGATGGTTTCAGTCTATATAGTGCCTTTTCAACATTATCTTCTGTGAAATCTATTTTTGTTAGATCGTTGTAGTCATTAGTGGTACAACGAGGGAATGTTGGGCATGAGCCATTGCTGTTAACAAAGACTGAGCTGAAGAATGTGTTAAAGAGGTTTGCTTTAACTGCTTCATCATTGCATTCTTTACCATTAGGTCTTTTTAGGGGTGGGATGGATCTCAAGTATTTAAGTTTGTTGTTTACAAAATTATAGAAGGCGTGATTGGATTTCGTGCGCAGAAGGTTTTCTTCTTGTTTGATGTGGTAATTGATGCATTCAGTCTTTATTTGGTGGCATGTATTTTTGTAGCGGCTTTTAAAGTTAGCTACATAGCCAGTTTTGTTTTTTCATCAGAGGGATTTTTTTTTTGGATTGGAGCTTTCTTATTGATATGGGCAATTTGTTTTTCCTGGTTTTGGTGGTGATTAGTGGTACATATAGTTTAATAACTCTATTGACTTCGAGCAAGAAAATATTATAATGGTCTTTAGCACTTTTACAGTTAGATAATTGAATTTGCCAGTCAAGAGATGAGAGGTTGGTGTCTATGAGATCATAGTTGGCTTTTTTGAAGTTGTAGTTGGGTATCCCATTATTATGGTAATTTTTGTGAGGGTGTATATTGTGAGGGTGTATATTGTGAGGGTGTATATTGACACAAAAGTCTATCATGCTGTGGTCACTGTTATTTGTAGTCCATAAATTGTATTTATAAATAAACTGTATTGCTAAATAATTAAAACAACTCTACTGTCAGCTTTGGAAGCCATATTAACCCTGGAAGCTTCCACGCTGCCACCTTCTTGCGCTTGGGAAATTAGAAGGGAGGGGATTTGGTAGAGTGATTTAGTTAGACATAATAGCCTTCTTCTGTTTGGTCAAGGTCAGGGTGTTCCTGCATCTGGAGAAGGAATGGTTGCAGTGTGGCTCAAGTTGAGATGGATGGTGATTGGGCCATGTGATGGACTGATGGGTGCAGGGGCTGGATATGGGATTTTGATTTATTGAGGGAAAACCCGGAACTCTCAGATTCGGGTTTTCCCAGATGTGCCAGTATACCTATTCCAATAAATGAAAGATTTGAGATAATGCTTGTCTCAGAGTCTTTAATTGGAGTTGGGCTGTTCTGGAACGCTGACATCTACGTTATTTGCCTGGATTACGCTATGACACATACAGTACATAATGTGGGCTCAGAATGAACACCTAGTTGGTTGTTTTGTTTTTATATACTTTTCTACAACAGCTAGAGCAAATATAGCTTCTCTGCCTTCTGTCATGGTACCCTTCTTGTGGAACATTCTCTCCCCTGATGTTAGGTTTTTTCCTTCTGTGCTATCACTTGGGAAATCCCTCAGGACTTGATAATATTATCTCAACTTGGGGGTTTTTGGTAACTGGAGACATTCTTAAATGACTCCACTGTGAATAATATTTTAGCCATAAAGTTTATATATTTTAATTGTTTATATAATGTTATCATTTTAATTGTTATTGTTATCCTTTTACAATGATCTATTTGCTGTTTTTTATTTAACTTTATGTTAGGCGGGTGACCATATAAATGCGATAGATAAATAGATAGATAGATAGATAGATAGATAGATAGATAGATAGACAGACAGACAGACAGACAGACAGACAGACAGGCAGATGATAGATGATGGATAGATGGATGGTGGATGGATGGATGGATGAATGGATAGATAGATATATAGATAAATAGATAGATAGATATCCAGTTATAATAAATTTAGATTTAATTGCATATGAGTTTTCTTCTTCATATTGTACTTGTGGTACTGGCCTTAAAATGTTGAGTGAAAAAATATTTGTTTTATCATGAATTTTAAGAATTGCTTTAATATAGCCCAGAAATAGCCATAGCCTTGTGCAAATCTCCACCTAGCACCCGAGAATAGTTCCTGATTTTATTTTAATTTGGTTGATATACACAATACTCCTACATTTATGTATCTGTTAGTTTTATATCCTGCCTTTATTCTAGGAGTATAAGATTACTACACAATATAGTTCTATAGTTCCATTTCCTTGTCTGTCTTATCCCGCTAGATATTCTTACAATGTTGGTTGGGTTTAAAAAGTGGCAGATTCACAGCTGCTCATGAATTTCCATGGCTCAAGATGGATCAGGGCTAGACTTAGTGAACTTCATGTTCATTCAATATTAAACCAATGTAATTGATTGATAAAAGCCCACTGAAATCCCTGGTAATATTGGAATTGTGATTATTTTTCAAAAATCATTCCTCACTGCAAAAATGCAATATTTATCTTCCATGTGATTCTATAAGAATAGATGATTTTGGAAATTATTTGTCATTAAAAACATTCATATTCACCATTTTCCATATTTTGTTTCAGCCTGAAAATAAATTTTAAAATACATTGTTTTTAGGTCAATTTAAACCTATAGAGAAGGTAGCTACTAACCAGAAAACACATCAAAATCTATCTGACTATTTACATAATTAGTATGCAGAATGAGAACCAAAAAATATTTGTTTTGGGGAGGGAATAACTTTTCTATATACATAAATCCCAAATGTGGAAAGATTAAAACTTCTAGATAACCTTCAAGCATCTTAATATCAATGTTCTGCATACCTTACATAGTTTGGGTATAAATTGGAGGAATCAGGTTATCAAATGTTGAATAGTAGAGAATAGATGCCATGACAATAATACAAATTTAATCCTCATGACATTTCCAAGAAACAAATTTATGTTTTTATAATGCTGAAAATATTACAATATTTGTAGACTAGAAAAATTGGACAAGATCAATCTGTATTTTATAAATTATTTTAAAGAAATACTAAACAACCTCTGACCCATTGTGACAGAAAGTGCATGCAGTACGGTTATATGATGTAATCAGAATGAATATTAAATTTTAAGTTGACTATATTTTTTTTACCCTAATGTAGAACAGCCTTGAGATTATCTAAGTATATATCATAAATAGAAAAATAATTGTAGTGGCTAAAGAACTTCAATAATAAGTCAGATGTACAAAAAGCAGCTGATGTAGGCAGGTCTCTTCAGGATTAATCCCTGGCAACAATGCTCAAGAAATTTCCAATGCTTTCTATACATATGAATCCATTCAAGGGCAATCTAGGTCTCTCCATCTTGTATGTCTTTGTGTTAAATCAGGGGTATCAAACTCAAGGCGTGGGGGCTGGATCTGGCCTGTGGGGTGCTTAGATCTGGCCCATGAGGCCGACCTGGAAACAGTGACGGACTGGACCTTGGTACCTCTGCCAGTGATAACAGAACTTGGAGCTCCGTTGTCACTGGCAGAGAGTTGCAGGAGGCCGTCGCAGCCAAAAATGATCCTCCCGAGCTACCAGAGACAACAGAGGTTGAAAGGGCTGTTTTCTCTGGCAGAGGGTTGCAGGAGGCTGTCGCAGCAGAAAATGAACCTTGTAAGGGCTGCAGGCAGCCTTCCCGAGCTCCATTTTCACTGGCAGAGGTTTGCAGGAAGCCGTCACAGCTGAAAATGGAACTTCGTAGCCTGTTTTCGTTGGCACAGCACTTGGGCCACCATAAGTGCCTCTGACACAAGTTATGTTAGGTGGCTACACCCATCCTGGCCACACCCATCCTGCCCTTCCAAGGTCAAACACAAAACTCAATCCTGTTTCTATTCTTCATCAAAAGTAGATGCAGGTGCCAAGTTGCCAAATTGGATTTGATTTGTGCTCTGTCTGAGCTTTTTATATTCTTGCCAATATTTCATTACCAAACTAGGTAACATAACCAGTGCTACAACCAAGCCTAGAGAACACCAAGAACCTCACACTTCATCTCTGTAGTACAAATATTCTTCTCTATAAGTTCTAATTGTTTACTGTTATTTTACATTCCCAGTCATTCATCAAGGGTTAGGCCTGCATTACTGTGCTAATATCCCTCAGTAGTACACTGGAAATGTTTTAAATCCATTTTTACCAGTGTTGTGAAACCTAAAAACTACTTTCTTTATGTTGGGAGGTTGTGACCTTTCACAGTCTTTATCGCAACATCAATTCTCCAATATAACTTCGTAGTTATATTGGAGATTGCATGATGATTTTTTTTCTAAAAGGAAAAATATATGCTTTCTATTAAAAACTGGTTACTTACTTTAACTTTTGGGGAAAAAAAGCATCCTCATGCTTTCAATGATAAAAGCTCTTCAAAGGTTTTTTTTTTTTTTTGTTGCCATTCAGATATCTTGACCTACCACATAAAAGTATTCCAATTAAGACTTCCCTTGTGAAAGATTATGGATTGGATTTTCATTTAAATACCAGCTATCTTTCTTGGGTTTTAGATGAATGGTATGTGCAACATTAAAAAACGGAGGCATTTTCAGAGATCATGACCACTGTAAATTAAATAATATTACAGTCTAAACCATACATTCATTATCGGTAAAACATTTATATACTTTTATCAAAATAACTGTTTCCAGAAGTGCCATCATATAAGAAAAATGAGGGAGAAGTGAAGAGGTCACATAGACTTGTGCTATCATAATAGGGTAAATATGAAGCAATATATTTAAAATAAAATTGCCATGCACTGGTGTGATAAGAGAACCTCTGCTTATTTTTGATGAAATTATTGTTCTCAGCAAATGTATCAAGACTCATAAAAAAAGGCCAGGAATGAATATTATGTGGTGTTTGGAAAATGTTATTGAGATAATGAGATAATGAAAGTAGGAAAAAGGATTATGACAACCTTTATTCTGGCAGAATTTCCATTGGGCAAAAAAACATGATCTTATAGTTGAAACCTGTTTTATAAAAACTGACTATATTTGCTATCATGCCAACAGTTCTTCTCAGGGGCTATTTTTTTTGAGACAAGATTAATAAATATTTGAAAGATCTTGTTTTGTAATACTTACACATACATACTCCTAGAAATCAGCTTCTGATATATAGCACATGCATTCGGCAAAATAATAATAAAAAACTATTTTTGTTGGTAGAAATGCATTATATTAACAGTAGCATTTAAATTTCCCAATTGCATCTTTTGAAAAAGATAATGTTCTGAAGAAAGTTCCAGAGATTTTTTTTCACCATAATATACTGTAGAGGAAATTTGTTTGATTGTTTGTTCCTGCATCCTTGTGGAAAAACTAAGGACTTGATAAATGTGTTGTAATTCTGTTGGTCCCTCTTGCCAGAGCTTGTCAACCCAAAAGCAGTGTTTCAAAATCAAAAGTGTCAACAACTTCTAAATCACTTCTAAACCAGTGTTTTAAAACACTGAAAGAACTACTTATTAATTAATTAAGTTTACTTGCTGCCCATCTCTACAAATCCTGGGTTCTTTGGGCATCTTATGTCCAAGAGCACCTAGTTCAGTTCAATTTATTTTATTTTATTTTATTATGATTATGACTCAAAATAAAATTCAAAATTAAAGCATGCACATTGCAATAACGAGTAGAGAAAACCTACATGTGACTATTATTTTTAGTTTTATTTTTAATTAATCAGGTTTTTAAAAAAATGCAAACAATCTATTTTATTCTTAGCCATATCTTTTTGCCTCGGTGAAATGCCAAGCAACATTATTGACTCTGCAGTATGCTACAATGCTTTATAAAGTATCTTGTGCCATTTACTCTAGTAATCATTATTATGTTGCATAACTTCACACAAAGAAATAAGCCACCTATTGACCACAAGCTCAGACAGTGCCGACAGCAAAGGCTGTGGGTACCAAAGAAGTAGGTCATTCTTAATACAAATAAATATCATCCAATACCTCTTGTTCATTTGGGTTGGGGTGCTTGGTCTTTTATGCATATTTACTTCCTCTTCCATAGCCTCTTTCATTTCATTATTCATCAGGCATTCTTCTTGATACTTTGCATTGGCATAACCACACTTCTGTGGCACTTTGTAATGAAATTATTTTTACTCTGCTCCAAGCAGCTTCTGTAGCCTATTTCCTGATATTCACTATCCATCCATTCTGCTGGTAGGTTAATCTAAGTTGATCTGTAACAATGTTATTTGATTTGGCTTAATTATCTTCTAATTGATTCATACCTTACTTTACCACAGTCATTCTAATTTCATTCATTTCTTTCTTTCTCTTCAAAGTCTATTTTTCCTCAATTTCACTATCTATTACAGTGAACCATAGCATGCAACTACTACAAATCTATGAATTCCTACTTTAATATCACTCCGCAATAATCTACTGTAAAAATGTTAATTCATACTTTATCAACCAAGAGTTGCCATTTACCAAGAGCTCCTTGGTAAATGGAGATGGACAGCTACATAAATTCATTAAATACATTCATAATACATATTTTCTGGTATGTATTTTAGATCATTTGTTCAAAATAAAAGCTAGACTTTCACTTCTATGAGCATTTATTCAACTGAATTACATGTGGTTATGTAATCTTAATGCACATCTATTACATCCTTTCCTTTTTTTAGTTTTTATTTTAGTTACCTACTTAGTTATTATTGTATCATGTTATTATTTCATACCATTTTCTATTCATTCTTCATATATTTCAAGTTGTAATCTTTTGTATAGCATCAATATGAATTGAATAATAAACGTATACTAAGAGATACTAACAGAACCAGAGTTGGAAGGGACCTTATAGGTCTTCCAGTACAATCCCCTGCCCAAGCAGGAGATCTCATGAATAATAACTTGAGATAACTTTGCTTATCCAAGGTTTCATATTATGTATTTTATTAAGATAGAGGACATTAGGATGCCAAAAATAGCTGACTCATGTCACATGCAACAGTTCTTGCTAATGGTAACAACACAATAGGGATAAATTTGGTACACCCAAACATAATCAAAGCCCACTATTAACCCAAGCACCCTTGCATACCCCAAGTGTCTTTGCAAGCTAAAATATCTAATTTAAAGATTATCTTGAAAGTCTAAATTATGTCTGATTGCATTCTGTCAACTAGGTGAGGTATATAGTATACTGACTCTCTTAGGAAACATTCTTCAGCTATATTTTAACTTATTGGCTAGATATAGATAGAAGAATAAATTAACCTTCATTGTGGTAGGAGTTAACTTTGACCAGTCTCAAGTCTACTCTTCTCCCCACTTTACCATGTTACCAGTGGAAATGAGAAAAATTAATGATTATTCAGTTAACTGGCATTTTATCCAGACCCTTAAATGTAACTAATTTTGATTACATAATTTGTTAAAATAAGTCAACTGCAAGGCCCTAAGACATTTTTAAACAAACCGTAATTAAAATTAACTACAGTGAATCATGCTGCTTTGAGCAATGCAACAAGCTAGCATGAACAGATATAAATTTTAAAATTCTTGGAGTAATGTTTTGTGAAACCAAAATTAGCCCAGGCACATGACTGTGCAAACAAAACCATATGCTATTATCTCCTGCAAAATGATGCTAATATCACGACCTTTATAAAAGTCTAGGGACACATGCAGAAGTTGTTTAGGAAGATTTAGAACACTGAAGCCAAGAGCTAAGATCTTAATGTTCCAGCAATGATTTTGATAATTAATTGGCAGATAATTTAGACATACAAACTGGGAAATCTGAAATTACACTTTAGGCAGGTTTTTTGAATGACATCCAAGTAACTGATCACAGTCTTCTTGAACACTGCTGGCTGAAGTAAATTTGCTTGCTGATTATCTCAGTCTGTGCAATAAAGTGTATCTCAAATATGCAGGGGGTGGAACAGATTTAATGAACCATAGAAAATGCTGTAGATTTTTTTAGCTGTAACTATAATATTATCTAGATGGATGCTACTTTCCTGAAATAGTGGCTGAAAATACTCTGAATTATTTTCTCAAGCCATAACTGCATACCCCCCAAAGCAACTTCTATCCAAGCATACTTTTCTTATTGTAGTCTGCATCATGTCAGTCAGTGAGAGCTTCAGGCAGAGGGATTAACTTTAATGATATCAAATGAAATAAAAAGAACACCAAAGTGATACCAGGATAGTTATAAATAGGTAGTTGGGATTCCTTCAGCATTATGAAGTCAGGTATGGGAAAATATTGGTTCTGATCTGATTCACTGATAAATGAAATCTTGGGTTGAGAATTGTTGTCCTTGGTTAAAATAAATCAATCTTTTAAGCACTGGAAAAGGACTGCTGGTGCATTGGCTGTTCTGAGAGCTGCCAACATATCAGTTGAAAATGAACACAAATCCATGATGGGTTTCAAATTTTTTTACTACTGGTTCTGGGGTGTGGCTTGGTGGGTGTGGCATGGCTTGGTGGACATGGCAGGGGAAGGATACTGTAAAATCTCCATTCCCACCCCACTCCAGGGGAAGGATACTGCAAAATCCCCATTTCCTCCTGATCAGCTGGGACTTGGGAGGCAGAGAATAGATTGGGGCGGGCCCAGTCAGAACATTTTCTACCGGTTCTCCGAACTGCTCAAAATTTCTGCTACCGGTTCTCCAGAAGTGGTCAGAACCTGCTGAAACCCATCTCTGATACAAATAGACAATAATCCAAAGGATGACTGGAATCTGTGTGAAAGTAGAAATCTACAGGCTATTGATAACTATACTCCAGTGAATTTTAATGAAAAATAAAACTGCAGATGTGGGAGAAAAATCATGCAACATTCTGAATGAATGCAATTTAAAGAAAAATTAAGTAACATTAATGGAATGAGGGGGGAGGAATGTCACTGTCACTTGAAACAGTGAGATGGATAGCATATAAATTTAATTAGAAATAAGATGAAATGAGAAAATAACACAAAATGTCATTGGGTTGTTCAGAAACTACAAAATGAATCTGAATTCCAATAATTGTATGACTATGGACTTAAAAAAGGCTTAAAGAATTTGGCTTAAGTTTACACATACAAACAGCAAAGGAGTAAATATTGATCTAGAACATGACATTTGATTGTTTAAATAGTCACAACTTAAACTAATAGATAAATAACAGAGCAATTTGTACTATAGGCAATTTTCAGCCAATACTTACAGTATCTTTCAGCTCATAAATGTATATGATTTCCTGTTCTTTTTTTCTTTCTCTCCCTTTATTCTATAGAGCCATCTGTTCTGTCCCCGTCTCACACACGTACACCAGCAGTCGACCAAGAGTTAAAATAAACCAGCAGACAGGAATTTCCTTTGATAACAGAATTGGCAGCAACCCAGTAGCAGCTTGCCAAAAGTTTTTACTTACAAAGGGAGGTTTATTTCCTCTGACCGAAACATCAAAGTAAGTCCACAAAAGCCAAAGAATAGTCAAGTCCAGTCCAAAAATCAATCCAAGCAGAACATATAACAAAGTTCCAGAAATGCAGAATGACTTGCTAGCTTTCAGTTCTGTTCGTCACAAGGCTTGACTGGCCACCACACCCCCTTTTATCCCCTGTGGGGTGTGGTCCAGTGACTGAGCTTAATCTCTAGCACGCCTCTTCCTCTGTTGCGTGCACTTATCTCTGCGACACTGTCGAGGGTCCAGCGAAGACTCATCTCCATCGCTGTCCAACTGCAGCTACTTCGAAGTGCCTGGCCTCTGGCCTATCTCTTGGCCTTCGGAAGACACCTGAGGCATTGCCAGAGAGGAAGGTCCTGGAGACGGAGTCCTTGCCAACTCTTCTCCTTCACTTTTTTTTTTGCTTTAATTTATATGTCGCCCTACTCCAGAGACTCAGGGCAGCTTACAATGCATTAAGCAATAGCCTTCATACTTTTGTATGTTTATACAAAATCAGCTTATTGCCCCCACAATCTGGGTCCTCATTTCACTACCTTTGAAAGGATGGAAGGCTGAGTCAGCCTTGAGCCTGGTGAGATTTGAACTTGCAGTAATTACAAGCAGCAGATGTTAATAACAGTGCTTAGTCCACTCTACTACAGGCTCTTTCGGAGTCTTCTCCCTCTGATAAGACAGGCTCGGGGGTCGGAGTCACAACACCATCCAAGGTGCAGTTGTAACTCTGGGTGGATAACATTAGGCTATAAACAAATGAACAAAAAATAATCAAAATAAAAATAAACAACTGAATATACCCATCATTCTCTTAATCTTTACAGAATTAGCTGATTTATTACCTATAGTCCAATTCATGGAAGAAGAGTCAGATTTTTCAAAGACTTGTGAAAAGGTATTTGTGGGTAGGGATGGGGTGGGGAATACTGTTTAAAAGGAAACAAAAGGCACACTTTGTGGGTCCATTAGAATGCATTGTTTCACAGAAGTGTCAGGTTTTATGGGCTGGACAGAGATGATTTGAGGCAATTGGTCCTGAAAATAACTCATTCTTATCTTATGAACAGTTTAATACAGGCGTGTCAAACTCGATTTCATTGAGGGCCGCATCAGGGTTGTGTTTGATCTTGGGGACTTAGTGGGGGGGGGGTACCTCGATGTCCTGCAGCCCTCTGCCTGAGAAAACGGAGCCCGGGAGGACTGCACGTGGCCCCTCTGGGCTCCATTTTTGGCTACAATGGCCTCCTGCAGTCCTTTGTCAGCAAAAGTGGAGCCCATAGGGCTACCCTGAAACAGAGGACTGGCCTGCAGTGCCTCTGCCAGTGAAAACAGAGCTTTGGAGGACTGTGTGCGGCTCTCCTGGGCTCCGTTTTTTCTGGACAGAGGGCTGCAGGAAGCTATCACAGCTGAAAATGCAGCTCAGGAAGGCCATGCACAGTTCTCCCGAGCTTCATTTTCAGTGGCAGTGGCACTGTGGGCCGGTCCTTCGCTGTTTCCAAGGAGGCCTCGTGGGCCAGATCTAAGCACCCCGCAGGCCTTGAGTTTGACACCCCTGGTTTATAGATTATAACCAGTATTTCAAATTGCACCTAAAAGTCTACTGGAGCTACTGGAGCTCATAGAGCAATGATGGTACATGGATAAATTGTGATTCATCTGAAGTGGCTGAGCAATAGGCATCTCCTGATCAGCTGCAGCAGTCAAATGATGAGGCACAAGTCCATGTCTTGATGCATGCAATAGCAAGCAGAACAACACCGGTCAATGAGGCTTCTCACTAGGTAAAGGGCAATGACTTGGAAATTGTAACTACTTTGCCTTTGGTCTTTGTTGGAAACAACTATTTGGAATCCTAGTTTGTGACTCTTGCTCCTGAGTTTATTTACTATTAAACTTTTGATTACTGCTTGACTCAGCACTCAGCACTCTGACTCCTGGAATTAATTTGGATCACTCTATTGCTGCTTAAACTGCACAGGCTTATTCAGGCAAGCTATCTTTGCACAGACCCTGATTTATGATCTTGTCTACTACTAGCACCATAGCAACTGTGTCTGCATATATGTATGTTTGCCATCTGAGACAGAACATTTGTTTTCAATCCTTAACTTTTAAGTGACTGAGTAAAATTTATTTTGTTTTCGAAAAGTATTGCTATAATCCAGTATGGAACAACTGATGGCTGAAAATCTCAATTAATTTAGAAAATTGCCTTACTCGCTGCTCAACTGCAAGCTATGCAGGCTCAGCCAGCACAAGAAGCAGTCACATCTTCTTCACATCATAAATATCTCATTTATCAGGAAATTTTGATAAAACTTTATCTCAATTCCATAGTTACTTGCATCAATGTATAGTTTATATACAGAAATCTGAGTCTGAGATCCTAAGGCTTCCCTACACATAGAGTTAAAGTTAGATTTGCCATACATTTACTGAATGGAGCAGCTGTTAAGCAGAAATTTTAGTGCAGCAGAATTTTTTGTTAGAGAACTTTGTTGAATTTAGTCAGCATTACAAACTATGTATTCTGATTCCATGAAGGCACAAACAATTAATGGTCATCTCTGGGAAGTAAAACTAGGACGCTGCTCTACATATGTGACTTCAGGTTTATTTCTCAAGATTTAGCCTGGAATGAAGAATCCTTGGTTGATCAGTTACAGGAAGGGTGCTGGTAAAATTCTAGATGGGTTGGTTAGAACTGAATGTCTAGATACTTGCATGAAATAATATAGGTATATCTTTGACTAGATAGTTGGTTACAAAATGAAAAGTTAGAAATGAAGGATGCAAGCCTATTACTAAACTTGCTGAAATGAAAGTTGTGGTGCACACTCACATTTGTCTAAGATAGAAATGTGAAAAGGCATCATGAACATGCTTGTATTGTAGAGGCCCATGATATCAGGCTGTCATAAGCCTCTCATTTCCAGCAAGTTCAGAATAAATGGTTTCCGCTCAAGCCCAAATACTGCATAGCCTGCCATCTAAACATCTGTTACTTACTGTTATCCTGCACCTTCCTGGCAAACCATAAATATTCAAAGTCAAGCAAACTGCCAACTTCATGAACTTACAATTTCCAAAAGAACAAGGAATATTCAGCAATTTCATTCAATCCCTATTGATGGTTGAAACTATCGATGGATGAGCTTTACATTCAGAACAAATAGTCAGGTCCATACCTAAGCTTTGTATTTGTTTAGGTTAACATTGATAACAGGTGGAGTGCACTTCATTTCTATATTATTTTAGGGATTGAATAACTTCAAGCTCATGATCCACGTATCATCTGATCTGAAGGCTCCATATTCTTTAAGTCACCTTGTTGCAGAAATCAGGTCAAATCAAGTAGAGGTTTTAGCAGCAGCTGAACTCATCAAATAAACTTGCCAAGTCTTACCTGCCAAGTATGTTGAATACCAAGATGTATTCAGGGAAAAGGAAGCAGATCAATTGCTTCCTCATTGAACTAATGATTGTCCCTCAGTTGAGCTTGTTCCAGGGGGCAAAGGTTCCAATTGATTGCTTATATTCACTTTCAGTACCCAAACTAGCTACTAAATTTCATACCATGTTTCCCTGAAAATAAGATTCTGTCTTATATTTTTTTTGACATCAAAAAAGGCACCGGGTCTTATTTTGGGGAAGGTGGGGGGAGATGTCGTCCACTGACTCACCTCACTTGCAGGCGTCGCCCTGGCCTCTTTTTCACTATCAGAGACCTTCAGGAACTTTTTCATCTGGCAAGGCCACCAAGACTTAACAGAGCTCCCGATCGATACGGAGCTCTGTTAACGGCTAGAGAGGCCTTGAGGAAAGGCCTTTAGGAAAGGCCTTTGCTTTCTGAGTAGGTTGTATTTTCCGGGAAACATGGTATGCAAACACTTGAAAATAGGGTTTATTGCAGTTATTAGTAGAACCAACTGCCTCCAATTAACTCTGAATCTTAGGTCAATTACCTAAGACTTGAACCGTATTTTTTTTGAATTTACATAATTATTTGGATGCATCTAAAACAAAACACACACCACACCTCTAATGACCAATTCCATCATTGGTCCAGAAAAATAACATTGGAACCCATCAAGAGGACCAAAAGAAACAGTTGGAAAATAATTAAATATAATGTTTAAAATATTTTATATTTATTTTTTTTAAAATATGATATATTACTCTGGATGTAACATGTAAGTAAGAAACTCATGCTACTAAAATGGTAAAAAATAACATGTTTGCTTAGAAACAATCTCCACTGCAATATATTTTAATTAGAATGTTACTTCTCTTTTCATATACATAGGAACGGGGTGAAATCCAGCAGGTTCTGACAGGTTCTGGAGAACTAGTAGCAGAAATTTTGAGTAGTTCGGAGAACTGGAAAATACCACCTCTGGCTGGCCCCAGAGTGGGGTGCGAATGGAGATTTTGCAATAGCCTTCCCTCAGGAGTGGGGAGGGAATGGGGATTTTGCAGTATCCTTCCCCTGCCACGCCCACCAAGCCACACCCACAGAACCAGTAGTAAAATATTTTGGATTTTACCACTGCATAGGATGGCATAACATATTTTGTAAATTTTCAGGAGACCAAACTAAAGAAACCACCCCAGAACACAATATAAAATATAAGCATTGGTGGCGCAGCAGACTAAAGTGCTGTTAAGTAGCACTTAGCTGCCAGCTGCCTGCAATTACTGCAAGTTCAAATCTCACCAGGCTCAAGGTTGACCCAGCCTTCCATCCTTCCGAGGTAGATAAAATGAGGACCCGGATTGTGGGGGCAATAAGCTGACTTTGTATAAAAAGAACATTGCTTATGGGGGGCCGAAAGCCCTACTAAGCAGGTATATACAAAAGTATGAAGGCTATTGCTTAACGCATTGTAAGCTGCCCTGAGTCTCCAGAAAAGGGCGGCATATAAATTGAACCAATAAATAAATAAATAAATAAATAAATAAATAAATAAATAAAGTTGTTTTATTCCATTGTAACAGAACCAGTGTGATATCAAAGTTTATGGGAAGGTCCTTGCTGATCCATGGACACTTGGATTGCTACTATAAAAAAACAAAAATCAAAGAAACGAATGCTATGTATGTTATACTGAATGGAAAAGTATTATAGAAACAAAAATAATAAGGAAAACTTTTAAAAACTTGCTGAATTTCAAACTTTTAAAGAATTTGTATTCTTTGTTAGATATGATAGACCCTCATATCAGAACCTATTAGTAAAAGTAGCATACTACCTATAGTAGTAGTAGCAGCATACTACAATAGCAATATAGTAGTATAGTATAATAGTAGTTTCATACTACATATAGTAATGTAGTAGCATACTACATATAGTAGTGTAGTAGCATACTGCATATAGTAATGTAGTAGTATAGTATAATATAGTAATATGTCCATTTCTTGGATGCTTTCTTTTATGAACATTTCTCTATCTACAGTTATCTATAGTACATGTCTTTGGAACTATAGTCCTCAGAGCTACAAGGAACCAAAATTACAGGGATCTGAATTCTAGAATCTTAACATACCACAACAGCAACAAACTGAGGAAGCCTGCTTTGGATTCATCTTTCGCATGGCAATACATTCTGTGATTTATCTGTTTCAAGCCATAGTTCATATAACGCCCACCCTCCCCCCTTTTTTTCTGAAATCATCACATCCACCACAATTGTGATATTTTTCTTAGTAAGTTTCAGAAAGCTATTTACAAGGGGAAAAGTAATATGAAAGGCATTCTTTTCTGTGCTGTCAGACACGGCATTCTCCTTCTGAATTACTATTACAAGCAAAAGTGCAAGTCTTGTTACCTATTCATTGAAGAAGTTAGGTTCTGCTGTTACCTTTTGATAACAATTTAGCAGAGTATATTTTATAGAAAAACTTATTGGACAGAATATAAAACCCCACAAAAACTAGTCTGCAAGCCCATTACTCTGCCTGAAATCATTAGCACTTTGCCTACATCCAAAACATTTGCAATATCTACAAATAATCAAACAATGGTTGAAAATGCAATTCCAACCTCAACAATTCAGAAATCCATTTCAGATAGATGGGCCCTGTAATCAGTAAAAAAATGATTAGATTTTGCATGCCCACTAGACCATTTTGACAACAATCCTTTCAAATCCATAGGAATAACCATGTGCAAAACCAGAGAATCAACCCAGCATGATACTAAACCTAAAACAAATAAGATTACTAATAACTAGATTAGTCAGCATTCTTCGACTGTTTGGAGTGTCACTACCATTTTAAAGGAAAAGACAGAAGAAAATAAAACAATAACTCGGTATTCTTTATTCCACAATGTTCCAAATAATTTTAAATAGTTTGTTATATGATTGCCTAAATTGCTGTATAAGTACATATATACCTCAATCACAGTTTTCAATTATTCATATACATCTCATTTCACTATACACCCATCAATGATCCTTGTTACCTAATTTAACAGTGACATAAATGGCAAAGAGAGGAGTGAAAAGAAACTTATTATTATCCTCTTCACAAGACCTCAAGTCTGCTTATAACCTATGAATTGGACTACTTTGAAATCTTGGGGAGTAATGAGCCATTGTCCAAAACTACCGAAAGTGAAAAATTGCAGAGGTGAATGCAGTCCAGAAATAAAATGTTGGATTGCACAGCCATGATGAACATGAGCCAAATATGGAAAAGCAAGGACATCAGCTGGCAACAAAATGTAGGTCAGCCTGCTCTATTGTGTTCCTTGTAGCTATTTATGGTTGTGAAAGGTGAAGCTTAAAAAAACAAGACAGGAAGAAAGTCGACTGGTGCTGGAAAAGACTCCTGTACATTTCTTGGACAGCACAGCAAAGGTTGCCAACAAACAAGTACTGGAGCACTGTTATGCTGACCAGGCATGTCATTGGAAGGCAAAATCACAAAACTACGTCTCACTTATTTTGGCTATGTCATATGGGGAAATTCGCTGGAGAAGGCAATTAGGTTTGGAAGAGTTAGTGGTAAAAGGAAATCAGTCTGCCAAAGATCCTGGTGACTGGACACCATCAAAGCTAACATCAGTCAGAACATTAAAAATCATCAAAGAAATAATGCAAGTGTGGTGAGACCTGGTCCCATAGAAACATCAAGAGTTGAACATGGCTGCATGGATATCATCATCATCATTATCATCATCATCATCATGTTGAAGGAAACTTTCCCGATGTTCTGGAAAAACTTCCACTTCAGACCATGCTCTTCTGCTACATACAATTAGTACAATTTGCTTTGTAGGGGATTCTAGAAGAATGCTCAAATAAAGCCTAAGTAGTATCATGATGGACCACCTTTATGATCAGTCAACCAACCAACCAACCAACCAATCAGAATAGAGCTGGAAGGGACCTTGGATGTCTTCTAGTCCAGACCCCTTCTCAAGCAGGAGGCCCTATACTACAGTATTTCAGACAAGTGACTGTCACCAATGATGAAGCACCCACAACTTCTGAAGGCAAACTGTTCCACTGGTTAATTGTCCTCCCTGTTAGTTTCTCCTTAATTTCAGGTTGCTTCTCTCCTTGATTAGTTTCCATCCATTGTTTCTTCTCTGGTGCTTTGGATAATAAATTCACCCCTTCCTCTTTGTGGCAGTCTCTCAAATACTGGAATACTGCTATCATGTCCCCCCTAGTCCTTCTTTTCTCTAGACTAACCAAAACCAAACCCACAACCGTTCTTCATATGTTTAGTCTCCATGATGGTGACCTGTTATTTAGGCAACTTAAAGGATATGGCTCAGAGTCTATTTCAGATATCTTCTACAGTCAGATAAACCCAGCTTATTTCATTTATTAAGCATTACCTTCTCACTTCTCAATTTGAAGTAAGTCTCCATCCATTCAGGTCCCTTAAATTTTTCCATGTTTCTTTCTTTGTTTATGGGGACCCATTTCTCCTTTTTATGCCCTGTAACTTGTTTAGTATTACATATTTAAAATTATAGCATTGTCCCTATCTTTTTATTAGATAATTAAAATGTGTCTTCTTGATGGCATGGTTGACATTTTTTTCTCAGTTATTTTAAAGTTTAATTGGACATGAAAAAAGAAACTAAAAAGTCCAACACCAATGTCCTATTTGTGTCTGCCATTAGAGGAAGTCGAAGTCAAAGTAGAGAAAAAGGGCTTTTATCTTCAGGCTGACAAGCAATTTCTTAAACAGAAATTCAGATATTGGCATCTTGATCCAATATGCTGGAAGAGAAATCTGAGCTGGCAATCTTTCTTCATGATCTCAGCAATAACCAATTAATCCTTGAAGTGAGACTACTTTCTTTTCCTTAGTCAATACATGCAATAGAATAAAATAACAGAGTTGGAAGGGACCTTGAAGGACTTCTAGTCCAATCCCCTGCTTAGGCAGGAAACCCTATAGCAGCGATGGCGAACCTTTTTTTTTTTTTTTTAATTTGATTTATATGCCACCCTTCTCCGGAGACTCAGGGCGGCTTACAATGCGTTAAGCAATAGCCTTCATACTTTTGTATATTTATACAAAGTCATCTTATTGCCCCCACAAACTGGGTCCTCATTTAACCTACCTTAGAAAGGATGGAAGGCTGAGTCAACCTTGAGCCTGGTAAGATTCGAACCTGCAGAAATTGCAGGCAGCTGTGTTAATAACAGGTGCATTAAACCACTGTACTACCAAGGCTCATAGTGCCTCAGCTCCGAGTGCCCAAACTGGAACATGCATGCATGTGTGTGCAGGTGTGCGTGCCAGAGTACTGGAAATCCAGCTGGTCTTTGGGTTTCCTGCACATGCATGTACACTGGCCAGCTGGTCTTCACACATACTGGAGGATCAGAAACCCAAGACCAGCTGGCCAGTGAGCGCATGCCTGTTTTTTGGCCGTTTTTTGGACATTTTTGGGGCTGTTTTCAGGCAGTTCTTAGGCCATTTTCCAGTGCTCCGGTGCCCGCAAAGACTAGCTGGCTGGTATGCATGTGTATGCTGGAAACCAGAAGAGCAGCTGGCGACAGTGTGCATGCCCATAGAGAGGGGTCTGCGTGCCACCTATGACACACATGCCATAGGTTCACCATCATGGTCCTATACCATTTCAGACAAATGGTTATCCAATCTCTTCTTCAAAACTTCCAGTGTGGGAGCATTTACAACTTCTGGAAGAAATTTCTTGATGCTCCTGGGTTGTTCATTCCACCCCTTTAAAACAGTGAGCTATTTTGTTTTCTGAAGATCAATGTCCTATTTCTATGCTCAGCTCTGCTTTCCTATGGAGGTTATTTCAATAATTTTTTGATCAGCATTCTAACTATTTAGGATTTCAGCATTTTCATGCCTGTTAACTTATTTTGTACTGCTTGTATTATAATATAGTGAGTGACAGAGGTCCTTTTTCCTTCTCTGTTACACTCTTCTTTTACGAATGTTGTTTGTTCCCACTTTATATACTCATCTATGCAGGGATCAGTGTTGAACAAGTAATTTTATAAACCTATCTTTTTCTACCATATTTTGAATATGTGCAACAGGAAGACTGCATATTGCTTGCAATAGATTCTGGTCCACACACATTTAATTTTGCCTTTTGCAAACATTTTTCTTCATTGCTAATCTTAATACCTGTGGAGTTGTCTTTTCCATTTTTCTGAAGTTGTTGAGGGAGTAGAACTATATCAAATGGTTGGAGTTTTTCTTACATATCCATATCAACAAATATATCAGTCATACCAAAAAACATGAACTTTCTCCTTAATTGTTTGTTTTATTTATTTTCAGTTGTCTTCATTCAGTTATTTATATTACCCAGGTACATTTTCCTCCTCTGAGTCATTCTCTAGCTTCTTCTGCTCCTGGACAACTTCTGTAGTATGCCTTCTTTGGAACTCTCTTTCTTCGGGGCCTTCATGGAGAGTTTTCTCTATGATATGTGTTCTTCAGTTTTTCTGAGGATTCCAAAGAAGACAGATTTTCAGCCCTTTCACCTTTTCCTGCAACAGGCTGATAAATTTGCATTTTTGGATAAGGCTAGTAGCATTTCTCTAGTTTATCAGGGCCTTCCAATAGGGCCTTACATTGCTTTAGTTCTCATCCTGTGAAACTCTCCTATTTCTTTTTTTTCTTTTTTTACATTTTTTATTATATTTTTATTGTTAAGGAATAACAAAAAGGAAAAAAAATCAATACAAAAAATCAATAGTAAGGAAAGAAAAAAAATTTTTTTTCCCCCAACGTGCTATACAACCGGAAAGGAAATTTTAGGAACTTGAAGTCTTCAATTCTTCCAGAAATCTCTTTGATAAGGTACTGATGCCAATTCATCCAATCTCCCAAGTGCAAAGTCCACAAATGGTTGCCAAGTGTTCCAAAAAACATTTTCTTTATATATACCACTTCTAATTTTAATATCACAAGTCAATTTATCATTTAATGCAAATTTCCATGTTTCATTGTACCATTCTTCTAATTTTAAGTCAACATTTAATTTCCAATATCTAGCAATTATAATTCTCCCCATTATAACCAAAATCCTCACCAATTCTCTTTCTCCAGTTGTTAATTTTGTTTCATTCAATATTAATAATAATATGGTTTCCAATTTCAATTTGACCCTCTTCTTAATTATTTCAAATATTTCATTTTCTATCCTAGACCAAAAAAGTTCAACCCCATTACATTTACACCACATATGAGCATATGTCCCAAGTTCCACTTTACATCTCCAACACATTTTATCCACTTTATTATCCATTTGAAAAAGTCTTATTGGAGTCAAATACCACTTCCAAATAACTTTATAATTATGTTCTTTAATCCTTATTGATAATGTCCTCATTATTCTGCTAACCCAATTCATATTCCAATTTTGATCAGAAATTTCAATGCCCAGTTCTTTTACCCAATTCTCTTTCATTACCCTTTGTGAATTATTATCAGAGTTAATAATTTTATAAATTTTACTAACTAATCCCTTTGGCCCAATTTCATCTTTTATTATTTGAGATGTCAAATTTTCAAATTCCGTTTCCTTTCTGCTCTCATTGTTCCTTTCTTTGCATTTCCTATTCCATTTATTCATTTGAATTCTTTCAAACCAATTAATGTTTAATTTTCCATAAATTTCCTCTTTCCTCATTTCATTTTCTATAATTTTCAACCATTCACTAATTGTTTCCACTTTCTCTTCTATTATAATCCTCTCTCTGTTACTATTTAATTTCATTGGGCAATTCTCTTTCAGTTTACCTAAATACAATGCGTCTGGTATTAATTTTTTTGCTACTCTGTCCCAATTTTTAGTCAAACTATTTAACCAATAATTGCAAATTAACCTTACCTTTAAAATTTTCCAAAGTTTGGAACCAAACTTCTTTATTTCCTTCATTTCCAAATTACCCCAAAGTTTAACATCTCCTTTTAAAATTTTTACTACTGTTTTTATATTAAATGCTCTATAATAGTTTAATAATTTTGGAATTCCTAAACCACCTTGTTTTTGGTTCTGATACCACATTTTCTTAATCAGTCTTGGTTTTTTATCCCCATTACAAAATTTATCTAATTTTTTTTTATATACTTCAATGTCCTTCTCGGTTAAAAAAATTGGAAGCATCTCGAATAAAAAGTTAAATTTAGGAAGTAACATCATTTTACATAAAGCTACTCTACCAAACCAAGATAACTTGAGTTTTTTATATTTCCCAATTTTCTCTTCAATTTCTTTTGTTACTATGTCATAATTTAGTTTCTTTAAATTTTTAATTTTAAGTGAAAGTATAATACCTAAATATCTTAAATTATCCTTTATCCTAATTCCAAATTGATTTTGTAATTTTTCTAATTTATTTTCCCTATCAATTTCCATTAATAATTCTGATTTTGCCCAATTTACTTTCAAACCAGTCTTCAAATTCTTCCAAATGTGTTCGAACTCTTTTTATATCATTGCCTAAGATAGGTATTCTTGCCTTGGATATTTTTAAAGCTTTTGATTCTATACAATGGGATACTATAAAAGAAATGATTTCTGCATTAGGATTTGGTAATAAATTTATTCATATTATTTCCAAATTGTACCAGAGGGGTACGGCAAGAGTGAAGGTAAATGGTATATTTACACAAGATATAAATTTGGAAGCAGGGACAAGACAGGGTTGTCCTCTGTCTCCGACCCTATTTTTATTAGCAATGGAAATTTTAACAACTTTGATTGAAGAGGATTCAGAATTAATAGGTTACAAAGTTAATTTATATGCAGATGACACTCTTGTCATTTTAAATAATATTACAAATGATATGAAACTCTCCTATTTCTATTTATTCATTCGCTTGTGTGCTTCTAGGACCATGTAGTTTTTCTAAAGAATGCTGTCTCATATTGTTGCTTCATTTTCATTATCTGCTTGCTTTCCTATACTGTCAGTCTACATCCTGGCATCATGCTGTGTTCTAGATTATTCTCAATGGTACTTTATCAATCATTTATTTATTGAGTTTAAAGTGTTATCTAAAGATAAAGCTTCAGAGGAAAGTATGAGTAAGAAATAACTGTTCATGGATATTATCTATGGTTGACACAAAATTAGGTTTCACTCTTTTTTGAAAATTCAAGGAAAGTAAAGGAAAGAGGTCATTAAAACCCTCAAAATTTCTAGGTGTTACATTTAAACAGGAATTGCTGTGCACATTTAGGTATGGATCACAGCAAAACAGGAGAAAATTGTTGAATATTATCCTACAAATTTTTAGGGGGAAACAATCAGATCGGTGTAAACTCCACTTGTAATATCTGTAAGTGTTGCCTCTTCATTTTCTGTTCAATCTAAACTATAGAAGTACTGATTAAACCCAAGTATATCTGAAGATTAATGTGTAAAGCTAGACAGAACCCAGATGAATACATAACAGATGATTTCCTGCTGTTTTAATATTGAGCCATGTGAAAACATGAGTCTGTGGGAAAGGATGTAATGTACTTCAAGTATCTAGGCTTGCAATCCCAGAAGATGTATCGTTGCAACAGTTCTAGCTGAATGAGTTCTAATTTGCCACTCAAGTGGCAACCTACCAGGTAATAACTATGAGACTTATACAGTGTGCCTAATATAATGTTCTGTGCTCTCTTTTTAAGCCAGCAGCTGATGTGAAAATTTGCCAGCTTCATCAAAGTTTCTGTCTTCTATCTCAGATATTCTTTAAAATGTGAAACAGTCATAACTACCAGTAAAAATGAGAACAGTGCCTAAGATGGACATGGAAACTTTCTTGGTAAATGCTGCACTAAACTTAGTAGGTAGTACATTCAAAATAAAATGGGGAGAGAGGTTGAATTTTTGAGACCCAAGGCCCTTGATTTTCCCATTATTCGTCTAGTGCTTAATTGATTGAGGGAACCTAGGCTGAATGTTTTGATGCTGCCTGCTTTTTGCTATTGTTTGTTTACATTAACATCCAACTACGATAAAAGTGACTCCCAGAGATAGGAATTAGGGAGTTTTTGAACTGTAGATTTTGTACCCTTCTTCTGATGTTTCAAATGAGTGACATGAGTGAAATCTGTCACTAGCAATTCTAAGGCTATCATTGCTAATTGCATACATGACAGTAACTTTCTAAAATGTGGAATAGCATTTTTGGTCTTAAACTTACAAGAAAGGCTCCAAATTTAGTCCTATGTATTTCCCTTTTCTCTCTCTGCTTTTGTCTTCAAAATTGAAAGTATATTTTATCAGACAATGTGTTTTCATGTACAAGCACATTATTTTACCAATGAAAATTTAAATTTTTAATGATATCACTTTCAATTGTCTTCTGTATAGTCTCTTCAGTTTTAATGGTTTCTTATTTATTGCTCATGTTACATTTACTGCTTGTATCTCAATATCAGCAGTAAATAGATGTTTATCTATTGACCATATTGTTCTATATACTGAAATAATCAATATTGTGTATACATACATGCATAGCAATTCTACAGCATTAAGTTTTTATAACTTGTTAGAGATACTTTTTAACTTTTTCATCATATATATATATATATTCAAATAAAAGCATGTTAGACAGTAAATCAGAATATGAGCAATATTCCATAATTCAAAATATAAGAACTTGAAAGCATGTTATTCATCCTCAGTTCTTTCAATGAAGGTCTCTATGAAGGGCTTTGAAAACTAAGTACATCTCATCAGGTTACTTGAGAGAAAATAAATCCTGATATATGCTGCTCTCCTTCTATTTAGGGATAGAAAACCATAAAAATATAACAATAAATTGAATTTACAAAGAAGTCTGTCAATTAGTCTTCAGTCTTCTTTGTTGCCTTTATTTTTTGATCTGAAAAATCCTTTCCAAAAACATAATTAAAGAGAAATCACAGAACATTCAAGAGGTGATAAATAAAATGGGAGGTATATACCTTTGGTTGCCTCAAAGGTGGCAGAGTCCTGCGCTTGGTAAGAATTTTATTCTGTTTTTTCTTTTTTTCCCTTCTCAAAACCAAATTGATAAAATGGTACAAAACAGTGAAAAACCACTTTACGTGCCAATAATTTTATCTGGTCTTCATAGAGAAAAGAAATGGCACCAGTATCACTCATGTCTCATTTTATTAAAGGCAATTTTCTTTTGGTTTGTTAGATATATGATGCTTTATAGATACAGGTCTGAAGCAACAATATATGTCTTACAATTTAGCTGATTGAAACAGATGAGCTTACATAAGCAAAACAGCTCATTTAAAAACCCAGGTTTTGCTGTGAACAACAAACTTTTAAACAAAGTTTACAAACAAGAAACAGAAACAAAAAATCTTGACACAAGGCCACTCCATATCATGGTGCCAGGAACTGGCTTTATTATATGTGATGCTTTCTTTTATTGCATATAATAATAACCTTGGAGCAGTTTCAAAGCATCCATACATTGCCTTCTGATAATACATCCATTTAAGTTAGATCAGTATTATTTCACACTGCAGACAGAGCATATGTGTGTGGGTGGATATAGGAAATGAGAAAATGAAGTCCGCCTAACAGTTTGAAACAAGTTTCTGGAAATATACTGTATGATCTCTAATAATATTAGGTTGAAATGCTGTATCCATTTTCTATCCAACAAATTAAATTGAACTAAGGGGAATTTATTTCTGAGTAAAATTGTGTATGTATGTCTCTCTGTGTATGTATCACAAACCAAACAGAAAGAAAAGTAGCTTTTCAGTAGCTACTTTTGGAAAACTATATTGATGTGACACAAAAAGTTTGTACAAGATAAAGGTGATGGATCAAACATTGTTATTAATTCCTTCTATGTAATTTTCCCGATCAGTCGCATTTCAGAAACATTTTATCCTTCCATATCATGAAAATGTAAAGAAATCTTATTCAGTATATTTTCCTTAATAGGAAAAACAGCAGCAAAGATGGAAAAAGTGACAAAAACTTAGACTGGAAAAATGGTGCATAATGAAGAGAATTAAACCCTTTTTCTCCAGCTCCATGATTGTCATTTCTTACCTCATCTTTTGGTTTTACAATGAATGAAGAACATCAGGATCTCTGCAGGAATTCATGCAAATATCAATCATGGAAGGAGTATACTAAAAAGCTGATAGAACATTGAATATATTCTGTATTTATAAGAAAGCTAAGTACTAGAAGATAAAGTTGGGTCAATACTTCAGTCAATACAAAGTTGGGTGGCCATAGGAATATCTATGGAAATTTGGTAAAAAAACTGATAAAAGAATTTCTCTGGGTCCCTCCCAATCTGGGAAAAAATGCAAGCAATTAGGAAGGCAAGCAGCTTTTGGAAAGGAGGTTTCTCTTTATTTGTTTTCTTTATTCAAAAAACAATAGAGAACTTATTTTTGGACCAGCTGGCTACCTACTGATACATCAGCAAGATTTTATAGGATTTTGAACCCTTTGTGCTTGTGCTTATGCTTGTAAAGAGGCTGCAACACATTTTATATGTCAGTCTACATATCACTATCAAAGAAAGGAGAGTTAATAGTATGTAAACTTAATTTAATAAATTAGCAAAGTAATCCTTATGATCATCCCATGCGATTAAAATCCTAAATGGAAAGAGAGATGGCAGATACTCAAGTTTTAGAAAAGGTTACATAATGCTGATACATATTGCATGATCGAGAAACCCAAATCTGTACCTACCCTGTTTTCCCCAAAATAAGATATCCCCTGATAATAAGCCCAATCGGGCTTTTGAGCAAATGGCAATAAGGCCAAGCGCTTATTTCAGGGTTCAAAAAATATAAGACAGGGTCTTATTTTTGGGGAAACATGGTATATCCTGACTATACAGTACATTGAGCTATAAAGATGAGACATTACATACAGCTATAAAGATGAGACATTAAAAATGCAACATTCTATGGCAGGGAAACCTGGATGTTGAAGAAGTAGAATAGAAACACCATTGAGGTTTTTGAATTTTGGTGTTGGAGAGTATTCATGTGACTACCATGGATATTCAAAAATAAATAAATAAATAATTGAACAAATCAGTCCAGGGTTCTCACTGAAGACACAAATAATCAGTGTCATATTATCATATTTTGGATACATTAAACAAAGAACTATTTACAATGAGTTGTCCATATTGATGGAAAATGTAGAAAGAAAATTATGACCAGCAGCAAATTGGGTGGACCTGATTACAACAGTAGTACATGCATTGTTGAAAGAATTGAAAGGTCAAGTTCAGGACAGATCATCCTGTAAAAGATCTGTCTGTATGATTGATAACAGTTTTCACCAATTTGATGGCAATCAATCATACCCAGTATATAATTTTATATTATACAGTAATTACTCTGGATTCACATTTTCATTGAGTTCTCAGCAAACCAAAATTCATCCAGTCCAGTCACATAAAAATATTTTGAAAAATGGGATGGGGAAGGTTGTACATCATTGATTGTGAGAGAGAATTGACTGGTCCAACTGGTTTCTTCTACAAGGGGTATCAAGTATTCTGCAGCCTAGAGAAGAAGTGATAACAATTCAGAACATTCCCATAGCACTGTACTTATGAGAAATAACTAATACATTTATTAAAGTAGCTCCTGTCAAAAGGGTCTATCTAGAAGAGTGAATGTGAACAATGAGGAAAGGGCTATATATATCTAAATTATTGTTTGAGTCATCAGGTAAAACCCCATGTCTGCTATATATCTCTATAAAATATTTTAAAGTTGGATATTAATGGTGCAGTATCAGAGTTTTCCCAATAGATGGAACCATCCTCAATGCAGTAAGCCTGAGCGGGTACAATGAGTTGTATGAAAATAAAAATCAGTGCTAATATTATTTGTACTTTTTAAAAAATATTTTGAATATAGTATATTGCTCAACCATAGGCATATATTTATTATTGAACTGATATGCTTTAAATAAAACATTAAATAGTCTTTTACCAGCATTATCACATTTTTCTTTTTCATGAATTTAATGATTTACAAATGATTAAAGGGATTTGCAGTCTCTGGACAAAATTGCTATTAACAGTTCATTACTAAAATTGCTAAAATTTAACCTCTCCAATAAATACCAACTTTCTCCTGACTTGGTGTCTCTATTTTTGGGTTTCATTTTCCATAGTTCCCAATTAGATATGAAATTCGATATAATGGAAAATGCCAGACTGAAAAAAGATTGCATTAATGTAAGTGTTTAATTATGTAAGAGAAACAAAATTGCTTAGTTTTCTTTTATATGAATGCTATTATAATAGAAAATTAACATTATACATAACCCAATACAAGTAACCAATGTGAAAAATCAATATGGATAAATCAATACCCTTAAAAGACTGTTTAAAGCAATGTTAATGACTTGATCCACATGGTATCAATTACCTCATGGTAAGATGGGTGGCCAATACATTTCATAAATAAATTAAAATTTCGGGACCAGAATTATAAACATATTGTTGGGAAACTCAAAGAGATATATATTGTGTTTGTGTGTGTGTGTGTGTGTGTGTGTGTGTGTGTAATAAGTGAACTTTTGTTTTGGCCTTGCAAAGTTACTAGACAGCAACATATTAAGATGAAATATTTAATTATTTTATCTGAATCCCTCATATATAAAATCAAATTGGCCTTTACATTGTAAAATTATAATTATACATATACGTAATTATACAGAAGCTAAGCTGTGATTGGGAACTAGGAATTTTATTATCCAACTATAGATAAAAGTAAGGTGAGATTTTTTTAAAAAAGGAAAGAAATACACTTACTGACCAGTCACTAAATTCTTTTTTCAAAAATAAGTGCAGGGTGCTCCCAAATGCAAGCTGTTGGAAGAAAATGTGGAAGAGATAACTCTATTTATATCCTGTTTATCGGCTTCCTAGAAACATCTGACCAATTGTGATAGAAAACAACAGGCAGGATTAAATAGAATTCTAGACTGATCAGGCAGGCTTTTCCTTGGTTTCAGATCACTTTATATCAATCTGATAGATCAGATTTTCCAACCTTGTGCTGTCCAAATGTATTTGGACTGCAGCTCTCAGAATGTCCTACTATGTAATAGATATTCTGTAAAAGGTATTTTGAAGAAAGCTTCTATTAAGAAATAGACTGTTGCTCCTTAAAAAAAATGAGCAAAAAGTAAAGTAAAATAGACATTTGCTTGCCTTCTCTTCACAATAACAGAAAACACATTGCAACAAATGCAAAAACAGTGTACTCCCAATAAAATACTAAGACTAGTTTCAATTATCAATATGAAGATGCATTCAACCTTTTCTTCACTGAGAGTCTTTTCAAGAAAAAGGAAGAAAACAATCATCCATATGCATATAAATTTGGCCATCTCATTTTCAGAAAGATAGAAACTCCAAGAAAGATCAAAGAAGAGCAACAAAATAATTACAAAACAGTTGGGATTTGCCTATAAAGAAGATTAAAAGAGCTAAATAAATATGTAAAGTTTAGCTAAGTACCATCTGAAGAGAAGCACTCTAATCATCTACAAATATTTGATTGGTTTAAACACTTGGGAAAGTGAGGAATTGCTTAATGCAGAATGAACAGGTATGAAGATAAATTAAGAAATTTAGGTGGAAATCAATTCTCCTAACTAGATGTTGCATTAGCTTGTAGGCAGTATGGTAGCAATGTACAACAGGACAATATTCTGCCTTGATACGAAGGAACTACATGACCTATTGGGTCTTCTTTATCCTGAATATTTATGATTCTATAATTAAGCATTATTAAATATAATTGCCTGTGCCAATGGTTGTCTCTCACAAATGTTTGACTAATACCCTGGGTCAGAAGTGTGCAATTATCATCTAAGCAAAGGTCTTTCACTTTACCTCATCCACTCCATTGAAATTACCTTCCTGATTTGATGATTTACAAGAGCTTTCATGAAAGCCACCTGTTAGATCTGGAAGTACTTTCTGGCACAGAGATGTGAAGCAAGAATGATAAAATAAGAACTGAGATAAAAGGGGGAGCATGAGGGATAGCTGATACATCATGTTTGATTCAGACAGAAGACCCCTAGATATGTGAACTAATTTAAGCTTTGTGGAATAAGTGATAATGTGAAGAAACAGAAAGCATACTGTAGATATACAACTGGTGATTACTTTGGCTTTTTTGAATCCTAATCACATAGTAACTCATATTTTCCCTCTGCACTGTCACTGATGTTCTTATGCATGGGGAAGGAACTATTCCTGAAAAAGCAATCTCAGGAAAGAGGTATTGTAATTTCATGAAGGTAGCTAGATGGGAATAAAAAAAAACTATTTTTTCTCTCTTTCTGCATTTCTTTTCTTGTAGATGTCATGATTTGGTTTACAAAGACTTTCTGTGAAGTATCCAATCTTTTTATGTGGGGAGAACAGTGGTGAAAGGAAGCCTAGGAAAGCTTCCATAACAATTGGCATCTTCTCTCTATCATAATGGATGAAGATGACGTGTCTCATGTCCACTACACTAAAACATTCAGTCAGCAATAATTGCAAGGCTTTATTATGAAATAACATGAATAAAAGTAAGAAGTCAGTAGACAGAGAAAGATGGTTTCTCCCACAGAATACCTCTGATATCATGGTCCATGTCTTTTTAGCATCAGGCAAGAAGAGTTTTTTTTCTTTACATGGCCTCATAAATTTTCATTACACTAGCTTAATTATTTTAGCTATACGACATATCTTGTTTATTTATGATTGCATTTTAAGGGACTTTCTTTTTTTAAAAAAAACATGTTTAACTGTATTTGAATGCATATCCTTTTTATTTTGTGTTTATATTTTACTGGAGTTTTTTCAAATACAATCTTAAGATATTATTGACAAGTTCTTTATCTCTTTGGATCTAAAATAAAAAAAATATTTGCTGATACCATTGCCACACCCATCAGCATTTTCTTAAAGCAATTGTGTGTTTTTTCATGAGAATATTTTCTTCTCTTCAAACTATTGGTGGAAGATAATGGTGTTCATTATAATTGCCTGTACATGCTGTCATTGTCTGGAAGGCACTTCATATAATAGTTATTTTGGCCTAGGCTGTTTAATTTGGACAAAGTGACAATGAATACAAAGCTTTAAAATTACCTGTCTGGGAACAACATTTTGTAAATGAAAAAAAAATGTTTGAACCTTAAACTTTAGTTTTGATAGAAAAAAAATATTTGTTCACATTTAAAGTAATTGCACTTCCTGAACTTTATGAAAACTACTTCCGTCATAGAGATAGCCCTCATTTACTAAACACAATTGGTACTGGCAACTCCATTGATAAATGAAATGGTTGCTAAGAGGGAAATCATGTGATTGACAATGCTTTTCTGAAAAGATTAACCAGTTTCATAACTTTGGTTTATGGATTAAATTTATGGAAAGGATTACCAGAGAATAAGCAGGCACACAATGGGAAATACACATCAACAACAATGTGCTGACACTGGCAACTTCCAGAGCATTCCTTTCAACCTGTACTACCCATTGTGTGCCTGTTTAGTCTCTTGTAATCCCTTCTCCCCAATCTCTCTAATGGGAAAAATCCAACAAGACAGGAAGAGGATAATGAATACCAATTGTAATGTTGATCATGTGACTCAGTAACAGCACTGTTAAAACTTTGAATGGTCATTGAAGGAGACAGTCAGTAAGCAAGGACTACCTGTATATGGATATCATAATATTTTCAAATATTTTCAAAAGTTATGTACACATATACAATAATTGGAAAACCATGCAAAGTATGGGTAAATAACAAAAATATTCATGTGAATTTTAAAAAGTAAACCAAATTAAATTAACTTAAAATAAACAAAATTAGAATTTATAGAATTGCTAGCTCCAGTTTAGGTATTTACATCCGGAAATCAGTGGCCGTAACTTTGTCTTTGACATATTACCTAATATGAATTTCCTTTTATTTGATTTCATTCTGAAATTTATCAACATGATAGCAGAGGAATGTTTTAATATTTTTCATAAATAAAATTCTTCACTTTGTATAAAAGAATAGGTTACTTAACTTGCAGCTGCAGTATGTTATGTGATTGTTCCTAATTAGAACCATGCACTAAACCTCTTCATTGTTCAGTTCAATACTGAGAATCCCAAAGTACATTTGGGACAGAGGTGGGTTTCAGTAGGTTCTGACCAGTTCTGGAGAACTGGTAGTAAAAATTCTGACTGGCCCCACCCCCATCTATTCTCTGCCTCCCAAGTCCCAGCTGATCAGAAGGAAATAGGGATTTTGCAGTAACCTTCCCCTGGAGTGGGGTGGGAATGGAGATTTTACAGTATCTTTCCCCTGCCAGGCCCACCAAGTCATGCCACACCTACCAAGCCACACCCACAGAACCGGTAGTAAAAAATTTTGAAACCCACCACTGATTTGGGATCACATGAGACAAAATATGATAAGGTAGTTGGTTGTGTGAATTCTCAGGCAATCAGTTAAGAAATGGCTGTTATATAATTAGTTCCTCATTGTAGTTTCTGTGAATCATAAGAAAGGGTAAATAGTAACCTTCTTATCCTTAAGAGGCAATCAAGGGTAAGAAAGCCATCCAAAAATGCATCTCTTAGAAATACAGCAGGGGTGAAATGCTACCAGTTCGCTCCGGTTTGGGCAAACTGGTAGTTAGCTACCGGTTCAGTCGAACCGGTAGTTAAAAAAAGCTACGATCCAACGATCACCTGTGCCATGTGGTTTAACTTTGCTAGAAAGCAGGATTTCCTGCTTCCTAGCAAAGCTGTTGTGGCCCACCAGCGGCCTGCGTGGATCATGCCTGATCCCGACAAAGAGGAGGCTGGTGTGGTGTCATGCCAGCAGCCTGCGCAGCCAGCGCTCACGTCGGACAGCGAGGAGGCTGAAGAGGATGTGGTGCCAGAGGCAGAGACTCAACCAGGGCCTTCAGAACCTCCAGAGGTTCCTTCAAGTGGAGAGAGCAAGTGGAGGAGCCTCTCCTCAATGCTCAAGCATGCAGGGCTGCCAAAAGGCAGGAGTGGCTACTCAGGAGGAGGACGTCTACTCGAGAGTAGGACTTGAAGATAATTGGCCGCTCCCTTAGCCTATTTAAGTCGCACGCAGCTAGTGCTTTCTTGCTGGAAATGACACGTATTTATTATCAGAGTATTTTGGTTTATCATATCTTGTTTTCTGGGCTGGTTGCCAACCTTTGCCAGTCTTGTTTATTCTTGCTATTTAATAGATTTGATAAGGACTGTTGGTGTGCGTCAATATCCTCAGAAATCCAGAGCTGGGGCAGGACAAAAGCTAAACTGCGCACCACAGCTTATCCCTCCCCCTCACTGTTCTACTTACCTTCCCAAGTCTCCTTTTGGCACATACTGCACATCAGCTGTGGCACACAGTTTAGCTTTCTAGTAAAGCTAAACCGCACGGCACAGGTGATCGTCAGATCATAGCTTCTTAAACCTTTTTAAAAGGAGCCTGAGTGGCGCAGCAGACTAATGCTACTGTTAAAGGTAGTATTTAGCTTTCAGCTGCCTGCAATTACTGCAAGTTCAATTCTCACCAGGCTCAAGGTTGACTCAGCCTTCCATCCTTTCTAAGGTAGGTAAAATGAGGACCCGGTTTGTGGGGGCAATAAGCTGACTTTGTATTTATTTATTTATTTATTTATTTATTTATTTATTTATTTTATTTTATTTTATTTTATTTTATTCAATTTGTATACCACCCTTCTCCTAGTGGACTCAGGGCGGTGCACAGCCAGAACTAAAACACACAACAATACAAAATTTAAAATTATTAAAAGAATTGTATACTTTGGCCCAAATTTAAAACAATTTGAATTAAAACCCATTGACAGATTAAAAGCTAAACAACTAAAAAACTAAAAAAGGCGGGGGGGAGTTTCACGCCAGCCCTGCTTGATGGAAAAGAAAAGTTTTCAGGCATGGCGAAAGACCCAGAGATCCGATATCCTTCTTATCTCCGGGAGCAAATTGTTCCAGAGGGCGGGAGCTGCCACAGAGAAGGCCCTCCCCCTGGGGGTCGCCAGCCGACATTGCCTGGCTGACAGCACCCTGAGGAGTCCCTCTCTGTGGGAGAGTACTGGTCGGTGGGAGGCTATTGGCAGCAGAAGGCGGTCCCGCAAATACCCAGGTCCTATGCCATGGAGCGCTTTAAAGGTGGTAACCAACACCTTGAAGCGCACCTGGAAAACCACTGGAAGCCAATGCAGCTCACGCAGGAGAGGTGTCACATGGGAGCGACCCCTCACTCCCATAATTCCCTGCGCGGCCGCATTCTGCACCAGTTGTACACTTCCGGGTACGCCTCAAGGGGAGCCCCATGTAGAGAGCATTGCAATAGTCCAGGCAGGAAGTGACGAGTGCCTGAGTGACTGTGCGTAGGGAATCCCGATCCAGAAAGGGATGCAACTGGTGAATCAGGTGGACCTGATAAAAAGCCCCCCTGGCCACGGCTGTCATATGCTCTTCTAAAGGCAGCCAGGAGGATGCCCAAGTTGCGAGCCCTATCTGTGGGGGCCAATAACTCACCCCCAATAACCAGCGATGGCACCAGCTGGCTATATTGGGACGCCGGAAGCCACAGCCACTCGGTCTTGGAAGGGTTGAGTCGAAGCCTGTTACTCCCCATCCAGATCCGCACGGCCTCCAGGCACTGGGACATCACTTCAAGGCCATCATTGGGATGACCTGGGGTGGAGATGTACAGCTGCGTATCATCAGCGTACTGATGGAACGCCACCCCAAAGCCACGGATGATCTCACCTAGCGGCTTCACATAAATGTTGAACAGAAGGGGCAAGAGGACTGAACCTTGAGGTACCCCACAAACAAGGCACCTCAGGGTCGACCTCTGCCCCCCTGCCAACACCGACTGTGACCAGTTGGAGAGATAGGAGGAGAACCACCGCAGAACGGTGCCCCCCACTCCCAACCCCTCCAACCGGCGCAGCAGGATACCATGGTCAATGATATCAAAAGCTGCTGAGAGATCTAACAGGATCAGGACAGAGGAACAACCCCTATCCCGAGCCCTCCAGAGATCATCCACCAATGCGATGAATGCCGTTTCCATGCTGTGCCCAGGCCTGAAGCCGGACTGGAGCGGATCCAGATACACAGCTTCATCCAGGTACCCAGGAAGCTGTCGCGCCACCACACTCTCAACAACCTTCTCCAAGAAGGGAAGGTTGGAGACCGGACGATAGTTAGCCAAAACAGCCGGATCCAGAGCAGGCTTTTTGAGGAGAGGCCTCACCACCGCCTCTTTCAAGGTGGATGGCAAGACACCCTCACTCAAGGAAGCGTTGATAATCCCATGGAGCCAGCCTCACGTAACCTCCTGGGAGGCCAGCACCAACCAAGAGGGACACGGGTCCAATAAACATGTGGTCGCGTTCAGCCGCCCCAGTATCCTGTCCATGTCCTCGGGAGCAACAGGGTCGAACTTCTCCCAAATGGCAGTCTCAAGACCGGCACCCATCATCCCGTCTGTACCTACCCAGTCAGAGACCAATCCTTCCCGAATCTGATTGATTTTATCGTGCAGATACTGGACAAAATCCTTGGCACGACCCTGCAAGGGATCTTCCCGTGCTCCCAGATGGAGGAGGGAATGGGTCACCCTAAACAGGGCAGCCAGGAGATTATCTACCGATGCGATAAGAGCGGAAAAATAGTTACATTTTGCCGCTTTTATCACCACTAGGTAAGTCTTAATATGAGATTTTGTATAAAATATACAAAAGTAGGAAGGCTATTGCTTAACGCCTTGTAAGCCGCCCTGAGTCTCCGGAGAAGGGCGGCATATAAATCAAAATTTTTTAAAAAACAACAACTACTGATTCAACTTTTAAAACGCAAAGCGCGTACTTGGTGTGCATTGCGCATGTGCATTTGGTGCACACTGTGCATGCACATGCAGCATGCATTTGGTGCACATGCATGGCCAGTGAACCGGTAGTAAACCGATTCAGATTTCACCCCTGAAATACAGGCTACATATTGGTATTGAATCTCTGTGACTAGACACAGAGTGTCTAGTACATTAATGAACTTAAAGTGGAAATCAACATAGAACAAAATTTATGACACAATATCACCTATTCTTTATTCAGCCTGCCTTGAAGAAGTATTTCGAAAACTAGACTGGGAAAAAGATGGAATAAAAATTAATGGCGCCTATTTAAATCACTTAAGATTTGGAGATGATGTTGTTCTCTTCTTACAAGACTCAGAAGAACTATAAAGGCACATACAAGAACAGCACAAAACTGGAGAACCATTTTGCTTAAAAATAAACCTGAAAAAGATTTATTATTATTTATTATTAATAAAATAATTTTTAATCTCTGCATCTTAGTGTATCATTTCTACTTTCTAAAAAGTGAGGCATATATGGGAATACTTCTGACATGTTCTGCAAGTTTATCACTTTAAGGCTGTATATATTCAACAAGGGAGGAAGGGAGGAAGAGAAAATTCTTGCCAAGGTTGCAGTCTATTTCAATCCTCTGAAACTGAAAAGATTTAGTAGAGAAATGTAATGTGACCACAATTCACTTCAACATGAATTTTCTTGTGTGAAAACAGTACAGATAAAGTTCCTAAGGTATGGAGGTGATCTTAAATTTCAACCTTTGATTTTGCAGAAAGTCCCTGAAATCACCTGTTCCTAGTTTGACATTGACGATTTTTCTTGCAAGGATTACTCTGATCAGAATTTTCATCACATTCTGACCTCTAAACCATACCTTTAAAGCGGTTTAAACTGGATACTAATTTCCTTGAATTATTTATGTGATTTTATAAGGCCCAAGTAGCCTACTAAATAAGAGTAACAGCCATTTGTATTTTTTTTTTATTCAGGGTGAATGTGCTCTATTCTAGTTAGATCTGGATATTCAATTATTTAGAATATCCCAGAGAGACTCAAATCTGAGGAACTATTTTGTCATCCAATGATATGATTGGAATAGACTTTGAAGCTATTTTATGCTGTTCCACTGCCCAAGGCAGGAACCTTCATGCCATTCCAGACAAATAGCTGTCTAATGTTTGCTTGAAAACTTCCAGTGATGGAGATAATATAGTAATGGAGCACTCACTCTTTAACAATAAAAATATAATAAAAAAAATTTAAAAAAAAAGTAATGGAGCACTCACAAATAGTAGACAGACTGCTCCATTACTTAATAGATCTTCTAGTCAGAAAATTCCTCCTTAGTTGGAGTTTGATTTCCCTCTGTAAAGCTTCCACTCATTTCTTCTTATACTATTTTAAAGCATTATGGAAAATAGAAGCTTTGGTGGTGCAGTGGTTAGAATGCAGTATTACAGGTTAACTCTGCAGGAGCTTGATCCTGACTGGTTCAAAGTTGGTTCAGCCTTCCATTCTTCCAAGGTTGGTAAAGTGAGGACCCACAATTATTAGGGGCGATCTGCTGATATTTGTAAACTGCTCAGAGAGTGCTGCAAAGCACTATATAAGGCTAAGTGCTATTGCTATTGTTATTGCTAAATCTACACTATCCACTTTTTGATAGTCCTTTAAATATGAACCCATTGCTAATATTTATTCTCTTAACTCCCTCTTTTTTAGGCTAAACATATTTGTTTCTTTAACTGTTCTTTATAGTATTTAGCCTACAAGCCCTTCTTATCTTTGTCACTCGTCCATACACTTTCAGATTTTAGTTTCCTTTCTTTATTATGATAATCAGAACTATCACAACGGAATATCACACACAGAACTGTGTGTGATATTCCACGCACAGAATATCCAGAATATAATATTCCAGGTATTGTCTGACCAATAGAACATACAGCAGAATTATCACTTCTCATGACATAAGCATTAAACCTCTGTTGATGCAGTCCAAGACTGCATTGGTTCTTTAGAAGACTGAAACACACTGCTGGCTCATAATTAAAACAATTCTAATAAGTAATATGCTAAGCCATTTACCATCTCTCTGTGACCATCTACTAAGTGTAGACACTTATATTTTTCACCACTGAGCTTCATATATTGGCTAGGGCCCAAGTCTGACAATATCCTTTTGAACCTTCAACTTGTCTTGTGAGGTATTAATAATACATGTCAGTTTTGTGTGATCTACATATTTGATGGACATCTATTAACTTGTTTAATTTTGAAAATTAGATAACCAGTTCATGCTTCCCTTCATGTAGACATTAATCCATTAAGGACCATGGGTTGAGTATAGTTGTTCAGCTAATTGCAACTTTATCAAATAGATATGGTGTTTGTTTCTACATTGTGAGTCATCCAGAATCAAATAGAATCAAGTGGTGTCTAAATCAAATAAATAAATAAATAATAGGACCATCTATCCTTACTTGTTTGACTTCCTTGAACAAGGTAACTACAATTAATTTCATCAAGTTCCTTAGTGAAATCTAAGTAAAGAATATCTATAGTATTCCCTTGGCCTACTAATCTAGTTGCCTTGTCAAAACAAGCAGTAAAAATTACCTGACTTTATCTGTTTTTAACAAAATTATGCTGCCTTAGAATAATTATTGTGTTTCTTTCTAAGTGCCTGCAAACCCGTTGTCTGATCATTTGTCTTCTACGATTTTTCCAGGTTTTAATGTCAGGCTGATCAACTCCCCAAACTGGACTGGATGATCTTTGCTTTAATGTATAACCACTAAAAAGCAGTTTATCTCTGGCCATTATACCCATTACAATACCTATTAATATACCTATTACAAAGGAAGACTGTCAGTTTATTGACTAGATATAAAAATGCCTGACTCCCAACAATTCCAGGTGGTTTCAACTATAAAATGACAAATGTGGATCCAGGCAAAGAGCTATACAAAACAAAAACAAAATGACTTATTTATGATATGTACCAGTCCATATATTTATTTAAGGTGGTATATAAATACTTGGAACAAAGCTTTCTGAGCGCACCAATAACATTAAAAAAAACATTCAGTGTTGCATGCAGTCTTTTTTCTCCCAAATGCCAATCCTATTCTAGTAAGTTCTTCAAAGTTACTTCAGTTTTATCTACATTTGTAGGTTGGTTTGCCATTTTCACCTTCTTTATGTCTCTGTTTTTACCTCCTTCTTCAATCTTTCTTAGTTTAACAATTATCATTCTTGTTGCAACTTTGCTCTTACATTGGATAATGTACTAATTATTTTATTTAGTCTGTTTCTAGTACATTTCAAATCACTTCAATATATATACAAACACACACCACAGATAACATATGTACCCACTACACATGCATCTCTAATCATTCTGAAATATTCATGTTCCTTTTAAAATTTTACATAGTGTTATCTGTTGCAGATTTATAGAATGAATACTATGTCCATTTTTGCACATGCCTTCTTCACCGAACAGATGCTTCTTAATCTATTCTAGGTACTTATTGCTCTGTTCGTTTATTGATTATTTTGATAATACATGTAGTCCTGTGCTATGTACTTACAACAGTTTATTTAGTGACTGTTCAAAGCTACAATGGCACTGAAAAAAGTTACATTTTTCACATGTACGATCATTGCAGCATCCCCATGAGCATGTGATCAAAATTCAAATGCTTGGTAATTGGTTCATATTTATGATGGTTGCTACAGTGTCCCTGGACCATGTGATGTTTTGCGACCTTCTGAAAAGCAAAGTCAATAGGAATATCAATTTCACTTTACAACTATATTACTAATTTAACAACTGCAGTGATTCACTTAACAAATGTGGCAAGAAACATTGTAAAATGGGCAAAACTCACTGAACAGCTATCTAATTTAGCAAAAGAAATTTTGGGCTCAGTTGTGGTTGTAAGTTGAGGACTGCCTGTATACCAGCTACATACACACAGAAATAATATAGAATATAGAACACAGAATAATAGAGTTGGAAGGCACCTTAGAAGTCTTCTAGTCCAACCCCCTGCTCGAGCAAGAGACCCTACATAACTTCATATAAATGGTTGCCAGTCTCTTTTTAAAAGTCTTCAGCACCCAAAGCTTTTGAAGGTCAGTTATTCCATTCCTTAATTGCTCTAACCATTAGGAAATTTCCCCTTAGTTCTAAGTTGCTTCTCACCTTGATTAGTTTCCATCCATTGTTTCTTGTCTTGCCTATTGGTGCTTTGGAATAGCTTAACCCCTCACCTTTGTAAGAGTCTCTCAAATATTGGAACAGTGCTACCATGTTTCCCCTAGACCTTCTTTTCATTAGACTAGATACATCCAATTCCTGTAACCATTCTTTTTTTTATTTTTTTTAGTCTCCAGCCCTGTAATAATTTTCGTTCCTCTTCCCTGCGCTTTTTTCGGAGTCTTGAAATGTTTTTTTTTTTTTTTTTTTTTTTTGTATTGTGGTGACTAGAAATGAATGCAGTATTCCAAGTGTGGTCTTACTATGGCTTTGTAAAGCAGTACTAGAACTTCATGTGACCTTGATTTTATCCTTCTATTAATGCAGCCAAGAATTGGCTCATATTTAAGTGATTGTCTGATACGACTCCAAAATCCCTTTTGTAGTTACTAGCATTAAGCCAAGTTTCACCTAGTCTGTACTTATACAGTTGGTTTTTCTTACCTAGGTGTAGGGCCTTAGTTTTATAATGACTTTGTTCTTAAACTGCATAATAACAAACAATGAACATGTGTGTATGTATGTGTGTGTATATATATATATATACACACACACACACACACACACATCTCCAGAGTTAAAAAATAATTTATACCTTTTCTTTTATTTTCTACAGAGTAGGGAAATATTTTTTTCCCCATAGAGTAGGGAAGTAAAAATACATACTTCTAGTGTTGTAAAATATATAGCTGTTTACTCATGTGTGGAGAACAAATTACTTTTTGGTAGCCTGAGAATATTAGACTTCTGAATTGAGGGATATTTTTGTTATCTTAAAGAATGTCAAGTCTTCTCTTACTGGATAATTCTTTTAAGACAACAATAAGAAATTACTTTGCAGCGGTGATGTATTGTTAAATTCAAGGCTTCACATATTTTGCATTTCTTTTTCTTTCTTTTTTTTTTAAAAAAAGCAGTTTCCTAGATCACTTCTGTGAAAGATAATTTTCTTCTCTGACATCCTCTAGATAGTATCTGTAGATTGTCTTGGGGGAAAAAAGAATAAACTCCCATTAGAAGCTGAAGATGACTATTCTTTTGCAATCAACATTCTGAAGGAAATGATTTCCTTCACCCAAATTTCTTCATCTAGTTTAAACTCTCAACTCACAGTTATATGTCTGAAAAATCTATTTCGATATAGTTGCTGGGGGTGATTTTTTGTTTCTTTGCTTTGTTTCATTTTGCTTCTGTTTTGCTATGTCAAGTATCACCAGATCAAATCCAGCATTTACTTTTATACCAGGGTCAATCCTTGGAATAAATGAAGTATGAATAAATGAAAACTGTCCTTGAAAAAAGCAGAGTGTATTTCTGTCAGTATCAAATAGCTCCAGAAAAAACTCACATGCCAGTAATTTTAGAAGCCACATTCTTTCTTTCTTTTCTATAAATTACTAGCTACCTATGAGTGGGGATTTATTTTGATCTTCTGAAGCATCATTCTTGCTAATCAGGAAAATAAAAGCATTTCAGCATTGTCCACTGTGCAATTCTATACTGACTATTTAAGCTAACCCCATCCAATGCTCATGGCAGTTTAAAGGTAAATTTGCTTTTTAAAAAAGTTCAGGGTTGTAGGGTTTCTTTCCCTTTTCCCCCAAGCACCTTGAAAACAATAAAAAGATGCAACTTTTCATTTAAGATAGGAAATAGCTGCTAAAAGAAAAAAAAATCTGTTGACTTTTGAACTGACAATCTCTTGCAAGCAAAACAAAATTCTTAACCACTGTGTCATATAACACTAATGATAATGATCTTGAAAACTCTTAAAATCAGCTCAACCATTACCTTAGTTCAGAGGTCGATCTTCCTCTGTGAAGTAGCTAATGAATGGCTAGGATTAGCTAATAAGAAAATAAAGTGCTCTGTGACAAAAGTACTCATGGCAGTGTAACAGCACTTTCTAATGACAGGAAAGATGCACCTGTATAGGAAGCCATGAATATGACCTTGGAGAATCTACTCAGAAATGGTTATAACAACATATTCAAAAACATGTGTCGAGCCTAGGAAACAGTGAGAGGAAGAGACACACTGATGATTCCCTGGGGTATAAGAGTGACAGAAGGGAAAATGCAGTCAGACTTCTAAGTTTCCTGATCTGGTCAATCATGAAGGGTATGAGAACTGGAGGTCAGCTATTCATTGGGAGAGAGTAAAAGCTGACAGTGTTCACTTTTGCTCTTGAAAAATTATTGTGGTGATGGTGCAATTAGGTAATGTGGATGAACCTTAAAAGGTTCATGACAGCCACAAGTAAATGCAGTTAAAACTAAGAAAATATTTTTGAATAGGCTCTTCTTGATGTGTATGCTGCAGGGATGGTCAATTTTTGGCCTTCCAGATGTTGCTAATTATATCTACAGATGAACCTAATTGGCATTGTCACTATTAGCTCTGCTGACTATGGTTGCTAAGAATATAATTGAGCAATGTCTGGAGGCCACAGATTCTTCATTCAGGGGTATAACATATAAATAATATATATCCAAGTGTTCCTTTTATGGCTAGAATATTTATCAAGTCTTACTCTGAATATATAGGAAAAATAATAGTAATTCTTCTGAGAATTATAGTAAAGGTAATCTACACTACCAACTACAATGTTGTAATTCAGAAAAAAGAAAAAAAACATCTGGATATACCAAGAAGAAAGAAAGACTTCATTTGTGCTACTGAAACTGGAATACAAAAATCTAGGCAAACTCTAGATAGAAATAAATATAATACATGATGCCATGTAAGATAGATTTTTGCATCCTGTAGGGTAGCCATAGTTGAACTAAAAGTCAGTCCCAGGAGCATTCAGTTTTGAATAGGCTTCTTGTCTGCAAAATGTTCAAAATATTTTGATTAGTATCTACTAATCAAAATCTACTTTATCCCTGGAAAAAAAGATGATAGAAAATAAGAATCATATAAGAGTGCATATATATATATAAAAAAAAAACTAAACATCCAGAACCTATTTAGTGACTTGACAGCTAGTGTCTGTATGTCTGTCTGTCTAAAAATGTAGGCTCAAAAATCATCATGTTCCTGTATCTCCAAATCTGTTTCCTTTCATTTCATTTCATTTCATTTTATTAAATTTGTATACTGCCCTACTCCCGAAGGATTCAGGGGATGAACAGGCATAAAATAAAACACATAAATACAAAAGTTAAAACATGATTAAAAACCAATTAAATAATTTTTGTCCGAGACAATTTTCATCGTGCAATGAACTGCGACCACATATCTTTAAAATAAGAAATATCAGTATCACATCCAGTCCTTGGCACCCATTCCAATTTTGTCAACATATATGCTCAAATAAGAAATACAACTTCTATATTCCTTTCTATTATTTATCTTGTATTTCTTATGTTAATATAAATATGATGAACTAATACTATTCTTGCAAAAAGAAATTTTCCATAAAATAATGAGAAAATTTTAACAGATCCCTTGATATTTCTTTAGCTGGCTATTATGTCTGTTTGTTTTACTGCAAATGATTTTATCCAAATTGTAATTATTTCATGAAAACCTAAAGTAGCTTAGAGTTTTATGGAACACATCTATTCACCAGACACAATGATTTTCTCCCCATTTCTAAATTATATTATATACCATCCAGAATCTTTTCCAGCTCTTAGTTTTATTCTTCATGTATTTTCATTAGCCATCCAGGAGAGTCTCTCACGGGCACCTCATGTGATCATCTCTGCTCTAAAAATCCTGCATTGAATTTACTTATTTATCTTTGTATATTGTCTGAAGTCTCACATTGTTGCCTCTTACCTCTTCTCAAAGATCCAGACTTTTCTCTTCTGTCACAGATTCCTTTTTTAATCTTTACTCTCCCTTTCCATATTATTTGCTTCCAAAGAACACCACATATTTTGCTATTTACTTCCCAAGTGCCCCACCCTCCCTCAAATCATTCTGGTGGTTGTGTTATGTACTGAAGTATCTTTTGGAGATTTTTGGTAATCCCATATAATAGAGTGTAACATTGGGTGTAGGAAGCTGTCTTTCTTATGACTTGGAGACATCTCAGTTTAGCAACACTGGGGTTTCTGGATCTCAAATATCTGCCAAAAATCAGATTAAATTCAGTACAGATTTTCTGATGGCCAGCGAACCTCATTAAGATATATATGGAAAACCTTGATTATCTTCTTCAAAAAATAATAATTATCTGTTGTATCAATATAAATTGATAATAAAATATGATTTTGAACAGCCTGGGAAAACTGCCCTGTACTGCACAGAATACATAACAAAAACTGACTTGTCACTAGACTTCTGAATAATAATACTAGAAATGGTTGTGAAATAATAACAACAAATCAATATGAATGATGAAGATGGACAAATAAAGATTAACTGTTGTCTTTTTAAGTATACCGTAAAGTGAAATGTTGGTCCAAAATGTCAGTGAGTGGGTTATGGCAAACAAATCTTACAACCAAAATATGACAAAAAGAATAATTTAAAAAAATCAAGCAAAAGTTCAAAATAATAGATTGAATAAGAAGTAAAATTTATACCAAATATTTTCAAATAATGCTTACATGAAATAGTTTATGGAAGGTAAAAACAGTGGAATTTTTTTTTCGTAGGTGTGGGAGGAAGTGTCTATTGAAATCAATAATCCAGTAAGTAAAAATATATGAGAAAATCAAATATTAAGAAGCTAAAAGGTGTTTCTAAAATAATTATCTTTGTTGAATGTAATTTAATAGTGTAATTTTGAACATTAAAACCATATTTTGAGTTGGACCACCTTGTGATTTCTTTGCTTTCCATGTAAAAAAAAAAAATCTTAGGCAAAACTTGGACTGACTATCCATAGAAAATTTGTCCTATGTCTCTTTCAGAAAAGCAGCACAGTTCCATGCCATTTCACTTTTAGTAAACTCTCCCATTTCAATTAAATTTAAGATTGCTAAACCTAAACATATTTTTTGTTAGAGATTTTCGCTCTACCACATTTCTCTCTCTCTCTCTCTCTCTCTCTCTCTCTCTCTCTCTCTCTCTCTCTCTCTCTCTCCCTCTCTCTCTCTCTTTCTCTCTTTCTCTCCCCCCTCCCTTCTTTTCTCCAGGTTTTCTTGCTGGTTTCCTATTACTTTGGTTTCCTTTTTTAATTAAGTAGTTTGGCTTTTTAAAAATTTATGACTTTATTGATGTTTTTAATCTTAGGTTTTAAAAAGTGCAGTGTATCATTTTGACTCTAAAATAAAACAGATATAAAACTTTTAATCCACCTAAACCAATTATTCTGTCCCACCATTAACACTGACTGAGTTTCCACAAACCATTTACAACATACCTATTACCTACTATTTCCTAGAACTCTAAAAACATTCTGGGTATTCTTTTTTGTTTTGTTTTGTTTCTTTATCTTGAAAAAGGACTTTTCGCTTTTATCCTTGTTTTTAAATTCTTTCTACTTATTACCTTTTCATAATCCCAAACTATTTAAAATAGTTTATTTGACCATCCTTGGGTGGCCCTCTTTGCTCTTTTCATTGCTATAGTTATTGATTTGATTGTTAAAGTTCAATCAATTATTATAACTATGTTTAGATTTCATTAAGTTATGTCATTTATTATGTATTTATATTATGCGTGCTTTGATTGTCAGTTGTACTCTGAATTCCTGACAGTTTTAATGATATTATGGTGGGAAAGGTAACAAATAAAATAATAAATAAAATAAACATGGATCCAACTAGATGGTCACTGAAGGGCCCTCTTTGTTCTTAATATTGTAAGAGAGAAATTGCTTGCAATTATATCCAGGCAGGCACATTCCTTTCCAGTAGGACTCTTACTTCAAGGCCTCTCAGTTGTCACAGATAAGAACAGTCTAGGTGATTTACACTTTGAAGGTCAGAGTAACAGAGATGTCCATATTGTTGTTTCAACAAGAGATAATTTGAAAAATATGCTTCAGTAACTTTTTAGAAGAATTATTATAACTGTTCTGCAAACTCAGTAATTAGGAAATGTCAATTAAAAATGACAAATGTATAGGACCATATGAATTGCTGACTCCGCAGAATCCTTTGTTTGAAACTGTATAAAACTGTAGTCTCATGATCATAATTTCATTCATATCTGAGGTATCAAACCTATCTGATCCTTTATTGCAATAAATAATTAAGCTGACTCTGTCTGCCCTAAACGGGATGTTTCTTTAATTCCCATCTCCACAACAATTTTGGCACCTGGCAGAGGGGACTTTGAGAAGCAGAGATTTTTTCCTTCCTAGGCGAACTGCCCCAGCGGGACCGGCCTTTTTACATCGAAGATTCAACAGCTGGCACAAGAGTCCTTTGAAGTCTCTAGAATTCTTCGTTGAGAGACGGCCGTATGCTCGCTGGCGAAGCAGCTTCAGCCAAGGACCCACAAGAGGGCAGACAAGACCCAGTAACTCCACAGACGGCCGAAGGAAAACAGCGCCTGCCAGGCAAGTAATCATTTAAACGGGGAAAAGATAGAACTGTCTATTTTTGAGACAGAAAGGGGATCTGATCAATCTCCTGAGAGGGGAAACAGTGATTTTCAACCCTCTAGATTAGGCTGTGATGGGTGGTTAAACCAATGCAGTTCCTGACGGTGACTGTCGAGTGTCCAGCGCCCCAGGTCGTTGGTAGTGTGTTAGGATGGGGGGGGGAAACAGTGTCCAGCAGACACCGTTACAATGCATGCTAGCCCACTTTCAAACCATTTTTTCTGAATCTTATGGAGGTCCTCCATGCGATCCTGACAAATTAAAACATTTTTGCCTCAACGTTTGGACAGCTTTAGGTGTGAAATGGCCAGCAGGGGGCTCTCTAGATCCAATAATAATTTCAAAGGTACACAAGATCATAACCCAGGAGGGGCTATGGGAACAGTTTCCTTACATCGATCAGTGGCAACTCATTCAAATGGCAAACCCCAAATGGCTTAAAAAGTATCAGTTGGAATGTGTGCGTATGTGTGTGATGGCAGAACAGAATAAGAACACCAAACAGGGAGCTAAAACTAAGATTTTTAGCCAGGAAGAGGAGGAAGAGATAAACTGACCTCCCCCCTATGCCCCCCTTCCTGCAGCCCCAAGGCAAAACTTTCATCCAGAGCTGCCTGCAACACAGAGGAACATTCCACCTCAGAAACCTAATTTACAAGTCAAAAGAGAAGTTAAGAGTGACGGAGAACAAGAGGAGGCAGAAAAACCTGTTAGTTCCCGGACCAGATCTCAGACAAGCCTTAAAAAGATAGCAATTGTGGCTCCTTTAAGAGAGATGCTGGATCATGGACAGGATCCACAAGGCCAGCCCATCATTAGGTCATTGTTGCAGTACCAGCCTTTTACAACAATGGATCTTTTAAACTGGAAGCAGCAGTACGGTCCGTTTAGCAGAAAACCCCTTGATTTTGTAGATCTCTTCAACACTATTATGCAAACTCACCGACCCACGTGGGGAGATATCCAATTGCTGTTAAATACATTGCTTTCTATGAAAGATAGAGAGAAATTCAAAATTGCTAAAGGAAAAGTACTAACCCGCATATTTCCTGATGCAAATCAGGCTGCCGAAAGATTGCAGCAGCAGCAGAAACAGACCCTGCTTGGGATGCTAATCACCCTCCACATCAAATGCTGCTAAATAATTACTGCCTCTTATGTGTAGAAAGTTTGAGAGAGGCTGCAAAGGGTCCTGTTAATTCTGCAAAGACCGCCACTGTTTTGCAGGAGAAAGATGAATCCCCTGAAGCATTTTTAACTCGTTTGATTGAATCTTATAAGATTCATACAGGCATAAATGTTGAGGATCCTGCAAACAGATTTATGTTAAATGAAAGGTTTATCAGCCAGAGCGCTCCTGACATCAGACACAAACTTCAAAAACTAGAGGGCGCTCTTGGCAAAAATACTTCTGAATTGTTAGAGGTTGCTATGAAGGTTTATTTGAACAGAGAAAGAGAGGAAGAAAAAAGGCAAGTTGCTAAGGACAGAAAGCAGACGGAGCTGTTAGCTTTGGCACTCGGTGGGGTCATTTTAGGACCAAATCAGTGTGCATTTTGTGGGGAAACTGGTCATTGGAAGAAAGAATGTCCCCGTAGAAGAATGGAACCCAGAGAAGTATCCTACGGGCGTGGATTTCAGATGGTGAGAGGAAGTCATAGAGGAGGTTTTAACGGAAGGTCTGTGAGAGGGAATATGAGAGGAGTTTTCAGAGGAAGAAGAGGAAATGAGAGGCAATTTATTTCACCCAGCCAGTCAACCCAGAATCCAGAAGTTATCGGCTTAGCTGAAATGGACTGGGATGATTGAAGCTGCCTCAGCTCCGTGGCTTCACCCCACCCCCCGGAGCCCTTGATGGATTTATGGGTGGGAAAACATCACGTACACATGCTGGTTGATACTGGAGCCAGTCGATCAGTAATTAACACACAAGTGGCTCCTTTGTCAGCTAAGAAGATTAGAGTCCAAGGCGTTTCTGGCGATGCAGTTACACACAGTCTCCTGAAACCAGTTAAATGCAAAGTTGGAAACGGTTTAGTAGAGCATCAATTTTTGTACATGCCTAATTGCCCAGTTCCACTGATAGGCAGAGATTTGCTTTCTAAGCTACAAGCCACTATTTCTTTCAATGATAATGGACAGTACTTAACAGTAACATACCCAGTGGAAGAAACGTGGCGATTAATGCTAATGCAAGACACACTCATTGAAAGCAATTGGGAGAAATTCAATGTTCCTACCTTGTGAGCAGAAGACAATCCCCCTGGGCTTGCTATATTTGCATCTCCAGTTGAAGTCAAGCTGAAACCAGGATGCCAGCCTATTAGAGTACCCCAGTATCACATTCCACAGGATGCGGCTACAGCCATCCAGGTCTTAATTGACAAATTCTTAGCTGCAGGCATATTAGGGAAACTAAATCCCCATGGAATACTGCAATATTACCCATAAAAAAACCAGATGGGGGCTTTAGACCGGCACAAGATCTTCGACCAATCAATAACTGGTCTGTAACGCTTTATGCAATTATGTTTAATCCATATATTTTGCTTGGAACTATCCCTCCTTCAGCAACATGGTTTTCAGTCATAGACTTGAAGGATGCTTTTTTCACAATCCCCTTACATCCTGATAGCCAGGACCTATTCGCTTTTGAGTGGAAAGACCCTAACTCACGTCGCCATTCTCAATATACATGGACTAGGTTGCCTCAAGGTTTTAAAAATTCTCCAACTCTTTTTGGCCAAACTCTTGCTTTGGACTTACAACACTTTCACCCAGTTCCGGAAGGTGATTGTCTCCTTCAATATGTAGACGATGTCTTAGTGACAGGAACCACACAGGAGAATTGTTTCAAAAATACCCAAATGCTTCTGGAATTACTGAGAGACTGTGGTTACAGGGCATCCAGAAAAAAAGCACAATTAGTTCAAAAGGAAGTTACATATTTGGGATATAATTTGTCTCAAGGCCAAAGAAACTTGGGCTTACCTAGAAAACAGGCAATTTTACAGCTGCCCCCACCTAAAACTCGAAAGGAACTGAGAGGCATTTTGGGAGTCATGGGCTTTTGCCATTTATGGGTCCCTAATTTTGCTCTCCTGGCCAAGCCTTTGTATTCATTGACTCGAGGTGCTGGAAACGATCCTTTTGAATGGCGCAAGGAGCAAGTAAATTCCTTTGAACAATTAAAAACACTTCTCACATCCTGCCCTGCTCTCGGATTGCCAGATCTCACTAAGCCCTTTCATCTCTATGTAGATGTCCGTCATAATGTGGCTTTAGGGGTGTTGACACAACAGCAGGGGTCATGGCAATGGCCTGTAGCTTACTTATCTAAACAACTTGACGCCCCGGCCCAGGGATGGCCGTACTGTCTTAAAATGCTGGCTGCTGTCTCAGAACTTGTGAAGGATACAAACAAACTGACTTTTATTTCAGATGTAGCAGTTTATACATCACATGCTTTGCAAACTATTTTGGAAAATAAAGGACATTTGTGGTTGAGTAACCAACGGCTGCATACATATCAAGCACTATTGCTAGAAAATCCTCAAATTACTCTTCATCAATGTGCAACCATTAACCCAGCTACCCTCATGCCTATACCAGAAGCATCTCTCCCACTGCATGACTGTTTATATGTTTTAAATCATCAATATTCCTGCAGACCGGACTTAACTGATATCCCTCTTTTACATGCCCAGCTTACTTGGTTCACGGATGGATCCAGCTTTGTAGAACATGGGACTAGATATGCGGGCTATAAAATTGTTAGTTCAGAGGGGATCATTGAAAGTTCGTCCCTTCCCGTGGGCACCAGCGCACAAGCAGCAGAATTATGGGCTCTTATCCGTGCTATGGAATTAGCCTCAGGCAAAACTCTTAACGTCTACACTGACAGTAAATATGCCTTTTTGACTATTCAAGCACATGCTGCTATTTATAAAGAAAGGGGCTTCACTGATTCTTCAGGCAAATTAATACAACATGCCTCTTTAATAGAAAGGTTGATTCAAGCTGCACAGTTTCCCAAGTCTTTAACTGTCATCCATTGCCCAGGTCATCAGAAAACAGACACCCTCATTGCCCAAGGCAATCGATTTGCTGATAAAGAAGCTAAACTTGCAGCACATCAGCCTATAGACAAAACGAATTCTCATCTCTATTTGGCACATGAAATTGAATCATACATTGAGAAATCCCATCCAACCTATACACCTGTGGAAAGGGAAAATGCTATAGGGGATCTCAAAGCCACTCTTGTGAGGGGATGGTACACACTTCCAGACAATCGCCCAGTGGTACCAGTTTCCCTCGCTTGGCCCCTAGTAATGGAAGCACATCAAACATCACACATCGGCAAAACAGCTTTGGCCCAGCAATTACAGGCTGCTTTTTACATTCCTAATTTGCAGAGCCTGGTGGCCAAGATCACTTCTCAGTGTTCCACTTGTGCTCAAGTAAATGCCAGGCAAGGACCACGTTTACCTGAAGGACAACAGCCCATCTCTTATTTGCCAATGGACTATTTAGTAGTAGATTTCACTGATATGCCCAGATGCAATAGTTATAAAGCTTTGCTCACTTTTATTGACACGTATTCTGGTTGGCTGGAAGCCTTCCCTACTTGAAACAAGTTAACTATACAAGTTGCACACTTTCTTTTAAAGGAAATAATTCCAAGATTTGGCTGCCCATCTCACATCAGTTCTGATAATGGCCCTGAATTTGTACAACGTATAAATCGCCACTTAGCTGAAGCAGCAGGTGTAAAGTGGAGATATCATTGTTCTTTTTGTCCTCAATCGGCTGCGAAAATTGAGAGAGCCTATCGCTCATTGAAAGCAATCATTACCAAGTTGTGTCTAGAAACACATTTGCCATGGCTTCAAGTTTTTCCTATGGCTTTGTACATTTTTAGAACTACCCCACGAACCAAATACCAGTTGTCTCCTTTTGAACTTTTATATGGAAGACCCCCGGCTTTGTTCAAACACCATTTTCAATGTTGGCCTGACTTAGCTCAGAAAGGGGGAGTGGAAGCCAAGAGATTACTTTTGCAGTTACAACAACATAACAATCATGTTAACCAATTAAGGCATTATATGCAGGAGTGCAAACCACCCCCTATTACAACAGCAGGTCATGATTACAAGCCAGGTGATAGAGTGTGGGTGAAACATTGGAAAGATGAACCTTTAAAGCCTAGATGGAAAGGACCATATACTGTTGTGATGTGTTCACCTCTTGCAGTTAAGACGCTAGAAGGCAAATCCTGGATCCATTGGACGAGGCTGAAACCAGCGAACCAGACTGATCCAGTGACGTACCCGGTGACACAGACGGAGAAACCCCTAGTGCTGAGATTTAAGAAGAACATGCCCTGCTGAGTCCTACCCGCAACGGGCTCTCTACGCATGGTGGTGATCGTCAGCCCTGCTGAATCACTCCGGAAGCTGATTCTCAACGCACGGCGGAAGATTCATCAGGAGGAAACTACCTTCACATTGCACATATACATTTTCTTAGCTTTAATATAACTCTTTCTTACACATGCTAATATTATTAGAAGTTTGGGAGTACGTTTTGTGGGTACTTGTTTTTCTAATCTTGCTAGTAATTTTGTTTTACATATATAAGGAACGTTTTTGTGGTAGACCTAGGATTTTTCTTGCTACTGCTATATCCCAAACCACACGCACCACTAACCCTCTCCCTGAAGTTGTGAACTACACACCACAGTGATTATGTTTTGCTTATGGCTTTGGACATTATTCGCTCTTGTATTCTCAAGTAACCATGTAAGGAACATTGATTCCCTAGATAGCTACACTTTAGGTCAAGTTCACTCCCACCAAAAACGCATTGTCTATGCACGGGGTCATTACCTTAGACCTAAGTCAACTCCACCACCTAAGGTTCCTATCTTGACATTCCCAGCTGAGGGGGGAGTAAATAAGGAAAATGGGCCTCTGCAACAATTACATAGAGGAGACTATATACACGGATTCTGGAAGTAAGTCAAGATCTTGTTAATCAGTATAACCCTATCCTAGGTCAGAAATGCTGGTTATGTCTATCTGCTGACCCTACATCTTATCATGCTATTCCTGTAAAATCACAACTCTGGGTCAAAACAAAGGCTACAATTCTCCTTGAAAGGGATAGTAGAGATAAAGTACCTGTCTCACCAATACAAGGAGATTTTTATGAAGCATTCAAACGATTTTGAAAAAGTTGTCTTCCTATCACAGGCCCAATTGCTACAGGTGTAGACCTCATAGGAACACCTTCTTTGTGTGTAAAGAGACATCAGAAACAGGGAAGGCCTGTAGGATCCCTGACAGATGAACAATGTCAGTCAGTAATATATTTTAGCCCTAAAATAAACTTGGTGGACATAAAATTAACAAAGGGAATTTTTCCCTCTGCTTACCGCAAATTTCAACAAAGGGTTACTTTCACAGCTCCACCTGAACTGAACTTTAGGAAGGAAAAGTGGGGTGGAGGGAATCTGTCCTTTGAAAGTTGTCCAAGACCATTTCGACCTCCAAGATTTCCCCTTTGGTTCAACTTACAGTCCAAATCAGGTTTATGTATCCTTTTTCCACCTGGAAATACTACCTCTCGATATGTTTTTGAAGGTCCAATTCTCAGAGATAAACAGAAGGACCCTTCACTAGAAGTCCCATTACAACCTTTAGCAGGGATGTTTGCAGCAGGTACTCTAGGTGTTTGGACTAATGAAAACAACCGAAGAATCCATGCCTTTTCCATGAATATCGGAATATGTGTGGAAGAAAAAGGAGTGTTTTTTCTGTGTGGAACTAATGCATATTTGTGCATACCAACAAACTGGACTGGAACTTGTACATTGGCCCACCTTTTTCCTAAAATAGGTGTGGTCAGTGCAGAGCATGCTATCCCTGTTCCCCTTTTGGGACATATCCAGAAGAGGGTCCCTATACTCATCCCACTGTTAGTGCTTATAGGCATGGGTACGGCTGTTGGGACAGGTATCGTCGGATTCACACACTCAGTAATCCAATTTAGACAAATCTCAGAAGAGCTACAAGGAAATTTGAATCGAATCGTTGGCACTTTGATCGAGGTCCAAAATCAGATAGATTCCTTGGCAGCAGTGGTGTTACAAAACCAACGTGCCTTAGACCTCCTGACAGCAGAAAAAGGAGGAACATGTATATTTTTAGGTGAAGATTGTTGTTTCTATATGAACAAATCAGGTGTGGTCAGAGAAGGTCCTCGGGAATTGCAGGATAGGGCTTCCAAGATAAGTCAGAGGTTACAAGCTTCTGACATGTGGTTTTCTTGGGTGCCTGGGTCCGGCTGGATTAAGCAAATGATATTTTTGTTCATATGTGCCATTGCTGTCTTAGCATTCATTCCATGTGTAATACCACTCCTCAGACAATTATCCATAAAAGCAGTAAAGGAACTTAAAGTTGAGAGGGAACTAGGTCTGACAGAACAATTTCTTAATCAACTTGGTCCCTACCCTATGGTAGAACCTACAGATTCTGATGCAGATCCATATGTGGAAATGGGACCAGTGGAAAGATGGAAAGAATCTTCCTAAGACTTAGAAGAATGGAAACAATCATATATAATCTTTTATATGCCTTTAATTCTTATATTTTGTTAGCATTTTTATATCATAGAGTTGTTTATTGGAACTTTTTATACTCAGTAGTTATATTTATAAGTAAGTTGTGGGAGTTTATGCATAAGACAAACTCCCAGAGGGGGGAGTATGGTGGGAAAGGTAACAAATAAAATAATAAATAAAGTAAACACGGATCCAACTAGATGGTCACTGAAGGGCCCTCTTTGTTCTTAATATTGTAAGAGAGAAATTGCTTGCAATTATATCCAGGCAGGCACATTCCTTTCCAGTAGGACTCTTACTTCAAGGCCTCTCAGTTGTCACAGATAAGAACAGTCTAGGTGATTTACACTTTGAAGGTCAGAGTAACAGAGATGTCCATATTGTTGTTTCAACAAGAGATAATTTGAAAAATATGCTTCAGTAACTTTTTAGAAGAATTATTATAACTGTTCTGCAAACTCAGTAATTAGGAAATGTCAATTAAAAATGACAAATGTATAGGACCATATGAATTGCTGACTCCACAGAATCCTTTGTTTGAAACTGTATAAAACTGTAGTCTCATGATCATAATTTCGTTCATATCTGAGGCATCAAACCTATCTGATTCTTTATTGCAATAAATAATTAAGCTGACTCTGTCTGCCCTAAATGGGATGTTTCTTTAATTCCCATCTCCACAACAATTTAGAAATAAAAATAGATCACAAGCCTCATTTTCTAAGCAATATTATTCTTTTCACATTCAAAGTAAAAGAAATTAAATGTTCAGACTTTACAGAAAGCACCTAACATTATAAAGTTTCAGTTTAGTTTGCTTTTATTACTATTACTATTACTTTTCTGACCAGAGATAGACAGACACAAAATATTAGATGATATTACCTAATGTATACCTAATATTACTGATGCAGAGACTGGCAGATATTTCAGAGTGAATCCCTTGCATAGAGTTTCTACATGCTTAATTATTCCCCAGGTATTTAAAGTTGGAGAAAATAAAATAGAGTTCAATTTTCTTTTTGTAATTTGAAAGAAGCCCTTTGTTGATCCCTAACTAATTGTACTATATTTGGTAATCAGCAGATGTCTAGGTACAGTCCCATTAGCATATGGCTTTTGATTTGTATGAAATATTTTTGATGTTGTTTTTAAAAAGAAAAAAAAAAGACTTCTTAAACCTGGTCTTTAAGCAGTGCTCAATTAATGCTGTACTGCAGTGAGATGGGCAGCAAACAAAGTTAATAAATACATCAATAAATAAAAATTAAGCATAAGATTCAGTCCTGATGCTTTTGAAATTGATGACATCTTCAATACCTGACTACTGTAGGCATTTACTTATTTAAAATGTAATAACTTTATGTTTTAAGCAGTGGCTCCTCCATAGCGTTTTCCAAGTAAATGTATTATTTTTTTGGTTGATACTCTACCTTGTTGAATTTTGTCCCTACAGATAAGTAAGTGATCAAAATAAAGCTGGATTAAAATAATAATAATAATAATAATAATAATAATAATAATAATAATAGTGACCTGCCCAAACTACCAAATGAAATTCAATTTCAGAACGAAATATAAGTCAATAAATTCCTAAAAAAATTAACACGAAAAGAACCTAGAGGGGACTGTTCAAAATAGAATTTGCTGAGGGAGAAACAGGTATTCAGCTTTCATATCCATATCATATCTGGGGAACGAGCTCCCCCCAGAGATACAGAAGATTCCGGATCTGCGCACTTTCCGCCGTGCCCTCAAAACATTCCTGTTTCAGCAGGCCGGCCTGGCCTAACTTTCCCTTTATATTGCTTTTTGATTTTATTTTAAACTGGGATGTCTTGAATTATCTAGGACCAGAGTGTTTAGTATATTTTAATTGGTTTCTTTATTAATGTTTGTATTACATGTACTTTTATCGTTCGCTGTTCACCGCCCTGAGTCCCTTAGGAATAGGGCGGTATATAAATTTAATAAAATAAATAAATAAATAAATAAATAAATAAATAAATAAATATCCAGATTCCATGAACAGCTGATAAGGATGATGGACTAAGAGCTTCCAGCAGTTCCGGTGGTTCTCTTTGCCTGATTATATTATTGTTTTAAATCCAACTGAATATATTAGTTCTCTCATAATAGCATATTGCTATATTTGAATCATCATTATTTATTTATGAATGGATGGATGAAGAGGTAATGTATCTTCTTGAAGAAGATGGAGAATGAATGTTGTCCTCTATCTTTATTTCATGTTTTATGAAACACTAGGCTAGATTCATGTATCATGTTAAATTGTATTGTAATATGGTTTTGGCTTATTACACATTCATTCTAAATATGAACCAGATATTCAAGAAAATTCTCGCACTAATCGTATTCATGCATACATTCAGAATTATGCCCAGCAATGGATTTGTCTATGTGAGGTGTAATTTCAGCACAAAGGTGGAGAGTGACTGGTGAAATTATATTACAAATTAGTTCCTGGAAAAATGCTCAGTTTCTGTGTAATTTATTTTAATTATACCATAGGATGTACTCATTTTTTGAGTTATAAGTGTGCAATGATGGTTGTCATTGTCATGATTTATGAAATAACTAATCTATATGAAATTGGAGTTCTTTAAAAAAAATGGACCATTTTTTGTTTCATTCATTTGATTCCCAGCAATTCAGCATTCAATATGCATTGTCAGAATTGAACAGAGTGGTGATGAAAATGGGATGAAGCATTATGAGAGGCCACTGCAGATCAGTCAGTTGTCTGAGATTATTATTCATCTTGGTTGGAATCCTTCTCATCACACCAGCAATATCTACTCAATAACCTCTCTAACAAAATTAAAAATGTACATGTTATACGTGCAAAAAGAACAAAATATTACTGAAAACAATTAAATGTATTTGATTGATTATGCCTATAAAATTGATGAAACAATAATTTGTAAATGCAAAGATAATTTATAAGTAAATAAAGATATGAAGTTGGCATACTTGATTGTCCCAGTGAATGTTATGAACTTATCCATGCAGGAAATAATTAATATATATGAATATATATATAATAGCAAAAGAATTCAAACTTACTTCTATATAAACATGATAAAATAGTCCAAAGAGAAAAGTATAAGAAACAATTGGAACAGAACTGTGAAACGATAGGAAATATATGAGGAAAAGATAAGTAAGGAGGGGACTTAAAATGTATGGAAAAAATGATGTGGAAAACTGCAAACCAAATCACTAAACGTAATATGACAATGTGAGGAAGGCCCATACACCAAAGCACATAATTTACTTTTAGGAAGTCTGAAAGATTCTGTTAAAATAATCAGATAGCAGATACTGCAAATATGGCATTATACAGAAGCCATAATATATGGCTAATGTACAGCGTATATACTAAGCAAGCATGATGCTTAGTACAAATATTGCATGCACAGCAAAATGTTGCAGTATATTTCCAAACATTAATAAAAAAATAACACTTTTTCTCCTATTTGGAACATAGGAACGGGTTTCAATAAAGGAAAATATTGGTAACTCACAGTTGAAATGAAGGGTCCTTTGTGCTTTCTGAGCTTGCTTGTTTTCTTGCAGATATTTCAGTACCCTAACTAGGTAACATCATCAGTGCTAGTAAGGAGTGCTGTTTGCTGCACTCCTTACTCTCAGGAACAGGTTTTTGAATCAGATCAAGACCCATTTTTGTTCAGCATTATATTTTATATGGAGGCTAATCAGATATTGCTAGGGTATTGTAGGCAGGACACAAGAGACATAACATATGGATTCCCCCACTTGTGCATCTATCAGGTAAGGTTGAATTTTCAAGATCAGTCACCAATGATAGGTTGTATGTACTGTATGTATCCAATCTCTCTTTAAAGCCATCCAAGTGAATAATGTATCCTATAGTAATGAATATCAAACATTAATTATATCCTGTAGGATGAAATGGTCCTTTTTGTCTGCTTTATATCTGCTGCCAATCAGTTTTATTGTATATTCCCTGGTCCTGGTATTTGACCTACTTTTTCTGTAATATGCATTTCATGTCTTTCCAAATGTTTGATATCTGGCTTTTCCCCTCTTCAAAGAGTGCCAAATATTTAAATTTTCTTGTTGTAGAAAAGGGTTGAATATGCTAACCATTTGGCATGATCTCTTCCACCGTTTTTTCCAGGTTTGTTCCTTTTGGTGCCTTGCTATTTTTATCAGATTTTGCTTTTCTTCTTGCAATATTCCTAAAGAGTTTGGATATCCTATAGAGTCTCTTTTAATACTTGGTTGGTTTCCCCAACCCACCCACCCAATCAGATAGGCATCTATATAACAATTTCTGTGAGATATAATAATTATTAAACTATTATAGTAGGTAAAGTGAGATAAAGGCTTGAATGGAATGAGAAATATTAGAATGCCATTCATAGGAGACAGTGGAAGAAGAGCTACAGTTTTCACAGCCTGTTCCCTTGTGCAAAAGTGAGATCTAATGTAAAATGTGAATCTGTTCAGCTATTCTCATTTTATTTTTAAAGGAAAAAGTTAGTTTCTCTCTCCTCGGCCTTCAAGAGCTTCCTTGACAGTGAAAGTCTAATTACCATGTTTAATTTTACTATTTTAGCATGCTCGGCAATTCTTGTCATTGTACAACTGGGAAAAGAAGTTATTTTACAGCAGCTTCTCGATTCTTGGCCTTGGAAGAATAAAGCTGCAACATAGAATCCTTTGATTGTTCACACTGTTAAAATTACCTTTCTTCCTGTTTTCCTTTGTTAAGAACTCTCTTTGTATTTGCTTCATATTTTGGGATGGAAGAATATGTTTGCTTTTTGTTCTTTGTTTACTCTTCTGCATTCAAACAGTGAAAAATAAAATACACCTCTCTCTTTTCTATTCTGTAGTCTTCCTGAATGCAATACAAAACCAATTGAGCAATAATCTTATAAAAAAACCCTTAAAGACATAAAAGGAGTCCCTGTGGATTTTACTCTGCTAGTCGTTGCCAACTAAAGGTGTTGCTCATCTCTTTTTCAAGGCCATTGAGCTAGCACTGTCCGAAGACATTTCTGCAGTCATGTGGCTAGCATGATGTTATGGAGTGCTCTTACCTTCCCACTGAAGTGGTACCTTTTTATCACCTTGCTTTTGCATGCTTTTGAACTGCTAGGCTGGCAGGGGTGAGGTGAGGATAGGAGCTCACTCTGTCAGGTAGCACTTGGGTCTCAAACCTGGGCTGCCAGCTTTCCAGCCAACAAGCCCAACATCTTAATCACTGAGCCATTGTGCACCCTAAAGACATAAAAGACTATTACATAGTGTTCAATCTACTGAATCTACCTGGAGGTTGATACATAAAGAAATTCCTATTAAGAAAAGAGAAATCCTATTAAGAAATTCCTATTAAGAAATTTAAGAAAATTCCTATTTAAGAAATTCCTATTTAAGAAAAGAAATTCCTATTAAGAAATCTTGTTGGAAAGAAATTTCAACATTTTACTGCTTTCTGTTGGCAAAATGTTTCATTTCTCTGACAGATCCGGGAAGAGTACAGGTGGAAAAAGATGAATTTTAAACAATTTTGTTTAATTATGACTAACAAACATGGTTTTACTGATCTTTTAAATTGTAATGTATTGCAGATATCGCTACAAATATAACAATCTAAGACCGGAACCTAGCAAAGTTAAATACATTGACTTCAAAATTAAGTGAATGTTTAATTTTGTTTGGTTGAAAGTAATGGAGATAAGATATATCACTTATCCTAAATTTTACTTGTTCAATTGTATAAGACTAAAGATAGCTATGAAGTTCATTTGCCAGGGATCTGCTACAGGACACATCATTGCTATACTATCATAAATATACCATAGTAAGATAGAAGAAGTTACAATTACTACTTTTTCTCTTCTTCAAGTCCCATGGATAGTTCCTGGAAACTACTCATAAATTAGTTACTAAATTATTGCATATCAAAAAATTAAATTATATCCTTAGAGTTATTTTATTATATTGAGGAGAAGATTGGTGATCATTTATATATCATTTGGACAATGTGATATTACATTTGCCTATACTGTATGCCACACAAGTTCCTTCTTTTTAAGACCCAGGTATTTCCACCTTTAAGACAGAATAGAATAGAATTCTTTATTGGCCAAGTGTGATTGAACACACAAGAAATTTGTCTCTGCTGAATAAGCTCTCAGTATACATACAAGCAATAAGTGATAAATCATGATCATAGTCATCATAAAAATACATTCATCATAAATCATAAGATATAATACTTAATGCTAGCCATAGGATACTAAATAAGTAATCAACTAGGATACTAAATAAAACAATATAAATCATAAGATACAAGCACAAACTAAGATATTGTAAGATACAAGTTATAATCATAAGAAGATAGGTAATAGGAAAGATTAGAAGAATAATAGTAATACAGACTTACTAGATAGTTTGACAGTGTTGTGGGAATTAGTTGTTTAACAGAGTGATGGCATGTGTCTAGTTGCTGTGGCGTGCAATGCCAGAAACAGAAAAAATGATTTATTGGTCATTTTGGACCAAACCTTTATCAGTGTGCAAACCTTTTTAAGATAGGGGACTATAGCTATCAATTTACCAAGCAAGCAGTAAAGTAAAGAAAGAGGGAGGTACTCTGAAGTAATCCAAATATAGTAACATAAATTGATATATACTAGTTCCTTATAGGTAAACACCTTACTGCTACCCCATAATAAGTTTGCTAATAATTTCATTATGCATCTACATATATTTAATAGTGCAAAGAATTGATAGACCTGGATGGAAGTGCCTGCATTTAAAAAATAAAAATAGATTTAAACAATGCAGTTAAAAAATGAACAGTGGTAGATGCAAGCATTTCGTATTGACTCGTCAGTACCAAACTTACAATAATACAGTTAAAAGCGACATAGAACATAGGGTTCTATGTTCTAGACCATATAGAACATAGGGTCTATATCTTAAAATAGAATGAATAAATATAATGGTAAGACTCCATGCAAACAGTTTTCATCACTAAATGTACATTGTTTTCTTGTTTCAACAAATAGTGCAATATTAATATTGTTACCACTAGGTTTCATATGCTCATATACTACTCTGATTCTTAGCAACACTGTTTATATGATATAGTATTTTTAGTAGTATGGTTTAAATATTTCCTTTCACAAATCTTTGTTTCTAAATTTACTGCTTCTGAGAAACTTTTGAAAATACACTGCCCAAAAAAATAAAGGAAACACAAGCAGAAGACATCCGAGATCTGAATGAATGAAATAGCCTTATTAAATACTTTGTTCTTTACATACAGTAGTTTATACACTGCTCAAACAACTAAAGGGAAGACAAAACTACTGTATGTAAAGAACAAAGTATTTAATAAGGCTATTTCATTCATTCAGATCTTGGATGTCTTCTGCTTGTGTTTCCTTTATTTTTTTGAGCAGTATAATATATAATAAACATTGAAAATTATGAAGAGTGATTGATTACAAAGATGTCAATTTCTTGAAATACTCTTATGCAATTTTGTCTAAGTTTGTCATAAAAATCTCATAGTAATTGTCTGAATTATAAGAAACAGACAAACCTATATACATTCACTGATGATTTGTATTAACCTTTATACCTATTCACAAAACAAGCTAATGCATTTCTATTTCACCTGAGAAATATCACAGCTCAGAAAATATTAGGTATTACAATAACTGATAATTTGCATTTAAATGTAAAAAATCAAGTACAGAAAACATGGTGGAATGTTGTGGAATCTAGAAAAATATTTTTATTTTTTTAGTGAGCTATGTGTTGGTAAAATTAATAATTTATTCCAATTAAACTTTTTCTTAACACTAGCATTGTTGCTAGTTTAGTTATCCTGGTTAGGTCCAATATAAGAGACTGTAGACTTTCTTGTAATAATAATGTTTATTTTTCTTCTTTCTCAGGAACACATTTGGACAGCTATCTGAGAGGACCGAAAGCTTATATACAGGAGAGGCGGGGCTAATGGTAAGTAGTAACCAATGGTAAGAGACACAATGACATCACACAATGACATATACACAAGCACATATATTTACAGATAGCAGGTTAGGTATTTTCAACTGTAACAAATCCCCCTCTAAAATACCTAACTAATGATGGGTTATTAAGATTATATATGTACATTAAGTTTGGAAGTCAAATATACATGTTGTTTGGTTGCTAATGGCTTAGTGAGGATATCAGCAATTTGTTCATTAGTATCGCAATGAACAGCTTTAATGAATCCTATACTTGACAGTTGCCTCACATGTTTATATTTGATATCGATATGTCGAGATCGTTGGCCTATTGCTTCGGAAGCTGATATATCTATCGCTGCCTTATTATCCTCATTGATGATAATAAATAGGTTCATCCCACACATTAGATAACAAATCATCGAACCAAGTTAAATTATTGACCGCTTTGGATAAGCAAACGTACTCGGCTTCTGCTGTAGAGGTGGCAATTAAGTTCTGTTTGCCAGTGTACCAGTGCATCGCACAACATTTATAAGAAAAACATATCCAGAAGTGCTTTTTCTGCTTTTTGAATCAGTAGCCCAATCTGCATTGGCGTAGCAGGTCAAAGTTGGTTTTTCAGAAATGAATGGTTCTAGGTATAGATATACATTAATGCTAGATTTCAGGTATCTCAAAATTCTCTTTATTCCTTCCCAATGGTATAAGTTAGGATTGCTTACATGTCTCGACAACAAATTTACGGCAAGGGTGATATCAGGCCTAGTCCAATTAGATATGTATAATAAGGACCCAATAATTGATTGATATAAAGTGTTATCTTTGAATGGCTCATATTCATTGTACACATTTCTATAAAAATCAGTTGACATGGGAGTTTCACAAATTTTTGAGTTAACCATATTACATTTTTGTATGAGTTCTATAATCTTGTCTTTCTGAGATAATTTAAATCCCTTATCTGTTTTGTCAATTTGGACTCCTAAATACTTATTTACCTTTCCTAATATTTTTAAGTTGAAATTTTTGCCTAATTGTTCAGCGAAATTATCACATTTAACCTTGTCACTTCCAAAATATAATATATCATCAACATAAATCAAAACATATTCAATAGAATCATTATTTCTTTTTGTGAAAAAACAAAAATCAGATGAAGTAGCCACAAAGCATTAAGTATCTTTGATAAACACTCATACCACCGTTTGCCAGACTGTTTTAGTCCATAAAGGCTCTTATTCAATAGCCAAATTTCTCCTTTTTTTGTATCCTTTCCTGGGGTGCTTTTACATAAATTTCTTTATCGAGATCAGCATGCAGATAGGCTGTCTGTACATCAAATTGATATACTTCCAGATTTAAAATGGAAGCTAATACTAATGCTGTTTTCACACTTTCTGATCTAACGGTTGGGGAGTATGTGTCTTCATAGTCATCCGGAAACCTTTGGGCAAAACCCTGAGCCACTAACCTGGCTTTGTATAAGAATTTACCATCCTCTAGCTCTTTGATTTTATAGATCCACCTAGTGCCAATGGGGGACTTCTCAGTGGGTAGATCTGTTGGTGAATATACATTTAGTTCTTTCAAACTGTTCATCTCTTTTTTCATTGCTTCTTCCCACTTACTTTTTTCTTCTAGAGGTAAGTTAAGTATGTCATCATATGTGTTGGGAGTCAGGTGTTTAGCTTGAATAGACAGTACATAATCATCTAATTTTTTAGGGATTGTGCCCCTATTGGATCTAATGGGCCTATTCTGGGGATGTTCATTGCTATGCATATATTTAGCTTCTTTTTCAGTTAATTGATCTACCTTCAAAGTGGGGTGTCCTTTCTTCCATTCATCATTAATTATTTTTGGCATTTGATTCTGTTCGTGGTTGTGGTTTTGGGGTTAGTATCTGATGTATGATGTTCTGTGTGCGTGTGTGTAATGTTTTTGGATTCTCGATATATTTCGTTGAGATGTAATTTTGACCAGTTCATGTGTTCATGAAACACGGCCGATCTGGATACAACGAAATGGTTATTTTTATCAATGAAGCGATATCCCTTGGTTCCTGATTCGTACCCCATAAATATTAGTCTTTTGGATACTTTCTCTCCTTTGCGCCTTAATTGTGAGGGGACATATACATCAGCCGATACACCAAATACGTGTAGGTGTCCAATTTTTGGTTTCCTTCCGTACATGAGTTCGTATGGAGTCTTGTTGATTGTACTGGACCATAAGCGATTTATAGTGTAATTGGAATAAGTAAGGGCCTCAGCCCAGAATGATTGGCTTAAGCCAGCATCGTCTAACACACATTTAACCATGGTTTGTAGCAAACCATTCTTTCTTTCAGATACTCCATTTTGAAATGGGGAAAATGGACAAGATTTAAAGTGCAATATTCCTTGTGATTTTAGCCAATTTGAAAATTCGTTGGATAGGAACTCCGACCCCCTGTCAGTCATTATTTGTTTAATTTTAATATTGTGCTGTGTTTCTACCATTTTAAAAAACTCCTTAAATTTTTTGAAAACCTCACTTTTGTGGTTAAGGGTGTATACAAAACCGAATCTACTATAGTCATCGACTATGGTTAGAAAGTATCTTTTTTTATATTTAATTGAAGGTTTTAATGGGCCTACTACATCCATATGGATTAATTGAAAAATTGATTGTGTGATGCGAGTGGCTTTTTTGGGTTTGGGTTTGTTTTTAAGTTTGGATGAATTGCACACAGAGCATTCTAAATAATTTTTTACAGTTCTTTATTTTTAAATCTTCGGAATACTCTAACATTTTTCATATGACGGGAAAACTTGCGTGTCCTAGCTTTCTGTGGAGTAAGTGACTACAATTATCGTGTATAGGTTTTCCATTGTTTAAGTTTTCAGACCTATTGGTATCAGTGGTTGATGCATTATCATTATTACTTTCATCATGACTATCTGAATTTAGCCTTTCGTTTCTTAATTGATAGTTTGCGTAGATTAATTCACTATCTTGTGGCAGTAGGTATGTTAGTCCGTCATTTGTGAATAGTTTACCTATGTTTCTGTTGTTTTTAGTCATAAATACCTTTCCACCTCTGAAAGTGGTCTCTACTTCATTCCCTATACTTAATTTTAGAGTTGCCAATACATTATTTGGGATTTCGGGTACAAATAGTACCCCCTCTATTTTTCCTATACCCTTTATATGCGTGTCTCCTATTCCTCTCACTAGGACTTTATTTTGGTTTGCTACTTTAATGTAATATTTCTTTTCAGTGAAGTTGCTTAATATTTTTCTATTGTGAGTTGTATGACATGTGGCTCCAGAATCGATGAGCCAAGTGTTGAGTGAATCAGATATTAAAGTGTCACTGTTTCTTATTCCATATAGTGATCCTTTCTTATTTTCCCTAGGGGTATTTCTATACATTTGTCTTTCTCTAGAATGTGGTGATTCCCTATGCTTAAATCTATAGTCAGGGAAAGTTCTGTCTAAGAAATGTATTCTTCTGTCTTTGTGTTGATATGTTTCATGGTATCCTGTGTTCTTGAGGCAGTCTCTTTTTTGATGTCTTTCAGATCCACATATGGAACATTCATATGGGTATCTATCTCTGACCCTAAAATCAGTTCTTCTTTGATTTCTACCTTCCCTTTGTTGTGTATATTGCTCTCTTCTAAGTCTATCTTCAGTAATAAGCTTATTGGTAAGGTTCTCTAAGGTAATTTGTTCTATACTTAAGTTATCGATTAAGGTAATATAGTTATCCCAGCTCTGGTCTAATGAATTGATTATAATGCTTTTCATGGTGTTGTCAGAAATAGTTTCCCCCTTTGGATAAGATCTGCCCTGATTGCATTCAGATTCAAGATGTGTTCACTCATAGAGGTATCATGTTTTAGTTTGGCAGAATAGAATTCCCTAGAGATTTTTGTGGTGGTGGCTACACTTTTGCTATAGAACAAATTGAATAATTTTTGGTATGTTTCAGATACGGTTAGATTATGCTCAATACTGGGAAGTATGCTTGGGGAAATAAAGGCAATTAATATATAATATGCTTTGTGATGGAGGCAGTCTATTTCATAAGTCCAAGGTTTGTCTGGTGGATTATCAATAAAAAATAAAACATTCTCTTTCAAATATGTAATCTGTAAACACTGGTTCCATTCCATTAAGTTGCTGCCATCTAATTTTAATTTTATAAAGTCTGAAGGTATTGTCCCTGAGTGTTGTGAAGTGTTATTTATGTTTAGTAGCTGTCCAAGGTTTAAGACCTTAGCATACTCGCAATAAGGCCTGGGTATGGTAGATGCATGTCTGTATTTACTTATCTCTATGTTGCGCTGACTTGTATCTATGTTTTCTTCTTTTTTCTTTGCAGGCTCGTTCTGCGCATGCTCAGTCCTCATTCTTCTCCAGCAGTCGGCGAGGGAGGATCCTGTGTCTTCAGCTCCCGGGGTGAAGTCCCAGATGGCCTTCTGTTGTTCGGTTTTGTTTCCGGAGGGCCTCTGGTGACTGAAGGATGCCTGGGGTGCTGCTCTGTTCGTTGGAGAGTCTTCGAAGTCGCGAGGATCGAGGGAGAAGATACCGGAGGCTTGTCGCCATTTTCTCTGAGGTCGTCAGTAAGTGAAGCTCGAGGCGGGCCGCCATTGCTGATGGAGCCGGGTTGCTCAGGGAGTCGCTCTTCGGTAGGTGAGTATGATTGCCAGCGCGTCTTTTTTCGGGTGGCTAGGTCTTTTTTTAGACAGTCTATTTCTTTTTGGCTTTTGGTAAATGGTAGTTTAGAATTTTCTATTTCATTTTCTGGTTGTTCGTTTGGTATTGTTAGTTTAGTCCCGAGTTCTGCAGTCAGCACCTGTATAGCATTGTCTATTTCTACTTCAGTAGGTTGAGCTTTGTTTTATTTAAATAATTGTTTTTTATTTGTTTTGAGACTCGGGTAGTCATCTTCTTGGTAGGTTTTGTTTTTTATTTCGTAGTTTGAGTCTTGGAATTCTTTTAGTAATTGGTCGGGCATTTTAGAGGTATTAGGTGGGTAAGATGGCTGCCATGAAAAAGGCGGGAAGCTGTCACTATCTTCGGTGTTGTTTTTGAAGTCAGGGGTTGAGTTTCTTACCTTGCAGTTTTCTTGTTTGTTATTTTCGTTATCTGCTGCTGTTCCGTGGTCGTTTATCATGCTGCGGATTTTCACAAGCAGATTTGATTCAACTGTAGTTGTTTCTATTAATTCTAGTATTTTTCTTTTTACCTCATCTTCTTTGTTTGGTGTTGAGAAAGTTTGTTCTGCTCCACCTAGTGGTTGTTTGTTTTGTGTTAGCAGTTCATTTTCTTGTAATTGCATTTGTTTCTTCATGTTTTCAAGTGGTGTATATTTGTCAGGAGTCAGTTGAGCTGCCATTCTTTTCGTTATGTATCTGGTGGCAGGTCTTCTTTTGTCGTTTTGTGAGTCTTGCATCTTTATGTTCGGTTGGGCCTACCAAACCATCCTCTTGCTACCAATTTGTTGCTAGTTTAGTTATCCTGGTTAGGCCCAATATAAGAGACTGTAGACTTTCTTGTAATAATAATGTTTATTTCTCTTCTTTCTCAGGAACACATTTGGACAGCTATCAATCTGAGAGGAGCGAAAGCTTATATACAGGAGAGACGGGGCTAATGGTAAGTAGTAACCAATGGTAAGAGACACAATGACATCACACAATGACATATACACAAGCACATATATTTACAGATAGCAGGTTAGGTATTTTCAACTGTAACAAGCATGTTAAGAACATTCCAATAAATATGCACACTGAATCATGAATATAAATATACTGAATGAGTTTTAAAATATGAAACCAATGTTTCATCTTTTGAATGAGACATCTTTAAAATAGAACCAGGCTTATTATTTTAAATCTTAGAACAGTGATGGCTAACCTTTTCTGCACCGAGTGTCCAAAGCGTGCACACATGTGTGTGTGAATGCATGCACACACACCCAACACCAAAAATGTAATGCGGAGTGCCCCCATGCATGCACCCCACCCCCACACATGCACACCCTCCCAACGCATGCATGCACACCCACATGTGCCCCGCCCCATGCATGTGCACACCCCTCACATGCCCTGCTCCTTCGCACATGCGCGCACATACCCCCATCTCGCCCCCTGCACATGCATGGCAGAGACCTGAAGATCAGTGGACCAGCAGGAGGCACGTGCACAATTGCAGCGGAACTGAACTGGGTTGATGGCTCATGTGCCATCAGAGAGGGTGCTGCGTGCCACCTCTGCAACATGTGCCATAGGTTCTCCATCACAGTCCTAGAATGTTGGGTAGTAGTGCCAAGTAATAGCAATAGCATATACCGCTTCACAGTGCTTCTACAGCCCGCTCTAAGTGGTTTACATAGTCAGCATATTGTCCCCAACAATCTGGGTCCTCATTTTACCCACCTGAGAAGAATGGAAGGATGAATCAATCTTGAGCCTGGTGAGATTTGAACTGCCAAATTGCTGGCAATCAACAGAAGTAGCCTGCAGTACTGCATTCTAACCACTGTGCCACCGCGGCTCATGCAAGTAGTTATGCCAAGTGAGTAGTTATAATGTTATTATGACATTATACAGTGCAAATCTTCCTACTATATTTACTTAAATATGCATTCATAATCCTGCAATAATAATGGACTGATTCTAGTAGTATTAATGGAGGTACTATTGTCAATGCATTTAGCTTTACCATCTTATATTTTCTCATGGAAATCTCTATGATATAATCTATCTGATGAAATTGTTATTGTTTTTCTTACAGTTACTTAAGGAATTATTTCTTGCTAAATTCCAATAAAATTAAAATAAAACTCTATGCTTGCAGTCTCTCTGTGTGTAATTGTGTACATATATACTGATCACTCTATCTTTTGTTTAATTTGACATAGCTGCTTATATACTTATGCAAGCAAACTTTGGTTTGCCAAATTTAACCATGCTATTTTTGTTCAACTTGGTGAACATTGTTAATTAAATATTGTTTTACACTCAAATATTTTTTTTAAAAAAAATTGGAAGATTTACTTCAGATAGTATAGCAGTAATTGCTATGTGGAATATTATTGGTTTCTCAGTGTACAGAAATTATTGATCTCATGAAATCACATTTTCCCCTTTTCTAATAAATCTGAAGGTTTTGGGTTTTTTTTTTTGCTTCTTTTCCTTCTGTGACACACAATAGAATAACACTCTATAAGTATATGGAGTTTTATAAACTATGCCTCAAAACACCCACATGCTTCTAGAAACATTTATCTCCTTTCTAAGAATAGCAAGCTGATCTGCCTTTCTTTAGCAACTATAGTTGCTAAACTATAGCAACTAGAGTGCAGGCTCACATTTGCGAACTGGTAGAGAAAGTAAGTGCATACCACCCCTGAACAAGGGACATGAAGCATATAAACTCCATAAGGCATTCTTAACACTTAAAGGGAAAAAAGTGGAGAAGATCTGAAAAGATCTCAAAGTCTGGAAGCAAACCACTGAATCCTTTTCAAGTTCTTATGTCTCAGCTTACATCATAAAAAGATGAAAAGCAATTAAAAATTTAAGATTATATAAATTAAAAAATTAAAATTATGCAAAAAACAAAACAAAAACAGAACCAAGAAGATGAACAGCTGGGGAGGAGATGTTCTTATCCTGTCAACCACCTCCAGCAATGAGTGTCCCCTTGGGGGCCCAAGCCAACCTACAAAACCAAATTTTAATACCCTTCCAGAAGGCCAAAATGATAGGAGTAGTTCTCATCTCCAGTGATTGGGGTCAAATGTTGATAAATATGCCAAAGTGTGAAACCAATAGACATGTTAAGCAAGGTTAGTCCTTGTTTAATAACTACCAGTACTTACTCAGAACAGTTCGAATTTATGATTGGTGTTGTGAGTTTCAACTTTTGCAGCGTTCCTATTGTCATGTGAGTGTGATTTAGGTACTTGGCAATTAGCTCACAATTATGACACTCTCCTGCAGTCATGTAAACCTCACACAGTATTTCCGTGCATGTGTGCTAGTTAATTCATGAAAATAACAATAAATTCATTGTCATATACTATGCCTTGCTTTATTAGTGCTGAATATGAAATATAATAAGAAAAATATATGAAACATTCAAGACAAACTATTCTATAAAAATACATATTGTTATACTGATTACTGAATACTTTAATGATCTGCTACTGCATACTAGCAACACATCTAATTATTGATTGTGGATATGTGTATTCACCTGGCATGGGTCAGTTTAATGGCAAAGAAATAATGTAGATGAAAGCTGTTGTGATTTAGCTGGGCATATACTCCAATTCCTTGGATATGTCAACAAGCTTAGAGATCTTTTTGATATACTGTATTTTTCAGACTATAAGACGCTCCAAATTATAAGACAAATAAGGGAAAAAAATTTGTCTCCCAGCAATTTACCTCCTTGCAGCAAACAGCAAATAGCCTGGTCAGCTTCAGCACAGCCTGATTTAGCACAAGCAGCTGATTGGTGGTTGGATCAGCCTCCCAGAAAACCACCTATCAGCCATTCCAGGCTGCGGGGATCACCACCACCCATCACCACCATCACTGCCCATTGCTGCTGCCTATCGCCACCTCCGCATGCCCCATTTTGGCTTCCGCATGTCCTGTTTTCAGCTTCTGCATGCCCCATTTTTGGCCTCCATGTGATCCATTTTTGGCCTGTTCCAGGCGGTGGGGATCGGTGCCTGGAATGGGCCAAAAATAGGACACGCGGAGGCTGAAAATGGGGCATGTTGAGGTGGTGATAGGTGGCAGCAATAATGAGTGGTGATGGTGGCGACAGGTAGCGGTGATCCCTGCAGCCTGGAAAAGCTGATAGGCAGTATTCCAAGAGGCCAATCCAACTGCCAATCAGCTGCTTGTGTTAAATCAGGCTATTCTGAAGCTGACCAGGCAGTTTGCTGTTTGCTGAAAAAGGTAAATTGCTGGAAGGCAGAGGCCGATGGGTGGGGGCCGGTGGGTGGGCAGGGCTTTGGCAACATTCACTGTATAAGACACGCAGACATTTCCACCCACTTTTTTGGGGGGCGGAGTGCGTCTTATACACTGAAAAATATGGTACACTCTTTAAGGACTGGTGAACATGCTAGATTTTTCAGCCAGTCCTAAAATACTCAGACTCCTAGATTTTTTATCAGTATTTAAACACCAGCTTGATCTCTTTTTATATTTATATTTTCCAAGCTAAAAAAGAAATAATGCAATTTTTATAAAGTTCATATTGACAAAGTTCCTCATGAACATAATGTACTATCTCTGGAATTCTAGAAGCTGTGGCTCACTAAAATTCAGACTGGCTAAAATTTCTGCAAAACTAAGGTGTTTCTGGTTTAAGTTTTGGCTTGCTTCATCTGTTCTTCTGGTTCTTGACCCTCAGATCCTAGTCTGTTTCCTTTCCTATGTTTTCTTTACACACACACACACACACACACAACACACACAGACACACAAATTATCCATAGCTTTTCTATGTCAGCTAATTTGTACTGTAGATTGCTAATAATAACCCTGTGAAACACTGAGTAGTTAAAGCCATATGTTTATTTTTCTACTGGTGAAGAATTGGTTCTTTAACTATGTGTAGAACTTTAAAAAAAAAAAATCACTCTTTTGGACCAGATGCCAATTTCCATAATATAGAAATATTGTTCAAAACAATATGAACATTTGACAATATTAAATGTTGTCTTCAAGTTGAGGTAACACATGCATAATTTTCCTCTTTCCAAATGAGCAAGTATTTTATACTAAACAAATAAATGGAACGTTAATAGCACTGTATATCCAAAAATATTTATACTAGTCTTTTCTGTATAAGTGCAATGGAATCAATAAGTCTGAAATATTTTTGTTGAATAAGATATAATCTAAAATACATTGAAGTTTTTTTTTGTATTGATGCCAACACCCCTAGTTTCCCTTTATGTCTTTTAAATCTTTTGACTTTTCCTCCCCCACCCTTTTTTTTTTTTGGTGGATTGGTATAATGATTTTTGCTGTTGCAGGGACAGTCTGCAGCAAGGCAATAAATTTAAGTCCTTGTTCACTATAAATTGGCAAAAGGGAATGAAGACAATCACAGATAATCTTCAAACTGCTTCTGAGCATTTGGTGTGTGAGAACAAGGGAAATGCATAAATGCCTTTGGTTAATATTTTCCTTCCAAGGCCAGTAAATATAGACAGCAACCTGAGCATGTTGGGATGTAACTGAACTCAGAGATAGTTAGAATGTGTAGGAATTCTGTATGGTAAAGCTAATTTTGATTATCAGATCATGAAGCTTTGAGGTGTGGAATGCATTTGAGGCTTCATAGATACCAAACTCAGCAGAAAAAAAAAAACAACAGAAGAAACTCTTGCATTAAGATTTCCACGATTATTTGCTGTGGATAGTGAAATTAAATTGTGCCCTAAAATGTCAGCTTAATAAAACTGAAGTTTAAGAACTTTCAGAAAAATGTAATACTATAACACATGTTTTCCCAGATACAGTGGAATTTTTATCATGCCTGACATATAGGTATGCTAAAGGAACTTTTGACTTCAGAAATAGTGCATAGCTGCACTGGCATCCAGTAGCTTCACAATTCAAGGTGTTGGTCATCATCTATAAAATCTTTATGGCTTAGGGCCAGACCACTTGCCATATCTTTCTCCCATTGTTTCTGCTTTGTCCACCAGATCTAATATTGATGGAAAGCCTTGGATCTCTTCTATTAAACAATGGTGTCTTGCTGGACCCTAGAATTGTAACTTCTCAGTGGAATAGCTTCCCCCAGATGTTTCTCTGGGCATTTCTCTCAGGTGGGTAGATGAGCTCTGTTGACATCAATGCTTTTTTCAGTGTGTGAGGTTATTGTGTATCCTTGGATACTTATAAAAATACAAGGCAAAGATGTCTTTGTTAATGAGTATACGTAGTCACTAGACAAACCTATGTTCTAGTATAACATAAGTTTGCAAAAGCCAAGCATCAGAATAAAGAAACTCATCTTCTCTTAAGACACATGTTTCTGGTGAATATTCAAAACCAAGGTTGACAAAGAAATATAGGTTGTCCTCAACTTAAGACCACAATTGAGCCTAAAATTTATGTTGCTAACTGAAACATTTGTTAAGTGAGTTTTGCCCCATTTTATGACCTTTCTTGCCACAGTAGTTAAGAGAATAATTGCAGTTGTTAAGTTAGTAACACAGTTGTTAAATGAATCTGGCTTCCCCATTGACTTTACTTGTCAAAAGGTCACAAAAGGTCAGGGGTGTCAAACTCATGTTGTCATGGTAGAATCATGTGATATATCACAACTTTTTTCCCCTTTGCTAAACCGGGTGTGGGCCTGGCCAGCATGTGACACATCACTTGAGGCGTGTTGGCGGCTGGTTCCAGAGGAGGAGGATAGGTGGAGTCAGGGTCTGCATCAAGGCAATCTGAAAGCTCCAAGGGGGAAGAGGGAATGGAGCTGGCAGAGATGGAGCCTGGGCCATCTGTCAGCCCTCAGATGGAGAGTCAACAGCCCCCAAGTCTGGAGGTGGCTGATGAGGAAGAAGAGGAACAGCTGGGTGCCTGATGCGCAGATGTGCAGAAGGCAGAGAGGAGGAGAGCAGTGGAAATCTGTGGGACGATCCATGGGAAAGAAGAGCCCCTGCTGCTAGCAAAGCCCCACCCTAGCTCTGGGTGGAGCTGAATAGATGTGGCAGACAACTATTCATTTTTTGTCTGGACTGACTTGTTAGCCTGCATTGAGAGATATGCTGCTGGCACTCCTAATAAAGGAATCTGAGTTAACTTCAGAGGGTTTGTTGTGTTTGGGAGCTAGATCAGACCAGCATCTGGCCTGCAGGCCACAAGTTTGACAGCCCTACAAAAGGTGATCACATGACCCAGGAACACTGCGACCATCATAAATAGTCAGAGTCTGGTCTGAAATTTGATCACATGATGCTGCAAAGGTTATAAGTGTGAAAAATGGTCATAAGTCACCTTTTCAGTGCCGTTGTAACTTTGAACGGTCACTAAATCAACTGTTGTAAGTCGAGGACTATCTGTAAATATTTTCAGGCATTAAAATTCCATCATAAGCAACATTCCTTTTTTAATGTAGCTTTTCTATACGTGATAAAGTTCTTACAAACTCACCTAATGGTTAGAAGATCCCAGCCAGCAACAGTGCTGTGACCTCTAGTGATTACGACATGTCGTTTACCGTCTTTGTTTTATTTTTCCACAGAGATCCAGTATGACTTGCAGTTACCTACTGAGAGGCAACCAGTGAAGACTAAGAAAAGAGACAGGTGTGTGAACTGAATCTGTAATAAGAATCAACAATGCTCATAAGCTTTCAGCAGTTGACCCTGGATACTGAACGTATACACAAGTCATGTATGTATGTATGTATGTATGTATGTATGTATGTATGTATGTATGTATATATATATATATATATATATATATATATATATATATATATATATATATGTATATAACAAAAGTTTATAATTACCTGATTGAGAAAATGCAATTTCCCAGGTTTTTTAATATTACAAGGCAAGAATTATTTCCAGGAAATCTGTTTGGCTCAGGCTGGAAAATGAGATTATGCAGGTATATTGTCAAAGGCTAGTTTAACTAACTTGCTCAGATAGCATATGCTTTGTTTGAGTTTTATAATGTCTGCTTCCTACTTTGCTGAAACTCTAATTGAAACTCCTGGGTGTTCTGAAATAGCAGATTTTGTGCAAACATAGACAAAAGAGTGGAGTGGGGTGTTGTGTTTTTTTGAAAAAATAATCTTTATTCTCATTGAAGCCCTCATTGATTGTTACAAACTGCATGACTAGGCTGTATGATCAGGCAGCCTTTGTTGTCCTTCCTGAGTATCTCTTCTCTCATTTGGGTTAATTAATCCTCTTAAATAGTTCCAGCAGATGCTTTATATGGTTGTTACACCAACTCAGTGCTGTTTCTCTTTTCTCTCAAGTATGATGGGTTTTCAGCAATAATAAAATGGCTGAAATTCGAAGCACATCTCTGCTGATGCTATTATTCTTAAACCTGAACATAATAGCGTAATATGCACCAGCAAGGTTCTAAAAAAATAAATAAGCATCTTTAGGTATTTTCAAAAAAAGCCTTTACATATAGGCTTAACAGTCCTGAAACAGCTGGATTGATTGCCAGAAACTTTTCAAGCCCAATTCTCCTTAGTATATAAAAGCTTAATGGGTTAGGCACAAAGTACTTGCGGAACTAAATAATACTTTTAGATATCCTGTTACACAATCTTAGGTCTTTAGTGGAGAATTTTCAGTCCTCAACATGAAATAATATTAGCATAAAATTATACCATTCCCCATATTGTACTGTGTTTCCCTGAAAATAAGACCCTGTCTTATATTTTTTGAACCCTGAAATAAGCAGGGTTTATTGCCTTATTGCCATGCGCTCAAAAGCCTGATTGTGCTTATTATCAGGGGATGTCTTATTTTGGGGGAAACAGGGTAGAATAAATTGTTATTAGAGATTGGGGTGGTCTTAAAATCTACAGATAGTCCCCACTCTGCTGTTGTTCAGAAGACCAATTAAGATTCAATCTTCACCCAGACCTTTGGCAAAGGCAGGTGAGATGCATTTCTTCATTCCATCCACACTGTTATTTTAATCGTTTTTTTTAACCTTTTATCAATTTTAATTTCTTTGTTTGATTGCTATGTCCAAAGTTGTTGAGAGTTGGGTGGCATTCAAATGTAATATATTAATAGCTGGAAGTATAAACTATATACTATTGCTGAAATAAACTATAACTTTATCCAGGACTTTTTAGAAATTTAAAAGTTTTAACATTTAGTTCCACTGTTGTATAATTTTAAATAATTTTAAAATATTATGCGTCACACAGATTTATATTTTCTTGTATTTATATTTTCAGGGCCTTTAGAATAGACAACATCTAATTTATTTATTACTAAATTGTAGTAAAAGGTTTTATTGAAACTAAACCTGAGAATATATGGTAAAGCCAGGCTGTACCTGTACTATTTTCAGTCTCTCCATTAACACCTATGTTCTATCCTGGTGCCGTAATAATGTGAGTTATCCAGCCAGAGGACATAAGGTTACCTTTTTTTTTCTGTGACTAAAATAAATTCCACTTCTACAATTGTGCATCTCTGTTTCAAATCCATCTAAATCCACCTGTGCAAGGTGGCAGTTCAAATGCCGGTTGGCCTCATTCAGCTTGATCTGACTCACAGTGTTATTATCAGATTACACCAATTTTATCCCTCATCTTATTTGAGCAGGAATAGATGCAAATTGAATGAACAGATGCAGCTTCAGGATTACACTATATGTAAGGCAAAATGCCCTCCAGTGAAGCTGGATTCTTGTTGATTATATTCATGCAGTTTCTTTGCATTCTTACATGGGGGGATTGCTACATTATTCTGAGATGTTTATTTCCTGTTTATTTTATAAATTGTATGAAATCATATTTACGGAGTTAAATTCTGTTAATATTTTGAATATTACATGCACACCTTCATAGAGCGTACACTGCTATCAGTTTTAAGCACAAAATTCTAAATAACTGATACAACCTGAGAGGCGATAAACCCTTTAATCTTTGCAAATAAAATAAAATATTAAATGGCTTCATGTTATTTACACTAACCTTCAAAAAAAGTTTTGGATCTTTTGATTTATACAAGCAGATTTTTTACAATTATCTCTTAGTATCTTTTATCGGACATAAATTCTGATTGAAACTTAGAACAGTCTGCTTCAGTAATGATCTCACTTTCTGTAAATTATTTCCTACAGCAAACTGATTGGACATTTGCAAAAACAACTTTGTAGGATAGATATTTAGAACATTCTTAACCTAAAATACAATTAGTTACAGCATTGGAATGGACTTCAGAAGTAAGGGGATGGAACATAACTTAATGTCACTTTTCTGCAACATAAAATACATTATCTTATGAAACATTTTGCTGTATATAACAAATTTCCACTTGGAAACCCTTTCTTGGTACAAAAGAAATAGAATTGAAAGAAAACATTGGCAGGTAAAATAAATGTAAATTAAAAAAAATGTATTACAGATTAAAAACAAATGGGATGAGGATACATGCAGTCTGTGGCCTGTAAATTGTCTGCCCAATATGGATGATATATGTCGATATGTGCATGCGCGCAAATCTATTTTAAACAACTTTATTTCTTTCATGAATAGGGCAGAGTATTGCAGAGCTGTAAACAGTACAATCCTGGAGTGGCTGCATTCCTTTTTTCCATTCCAAGTTCCAAAAACTTTGCATTGGATAAGATAGTAATTTATATGAGTATTCTCCAGCATTGACATCATAAGTTTTTTCACTGATACAATTTGCCATAAGAAAGGAATGCCTAAAAAGGGCCTTGGCAATGGACAATACTGCTTCTGCCAAAGGTTTTTTCTGTCACAGAATCATACTAAAAGTGACAGTGAGGGATGATTATTTAAGATCAACATGACTCTTTTAGAATATTTGTATACCTTCATATTTGCACAGATAAAGGAGGTGAGGGATAATTTCCAATGGATAAAAGAAACTGAAGTTTTTGATGAATACATTTATTCTGTACTTTCCAAGCCTGCTATGTGGACCAGAATTTATTGGAGACAAATTAAACATTATATTAAATACCTTAAAATGCCAAATATTATGTACAACTGTTTATGTATACTCTGGGGTTTTATACAATAATATATATATTAGGACAGTTGCAAATTGTTTGAATTTATAAACTGAACTGGAAAAGAGCCAAAGCAAATATATTAATAGTATGATAGTGGTATGCAAGTGGTAGAATTCTCAGGAACAATCAGTAATCAGCCTAAGTATGGAAGTTTATCTTTGACACTGAAGCTAGAATAATATATTTAATTTCTCTGCCTCTGTTGTGTCTGCATTGAAAAGCACAGTGTTTCTTTTCACATAATGAATCTTCTTCATTATGATGAGATGAGAGCTTGAATTAATTGTGGCTTACTATAAGCACTTTGAATCTTTCTTCCTCAGGAACACTTTTTGACAGCTAGCAATCTGAGAAAAGAGTAAAAGCTTATATACAGAGGAGGCGGGGCTAATGGTAAGTAGTAACCAATGGTAAGGGACACAATGACATCACACAATGACATATACACAGGCACACATATTTACAGATAGCAGGTTAGGTATTTTCAATTGTAACAAATCCCCCTCTAAAATACCTAACTAATGGTGGGTTATTAAGATTATATATGTACATTAAGTTTGGAAGTCAAATATACATGTTGTTTGGTTGCTAATGGCTTAGTGAGGATATCAGCAATTTGTTCATTAGTATCGCAATGAATAGCTTTAATGAATCCTATACTTGACAGTTGCCTTACATGTTTATATTTGATGTCGATATGTCGAGATCGTTGGCCTATTTCTTCGGAAGCTGATATATCTATCGCTGCCTTATTATCCTCATTGATGATAATTGGATAAATAGGTTCATCCCACACATTAGATAACAAATCATTGAACCAAGTTAGATTATTGACCGCTTTGGATAAGCAAACATACTCGGCTTCTGCTGTAGAGGTGGCAATTAAGTTCTGTTTGCCAGTGTACCAGTGCACCGCACAACCATTTATAAGAAAAACATATCCAGAAGTGCTTTTTCTGCTTTTTGAATCAGTAGCCCAATCTGCATCGGCGTAGCAGGTCAATGTTGGTTTTTCAGAAATGAATGGTTCTAAGTATAGACATACATTAATGCTAGATTTCAGGTATCTCAAAATTCTCTTGATTCCTTCCCAATGGTATAAGTTAGGATTGCTTACATGTCTCGACAACAAATTCACGGCAAGGGTGATATCAGGCCTAGTTCAATTAGATATGTATAATAGGGACCCAATAATTGATCGATATAAAGTGTTATCTTTGAATGGCTCGTATTCATTGTACACATTTCTATAAAAATCAGTTGACATGGAAGTTTCACAAATTTTTGAGTTAACCATATTACATTTTTGTATGAGTTCTATAATCTTGTCTTTCTGAGATAATTTGAAACCCTTATCTGTTTTATCAATTTGGACTCCTAAATATTTATTTACCTTTCCTAATATTTTTAAGTTGAAATTTTTGCCTAATTGTTCAGTGAAATCATCACATTTAACCTTGTCACGTCCAAAATATAATATAATATCAACATAAATCAAAACATATTCAATAGAATCTTTATTTCTTTTTGTGAAGAAACAGAAATCAGATGAAGTAGCTACAAAGCCTATATCGTTAAGTATCTTTGATAAACACTCATACCACCGTTTGCCAGACTGTTTTAGTCCATAAAGGCTCTTATTCAATAGCCAAATTTCTCCCTTTTTTGTATCCTTTCCTGGGGGTGCTTTTACATAAATTTCTTTATTGAGATCAGCATGTAGATAAGCTGTCTGTACATCAAATTGATATACTTCCAGATTTAAAATGGAAGCTAATACTAATGCTGTTTTCACACTTTCTGATCTAACGGTTGGGGAGTATGTGTCTTCACAGTCATCCGGAAACCTTTGGGCAAAACCCTGAGCCACTAACCTGGCTTTATATAAGAATTTACCATCCTCTAGCTCTTTGATTTTATAGATCCATCTAGTGCCAATGGGGGACTTCTCAGTGGGTAGATCTGTTGGTGAATATACATTTAGTTCTTTCAAACTGTCCATCTCTTTTTTCATTGCTTCCTCCCACTTACTTTTTTCTTCTAGAGGTAACTTGAGTATGTTATCATATGTGTTGGGAGTCAGGTGTTTAGCTTGGATAGACAGTACATAATCATCTAATCTTTTAGGGATTGTGCCTCTATTGGATCTAATGGGTCTATTCTGGGGATGTTCATCGCTATGTATATATTTAGCTTCTTTTTCAGTTAATTGATCTACCTTCAAAGTGGGGTGTCCTTTCTTCCATTCATCATTAATTATTTTTGGGCATTTGATTCTGTTCGCAGCTGTGGTTTTGGGGTTTGTATCTGATGTATGATGTACTGTGTGCGTGTGTGTAATGTTTTTTGATTCTGGATATATTTCGTTGAGATGTAATTTTGACCAGTTCATGTGTTCATGAAACACGGCAGATCTGGATACAATGAAATGGTTATTTTTATCAATGAAGCAATATCCCTTGGTTCCTGATTCGTATCCCATAAATATTAGTCTTTTGGATACTTTCTCTCCTTTGTGCCTTAATTGTGTGGGGACATATACATCAGTGGTTACACCAAATACGTGTAAATGTCCAATTTTTGGTTTCCTTCCATACATGAGTTCGTATGGAGTCTTGTTGATTGTACTTGACCATAAGCGATTTATAGTGTAATTGGAATAAGTAAGGGCCTCAGCCCAGAATGATTGGCTTAAGCCAGCATCGTCTAACACACATTTAACCATGGTTTGTAGCAAACCATTCTTTCTTTCAGATACTCTATTTTGAAATGGGGAAAATGGACAAGATTTAAAATGCAATATTCCTTGTGATTTTAGCCAATTTGAAAATTTGTAGGATAGGAATTCCGACCCCCTGTCGGTCATTATTTGTTTAATTTTAATATTCGGTTTTGTTTCTACCATTTTAAAGAACTCCTTAAATTTTTTGAAAACCTCACTTTTGTGGTTAAGGGTGTATACAAAACCGAATCTACTGTAGTCATCGACTATGGTTAGAAAGTATCTTTTTTTATATTTAATTGAAGGTTTTAATGGGCCTATTACATCCATATGGATTAATTGAAAAATTGATTGTGTGGTGCGAGTGGCTTTTTTGGGTTTGGGTTTGTTTTTAAGTTTGGATGAATTGCACACGGAGCATTCTAAATAATTTTTACAGTTCTTTATTTTTAAATCTTCGGAACATTCTAACATTTTTCGTATGACGGGAAAGCTTGCGTGTCCTAGCTTTCTGTGGAGTAAGTGACTACAATTATCGTGTATAGGTTTTCCATTGTTTAGATTTTCAGACATATTAGTATCAGTGGTTGATGCATTATCATTATTACTTTCATCATGACTATCTGATTTTGTCTCTTTGTTTCTTAATTGATAGTTTGCGTAGATTAATTCGCTATCTTGTGGCAGTAGGTATGTTAGTCCGTCATTTATGAATAGTTTACCTATGTTTCTGTTGTTTTTAGTCATAAATACCTTTCCACCTCTGAAAGTGGTCTCTATTTCATTCTCCATACTTAATTTTAGAGTTGCCAATATATTATTTGGAATTTCGGGTACAAATAGTACCTCCTCTATTTTTCCTATACCCTTTATATGCACGTCTCCCATTCCTCTCACTAGGACTTCATTTTGGTTCGCTACTTTAATGTAGTATTTCTTTTCAGTGAAGTTGCTTAATATTTTTCTATTGTGGGTTGTATGACATGTGGCTCCAGAATCGATGAGCCAAGTGTTAAGTGAATCAGATGTTAAAGTGTCACTGTTTCTTATTCCATATAGTGATCCTTTCTTATTTTCCCTAGGGGTATTTCTATACATTTGTCTTTCTCTAGAATGTGGTGATTCCCTGTGCTTAAATCTATAGTCAGGGAAAGTTCTGTCTAAGAAATGTATTCTTCTGTCTTTGTGTTGATATGTTTCATGGTATCCTGTGTTCTTGAGGCAGTCTCTTTTTTGATGTCTTTCAGATCCACATATGGAACATTCATATGGGTATCTATCTCTGACCCTAAAATCTGTTCTTCTTTGATTTCTACCTTCCCTTTGTTGTGTATATTGTTCCTTTCTAAGTCTGTCTTCAGTAATAAGCTTATTGGTAAGGTTCTCTAAGGTAATTTGTTCTATACTTAAGTTATCGATTAAGGTAATATAGTTATCCCAGCTCTGGCCTAATGAATTGATTATAATGCTTTTCATGGTGTTATCAGAAATAGTTTCCCCCCTTTGGATAAGATCTGCCCTGATTGCATTCAGATTCAAGGTGTGTTCACTCATAGAGGTATCATGTTTTAGTTTGGCAGAATAGAATTCCCTAGAGATTTTTGTGGTGGTGGCTACACTTTTGCTATAGAACAAATTGAATAATTTTTGGTATGTTTCAGATACGGTTAGATTATGCTCAATACTGGGAAGTATGCTTGGGGAAATAAAGGCAATTAATATATAATATGCTTTGTGATGGAGGCAGTCTATTTCATAAGTCCAAGGTTTGTCTGGTGGATTATCAAGAAAAAATAAAACATTCTCTTTTCTACTTTATAGTTTGAGGTTTGAGATTCTTTTAGTAATTGATCAGCCATTTTGGGAGTATTAGGTGGGTAAGATGGCTGCCATGAAAAAGGCGGGAAGCTGTCGCTATCTTCGGTGTTGTTTTTGAAGTCAGGGGTTGAGTTTCTTACCTTGTAGATTTCTTGTTTGTTATTTTCGTTATCTGCTGCTGTTCCGTGGTCATTTATCATGTTGCAGATTTTCACAAGCAGATTTGATTCAACTGTAGTTGTTTCTATTAATTCTAGTATTTTTCTTTTTACTTCATCTTCTTTGTTCGGGGTTGAGAAAAGTTCTTCTGCTTCAGCTAGTGGTTGTTTGGTTTGTGTTAGCAGTTCATTTTCTTCTAGTTGCGTTTGTTTCTTGATGTTTTCAAGTGGTGTATATTTGTCAGGAGTCAGTTGAGCTGCCATTCTTTTTGTTATGTATCTGGTGGCAGGTCTTCTTTTGTCTCTTTGTGATTCTTGCATCTTTATGTTTGGTTGGGCCTACCAAACCATCCTCTTGCTACCAATTTGTTGCTAGTTTGTTTATCCTGGTTAGGCCCAATATAAAAGACTGTAGACTTTCTTGTATTAATAATGTTTATTTCTCTTCTTCCTCAGGAACACTTTTTGACAGCTAGCAATCTGAGAGGAGTAAAAGCTTATATACAGAGGAGGCGGGGCTAATGGTAAGTAGTAACCAATGGTAAGGGACACAATGACATCACACAATGACATATACACAGGCACACATATTTACAGATAGCAGGTTAGGTATTTTCAATTGTAACAGTGATACAGTGCTATTACACAGATAAATACAATTGGACTGTAGTTCTTAATTCGTATGACAAAGGATAAAAATATGCTGACTATTAAAATATATACTTCACAATTACATGAAGATATATAAATACCTACAATGATAATGGACATTGTGGAAAGAAGTCATTCTTTTCTATCTGTTTAAGACAAATAGATTGAAAACTGTTTCATAAAAAACAACAAAATTGCATTTTAAAAAAAGTTCAGTAACTGTGACTGATAACTTACAATGTAATAAAATAAAGTCCAGTTCTGGCATTCAGATCAAATGTGTTGTATATTCACCATATAAGCACACCTAACAAACCTTGTGTCCCTCTCAATAATATCAAGTTAAGACACATATACAAAGTGTGTTAATATTTGGATGATGGGGAGAATCATCACATTGCAGTTGCTGCTGTGGGAATGTTTGCTGCAGATAGTACAGAGTTCTGTCTTGTATGTAAAATTCACCCAATGTTACTCTGAGGTAAGACAGGCAGTCTATAAATTTTATAAATAAATAAATTTATTAATGCAATTGGAAAGACTTTTCTTCTGCAGATTGCCAGGATTTAAGGACATTCTATATCGGACATTAACATGATTGAGCGGGTTCAGAGTACTCCACTTCTCTACTCACAATAGAATTCCCTATGCCTCCAGGCTTGAAATTTTGGGCTTGGACAATCTGGAACTGCGCCACCTGTGATCCGATCTAAACATAGTACACAAAATTGTCTGCTACAATGTCTTGCCTGTCAATGACTTCTTCAGCTTCAACCACAATAAAACATGGGCAAACAATCAATACAAACTCAAAGTAAACCGCTTCAAACTCAATTGCAGAAAATACAACTTCAGCAACAGAGTGGTCAATGCCTGGAATGCTCTACCCGACTCCTTAAACCTTAGCCTTAAACCCTCACAGCTTCAGTCTCAAACTGTCTACCATGGACCTCATCCCATTCCTAAGAGTTCCGTAAAGGGGGCGTGCATAAGCGCACCAGTGTGTCTACCGTTCCTGTCTAACTGTCTCCATTTATCTGTAGTTACTCTCTTTGTTCATGTTTATGCTCATATCTATACTTGTTATCTTGTGCATGTTTGACAAACAAATAAAGTAAAATAAAATAAAATATATAAATTTTAAATAAATAAATAAGTAAAGTCATCAAGAAGTAATATATACTGGAGAATTATTATCTGATCTTAAAGAGGGAGGATAGATGATGTACCACTGGAATTATGTTTGAAAGAGTTAGCAATAAAAGGAAACCAGCCCATCAAAGAACACAGTGACTCGACATTATCAAAGCTGACAGCAGTAAGCATAGAAAAACCTCAAAGAAATAATGCAAGATCAGAAGATGTGTAGAGACCTGGCCCATAGAATCACCAGGAATCAGACTTGACTGAACGGATAACATCATTATCACTTTATAGATGATCTGAAGTTACTCTTTATATGTTTTTGTCTTTTTTTCTTTTCCATCTCCTTATTCTGTCTTTATGTTTATATTCTAGAATAGAATAGAATAGAATAGAATAGAATAGAATAGAATAGAATAGAATAGAATAGAATAGAATAGAATAGAATAGAATAATCTGAACAGAAATGGAACCTCACAATCATAATTATTCAAAAAACACTTCCAGGCACTGAAATAATTATCTATTTTGAGGACTGAAAAAGCCAACGCTAACAAATATCAATTCATCTTAAAGTGATTTCTAAAATATTTTATTTATAGTTGCATAGAGGACACATTTAAAAGTCTATAGACAAATATATTAGCATAAAAATATTTTTTCCAAACAGTTACATTTAATTTCTCTCTTTACTAATTGAGAAAAAATGATAAACAATGAAACTTAAAATTCTTACTCTGCTTTCATACTGCATATCAGATTAATCAAATACTGAAAATTACGAATCAAGAATCAAGAATGCAAACCATAGACCATAAAGCCATAAATATAAGCATAATCATCATCATCATCATACTAAGTTTCCCTAGAATGAGTTATAACTAAGCAAATTTAAATTCAGTTCAGATCAGATCTTGACTTATTTCATTCTAAAGAGCAATCTGATATGATCATCAGACTTCATTTTACTCATAATAACATGGAATGGAGGAGAAATAGCCAGGAAGCCTCTCTGCTCCTATGAGAGCCAAGATAGTGTAATGGAAACTGAAAGACCATAATATAAGTATCAGATAAGCTTGCCTGGGAAGGACGTTCATAATGTTGAATTCAACATAGCCAATAATAACTTGCAGATTTTTGAAAAGATATTGGATATTTTATGATTCTGCACAAAAAGACTGATTATTTTGCTTTTTAACAAACAAGGCTATAAATAAGGCACACAGGTTGTTTTAAAGGATGAGGTTTTTATCTACTAGCCTCTAAGTCAATATTCAGAACATGGATTTTTGCTGGTTTTGGATTTTTTTCCCCTCAAATCTGTTCACTTAATGGGATTTTATAATTGATACATTGGTTTGGTATCAAAGAAAGAAGGAATTTTCAGATTGCATGTGTGTCTATGTGTTTTAATACTGTTCGACTTCCTTATTGAGCAATAATACCAAGCTGTTCACCAAGATTATTGCTAGCAGGCTTGAATAGTTCCTGCCAGATGTGATTAATGCAGATAAAAGTGTGTTTATTCAGTGGAAGAGATTGACAGGTATTATTTATCATTCCTTGGAGAGGGATTTAGGATTTCCAGGTTGTCATTAAATTGGTGATATCTTCAGAGCTGAGGGGTATTAGTCGAAACTGAAAGCAATAGTTGAGAGAAACTTGCATTACTATCATTAGCACAGAAAATCAAAGTGATTCCCCGGGAATTAGATTTGCATCTAAAAAGCTACTCTTGGTAATGAACATTCTTTCCCAACAAAAAAGCAAATAGGCATCCTGCTAGCAGTGACAATATTTTTTTTTTAAAAGGAACAGAACAATTGCAATCACTGTCTGAAACAGTGGATGACTTTGTTTCTCACAGGCTGATACCATAAACTTCAGAGGGAATAAGAGGCCTTATATTTTGTAAATTATCACAATCTTTAGTAACACTGCACTGAGACTCAAGATTTGCCAGCATCATACTGTGTTGCAACCATGTGCTGTAGCTATGAAATAGAGAGAATAAGGTCATTTTATTTCTTCTATTGCTTCCACTGATGCAAATGAGACTCAGACAGATTCTTTGAATTGAAATTCCCATGCTGAATTCTTCACAAAAGTGACTAGTCTACCATAGAAATGAATTCAATTTAAAAAAAAATTAAAAGCTCCCCACTGTATCCTTGCATGATTAATGGATTGTCTACCCTCAGCCAGGTTTCCATTATTTAGGCTTTACTGGAAGCAAGTAATGCCTCTGGGCTTGAGGTATCTTTAGTTTATGGGCACAAAACTTTTTGGAATCAAGTGTAAAAGTTGAGATATAGTTGTTGGTAGCACAAAGAGCAAATTGAATACAGCCAAAACAGGAAGTGGGAATGATTCTAGTAAGCACACACACACACATAGACACTAACATTTACATTTCTTTTTTTAAAAAATAAGCAGTTCTCCTTTCCACTCAGCCTCTCTGCCTTACTAAGTATCAAAATTGCTTATTTTTAATTCCTTGAAAATTATCAGCAAAGGAAGATTGCACAAAAAGGAGTTTGTTTAGCCCTTGATCAGAAGGGCTAAAATGCTTCAGGTCAGGATTCTTCAAATGGGTTCCTCAGAATCCTAAATTTCCACAGGAGAAAGGGAAAGGGAAATTATCTGCAAGGGAATGAGGATGAAGAAAAGCCTTAGCTTTTTGTGGAAGGTTGTGTGTGTGTTTTTTTTCCCTTAGTTCCTTATGGAAAATTTCCATAGAGCAATATGGATCTGCAAAGGACTAAAACCAAGAACAATAACGATTTTGAGACTTATTCCGTTTTTCCCTTGTAAAGACAATTTGCTTGTTCCCTTTAATTAATAAGATTCAGGAAAGGAGCAAGGCTTCTCATCTGTCATTTAGAAGTTCCATCTCTCTCACCTTGTTGATGACCCATTCCAGGATTATTATTATTTTTTTTAATAAAGTTCTACTGCCTTTTGAAAAGCCCTGGTTTAGGTCGTTCAATATTTAGAATAGAATTCTTTATTGGCCAAGTGTGATTGGACACACAAGGAATTTGTCTTTGTCTTCTTATGTCTCAGTGTACATAAGGAGAATAAATTACATTCATCAAGAATAAAAAGATAAAGAGTGATATTCAAGGTTACTAATAAGCTATCAAATCATACTAGAAAACAAACAAAAACATTATAAATTGAAAGATACAAGAAACATGGTTATAGTAATAAGTGGAAAGATAGATACTAGTTTTCTAGTATCTATCTATATAGTATATATTTTCTATATATATTCAATATTTTCATATAATGTGGAAGAGAATATGACAATATGTACATGGCTGAAATTGCTTAATCATAGAAAGCTAAGCAACATGATTACTATATGCACAGCAAATTGGCTATTGGCTGGACAGAAAAAAGAAAAACATCTTGAAATTAGCTTGTGGCAACCAAATTCTGAAACACTAATAGGAAAAAACAACACAGGTAGCATCACCAGGAGTTAAAATTTTGCTCTGACATTTTCAGAGTAATAATGGTAATTTTTTTCTGAATATAATTATTAAAACTTTGTGTAAGTGAGACATTTAAAAGTGTCCAAACTATCAACTGTATTTGAAATATTACTCTAGACTTGTCTTCTCACACAAACATATATATTCAATTATTCCCTCTAGCTATTGCTTGTGGAAATGGTAAAGGAAAATACCCCTGCTGTTGTGACTTTGAGAAAATAAGGCATGAACTTTTGACTCATGATTCAAAGACCATTCCCTGAAAATAATGGAGACACAAAAGAGAGAACTAGAAAAAAACATAGGTTGTTGCCTTGGTAAATTGTGTTCATTGTATGTGAATACAGAGAGAGGATGCTTTTATATATGTCAGTGGGATGCCAATCAATCTACTTTACTGAATTCAGCTCACTGGTTTTGTCAATCTGGCAACAGTCCAAACCAAGATTTCCTTTAGCTTCATATATTTAGAACGAGGTATATGTACAGTTTTCTGCTCTAAAGTCATAAAACACAATGCTATAGTGGCTTCATTACACAACCATGAGAACCACAGCATTACTGATATTGCAATCAAATCTCCCAGTATTAAAGTTCAGGTTCACACCTTTGGTAATGGAAGAGATTAAAATTACCTCTTCAAGATTGGAGAGGTCTAATTCAGAGACAAAAAAGTGGACATTAATCACCTTCTAACCTTGTAGAAAATGTTATTGATTCAGGAAGCAGCATGAAAAGGAGTAAGGGCATATCAAGTTAAATCCTGGGAGGCCCTGGATTCAGAGATCTTCACTAGGTTACAAAGAGAATTATTTCAGTTTAAGACAGGGGTGAAATCCAGCATGTTCTGACAAATTCTGGAGAACTGGTAGCGGAAATTTTGAGCAGTTTGGAAACCTGGACCCAGAGTGGGGTGGGAATGGAGATTTTGCAATATCCTTCCCCCAGGAGTGGGGTGGGAATGGGGATTTTGCAGTATCCTTCCCCTGACACACCCACCAAGCCATGCCCAGAGAACTGGTAGTAAAAAAAATTGGATTTCACCACTGGTTTACAACCAGTCCTTGACTGGATCTACGCTATTTTTCCTGTTCTAAATTATTTCAAGCAATAGTAATGAACCTGAATAATAAAAAAATGACTACAACAGCAACAGAGAAGGGTGGGGGAAGAGATTAAGGCACAAAATCTTTGGAATATCCAATGTAAGAGTTCTCAGAAGATATAAGGAAGATTCCATGTTTTACTTTAAAACTTGAATTGAATATTGAATAATAAATTGAATATTCTATTCAATTGAAACTTGAATAGAATACAACTGGAAAGGTACCTTGGAGATATTCTAGTACAGCCCCCTATTCAAGCAGGAAAATCTATACCATTTCAGACAAGTGACTGTCTAGTCTCTTTTTAAAAACCTCCAGTGATGACGCACCCATGATTTTTGAAGACAAGCTGTTCCACTGATTAATTGTCCTTACTGTTAGGAAGTTTCTCCTTAATTCCAGGTTGCTTCTCTCTCTGATTAGTTTCCAACCATTGTTTCTTGTCCTGCCCTCCGGTGCTTTGGATAATAATTTCACCACTTCTTCCTTGTGGCAGCCCCTCAAATACTGGAATACTAGACCAGGGGTGTCAAATTCAATTTCATTGAAGGCCGCATCAGGGTTGTGTTTGACCTTGGGGGACCAGGGTGGGCATGGACAGGTTGCATGTGGCCAGCTCAACATCACTCATGTCAGGGGTGCCTGTGGGGTCTGAGTGCTCTGCCAGTGACAACAGGGTCCCGAACTCCCTTTTCAGCTGCAACTGCCTCCTGCAACCCTCTGCCAGCAAAAATGGAGCTTTGGAGGTACGCCTAGGGCCTTGCAAGCTCTGTTTTCAGCTGCAATGGCCTCCTGAAATCTTCTTCCAGTGAAAACGGAGCTTGGGAGGACCACATGCAGCCCTCCGAAGCTCCATTTTCGCTGACAGAGGCATCACAGGTTGGTCCTTTGCTGTTTCGAGGGCAGTCCCATGGGCCAGATCTAAGCACCCCATGGGCCGGATCTGGCCCCCAGGCCTTGAGTTTGACACACCTGGACTAGACAAACCTGCAGCTGTTCTTCATATGGTTTGGTCTTCAGGCCTTTGATCACCTTAGTGCTCTTCTTTGAACTTTTTCGAAAGACTCAACATCTTTTTTGTAGTATGGTGACCAAAACTGGTGGCAGTATTCCAGGTGTGGTCTTACTAGGATTTTATAAAGTGGCACTAATATTTCATGTGATCTTGATTCTATGCTTGTTTATACAACCCAGGATTGTATTAGCTTTTGTGGTTGCTGCTGTTGTGGCCCACTGGTGCCAGCAGAGATGGCAGCAGAGTTGCACAGTGAGCAGGTTGGGGAAGAACTTGGGCCAGTCCTGAGGACTGGGGAAAGTTCGGATGAGGGCTCTGCATCAGAGACAGAGAGGGAGCTAGACAACAGCAAGGCAGAGGAACAGCTGGAGCCCATTCTCAGTGTGTGCATGCGCAGAGCTGCCAGAAGACAAGAACAACTCAGAAAGCAGGGTCGACTCGGGAGTAAAGCCACACCTTGGAGGTGATTGGACACTCCCATAGGAAATAAAAGAGGAGTCAACAGGGAGTGGGATTTCGCAGGAAATAATTCGTCCATTCTGTGACTCTGAGAGACTCTGTGCCAAGTTTGGCCTTGTACTGCGGTTGGAAACAAGTTACATGGCAGCTTGCCAAACAAGATAATGTGTGCTGAGAAATATTCCTTTGAAAAACTGTTTGGACAAACCTTGCTGACTGTGAATGAATGTAATTCACAGTTGTGTAAATAAAAGGTTTTGCTGAGATCAATTCCTGCCTCCTTCTTGTTAGAGGTGCCTAGGTCAGAACAACTGCTGCTGCACACTACTGGCTCATAATCAAGTGATCATCCACTAGAACTCCAAGGACCTTCTCACAGTTACTGTTTTTGAGCCAGGTCTTGCCTAATCTGTACTTATACCTTTGATTTTTCCTGCCTAAATGTAATATTTTGCTTTTCTCCACATTAAAGTTCATTTTGTTGGATAGGATCCATTGTTCAAGTTTGTCAAGATCTTTTTGGATCCTGAGCTTGTCTTCTGGGTGTTGGATATTCCAGCCTGTTTAGTATTTTCTGCAAATTTTATGAGTTCCTCTTCTATTCCCTCATATAAGTCATTAATTGAAGATATTGAAGAATCTTAACAGAGCCCTGCGGTACCCCACTGCTCACTTCTTTCCATATGGATGTAGTACCATTAAGGACTACTTGTTGAGTATGGTTTGTCAGCCAGCTACAAATCCATCTGATGATTATGTTGTCTATTCCACATTTTTTTAGCTTATCAAGAAGTAGTTTATGGTCTACTTTGTCAAACAAGTATTAGTAATGCTATTCCATTAGCAGAAATAAATATTTATTAATTCAGTATTCTTTTACAGTTTGATTCCATCCTTTCTTCAAGGAACATATCACTACCAAGGAACATAGTTTAACCTCTTTTTATACTTCTAATAACTTTATGAATGAAGTTATCATAGGGGACCCTGGCCAGCCCAGAATTGCCCAGTGATTAGGTCAGACTTTTAAAAACAAAAACAAAAACAAAAAACAAAAAACACTAAAGTCTGATTCTTGAAATAATAAGAGTAATTGAGAGGGGATAGCACACATACGAGAATAATAAAGTATTAAATTATTCTTATTCTATTTATTAAAATGAATATTTATTTATTGATTAAATGAATGTTTATTTCTTGAAATGAAATTTGATTCTTGTCCATAACCCTTATGCAGTGCAGGCAATGAAGCCAGGAATGGGCTTTCTTGTTAAGCAAAAAGTAAAACATCTTGTTAGAGAGTTTGGGGATTCAGTCCTCTAGTATCAGCTAAAGGCCAAAAGTGTTTGTCTTGCATGTCTATATGTAACCTCTGACTCCCTTCAGGAATCATTTGAACAGAATTGGAGACTTCCTCTGAGTGCTTCTGTATCTTGTGACAGCATGACCTTATGATAGCATGCAGATAAACAAAATAGGTCAGAGATTACTTTTCTTCCTATCTCCCTGGACTGCTGTTATTGCCATTCATTATACTGCTGCAGTAAAGATTGGGAGGATTGCATAAGCATGTCTTGATCTCCAAGATTGCACCAGAATTTGAATCAGTTTGGGCTGATTCACTGTCTCCAAATTAAAATTCCACACAGCTCACATCACAGACTGCAGAATCTTTCCACTTGCAAAAGACAAGGAAAGAGGACTCAAATTCTACAAGCTTTAATTAAAAAAGGAATTTTTAAAATAAAAAAAAATGTCTTAGGGATGCTTTCCCATGTGACATTCTAAGAGCTCTACTGAGAAGATGAGACTAATCTACTATAGTATTTCTTAAAACTTAAACCATGTTTCAAGGACAAATCTCCCCCCTCCCTTAAAAAAAAAAGAAGGATTAGTTTTTATTGCACTGTTTCTCATAAAGCTGACACTGGTGAAGCTTTTAAAATTCTGTGAATGACTTGTGTAAACCTTTAAGAGGCTTAATAAAAATGAAGTAGGATGTTTTGACTATGCCTGCTGCTTCTGAAACAGTATCAGGAGGCCCTCACCCAGAAGAATCACAGAAGGTGGGTATAAGTACATCACTCTATTCCAAGCAGATAATTGATACAATCAGTTAATTGATACTATTACCCCAGGACATTTCTATGGAAGGCCAATTATAAAGAGTATTTCCTTTTGGGAAGAAAATTACATTCTGAAGGCTTTCCTCTACAATAAAAAAGTTCATGACTATGAAAACAAAGATGGAAATTACATCACAACATTGCTTGATATTAATATATAATACCTCCAGCAGGTATACACATGTCATTTAGATGTGAGAAAAATATTTCTAATGTGAAACAGTTTGAGACTGTTGAAATGTTTGAGTCAAGGTTGAAATACTCTGCTCCAAGGTTGAAATTTCTATTCTGAACAAAAAAAAAGGGTTAGGGTTAGGGTTAGGGTTTGTTTGAAAATTGTTTCAAACTTGAAATATTTCCAGAATGGTTAGAACTGTGTTGGAACCCATTAGAAAATCTCTCTTGGATTTGAAACAATTGTTTTAGTTATGATCACATATATAATTATAATCTTTATATGTTTCAAATTAATTGAACAATAGAGCTGGAAACAATCCTTGATCCCATGCCTTGATCACAGCATTGTCATTTGTTTAAATGCACTGAGTTAATTATAGATGAACTTCCTAAGTTTGTAGACTTTTAAAACTTTTTACAAGATTTCTAATGCTAATCTTCCAGGACTCAAAATCATGTTTGGAATACAGTAGCATAAATTTAGGGCTGTCAGCTCTAAACAAGGGGGTTAAAATGTCAGCAACTGAGAGACCTGCAGAGGGGCAGGACTAGAGAATATGCTACAATGGAAGGAGGCAACACCCATTGATGTTGGTATCAAATTCTGTTTCCCTATGTTCTCTGAACTTCATAAATATTTTCTCCTTAGCTGTGAAATATGTATACTACAGTTCCAGGAGAAAAAAGAACTTGTCCACTAACAAATTAAGAAAATATACTTCTTACTTCTCTGTAAAAGAGTTTGTCCTGTAGGAAGCTAATCACAACTGAATTTGTTAAATCCTATCCTGTGTTAAAATTGCTTGAGAAGAACTTCTTGATAATTTTGAAACTATTTTAGGAAATATGAGTGGGATGAAAGTAATAGGATACTATTTTTGTTTAGTTTTTCATAGTAAACTGTATATCAGTTGTGCATTTCAGGAGAAAAAGCACAGTTAATAAAATGTCTTGGGTCTAAAGTTGAGTTTAGAGTTGATGGAGTTTTTTTCTTTGTTTTGGTGCCTTCAAGTCTGTCTTGACTCCTGATAACTGCATGGACAAATTCATTTTTGGAAGTGGATTTCCTCTTTTTCCTGGGTTTGACACACAGTGACTGGCCAAAAGATACCCAACTCTAATTTCTTTAACCACTGCACCAAACTGGCTCGCAAGGATTCAGAATACTGCATAAATCTCAAGGATTCAGAATACCCCTGCAACATCACCAAAAAGGCATAAAGGGGTATAAACCTAATCTTGCATAGCTTCTTCTCCAGTAATATTACACTACTAACCAGAGCATACAAAACATTTGCTAGACCAATTCTCAAATACATATCATCTGTCTGGAATCTGCACTGCATATCAGACATTAATACAATTGAACGAGTCCAGAAATATTTCACAAGAAGAGTCCTCCACTCCTCTGCTCACAACAAAATACCTTATGCCACCAGACTTGAAATTTTAGGCTTAAAAAATTTAGAACTACGCCGCCTTCGGTATGACCTATGCATAGCTCATAAAATCATCTGCTACAATGTCTTACCTGTCAATGACTACTTCAGCTTCAACCACAACAATACACGAGCACACAATAGACACAAACTTCAAGTGAACCGCTCCAAACTCGATTTCAGAATATATGACTTCAGCAACAGAGTGACCAAATACTGGAATTCACTACCTAACTGTGGTTTCATCCCCAAATCCCCAAAATTTTAACCTAAAATTGTCTACTGTTGACCTCACCGCATTCCTAAGAGGTCTGTAAGGGGCATCCCTGTCCAAATGTTCCCTTTAATTGTATTCATTTTATGTATTCAATTCATGCTTATATATATTATCTAATATGTACTCAACAAATAAATAAAAACAAAAAATATAATAAATAAATTCTAAACACAATTGCTTCACAATTCTGCATCTGTATTTGGCATGCTCATCCATTTTAGCAGCTGCCTTATAAACACTTTTCTGATAGCATAAACTTTATAGCAAAGGTTCCATGGTTGAACTCTCAAAATATTGTATGTACTTGAATGTAGCTTAAAAATTATTTTCACATGGCATTAATAAATTCAATAAGTCACAGTTTTGGATGATTTTTTCTTGCTAGGAAAGCTCATTAGAGGTTGTAGTATTTCCAGCAGATTGAATCTAATTAAGATCTCTATTGGCAAGTAGAATACATATTTAGCACAGAGGAAGAAAGATGCTGCAGATATTTTGTCCCAGACTACTGTTATCCATCATTTCCAAATTATTAGGCTTCTGGAACTGCCTGGAAACTGGCTTCCCCCACACACTCCTGAGAGGCAGCATTCTGCAGTCAGAATGTGTTCAGCAACACACACACACAAACACATATACAAACACTTGAAGGTATTTAGTTTTTCTAGTCTTCGGGTCTATTGGCACTTTATGAACAATAATTCAAAAATGCTGCAAAGATACAGCACTCATAACAGAACATTAAACAAAAATCTGTTATTTTTACAGCATTATGAAAAAATGTTTTAACTATGTTTAGTTCAAATAGAGAAAGAAATCCCTGCTAAAATAAGTTCTTGACCTTCCTACCAATATCAGCCAGAAATAATACGGCTGCAAATGTAGTAATATATTCTCTGTTCTGAGTTCTGTGAGGTTTCCCCAGTAGTTGCAGTTTAACTGGAAAATTGGATGTTCCAAATATACAAGCCTGGCCATGTGCCATTGCACAAATAATTAATGCCTGCAGTAGGAAGTTGACTAATTTGACCTATAACAAACCTCTTTTTCTTTGAAAGCTTTTGAGTGGCTGGAGTAATCTGACACGATAATGCCACTTTTGGCATCTTTCTTAAAAATCTGAACAGTGTCACAAGTTTGTGACAGCAAAAGTTTTCTGAACAGCGTGAGTGCTGACACCTGGTGAGCAGGTGGGTTGCCTTGGCAACAAAATCCTAGCAAAGAAAAAGTAATTGCTAAATAGACCTCAGCATCAGGACCAACTGTAGCCTACTGTGGGTAGAAACAAACACACAATCAGAAGACTAATTACAAAGAGCCTAATAAAAGCTACAAAGAACAAGGAGACCAGGCTGCAGATCAGGAGCAGATATTACTTTATGTGGTTGAGAATGTGGTATAGCTGCCGTCTTTATTTTTTCTGTGGTCTTAATTAGTGACTAATATAACAAAATACCCTACACAAACTGATAAATATTCATTGTTTTCACTTGTATATCCCTTAAAGATTTCCATGTCTACAGTTCAAATGCACCAAATTTGGAAACTATTTATAGACCAAATGTAGCCTGATCTGTAAACATTTTATTCTGTTTATGAGAGTTTCTTTAATAAATCCTTTTTGGAACGATTATCTGACATACGTTGTACAAAACTCTGAAGGTTTGATTTATATGAAGATGAACAACTTTGACTTTGGTAATTGGCATCCCATTTAAGCAAGATGTTATAGAATATGATAGAAAAGGTGTTTATTTTTAGAAGTGCATGCCATGAGAAATCTTTGGGTTTTACTGGGGTGTAGCTTGGATTTTAATATGGAGATTTATAAGTATGTAAATCTTTTGAAGACTTTTTTCTTTAAAAATAAGTGGTAAAAGGTTTTATTGGAAAGTATGGACAGAAACCATTGCAGTTACTTTAAAACAATTAACAAGTAATTTTTTTCAGCTTCAAATGGAATTGGTCTTCTTAATTCAGAAGATTGGCAATATATTCATTTCAAGCATGCTTTCATAGCTCAGTGTGGCCCAGATATTTTAGTTGCTTCAGAAATACCCAACGTGATTTATTTGAGAGAATCCATGATTAAAATTAAGTCTACAATTTATCTTTTCTTTCCCATTCAATTTTGTCCAAATTTTGGAGACTATCTCAACAAGTCCCTCAGTTTCTTGGCAAGATTTTTCAGGATTCATTTGAGAGAAAGTGAACAACATGCAAATATCTTGGCAAGGTTTCTTTTTTGAGAGAATGTGATTAGCCCATGGTCACCTAGTTAGCTTTGTGTTTAAGGCAGGACTAGTATTCATAGTCTCCCCATTTCCTGCCTGATATTTTCATCAAACAGGCTTTCACAATTCATACTTATGAATAATCAAATAGTTAAATAACATTTTAAAAGTGATTATCACTGGGATTTATTAACTATGTATCAAAGAATAAGAATATCCAATAATGCCACATCAATGTTACAAGTCTTTAAAAATGTAAAATTGGTATACTTGATTTTGAGATTAACATTAACCAAATGGACCAAAACATCTGGAATAGAATTGTATTTTCTTAGCTTTCTTGTGTTCCACGCCCGAAGAAAAGGGCTAGTCATTAATCATTATTTCTGATAGTTCAGAAATAGGAGAATTTTAGCTAAAGATTATAACAAAAGCCTCATTTTTCAAAAATGTACCCAAACAATGTAAAAGTGGATTAAAAGTGGGTCTGGATAGCATTTTATAATAGCACAGTATTAAAATAATAAATCATCATTATTGTTGGTTTGCTTGGACTGCGACTCACAATCATCCTTCACTTTTAACGACCCCAGAACTCCTTGCGGGGTGAAGTCTGGACAACTGAATGGAGCTAGCAGAGTGTTTTAATGGCCAGATACCCTTCCTATCGCCAATCGGAATTTTGTTCAGCAGATATATTTTCAGTGTGCCCAGAGAGAAAAATACCAGTATCTGCCTCTACCTAGGATCAAACTCAAAGCCTCCTGATTGTGAGCAAGAGCTCCACCTCTAGGCCACCACACCTCCTGGATTATATATATAATAAGGTGGCATTTTATGGTATCAATTTAGTTCTTAAAGATTCCTAAGGACACTTTTACAATTGGCTTCTGACCTCTCAACCTTTTTCCAAAACCCCATCCATGCCTTCACTGCATCCCCACAATTCTCCAGACTCATCATGAATCAATCAGATACCATACAAGTCACTGTTCAGCAAGTTTTCTACTCAAATCTTTGGTTACTGCTTCATGAATTTATTTTAATACTTAGAGGTAAATATATGAAAAGTATTACAATGATGGCAGGACACCAGGTACTTTGACTCTGAAAGGAAGAGGGAAAGAATCATAGATGGGTTAGGATGAATATTTTCACCACTGAAACACTGATATCAAAAGACTTTTCTTATAGCAAAGCAATAGAGTTTAAACTTATATACCAACCATAGAGCTTTACAGCACTCTTTGATTGGTTTACAAATGTCAGCATATTGCCTCCAACAATGTGAGTCCTCATTTTACCAACCTCAGAAGGAGGGAAGACTAAGTCAACCTTGAATCAGTCAGAATCAAATTCCTGGCTATGGGCAGAGTTTGCCTCTAATATTGCATTCTAATCACTGTGCCACCACAGCTCTTATAACATTTGCCTATACACCACAGCAAGAGTTAAGTGGAAGTTAACTAGTACTGCAGAAGAGCTGCACTAAAGAAGAGCTTTAAAAAATTCTTCTGTTAATGAGTGCTTGTACCTAACAGCAGTGAGGTAATAACATGGAGAAAGTTTGGATCATCTGTCAAGATTGAATTGATGGGGAAAGTGAGGCTGTTGGAAGGAAACAGAAGCCCTGGAATACCATCAAACTTCCTTTGTATTTTGTAACAAATAGCCTAGTTTATTTGCCTACCAATCCTATTCAAACCTATGGGAGTCTTTAGTCAAACTCTATTAAGTAGTAGTGAATCAAATGCAGATTTTACATCCTAACAAGGCAGTGGTGAAATCTGAACCGGTTTACTACCGGTTTGCTGGCTGCGCATGTGCGCTGTGTGCCAAACATGTGCTGTGCATGCAATCGTCGGAACTTTTTTTTTTTACTTTTTAAAGCATTTTAACTACCTGTTCCAGAGAACCAGTAATAAAAAATGCTTAAAAGTAAAAAAGAAAGTTCCGACGATCACGCGTCGCTCAGCTCATCGTCGGAACTTTTTTTTTTTACATTTTTTACTAACGGTTTGGTGAACCAGTAACCTTTTTTACTACTGGTTCAGGCAAACCGGACCAAACCGGTAGCATTTCATCCCTGTAACAAGGTCTCTCTGTCTGTCTTTTTCTGTTTTCTAATTTTAGTTTCTTGCTTTAGAAATAGATGATTGAGCTCTGAGGTAAATTAAAGGCTCAAATGACCAGAGCCTTTGGGGCAGCAGAACACAAAGTGTTGTTATACATGTGAATAAATGCTATTCTGTACCTGTATAGAACATTGATACACAATCTGGATAATGTAATCTAGGTATAATTTAATTTAATTTAATTTATCAAATTTCTATGCCACCCAACTCCCAAGGGACTCTGGGCAGCTTACAGCAAAAAATAATACAACAAAGAACATAGAAAAATTATTAAAAAGCATTATAAAAAGCATTCTAAAAACATTAAAAGCCCATGCACAGCATTCAAGGCCAGATCTCGCAAGATTGCAACAGCAAGATCAACAGCCCCAGGCCTGCCGGAAAAGCCAGGTCTTTCCAGAAGGCCAATAGGGTGGGGGTAGTCCGGATCTCAGGAGGTAACTGGTTCCAGAGACCTAGGGCAGCCACAGAGAAGGCCCTCCCCCGCAGGCCCGCTGGCATTGTTTAGCTGACGGAACCCGGAGGAGACCAACTCTGTGGGATCTTACCAGTTGCTGGGAGCTATGTGGTAGAAGGCGGTCTCAAAGATAGCCTGGCCCTGAGCCATGTAGGGCTTTAAAGGTAATAACCAACACCTTGAATTGTGCCCGGAGACCAATAGGAAGCCAGTGCAGCTCGCGGAGATTTGGTGTAATGTGGGTCTATCTAGATGCACCCACGACAACTCGCAGAGCTGCATTCTGGACCAACTGTAGTCTCTGAACACTCTTCAAGGGTAGCTCCATGTGGAGCGTGTTGCAATAATCTAACTGTGAGGTGACAAGGGCATGAGTGACTGCGAGGAGAGCCTCCTGATCCAAGTAAGGTCGCAATTGGTGCACCAGGCAAACCTGTGCAAAGGTCGCCCTAGCTACAGCTGCCAGATGTTGCTCTAATCTTAGCTGTGAGTCTAGGAGGACACCCAAATTGTGAGCCCATTCTGAGGGGGACAATTTCTCCCCCCCCAGAATCAAGGATGGACAGTCGACATAGTCTTTAGGAGGCAATACCCATAGCCACTCGGCCTTGTCTGGGTTAAGTCTGAGCCTGTTGACTCCCATCCAGACCCTCACAGCCTCCAGGCACCAGCATATCACATCCACCGCTTCACTGAACTGATGCGGGATGGAGATATACAGCTGGGTATCATCAGCATATTGCTGATACCCCACCCCATATCGTCGGATGATCTCACCCAGCAGTTTCATGTAGATGTTAAATAGGAGGGGAGAGAGGACCGAACCCTGAGGCAACCAGCAAATGAGGGGTCTAGGGGTCAACCTCTGTCCTCCTGCCAACACCGACTGTGACTGACCAGAGAGATAGGAGGAGAACCACCGTAACACGGTGCCTCCCACTCCCAACACCCTTAGTCGTCCTAGAAGGATCAATGATCAATGGTATCGAAAGCTGCTGAGAGGTCAAGTAGCACTAAGATAGAGGAATGACCCCCATCTCGGGCTTGCCAGAGATCATCCATCAGTGTGACCAAAGCAGTTTCCATGCTGTAGCCAGGCCTGAAGCCAGACTGAAAAGGGTCTAGATAATCCGTTTCATCCATTGACCGTAGGAGCTGAAGTGCCACCAGTTTCTCTACAACCTTTCCCACAAAGGGTAAGTTGGAGACTGGATGAAAGTTCTTTAATTCTGCTGGATTCAGGGAAAGCTTCTTGAGGAGGGGCCTTACAACCACTTCCTTTAATGGACAAACTTTTATACTAATTATAACAAACTTTTAAACTAATTCTGTAGAAAAAGATTTTTGATGCATTAAAAATCTTTATGTGGTTCTAGTTTTTATGTGGTTCTAGTTCTAACTATGTGTTTTGTACAATTATAGATAACATCTTGCCAAGGACTGTTAAAATGAAGGGGTGTTACATTTTAACTTTGCAAAATTTCTGAGGCTAACTTATGCAATACAAATGTAACTCCCATTTAAGGTAATTTGAGAGAAATTATAGTCATAATCCACAGGCTCAGATAATGCATGGCTGCTATGAAATCCTAACAATATTTTTCCAGTGGACTGACATATCCAAATACAATCAGAAGGCTGTATTTTATATTATGAAAAAATATTCATGAAATATGTTTCTCCCAGAAAGTTAATATGGGTATGATTCTTTAAAATTTCAGGCGCGGTTACAGCACAGAAACGGCATTGGTCACCCTAGTGAATGATCTCTGGCAGGCCCGGGATGGGGGTTGCTTCTCCATCCTGGTCCTTCTTGACCTCTCAGCGGCTTTTGATACCATCGACCATGGTATCCTACTGCAGCAACTCAGGGGGTTGGGGGTAGGAGGCACCGTTTTATGGTGGTTCTCCTCCTACCTCTCAGGCCTCTCACAGTTTGTATGGATGGGGGGACAGAGATCCTCCCCGAGGCCCCTCACATGTGGGGTGCCTCAGGGGTCGGTTCTCTTCCCCCTGCCTTTTAACATCTATATGAAGCCGCTGGGTGAGATCATGCATGGTTTTGGGGGAAGTACCATGAATATGCTGATGATACTCAGCATATTTATATCTCCACCCCAGACCACCCTGGAGATGCCCTTTCAGTGACGTCCCTCTGCCTAAAAGCGGTGCGGGCCTAGATGGGAAGAAATGGACTCAGACTCAACCCATCCAAGACTGAGTGGCTGTGGATGCTGGCATCTCATGATCTAGTGGTCCCGTCACTTGTGATAGGAGGGGAAGTACTCACTCCCTCAGAAAGGGCTCGCAATCTGGGTGTCCTCCTGGATTCACAGCTATCTTTAGAAGATCATCTGATGGCCGTGACCAGGGGGGCCTTCGCACAAGTACGCCTGGTGCACCAGTTGCACCCTTTCCTAGACCAGGATGCCATTGCCATGGTCACTCACGCCCTTGTTACTTCTTGGTTGGACTACTGCAACACTCTCTACATGGGGCTGCCCTTGGGATGCACCTGGAGACTACAGCTAGTCCAGAATGCGGCTGCGCAGGTTGTTATGGGGGCTTCTCATTACTCCCGTGTGACACCTCTCCTGCGCGAGCTGCACTGGCTGCCGGTGGTCCTCCAGGTCCATTTCAAGGTGCTGGTGCTCACCTATAAAGCCCTACATGGCTTAGGCCTGGGGTACTTGCAGGATCATCTTCTGCCATCCACCCATCATCCCATGCGCTCCCACAGAGCGGGCCTCCTCAGGGTGCCGTCAGCCAGACAATGTCAGCTGGCGGCCCCAGGGGGAGAGCGTTCTCTGTGGGAGCACCGACCCTCTGGAACAGTTTGCCCACCGGGCTTAGGACAGCCCCTGACCTCCTCTCCTTCCGCCACGAACTGAAGACATGGCTCTTTTATCAAATGGGCTGATCCATTGGGGGATTTTGTACATTGAAATTTTAATTAATTTTAATTGGATTTTAATTTTTATGTAATTTTTGAATTGTTGAATGTTTTCTTTGTAAACTGCCCTAAGTCCTTCAGGAGAAGGGCAGCATATAAATTACATTAAATAAATAAATAAATAAATAAATAAATAAATAAATAAATAAAATAAGAAATAATAATAACATTCCAAATTTGAAATATGAAACAATAGTTGAAAAGCTTATTCCCTAAAATTATTTTACATTTGCATTTTCCTTTTTCAAAATATGGCCATGTTAAAAAAAAATCACTCAAAGCTTCATTTTTAACATTAATTTTTCAATGTCAAAATAATGTGCATGCTTGATAAACTACAGGCATACCTCATTAATATATTGCATCAGCAATATTATATTCCCAGAATATAATTATATTTGTTAACAAGCATTGGAATAAATGATCCTTTTGGAATCAATACATTTATATATTTACTTGGGATTAAATATCATTGAGCATAATGAGGCTTATTTCTGAAGGTTAGACGTAGGATTCCTTTGATAACGTAATTAAATCCCAGTATAAGGGCAGAATTAGTTTTATTCTTGAAAATTTTAAAATGAGTAGAATCAATTAGGATTCCTTCCTTCCTTCCTTCCTTCCTTCCTTCCTTCCTTCCTTCCATCCATCCATCCATTCATCCATCCACCTACTCATCTTTATATAGCCACTCATTTCACATGAATGGCTCTGGGTGACTTACAATAAAATTGATACAAACAATAAAATACACAATTTATTTATTTTTTTTAAAATGTAGCAGCTAAATTTCAGTGTCAATAAAGAGGTGACCTTTATCAGGTCATTAGAATAAAAACATTATTATAAAAAAAAGTGCAGAGAAGAGCAGCAAAAATTGTTGCTATTTAATTCGATTTTATCTCTGCTTTTTAAATTTTGTATGTATGTATTTTATTGTTGGCTGTTCACCGCCCTGAGTCCTTCGGGAGTAGGGTGGTATATAAATCAAATAAAAGTAAAGTAAAGTAAAGTAAAAGATTATTAGAGACTTGGAGGCTAAAACATGAAGAATGGTTGCAGGAATTGGGTATGGCTAGTCTAGTGAAAAGAAGAACCAGAGGTGACATGATAGCAGCGTTCCAATATTTGAAGGTTTGCCACAAACAATAAGGGTCCAAAACATCTGAAGGCAAGAGAATAAACAATAGATGGAAGCTAATCAAAGAGAAATAGAATTAAGAAATTTCCTGACAGTGAGAATAATCAACCAGTGGAACAGCTTGCTTTCAGAAGTTGTGGGTGCTCCATTACTGAAGGCTTTTAAGAAGAGGCTGGACAGCCATCTGTCTGCAATGGTATAGGGTTTCCTGCTTGAGTAAAGGGTTGGACTAGAAGACCTCCAAGGTCCCTTCCAACTCTGATATCCTACGTTCTATGGTCTATCATACTCCCAGGTTAGTCATAAAGCCAACTTTTTATGATCCTGTTAAAAAGTGTCAACAGGGTTGGTGTTAATCTAATTTCAGGAGAAACAATGTTGATAGTGCTTAGCTGATAGCACTTAGGAGCATGTCCTTCCTGTGGGTTTCAGCCTGCAATTTGCCAATTTAAAATACTAGGTTAAAACTAGCAGCAAGGAGATGGAATCTAACATAAAACATGCAGCCAAATTTTATAATGATTCATCTTTTATGAGATTTATTCTTATTAAAGTAACATATTAATCACATATTAAAAGTGATAGTCTTCATATAGTTTCACGGAATAAAGCAGATATTACTTCATTTTCAAACCTTTCTCTAACTGCTTTTATAAATACTACTGGAAGATTCTTAATTCAGAATGTATCATACACTGAAATAACAGGCTTAGTGTGTGGTGCTGTCCTTTCCAGATATTGGATGGATGCCTGGAAGTTGCTCAAGAAACAGCTGTGTATTTAGCATTTAAAAACATTTAATATACAAGGTGTACTAAGAAAGTTGATATCAACATAAATATACAACACTGAGATATTTTGCAAAGAAATTTTGTTTATGTATTAACTAATATGAGTTAAGGAAATAGCAATCGTGTCAGAAATGCCAACTAATTCTGAAGGTCTTTTGATAAGTATGCTTGCTTTAAAGAAAAAGTTCTAAAATACCTTGATTTTGTTCATAAAAATATGTTTACTATTGTAAGCGCATATCTTTATTGAACATTCTTAAATGAACATGAATAATTCTCCACACTGCAGAATTATTCCTAATGCATTCCTTAAAATAGTTCTCATTTCAGCTCTCAAATGGAAGCACTGGAGTATTATAGGATTAAAAAAAATATGAATACAGGTAACTGTATACCGTCTGCTTACATTATTTGTGCATATTTACTAGGAAGAGATGATCAATCTCAACATGATCTGTGTATACATTTTTTTTCATGAAATGTTCATATAGCAAATTCAATAATGAGATCCTTTTTGTGATCCAGTATTTTCCACAAACTGACCTATTTAATTATTCATGTCTACAGCCATTTCAAAGATGCTGTTTTCTAAAGCCAAAAATTCAAATGCCTTGACTGAAAACAGCACCAAAAAGGTAGCCTACACTGAAAATTAGTACATGGGAAATCTATGGAGATTCTCAGCCATCCAGGTCATGGTTGTCCCAAAGGTGCTTTTCCAAGAGGCAACTGAACTTTCTGGGTTTTTTTTAAAGATGTTTCATTTGTCATCCAAGAAGCTTCTTCAGCTCCGAAGAAGCTTCTTTGGATGAGAAGCAAAACATCTTCAAAGAAAAAACAGAAAGTCCAGTTGCCTCCTGAAAAAGCACCTTTGGGTCACTGCATGGAAAGGAACATCAGCTAGTCAGCAATCAACTCAAAACTATGAGCCCCAAGGCTGGAATGCTATGTAGAATGTTAAATTTACTGACTTTTAAAACCTAGCATCTTACTGTGTGAGAGCAAGTTTGGTGTAGTGGTTAAGGCATCAGGCTAGAAACTGGGAGATTATGAGTTCTTGGGCCAGTCATTTTCTGACTGTCCTAGGAAAGGAAGCAGTGACAAACCACTTCTGAGAAATATTGCCAAGAAAACTGCAGGAACTTGTCCAGGCAGCCTCTGAGAATCAGACACGATCAAATAGAAGAAAAAGAAAAGATCCTATTATGTGCTTAATCTAGCAAGTTATTAATTGAATCTTATTACACCTTCCATTATATATAATCACAATATAGCACTATTTAAAAGCCTAACATTAAAATAATGTATATTTATCCTTTACAAAAGCCTTATGGTTGATAGAAAGCCTTGTATACCATCTACAGTATCATGCTGTTTGGTTCCTTATTTGTACTGTTGCAGGGATGCTGGTGGATCTCAGTCACTTTCAGGAAGTACTCTTCACTTCACAGAATGATTCCCTGCATGAGCAACACTGCTTCCTATTCATATATTCCTATGCTGATAATACAAAAGTACACAGTTATCCATTAGCTATTATCGACAGAGTTCATTGTAGAGATGAAAAAGAAAACTGAAGCCTTCCAGCAGTTTTCTTTTGAGTTGTGAAATAAACCATAGGGAGAACAGAAAGAAAGAGGCGTTAACTTTCCTTCTGCTAAATTTTTACCTTTTCAGGTGTCTTTTTATACTTACAGACTATTTTTGAATACTCAGCGGCAAACCTCTATTGATCTTTCCATCTGAATGCTAGAATAGCATTGTAAAGAGTGCCTTGCTTTCAAATATTCTTTTTTAAAATGTGACTTGCTGAGTATAACAACTTGTCAGAAAAAAACCTCTACTTTTTAATCCATTATACAGGTGCACAGCTTTATTAAATATTGTTAATTATTGTAATTGCTGGTAACTTTATTCTAATTCAAATTCTTGTTAGATTGTGGTGATTCCTTTTTAACATCATTGTACAACTTTTTTTTTTCTGAGTCACAAGAAAAAGAAAATGCTGGTACTTTCTTTTTTAGCGTATGTAGTTTATTTGGTTTTAGTAAAATAAATAATATTTAGTAAAATATTATTTAATGAAAATTCATACTCCTTTCACATATGCTCCATCAATATCCTATTTGGGATCTTTCTTGGAAAAATCAGTTTTCCACATCTGGGTTTTTTCAGATACATTGGATGTAGCAATATTTCCTATTTGCACTGAAGTACAATATAATGTTCACTTTTCTTTCTCCAGACTTAATACATAAATTGCCTCCCCCTTTCAGGCCAACTCTCTTTTCCTCAATTATATTTATTTATTTGTTTGTTTTATCATATTATATTTAGAAATCACACATCACCCTCAATGAGGACTCTTGGCAGTCCCAAATATTTTATTTTAAAATATTAATATTTTATTAAAATATTAAAAGCATAAAAATTACATATAAAAATGTAAAAGAGGCAAAGAATGGTCAGACAGTGGCAGAGAAAGCTCTGTTCCTAGACTCCGCTAGTCAGAATTCTTTAGCTGACTGGGTACATAACATATTTTTCAGAGTATAAAACACACTGGAGTATAAGACGCACCTTAGTTTTTCAACTGTTTGGCAGGTGGATCGGCCTCCCGGAATACCCCCAACCAGCAGTTCCCAGAGGTGAATTTTAGCAACAGGTTCTTTGGTTGTGACCTCTGTGCCTTGCTTTTTTTTTTCTTTTGCTTTTTTTCTGCCTCTGAAACTTCTGAAATTCCATTTCAGAAAAAACCCTTTTTCCTGTCTCTGAAAGCCTCTGAAACAGAGCTTCAGAAAAAAAGCCTATGAAACTCTGTTTGGGGCTTCTTTTCTGAAGCTTCATTTCTGATGCTTTTGTCAGCCCCTGAAACCTCCATTTGAGAAGTTGGATGGGGCTACATTTGGAGTATAAGATGCACCCAGATTTTCACCCTCTTTTTTGGGGAAAAAGGTATGTTTTATACTCCAAAAAATACGGTACCTTCCATTCATGACTAGGTGGACAGGCTGATGTGAAAGGATGAAGACAGTTCTGTAGATAAGTTGGTCTCATGCCATTTACGGCCTTAAAGGTCACAGCCAACACCTTGCATTGGATCTGAAAACAGAGAAGAACACAATGCAGCTTGTGCAGCAGAGGTATTACATATTAAAAAGTACACCAAGATACATCAAGATACAAATGTGTCCACATGTTATTTATTTCCCCTTCCTAACTAGTCTTCCAGACCTCAGTTATTAACAAACATATTTCAGTAGCAATTACTATGTGACCAATAAAATGAAATTAAATCACACTGTGGTGCTGTGGTCAGTGGGCAGGAAGATGTTACATTTTATTTATTTAAGCACTTTTCATTTTTTTAAAAAAAATCATAAGTAATAAAATAAATGCTATAAAATGTAGGGTTAAAATTATTGAAACAATAAAAACAGAAGAAAGAACTATGTATGAAACACATGCAATGTAATTATGCAGGGTCACCAGTAGATCAAAAAATGGTCTGGGCTGATCAATATTTTCAATGTATAGTAACAGGGTTCTGTAGCATGACCCATCCTATCTCTACTAGGTATTTATTCCACAAGAAATAATCACTAAAAAGAACATCCACTGCAGAGTTGGGTTTCAGCACATTCTGACCAGTTCTGGAGAACCGGCAGCAGAAATTTTGAGTAGTTCTGAGAACCTGTAGTAAAAATTTTGACTGCCCCCACCCCATCGATTATCTGCCTCCCAAGTCCCAGCTGATCGGGAAGAAATGGGGATTTTGCAGTAACTTTACCCTGGATTGGAGAGGGAATGGAGATTTTACAGTATCCTTCCCCTGCCACACCCACTAAACAATGCCACAACCACCAAGCCACACCCACAGAACCGGTAGTAAAAAAATTTGAAACCCACCACTGATCCACTCTGAAGTGCAACTGAATGAAAATCAGAAAGCCATGATCTGGTCATTTTCATCAGACATACATTTTTGTAGCCCTGTATGGTAGTCTGTATTTTATTATACATTTTGACCCTGTCTTGTCTCTGAGCCAATATATGCCTAATATATGTTTAATTAAAAATTACTGAATAATTTAACGGGCATAAACCCAGTTTGGTGTAGTAGTAAAAGGTATCAAGGTAAAAATTGACAAACTAGTAGAGCTGAGAGTTGTAGTTATATCTCAGGCATCAAGCCAGCAGCGTGATTGTGGACTAGTTGCTTGCTGTCAGTCAAGTATGAATGTTAATGGCAAGCTACTTCTGAAAATGGTACCAAGAAAACTGAAGGAACTTTGCAACAATTCCGGGACTCAAATCTATCTTGAAGGCATCCACACCCACACACATGTGCACATAGTGGGGAGTATAGAGCTCCCAATAGAAGTTATTCTTCATACCAGTTCTGATTCAATAATGGTTCTGGACTTCCGGTTGATGTCATGGTGCTATTGGATGTGAAAAGCAGGGCTCTGTGAACTCATGCTGAATCCCTTCATTGGAGGGCCCCATAAGGGGCTAAAGTCACCTTGTAGGAATGTTGAAGAGTGGAGGGGTGCCCTTCAGGTTGTGGAGAGCTGCGGCTCTCCTGCTTGATCCAGGGCTAATTCCCTCTCATCCAATGATGAAGAGGAAAGGTAGCCATTATGGCTGCCGTGAAGCTGGGGAGCCAAAGAAACAAAGAATGTGCTGGAATGGTGTGACTGGACGGTGCGGTGCCGTTTTTTTTTTTTTTCTTTACCTAAAACCTACCCTAAAGAAAATAAACTCTGGAAAAGAGATTCTTTGAAGAGTTTGTTTAAGTGGCAAACAATTACAGACAGAAAAATTACAGACCCAAAAGAAAATAAAAGGATTTTCAGAAGAGAGCACAAAACCTTTAAAATTATAGAAAGATTGGATCTCTAATTTTTATTGGCAATAAGGCATTTTAAAATGTTGGAATTACTTGTCAGAATTTTGACTATTTGTTTGAATAAACACAAACGGAACCTGTTAGAATTTATACAACATTGAAGTTAAGCTAAAGGCACCACCTGCTGGTGAATGGAATAAACATTATATTCCTATAACCCTGGGAAAAAACTGATAAGACAGAGGAGAAAGTAGAAATAACACCTGGAAGACTGCTGTGCTATCTATTGCTCTATATTTATCTACTCTATGATTACTGGAGCTCTAATGGTGAAAATACAGAAGACATCTAATTAAAGTGACTTTAAAATATCAGGATTGATAGTTGAACTCATAGAGTGGACTTAAGGAGATATTTGGAAATTTTTCTGGATTACCTAAAAAGAGCTATAAAGAACTATATTAATGTACTCCCTGATGAGCAACATCAGGACTGAGTATGGCTCCCAGATTGACTTTCTGAGGGCAAAGATAATTGAGATTCTGGAGCAGTGACAGATCATTAACAAACTATTGAACTATATTTGGACTTATCAAAAGAAAATAAGATGTTTCAGCAGCGGGCTGCAAAAAGAAATGGTGTCGATGTTTCAAAGCATTTATAATATTATGAAGTAATCATAGGGAGATAATGGATTTAATGAATAACATAAATGGGAAGCTAGAAAGTGCTCCACAAGGAATAATGAATAATGATCAAAAAGCTCAGGAAATAGAGGAGATAATAGAGAGACCAGGGAAAAAGATAGAATGGACAAATCAATAAGGAAAACAAGAAGATAAGGAGAAGGTAATAAAAACTTATGAAACAAGTCAGGGAAAATACATGCTAAAAGATGAGAAACTGATATTGGATAAACAGAAAGATATTTGTGAAAAGAAAATAGAGATTTGGGCAGATCCTCTGGAGGCTTGGCAGCAAAAGTTGGCTGCATGACAACTGCCTCAGTACCTGGATGAATCGAATTATCTAGATCCGTTCCAGTCGGGCTTCAGGCCCGGGTACAACACAGAGACGGCATTGGTCACATTGGTTGATGATCTCTGGAGAGCTCGGGACAGGGGTTGCTCCTCTGTCCTGGTCCTATTAGACCTCTCAGCGGCTTTTGATACCATCAACCATGATATCATGCTGCACCGGTTGGAAGGGTTGGGGGTGGGGGGCACTGTTTTACAGTGGTTCTCCTCCTTTCTCTCTGACCGGTCGCAGTCTGTGTTGACAGGGGGACAGAGGTCGACCCCGAGGCCCCTTGTATGTGGGGTGCTGCAAGGATCAGTCCTCTCGCCCCTTCTGTTCAACATTTATGTGAAGCCGCTGGGTGAGATAATCCGTGGTTTTGGGGTGAAGTACCATCAGTACGCTGATGACACCCAGCTGTACATCTCCACCCCAGACCACCCCAATGATGCCCTCGAGGTGATGTCCCGGTGCCTGGAGGCCGTACGGATCTGGATGGGGAGGAACAGACTCAGGTTCAACCCATCCAAGACCGAGTGGCTGTGGTTTCCGTCATCCCGATATAGTCAGTTGGCGCCATCTCTGACTATTGGGGGCGAATCGTTGGCCCCCACAGATGGGGTTCGCAACTTGGGCGTCCTCCTGGACTCGCGGCTGTCTCTAGAAGAGCATATGACAGCCGTGGCCAAGAGGACTTTTTATCAGGTTCGCCTGATTCACCAGTTGCGTCCCTTTCTGGATCGGGACTTGTTACGCACGGTCACTCATGCCCTTGTCACCTCACGCCTGGATTATTGTAATGCTCTCTACATGGGGCTCCCCTTGAGGAGCACCCGGAGGCTCCAACTGGTCCAGAATGCGGCCATGCGGGTGGTGACGGGAGCGATGTGGCGCTCTCATGTGACCCCCCTCCTGCACGAGCTACACTGGCTCCCGATGGTCTTCCGGGTGCGCTTCAAGGTTTTGGTTACTACCTTTAGAGCGCTCCATGGCTCAGGACCAGGGTACTTATGAGACCGCCTCCTGCCACCAGTAGCCTCTCACCGACCAGTTCGCTCCCATAGAGAGGGGCTCCTCGGGGTGCCATCGGCCAAACAATGTTAACTGGCGGCCCCCAGGGGAAGAGCCTTCTCTGTGGGGGCACCTGCCATCTGGAACGAGTTCTCCCCGGAGATACGGAGGATCCAAGACTTACGCATCTTCCGCCGCGCCCTAAAAACGTTTTTATTCCAACAGGCTGGTCTGGCCTAATCTCTCCCTTTTAAATTGGCTTTTAAATTGGCTTTTAAATCTCTTTTAGATAAATTGGATGTTTTAATCTTTGAGCCTAAATTATTTAATCTGTTTTTTAATAGTTTTTAACTTTTGTATGTCTTTGTATTTTATTTATGGCTGTTCACCGCCCTGAGTACTTCGGGAGTAGGGCGGTATACAAATATGAAAAATAAATAAATAAAAATAAATAAATAAAAGACAGTAGAGATGGAAGAAATACTTAAGTTGAACAGGAAAGATGAAGATAAAGATGAAGACCCAAGGGAGGAATTTGGGAGGCAAGTCAAAAAACAAATAAGAATTGAAATTTTAAAATGGGCAAGAGATGATGGATAAAGGAAATGTTTTGTAACACAAGATTGGCTTTACTGGGAGGTAGAATAGAGGCAGAAACAAGAAATAGGAGAAATATTATTATGCATATTTTATATAACATATTAAAAGTAATAGCTAGATATAAAGATTAGATGTTGAAAGATGGTGATGCTATGTATGTTTTAATGATATTGTTATTGCCTTTAGACAATAACAATATGGGGGGACTAAAATACTGAATAACTTAATAATGAAGTCCTATATTTTAACATAAATATTTATATAACATTACAATTACACAAGTATGATCTAAATAACAAATAATTAATTTATTAATTTATTTATTATTTATTATTTAAACTTGTATGCCACCCTATCTCTGTAAGGACTCAGGGCGGCTCACAACAATAAAAACAAGTAAAATCAATGTTAAAAATACCCAATAAGATTATAAAAAGACCATTAAAATCCCCTTTAAAACCCTTTCAGTCCAAACCAGCCAGGCAAAATAACCATGTTTTAAGGTCACGGTGGAAAGAGCAAAGGTTAGTGGACACTCGGAGCTCCAGGAGGAGCTGATTCCACAGGGTAGGTGTGCCCACAGAAAAGGCCCGCTCCCTAGTGGTCGCCAACTGACATTGTCTGGCCGACGACACCCCAAGGAGGCCCTCCCTGTGAGAACACACCGGGCGATAGGCAGCTGTTGCTGACCGTAGATGGTCCGCCAAATACCCCGGGCCTAAGCCATGTAGGGCTTTATAGGTAATTACCAGCACCTTGAATCTTACCCGGAGGGCAACCGGTAGTCAATGAAGGTCCCGCAGGAGAGGTGTAACATGAGAGTGTCGGGACACTCCCATTACTACCCACGTGGCCGCATTCTGCACCAGCTGAAGCCTCCGAGTGGTCTTCAAGGGCAGCCCCATGTAGAGAGCATTGCAGTAGTCGATCCGGGAGGTGACGAGCGCAGAGGTGACTGTGCGTAGGGCATCACGGTCCAGGTAGGGGCGCAACTGGAGTTAATAATATTAATAATATTAATACTATCACTACTACTTGTATTCAATGAATGATACCCAGATGTCTCACTGTTCATGTATTGATATTGATGTATATTTTTAAAAAATACCAGTTGTAATACATATCCAGGTCTAAACCAGAATGTTTTGTATCCACATAATCAATCCAGGATTTCTGTAGTTATGCCATCCCACCCTACTACTCCTCAGCCTAGTCTACATCCAAGATTTTGCTGTACAAACCAATTGCCAGATAGGCCATTTTAGAAGAAATGAATACAACTTAAGGCAACCAGACCGAAAAGAGTCTTCTACAATCTATAATAAAAGAAGGAACGGAATTTTACATCCTGTAGAAGTTTATGAAGTGAAATCAGATATACTAGAGATAAACTCTCCATTTTCATCTGTGACAAGCAAGAAGATGAGCTTTCAAATTGCTTTCAAATTTGACTTTATTTTGCTTTTTATATTTACTTTTCAAAATGCTAAAAGGAGAGGTATTCTTTTCTTAGACTTTCTGTTCTATTTGTTCTTCAGTCTCTGATCAGTTTAATATAATGTAAACATTCTGAAAAGAGTAACTCAGTGCAAACATTTTGAATTGTAAGCACAGAAATAAATGTGCTTGCTTTTCTCTATACATCCCACTTGTTCTGTGTTGTCCAGGTAGAAATTGTGTAACTATTCTGCTTTACAAGAAGTCCTTTAACTACTTGTTGATAAAGTCAATTTTCAGATTCTTATAGACAATGTAAGGTTCTTCTGCCGGAAGTCTCAGCCTTGCAATTTTTATTTGCATGTGGCTTTTGAAAACTATGGACTATTGCCCTTGGATTTTAACACTACTTGCTTGTTTGTTTTACAATTATTGTAAATCTCCCACATTATACCAACTTTGACCTGGATACAACAAAGCAAGAAAAATCAACACTATGAAAAATATTAGCTAATAATGTTAAAGAAGATTGCTCATAGTTATATGAGGTTAAAAGTATCCTTGAGAAGTTTTATCTTTGGGTGTTGTCAAATGCAATGTGGTTTAAGACTTTCAAGAAAATATATCTGAGACCATTTATTCAATGGACATCACAAAGACTTTTCAGATACGATGCCAACAATGAGGCTTTTCCCCCTTCCCCTAAAGTCTTGTTCCTGGGTGACTGTGCTGAGGTTAACATATATATGCAAAACATTTCTATATCTGCTGTTGATTTAGCATTATTGAACATTAAGTTAATCACTATAAAATTGCTATAAAAGTACATTCAAGTATTATGCCTATAACTCAGACTAAGTCTGAATATATTACCTATACAAACTAGAACAAGGTGTGGGACAACCTTGTTTAGCAAGAATACTCCTCCATTTCAGTAGATGTTGTCTACACCGATTCCAGATATTATGCATAGGGATGAAGGATGTCTACTGAAACATCCATTTAAAGTCTGTACAGGTCTAAGTGGTTGTCTAAAAATATATCCATCCATAACAGTGTCAGACAGAGTTGTATTTTATCCCCAGTGTCAGACAGAGTTGTATTTAATTGTGTTCTTTTTAATTCCTACATCAATGATTTACCAAGATTTCTGTGTGCTGCAGACACTCATAATGTCTGTGCAGACACAAAGATCCATGATAAATTCGTTAATATACTTCTATATGCAGAGCACATGACTCTAATGACACAGTCCCAAATAGGCCAAAAGAGTGTTGCAACAACTTAATGCCTATTGTGCTCTTAATTCTTTAAACTTCAATAAAACTAAGTCTAAAGTGATGGTATTTCACAGAAATAATGTGAACTATTCAATGAGGAGCCTATTGAACAAGCAAATACTGTGACTTACTTAGAGGTGGGTTTTGCCAACCCACCAACTGGGTTATCATTCTTTTTGGAAAGAGTAGCCACTGGGACCACAACCATATTTTGTCCTCAGAAGTACACATTATAGAACTGTTAAATTTATAACTAAGGCCATGAACCCAATACTTTGAACAAATTGAGGTATCTTATAAAGGAAATTCATTTATTTGATTGCTGTCACCTTGTTTTAACATATGTGTTTTGTCACTTTATTTTCTCCTATCTTATTCCTAAATTATACTATGTACTGTATTATTTATTTTATTTTATTTTTATATTATTTTATTTATTATTTTATTGATAAGTTTGTAAGACAAATAAACCAATAAACTACTACTAATGTATAAAGAGATAATATAAAAGATATTTTTAGAAGCATACCTGATATATTAGCATATAAAAATACAGAAATTCTGAACATAATTCTGTGACTTCTCCTAATCCATAGACCTTTTTGTTTCTGCTGATATAGGGAAGAATTTCAAGTGATGAAATGGATAAAGAAATGTCTAGAGCACTGCTGGTGGAAGGCAAAGGATGAACTTGATTGAATATGGGTAAGGACTGCTATTGATTGCTCATAGCTCATAGCAATTAATGGCAATTTGGGCAGCAATGCACTTCTTTGCACTAATTATGTCTGAAGCTAATCAGTCAGCAATCCTCTCTAAGGTGAGCTTCCTCCTCCTGAGGAAGGAGAATACAGAGATCCACCTGAAGGGCAAGCAGAGGAATTTGCTGATTTTTCTGTAAGACAAAATCATTCAGATTCATTCCCAAATTCTTTCTTAATTAAATGCTGGTGTAAGCACCTGTGGTGGGTTCTTGCACAGTTATCTGGAAATGGTTTGACCCATTCCCTCCATAGGCAGGATCCTATGGAGTATAAGCACCTGTGTTTTAGAACCATGCCCTGGCCTGTGAAAGCTTCCCAGGAGGCATGCAGGTGGGTTCTGGAAACGATTATAGCTTCCCTGTGGGAGGAAGTAATGATGCAGCACTTCAAGGAGGCTGGGTGGTACTGCATCAGATAGCACAGTGTCAAATCTGGGGGTTCTCCTGGACTTTTGACTCCTTCTTAAGGAGCAGGCCGCAGTTGTGGTCAGGAGAGACTTTGCCCAATTGCAGCTTGCACACCACTTATGCCTTTCCTGGACCAACAATCCCTGCTCACAGCCTCTCACATCCTAGTTACCTCCAGTCCAGAGGTGGGCTTCACATAATTTAACAACCAGTTCACCCCAGCACCAAAAATGTGAGCGTCTGTGCATGCTCACTTCCTTCTGCACATGTGTTTTGCTCCCACGTGAGCTTGTCCTTAAAAAAATGCAGCTAAATAGGACGGCATAGTGCTGGGGTGGGTGGGCAGGCCCACCTGCAGCTCACGACTACTGGTTCACCTGAACCAGTCCGAACCAGCTGAATCTCACCCGTGCTTCAGTCTCATCTACTGCAACATACCATACATGGTGCTGCCCTTAAAAAATATCCAGAAGTTGTAATTGGTTGAAAATGCAGTGGCCTGCATGGTTTTGTGTCACCTCTCCTACAGGAGCTGCATTGGCTGCCAATTTGTTTCGAGATCCAATACAAGGTGCTGGTTATCACCTTTAAAGCCTTATATGACTTGGAACCAGGTTATTTAAAGGCTTGTCTTCTCTCAGTCATATCGACCCAACCTGAGTGGAGAGACAAGGAATATGCAAGTCTCCTTTCTTAAAATGGTATATATCTAGTGGGACCAAGAAGAAATGCCTTTTCCTTGGTGGGTCCTTGACTGTGAACATCATCCCTGCAGAAATAAAATTGGCTCTCACTCTTTTTCATGGCCCTAAAGACCTGGTTTTGCCAATGGGCTTGGAGAACCCAGAGTGGGATAGAGCCCGTTATTTGATGACTGGTTATTGTTGTCAGAGGGTTGTAGCTTTTTATTGTTTTATGTATGATATATTTATTTTTGTAATTTGCCTAGAATCACTGAGAATGAATTGGGTAGCAAAATAAATTTTAATAGATAAATAGACAGACAGACATACAAACAAACAAATAAACAATATGGATATCATTATTTTTATAAAGCCAATTGACTGTATTCAACTTCTATTGCTGTGGTAAGTGTATAAATAAACAAGAATTATTCCAATATTTGAAGCTAAATACTCTGTAGGATTAGATTTGGTTCAGAAATCATAGCAATCCTGTTCTGCCCTAGTAAATGAGACATGAGTTGCTCTATTGTAACCATCCCTCCTCAATCCACTCTTAATTGCTTTCAAATAATAATAATATAAAATGGTTAACTGTGTGAGAATATTTCTGATTCCTGCTGCTAATAATGAGTCTGCATCTGCTCTCTCTCTACATACACATCACACAGACAGTCATAAAGCTATAATCACACACACACACACAAATATAATCACAAATATAATATAAGATATAATATTTCAAAGATATATAATATCAATATCTTAAGAAACGTGTCAGCTATACAACTGAAGCAATAATCTCATGAGCGACTGTCCCTGTAAATTCGTAAATACTTATAATAGTTTAGCTTCATACAACGCAGATGCCCCTCCCTTTCCTTGCTCACAGTTCTTGGACAGCAATTTTTTTTTGGGTCCTGTTTGCCCCTGAATAAAACTAGAGCCTTATAAAGGATAAATCTTTCATTTTCTCCCCTTTTGTGCTTGCAGACATAGGTAACATATTCTACACACTGACTTTATGACTCCTTGGAAATTGAACATACCATTGTTGTGGAAAGCACTTGTTTGTGTTTGGGTGGAACAAGTGTAACCTATCAACAAAACCTAAGACTTCTTTATGCTCTGTAGAAACTGATAAATAGCATAGATTCAGTTAAGTAGGCATTTCAAATCTTTTATTTCCAACAAGAATTTGAAATCATAAAGCTATAAAATACCAAAGACTGATAACACAACTATGGTACAGTAAATCCTGTACCTTTTCTATTTTCTACCCACTATATTACTAAGTTTACTATGACTGTTTAATCAAATACCAAAAGAGAAAATACTACTAGATAATAACTAGATACAATAACTATAAAGCAATTTATTTCATGGCTATATAATTGTTTCCCATTCCTTTAATTAAAATAAGTAGAGATATTTACCTGAAAATCATTGATTCAGAGATCATGCTGCTCAATGAAGTCCATTTCATTAAGAAATTGATACAAAATAGTCCATGTATATTCAAACAGAATGAGTTAAATAGTGAAATAAAAATATATAATGGCATAGCCCATTGGTGGACAACCTGACATTCAGAAATATTCTTTCCTTGCTTCTTTGCATTCTACTGCTATCTTTAGGTATACTTGCTGAATAGTGGTGCCATACTGTGTTTATCCAGAAGGAATAAATTCAAAATAACAACCTCCCACAAAAGGAAGAATAGAAAATACCATTATATATAAAAGAATATTCTGTGCAATTTCAGCTTTTCACCGATTTTACCAGTTTAAGATTGCTGTGCCAGAAAAAAAATGACTCCTGAAGCTTTGTCTTTCACCAATAAAGAGTTGCATAGGTTGCACTTATGTGTGGATATATACCTTTCAGAAATCATAGAGTAAAAGATGGCAAAACCAGGATTTTTTTTTTTAAAAAATGAATGGTTAAAATTAATTCTCTGTAAAATAAAGTATCCTGTTTAAAAAATGAACTGATCTTTCTTCTGTATAGTCCAGGCATTGTTTGTTTTTTGTTCTGCCTTACAATAAACTGCAGTTATGCAGAGAAACATACAGGCCATAATCATACTTTTAATAGAAAGGCCTATTAAAAAGAAGAAAAATTAAAGGCTAAAAATGGAAATAGATAAAGTACTGCAAAACATTTTAAATTCACCACTGAATAACTAGTCATATTTAAGGTGGGACATATTTGAAAACTGTGGTATTGATCTTAAATCATACTTCAAGACCAGAAAGCCCCATGTATGTCAAGCATGAGAAAAAATCAGAAGGTCCAGGCAGTTCAAAAGGGTATAAAGCAGTGGTGAAATGTAAAATTTGTTACTACTGGTTCTGTGGGCATGGCTTGGTAGGGGGATAATGTGACTGGGTGGCCATGGGCAACTTTATTTTTATTTTTTTTACTTTTAAAACTATTTTTTTACAACCTTTTCGGTCAAAGAGGTTATAGAAAAAATATTTTTAAAAGGAAAAAAAAAGCTTCTGACGATCAGGCAACTCAGCTGGAATCTCAGAGGCTTTTAAAAGCATTTTTTTTACAACCTCTTTGGCCAAAAGATTGTAAAAAAAATGCTTTTAAAAGCCTCTGACTATCATGTGGCTCAGCTGGCATCGGGGGAGGGGAGGCAGGGATTTTTGCTACCAGTTCTCCAAACCACCTGCCGCCATCGCTATGGGAGCATTTCACCCCTGGTATAAAGATCTCTTATGGCAGGTGTCAGCAACCTGTGGCTCTGGAGCTGCATGTGGCTTTTTATCCCTCTGATGCAGCTCCCTGTTGCCAGTCAGCTCCACAATTGATAGGGCTTTCAGTTAGGATAGGTAGAGGAAAAGGATGCCGTGCTAGGAGGAGACTCTATGGTGGGTGAACCAGACTTCCAGTTGGCTCCAGAATTGAACACAGGGCTTCTGGTTAAGGCCTTTGGCTCTTTGTGGTGTTTAAGGTTGCCGACCACTGTCTTATGGGCACAAAAGGACTTGTGACTGATGATGTGTTTGACCCTTCTCTCAGGCTCAGTTTAGTCATCTCCTACAATGTCTAACTAAGAAAGAGCTATTCAATCCTGCACCCAATCTTCTTACCTTTATGGCTTTCAAAAGTGTTAAGCATGACTGGTGAGCACACTTTAAAACTTTCCTACCTTTGACACAGATTGGGAACATTCTGGAATTAGACTTCTAAATTCAAAGAATATTTATTTCTTGAAAAGGAAATACGTTCTTTTTTATTTTCTATAGCATTCTCAAGATGCATTAAAATTCTTTTGAATGGTTTTTAAATGTTTTACTTTTATATGGCCAGAAGATAATATGATAGTAATACTGGTACTTCTCAACTTACAACTATAATTGTGTCCAAAATTATCGTAGTAAGTCATGCTGCTGAGGAAATGGCTCACTACATTACCACTTTTACAACTACTCCAAGTGAACAACATAGTCATAAAATGAATCTAATGCAATGGGCATTTTTTTCTGGGATCTAGAAGTAAATGCTGGTTTCTGGAAAAAGAAAGTCATAAATTCCATTCATATGATCACAGACTACTGCAAATGGTTATAAATGTAGACTGGTTGAAAAGTGCCAAAAATGAAATCACATGATTGCAAGGGAAGGGCAGCCACCACAACTTTGAGGTTTTATGTAGCCCTGGGAAGGTCCGTCATAACTTTGAATGGTTGATAAGTCTAGAACTACAATATCTGTAGTGGAATGACAAAGATGACAATTATTCTATTTAATAATTATAGTAATTTGAACTGTAGGAGAATATTGTTTTTAGTATTATTATTTATATATAGATTCCCTGCTTCCTTTTCTTCCATTGGAGGAATTTTCCTCAAAGCAATTATAGAATATACTAATTTTAATGGGATCTTATCTGTTGGTTTAATCTCTGACATTATCATAGTACTAAAACAAAAGCCACTTAATGCTAGTGTTATCATGTCATGACCTCTACTGGAGGTAGATCCTAAAATGAGTGATTATCTTTATCTTAGCCTCAATCCTGTATGGATTCAATTAAAAAAATAACTAAATGAATAATTAACAGAATTCTAGGCTTCAGTCTAGTTTGGAAGCAACGCCATGTTGTGAATTAAGAAATAAATAATATGCACATAACCATGGTTGCAAAGTTTAATTGATAGTATAAATGCACACATGCATATAAATATGTTGAAGCAAACTTTTTGTGCCATTTTGTAAGAAGAAAACAACAAAGTTTGTTTTACCTTTCAACAAGATTAAGTTGGTAACATACCTCCAGTTGGCAAAGTAAAACTGATAACACAAATACATACATATAAACATTTTGATGCACATCCTTAATAAAGTTTTATTTCTTCTCCAGCAGGACATTAAGATTAAGGCAATAATATATTTTAATATGACAAAGTTTAACTACTAACACAAATATTCAAACACACATCCCTCAACTCAGCAGAAAGCAACAATATCCCTTTGGCTAGATGTCTAGATCAATAATTATGGTTCTTGACAGGTGCTGAAGTTAGTTAAACTGCATTTAATTTCAGTTGTGAATCAATCACCTTTTTCTATTAGGAGATATAAGAGTCATTTAAATGCTGCTGAGTTCTTGAACCATGCTGAAAACTTGTTATAGTACAATATTAATGTGTTGTGAGGTGATGATTTACAGTTAGTGGTCAGTATTGTTAAGACTAAAGAAGGACATATTGTTCTTCTTCTTTTAAGAAGTTGAACACTATGGTATTCAGTCAGATTCTGATGGGCAAAAAGGTGTCATCTGATTTTGCTGCTGAAGGAGAAATTCTCAATTTGTAATCTATCTGCTGTATTTGTTAAACAGTGGGCTGTTTATGAAACAAGAAATCATAACAGAGGCATAAATGTATACCATAGACTGGGTATTTCCACATAAAACACTTTCACAGATACACATCTTTTAAGAACTTCTTGGTGTAACAAGTGGTATGGGATAGCTTTTTGGGGAGAGGGGCTCACAGACTTCAGCAAAAAACATTTATTAGTGGTAAAGTATTTGGGTACAGACACAGTTCATAACTAATAATAAACGTATATGCAATGTCTTCTTCTTTATTATATATTGTGTATTTCAGCACAGTGCACAATGCTGCATACAGATACATTTTCTCTCTCTCCTTGATAATAATGCATCTTTTATTGTATCTATTCATTTTAAATTGATCAGAAATAAAAGAATAAAATACAGCTTTCATGGACATGAGACCATGATCATTTTCTTGAAGTGCATTCCTATATAATATGAAACCAAATTTAATACAACTTTCAGAGTCTAGATTCAATAAAATAACTGTAAAAAAAATAGCAAAAATATAAAATGTAAAATTAAATGGAATCTGTTCTGTATCTTCACATTTTGGAAAGCAGCGGGAACATACATTTTATTACTACAATATCCAGTTATTATTGACCATCATTCCTTTTGGGTTGCCCTTTAAAAAACATTTGTTGCATAAGGCACAAACCTAGCATCAGTGATTTATTTCTGAAATCCCTAGATACACATGGCATAAAGGTCTTAAATCTGCTGACTAAGATAAATTGGATGTTGGAGTGCACTTAACAAACGATAATGTAAAATACAGAAAATATATCACATCTGAGATAGGGAGTGCAATAACTGACCTGATAAGAAGTATTTTAACACAGCATATGAATACATATTGCGGCTCAGGGACATTACTTTGACTTCCCACAAAAGAAATTCAGGGTTTAGTAGATACATACAGTTTGCTAAGTATGTGAGTGACTTGCAAAGAAAAAAAAATGCAAACTTCTAAAAGGAGTTTATATTATAATTAATCATGAGCAGTAAATGTACAGTATACCATCCATAATATCAATAAGACAAATTTTCCAAGAATATTGAATTTTGGGAATAAGAACACCATTTTTTTTTTATCACAAGCTTCAGCTGCGAGGGTATAGTTAGGTCTGAAGACTCAGTGGGTTTGTCAGAATAACAACCAGCTTATAGGGAAGTATTGATTATAGTGCCACAGGGCCTGTTCTAGGCTCTTTGCTGATCAGTGTTTCTATCAATGAATGAATGTTGAAGATATACTTATCTAACCACAGATGACTCAAGAGAATGTCTAATACTTTAGATGAGGGAGATATTCAAACGATCTAGATTTGAGCAGTAGGTTTGAAATAGGATGGAATTTTGCAGACATAAATATAAAATTCTAGATTTGGAAAAGAAAAATGAAAGGCACAAGCATAGGATGGAGAACCTAGTTTGATAGTAGTACATGTAAAAGGAAGCTGGGAGTCCTTGAGCACCAAAGTTCAACAAGAGACAGCAGTGTGGTGCAGTTTCTAAAAAAGTAAATATTATTTTGGAGTACATTAATAGGAACATAGAGACTAAGCCATTGTAAATGATTTTATGCTTGCTCTTATATTCATAATTGGAGGACTATAGCCAATTCACCAGAGTCAAAAAGGAAAGCAACAATTTGAAATGAATTCACTGGAAAATTAGCAAGTTGGTGATGGAAACCAAACACTATGAGAAACAATTAAAGGATCTGGTGCATTTATCCTTCAGGAAATACTTCAGAAACTAGATACGCTAGCAGTTTTCAAATATCTGAAGGGCTATTACCCAGAAGATGGAGTGCACTTATTCTCTGCTTCCCCAGATAGCAGGATCAATAGACTAAATAGACTAAAATGACTAAAAGAAAGTAGATCCCAGAATTTCCTGACTGTACAAGTTATCAGACAGTGGATAAATGTACCTATATAACTGCTGTTATATAAGTCCCAATGGTGCTTTTTCAAAAGGCAACTCGACTTTTTTGTTTTTATTTGAAGACATTTCATTTCTCATCCAAGTAGTTTCTTCAGTTTTGCCTGGATGGTGGGGAATGGAAGGATTTATATTCCTTTCAGACAGTTGGTCATTTGCATTCTTTTATAAAATTGTTGATGCCACTTGAAGGTTTATCAGTGTCCTGAGTAATGCAATGGGTGTGGAGCCTTTTTGGAAGATTGTGTTATAGACTGGAGATAGAAGATGTCATATCCCTCCCACTCTGTTGAGAGAGGGCTGTTCAATTTTGACATATATGGCCTCTTTGACCCCTCTTTCAAACCAGCAGTCCCCTCAGTCCAAAATGTGGACTGTGCTGTCTTTAAAAGACTGGCCATTGTCTTTTAAATGCAGATGGACTGCTGAATCTTGTCCTGATGGGTTTGTTTTCCTATGTGGTGGCATGAATTTATAAAGTGGTTGTTTTGATTGCCCAATGTACAGATCTCCACATGTCTCACTGCATTTTACTGCATATACCATGTTGCTCAGTTCAACCAGTCTTTTGAAGACAGCAAAGTCCACCTTTTGGACAGTTGGTTTGAAAGAGGGATCAAAGAGGCCATGTATGTCAAAACTAAACAGCCCTTTCTCAACAGGGAGGGAAGGATATGACATCATCTATCTCTAGTCTACAACACAGTCCTTTCAGAAGTTCCAAGAAGGCTCCACACCCATTTGTACTATTCAGGCAGAAAAAAAAAACCTATCAGTATTTAGAAGTATATTATTTAATGTTTATGTACAAAGTTTTTTTATTGACAGCTCCTATTTAAAGAGATATAAATATAAAGGCAGGATTAAAATAAGTAATTGAAATTGAAATATAATCACGGATTTATAGTCTCAGAAATCATTACTTTCAAATCAGAGTGTTTAAACAGGACAGCTTTTTTATAAAAACCGTACTGGATATAATACATTTTTTGTCAATGATTATTTTTTTTAAAGAAAAACAATAAATAGAAGATCTGAGATTCAAATAAATCATTATTGTAGGTTATGTTTTCCTTCAGTTGTATCTATAGGTTATGTTGTCTTCTTTGTTATATGGCATATAGAAAATCAGTCCTGTCTTCAACAGATTTACATCTAAAAAAGCAGAGAATAAAGCCATGGCCCTTATATGTTGAGCCTATCTCTAGGAAACATAGAAAAACATAGGAAAATGTTTGAGTAACTATGTTTTCATTTAAGAAATTTATGCTGTGCTAATGAAAGATGCAATTTTTTAATTTATAGAATAATTTCCTACAATTTAACTGTAAAACAACTCTGAGCTATTGGCCAGGGAAATTAGTACAGAGAATTATTTAGTATAATTGATTATTGACCACGTAGTATCAGTTCCAATATTATTATATTGGATAAAAGGCTCATGGGCTTCAGTTTTAATAAATAAATCAAACTGCATGATCATTTTTCTTTTTTATAAGAAATCTGCCAATTTTTTTTTTTACTGAATCTTATTGCCCATAGGAAATCTTTTATTTATAAGTGATTCAATCTGATGAGAGATGTTATCAAATTATTTGAGAAAACATCCACTGTATACCAACTAAAGTTATTACTACATGACTGGTAAATAATATTTTCTACACTTTAAAACCAACAGATTAGGAATTACCCCTCAAGATTATTTTGAAATCTTACTTAGCCTTACTACTGAAAGCCAGTGCTACTTTTCTTTTGCAATTGTGGATATATTTTGCTCATTTTTAACTTAACTTTTTTCAAACTCTAATGTGAAAAGGTCATGGCATGACTTTGTAATTTTATGTTTTATTAATATATTCCAATTTTTGAAAATGAAGGACCTTATTGTGTCACTTCTAGTTCAATAAAAGCGGGAAGTTCAGAACAGCTTGCCCTTTTTTCCTTCAAATGCGTTATTACTCTCAGCAGACTGATGCTGTAATTAAGTTAGAAATTTATATATTTTTTACTTTAATCTATTTAAAGAAGCACTTTGAAAATTCCACAAGTGATTTTTCTGAAACGAATGTGTTTGAATGCAGAATACATACCGCTGACTACACTACCAGAAAGCAAATAAAATAAAATAAAATAAAATAAAAATAATGTATTGTAGCATTTTAAAAATGTGCGGTGCAAGATAGGAATGTTTGGATAAGGCAACTAAATAATAACAGAGATGAAGAGATGAAGAAAGACATACCAAGAAGTGTGTTGCAATATCCCAAGTCACTCAAATCCAGCTAATTTCACAAAATATAGGTATGAGATAATTATAGAATTCTGATGCTACTATTTAAACAAAAAAATAACAAATTATACCTTTTCTGGCAGTTTGTCTTTTCTTAATTTACTTTTTTTCCTAACCAAACAGCACAAAATATTGCACCTTCCTCATATGAAAAACTGTTCTAGAGATTAGAGCAAATCTATGTCTTTAAATCTAATAATCTGATTCTTAGATATGGGAGAGAATATACTTAGACACGGTAGACAAGAAGTATACATAATAAATGAAATGCCCATTTTAAATATGACAATGTTATAGATTTGTTTAAATCCTCATCCCCATTATGGAACACTACCAAGTTGCAATATGCATACCATAGGCATTGTGGGGAGTTAAGTTATTATATTAGAGACAAAGAATTGTTGTCTGAATTCTTCTCTTAGCTCAAATTTCCTGCCTGCTGTTGTCTTATAAAGGTAACAAAGTAAACTGTGGATATATTGTTACAATATTTTGAGGATCAGACTCAATGATGAATTCAGAGGCAATTTCTTCAGTTAAAGAAGAGTTTATTCATAATAGGCATTCTACTTATTCTTGTCAGATTTACAGTGAGAAGCAAGCATGAGGTAAAAGCACTCTCTATTTATATCAAAGGGGAGGAGTCAAGAAAGGGGGGTGATTACACATGAATACATTAAAGGAGGATGAATAAATTAACCCTTTATATCCTGTACATATATACATATCTCTTGTTATAGAATAAGGCATTTACTTATGACATATATAGCAACAATATTTTGTGGGGTGGGTGGTAGTCCAGACCAGGAAACTGAAATAATGAATGCTAATACTACTTTTATTATAAGGCTACAATACATTGTAAGTCTGAATATGCTTCTCTTATCCCTGTCTTTACAAGATCACTAGGGAGAGTCAAGTTTGATACCCTTTCTCAAATTATATTCTTGCTATGGTCTCAGATTTGTGTTGTGTAGGTTGCAGCTATTTTTCCTGCTCCTCAAGGTTATTCTCACAACTTATTACTGTGCACGTAGGATGCTTTCATAAATCTTCATTAAATAGTTTGACTCTAGTGGCACAAATGAAATTTTCAAGTGCTTTCCCAGCATGTCATCAGAAAGACATTTGTATAGCACTATTTTCCTAACATCCATTTTCCCTTCTTTCAGTAGCCAAAACTAATTTTGAAGGGAATGGCAAGTTAGGCATAATATGCACATTAGAGGAGAAGAAATTTGAAGAAATATGGACTGTAATCCATCAAAAGTACTTGTTTTCTATAAATGACTAGTTCTTATCTTTAAAAGCAATGTTACATATTATTAAGCAGAGTGTAGATCTTTAAAATAAGAAAAAGTGTAAAAGGCCCAAAGAAGATCAGGAAACTAGCCATGCTACTCTAAGTCCTTGAGTAATTTATCCAAGGGTTTGGTAATATGTAATACCAAAGAAGTATATGGATGCAGAGGAAATTGTTAATTTGGTAACAACCCTAGAAGGAGTGTTTTATGTATATTACAAAAAATGTCTTTGTTTCTGTTTCACCCAATTAATTGCAAGAACATTTTAACTGCTTCATAAAACACTGTTTCAAATGTAATCTACTAGAGATACAATAAGAGACTTATAAGAGACCTATGTATATTAAAGCCAAATTTATAGTATCCTCAATAGTGACTTTTCTCCACTCCAGATCTTTGGTGAAATCATGTTGCTTCCACTAATTTTGATATTCCTGCCCATCTATGTTCAAGTCTGAAGAATGTACTGTCTTCAATTTCAGTGAAGACAGGAGGTAATTTTTTTCTATGTAACAGCAACTTCTAAAAATAAAATAATGGAGTTTGACACCCAGCTTTATAAATAACCACAATTAGAGTTTTGCCATTGTTATGAAACTATTATCAAATTGTCTCATTAGCACGTAGAATATGACCTTATAATGCAACAGTTCTCTATGCGCATGCTCCAAGATGGCGACCTGGCTCTAAGTCTGACGAGGTAGAGATGGGGGTTTTTGGCTTGTGGGGAGCTCCGGGGGCCGTTTGGTCATCTAGACCCCCTTGCCCAGCAAGCGCTACTTGAGGCCAGTGGATTGAGAGCTTCTGTGCTCTCCGAGGCATTTTTTAAATGCCGAAAACAGCGTGGCAGCGAGGCTCCGAGGAACAGCTGATCCGCGGTCGCCGCAAGAAGGGCGGTGTCCGCGGTTTATGGATGGCGGCGGCGGCGGCAGCAGCGGAGACAGTAAAATGGCATGCTCCCATGCTGGGGAGCCCGCCAGCATGATGGCTGGGGCGGCGGCTGCGATGGAGGTTGCGGTGGGGCGCTGGCGTCATCGCGGATTGCACCCCCCCGCAGTGGAGTAGTGGAGCTGGACGCTGGGGGAGGAGGGCGTCAAAGGAGAGGAGGAAGAACTGAAGACGTGACTGTTTGTAGTGCCCGCGAGGCCTGCGCCTCCGCCCCCCCCTCCTCCACCGACGCCGCTGCAGCAGCTAGTTGCTGAGAGGATTGGAGTGATGTTGCCGAGAAAGATCATGAGGTGGGAGCCTCCATCGTTAAAATCTGTATTATTTGGGAACTTCGGGCCGCCATATAGCTTTGGGGTAACTCCCAATTTTCAATCTCTATGGTGAGCCCCCGCCTTTATAACTATTGGGGGGGCTAAGACTGGGCATAGTTAGGGTGGTCGGAGACCTGGGGGGGTTAAGGAGGGTTCAGAGGTGATCGGACTGGTTATTGCGGCGCCTCGGACAACCCTCCCCCATCCTCCTTCCCCCACTGGGCCATTACTAGGCCCGATAACTAACTAACATGCTTGCCCTGCCGGTTTTCTGTTTCGTGGAGGCGGTTTCCCACCTGTTTTCCATCCACCCGCTGGCCTATATTATCCAGCTATACACCGCCTGTACGAACATTGTGGACAGTTTCCTGGAGACTTTGGGACCTGGCTCTGTTTGTCATCCAGTACGCTTGCTGTATGGAAAATGGCAGTTTACGGGAGGTTGAATGGAGCCGGTATCTTATCATCGTTTCACCACCGAATGGGATGCACCATCTCCCCATGGCCAGTTGGCCGACCAGCATGAGAGGCTGGTTGGAGGATTACCCTGAGCTGGTTGGAACATTGGACTCCGCCACTGCCGTGAGAGGACAGTGGAGACTCTCTCGTTATGGTCAACCTGTCTTGTTTTTTCCTGGACAATTTCTGGACTATCATAATGGAGCCCTTGGCCATGCCTCACTACTACCTCAGGGCTTTTGATGTACCTAAGGTCTCAGCTTCTTGGTCTGCGAGACTCCCCCCTCTCGCAAGCCTGGCCCTCCACGTTATCGAGGGCCTACCTCAATGACGGGCTTTGGAACCCAGAGAGGTGGCATGTGGCAAAGAGGGGGCTGAGGGGTTTTCTGTGTAAATTTTTGGATAAATTTTTAAGGGGCCCGGGGGGGAGGGTAGGATTCGAACTAGAGCAGTGGGTTTGGGGGATAACCCACTAAGGGGAGGGTCGGGCCTGGCCATGACGCGCGGCAGGGGGGGTAGGGGATCCGGGGGTGATGGGGGGGGTCGAGCTTGTCCAGATTGTGTTTTTACCATCGGTACTGTGAATGGGAGGGGTAGATATGGCGGGAGCAGGGGGCCATATCATGTGGAGGGAGCGCGTGCCCACCGTCTTCGAGCGGTGGCGCGCTCCGGCCCCCAAAGCTCCACTCGTTCTCCAGGTTGCACAGACCCTCAGGGCCTGGGCCTGCGACTGATGTTGTGCAACACCAGGTCTGTAGTAAATAAAGCCCCCCTCATTTGTGATCTTGTTCAGGAGGGAGGAGCGGACCTGGCGGGTATTACGGAGACCTGGTTGGGCCCGGAGGGAGGGGTCCCTCTGGTAGAAATGTGCCCACCAGGCTTCCATGCATTCCATCAGCCAAGGTCACAGGGGAGGGGTGGGGGAGTAGCGGTTGTTATTAGAGAGGGCCTTAGGCCGAGGGAGGCCACTGTTCCTCAGACAGCCGGCTGTGAGTCTCTCCTCGTGAAGTGGGGTCATGGGGTTCAGATGGGTTTGCTGATCACGTACCTGGCTCCCTGCCACGTGGCAGCAGCCCTGCCCAAGCTTCTCAATGTCATCGCCGCGGTGGCGGTTGATACCCCCAGACTTATGGTCATGGGGGATTTCAACCTGCCGTCTGTGGGTGAGGCATCTGAGGTGGCTCGGGAGTTCATGGCTTCCATGACGGCTATGGACCTAACCCAGTTAATTCATGGCCCTACACACACGGGGGGAAACACGCTGGATCTGGTTTTTGTCTCTGGACAGTGGCTGAGTGATCTCGAGATAGGGGATATAGTCATTGAGCCCTTGTCATGGTCGGATCACTCTCTCCTTTGCCTTGACCTTCGAACCGCTGCACCCCGCCGCAGGGAGGCGGAACCGATCAGATGGTACCGCCCCAGGCACCTGATGGAACCTGACAGGTTCCAGATGGAGCTTGGACCAATCCCTGAGGTTCTGGCTCACGCTTCGACTGGAGACCTAGTGGCCGCCTGGGATAGGGCGGCTGCTGGAGCTCTGGATCGAGTTGTGCCTTTGCAGCCTCTGACCCGGTGCCGAGCTCACCTGGCTCCTTGGTTCACTGAGGGGCTAAGGGAGATGAAGCGCCGGAAAAGACGCCTAGAGAGTAGTTGGAGGGCCAGTCGTGCTGAATCTGACCGGACACTGGTAAGATCTCATATTAAGAATTACCTAGTGGCAATAAAAGCAGCAAAATGTACCCATTTTGCTGCTCTTATTGCGTCATCAGATAATCGCCCGGCCGCCCTGTTTAGGGTGACCTGCTCCCTGCTCCACCAGGAAGCGCGGGAGGACCCCTTGGAGGGAAGAGCCGAGGATTTTGTTCAGTATCTGTATGACAAAATCACTCAGATTCGGGAAGATCTGGACTCCGACTGGGTAGATCCAGCGGGGATGACGGAGGCAGGTCCTGAGAATGTTATCTGGGATGAGTTTGATCCTGTGACCCCTGAGGACGTGGACAGGATTCTGGGTAGACTGAATGCGACCACATGTTTGTTGGACCCGTGCCCGTCCTGGTTAGTGCTGGCTTCCCGGGAGGTGACACGAGGCTGGCTCCAGGGGATTATAAATGCTTCATTGGGTGAGGGTGTCTTTCCCGCCACCTTGAAAGAGGCGGTGGTGAGACCTCTCCTCAAGAAGCCTTCCCTTGACCTGGCAGTATTGGCTAACTATCGTCCAGTCTCCAACCTTCGCTTTGTGGCGAAGGTTGTTGAGAGTGTGGTTGCACAACAGCTTCCCCAGTACCTGGATGAAACGACGTATCTAGATCCGTTCCAGTCGGGCTTCAGGCCTGGGTACAGCACGGAACCAGCATTGGTCGCGTTGGTGGATGATCTCTGGAGGGCTCGGGACAGGGGGTGCTCCTCTGTCCTGGTCCTGTTAGACCTCTCAGCGGCTTTTGATACCATCGACCATGGTATCATGCTGCACCGGTTGGAAGAGTTGGGGGTGGGAGGCACCGTACTACGGTGGTTCTCCTCCTTTCTCTCCGACCGGTCGCAGTCTGTGTTGACGGGGGGGCAGAGGTCGACCCCGAGGCCCCTTATATGTGGGGTGCCACAAGGGTCGGTTCTCTCGCCCCTTTTGTTCAACATTTATGTGAAGCCGCTGGGTGAGATCATCCGTGGTTTCGGGGTGGAATACCATCAGTACGCTGACGACACCCAGCTGTACATCTCCACCCCAGACCACCCCAACGATGCCCTTGAAGTGATGTCCCGGTGCCTGGAGGCCGTACGGATCTGGATGGGGAGGAACAGGCTCAGGCTCAACCCATCCAAGACCGAGTGGCTGTGGTTTCCGACGTCCCGATATAGTCAGCTGGTGCCATCGCTGACTATTGGGGGCGAATCATTGGCCCCCACGGAGAGGGCTCGCAACTTCTCCTGGATTCACGGCTGTCTTTAGAAGAGCACTTGACGGCCGTGACCGGGAGGATTTTTCATCAGGTTCGCCTGATCCGCCAGTTGCGTCCCTTTCTGGATCGGGACTTGTTACGCACGGTCACTCATGCCCTCATCACCTCCCGTTTGGACTATTGGACTATTGTAACGCTCTCTACATGGGGCTCCCCTTGAGGTGCACTCGGAGGCTCCAACTGGCGCAGAGTGCGGCCGCGCGGGTGGTGATGGGAGCGACGTGGCGCTCCCATGTAACACCTCTCCTGCGCGAGCTGCACTGGCTCCCGGTGGTCTTCCGAGTGCGCTTCAAGGTTTTGGTTATCACCTTTAGAGCGCTCCATGGCTTAGGACCTGGTTATTTACGGGACCGCCTGCTACCACCAATAGCCTCCCACCGACCAGTACGCTCCCATAGAGAGGGTCTCCTCCGGGTGCCGTCGGCCAAACAATGTCGACTGGCGGCCCCCAGGGGGAGAGCCTTCTCTGTGGGGGCACCTACGATCTGGAACGAGCTCCCCCCAGAGATACGGAGGATCCCGGATCTGCATACCTTCCGTCGCGCGCTTAAGACCTTTCTATTTCACCAAGCCGGCCTGACCTAAGTTTTTTCCCTTTTTTAAATGGAAATTTTAAATTTGGTTTTAAATTATTGGGGTTTTAATCTGTTCAGACAAATTATTTAATTTCGTTTTAATCTATTTTAAATTTTGTATTTATATGTTTTATTCCATGGCTGTTCACCGCCCTGAGTCCTTCGGGAGTAGGGCGGTATACAAATTTAACAAATAAATAAATAAATAAATAAATAAATAAATAAATAAATAAATAAACAAACATGAAAAACAACAATATTCTCACTTTAATGATACTCAAGCACACACAGTGTTGTTACAGAACTGTTCTAATAAAATATTTACAGGTACTATACAATAAAATCAAAATATTAAAATGAAGTAATTTAGCCGATTGTTACATTAAATTCTAAGATAAAAGACAAATTGTCATTTAAGAGTAGTTCATTATAAAATATAATATAACTAGCTGCATAATTGGTTAGCATTCTATTATGTACGCACAGTGTATGAAATTATAAAAACAGGACATATATAAATTTATGAAATGGAAGAATTATACTTATTTTCCAACTGAATTTCTAAATTCTACAAATAAACCCTCCAAATGGATATGAAGTTTTATATAGTTATAATTTCTTTTCATTTTGAAAACTTATTGAAATATTCTGATTTTTTATAAGTACAATATTTAATCTGTGTGTATGAAATGGGTAAATACAATCCAAATTTTACTAATTTTACACTGTAATAATTATCAGAGATAATTAGAAATTAAAGTAACCATACATTAAACTTTATGTTCGCCTATTTACTACAACCAGGAAAGAATTGCTGTTTATATTTCATTGTGCACTCAGTGAGTCACTTGAGATATAAATCAGAAAGAGTTATTGGAAAGATTTAGATTGGTTGGAAGCCAGTTATAGCAAATGAGTAACCAAGATTCAGAGCAGGATGTGACCTACCAGGGTTTTATACTCCCCACCTGTCTGAAAATAAACTGAGTTTCCAAGTCAGCTTTATTTTTTTTATAGATGTTAAACAAGTTTCTGATTCAATTATTTTAAAAACTCTTGAGTACATATTTAAATCTGTAATTGACTAATGGTTACCCTTTTACTTGTGATTCATATGAACAACAGACAGATATAATAAACAGAACATTTATAGGATGTAATTCCAACTAGCAATGGATTTAAGCAAGACTGTATCTTACTCCATTATTACATCAATGTAATAGTGTAGTATTTAAATGAAAAAGAACATCATATTCTCTAAATTGGCAACCATCTATACAGGTGGTTCTCAATTAATGTTCACTTGTTCAGTGACCATTCAAGCTTCTGTTATTTTTGAATGAGTCGTACATAAAACCGGTCCTTGGAGTCCTAGCTGTCACAGCATTCTGTGATCATGTGGTCACCATTTGCAACATTCTTTGCTGGCTTCCAACCAGCAAAGTCATTGGGAAGCCTGCAAATGGCAATCACATTACATCAGGGGTGTCAAACTCACATTGTTACAGTGGCATCATGTGATGTATTGTGACTTTTCCCCCCTTCACTAAACCGGCATGGATGTGGCCAGCACGTGACGCATCTGGCCTGTGGGCTCCAAGTTTGACAGCCCTGCATTACCTTAAATGACTCATGTGGATTTGCTTAACAAATGCAACCAAGATTGCCAGAATTGCTGCTGCTAAACAGTGTGATCATATGACTGCATTGCTTAATGACAACAGTTCTATCCCAATTAACATTATTAATCAAGGACTACGTGTGCTGCTTTGTGCATGTTGCAATATTTTCAGGATCAGACTCAATAATTAAAGTAAGAATAGTATGTTTAAATAAAGCTCTGTTTAATCACAGATGGCATTCTATATTCACTGAATATTCACAAATAGAAGCACTGAAAAATGGCATACAGCTCCTTATATATACAAGGGGAGGAGCTAGATATGGGAGTGATTAGACATACATACATTAAGCAATGGAAATAAGTTAACTCTTGATATACTGTACAGATACTATTTACATGATGGAGAATAAAGCATTTACTTGTGACAAATCCCCCTCTAAATGCTGATTCGACATATGACAATAATTACATTCAGATTCGGAACTGTATAAAACTTGTAGCTTGGTAGTTAAGTATTTGTGTTGTTTAGAAGGTAAAGGTTTTGTCAAGATGTCAGCTATTTGCTCTGATGTTTCACAATGAATAGCTTTAATAAATCCGTCTTGTGATAATTGCCTTACATGTTTGAATTTTATATCTATATGTCTAGATCGCTGTCCAATAGCATCAGATCTAGATATTTCGATGGCAGCTTTGTTATCTTCATGTATGATATAAGGCAATGAAGGTTTTTTCCAAATATTAGACAATAAATCATTAAACCATACTAGGTTATTTGATGCTTTAAACAGACAAACATATTCTGCCTCAGTAGTTGATGTAGCTACCAAATCTTGCTTACCAGTGTACCAGTAAACTGGGCAGCCGTTAAGGAAAAATATATAGCCAGATGTACTTTTTCTACAAGTGACATCACCAGCCCAATCTGCATCTGCATAACATGTTAGAATGGGTTCATTTGTATTATTGGGTTCTAATAACAAGCAGAAGTCTAAGCTATTTTTTAAGTATCTTAATATCCTCTTGACAGCTTCCCAATGGTATGATAATGGTTTACTGACATGTCTGGATAATAAGTTAAGGGGTAAAGCAATATCAGGTCTAGTCCAGTTAGAGATATAGAGAAGAGAGCCGATAACAGACCTATACAATGTGTTATCTTTAAATTCTGGAGATGACTCATCAGTGTTTCTTAGAAAATCAGTCTGCATGGGAGTATCACATGGTTTGGCATCATTTAGGTTACATTTGTTTAAGAGTTCTATAATTTTATCCCTTTGGGAAAGTTTGAATCCCTTCTTTGTTTTGCTGATTTGAACACCAAGATATTTGTTTACTTTCCCTAATGATTTTAAGGAAAAGTGTTCATTGAGTTTTGTTACAAAAGTTTCTCTCCTTTTTGTATCTTTGCCTATATATAGAATATCATCAACATAAATCAATACAAATTCTGGAAAATCACCTTCACTCTTAACAAAGAAACAATAGTCAGCAGTAGTGGCAACAAAGTTCATAGTTTTAAGTACTTTGACTAAACATTCATACCATCGCTTGCCAGATTGTTTCAATCCGTATAGACTTTTGTTTAATAGTCATATATCATTTTTGTTTGTATATTGACTATGAGGAGCTCTTACATATATATCTTTATATAATTTGGCATGTAAATATGCAGTTTGTATATCATATTGAAATATCTCGAGATTAAGTGCTGATGCTATAACTAGAGCTGTTTTAACACTCTCAGTTCTTACAGTAGGAGAGTAAGTGTCTGTATAATCCTCAGGATATTTTTGAGCATAACCTTGTGCGACTAGTCTGGCTTTATAGAGTGTGTTACCTCCTTCCAAATTCTTAATTTTATATATCCACCTGGTACCAATAATAGTCTTATCCCTTGGGGCTTGTGTGGGTGTAAAAACATTCAATTCTTGTAAGCTATTCATCTCCTTGGTCATTGCTGATTCCCACTTTTCTCTTTCTTTGGGGGGAAGTTTCAGCACTTCTTCATAAGTGTTTGGTGTTACTATTTCTCCATTCATACACATTACATAATCTTTGTATTTATTAGGCACCTGATTTCTGTTACTTCTGGTTGTTCTCACTGGTATACTATCATTGTCATGTAAATACCTTGCTTCCTTTTTTGTTACTGAATCAGTTTTTATTTTGTGTTGATATTTGTCCATGTTCTAACTTTGTTTTTGTGTGTGCTGTTATTGTTTTTCTTTTCAATATTCTTATTTTGATGTTCAGTGTCTGAATTGGTGTTTGGGAATATTTCATTAAGGTGTATTTTGGACCAATTGGCCTGTTCATGAAATACTGCTGTTCTTGAAATTATGAATCTGTTATTGTTATCAATAAATCTGTATCCTTTTGTGCCTGTTTCGTATCCCATGAATTTAAGTCTTCTGGATATGTTTTCACCTTTACGCCTTAATTGTTTAGGTATATGTACGTCTGCAGTGACTCCAAATATATGCATGTGTGTTAACTTAGGTTTCCTACCGTACATCACTTCATATGGTGTTTTATTCACTATGCTGGACCAAGTCCTATTTTGGGTGTAATTGGAAAATTGTAAAGCTTCTGACCAGAATTGTTTACCTAAACCAGCATCTTCTAATGTGGATCTAATCATGGTTTGTAGTGTCGAGTTCTTTCTCTCTACCACTCCGTTCTGGAATGCAGAGAAAGGACTAGATGTGTAATGCAACATCCCTTTATCTTTTAGCCATCGTGAGAATTCGTTTGACATGAACTCACATCCTCTATCTGTCATAATTTGTTTTATTCTAATGTTGTGTTGTGTCTCTATGCGTTTGTAAAATTCTTTGAATTTCTGAAATGTTTCATCCTTATGTCTTAATGTGTAGACAAGCCCATAACGACTATAGTCATCCACAATGTTTAGAAAATAGCGTTTTTTATATGTGATTGATGGTGTCAATGGGCCAACTAAGTCCATGTGTACTAATTCAAAGATTTGTTTGGTTGACCTGGTTGATTTTTTGGGCCTGGGGCTAGTTCTGAGTTTTGTGGATTTACACACTGAGCATTCTAGATAGTTTTTACAGTTTTTTATTTTAACACCATCAGCATGTTCAATCATTTTTTGTACTACAGGAAAACTAGCATGTCCTAATTTTCTATGTAAGATATGAGCACATTCATTATGAATAGGTTTGCCTATATTAGGTCTTTTATCATTGGATGAGTTTTTGTTGTTATGAACTACCTCATGTTCCTCATTATCACTATTACTATTTTCTTTGTTATTTATGTCATTGTCATCCTCTATGTTGGAATCAATATTGTGTAAACATCTTTCATTTGTCATTAAGTAAGGTAAGCCTCCTTTTATAATGACAGTACCTACGCTTGTTTCATTTTTCTTTAAAGCTGCATTCCCTTTTGAAAAGACTATGTTTATGCCAGATTCTCTGCTTAGTTTTATTGCACTAAGTATGTTATGAGGTATTTCAGGTATTAACAATACCCCCTCTATTTTTCCTAGGCCAGGTAAGATTATATTTCCTCTACCTATGACTTGGACCTTCTCTTGATTAGCTACTTTGATTACAAATTTATCTTCAACAATCGAAGATAATATATTTTTGTTGTGTGTAGTGTGATTTGTTGCACCAGAGTCAATGAGCCAATCGTTATCTTCTGGTCTATGTATGTTGTTGTTGTTGTGTTTGTCCAGTCCATTCAATGAACCAGATTTTCTATCTCTTGAATCATCTCTACCCCCTCTATGTTCCTTATAGATGGGTGGACTTCTATATCTATGTCTGTCAGTGGATGACTGTCTGTTGTGATATCTATCTCTATGATCTGTCCTATGTTTATCTCTGAGGAATTTAGGACAATCTCTCCTATTATGCTCCTTGGACCCACAATTATGGCATTTGATTGGTTCATGGTACCTTTCTTGAAATGCCACTTTCTTATATTGCTTATGTTCTATGTGATTATTATAACGATTTCTTCTCGAATTGTCTTCAGCTATCAACCTATTAGAAAGGTTTTCTATGGATAAATACCCTAAATTGATTGTATCTAAATGGGATATATAATTATTCCAAGATGGGTCTAATGAATTGATAATAACACTTTTCATTGTTTGATCTGAAATTATTTCTCCTCTTAGTTGTAATTCTGCTCTGACTTTGTTTAAGTATATTAAATGTTCACTTATGGTGACCCCAGATTTTAACCTGGCTGAAAAGAAATCCTTAGACATTCTTGTTGTAGTGGCTACACTATCACTGTGAAACAGCTTAAACATGCATTGAACAATTTCTGATACAGTTAGATTTGACTTAATACTATGATACATAGCAGGAGATATACTGGATATTAGTAAGAAAAATGCTCTATGGTGTAGGCAGTCCAATCTTAAAGTCCAAGGTCTTTTTGGAGGGTTAGTAATGAAAAACAATAAATTTTCTTTCATAAAGACAACTTGGAGCTGTTGGCACCACTCTTGTAAATTAACACCATCTACCCTCAGTTTTGGGAAATCATTGGGTAAATTCCCAATGTTGTTAGCTCCATTACTTACAACTGGAGGAAGTCCATGGTCTTCTAAGTGTTGGTAACCGCAGAATGGCATGGGGATGCTAGCGACGACTTTAAATGGCAGTCTCTGTCTTTCTCTTGCTTCGAAGCTGTCTGTGTAGCTTTGCACATGTGCATTGTCCATTTCGCTCCTGAAGTCATGGTGAAAGGTTCTCGTCGCTGCAGCTCCCTCGCATTGTTCTTCTTCGGAAGACTCGGTCTCTGGTTCAGCCTTGGGAGTCCTGGTGGCGATGGGAGTCCTTTTATTGAGAGCGCTGGTCTCTGGAATTGCTTGCGGCGTAGGTTGGTATCTGCAGGGCTCTCTGGGTTCAGGCGTCGATGCTTTCGCTGTTTGCATAGAGGCGTGCGATCTTCGGGAAGTTCGTTTACTCACTGTTCTTCCTTTTGTTTTTTTACTGCAGTTTTTCGCTGATTCTTTAGTTATTTTCAATTTTGACCCAAAAGTTGCAAAAAGCGTTTTCATTGCAGACTCTACTTGATTTTCTATTGATTCTTCTTCAGTCTCTGTGTCAGACTCTTCTGATGTATGGATCTTTTCTCTTTTGTTTTTTGCATCAAGTAAGTCCTTTCGCGCCAGATATTTTGAATCTTGTCTTCTGATTGGCTCTTCATCGCTTAGACTGAAGGTTCGTTGAAACCAAGATGGCTGCCATTCAAAATTTTGCACGGGACCGTTGTTCTTCTCCTTCGTTGCATTTTTGTCTGTAGACAAATCGCTCACCTTTTTTGAGTCTTTATTTTCATCTGTAACGATGTGCTTTTCTCTCGCTGCTCCACTTTTTTTCAGTAAGTCTTGGAGGTTCGCGATGAGGTTTTCATCGTTCTTTTGATCTTTTAAAAGTTTTAGTATTTCTGACCTGAGTTTGTTATTTTCTATTTCGTTTTCTTTTTGATCATTGTTCTCATCTATTATTTCTTCGTTGTCTGTAGTACAGTCTTCAGATTCTCTCGATATTTCAGTTGCGTATTCATCAATTATTTCTTGTTCTGCTTCCATTTCTTTAGTATATGCCCTGGTGTTGGGTCTTATTTTTTTGCTTTTTGATTTTTCTCTCTCAGACATTGTTGAATTTTTTATTGAGTCAATTAACCATCCTCTGCTACCAAATTGTTGCAATATTTTCAGGATCAGACTCAATAATTAAAGTAAGAATAGTATGTTTAAATAAAGCTCTGTTTAATCACAGATGGCATTCTATATTCACTGAATATTCACAAATAGAAGCACTGAAAAATGGCATACAGCTCCTTATATATACAAGGGGAGGAGCTAGATATGGGAGTGGTTAGACATACATACATTAAGCAATGGAAATAAGTTAACTCTTGATATACTGTACAGATACTATTTACATGATGGAGAATAAAGCATTTACTTGTGACAGTGCAGATGATGCAATAATACTCCCATAGATTTAGTGTAGGAGTGTTGATTCTGGATGGTACTATTGGAATGGAAGAAATTAGAATAGAATAGAATTTATTGGCCAAGTGTGTTTGGACACACAAGGAATTTGTCTTGATGCATACGCTCTCAGGGTACATAAGGAGAATAAAATATATTCATCAAGAATAAAAAGATACAACACTTAGTGATAGTCAAGGTTATTAATAAGCTATCAAATCGTACTAGGAAAAAAAAACAATATAAATTGAAAGATACAAGCAATATGATTATAGTAATAAGTGGGAAGAGGTAGATACTAGGAAGAAAGACACAGTAATACAGTTTTAATAAATTATTTGACAGTGTCCCACAAGGACAGTGGGAAAAACTGTCCTTGTGTCTTGTTCTGGTGTGCGTCGTTTTGTGGGTAGAAGTTGAAATATTGGATTTAAAAAGGCATGAGGGTGATATCCCATTTATAAAATATTATTTTTTTTAGCAGTTTGGTTTTTATTTTGGGATTTTCTCCTATATTACACAAAGAAATGTAATGCCCAAATTTCATGGAATATATACAGAAGTTCTGCAACAATTTTCCTTTTTCTCTCTGGGATGTGCAAATTATTCCAGCGACTATCTAACAAACCTGTGTAGGGTTCAATTAAATGTAGGTATGAATTATGTTAAGCTAAAAAGATTTCAAACTTCTTTTTCATGAAAGCTGTTTCAAGTAGCCAGATACATTCCTAATGCGGCCCTACAGCTGAAAGTCTGTGGTTGAAAACTAAAAGTTGAAGCAAAGGAATGCTAAATGCTTTTCAAATACTGTCTAAAGATTAATCTCTGACTCTGAGACTCTTATCCCACTAAACAAATACCATTCTTCCTGGAAACAGCTAATTGGAGATAAACTTCAGAAATAGGATTTGCACTAGAGATCCTATTGACTTGGGGGCAAGAACAGGATCTTTGCAAATTGGTTAAAGTAAAATACCAAACAGAATAAAATCAGGATATTGTCAAGTAAAATCTATTTTAAACTGGCTTTAAACAACAATAACAACAAATTCCACAGGATTTTTTTAATCTTTTATTTTGGTCATAAAAGAACATAGAATAATATCAATAAGAATTACCACTATTTCAGCGAAGCCTGTAAAAGATACAAAAGCTAGTGTTACTAACACAAAGCAATTTTAAAATGTAGTGAGATCGCTATATAAAATTTTTTAAAATTAAGACTACAAACTAAATAGTAGAAATATAATGTTCAATAAAATATAAAGTAATATAATGGGAGATAATTACATTATTGACTAGATAAAAGTATAGAAACCATTCTCATATGAGCATGTGTATAAATATTAAGGGTGTGGAGTAGCCAAAATAATTTCTTACATTACAATAGTAGCATCCAGAATAAACACTCCTTCACTGAACAAATGGACACTTTCTTCCTTTATTTATTAGAGTGGCTCGATTCTCACAATAACAAACCAGGGTTAATTAAGGCAGAACAATAGTTCTGATGATATGGCATAGTGGTTATATTCTGCTACATACAATATTATGGATGGCTGCCAACTCTAATTCAGGAAAGATAACCACTAGTCCAGTAGTGGGTTCCACTTACCTTTGCTATGGTTTGGAACTATGAGCGCGCATGCATATGCTTGCTTCACTCACATGCGCTTGCTTTGCTTGCGCGTGGCGCTTCTGTGCATGTGCAGAACCTTCCGTGCATGCGCAGAGTGTCCATGATGATGTCTGGGCAGGTGGGCAGAGCCTCCCACCACTGCCATTACCAGTTCACCCGAACCAGGGCGAACCAGTATAAACTCCCCCTGCACTAGTCCCCTTCCCCATATCTCATTGTTATGCACAGACATATGCTCCACAAATTCCATACTGTTTTCAAATTGTTGCCACTTGTTATTTTGTCAACAGCTATATGGAGTTGTGTTCTAGAAAACCTCTTATGAAAACAAAGATTTGCCCCTATCAGTCTGGGATTATTGAATTATTGACCTATATTTTATTGTATTGTAATTCATATAGAAACACTTGTAGGAACATGTTAAGGCCATTGCTGGACAACCAGATGAATTTTACAATCCATTACTATTGTACATAAGATTGTATTTTCCAATAGTAAAACCTTTTGTTTTGTTAACAATGGTTTACTTTTGTTTTGCTTACTGATAACATTAAACAGGGTACCAGGTTATCAAATGTGTAGGATATATTACTCAGTCCACCATATTGTTTCCTTCCTAGTGCCGAATAGAGTCATCCAATATCCTATTCTGCATCACTATTCTGCTACTGTCATGCACATAAAAGGGTTAAGGCTTGAATAATCAAAACTATTACTTTAATTTCACAACATGTAGACAGATTTAACCATAGTCTCAATAGGGAAAACATGACCATTCTAAACCAAGCAAAGTCCAAAAATGTCAGGGAATTTCTAGATGCCTGGTCTTTGACAAATCAGCCATCAATAGACACATAGACATTAACAACATATTTAGACTATGCAAAAGGGACTATCACCAACCCAAAAAAGAGCAAAAAGAACAAAACACCTTTCCACCAGCAATCAGCATCCAGGTCAGCATAGATTAACTCCAGACCAACAATCAAGTAAACAATACCCCAATCAAGAAACTGCCAAAGAAGCCAAAAGCAAACAGCCCAACCAAAGAATCTCTAAAACCACCCACACTAATACTGACAAGGAAGCCACTGACAGAAAATTACACTCCTTACTAGCAATGATGATGTTACCTAGTTTGGGTAATGAAATGTCTACCAAAAAAAAAGAAAGCTAAGAGAGTATCTCATATTCATTATCTTTTTCTATATCTTTCAACTTTTGCAAATTATTATGCCTTCAGTCCAACTATATACCATTTATTTATTTATTTATTTATATATATTTAAATTTATATACCGCCCTTCTCCCGAAAGACTCAGGGCGGTGAATAGCCAAAGGTAAAAAACATAGAATACAGAAATTTAAAAGCAGTTTAAAATATTAAACAATTTGGCCCAAAAATTAAAATACCCCATTTAAAATTAAAATTAAAATTAAACAATTGGAGAAGTTAGGCCAACCCGACTTGTTGAAATAAAAAAGTCTTGAGGGCCCGGCGGAAGGTACGTAAATCCGGAATCATCTGTATCTCCAGGGGAAGCTCGTTCCAGAGGGCAGATGCTCCCACAGAGAAAGCTCTCCCCCTGGGGGCCACCAGTCGACATTGTTTGACCGATGGCATCCCGAGGAGCCCCTCTCTGTGGGAGCGTACTGGCCGGTGAGAGGGTCTCGGTGGCAGAAGGTGGTTTCATAGATATCCAGGTCCTAAGCCATGGAGCACACTCTAAAGGTGGTCACCAACACCTTGAACCATTTCATACATATATTAGTAAAAATTGTTTAGTTTTAAGTAATTAGATATGAACATTATTTTATTGCTTTTTTAAAAAATAATATATAAAAAGATAATACATAAGAAAAACTCCAACGCCAATTGAGAAAGAGACACACTGAGAAATCAGGGCTAAGTGCAAAATGCCTGAGCGTACTCAAATCTCACAGAGGACAAAAACAAGCAGCACCGCTGTTAATGCATGTGGAAAGGCAGGCAGGTAAAGAAAGAGAAAAGAGAGTCTTTTCAGATGGTAAACGATAGTACAATAAGGAAAGTTGCTGCTCATTTATTGAATAGAATCCAGATGAAGATGTCTTTCCTTCTTTGCTGGGTTGTTACATTCAATGAAATGTTCATCACAGTTTGAAATGTTGTTGAAACACACCATGTTTTTTAGGTATTTGGTATCTATGTACTAGTTGGTGAGCATTCAGCTTCTTCTTCCTTTAATTTGTAGAACAGCCACTAGTGGAACAGAGAACTCAGGAAGGCTCCTAATTAAAAAATTAGGAAAAAGAATTGGCAATTCTGATGACTTCTGAAAGTTTGCAAACCTATTCAAAACTTGATTAAGAATGGGTGTTACTGAGCCTTTTTACCTGAACGATTAGGCAAGAGGTATACTTTTTTTCCTGCATAACCTACATTGCCTATCTATTTAAATTATTAAATTTAAATTTAAATTATTAATTTAATAATTTAATATAAAATTAATATTAATCAGCATAAACATTTTATTCAAATGTTATACCTTCTTTTTTATTTTTCAGGATGAAAGAAGTTTGAATATTTGGACTATCATGAAGATAAAACTGAATTTCCCTATTTTATATTAATATTACCTAGGAAATCCTTTGCAGCTTTTTTTTAAATACATAATAAATTAATATGACTTGGTTGCTAAATTAACCAAGACTGGGCTGGTTAGAAAAAAGACTGTCTGGAAAAAAAAATCCTATAGAGACAATAACCAGCTGAAGAAAATGGTTACAGTTTACCCTTCAGTTACAATAGAAAACTACATTATTAGTTGCTTTACCATATGATTTGTATACCATCTTTCTTGAAACTCTCTCTCATAGAATAAAAGTATCCATTCTGTAGAAGGCTATTACAAAGCCTTTTCTTTTGTCCAGCCATTGGTTTGCTTGTAAGATAATTATAAGAGATAGATCCACATATGTGATTCATGAAAGCTAAGTGGGAAATTCTTCCTTTGACCCTTTTAGTAGTATTTAACTCCAAAGAAGATTCTATTAATATTTATTTAGTCTTTAATTAAATAACAGCAATACTTCCTGGCATGCAGTCAGGAATTAATTTGCCCCTTTTCTCTAGCTGAGTTTTAGATGCATAATAGACAACCCATTGTGTCATAATTTCAGAGATATTTTCTTACTAAACAGAAAAGCAAAATGACCATGGGTGACCATGCAAAAGAGCAATAGCAGTAGAAATGACTTCTGATATTCTGCTGGCATATCCATTGAGCTTTCTTGAGGATGCCTGGCAGGTAGCATCAGAAATCTTCCTTCCTCTCTACTTCCTTCCATCCTTCATTGTTTTCTCCCATCCCTTCTTTCATTCCTCACGATTTATCTTTCTTTCTTCCCTTCCCTTCCTTCCTCTCTCCCTTAATTCTAGCCAGCTCCCTCCTTTACTTTGCTTGTGGAAACTTGAAGGGACAAAATCACTGAGGTACCCAATAGCAAGTAGCAAAAATCCAAGTACAACAAGCAGGTGCTGCCAGGTAGGGAAGGGAATGACAGAATGTATGGTGTGTCAGTCAGCAAAAATACGTGGATGCGTATGAGAGATGCTATGTGGATTGGGAAGGTTTGTGGTGTGCACCAGAGATGCCTTGTGGGTCAGGGAAGGTGCACAGACATGTAGTATAGAATGGAAAGGATGCCTAGAAGTAGAAAGATGCTGTATAAGTTAGATAGGGCCTATTGGGGAGTGGCACTTGTCAAGAATGATATGTGGGTATAATGTGGGTATGTAGAAGGTGCTTGGAAGGGTACCTGGAGTGCTTGAGAATGTGCAAGAGGTAGTCTTTAGGTCATTGATGGCATTTTGATGTTGGTGTGGGTGGGGAAGTCTATGAGGGGGTACCAAAGATATGCTGCATGGCTTGGGAAAGGAGTGTGAGAAGAGCAGAGGTTGGGGAGAAGGGAGAGGGGTGCACTAGAGGTGCTGTGTGGGTCAGGGAAGGTATATGGGCAGTGGCACAGTTCAGGAGGTATGCACGGGGATGCATGAGAAGTGCTATGTATATGAGGAAAGGGCACAGGTTGGTGGCATGGTCAGGGAAGATTCATTGGGTATGCAAGAGGTGCTTTGTGGATCAGGAAAGGCACACAGGGGGCAGCACAGCTTGGGTAAGGGACATGAGAAGTGGCATAGGCTGAGAAATATGTGCAATGGTTCTTCCCTCCTTCCATCCCTTCTCTTCCCTTTGAAATAGGCAGGTAAGTAGCTGCTGTGGGTGTGGAAAGGAATGAAAGATTGCCAGACTGGCTGGGAAACTGTCATAGAATGTTGAATATGAAGATCATGTGACCGCAGCAGCAGCCCAGCACCACCACAACATTTCCAAATCTCATTCCTTTCGATTCATGAGTCCTGGATTCTGGACCCATTCTGAAATATCTTGGTCCAAAATAATGTTGCCCTATGGTGCAATTTGTGCTCAGTTAAAGGTCATGACGATAAAAAATTTAATAGCATATAGATGAATACAATTAGTTTCCAATCCTGATCATGAAAGGGTTTTTGTACATACAATCCTTATCTGTCACTATGGAAAGAAAATCAAGTCCTCCCTTAACACATTCTTCTTTTTGTAATTCAAAATTACAAATTAGAATAGGCTCTAGACAAAGATCAAAGTGCAACTGGAAACAATAAATATAATCAGGTGAACATTTCTCTTTGTCTAATCCTAACCTGAAATCTTTTTGATCCTAACCTGAAATCTCTTTGATCAAATAAAAGTCCTTTTACCCCAAAGAGATCACCATTTTCAATCAACATATGCTAAACAATAAGAAATCACAGCTCAGCAAGGTGCTTGACTACAAAAGCCCAATTTCCTGGAACATCAGTTAAATGAATCTTCTCAGAATTGCTAGACATCATGTTTTTGCATGCTTTTGAGGAACAAAGGTAAGAATAAAGGCTTTTGGGAGAAACGTAATCTGTTGCCACCTCTAAAAGCTGATTTTTATATATTGCACTCAAAATAAGCTTCACCCCTGTTTTAGACAACCACCTGCTTTCTTTATTCTTGGCCTGGAAACAAATCCGGTGGGGTTTTTTTTCCCCTAATATAATTAATAATGAAAGTATACTATAATGGTCTATAATGGTTATATTAGGGATTCATCTATTCTTTAGTAGTGTCAATAATCACCATCATTCCAGATGGCAAATATATAATTTGAAGTTATTTAACCAAGATGCAGTACCTGCATTTTCCCTCCTCCATATTTAAAATAAGTGTTGTGAGGAACATAAGGTACAGTTTAACAATCTGTAGAAATCACATATATCTCTGTGAAATGTGAATAAATTGTACCTAAGAAAATATGGTCAAGCTAATATCTTTCTCTTTTTCTCCTCTCTCTTTATTTTGCTAATTCAAATATTTTTCCTGACAGTTAACTTTGCAGCAATGTATCCTCTCCATACTGACTCTGAAACTAACAATAATTATATCATTAAATATTTGTATATAGCACAAGAACTTGTATAAACTTGGCATTTATTTGATGAAACTAACAATTCTTTTCTGTTTTATATTTTGAAATGGAAAGATTGGTGTTACCTCAAACATTTTAGAAAAGTTTTGTTTAACCTACAGAGATTTGCTGGTTTGTGATTGAATATTCCATACTAAAAGTTGCTTCAGGCAAATTTGTTCTAGAATAAACTCCTTGGAGGTTGATTTCTAAATGTTTTATTCAGAAGTAAGGGCTATGAGAACAATTGTGGATTTAAAAGGTAACTATTTGTACACCACATGAAATAAAGATTATTAACATTAACACGAAAACATTAATTATGTTTTTAGTTTAACATGAGGTCAGTGCTGTCAGTATAGTATTGTTTTGTTATGTGTAAATAATTAATTTTCATATGGTAAATTTTAGTCTTTTTCTTAACAAAAAATAAGAAAAAAACACACACACAAAAAAACCTTTGTCAGGATCTTGCTACATTGGGCTTTAAAGAACATCAGTTAGATATTTGGGTGGGTGTAAAGGAATTTAGGTTTTGTCTTCTAGCAACAGATTTGTGAATGTGTTAATGCTTACATTTGGCAATGTATTCTTTAGTTCTCTGATTTACTAATATATCTTGAAAATGTATTTTAAAAGTCACATTGAGAAATATGTCAAATCTTTCTGATAACAAGTGACCAGTGTTATAATTATATTTTTCCAACAAAGTGGAGCAGTTTATAAAATGTCATCTGACTAATTTTGTTAATATCAATTAGCAAATGTCAGCTCTGAAGTTACATACATACAGTGCTGTGAAGCCTGTAGGTCTGGTGGTTATTTCTTTAACCCCTTTTGAAATTTACAGAAACTAGAATTGATTGATTGATTGATTGATTGATTGATTGATTGATTTCTGAGAAAATCCTTCTCTCTCCAATAGGGAAGAGAAGAGAAAATAATAACAATAATAATCGATATCAATAAAAAAGCTTCATGGTCATTGGAAATACACATTATCTAGTACTGTTGTCAGGTCTCTTTGTACGCACATTTTTAAACGGATGTATTGTTTAATGTCAAAATGGAACTCAGACTTCTCATTAATTACAGTTACTAAGCCTGATTACAAGAGATCACAGACACAAGGCTGGTATATGTGCAACATATGTGCCACAAGACTGCTTTTCTCAGTAAATAAATGTTTAATTATAGAAATTTGTACTTATAACAATTCATTGGAATATGATTTAACATATTTCTACTATCTACTATATTCTGAATGACTATTGATTCATATATTCCCTGAAAATAAGATCCTGTCATTTTTTTTTGAACCCTGAAATAAGGGTGTGCCTTATTTTCGGGGGGGGGGGGAAGAGTTTCTTATTATTTTGAGGCACAATTTGGGGATGGCAGGTGGCGAGGGGTGGGGAGGGGGAGAAGCGAGGGGCAGGAAGCCCTGCCATGCCCAGCAAGAGAAAAAGAGAAACAGTGGAGGGGAACCGAGTAAGAGGATCAAGCCTCCCCTGCCCAGGAAGATTGAATTGACAAGATGCTGGGTAGTGAGGGCGGTGGCCATCGCCTGCAACAAGCAAAACACTGGATGGAAATACCTGCATCAGGGGTGGCTGAGCCTGCATAGTGCGGCTGGCAAGGGTGGGCATAGCTTCCCAAGTGCGAGCCTTTCCCGGTTGCTAGACACCGGGCCCTCCCCATCTTCCACTTCCGAGCAGGGAGGCTGTCCTTGGTGGGTGGAGCGGCGGCTTCCTCCTCTTCCCCGAAGGCCTCCCCACTTAAAGGCCCAGTACGGTGCTTCCCCTAGCCCGCCCATGCTCTCCTTTGTCTGGCCCTCTCCAACCACTCCGATCACACAGCCTCCCTGCCCCTTGAGCTAAACCGGCCAAGAGGCGCACACAAATTCGCTCACAGCATTGAATCAAACCCATCCAGAGCCTTGCTGCTCACCCCTGGCCCGAGACTCCAGCAGTGCACCCGTTTGCTTTGGAAGGACACGCCCTTTTCTGGCCGGTCACTGCTTTGGAGAAATGTCATAGCTGTTACAATGTGGCACTTTTTTTCCAACTTTTAGGCTGTTTTACACGCCACTAAAGACGCCCTTGCTTGGCCTTTAAAGCACGGGCTCCGCTTTTGTCAGGCCCCTCAGCTCCCAGTTCAGGTGTTTTAAATGCGACTTAGGGCTTTGAGGCTCCGCTACTGAATGGCCTTTGTACAGAGCAAATCTTCACAGAGCCTCGCCCATGAATGGCGTAGGCCAGGAGCCCTTTACCCCTGGTTCTGCCTTCAGGGCTCTACTGGGTGGCCCTTTCCTCATACATCCCTGGCCTGCCTTTGTCAACATTACAGAATGTACAGATTACATCACACTGTCCAGAAGCAGCGTGCAGTCTCTTACAGTAACAAGAATTGCCTGCAAAGAAGAATGAAGAAAGGTGGTGGGAGTGGTGGAGGACAAAGCAAGGGAGAAGATGTTGTAGAAAAAAATGCTTTAAAAAGCCTCTGATGATCCCAACTGACCCGCATGATCATCAGAAGCTTTTTTTTTTTTTTACTTTTAAAAGCATTTTTTCAGCTGAAGAGGTTCTAGAAAAAATGCTTTTAAATTTTTTTAAAAAAAGCCTCTGATGATCATGCAGCTCAGCTGGGCATGGGGAAGGGCAGGGATTTTTGCTACTGGTTCTCTGAACCAACTGCTGCCTTTGCTACCAGATCGGGTGATCCGGTCCGAACCAGGACCATTTCACCCCTGGTAGTAACCCTCCTCAGATTCTCTCCATTAAATTGTATGGTCAATGCAGATTACTAAAACACCCAAACCACAGCAATTTTTCCAAGTACATTCTGAGAGAGGGCAGAAGCCATTATCTTCAACAATAATACATTAAATCAAATATAGTTGATTAAAAAACAGAAACTTTGTGTATTATGCTCTCTCCAGAATTGAGGTATTCATACCTACATATTATTTATCTATTTAAAAATATAGGTATGTTTTATTTGTTTTCATAGTTTGTCTTCTACTTATATAAAAAAATATTGCCAGATAGTGTATGTATGTATGTATGTATGTATGTATGTATGTATGTATGTATGTATGTGTGTGTGTATATATATATATATATATATATATATATATATATATATATATATATATATATATATTTGGAGCCCTGGAAGAACGAAGCCGAGAACATCAGCCTGAAGATGACAAATGAGACTTCATCAAAACGTCGCCAAGACACTTCCAATTTTACGTGGGAGAAGACCCGAATAATCAAAGACCATACATATATACATACATACATACATACATACATACATACATACATACATATATATATATATATATATATATATATATATATATAATTTGATTTATATGCCACCCTTCTCCGGAGACTCAGGGCGGCTTACAATGCGCTAAGCAATAGCCTTCATTCTTTTGTATATTTATACAAAGTCAGCTTATTGCCCCCACAACTGGGTCCTCAATTTACCTACCTTAGAAAGGATGGAAGGCTGAGTCAGCCTTGAGCCTTGGCAAGATTCGAACCTGCAGTAATTGCAGGTAGCTGTTTTGACCGAAAGATGAAATGGGGAGGAGAAGGAAGAGAACAAGTATTAACTTTATAGTATGAGTATGATTGTGGGTAATCATATCACTGTAATTGTTGGTCCCATTGAGTATCTTCCAAAGAATGCAAGGTGCCAAAAAGTGCAGATGTAAAATCCATTCAATACAACAGATATCACACAAATTTCTATATAAGTAGCTATAAGTAGCCAGAGCTAGCTACTACCACTACATTGCAGATGTCATAGTATACATATGCTTCTAGAATAACTGTTTATCATATGAAAAACAGAAACCATTCTTTTTTTGCAGAACAAATGAGTTACACAAACACTGAACAAACATTCAGTAACTTTCAATCACTGAAATTCTCATTTCTCCCCTAAGCTACAGTTTTGTAAATCCTTGATAAATAACCTAACGTCATCCATACTCATGTCAGCCCAGACAGATCCCAATTACATTAAAGAATAGACTTCTCTCTTTAATCCTTTTAATCCCTTAATCTTTAATTATTGAAAGGATTGTTGTAAAAGATGGGTTATTTATTGATAAAATTGTCTCTTATCATATGTCAATTAATGCTTTGCCTAGTATACCAACAACACTTGCTACTAGCAAGGTAGATCACTTAACTACTTTCTTCCCATTTTCTACTTGCAATAACTCTCATAGCTGCTGTACTTTACTTAGTATCATTGAATTATCATACATTAGGAGTTTATGACAAGTGGTTTCAGTTCACCTATTTCTGTTCTTCCTTGTTTTTATCTAGCAGCTGCACAACACTTACATTAAAAAAGCAGATAGGGTGACAGAAATAATAACTACAGCCTCTGAATTAGTTATATTTATACATCACCCAGTTCCTGAAGCTCTTAACACCGTGTTTCTTGATGTGTAATTATGTTAGACTGCATCAGCAAAAATAAAATTATCTTGTAACATCTTGAAAATCAACACATTAATTTAGCCTAAGTTTCTGTGAAATATGATAGCCAGTTTATTAATAACCATTGATTTTCAAAAACAGGATATTAAAAATATAAACAAATACGTAAAAAGAAAAAAATAACAAAATAAATATAAGAAAAGTGCAAAAATTAAAGAAGAAAAATGGAAAAAAGAATGACTTCACATTTTTTGTACAGATATGAAATATATATATATATATATATATATATATATATATATATATATATATATATATATATATATATATATATGTATGTAGGTCTTTGGTTATTCGGGTCTTCGAAGCCGAGAACACCAGCCTGAAGATGACGAATGAGACTTCGTCGAAACGTCGCCAAGACACTTCCAATTTTACGTGGGAGAAGACCCGAATAACCAAAGACCTACATACAAACACCCGCGAAAACCTGAGAAAATATATATATATATATATATATATATATATATATATATATATATATATATATATATATATATATATATATATATATATATATATATATATATATTTTCTTACTTCTTCGTAGGGTTTATAGAAGAAAAACACACACACACACACACACACACACACATATATTTATACTTTTTAATTCATAGGTATAAATGTGTGATATTTTTGTAATCAGGGTTTTTCCCATGTTGATAAAAGATGTTAAACGGCCATGGTGGGATGAAATCTCCAATCATCACTTTCAGGCCTGTCAGACATTTTGTGTTGTTTATTCTGAGACTTATGGGAGACTGGGATAGCACTATTTTGGTTTTTTTGAACCTCTTGATGCACCTGCGGTCTGGCTTCTGGTCCTTGGTCATGGCTCATTATCAGTGTGGGTTTGAGTCTGCTTTCTGCGTGGATGTGTGGTGGTGACATCCTGTGTGGCTCATGTGAGTGTGGGTCTGGTGTCATTCGTCATGTTAGGGACTCGTTTGTCAATAAGGGTGGGTTTCCAAATGGCTGGTAGGCGGGAGGTATCGTCTCGTTTGTTCATGCTGTGTGGGCGTTTTTCTATCTCGATGGCTTCTCTGATTATTCTGTTGTTAAAGTGTTCAGTTTTGGCGATAGTTCTGGTCTTTTTAAAGTCAATATCATGTCCTGTGGCTTTAAGGTGTTGGACCAGGGAAGAAGTTGGTTCCTCTTTTCTGACTGAGTTCTTGTGTTCTTCTATGCGTGCACTTATTCGTCTGTTGGTTTGTCTGATGTATGTGGTGGGGCATCATTAGCCACTTTAAACCCCTCCAATCCATACATGAAGCAGACTGACACCCACCATGAAGAGCTCGCACGGCCACAAACACGAAGCCAAACAACAACAATGCAACTCACCAGCTCAAATCCCCCTGCAACTCAGACTAAGCTGAGCACAACCAAGCCCCCACCCAAACAGAACACACCCCCATCCAATCAGAGCACAACCAACCCCCCATCCAATCAGAGCACAGCCAAGCCCCTAACCAATTAGAACACACCTCCACCCAATCAGAACACAGCCAAGTTCCCACCCAATCAGCTCACCCCCCCACTAGCAGTTAAAAGGAAGAGACAGCTGCGATCTCACATTGCTCCTGAAACCACGAAGCCGAGAACACCAGCCTGAAGATGACAAATGAGACTTCGTCGAAACGTCGCCAAGACACTTCCAATTTTATGTGGGAGAAGACCCGAATAACCAAAGACATACATACATACATACATACATACATACATACATACATACATACATATATCACACTCTTATTTTAAGGTTAACATTTGTCTATATTATTTCTATAATCACATATAATCCTAATCAAATTTCAAAATCAACATTTCATTTCTTTTAATTTCTCATAAAAAAATCCAAAAGTGTTTTCCATAGGGGAAAAAAAATCACCTGTCTTTTCTTTAATCAAAATTGTCAATTTTGCCCTTTTCAACAACCATTCTTCTATTGTACTTATAAGCCTTTTCACCTGTGTGCACATAAAAATCTCACTGATATTATTAAATATAAAAGTAAACGATGTTTTCACTCAACTGGGTCAAAAAATTGAAAAAGAGAACTTTAAATTGAAAGATTTTGCTAATGATTAGGTTTTGGTTTTACAAGGCCCTATGAAAGGGACTGATTTTTTGATGGGGAAAAAAAAAGGATTTTGGTACATTAAGGCTGGAAGAGACCTCAATTTCTGTGATTTACATGAAAAGGGCAACTGTCCAGAGGCCAAGTAGATCAATTTATGTTTTCTTCCTTTGATCTGGAGGGAAAAGAAGCCTCCCCCTCCCCCAGTACATTTCCCCTACTGGAATCTGATCTGTTAGACAGTTTTTTAATAAGAAAAGTATACCCACTCCCAGATAATTACCGTGAATTGGCAATCATGATCATACCTAAGGGAGATAAAAATGGACCATGTGTGGAAACTCTGGATGTATTTCAAAATTAAGTATTGCTTGCTGAATTTAACTCTTTTTATTACACCTAAAATATGCCTCCTTTTTCCCTATTTTCTGTCACATGTATGTTTATGTGTATTTGTGTAAACCCTTCTACTATGTATGGGAGAGTGATTTGTGAGCAAAAGATAGGTCTGCATATATCAAAATATTTATAGATACAGAATTAATTCATTTATAGATGGCTATCTTATTTTACAGGCAATTGATTTTAATGAGTCGCTGTTGATATTTTTGTGTTTCTTGGCAGATTTGTGTATAAATGCAATATGTATATAATAATAATAATAATAATAATAATAATAATAATAATAATAATAATAAATTAATAAACAATATAACTTTCTTGATATCTAAGGTGCTCTAAGGTGCTTTTCTGACTTTAAAATATATGTTAAAATAAGTACTAGAATAGTATAATATTTATTTCTTACCCAGTTTTCATGATTGTTCACTGACTAAATCAGTCTAAGCCAGTGATGGTTAACCTTTTTGGTGCCGGGTGCCCAAAACGAATGCGTGCGCACAAAAATAATGCATGTGTCTGAACCCCAAAAATGCAATGCAATCTCCTCTCCACACATGCGCCCTGGCCCCCATGCATACACCCTGGCCCCGTGTATGTCCCCCTGACCCTGCATCCTGTTTTGGCTTCCAGGTTGGTGCAGGAGGCTTTCCAGGCCCAAAAAGGGGTACGGGGGGCTCCCATGCTCCATTTCAGACCTGGAAAGCCTCCTACACCAACCTGTACCCTGTGCACACTTCCCTATGCATGAGCGCACGTGTCCCCCAATGTCCTCCGCACATGTGCAGCAGAGACCCGAAGACCAGCTGGCTGGCAGGAGGCATGCTTGCATGCATAGTGGAGCTGGGCTGGGGCAACGGGTGGCATGTCTGCAGAGAGGGCTCTGCGTGTCACTTGTGGCACGCGTGCCATAGGTTCACCATCATTGGTCTAGGCACTGTTTGTTTCTTTACTTATTTAAGTAAACATTGTGCTGATACATATCTTTCTTTTACTGAGGCATATTTAACATCTCATTCACAGTTTATCACTAAAAGCCAGTTTATCACTTTCAATTATATTTGTATCCCTATCCCTTTTAATTGCAGAATAATCCTATATCAGCCTGAGGAAGTGTGACTGACTCACAAACTTTACAACTGAATGAATAGGGATTTAATTTAGGGTCCCCATGCAATTCTATAAATCTACCCAAATTATATTCTCTAAAATATCAGCATTTAGTATAATATAGTCTTCAGATCTGCTCTCAGATCAACATGGTAAATAAATATAAGGTATTTATTGCTTTTTAGGTAAATCTAAATAATAAGTAAGGGATTGAAATTAGAATGGATAATATAAAAATATACTGTATTGTATTATATCAATTCAATCTTTTATAATAAAATAGTGTATTCACTAGGAAATTATAAACAACTGGCTTTAAAAATAGAATTGTGTCTGATATAAATACCCTCAGCTTGATAGAAATATGATGAGGGAATCCCTGTTTACTTTGAATAAATTTAAATCTACACAACTAGATGTAGATGTATTATATCATAGGTCATTAAAGGAGTGAAAATTTATATATCTTTAAAAAATACAGCAGAACTGATTAACTGCCACATAACTAGAGGTTAGAGACTATTGAACCTATATTTAATAAGAGGCTAAAGGAACATTAATCAAATTATAGGACTACTTAATCTAACACTGATAACCTTCAAATCATGAAGACATTCATTTGTTAAGAAAAAAATCTTGCCACAGCAATTTTGCCAATTTTTCTATTTAATTCCAAGTAAATGTTAGGGGCAAAACCCCCAAACAGTAAGAGTGGTTTACCACTATAGAGGTAGTGGGCTCCTCTTCATTGGATGCTGTTAAGCAGCGTCTACGCTGCCATGTGTGCTGTCATACAGATTCCTGCACTTAGTAGAGGAAGGCTCAGTTACATAAATTTTCTCTATGATTTCACTATACAGTGAGTAAACATTATTTCAATAGTTAATTTTCGTTTATATGTTTTTTATTCTGAAGTTTAGCCATGGAACGTTTTGATCAAAGTGCTTTATTTTATGTCTTACTCCCAAAACTACCTTTCCCACATCTTTATTTTTTCAGATCAATATATTTCACAATTCTCAGTGTTTCAAAAGCAGTTTTTCAGTTTACTTCAGAATAGTATGCATAATAGAACAGGAAAAAAAAGCAAATGTAAAAGCTCTTTAGAAATGCTAACCTGGTCACTTTTACATATTCACTATTGAGTTACTTGGTAGATGAGAAGTGCTTATATCTCTAGTTGCTGAGGAATCTGAAAATTGGAAAAACATATACGACATTTGAAAGCATAACAGATTGCAATTTTATGAAGAGAAAAAGAAGACAAAATAAAAGTAGGTAATTTGCCTTGTGCAAATGACTGCTTCTAGTAAAGAACGGAAAAATATGATCTGCTCTGAATAAATACATTTTGAAAGGTCACATAACCCAAATATGATCTTCTATGGTTGAAGATGAAGAAAGTAGCAGAAATAAGGAGAGAGAAATTGGAGAAGGAATGGTGGAGAGGCAGAATACATTAACATTAAGCAAAAAGCCCTGGGAGAACAGGAAGCGCTTTGGGAACCACAGATAGATTGAAATTGGGAATAAAACTCATCACATTATAAGTCATAAGGAAAATCTAGGGGTTCGTCTGTTACCTTGAGGTTAATGTCATGCTTTAGAAATAACCATTTCACTCCTAAAACTTTGTTCCTCAACTCTGCAAACTTTCCAACGTCTATAAAATAAGAACAATACAAATATATATTAATCAAGGAGTCTCATTGCTTCAGATTTTAACCATAGTATCCATTGTTCAATTTTTTATTTAGTTCCAATTATTAGATATACAGCTTAATTATATTAGCCTTCCTCCAGTGTGGTAGCCTCCTGGGCCCATAGAGGCAATCGCAGACTACAAACTGAAATGTCTTGAAGCTGAAATGTGGAATGATATATACCTCTTGTTCATGGTCAGTTCTATTGGGTATTTTATTGTATATGGCCCTATGGCTGTGGATATGATATGATTTGATTTGTCATAGTTAATTAGCTAGTTATTGGTCAGGAAAATAACAATATTTAAATATATTCATAATTGTTTAGAATAAATATCTTTTACCAAGGGACATTCTGATCATTGTTTTTGGAAATCCCCAGAGCAGAATTGAAAAATTCCCATAGGAAAAAATAAAGATAGATTTATCTTATTTTAGTGAACCTGAGTTCACAATAGCATGCCAAGCAAAACTGAAGCAAGTAGTAAATTATCCAAACTTGGAAATTCAAATATGCAGAATGTGCTGCATTCCATATGATAATGAAGATTGTCACTACTATTGGTATTTCCTGATCACATTCTTGTTCTTTTTATTTCCTACTTAAGCTTTTCCTTGTATTCTTATATTATACACTGTTCTGCTTTGTGAAGTTATTTCAAAAGCATGTAAATTGTGGATTTTTTTTTATAATTTTGACCAATTCTTAAATAAACTAAATATTAGAGGTCTTATTATTCATACATTTACTTTAAAAAATCAATACACTTTTTATCACCATATCTTCTTTTGATCTTGAGACATGAACCTGAGATCCCCAACTGATTTTTGAAACTATTTTACAGCTCTTATGCATTTCCTAGCTTGCCATTGACAATACTTGAATGACAGCATATTTTAGAAGCTATATCTATAGAGTTAAAGCTGAAAAGCATTTTCTTGGTGTGAATCTAAAATGGGTAGCTTATAATAACTGAGTAATGCATTCTGAAGAGATATGAGTACTTTTGTGTACTTAACACTCAGATTTTCTTTTTGATCTCACTCTGCACATTTAAAAGCTTCCTAATCTTGTTTTTTTATAGCTCATCTTGAAAGTTTATCAAGAATTGCTTTTATACTGGATATACATGCACACTATAGCTATCATATATTTCTTTTATCTTTATTTTTGAAAAAAAAATACATAAATAGCAAATTTTATTTTGTTGTAAAATTTTATTCATCTCTCTTTCTTCCACTATCTCTTTGTTAGTCATTGATTATGCAAACCTATTGTGGGTTAAGTGGAATATTTCATTAAGGACTGTTGAGTGTATTATTATTAGTGGGTTAGCTGGTTTGCTGGTGTTTATTGATGCTTCTTTGTAAGTAATATTTTAATGGATATCACATTTAATTACAGCTTGGCTGAACATTCACTATTTTAGTGAATGTAGTCAAATATACAGAAACAGCACCAAATTCCTCCTAAAACCTATCCTTGTAAAACGTGGAACTGTAGCTGCTTAGCTTAGTCTAATGTCTATGGAGATTCTCAGTCATCCAGGTCATAGTTGTCCCAAAGGTGCTTTTTCAAGAGGCAACTGGACTTTCTTGTTTTTCTTTGAACACGTTTCGCTTTTCATCCAAAAAGCTTTCTTCAGCTCTTAGAGACTTAGTCAATGACAGCTGGTTATCAGAAAAAAAAATGGCAATCAAAAATGAAATGTCACTTGCCTCTTCATCTAATACATTGTTTCAGTAGGGCAAGTGTATAACATGCAGTCAAGGATGGTATCTAATGTTTGTATCTTTTTTTGGTGACTTCTCAGAAACCAGACAGAACAGTTTCTTACCAGTTTGAAATTGGGAATGTATAATACAGTAATTCTATAATCATTAGGACAGGTTTACTATAATTTAAGAACAAATTGTCCTGAAATATGACACAACCTATTTTGTGATTCTCAGCTCTCTTTTTTTGACAACTATACTATAAGTGTGACTGGAAAGAAGCAGGTTCCAGACCAAAATCAGATATATATCTTTGAAGAAAATTTATATCCTTAACTGCAAGCATACTATTGTGTATGATGGTCCAATGGTGTGTGGGTGTGTGTGTAGTCTCTGACTGGAAAAATAAAAGGAATATCAAGTTAAAGGTAGAGTACAACTCATAGCTGGTAATATTTATTCAACTCCAAATTCCAAGAATAATGATATAATTAAAGTTGTTGCCAGCAGAATTCTTATATGGCCTGGATTATTCAAGAGAGACACATTATATAACCCCCCCCCCCGAGTGACATTATATTTGTATTCCACATGATATGACCAAGATCCAGCCATAGCGGTATTTTGTAATCCCATTTAAGTTGGTGCTTCTTCCAAACTCTCATCAAAGAGTCTCTAAGTATGTGGCTTTTAAATACTTTATCCACTTTGTTCTCATAAAATAAGTAAGCATGCCAACCAAATTCAAGATCAAAACTTTCTATATTCAATATTCCAGTCTTTTTCCTTCCAAACCAATCACTTGCTTGGGTCAAAGCTGCTGCTTCATAATATAATTGTAGGTTTGGAAGTTTAAGACCTCCCCTTTCTGGAACATCTTGCATAATTTTCAGTTTCACTCTCGGTTTTTTCTCGTTCCAGACAAACTTATTCAATCCACTTTGCCATTCTTTCAGCTGTTTATTTTCTTTTAAGCACCGGAATCATTTGAAACAAAAAAAGAAATCTTGGCAAAATGTTCATTTTAACTGCTGCTATTCTTCCAAGTAAAGACAGCTGCAGTTTTTTCCAAGTCTCCATATCTTTCTGTACATCTCGCCACAACACCTCATAATTATTTTGAAACAGTTTCATATTTGATTCTGCAACCTGAACTCCTAGATATTTAACCTTTGGTACTATCTCAAAACCTGCCTTGCTTTCAAGTTCGTGTTTTCGATCTTGTGTCATATTTTTAACTATCATCTTAGTTTTTTTCTGGTTCAATCTAAATCCTGATACTGTACCATAATCTTTTATAATGTCTTCCATCTGGATTATTGATTCCATCGGCTGTGTTAGGGTAACAACCAGATCATCTGCAAATGCCCTTATTCTGTAATCCTCTTGCCTTATCACTATTCCTTTCAAGGTGCTCGAGTCCCGTATTGTATTCAACAAGACTTCTAATGTTAAAATAAATAACAATGGGGATAACGGACAACCTTGTCTTGTTCCTTTTTCAATATTAAAATCTGTTGTCAAACTTCCATTAATAATAATCTGTGCCTTTTTGTTCTTGATAAATTGCTGAAACCGCCTGTATAAATTGATCCCCAAAGTCCATCTTTTTAAAAGTCTTTAATAGAAAATTCCAATCCACTCTATCAAAGGCCTTCTCCGCATCCAAGAAGACCAGCACTGCAGGGATCTGTTTATTCTTCTCAAGATATTCCAATAAATCTATAACTTGCCTTACATTGTCCTTCATGTATCTGCCTTCTATAAATCCCGCTTGGTCACAATGAATCACTTCTTGAATAACTGGCATCAACCTGTTGGCTAATACTTTTGTGAATATTTTATAGTCATTATTCAGAAGAGATATTGGTTTAAAATTCTCAGGTTTTTTAGGACCTATTTGCTCTTTCGGTATCAATGAAATATAAGCTGTTTTCCATGATGGGGGTATTTTACCCCCTTGTTGTATACTAGAAAATAAATCTTTAAGATGTTCAAACATTTCTGCTTGCAAAGTTTTATAGTACACCGCAGTTAGACCATCCGTCCCAGGAGCTTTAGCTGTTTTCAATTGTTTAATTGCAGCAATAATCTCCTCGGCTGTTATAGGATAATTCATTCTCTCCTTTTGTTGATTGGTAATTTTTGTAACTCTTTTATTTTCTATGGTCAGTTAAAGTCCTTGGAAAAATCTTTGTTCTTTTTGTTTTTACAAGTAAATCAGTGGATAGTAAAATAAAATCAATCCTAGAGAAGGATCTATGTCTATCTGAAAAGAAAGTAAAGTCCAATTCCTTTGGATTATGTATTCTCCAAATATCTTTTAATTCCAAATCTTCTTTCATATCAAAAAAAAGTCTGTGGCAGTTTAATCCTTGACTTCGCCAAACTCTTTTTATCTATTTTTGAATCAATTACTCCATTCCAATCTCCCATGATTAAGATATAGTCCCATTGCAATATTTTAGAATGCAAAGTTTTGTAAAAATTATCCTGTTGTTGATTAGGAGCATAAATACCAATCACCAAAATTGGACCACTTGCTGTATGCAGTTCAATTGCTATAAACCTACCACCTTCATCTGCTTCTATAATTTTAGCTGATAGTCTTTTATTTATATAAATAACCACACCATTCTTTTTTTCCAGACTTGAAGCTATAAAATGTATTCCTAATCTTGAATTTATCAGATATTTTTGATCTTGTGTTCTAACATGAGTTTCTTGTAAACAGATTATATCATTATTAAATTATCTCAGGTATGTAAATAATTTCTTCCTTTTCTGTGGTGAGTTCAGTCCATTCACATTCCAAGATAAAATCTTAATCGTCATGTACACTTTTTTGAAGCGACGAGCAAAATTGCCGAAGATCTTCCAAATCGGTAGTCTTCGGCTTCGCTCCCCCCATGGCTTCACATTCTTGTATATTGCTCTTGGCTCCTTTCTTATATTGTTGTGGCTTGGGCCTTTCCTGTTGTTGTTTTTCTTTGAGTTGCTTAGAAATTGCTCGAGTTACACGCTGATCTTTAGCTTCAGCCATCCGGGCTGGGTCCAAAGCCACATCTCTTGTAGTCTTAGGTGGGTCAATCACAATTTTCGAAGGAGGGTCTAGCAGGGGCTCCTCCAGAAAACCTCCTGTAGCTCCCTGCATTTCCATTACCTCTGGCTCCACCTGCTTAAACTGCTCTTCCATCTCTTTCTGGAGTTGCTTGTCCTTGTCACTCCCTTTATCTCCAACACAGTAGATGTACGTGGGGATGGTGAGCTCCTTTTAAAGACATTAGAATAAAATTCTTCTGCCTTCTCAACAGTGTTTAATCGATATCTTTCTCCATTGTACCTCAGGATTATACCAGTTGGGGCATCCCACCGAAATGGAATTTTTTGTTTTTTTAGTTCATTCACCAAAACATTCTTCTGTCTGTAAAGTATATTACCACATCTCTAGGCAATTGTCTTTGTCTGGCCACCCACAAATTCACTCTGTAAATTTTATCAATTTTGCAAAAAATCTCTTCAGGACTAATCTTTAAAAGCACAGCAAGAGCATCAGAACAAATCTGTCTCAAATCTTGTCTATCATTCTCTCTTATGCCTCTCAGCCTTATGGCAAATTCCATTGACCTGAACTGCATCATTGTAATTTCATTTTCAAATCTCTGCATTTTATTGTCAGCATCAGAAATTTTATAATCAGTCTCCTTCATTTTGACATCCATTTCTAATTTAAATTCTTCCACCTTAACATCCGTTTTAATAATTGCCTCTGATAATCCAGTCACCACTGTCATTAATTTATTAGTCACCTTATCATACTTTTCTTGCACCACCTCTTTAATTTCTTTAATCTCCTGCTTAATTTCCTGTTGTGATTCTTTAAATTTTTCATCCAAAACCTGGGTAATAAAATCCTTTAAGCTTTCAAAATCAAACTCTTTTTTCTGGCTCTGCTGGCTGGGAGGCTGCTGTTCAGGCTTATGTGTGTGGGATCTCCCCCACCTGCTGCCTTCCCTTCCTGTTTGGTCTGCTTAGAAGCCATCCTGCCACGTAAGCTGGCTTTTCCAAAAAAAAGAAATCCTTTTTCCCTTTCCTCCACCACAAAGTCCTCTAAAAAATTTCCCCAGATTTAATCAGAATAAGGGTGAAGTTGAAGCAAGATCAGACTTATTTTAAAGAGAGTTTTCTTTTCTCTTCCTCCACTTGCTACAGACAATGCAACTTTGTAACTAGTTGAAATCCACTCTCACTCTCAGCTCGTTAACGCTGAAGCCGGGCGCCATTTTCAAAGGACTTTCACTTACTCACTCTTCCGTTTTTTAAATAAATCACAGGGCTAGTAATACTTGCAGTTTTTGAGGTTCAAGTTGTTCTTCCACCCTGGTAATTTGAATTGCTTTATTTTCAGTAAAAAGAGGTTGCTCCTGACGACTTGTTCTGTGCTAGGCAGACTTGTCCTACGCTGTCCGGAGTCTCAGCAAGCTGAAAGGGAGCCACGCCTGTTTCCTCCCCAGAAGCAAACAATAGCTATCTGGGGGCTCACAGGGGCTCAACCTGCTTCTCACCTACTCTCTTCCAAGATTCCTACAGGATTCTGGAACCTCCGAGCCGCTTCTCTTGATCGAAGTGGCTCTAACAGGCAGCGGGGCTAGCGGTCCAAAAACGGGACCGTCTTTCGGCGTCAGGAGGCAAACTGAAAGTCTTCTTTATATAAAGAAGTTCTTTTTGCAGATGTGGGCAGATGGCAACTGAAGACTTTAGAAACGCTGTTGGAAGAAGGGATTAATTTAACTTGGTTACAGTACAATCAACTTCAATTGAGATGGAAAGAGGACCAAAAATTAGACCAAAAATTGGTATAATGATGCATGAGGAAGAATTGGTTAGACATATAAAAGAGAAAGGTCTAATGCATATTAAAAGGCTTTATAATGTTTTGTTAGAAAGGGATTCAGAAACTGAATTGGTTAAAGATTGCATGATTAAGTGGGCACAAAATTTTGCAGAACCAGTGATGTTGGAAACATGGAAAAAAATATGGGTTCAGAATGTTAAATTTACACAGTCACAGAATTTGAGGGAAAATTTTTATAAAATGTTTTATAGATGGCATTTAGATCCTAAGAAATTGTCGTGCATGTACCCTAATGTTCAACCAAAATGTTGGAGATGTGATTGTCTAGATGCTACATATTATCATGTGTGGTGGACTTGTAAGAAAGTGAAGGCTTTTTGGAACAAAATTTGGTGGGTTATGCAGAATGTTTTGAAGAAAAAAATTCAATTTTCTCCACAATTGTTTTTATTGGGTATAGTTAAGGGTTTTACATTGGGTGAAACAAAGTTGATATTGTATATGATAACAGCAGCGAGATTACTGATTGGTCAATATTGGAAAAATGAAGCTATGCCTACTATTGAGGAATGGACTTTGAAGATGGCCAGTTTTGCAGAGATGGCGAAGATTTCAGCACATCTAAAAGATCGCTCACAAGAGACTTATGAATGGGAGTGGAAAAAGTGGATAGATTATGTGCAGAATAAATATCAAACTAGGAAATATCAGATAGCTTTTAACTGAAAGTATTATATAAAGATAGAATATTTGAATTTTGTGAAGATGTAAAAAATATACAAGGGGTGGAGGGGTTCAAGTTTTATAAAATGTGATTTTGATTTGGATTATATTCTGTGGAAGTCCTGGGGGGAGGGGAGGGCTGGGGGGGGTTAGGGAGGGTTGGGGGGATCAGGGAGGGTTGGGGGGGAAATTGGGGTGAAAATGTATTTGTAAAACTTTTCCAATAAAAAAAAAGAGAGAGAGACATTATATTGCAATGTGATTTTTTTTATTTGTCTACAGATCCCTACAGAGATCTTCTATAAATAGTTTTTTGTAGTTAGTGTAATGGAACTGGTTTTGAAATCAGAAGTTATTGAGTTCTAATCCTTGCTTAATTAGAAAGCCAGTTGAGAAACCTTGAGCCTGACATTCTGTCTCAGCCTTAGAATGCATGTAATGGACAACCACTTCTGAAATCTGTAGAGAATAGATGTTGCTAAGCATTAACACTGACTTGAAGGCAGCAACAAACAAATCCATTGGTATCATTCATCTAAGTAATATTGTATGTTGTAAAAATGTTACATAAAGGAGTTTTAATATAATATCACAAATATAGGGACCGATACTAAATTATTTTTTAAAATTGCATTTCTGTAAATGTTGAAATTCTTTTCTGTAATGTGCCTTTTAATAATATCTTTAGTCCCTGGCCTATACATCACTATTATATAACATTAAAAATATTTCTTCAAGTGATATCAATGAATCATCTAATAGAAATATAATAATATAATAAATAATAATCAATTTACAATCAGATACTATTGCAGGACTTTTCATAAATATTCTTGTAAGACAAGATTCCTCCATCTGTACCTATTATTTCTGAATATTAAGTTAAGAATCTTGTTAAATTGTATTACCTATTGTTATGGTTTATGGTTTATGGTTTATTTGATTTGTATACCGCCCTACTCCCGAAGGACTCAGGGCGGTGAACAGCCAACAATAAAATACATAAATACAAAAATTTAAAAAACCAAATAAAATCAAATAAAATCATTTTGGCCCATACAGATTAAAACACCCCAATAATTTAAAAACAGATTAAAATTTACATATTTACGAAGGGAAGAGATTAGGCCAAGCCTGCCTGATGGAATAAAAAGGTCTTCACAGCACGGCAGAAGGAGCGCAGATCCGGGATCCTCCGTATCTCCGGGGGGAGCTCATTCCAGATGGTAGGTGCCCCCACAGAGAAGGCTTTCCCCCTAGGGGCCGCCAGTCAACACTGTTTGGCTGACGGCACCCGGAGGAGTCCCTCTCTATGAGAGCGTACTGGCCGGTGGGAGGCTATTGGTGGTAGTAGGCGGTCCCGTAAATAACCAGGTCCTAAGCCATGGAGCGCTTTAAAGGTGGTAACCAAAACCTTGAAGCGCACCCGGAAGACCACCGGGAGCCAGTGCAGCTCACGCAGGAGAAGTGTTACATGGGAGCGCCATGTCGCTCCCATTACCACCCGCGCGGCCACACTCTGCGCCAGTTGGAGCCTCCGGGTGCTCCTCAAGGGGAGCCCCATATAGAGAGCATTACAATAGTCCAGGCGGGAGGTGACGAGGGCATGAGTGACTGTGCGTAACGAGTCCCGATCCAGAAAGGGACGCAACTGGCGAATCAGGCGAACCTGATAAAAAATCCTCCCGGTCACGGCCGTCAAGTGCTCTTCTAAAGACAGCCGTGAATCCAAGTGGACGCCCAAGTTGTGAGCCCTCTCCATGGGGGCCAATGATATTGTAACCTATCATTATCAATTGTAATGTTTACAGTTTTACAGTCAAGACATATTATTTGTACAACATAACCACAATTTATGAAGAAAATTATGGATTAAAAAAAGAAATACCATCTGTTGTTTTTGAGGTTCTTATATTCTTATTTCTTTATGGTCTCTTGTAGAATATTCTTAAGTGTTCATGTAAAAATGGTCTGTAGTTGTCTGGTGCCTTTTTTTCTTCCCCTTGTGAAGATACAGGCATTCAATCTTTTCCATTCATCTGCATTACGCCAGTTTTCCATGGTATCTTCATAATATTAGTCTCAAACTCTCAAATTTCAAATCACTTTTTCTACCTGTTTGACATACTTTCCTGCTGCAACAGATATCATTTGAAGACAACAGAACCAAAATGTAAGTTGACTATTTTTTTATTTGCTATATGTTAACATTTCTTTAGTATCTGATGCATTAATTCTGTTCTATTGTACACATTTCAACAGATTTGAAATAAGTGTTTTTGTCATGCTTTGTTATTTTTACTACCCATAAAAAGTCTTAACTTGTTGTGAGCTTTAGTTTTCCAAAAAAAACTCTTAATATTTCAGAAAAGAATTTTTTTCCCAAAAAAATAAAAAAATAAAAAATGGTATTTTGGTGAATGCAGACTCAGCTTAACTGATTTCAGCTCTATCCAACCATTCCTTGTGAGCCTGGGCCACAGCGTGTAATGGAACTTTTTACTTTGGTATTTGGTGATTAGATTGGCATGGATTAGGAAAAAATCATAGCTTTTTAAATATAAGATTATTCACATGTAACACTTTTTTAATATGTTAGTCTAAAATTAAGAGAAGAATATTTTTGAAAATTTGTATTTTATAATGTTTATTAATATTTTAAGATATTGGTATTTATTTAAAATTAGACATGGTAGTATTGTTATTATCTCTGGACTAAAAGAAAGGTAGAGGTCATCCTTGTTATAAATTTATCATATGCTTATGGTCAATTTTAATTTATACTATTGTTTTTCCCCTTTCCCCTTTATGTTAGTTTGTATTTTAATGTCTGACTTTGAAACTAAATAAATATATTATTTTTAATAAAGGAGCTTATAGCCTTTCTATTCTATTTTTCTTCTTTTGTTAAACTGCAGCCTGAAACCAGGAGGCTGAGGAGAGCAATTCAGCTCTTATTTCTTCTACCATTTGACTATTTATCTGCCTTTATTTTTTATTTCCTACATTCTGTGATTTATCTTAATATGTTAACTTTTGCATTAACTTATACCATTTTATTTTAATTAACTAAATTGCAGAAACATTATAAAGGAAGAACCAGAAATTTAAATATTTTCAGCACATTAGCTATCTTGTTCACATTATAAAGGTTGGAGCTGTGCAAGTCATAGATTTCAGTTAAGAAATATGTATCTGATTGTGTGGGAGTCACACAATCTTGAAAAATATGAGATTTGCTGTATTTTATTTGTACATGCACTGAAGCACTATTTGAAATCAATTTCAAAGCATTGCACAACTCTAATCAAAATGATATTTAGTCACTGTGGTTGTAGAAAATGTGCTGGCGTATATTGAATGAAATATATCTTGGAGTTGGCGTTCTTCATTCATTTATTCAAAGAGATCTTCATTCAAGCAAGAGAAATAAGAAACAGAGTGTGCCAACTCACACAGCTTGTGCAGGAATGAACACAGCAAAAAAAAACAGAATCCCCAGCTGTGTTTCTTCCCTGACACAGAATGTGGATTGTGGAATACTAAAGCATTTATCACTCTGTTTGCTGGAGCCATTATGCTTCTTCATGAAGGTTAACAATTTGATCAAGTGATGGAAATACACATTTGCTACTTGAAGGGATGTCAGAGAGTTGTGCAAAATATTTGGAGAATCTCCGATATATTCCTGGGCTTTTTACCTGAAAATTAACTCTGTTCTTTTCTTTAAGAGTAATAATGGGCAATCCAATTTCTCATATATCCAACTCTCAATCTTTCATTATAGAATAATTTCACTTCTTCAGCATTATTTTTGTAGTCCTGTGATCCTATTCAGGATTCTTCAAATCTTTCTTAAAACAAGATGTTTAGAACTTGGCAGAATATTCAAGGTAGGATCTTCAATAAACCAATAAACAATAAGTCCCAACTCTTCTTTTTGAGAACATCTCCATTTCACTTTAAGGAACCTACTGTATTACTAGCAAGATCTTTAAACCTAGATTGAGGTGATAGTCGTCATTTCTACTAATTTGTCCAAGTAAGTTTTGTATAATAAAGTTTTTAAACATTGGATTCAAATGTTGTACTGATCCTTAGTTGATCCTAATGTCAGTATTCTTCAGTTATATAGTGGTCATTGAAGACAACCAGTCTTCAACCAGTCAATGCAGCCACAGCTGTCAAAATGCCCAGGGTTGAATATTCTGCTGAAATACGATATTACAAAGATCAATGATTTAAAGTCTGATCAATTCTGTCTTGCTGATATTAGCACCAATATCCAGGTTAATAACTTTTAAAGTTATTAAAATATAATAATTAGGTTCTGGTAATTAATCTTATTAATAAGATGTTAATTAATCTTATAAAAATTTAAAACAAGTTTGATGGATGTGTAAAAAAGCTAAAAGAAATTGGATACAAATATATGCATTAATTCATAAGATTTTAAAAACTAAATAGAAATAGATAATAGACAGTTCTGTTGAGACTAATAAACAGTAAATAGAAAAAAAGTCATGGTACTTTTTTATATATGACAACATCAGTATTACATGCTCAAAAACATAAATGTTTGATACTTCCCATAATAAAAAAAATGGTTGGTGATGATGAAACTTGCTAAATTAATTTTGATTAAAGAAAAAGAAAATATCTATATTTATGTTCTGCCTAGAAATCCTCTATAGCCCATTTGTATAAAACAGGAAAAATATGCACTTGCAATTTGTGGGTTTGGTGATTTATTTAAAAAATGAATTAAAAAAACTTAGCTTTTTTGGTAATCATAGAATAAGAGACATCTTTGTAATTATTCTTGTATTTGTGCAAAGAAAATCAGAAGCTTCTTCCTTTTTCTTTCTTTCTGCATTTTTGTTCTTTCTTCTCTCTGTCTTTTTATCCTTATTCTGTATTAATTTCTGTTAGTTTTTATGTTATATGACTGAAAATCTAATTTAAATAGTGTTCTATACTCAAACTTATCATGAGTACTAAAGACAGTTAAATATTTGTGACAGTCTTTCTTGCAAGTTTAAGGTCCCTTGAAATCCTACTTGATAAAAATGTATGAGTTCCATAGCTATTTTAAGTCAAGAATAAAGTTAAAATTAATGTTCTATAATGATTAATTAAGAGAATTAAGAAAGTCATAGGCCATGTACAAGAAATCATTCTCTTAACAAAAGACAAGAATAGCAGAGAAAGGACAGATAATGTAGCCTGAAATTTAGGCAGGTTTCCTCAATTGTTGATTTAGGATAGTGTCATGATGCAGGAATTTTCACTCTAAGAATGAAATTGATTCAAGACTGATAATTGTTGAACTTTGGAAGAGACAAGGCCTTAGTAATGTTCTCTAGGATGAATTGTCCAAGTTCACGATATTAAAAAAATGTTGGTGATTAAGTTAGCTCTCAGAGCATGTTTAAAATTTGGTGAATGAGTGGGTAGATGGGGGGAGGGAGGAAGAGAGGAAGGAAGGAAGGAAGGAAGGAAGGAAGGAAGGAAGGAAAACTATATAATAATGGTGTTACCACCATTCTGTACCTCTTCTCTTTTCACTGAATGTGGAGACAACTACATTTTTCTTCCATATGCATATTCAGAATTTTGAAAGCATATTGTGACTTTTCATTCAAAATGATAAGATCAGATTTACAGTTAAGACTGCCAAGATGGGTATAACTAGTAAAAAATATATATCATTTTATCCAAATTAAAATAATGGATTTACAATTTACTATCTTATTTAGAACATTTCTTATCACCATCCATTTTGCTTTGGCAGGTCACCACATTCTTAAAGAATATATTAATAGTGGGCTCTAATCTGCCACTATTTTTAAGCATACACACATACATAAATACTTAACACATTATTCTTTTGGAGCAAGGAATATTTTGCAAAGTAAAGAAAAAGTATAGTAAAAATTAATGAGGAAAAGACAACAAAAAGAAAATCTAAATCAAACCACCATTTCCATAAGCACCTTTTACTTAACTTATCTATTTCTATTCTTGGAAAGCATCTTTTACCACATTCAGTCACCAATGTATACATTGTCTGAGCTGCCAAGAAGTGACCCACATTTGACTACTTTCACACCTGAAGATGCCTGCTATAATTGCTGGCAAAATGTCAGGATACTAAATAGAACATAGCCTATTAGCCTAGAATTCTTCATCATTGGGCTGATGCTGACTGTGAAAGTTTCATTAGTATATTTTCAACTGATTTTAAGGATTTTCTTACAGCGGGGTATGCAGAGTCCAGTGACATTTGGAAACAGACAGACTTTAACAACTGGGAAATTGGTTCTACAACTGTCCTTTTTAATCTTGGAATATTAAAAGATTATAGAGTGTTTGGCAATATGTTGTAGATACCAGGATACTAAGTTGACTATTCTGTATTTAACTTAAAATTAACCTGAATTATAATGTGACATCATGAGTTATTCTTGACTCTCCACAAAAAGAATGGAACAGTTACAGCAAGACAATTTCACATGTATGTAAAACAATGAAATGTGCAGAAGTGGAGAAAAAGCCTCTCAACATATTTTTGAAATATCTAGTGCTAAATGTCTATACTATGCACTTTAGAACTTTGTTGGAAATATTTGCAATAGTTGATGAGTCACCAATAACAAGCAGCCATCAAATTGTTCACAGATTAATAAATATCTGTTAATGGTTCAGAAAATTCCTTTAGAACTTATTTATGATTTGATAAATATTACTTCATACTAAGTGCCTGAGTGAGCAATCAATTGGGAATATTTGTTTCTTTTGTGCTGTTTCCCCATGAACATTTTTTCACAGATTTCTAAATTATTGAGAAGATGCTTTTTAGAATATCCAATGGATGTGATTTTTAAAAGGCTTCATAATGTGAATAACATGTAGGCTTCCATTTCTGTAGCATTATAAATCTGATTTTATAGAAGTTAGTTTCCTGAATTTTGTCAACAAAAATGTATAATTTGTCTCTAAAATTTTAGGTTTTATATCAAAGACAGTGAAGAACTTCAAGATTTAAATAAAAAGTAGATATCACTGCATGCTAAGTTTATGTGAATATAATCATTTAGCTTAGAATCTGCAAGCATTTTAAGAATTGATAACAATTGCTATAACATGGGCTTTTGTTGAATGAAAAAGATGAACTTTGCTGAAATAATAGAGTAGGATATGACAGGCAACATAGGTGGCATTAGATCAGAAATGCTTCTCTGTACTGGTGAAGGAGAGCCCCCTCAACCAAATGGTATATAACCTCATTTATACTGTACATTGCACTCTTATATAAAAGATATAATCATAAGGCCCTTTCTCCTACATCTGTACGTCTAAAAGAGAACTTGGCATTTGTAATCTTCTGCTGTAACCGTTGTAACCACAAAATGTACCAAGTTGTATGCCCTATGTATCACAAAACTATGAACTTCTGCTTTTGTACTTTTCCAGTGAATCTCCCTTAGAATTACCTATCTGTATGCACAATGTATTATCCATAAGCGGAACTGAATATGCTATGTCACTGTCAAATCTCAAGAACCTATAAAAGTCTGCCTTAGGGCGTGGTTCGGGGCTCAGTCCTTGGCAGGTGACTGCACTGAGCCTATTGCTAGCAATACTCAATAAACCTGTTTTCTCTGGATCTCCGTGGTCTTGTCTCCTGACTTATTTACAGGTACTGATTGGGATTAGTAAATCCCGCTTCATTTCTGGCGAGCCAGCCAGGAGGCAACGGAATTTTTAAATTCCTCTGGACTGTCACCACGCTGTGGGAGGGTCTCGGAGGCTCGGGGAACCATCCCAGGCGCCATCGGACATCTTTTAGTCTGAGGGACTTCCCTGTGGAGCCGGCCCCTTCGCAGCATCGGTTGATGCCTCCAAGAACCACTTGAGGGAGACCAAGAGACCAGGTCCACTTCAACCCAGCTGGAAGGAGAGGAAAAGACGCCTGCAGGCAAGTATCTGGGTCCCTGGGAAGAGGTCCCTGGGAAGAGGTCCCTGGGAAGAGGTCCCTGGGAAGAGGAAATAACCACTAGCCTGTAACAGGGAAAGGCCTGATCACCCTCCCCTAAAGGCTAAAAGTGGGGGACGTAGGACGTCCCTAAAGGTTAAAGGTGGGGTCAGGGGGACCCCTGAGGGAAGTTTGTCTTGTATGACAGGTGCAGGGGGCACCCTTCCCTAAAGGTTAAAGGTGGGAGGTTTGTCTTGTGTGACTGGTGTGAGTGTTCCCCGCGGTTCTGTTCAGTGGCCGTCGAGAGTCCGGGACTGGCAGCCGGGGAAGTGTGATTGAAATCCCTTGGTGTTTCTCTGAGAGGGAAGGACCCCTTACCTCCCTCTCAAATCCCTTTTCCTACTTGTCTTGTCTGGGGCCCGGGGAGGAAGATGGGTGGAGGAGGAGGTACGCCACTCACCCCCTTGGCATGTGTGTTAAAACATTTTAAAGATGCCTACATTAGCCAAGACTACGGCATAAGGTGAAGCAGGCAAAGGTTACGGGTTTTCTGTGAGGTGGACTGGCCAGACTTCAGAGTTGACTGGCCAGTAACAGGGTCTTTGGACCCAGGGGTTGTACTACGAGTACACCAGGGGGTTTTCCACCCCACCAAAGGACACCCGGACCAAGCCCCTTATATCGATGTCTGGCTTAATTTGATACAACACCCCCCCCCGTGGCTACAAAAGTGCAAAGCCACAAGGTGCAGGCTATTAGTTTCACGCACCTTGCCACTCAAAAAAGGGAAGGCCCCATAGCTGACCGAACTCGTTCAAAGAATGCCGGACTGAGTGAGGAAGCTGATCCGTCTGAAGACGGCGTGGCATTCCTGAACCCCCTCAGAAGGGTGGATCAGTCCGTGGTTGAGCCAAACAGAGAACCAGTGATTGTCTCTGTGTTTCAGCACGTCCCTTTTACTTCATCGGACCTCTTAAACTGGAAAATGCATTATGGTCCGTTTAGTGACAAACCATCAGAGGTCACTGATTTGATTAAAACTATTGTAGATAGCCATAATCCCACCTGGCGGGATCTACGACAATTAATGGGTACCATCTTTAATCCAGAGGAGAGGGAAAAGATTCGGAATGCGGCTCTTAAAATTTTAAAGGGAACTATGCCAGCCCAGGACCTGACTTTTGATCGCTGGGTGGCTAGGAATTTCCCCTCCGAGGATCCAAGATGGGACCCCTATAAGATAGGGGACCTCAGGTCCCCTTGTTGTGCAGGCAATCCAGGCGGCGGGGAAACCCACCACCAACATGTCAAAGCCTTCTTTGGTGATCCAAGGTGCCGAAGAAGCCCCAGAAGCCTTCTATGCCCGGCTGTTAGATGCTTACCGCATGTACACTCCCATTGACCCCACACAACCTGAAAATGCTCGCATGTTGGCAATGGCCTTCATTTCTCAATCCGCCCCTGACATACGGCGAAAATTACAGAAGTTGGAGGGAGCTCTTGGGAAGTCGATGAGTGAGCTGATGGAGGTTGCAAGGAAGGTTTTTGCTAACAGGGATAAGATTGAGGAAAAGAAACAGGAGCAGAAAATGCATAAGAAAGCAGAACGGCTCGCTGCTGCCCTGATGGGAAGGCCTGCGGCCCGGGATGGGCCACGAATGGGCGGAGGCTCAAGGGGCCAGGGGTCAGGGGGACCCCTGGGGCGGAATCGGGGCCAGGGGTCAGGGGGACCCCTGGGTTGGAATCAGGGCCAGGGGTCAGGGGGACCCCTGGGTTGGAATCGGGGCCAGGGGTCAGGGGGACCCCTGGCGCCAAACCGGTGTGCCATATGTAAAAGGACTGGCCACTGGAAGGGAGAATGCCCCGACAGGGAAACGGCACGTGTCAATGAAGGGAACCAGGGAGGCTTTGCCAGAAAAGACCACTGTGGACGAGGCAGACCCTTTCAAGGGAGGGGACGTGGGACGTTTAACGCCCCCCTCATTGGTCTAGCCGAAGTCGAGGAATGGGAGTGAAACAGACCGGGTTCAGCCCGCCTCCCAGAACCTATGGTCAGATTAAATGTTGGAGGCAAGCCTATATCCTTCCTAGTTGACACAGGGGCCACCCGATCCGTCATAACCAAACCCTTGGCTAAGCCCTCCCCGCATACCATCACGGTCCAGGGGGCCACAGGCCAACCAATTCAACGCCCTTTCCTCAATCCCCTAATTTGTCACACTGGGGGTAAAACAATAACCCATCAATTTGTGTATATGCCTGAGTGCCCCCTTCCTCTCTATACATTTTGGATCTTTAAAAATAGGCCAGCGCCTGCTGGGAGATCTAAAATAGATGGAGAAGTGTTTGGATCTTTAAAAATAGGCCAGCATCGGCTGGGAGATCCAAGCTAGAAAGAGCTAGACAGAATGTCCCTTTTCTGTGGGCAGAGGACAACCCCCCCCCCGGTTTTGCTAGCTATCAGACGCCCATTGTTGTCGAGGAGCTCCCTGCCAAAACTCCAGTTCGCCTTCGTCAGCGGGCCTACCCTAGGCACATTATGCAAGCTATTCAGGAAGTCATTGATCTCTATCTGGCTCATGACATTCTGGTCCCTACTGAGTCGGCCTGGAACACCCCTATTTTGTCTATTCCAAAGGGGGATGGCCGCTTCCGCCCGGTTCAGAATCTAAAGCCAGTTAACTGCGCAACTGTGACTATTCATCCTTTGGTCCCGAACCCTTACGTAATTCTGGGATTAATCCCCCAGACTGAGTCTTGGTTTTCAGTCATAGACCTCAAGGATGCCTTCTTTACCATCCCTGTCCATAAAAGGAGCCAGCACCTCTTTGCTTTCGAATGGGAAAATCCAGCAACTGGTCGCAAACAGCAGTATACTTGGACCAGGCTACCTCAAGGTTTCAAGAACTCCCCCACTCTGTTTGGTAATGCCCTTGCAGCTGATTTGGATGCCCTACACCTCCCGGAACCAGACGTCCTTTTACAGTATGTTGATGACCTTTTGGTCACCGGCCAGTCAAAGGACATCTGCTGGGAAAACACTTATGACCTGTTACACCTTTTACAGCGCTTGGGCTACAAGGCTTCTCGGAAAAAGGCACAATTGGTTTTGCATAAGGTCAGATACCTAGGCTATGATATTGAGCCTGGGAAACGCACCTTGGGTCATGAAAGAAAAGAAGCCATCTGCCGCCTCCCCACCCCTCGGACCAAGAAGGATCTCCGGGGGTTTCTGGGGGCTGCTGGGTTTTGCCGCATTTGGATTCCCAACTTTAGCCTCCTTGCAAAACCCCTATATGAGGCAACCAGAGGCAGTGACCGTGAGCCGCTCCTCTGGCAAAAAGAGGAACAGAAAAGTTTCTCAAGTTTAAAACATGCTCTTATGCAAGCCCCTAGTTTAGGCTTGCCAGACTTAGAAAAACCTTTTCAGTTATTTGTAGATACTAAACAGAATGTTGCTGTTGGGGTTCTAACCCAAAGGTTGGGCACCTGGCATCGCCCTGTGGCCTATCTTTCCAAGCAGCTGGATCCTGTTGCAAGGGGTTGGCCTGCTTGTCTGAAGGCTGTTGCTGGCACTGCTCTTCTTACTCAGGAGGCCAGCAAACTAACCTTTGGACAAGAACTTGAAATCCAAACCCCTCATGCCCTCAAGGCTGTCTTGGAAACAAAAGGCCATTTGTGGTTAACCAATCCCCGAATGCTTAAATACCAAGGCTTGATAACACACAACCCCATGATTGTTTTAAAGCAATCCACTTCCTTGAATCCTGCTACTCTCCTCCCTGAGCCCGATCTTGACACCACCCATGATTGCATTCAAACTATTGAGGAAACATATGCTAGCCGCCCTGATATGTCAGATGTCCCACTTCCTCATCCTGATCACACACTTTTCACTGATGGCATTAGTTTTCTCCAGGATGGAGTTCGCAAGGCTGGATATGCTGTCGTCAATTTGATAGATATCTGGGAAGCCGAGCCCCTATCTCCTGGGACTAGTGCACAGTTGGCGGAACTTCATGCTTTGACTAGGGCCCTTGAACTTTCTAAGGATCTAAAGGTTAACATTTACACTGACTCGAAGTATGCTTTTTTGACTGTCCAAGTACACGGGGCATTGTATAAAGAAAGAGGACTTATTACAGCAGGGGGAAAGGACATCAAGTATGGTCCTCAGATTCTCCGCCTGCTGGACAGTGTCTGGGCCCCTCAGAAGGTGGCTGTCATGCACTGTAGAGGACACCAGAAATCACCGTCTGACACACAAATGGGTAACCACAGGGCTGACCAGGAGGCCCGCCTTGCTGCTTTCAAACCTTTCAAACTGCGGGCCCACTGTCTCACCTTATGGAACCCCCCAACACCATTCAGCCACACTACAGCACACTTGAAATTGCCCAAGCCCATGAACTGGTCGCTTCCCTACAGGGGGGCTGGGGGGTCCTACCGGATTCTCGCGTTTTCCTCCCGGGCAACCTGCCTTGGGATGTGGTCACACAAGTTCACCAACAGTTGCACCTAGGCAAGACTGCCTTGGCACATGCTTTGCTACGTGAACTGTATATCAACAAGGTCCACAGCATTGCTGCCAACGTCTGCTCCAGGTGCCACACTTGTGCAGCCAACAACCCTAGGACTGGACCCCAGCCTCCGCAGGGGCACCAGCCTAGAGGAGATTTTCCTTTTGACTCACTTATGATTGATTTTACTGATATGCCCCGCTCTGGTTCATACTCTGCTCTGCTTGTCATTATCTGTACTTACTCGGGTTGGCCAGAATGCATTCCCACTCACACCAAGAGGGCCTCTGAGGTCACTAAGGCCCTCTTGCAGCTAATCATTCCTCGTTATGGCCTACCCTCTAGAATCTCGTCCGATAATGGCCCTGAGTTTATTCACAAGGCTACACAAAAAAAAATTTTCTACTATGCTGGGCATCCACTGGCGCCTTCATTGTGCTTTTCACGCTAGCAGCGGTTCTTTTGTAGAAAGGGTTAATAGGTCTATCAAGGATAAACTGGCAAAGATTTGTCAGGAAACGCACCTAAAGTGGCCAGATGCTCTGCCGATGGCTCTATTTGCTGTGCGTTGCACTCCTCGCAAAGATTTGCTTGTTTCCCCTTTTGAATTACTTTATGGGAGAATCCACAACTTAGTCCGGCCCACTGTTTCTTCCGTCGCGCAGGTGGGGGACGCTATTAAGCTTAAACAGCTCCAATCGCTTAATCAAATGGTCCATAAGTTCCAGGATTATGTTTTGTCTTCCCGTCCTCACTTGGTAGTAACCCCCACCCATAACATTTCACCGGGACAGGAGGTGTGGGTTAAGGAGTGGAAACGGGAACCCCTTTGTCCTAAATGGAGGGGTCCTTTCTCTGTAATTATGACTTCTCCGCTTGCTATTAAAGTTGCTGAAATTAAGCCTTGAATCCATTGGTCACGAGTCAAGGTTGCCGTGCCATCCACCTGGCTAGTGAAACCCCATCCAGTGCAGCCTTTGCGTCTTACCTTTCGTCGAGGGCGGTCCTCACCTCAGGCTACCCCTTCTGGTGACACCCGGAAGCTGTCCCTCTACGAACGGGAGCCGAAGTTGGAACCCTTGCTAAGTCACACCGGAAGCTGACTTTCTACGCACGGGGGAAGATTGGATGAAGAAGGCCTATTTTCTTTGTATTGAGTATTTATTTTCTTCTGCTAATGTGTTGGTTTTGCTCATGTAAGTGTGGATGCTGCTGCTGTGCACATTGTATTGACTGTGTTCTTTGTATACATTGTGTTACCACGTGTGATGTAGTAATCATAGAAGAAGTATTATCTCGTTACCTTGTAAGTTGTCTAGATAAACCCTCCTATTATACTCTCAAGCTTAGCCCCACCATGCAGGCTGCACTGCTGGATGCCGAAAGAGCTAAACTAAGAGAACAGACAGCAGATAAGTATGCCTATAAAATATGGAAGTGGACTGAACATGGTTGGAAGGTTTGGATCTGAGTGGATGTGGATGAGCCTGCTGTTGATAAGGGTTCAAAGCAATTTGGTATGTGTTCGTTACACCCTGCGCTCTGGGAGGAAGGTCCCCTCTTCGTAACCCTGATGGATGCTGCTCAGCATGGTTGTTGTTCTTTTGTTTGTTGGTATTGTCATTAACGCTCTTTATCTCTCTTGCGTTCTGCTGGGAACAGGGGGGAAGAGGAGCTTGGCAGAATCGCCTTGCTTTAGATTATTTGTTAGCTAAAGAGGGAGGTGTGTGTGGCAAGCCAATCTCACTAATTGGCACATGTCCCTGTTCAGACATGGAGAGGCTTCAACCTAGCAGATGCCTTCTCGGGATGGTTCCCGAAATTGCCTGGTATACAAGCTATCGTTGCTCTCATTGGCCTCATTGCAGCTGGATGTGTTATTTTGCCTTGCATTCTCCCTATCTTTATTCGCACAATCACCAGCACTCTATCTTTATTGGTTGAGAAGAAAGCTACCGCCCAAGCTATGGCCTGGTGGGAATATCAGAAACTTGTGGAAATGGAAGAAGATAACCCCATATGTGAAACTTCGCAGTAATTGCATTACTTGGCTAAGTCTCAACAGGGGGGAATGAAGGAGAGCCCCCTCAACCAAATGGTATATAACCTCATTTATACTGTACATTGCACTCTTATATAAAAGATATAATCATAAGGCCCTTTCTCCTACATCTGTACGTCTAAAAGAGAACTTGGCATTTGTAATCTTCTGCTGTAACCGTTGTAACCACAAAATGTACCAAGTTGTATGCCCTATGTATCACAAAACTATGAACTTCTGCTTTTGTACTTTTCCAGTGAATCTCCCTTAGAATTACCTATCTGTATGCACAATGTATTATCCATAAGCGGAACTGAATATGCTATGTCACTGTCAAATCTCAAGAACCTATAAAAGTCTGCCTTAGGGCGTGGTTCGGGGCTCAGTCCTTGGCAGGTGACTGCACTGAGCCTATTGCTAGCAATACTCAATAAACCTGTTTTCTCTGGATCTCCGTGGTCTTGTCTCCTGACTTATTTACAGGTACTGATTGGGATTAGTAAATCCCGCTTCACTGGTAGTCCTCATCTTATGACAAAATGGATTCTCCTTAAAAAACAGAGTCCCCTATAGTCATCTGAGAAGTATGACTTGCTTTCAGAATAGCACAGGTTTGCCATTAGGCTGGCAGCCTCTGTAAGAAAGCTGAGTCTCACATCATATCATGGGGTACAGGTGGGCTTGCTGATCATGTACGTGGCTCCCTGCCACATGGCAGCGGCCCTGCCTAAACTGCTCAATGTTATAGCCGGGGTAGCGGTTGATACCCCGAGGCTTATGGTCATGTGGGATTTCAACCTGCCATCCATCGGTGAAGTGTCTGAGGCAGCGCAGGAGTTCATGGCTTCCATGACCGCTATGGATCTGACCCAGTTAGTGCATGGCCCTACCCACACAGGGGGAAACACTTTGGACTTGGTTTTTGTCTCTGGTCAGTGGCTGAATGATCTCAATATTGGGGATATAGTGACTGAACCCTTGTCGTGGTCAGATCATTCTCTCCTTCATTTTGACCTTCGAATCGCTACACCCCACAGCAAGGAGGCAGAACTGATGAGGTGGTTCCGCCCCAGGCGCCTGATGGACCTGGATTGGTTCCAGGTGAAGCTTGGGCCATTTCCTGAGGCTCTAGCTCATGGCTCGACTGAAGACCAGGCGGCCGCCTGGGATAGGGCGGCTGCTGGAGCTTTGGATCAGGTCGTGCCTTTGCAGCCTCTGACTCGGTGCCAATCTCGCTTGGCTCCTTGGTTTACCGAGGAGCTGAGGGAGATGAAGCACCGGAAAAGACGCCTGGAGAGTGGTTGGAGGGCCAGCCGGTCTGAATCTGACCGAGCACTGGTAAGGTCTCATATTAAGACTTACCTAGTGGCGATAAAAGTGGCAAAATGTAACTATTTTTCTGCTCTTATTGCGTCATCAGATAATCACCCGGCCGCCCTGTTTAGGGTGACCCGCTCCCTGCTCCTTCAGGAAGCGCGGGAGGACCCCTTGGAGGGCAGAGCCGAGGATTTTGTACAGTATCTGTATGATAAAATCGCTCAGTTTCGGGAACACCTGGACTCCAACGGGGTAGATCCATGGGGGAGGATGGAGCAGGTCTTGAGAATATTATCTGGGAAGAGTTTGATTTTGTGACTCCCGAAGACGTGGACAGGATACTGAGTAGACCGAATGCTACCACATGTTTATTGGGCCCGTGTCCCTCCTGGTTGGTGCTGGCCTCTTGGGAGGTTACACGAGGCTGGCTCCAGGGGATTATAAATGCTTCTTTGAGTGAGGGTGTCTTTCCCGCTGCCTTGAAAGAGGCGGTGGTGAGACCTCTCCTCAAGAAGCCTTCCCTGGACCCGGCAGTGTTGGCTAATTACCGTCCAGTTTCCAACCTTCGCTTTGTGGTGAAGGTTGTTGAGAGTGTGGTAGCACGACAGCTCCCTCAGTACCTGGATGAATCGGCTTATCTGGATCCGTTCCAGTCGGGCTTCAGGCCTGGGTACAGCATGGAAACGGCATTGGTCACATTTGTTGATGATCTCTGGAGCGCTTGGGACAGGGGTTGTTCCTCTGTCCTGGTCCTATTAGACCTCTCAGCGGCTTTTGATGCCATCGACCATGGTATCATGCTGCACCGGCTGGAAGAGTTAAGGGTGGGGGGCGGTGGTTCTCCTCCTTTCTGTCCGACCAGTTGCAGTCTGTGTTGGCAGGGGGGCAGAGGTCGACCCTGAGGCCCCTTGTATGTGGGGTGCCACAAGGGTCGGTCCTCTCGCCCCTTCTGTTCAACATTTATGTGAAGCCGCTGGGTGAGATCATCCGTGGTTTCGGGGTGAAGTACCACCAGTATGCTGATGACACTCAGCTGTATATCTCCACCCCGGCCCACCCCAATGATGCCCTTGAAGTGATGTCCCGTTGCCTGGAGGCTGTACCGATCTGGATGGGGAGAAACAGAATCAGGCTCAACCCATCCAAGACCGAGTGGCTGTGGTTTCCGACATCCCAATATAGTCAGTTGGTGCCATCACTGACTATTGGGGGCAAGTCATTGGCCCCCATGGAGAGGGTTCGCAACATGGGTGTCCTCCTGGACTCACAGCTGTCTTTAGAAGGGCATTTGACGGCTGTGGCTGGGAGGGCATTTTATCAGGTTCACCTGATTCGCCAGTTGCGTCCCTTTCTGGATAGGGACTCATTAAATACGGTCACTCATGCCCTCGTCACTTCCCGCCTGGACTACTGCAATGGTCTCTACATGGGACTCCCCTTGAGGAGCACCCGGAGGCTCCAACTGATCCAGAATGCAGCCGTGTGGGTGGTTATGGGAGTGACGTGGTGCTCCCATGTGACACCCCCCAAGCGAGCTGCTCTGGCTCCCGGTGGTCTTCGGGTGTGCTTCAAGGTTTTGGTTACTACCTTTAGAGCGCTCCATGGCCTAGGACTGGGGTATCTACGAGACCACCTTCTGCCACCAGTAGCCTCTCATCGACCAGTACGCTCCCATAGAGAGGGGCTTCTTAGGGTGCCGTCGGTCAAACAGTGTTGACTGGCAGCCTCCAGGAGGAGAGTCTTCTCTGTGGGAGCACTTGCCATCTGGAACGAGCTCCCCCTGGAGATACGGAGGATCACTGACCTGCGCGCTTTACACCGTGCCGTCAAAACATTCCTATTCCAGCAGGCCGGCCTGGCCTAACCTCTTTTTAAACTGTTTTTAAATTTTTACAATTTTAAATTTGTCTTATAAATTTGGGGTGTTTTACATTTTGTTTTCTGGGCCAAGTTATTTAATTGTATTTTAATGGTCTTTTAACATTTGTATTATATGTATTTTATCTTTTGACTGTACACTGCCCTGAGTCCTTCGGGAGTAGGGTGGTATACAAATTCAAATAATAATAATAATAATAATAATAATAATAATAATAATAATAATAATAATAATAATAATAATAATAATATCATCATATTGCATTGAATTGGCCAGACTACTCTGCAAAAAAACAGAAAGGTAGATTGAGTGCTGCTGTGCCCTGAAGCTGGATGAGGAGCAGTCTTGGGTGGCTGGATGGGAGGGAGGTCTGGGTCTACATCTGATGCTGGTTGTTTCTGCTGACCAGCTTTAGGCTTCCTTCCATGACTGAATTGCCAGATTTGGAGTTGGCTGAGGTCTGAGACAACTCTAAAAAATAGGTGCAGAGCACCAGGTGCCACTGGGATGTGAAAAACTTTGGGAGACCCAGAATAGATAGTCCTATGTCTGTGAAAGGCCTCCAAGGGCCTATGTCATCCATGAGGTAACCCATGAACCACTTAACAACCAGCATGTTCATTTATTGATTACAATGAGAGCAGGGATAGGGATCATTGTTAGATTAATGGCCACCACAACATGCAAATCTAATGGAAAAACTCTATTATGGTCATAAGTTGAAGACTACCTATACTAAAAAACATTATACCTGTTGTGCATTGTCATTCATAATTATGTTTATATTCATGTTTCATACACTTTTTAAAAAATACAGTATATCTTTATAATACAACTCTTGAACACTTGTACTCCTTGAAAATGCAGATGAAGATGTAAATATTTAAATCAGGGCCCCCCAAACTCCTCAGCTAATTAATCTCTCTGTGTTTTTCAGATTGTTCATCAATTTGGAAACATTTAATATATGAAAATAATTTAATAAATGCTACTTTAACTAATAATACTACAAATAATAACAATAATCTTCCAGTAAGACACTACCTTGATGTGGTTGTGGGATTTGTGCATTGTAAGGAAAATGAAAGCTATGCAGGAAGTTCAACCATACTGGAAAGGTCTCATCAGAGGAGTCAGACAAAGAATGTCTCTGCCATAAAAAAATATGATGAAGTGTAAATTACAGAAACTCATACCAGCTTGGTTGCCACCCATGTGAACAAGGACTACACTAGGTGTTGCAGTTCCTGGACATGTGGTGAAAACTGGGCTACAGGACTAAGGATTATTGTCTCAGGAATGAGGGCCAGCAGCTACAGACCTAGGAAAGAAATATATAGTGAGTGGAAACAAAAAAAATAATGATCAAAAAAATAATGATCAACCTTAAGAACAAATGCATACAAAGCCAGATCTGAGAAGACAACAATAGACAGCAAATATCACCTCTGCAAAGAAGCTGAACAATTAGTTAACCATCTGATTAGATGCTGTAAGAAGATTGCACAGACTGACTACAAACAATGGCATGTCAAAGTAGCAACAATGGTAAAATTGGAAGTTCTGCAAGAAATACCATATGTTTGGTTGGACTATAACATAGAGAAACTCAGAGAAATGAAGAAGCAGAATTCAAACAGTTGGGTATATCATATCAGACTTAACAATTGTCTATATGAAAGACAAAAAAGTCTAAATACTGACACGGCAATACTTATAGACAGCATAATAGAAGAGAAGGAATTGGAGAAGATAACAAAATGCAAGGTCCTACAAATAGAAATAGACAACTGTGACAAAGGAAAGCAAAGGTGGTACCAATAGTAATAGGTACCTTGGGTACAATTCCAAAATAACTAGAGCACCACTTGAACACCATCGACATTGGCAAATTCACCACCAGTCAATTGAAGAAGGCAGCTTTATTTGAAACACTTACATCCTGCAACAATACCTTTAACATCATCAAACATCCACATCTGCCTATCTCAGGTGTTTGGGAAGGACTCCATAGGTGGATAGAAGTGCCAAATCCAATCTGAACATCTGGATGACTATGCAACAAACCATAATAACAATTGCAATGACTTCTTGGATAGTCTGATTGACCATTAGAAGATGATACTTACCACTTTAGGAAACCCTGATTTAAATGAATCTTATTAAAGATTTCCTGGTGGTATTATCAATTTGACACAGTGTTTGTAGACAGGAACAACCAATGAAGATGTAGAATGGGAACGTATGCTCAGTACTGGAAAGAGGAAAAATTACCACAGAAGAACATGTAATTAGTAAGATATTAGAGTGCGTCAAAATGAATAAACTAACACTTGAGATTAACGAAAGAGAGAATACGGAATACTACACTGTGTGGGAAATGTGGTATAAGTGGATGGAGAAAAGAAACAAAATGTATAGCATGAAGGGCACAAGGAATACTCAATAATGACTAAATAGAATTGAGCATTACCATTTGTACGATCTTTTAAACTATAACTAATGCAAACATACAATATTATGTAAATAATGTGTAAAAATGCATATATATTATACGGAACCAAAAAATGTTGAATTGTACTATTATATATCACAATAAAAAACCAATTAAAAAAAGAAGAAGATGTAGAATGGGAATGAAGCAAACATAAAGAACCAAGAATAAAAGCAGAGGATTTAGGAAGCTGTCTAAAGTTCTCAGCTCTGCTGAAGAAACAAATTTTTTTTATTGTTCATATCCCAGAACACCTATAAGAGGAAATCAGTTTGTTGCTCAGAGCTTTAGGACAGATGAATTTTTTTCATGCTAGTATCCTTCCAATATGTCACAGCAGAAAATTCCATCCCAGACATCACTCTCACTATGTGACTTAATTGTCTGCATGGAGGCAAGATCACCACTGTTCTGAATATAAATGCAAAGTGAGCTCCCACTTGGCAAATGAAATATTTGACATACTTTTATGTGAACATTTTCTGAGCAGTGCCACACTCACACCAGGTAGCAATGCAATGTTCATCATTAGTGCTGAAGAAATCTCAAAAGAGACAATTAAACTAAAGAGTCCACTTAGGCAGCAGATGCCAAAGTTTCAGTATTAGATCTATTTGTCATAATACACAGTCTCTTGATAATAATGTGCAAATAACAACAGCATCATTAACTCTCTTTCCTCCACCCACAAATATCTCAAAAGTGCTTTAAACTGGGCCGTGTAAGTTGCTTACTAAATGCGGGAATGATTCAGTATAGCAGCTGGCTTACTCACAAAATATTTTAATAATTATTTTTAGCTTGTTATTAAACACATAATACAATTAATGGCTCTTCAAGTAAACCACCTTCTCAGTAAAAGCAATAGGGAATGGTTCTAAGTGTCAGATTATGTTGGACCTTGATCTTTAAACCATCAAAATGGCATAATTAATTCCCGCTCAGACACTATATATTAAAACTCTGAATGTTTTTATTCTGTTTGCTAAATGATACATTTAAGATTCCTCACACATTGAGATGCAGTGCACTGCCTTTGAAACTATAGAATATTCATTAAAATACACATTTTACATATCTATAGATGAGCAGCTCCACAGTTTAATTACAGCTTGATTTTCTTCTATTTTACAAAAACAATGGGAAGCATTTAACTGAAGCTTATTTATATACTCACAGAGAAGTATGTCTCTATTGTTTGGGAGAAAAAGGTAATATGATTGGAAACGAGTTGCAAAACAACTGCAAAAACTGTGTGCCTTAGCATTTATAAGAATACATACATCATAGCATTAACAAACCATTACACTCCTGAAGCATTGTTGAAGCATATATTAGGTAGGCAAATAAAGCCTACCTAATACATGCAGATTCCCCCCTTCTCCCTAGTTTTACCTTACCTGTCAAAAAGCCACAGTGAATTTGTAGTTTTGAATGAAAATATTTTCCATGAACATAGTAAATGCTGCAGGTTTGTATTAGAAAACTGGCATCTTAATGTGTTTTTCAGTATACATAAATGCTGTATTAAACATTACCTTTATAATATTAAAATAGATAGAAATATATATGTATATATGCATATAATAGATGTACAAAACTTTTCAAAGATAGCATGTAGCACAACACTGCCATCCACATACCAATATAAGATATATATAGAGAGATGTAACGGTAAGCTTTCTGATAAAACGTAAGACATTCCTTTAGCCAGGCCCTCCTTTACTGATATGATATGCCCATTTCCATTAGATAACTATCTAACCTTTTTCTCTTCGTGTGCCAAAAGCACACCCATAATGCAATGCACCCCCGACGCATGGGCACATGACCTCCCCACAACTCCCCGTGCATGTGCATGCCCCCATACTCACCCGCGCCCCCCACACGCATGCATAGTGGAGCTGAGCTGGGCAATGGCTCATGTACCTGCAGAGGGCTCTGCGTGCCAGCTGTGACACATGTGCCATAGGTTAACCATCACGGATCTAGACTACGTTGGAAAACTTCCAGTGAAGAGGAAGAAGCCATTCGGTGCAGTAACTTATTCCTCTAGTGACATTTCTTACTGTCAATAATTTTTTACTAATATATAATCTGTATCTTCTGTCTTACAGTTTCATTCCATTAGTTCTAGTAATTGTCTGCAGTAAGTGAGAATAAGCCTAACCCTCCACAATATGGTTGCATTTCAGATGTTTGACAGCAGCAAGCAAGTTCCTTTTCAGTCTTCTTTTCTGCAAGCTAAACATACCTAGATCTTCTAACTATTCTTCATAAGACTTAAGACACCAGTCATTTTGCCCTTTTGGTCGCCACACTGGCTCAAGATTATCTTTATATTTTTAAACTGGGAATGTAGAACTGAATCTAATACTCAAAGTGAGGTTTGACCAAGGCAGAATAGAGTGGGTAGTTGCTTCTTGCTCTGGATTCAATGCTCATCTTAATTCTTCTCACAGATGTAACTCTTTGTAGATGTATTACAGTACTGGGATATGTTGAACTTGTAATTCATTTGTACATCCAAGTCCTTCTCACATGTACTACCCTTGAGCCAGAATCTGTACATGTTTTTTTTTCTTAGTTTCATTTTCCCTTCTTAGATTTAATTCTACTTGTATTCTACCACTGTTCTAGTATGTGTGTTTCTGAATTTTTCCTTCTGCTCCTAAGCATCAGCATTCTCTCACATCTTTATGTCAACTACATCCTTTATTTTTGAGCTTGCAACACAAGCTGCTTAGTTTGCAAACAGAAAAATTAGTCAAAGGCAGTGGTGAGTTTCTACCAGTTTGTCCCAGTTCAAGCAAACTGGTAGAAGCCCACCAAGAACCGGTAGAGGCGGCGGGAGGCTCCACCCACCCACTTAGACATCATCAGGGACACTGAGCATGCGCAGAAGGTTCTGCGCATGTGCAGAAGTGCCACATGTGAGCGAAACAAGTGGGCATACGAGCACGCTCACATAGCGAAGGTAAGTGGAACCCACTACTGTTCTGAGGACTACACAGAAGTCTGCTGGGGTATGCCAAAGTTACGTTTTCAGTAAGGTTGGTGTGTTTGTAGGACCTCAACTTTATGGTAAGACAAGATAGTCTGCTGTACCCATTCTTCAACAAAGAAAACAATTTGGGCCCAGTCCTTCATTTCTCAAGACCAGTACATACTGTACATCTTTAATCCAGCCTTACTGATATCACTTGGTAGAAGCACTAATAACCACAGAAAAACTAACCTTTCTCACTAGAGTTCATAAAATTGATCTATATATAATTCTATAACCCTAAATAAATACATCTGGGTTGTACATCTGGGTTTTTGATATGCATTCATGCATATCAGCATGCACATACTTTTGTTTTTTTTCTGGGCAAAGTTACTTGAAGTTGTTACGATTCTCACTAATTAAATCTTATCAGCGGAAAAAGTAAAGGTAGAATTGGTAAAAGTGCCCTAAGGGCCAAGGTAAAGTCTTCCCTGAGATTCTAGTAAAGTCTTCCCTGAGATTCCCTAGGTGACATGGGCAGAGCCAATTTCATTTACCTCTTTGCAACCTCCAATTTGGCCCTGCCCCCCAAGCTAATTATAACAGTGGCTGCTGGTAGAGGCAATCCCTGAAGGGAGAGATTGGAAGACAATTGATTCTATATGAACATACCAGATTGGCAAAAATAGTTGGGAGAAGGTAATCCCAAAGATATCTGGATCCTAAGTTATTAAGGTCTTTAAAGTGTCAATTAGTACTTTGAATTGTATTTTGAAGCCAAATGACAAGCAGTGCAGCTTTTGAAAAAATATTGTGTATATTTCACTACATGGGGAGAAAATCAAATGTTACTTAGGAGTATTTGCCCTAACCTAACTGATTATTTAAGTTCTCTTTTTATTTTTATATTTTTGCATATAAACTGAATAAAATATATTTGGTCTGTGTCAGCCCTTTTCCTCAGTGAGACATCCTAATGATCTTTCATTTCACTTAGATCACGGGTGCCAAACTCGTGGCATCAGGTGACCATCATGTGACGTTTCATGACATTTTTGCCGTTTGCAGAGCTGGGGTGGGCATGGCCTGCGCGTGATGCATCCGGCCCACGGGCTGCCAGTTTGACACCCCTGACTTAGATGCTTTGCATTAGTTCTTGAGCTTTCTTATGCAAATCCAACATGTAGATCAACCTCTTTCAGCACTTCCAGTTCAATCTGAAATTATGAAGGTGACTTCAGTAATAATGCCAAACAATAACACATCTTCTTTTAGCTTTTAGAAGAAGGACTATATATTGTTCTATGAAGCACTTTTTATGAAATTGAAGCAGAAGAAATCCTTTAAAGTTTTGCAGACTCCTAAATTACATGCATTTTACCAATACTTAATGGAGAAACAGCTGTTACTCTAGCTGGCATGAGTATGTTTGAAAAAGGAATCTTTAATTCTCATTGCCTGGTCAAATATTACAGCTTATTCATTATCTCTTCTAGGAAAAAGCTTGAGCACACTCTCACAGGAATTAATTATGAAGCAATTAAGCCTTGTTAAAGCTCCTACTTGCTGCATTTACAAAATTTACAATACCGCAGATCACTCCCACACAATGGGGAAGGAGAGGAAAGAGGAAGTTGTAGGGCACCATACAATTCATTCTCAAAATTATTGTTCCCTAACAGCTGGTTCATTTTTTTTTTCTTAAACAATGACACTACCTAGGGTTTCTTTCTTGAATGTAAGATATTATCTTCAAAATAAGTTTCAGATGAGTTCTACCTTTCTGTAAAATGAGACATGCACAGCTACTAGGGAGATTAAAATCTAACTTTGTTCACTGCTTTTTATGCAGCAGTTAGAACAGTTGTCCGGATATTGGTAGGAATCTTTTTTAGATGAAATATGAATAAGATGATAAAAATAAGGTACTTTACATTCAATTCTGGATGCTATTGATATCAGTAATAGAGTGTTTAAGAGGTTCCCATAAAATGAAATAAAGAAAGAAAAATGAATAAGAAAATATTAATTGAGATTACAGAATGCTTTCAAAATAGTTACAACATTTAAATATTTAAAAAACATTGTATAAAATAGGACTGGGCAGCCTTCCAGTTATTTCTGAATATCTATTGTACATAATATCACAGACAATTAATCATGCATGATATGAATGATCGGCTGGAATTCAACAATATCTTGAGGATTACAAATTTGCTGCCCTGATTTGAAAGGAAGGAAAGCAGAACAATGACTTCCTGGAAAAAGGGAAAAGCAAACCGGCTTTGTTCTTCATAAATATACAGTAGTTAATATGGTTATAGAGAACTTTGAAGAGATGCTTTGATTTGATGAAGCTTTGATTAAATCACCCTATTAAAGCAGATTTACTAATAGAATCTAGCATTCACTCTGAAGCAGCAAATCAGACCAAGTGGCTTTAGAGTGCTTTGCAACCACCCATAATTCTCAAAAGATTCATCATTATTCTGGACAGTCTACAGAACACAACATGTCTATACAATATATAGTATAATGCAATACATAAAATACCAACTTCACTTTCATAGTCAGGCAGCTCATCTTTTTTCATTTTATTAAACTGTATTCTATTCAGACCAATAGTAGAGTGTGTGTTTGTGTCAAGATAACATTGTTTTGCCTCTCATTAAATTTTTCAGCTTTTTAATAAGGTCAGCTGAAAAGTTTAATTTTGTATAGTAGAATTTTATAGTTCTGGACTGGCCCTGCGAAATTAACTTAGCACTTAGAATATGAAATCAAGGTTGAACAACTCATCATATGACAAAGCTTCAGGGGTGAAATGCTGCCGGTTTGGGCCGGTTTACTACCCAAACCGGTAGTAAAAAATGCTACTGATTTGCCGAATCGGTAATAAAAAATGTAAAAAAAAATTCCAATCAGCTGAGCGATACACGATCGTTGGAACTTTTTTTTTTACTTTTTTGGCATTTTTTTACTACCAGCTAAGGCGAATAGGTAGTAAAAAAATGCTTTAAAAAAAAAAAAAAGGCTCCGACGATCACAGCTGTGCTGTGCGATCGCCCGAGCCTTTTATTTACTTTTTTAAAGCATTTTTTTACTATCTATTCACCTAAGCCGGTAGTAGTAAAAAAATGCTTTTAAAAAGTTTTTATAGGTTTTTATAGGTTTAATGGATATAATTAATCAATATGGACAAGTATCTGGATTTAAAATAAATGTAGGGAAAACAAAGATAATAATTAAAAATATGGTTACAAGTCAAAAAGAAAAAATAGAAAGAATAACAGGATTTGAATCAGTAAAGAAGGTTAAGTATTTAGGGTTTATATTACGACATCAAATGCGAAACTGTATAACTATGAATTGTTGTGGCAAAAAATACAGAAAGAGATGGAAAATTGGAAAAAAATGCAATTATCATTGTTGGGAAGGATAGCTGCAGTGAAAATGAATATTTTGCCAAAGTTCTTATTTTTTTTCCAGATGATACCAATACTGAAAAAAGATGGAAATTTGAATGAATGGCAGAAGGGTATTACTAATTTTGTGTGGACAGGAAAGAGACCAAGAATAAAACAAAAAATAATGCAAGATACACGTGAAAGAGGAGATCTCAAAATGCCTAATTTAAGATTGTATTACGAGGCAGCCATGCTCTCAGTAATTAGTGATTGGATTAATTCAACAGAAGACAGAATATTGAATATTGAAGGGTATGATTTGTTATATGGATGGCATGCATATTTACTATATGATAAAAGGGTGGATAAGAATTTTAAAAGTCATATATTAAGAAATGCATTATTACGTGTATGGAAAAAGTATCAATATAAATTAAATAATAAATTACCTATATGGACAATACCTAGACATATGACAGAGAATATAAGTGTGGAACAGAAACAAGATGTGATTACTTATAAAGAGCTTGGAAAGAGGCACGTTGCAATTAAAGTCTTTAGAGGTATTAAAGGAAGAAAGGAAAATTCAAACTTGGTTTCAGTATGGGCAGTTGTATACTAGATGGAAAGAAGATCAGAAAATTGGTATTTTGCAAAATGAAGAAAATTTAATAAAACAAATCAGGGATCAAAGTCCAATGCATATTAAAAGGCTGTATAATGCATTGATAGAAATAGATTCAGAAACCGAGTTAGTGAAGGATTGTATGATAAAATGGGCACAAAACTTTGGGGAATCAATAACCATGGATGTATGGGAGAAAATATGGGTTAGAAATGTAAAATTTACTCAAGCCCAAAACCTGAGAGAAAATTTTTATAAAATGTTTTATAGATGGCATTTAGATCCCAAAAAGTTAGCTTGTATGTACCGAAGTTTACAATCTACGTGTTGGAGATGTAAATGTGATGATGCAACGTATTTTCATATATGGTGGACATGTAAGAAAATTAAGGCATTTTGGATTAAGATATGGTGGATTATACAAAATATTCTTAAAAGGAAGATAAAATTTACTCCACAGTTGTTTTTATTGGGTATAATTGTAGACTGTACAGTTATAGAGACTAATCTGATTCTGAACTTAACAACTGCAGCCAGACTTTTGGTGGCGCAATATTGGAAGAAGGAAGAACTACCTACTATTGAAGAATGGACATTAAAAGTAGCTAATTTGTCGGAGATGGCTAAAATCTCTGCATATTTGAAGGATCGTTCGAATGAAAGATATGTACTGGAATGGAGAAGATGGATTGTCTATATACAAAACAAATATGGGACTAAAAAGTTGCAAATAGCTTATGAATGAAATATTTAGATGATTTTTCTTTTTACTTTGATATTTTGATACCTATGGGGGAGTTAAAGAGTAAGGGGGAGTTAAGAGCTTATAGTTAGTTTGTTTATGTTCGATTATGTTTGTTAAATGCAATACCCTGTATTTTGCTCTGGGAAGTTGGAGGGGGAGGGAGAAGGGAATGGGTGGGGGGAGGAGGGGGGAAATTTGTTTGTAAAATATTTTAAAACTTTTCAATAAAAAAAAAGTTTTTTAAAAGGTTTCCACACAGGCCACAGATGATCACCCCCCCCCACCGCGTGCTGTTCTACTTACCTTCCCAAGCCTCCTTTTGGTACGCACTGTGCATGCGTAGCTTGTGTTGTTTTTTTTTTAATTTGATTTATATGCCACCCTTCTCCGGAGACTCAGGGCAGCTTACAATGCGTTAAGCAATAGCCTTCATTCTTTAGTATATTTTATACAAAGTCAGCTTATTGCCCCCACAAACTGTGTCCTCATTTCACCTACCTTAGAAAGGATGGAAGGCTGAGTCAACCTTGAGCCTTGGAGAGATTCGAACCAGCAGAAATTGCAGGCAGCTGTGTTAATAACAGGGTGCATTAAACCACTGTACCATCAAGGCATCAAGGTGTTTGATGCGCACTGCGCATGCATGTATGCAGCTCACATTTGGCACATGTGCAGCCAGAGAACCGGTAGTAAACCGGTTCAGATTTCACCCCTGCAAAGCTTACTTTTAAATTCTTGATGGCTTTAGTTCTTCATTCTTTAGTGCTCTCACGATCAATAAATTCGTGTTGAGCTAATGTTTACAGGCATAGGCTAAAATATTTGCTGTCTTTAAGAATGGATGAGTTAGAGGGATATCATGGTACAAATGCCATACACTTTCAGGCTAACCCTAATGTAACCTCTTCTGTTGCATTATTCCACTGCCTCCATTTCCTATAGAAGAGTGACACGACACTAAGATAATGCTCAAGTGTTTTCCAAACTGAAAACAATACATGGTAACAGAAATATAAGCTGGTTTCAGGAAAATCAAAGGTATCCAGGATCAAGATACAAACATTAGATGCTCAACGGAGAAAGGAAGATAATTACATAACACATTTATTTTTGCTTTATTGATATAGACCACAACAAATTGTGAACACCCTTTAAAAACATGAGTACCACACCATGTCATCTAGATAATAATGGATTTGTATGTTGACAAGGAACAAACATGGAACAATTAGGTGGTTCAAAATTGGAAAAGGAGTGTGCTCAGAATGTATATTGTCTCATTCTTCATTTAGAATTATGAATAAAATAGAATTAAAAATAGAATTAAAAGTACTGGGAGAAAGGGTCCATGATGATACTCTTTTGAAGGCTTGAATCTAGGAAGATTTAAAGCATCTTTCTTTTGAAGATGAAAGAAGAAAATGCCAAAGTTAGTCTGCTGCTCCATATTAATAAATACATATTTTCCCACTCCCATTATGTCAACATAATCCTTCATTAATTCGCTTCGTTGTGAAGGTTGTTGAAACTGTGGTGGCGCAACAGCTCTCACAGTTCCTGGAGGAAACGGAACCAATCGGGCTTCCGACGCGGGCACAGCACAGAAACGGCATTGGTCGCTCTGGTGAATGATCTCTGGCAGGCTCGGGATGGTGATTGTTCCTCCATCCTGGTCCTACTTGACCTCTCAGTGGCTTTTGATACCATCGACCATGGTATCCTACTGCAGCGACTTGTGGAGTTGGGAGTGGGAGACACTGTTTTACAGTGGTTCTCCTCGTACCTCTCAAGTCACTTGCAGTGTGTGTATGGGCAGGGGGACAGAGGTCCACCCCAAGTCCCCTAAATTTTGGGGTGCCTCAGGGGTCGGTTCCCTCCCCCCTGCACTTTAACATCTATATGAAGCCGCTGGGTGATATCATTCGTGGCTTCGGGGTGAGATATCATCAATATGCTGATGATACCCAGTTATACATCTCCCAGGGTGGGGTGACCACCCCAGAGATGCCCTTTCCGTGATGTCTTGTTGCCTAGGGCTGGTGGGGGCCTGCATGGGTAGAAACAGACTCAGACTCAACCCCTCCAAGACTGAGTGGCTATGGATGCCGGCATCTCGGGTTTCAGAGATCCCATCACTTTTGATGGGTAGGGAAAAACTTACCCCTGTTGATAGGGCTCACAACTTGTGTGTCCTCCTGGATGCTCGGCTGTCCCTAGAAGACCACCTGACAGCCGTGACCAGGGGGTCCTTCGCACAGGTTTGCCTGGTGCACCAGTTGTGCCCTTTCCTGGACCAAGATGACCTTTGCACTGTCACTCATGCCCTGGTTATTTCCCGCTTGGATTACTGCAATTTCCTCTACATGGGCCTGCCCCTGAAATGCACCCAGAGACTCCAGCTGATCCAGAATGCAGCCGCATGGGTTGTTACGGGAGCCCCTCGTTACTCCCATATAACACCTCTCCTGCGTGAGCTGCACTGGTTACCAGTGGTTCTCCGGTCCACTTCAAGGTGCTGGTTCTCACCTATAAGGCCCTACATGACTTAGGTCCAGGATATTTGCAGGACCTTCTCCTGCCTACCTCTCACCATCCTGTTCACTCACATAAGGCTGCTCTCCTCAGGGTTCCGACGGCGAGCCAATGTCGTCTGGCAGAGCCCAGGGTTAGGGCGTTCTCTGTGGGTGCTCCCACCCTCTGGAATGAGTTGCCTACTGAGCTCCGGATGGCTCCTGATCTCCGCTCCTTCCGTCGGTACCTGAAGACTTGGCTGTTCAAGCAAATAGGCTGACTCTGATTCTGGGTTTTATTATTTATTAGTTATTAGTTAATTTGGTTTAAAATGGGATTTTGTTGTATATGTTTTTAACTTGTGTTCGCCACCCTGAGTCCTTCTGGAGAAGGGCGACATATAAATACATTAAATAAATAAATAAATAAATAAATAAATAAATAAATAAATAAATAATCCAATACAAACAGATAGAGAAGAAATTAAGTACTAACAGATTTGTTTTCCTATTTCCTGATCTGACAATAGCAGCAAGGATGGGAACTGCAACCATGAAATAAAAAAGAAGAAGAAAGAAATACTTGCTTCTGGGGAGAAAGACCATGATAAATCTAGAGAAAATATTATAATTTAGAAGAATCACACTGCCAATAGTAGTATATATGGCCAAGAAGGGATTTTCTCAATTTTAACATATGACTGGGACAGTTACATAATCAGACAGGATGAACTTGGAAAAACTGACACCTTTGAATTTATGCTTCTGGTATAGTGTTCACTGGATGCACTAACAATAAAGGTAAAGTTTTAGTATTCTGGATGCATAATGTGAAAACAAGGCTTTTGGGAGCTCTGATCTTAGAACAATTGAAACCAAGAGGAAAAGAGTCTGAAACAAGACAAATGACTACATATTGTCACTGATACCATAAACAACTATATATTGTTGAATAGTTTATATATTATTATAGAATTCTTTATAGGCCAAATGTGATTGGAGACACAAGGAATTTGTCTCTAGTGCATAAGCTCTCAGTGTACATACAAACAACCAAGTGATAGATCATAGATCATAGTTACAATCATTAATCACAAAATACAACAAGTGAAAATAATAGATACCATAGGAGAAAGTAGTAGAAAAGATGAGAAGATGAGAAAGATGAGAAGATAGGAATGATAATATTAATACAGCCCTACTACATCGGTAAATATCTTTAGTCCTAAGAGAGTACTGTGGGATTTAGGTGTTCAGCAAGGTGATGGCATGGGGGAAAAAGTATATTTGTATCTAATTGCTTTGGCATGCAATATCCTATAGTGGCATCCAGGGTGGGAGAAGTTGAAACAGTTTATGTCCAGGTTGTGAGGGATCTGTAGATATTTTCTCAGCTTCTTTCTGATTCATGTAGTGTAGAGATTGGAAGGCAGGCTGGTTGCAATTATTATTATTATTATTTTTTGCAGTTCTACATATCCATTGAAGTCTGTACCTGTTTGATTGCTATGCCAAACCAGACCGTTATTGAGGCACAAATGACAGACTCAGTAATTCCTCTATAGAACTGTATCCTTGGGCAATCTAAGCTTTCTGAGTTGACACAGGAAGAACATTCTTTGTTGTGCCTTTTTAATGATGTTTGTAGTGTTAGGTGTCCATTTCAAGTCACAATTCCTCCCATGTGCTATCCCCAACCAGTTTGGCATCTTTCACAGACCAATGTGACCTCATGGAAGGAAGGGGAAGGGAGAGAGGGAGGGAGGGAGGGAGGGAGGGAGGGAGGGAGGGAGGGAGGGAGGGAGGAAGGAAGGAAGGAAGGAAGGAAGGAAGGAAGGAAGGAAGGAAGGAAGGAATATTTCAGGTGCTCCATGCCAGCTTCTCAAAGAAAGACAAGAAAACTCGATGGGAAAACCAGCAGAAATCAAAAGTTCTTCCATTGTTTTTTTCCCCTACCCATAGTCATTCCCATTCCCTACCCAAGATTTGGTTGACATCATGGCAAACTGTTATTCAACAGTTCATTAACCATTGTGAGTTACTGAATGTCTGAACAATAACATTGAGTATTGTCCTGATGCAACAAATTATTGCTAGCAATAATAAAATCTGTCCAGGAAGAGGCCAAACATCTGCACTGACTGTCCTCATATTCTAGAAAATTCAGTGATCACAGAAAGCAAACCTATATCATCCCAAACTTATACTACATGAAAAGTTGAATTAAATGCTCTTTTGAATCCTGCCCAGAAGGTCTAGGACAACTCACAGTGGCCAGGATGGTATATATGGCTGTGTGTATGTGGCCATGTGGGTGCAAATGGTTGGGTGGCTTCAGCGGTGGGATTCAAAATTTTTACTACTGGTTCTGTGAGCGTGTCTTGGTGGGCGTGGTATGGCTTGGTGGGTGTGGTTGGTGGGCGTGGCAGGGAAGAATACTGTAAAATCTCCTGATCAGCTGGAAATTGAGATAGATGGGGGAGGGGCCAGTCAGAGGTGATATTTACCGATTCTCCGAACTACTCAAAACATCCACTACCGGTTCTCCAAAACTGGTCAGAACCTGCTGAATACCACCTCTGGGTGGCTGGCTTGGCATGGATGAGTGGGTGTGGATGGCATGGCACAGATGATTTGCTATGGATAACTTGGCAAGGCTAGCTCGGCATGACTGGGTGGACATGGCCAGATGGACACACAGTGTGTTCTGACCCAGCCTTCACGAGCCTCAAATGAATAGCCTACTCATGAGGAAAACCCCTTTTTATTAGAGAGGCAGGAATTCATGGCATTCACTCACAAAGCTCCAACTCATACCTCCATAGGTGATTCACAAGCCATAACAGTCTCTGAGTTTCCTACAGGGAGCTTCAATTAGCACTTCAATCCCAACACAATGATTGACCTGGTTAGCGGCAAGGTTAGTGGCAAGGAAATCCTGGCAAAGAATCCGCAAGAAGGATTCTTCTGGAGCATGAATGGATGTCTCCGAAACCCACTCCTCCCACATCCCTCCTCCTTATTAGCTCAGCCGGGGAGGGGCTTGTTAACGTCTCCTTCTTTTCCTGGATAGCTGGCCCTCAGTCCTGCATTGCTCTGCTCTCCTCACTTCTCTGCACATATGCACATCTAGGACAGGGCCCAGCTATTTCTCCCCTTCGCTCATTTCAGGCCCTGAAAACAGCTGTGTCTCCACCTGAGCGTGAGTAGATGGGCCCTGCTCTGCATCTGAGACCTCCTGTTCTTCAGAGCCAGCTCCGATGGTAACCCAAGCACCCCTTCCATCTCATCTGACTCATCTGACTCAACTGCCATCTCCACTGGCAGTCGACGAACCATAACACATGGGTGGGTGTTGTGAATAAGCGCAGAACCAGTTATCCTGATCAACTGAACATGGCATCCCATCAGAAGAAACATCAGATGGTAATTGCCGGCCAACACTTTAACCACCCCACCACATTTATTAGGGAACTTAGGAAAGGAAATTTCTATTCTGCATTACTTTTGCATTAATCTTCCATTTTTAAAGTGGCACTTGAGCTATATGCATTGATTTCAAATATAGATATTCCATAATATTTAAATGTATAATGAGAAAATTAAAGAAAGTGTTGTGCAAACATTTCTAAATAAATAAAATTTGGATTTTAAGAGAAACTCTGATTTTGTATATAAATTCAAAACAACATACAAAAATACACATACAAAAATCATATTTACAATAACAAATTTATATTCTTTGATCAGGTTGTAGGTGCTGCATGATGAAAACAGATATTACATTAAAACAGAAATAATATATTTTCTTTGCAAATATTATATATCTATGAGCAAATGAACTTTGCTTGAACTGATACATCACAGACTTACTGGATCTTTATGACCTTTGAAAAGTCTTAGTTATTAAATATGGCTTTATGCAGATCAACATTATTATTCATAATGCTTGTCTTCTAAACATGGTCATAGCTGAGAACATGAAATGTTGCAATAATTTTATTAAGCATGTCAGCTTTATATAAAAGCATTCATATATATATATATATATATATATATATATATATATATATATATATATTATCATGTAGATGGAAACTTTTATCTACATACATAAAGGTGGCAGAGAAAAATTGTATTGTTTTGCAAAAGCACAATATGATTACTGCACATTATTCTACATATTTGGACAAAGGGGAAACAGATTGAAATACTTAGGTTTACTGTGTTGTAAAAGCTTCACATTTTATCTATTTATGATCATACACCAAAACAGCCATCATAAATTTTCATAGAAAGGAAAAATATTTGCCTAAAATAGCATTACACCACCTAGGTTTAAACAATAATAATGGAATTAGAGATATGGGGAATTGTTTTTTGGGCATTCAAGAGGCATGAGTTATAGCAATATTGCAGTAAATGGATAAAAACCCTATGCCACAGTTAGCCTAATGTAGAGATATTTTGGATGATATTTTTATAAAGTTCCCTTTGATTATCAAGTTAAGTTTGTGTTAGGTGTTCTTGAAATATGGCATTAAATATTACAAATTGCAGGAAATCAGAATTAAATCATAATCAAATACGAACAAAAACAAGTCATGTCAAAGTCAAACATCAACAACAGAAATAAAAAATGGAAGTGAATGTCTCTTTATCTGATGCACAGTATTTTGTATTCAATTTTGACGTTGGGAAAATATAGCTTGGGTTTTGTTTTAGTTATTATTCCAGTAATTAGAATGGAGGTGATTTAGGGTGATGAAAATGAAGGTTAAATCAAATAGCATCTTTATAGAAAATAAGGAAGCATTGCCAAATTATCATCAGCTGAAAATAGCTTAAATGCTTGTAAATGTTTGTACCTCATTGTAGATTGTACTAGTTTGCCTGTAATTTGAAGAAAAAAAGATTGAACTAATGATTCCTATTTTATTATTATTAAATTGAGATCCAATAGGAATGCATTAAGTATGTACGTGCATGCTTACAATGCTACCCTATAAGTGTCTTCACACAAGTAAACCTCATTAAGTCTAATATGTTTTGTTTTTGTGTAAATGGATGTGTATGTATATGTATATGTATCAGAGGTGGGTTTCAGCAGGTTCTGACCCATTCTGGAGAACCGGTAGTGGAAATTTTGAGTAGTTCGGAGAACTGGTAGTAAAAATTTTGACTGGCCCTGCTCCCATCTATTCTCTGCCTCCCAAGTCCCAGCTGATCAGGACGAAATGGGGATTTTGCAGTATCCTTCCCCTGGAGTGGGGAGGGAATGGAGATTTTACAGTATCCTTCCCCTGCCATGCCCACCAAGCACCGCCCACCAAGCCATGCCACGCCCACCAAGCCACACCCACAGAACTGGTAGTAAAAAATTTTGAAACCCACCACTGATATGTATTTGGGTAAATGACCATGTGTATGTATATATTATGTATATAGATGTTACATCTCTATATGTATGTGTGTATGTACGTGTGTGCACACAATACACTTCATAGCCATCAAAAGGCTTTTCATGATAAAGTTTAAATATAGTTAAAAATTGCACTTGGGTTGCAAGTTAAATCCTTAGTAAAAATGGGACCCAAATATCTCCAAACTGTGTTCTGCTGAGCCTGAATGCTGCCAACATTTTTATTAATGTCTGAGTGAAAAAGGGACACCTCCTTTCAGTATGTACATAGAACGGTATAATCTCTCTAAATAACCTGGCTGAATAGTATATTTGCAATGAGATGGAAATCTCTCTGAATGATAAGCAGTTGTTTTGATGGGGCATTTAATTTTCATTCTCCCTCTAAAAAGAGGCAGACCGTAACTAAACTAGATATCTTCAGATGGAACTTTAAATATTTCAGGAGTTTTCACTTAAAAAAAAATAAATAGTTCATATCATCTCTTTGTGCAATTCTAAATATTTCCACAAATATTGAGATTTAAATAAGCATGTTTTGGTATCTTTTTAAAAAGTTTTATTTATACGTTCTAATGGCTTTTTTTTAAAACGAGTGGCCGTAATACTTTTAAATCATCATCATCATGTAATGTCACCTGATGGACCTAGAAAGTGTGCCTTCTCTGTTGTAGCACCTCTCCTCTGGAATAGCATCCCCACCAAGATTTGGCATTTCCCAACCCTGCAAACCTTTGTTTTTTTTATTGACTTGTTTTTAAAAAAAAAAATGGCTTAGCCCTAAGTTCTAGGATGCACTGGTGATCCCTGCATTTGATGTGTTTTGGTTGTGATATGTGATAGTGTCTTAATACGACACTATTTGAGTAATGAAGATTATACCTAGCTTGGTAAAGAAACGTCTACAAGAAAAGAGCCAAGCTCAGTGAACCCTAAGGATCCCCACAGTTCAATTCCGAGCTACATATAACTCTTTATATTGGTGATTTCTTTGTTTATTCGTTTTTAGGCATTATACTCATTTTGTATAATTGTATGCTTCCCAGAGTCCACTCTGATTGGAGCAACTTTATACATTGACATTAGAAATAAACACATAAATAATTTATATTATAATTATATAACAAATAACAAAAAAAGAAATTTAGGAAAATTTGGGGAAATTCTCCAATTCATAATATATGGCAGCACCGATCCAATTTGATCTGATCTCCAAATATCTAAGCAGGGCCCAGACATTGTTAGTACTTCAGTGGAAGAAACCAAGGAAATCTCAGGGCTGGAGAGAGAGAGAGGAAATTTTTGAAGAATGTAACTACTTCCAAAATACTGACAAGAAAACATCAAGAATGCATAATTATAGTTATGAGGAAACAAGTCTGACCTATGGAAAGTTTTACCTTTTCTTCTTCTGAGATACATTCTGATGGTACTTATCTTCAAGATGCCAAGATTAAGAAGCACTGCTTTAGATAGATTTAAAAATGTATAACAGAAAAAAATATTAGCAGTAGCACGTTGACAACCTCCAGGATAAAATAAGATTCAAAGAAAGAAAAAAGAATTTTTTTCAAGCATTCTGATAATAATGTAGAGGGATTTGCGGGGGGGCAGCCTGCTTCATAGAGAAATAAAGAACTAAAGTATGAGCTTGAATAAGGGATTGACAAGGATTGTCCCAGTTGAACTTGAAACTGAAAATAAACAGAGTATGGAAGATGGGGAAATGTGAAAAAAAAATACCTTATGCTTTATTAGAGGCCCTCAACTTTTCAGAAATGATGGGCATATTTAGAATGTTGATCATGTATCAAAAATAGTAAGCATGAAAGCTGTGTGTGTGTGGGCAGTCTATTTAGCAGAACAACTGTTGTCTAAGTAACACAAGAGTTGCACATTTGAACTCTGATTATCATTCATGTACACTCACTGCATGATCAACCTTTCACTGTATGCCCCTCATTTCTGGGAGATTTGATACTCTTCCAATAAAAAGCTGCATTGCTTTGTGGCAGGATGGATTCCCATTTTAAAAACTTATTTAAAAACAGGAGAACTAGGGAACCGGATGAACATCTGGTTGAGAGTATGGTCACGCGACAGCTTCCCCAGTACCTGGATGAAACGGTTTATCTGGATCCATTCCAGTTGGGCTTCAGGCCTGGGTACAGCATGGAAACAGCATTGGTTGTGTTGGTTGATGATCTCTGGAGGGCTCGGGACAGGGATTGTTCCTCTGTCCTGGTCCTATTAGATCTCTCAGCGGCTTTTGATACCATCGACCATGGTATCATGCTGCACCGGTTGGAAGAGTTGGGGGTGGGAGGCACTGTGTTGCGGTGGTTCTCCTCCTTTCACTCCGACCGGTCACAGTCTGTGTTGGCAGGGGGGCAGAGTGTCAGGGCATTGATTAATCCCATGTTTGGCTCTGGGAAAAATCACCCTGGTTTAGAGGATGGATTGAGGCTTATTCCTTGTTGCAATATTCTGAAAAAGAAACGCGAAGAAAAGTTTCTAATAAAACTCATTTATTTGTTATAAAGAAAATAAAACACGTCACTAACTAAGAAAAGTAATTGCTACATTTTTGAAATAATTCTTGCCGGCTATTTCTCAGCCGGACCTTGTTGGCAAGAGAACAAAGGAAAGAGTGTGTGTGAAGCAAATGAAGGAATGCAGACATGCGTAGTAACTTTTGATAACAATTCTTGGCAAGGTACGGAAAGTCAGATAGTCCAGAAATGATGAGTTCAGCTGGCAAATAAAATAACGCAGTGACATTCCCCTTCTTTTGCCAGTTGAGCGAATATCAGTACATCATCAAATAAGGCACATCTTCTTACGCAGATACTCGTGTTGAGCTGCTGGAAGTGGTTTGTTGAGCATATCAGCAATTTGATCATGTATAGATACATATTGCATTTTGACAAAACCTTTTTTCACTAAATGTTTTATGTTTTGATAACGGATGTCAATGTGTCTGGACCTAGAACCTGTGAAATGAGATTCAGAAATATAAACCACCGATTCATTGTCTTCCATCACGGTGATCGGTCTGATCGGGTGTGTCCAGATATCTGTGACTAAAGCATCAAACCAAGTTAGAGAATTACATGCATCTGAAACACAAGCATATTCAGCTTCAATAGATGAACAAGAAACAAAATTCTGTTTACGTACTTGCCAATAAACAGGACATCCATTTAAGAACATCATATAACCTGAAGTACTTTTACGTGATTTCTTATCACTTGCCCAATCAGAATCTGCATAACAACATAATTCTGCATGATCAGTATGTGTTGGTTCTAACAATAACTTCAAGTGTTTAGTGTATTTTAGGTATGTCAATAATTTCTTAATACATGTCCAATGAAACTGTTTTGCCTTACCTACGTGTCGTGATAAGAGATTAACACTAAGTGCAATGTCGGGTCTGGTCCAACTACTAATGTACAACAGTGACCCAATGACTGAACGATAAAGTGTTTGATCCTCGAACTCAGGACTTTCTTCTTGTGTCAAGTTGTGAAAATCTGTTTGCATGGGTGTCTTTGTTGTGTTAGCATCCTTCATGTTGCAATGATGCAAAATTTGTTCAATTTTATCTTCTTGTGAAAGACTAAACCCCTTCTGTGTTTTTTCAATCTGAACACCTAAATAAGTGCTAATGTGACCTAATGATTTCAATGTGAAGTATCTCTGCAAAGTTTTGGCAAAAATTTCACTCATTTGCTTATTTGAACCAATATAAACAATATCATCAACATAAACAAGAACTATCTCATATGCATTGTTAGATCTTTTTGTGAACACGCACTCATCAGTTTCGGACTTAATAAAGCCCATTGAATTTAGTTTGTCAGTAAGACATAAGTACCACATTAAACCAGATTGTTTCAGACCATAAAGACTTTTGTTTAGGAACCAGGTATCCCCTTCTTGCTTTCGGAATCCTGGAGGACTTCTCATGTAGATCTCTTCATCTAGGTCTGCATGTAGATAAACCGTGTCAACATCAAACTGGAAAACTTCTAGACCAAGGATAGTTGCAGTTGCTAAAGCAATTTTTACACTCTCAGTTCTGACTGTCAGTAAGTAAGTATTTGTGTAGTCCTCAGGATAACGTTGAGCGAAACCCTGAGCTACAAGTCTGGCTTTGTACAATGACTCACCATTTGGTTTCTTTTTGATTCTGTAGACCCATCGAGTGCCAATGACCTTTTTGTTTGCTGGAGGTTTTGCAGGTGTAAATACTTTAAGTTTCTTTAAACTGTCCATTTCAACCTGCATTGCTTCATACTATTTGTCTTGCTCTGAATCAGGGAGCTGCTTGATTTGTGTGAAGTTATTAGGTGGAAGTGTAACATTGCAAATCAAAGGCAAGGGTGCTTTTGTCAGTTGCCAAGAATATCGTTGTGGAGGGATTCCTTTTGTGGCCCTCTTGGAATGTCTCGGAACAACTGTCTAGTCTTCTTCTGCTTCGTCCTCGTCTTCACTTTCGTCACTAGCGTCAGCATCTGCGGCTTGCGAAGACGGAACATCGGGTTGAGAGGAATCAGTGGAATCTTGATCATCAATCTGCGTGGCATCAGCAGTATCATCTCTGGGAAAATAAACTACAGGATCATTGGAATGAATCCTGGACCAGTCAATATCTTCCTCAAAATTAGCAGATTGGGAAATCACAATTGCATGTTTAGAATCAATAAATCTGCTCCATTTTGAGTTATCATCAATGCCCATAAATTTCAGTCTTTTTGCTGCTGGACTTCCTTTTCTTCTTTGAGCTAAGGGAATGTTCACCATAGCATATGAACCAAAAATATGGATGTTTTTAAGATCGGGCTTGTAGCCATACAACATGAAGAAAGGAGTCTGATTTGTTACACTGCTCCAAGTACAGTTGACAATGTAATTTGCGTACGTGATAGCTTCACCCCAGTATATCATATCAAGGTTGGTGTCTTCTAGGAGACAACACATCATGGTTTGCCATACCTCTCCGTTGTGAGCCAGTGTGTCAGGGGGCGAAGTCTGATGAATAATTCCATTCTTACGCATCCAGTCCTGAAAACGCTGAGACATGAATTCGGCACCACGATCACTCTGGATTCTGGCGATGCGAACTTGGTGTTGGGTAGAAACAAGGGTTGCAAAGTCTTTAAAGATCTGAAAAGTCTCTGATTTTTCTTTCATAGGATATACATATCCATATCTAGAGTAATTATCAACAATTGTTAGAAAATATTTTCTACCGCTAAATGATGGCGGGAAAGGACCAACTATGTCAATGTGAACCAACTCAAAAATGCGTGTTGACAGACGTGTAGCGCATTTGGGAATGGTTGTTGCTTTGGAATTGGCCTTTTTGCATACAGCACAATCCAAAAACACCTTACACCCCTTTAGATCCAAACCTTTTGCGAACTCTGGCATCTTCCTAAGAACATGGAAACTGGCATGCCCCAATCTTCTATGCCATTGTGGATACACCTGGAATGCAAAGGTTTACCTGTTAGTGAATTCTCAACATTAACATTTTTATGCGGAACCTCAAGCTTGCTCTGAGCAACCTGTTTACCAATTCTATTTTTGTTGGCTTTAGGAGCCTTAGGAATAGCAACAGGATCTCTCTCTGGAGTATCTCTCTCTGGGCCTGTGCTCTCCCTTTTTGGAGTTTGCATATTTGCCTGTGTTTGGGTTTTAGGCTTTGGCTTTAAGTAATGGTTCCAGCAACAATATCTCCATCTTTAACTATGTAACTTGCATTTTCAAGGTGGTGAACCTGGAATTTTAACATTCTAGACAAGTGACTCTGACTAAGCAAGTTACTGGTTGCTGTTGGTATGTAATAAACATCAGGAATGAATGCTTCGAGCTCTTCAACATAATCAGTTCCTTTTCCTTTGACCTGACAAGGATTATTTGAAAAAGAATAAAGTTCACGTAGTTCAGGTTCAGGCTCGTGCATTTCTGTGAGAAGTTCCTTTCTGTAGGTAACGTGCAATGCTGCACCACTGTCCAAAGTCCACAGGAGTCATCTGTCATACTCTGGTTGAGGTTGTGGATCATTGGTTAAAGCCAATGTGGCGAGTGGAGCTTGTAGATCACGCCGGGGACCACGACAACCTTGTCTTCCGCCTCTGCCTCTGCCTCTGGAATCTGTTCCTCTGGGCTGGTATGAGACGGGAGCTGGAACTCGTTGGGGACAATCCCGGGTGGCATGTCTCACACGATTGCAGGTGTAGCATCTTGGCATCCTTGGAGCGTAGGTCCTTCCTTGGAAGGGGCGCCTAGCTGGAGCTCTTGATGCGGGTGATCCTCTCAAGTGTGGCGTGGCCAACATGAATACCTCTTCTTCAATTAAAAGTCTACAGACATTGTCCACTGTGCGTTGAGTAATTGGGACTTGGTTAATTTTTGTAACAGCATCTTTCCATTCATAATTCAAAGAGTTAATAATGATGCTGATCATTTGAATATCTTCAATGTTATGGCCTCTTTCTCTCAATTCTGTTCTCAGACCTTTCAGTTTGGTCAAATGCCCTTCAATTTGTTCACCAGGTTTCAATCTCGAACCGTGGAGTTCAGACATGAGTAAACATGAAGATTCAATTGAGATAGGCCTGTAGCAATTTTCCAATTCAGCCCAAATTTGTTGGGCTGTTGTATTTGGTGGAAAAGTGACCTGCAGTTCAATATCCATGGACATCAATAATGTTGTGCGAGCTCTTATCTCTAGATCTCGTATTGCAAAATTCCAAGGTTGTGCAGGAGGGTTAAAAACTATGCAGTGAGTGCCTTCTCTAAGAAGCAATAGTGTAATCTCACTGACCCAGGCTTTGTAATTGTGTCCTGACATTTTTAGTTTTGACTCACCAGTTAGTGGAGAGACAGAGAATGCCTGGTAAGGAGCCTGCACTTGGTACGCTGGCTGTGCTGGCAGAAATACCTGTGGTATTTGCTGTGCCTGTTGTGGACCTAAAAATGGTCTTGGTTGTGCCATTGGAGGTGGGCCAGGAGGTGGCCCTATTTGCACTTGTGGCTGGGGCACATATGCAGGCATTTGTAGCTGCTGTGGCTGATGCACTGGAATCTACTGTATTCCAGTTGCCATTTGTGCTTGATCTGCAATATTGGCATGACCTGCTGGAGATGCAGTCATTTGCCTTTGCTGCATAAAGCATGGCTGTGTTCCATCTAAAAAGACACCAACACCACCAGGGGGTGTTTGAGTTCGGGCCTGTGGAAACACTTGTGGCATTTCAGCTTCCTGTAGTAAATTTCTTTCACCAGCAGATGGTGCTGCACCTTTAGCTTCGGGCAGCCCAGTTACAAGGAATGATTGTGTGGCAGGTTTATATGTAACTTGATCAGGGAGACTTTAATGTGACGTATGCAGTGCCCTCTGTCTTAATTGGCCTGACACAGAATCCACCAGAGGGAGTGTCTTTGGCTCCGAGGAAGAAGACAATATGGCGCTTTTTGAGAATCTTAAGTTATCTCCCTTATCTTGCTCAAGCATCGATATAGCCATTTTTGCCTGGGATAGCTCCTGTTCATAAAGTTTTATACGGTCACGATAGGCTTTGATGGCCATCTCATCCAGGGTGAGCTTAGAGCTTCGAAGAAAATAATGAATTGTTTCTCTCTCTGCGTGGGAGTAATTTTGCTCGGCAGTTTGCTTTGGCCTTGCACCAAGCGTTACAAATTCAGAAGGTTTTAGGAGGACTTTTGCAGAGCTTGGAAAATCAGAAGAAAATGTTACTGACCTCAGTCGTAAATCATCATCTTCAAAAACAGCTTCTGTCTTATCTCCCTCCATTTCTGTTCCCACGGGTTCTTCTTGTTCCAGGCATGTGGCTGTAGTAAGGGGCTGGAAATCTGAAAATCTCCTGTCTGCCACCTCTTCATTGGAAAGATCAATCAAATCATTTACGAAGAGTGGTCTTAGTTTCATTTTGCCTTTTTTCTTCTGTTTCGGCATTTTAGCAAAAATAATTAGCATACCTCAGTAGCTAAAAACTAATTGCCTATGCGCTCTTATCAGAAATAACAAAACAAGGAAAAAAGCCATAAATCAACTGTCCGAGCTACCAGATGTCAGGGCGTTGATTAATTCCATATTTGGCTCTGGGAAAAATCACCCTGGTTAAGAGGATGGATCAAGGCTTATTCCTTGTTGCAATATTCTGAAAAAGAAACGCGAAGAAAAGTTTCTAATAAAACTCATTTATTTGTTATAAAGAAAATAAAACACATCACTAACTAAGAAAAGTAATTGCTACATTTTTGAAATAATTCTTGCCGGCTATTTCTCAGCCGGACTTTGCTGGCAAGAGAACAAAGGAAAGAGTGTGTGTGAAGCAAGTGAAGGAATGCAGACATGCGTAGTAACTTTTGATAACAATTCTTGGCAAGGTACGGAAAGTCAGATAGTCCAGAAATGATGAGTTCAGCTGGCAAATAAAATAACGCAGTGTCACAGAGGTCGACCCCAAGGCGCCTTATATCTGGGGTTCCACAGGGGTCGGTCCTCTCGCCCCTTCTGTTCAACATTTATGTGAAGCCACTGGGTGAGATCATCTGTGGTTTCGGGGTGAAGTACCATCAGTATGCTGATGACACTCAGCTGTACATCTCCACCCCAGACCATCCCAATGTTGCCCTTGAAGTGATGTTCCAGTGCCTGGAGGCCATGTGGAGCTGGATGGGGAGAAATAGACTCAGGCTAAACCCATCCAAGACCGAGTGGCTGTGGTTGGTGCCATCACTGACTATCGGGGGTGAGTCGTTGGCCCCCACGGAAAAGGCTCGCAACTTGGGTGTCCTCCTGGATTCGTGGCTGTCTTTAGAAAAGCACTTGACGGCCGTGGCTGGGAGAAGTTTTTATCAGGTTCGCCTGATCCGCCAGTTGCATCCCTTTCTGGATCGGGACTCCTTACGCATGGTCACTCATGCCCTCGTCACTTCCCACCTGGACTACTGCAATGCTGTCTACATGGGGCTCCCCTTGCGGAGCACCCGGAGGCTCCAACTCATGCAAAGTGTGGCCGCCCGGGTGGTTATAGGAGCGACGTGGCACTCCCATGTTACACCTTTCCTGCACGAGCTGCACTCGCTCCCAGTGGTCTTCCGGATGCGCTTCAAGCTCTTGGTTACCTCCTTTAGAGCGCTCCATGGCTTAGGACCCGTGTACTTACGGGACCGCTGGCTGCCACCAGTAGCCTCTCACTGACCAGTATGGTCTCATAGAGAGGGACTCCACAGAGTGCCATCAGCCAAACAGTGTCAACTGGTGGCCCCCAGGGGGAGAGTCTTCTCTGTGGGGGCACCTGCTATCTGGAATGAGCTCCCCCCAGAGATACAGAGGATCCCGGATTTATGCACCTTCCGTGCCCTCAAGACCTTTTTATTTCAACAAGCTGGCCTAGCCTAACTTTTTAATTGTAAATTTTAATTCTGTTTTAAAATATTAGGGGTATTTTAATCTGTTCCGGGCCAAACGATTTAATTGGGTTTTATATTGTCTTTTAAATTTTGTAGTCTGTATGTTTTATTTCTTTGGCTGTTCACTTCCCTGAGTCCTTCGGGAATAGGGCGGTATATAAATCTAATAAAATGAAAATGAAATCATGTCATGTTCTTAGATATATATATATATTAGATATGTAGCTTCTTCTCTGGTAATGTTGTACTACTAACTAGAGCATACAAAACATTTGCTAGACCAATTCTTGAATACGGGTCTGGAACCCGTACTAATTATCAGACATAAATACAATCAAGAGAGTCGAGAGATATTTTATGAGAAGAGTCCTCCATTCCTCTAACTGCAATAAAATACCTTATGCTACCACACTTCAAATTTTGGGCTTAGACAACTTAGAACCACGTCGACTTCAGTCTGACCTAAGCATAGTACATAAATTTATCTGCCACAATGTCCTTCCTGTCAATGACTATTTCAGCAAGCGCCCGAAAGGTAGCGGAGTCACTCACTCTCCTTCTTGAATGAGCCGCTATGGTCCACATGCCGGCTGCACAAGCGCACATTGTTTATTTAATTCAGAAACAGATTGGGTGTGTGCTTGCGCAGCCAGCACGTGGACCAGAGCGGCTCATTCAAGAAGGAGAGTGACCAACTCCACTACCTTTTGGGCGCTTGCCTTCCCTGACAGCCAGCCACAGGAGAAAGGTGAGCAGTAAGAGTCCTGGAATGGTGCATTCCTCGACTCCAGTGAATGGGGCAGGTGGGCGGAGCTGCGTGGCGAAGGGCGAGCAGGCAGCAGCTCTGCGGCAAGGCCGGAGTTGAGGAATGGTGCATTCTCTGACTCCTACTGCTGACCTTTCTCCCGCGACTGGCTGTCAGGGAAGGCAAGCGCCTGAAAGGTACCAGAGTCAGTCACTCTCCTTCTTGAATGAGCTGCTCTGGTCCATGCACCGGCTGCACAAGCGCACATCCAACCTGCCGCTGAATTAAATAAATGATGTGTGCTTGCGCAGCCAGTGTGTGGACCAGAGCGGCTCATTCAAGAAGGAGAGTGAGCGACTCAGCTACCTTTTGGGCGCTTGCCTTCCCTGACAGCCAGCTGCGGGAAAAAGGTGAGCAGTAGGAGTCCGGGGAATGGGGCAGGTGGGCGGAGCCGCAGGGGAAAGAAATTTAAAAAGTTTTCCTACCAGGTTCTGTGGGCGTGGCTTGGTGGAAGGCGATCTTGTGACTGAGTGGGCGTGGCTGTGAGTGATATCGAGTTGGCCACGCCCATTCAGTCACAGGACATCCCTCCCACCAAGCCACTCCCAAGCCACGCCCAACCGGTAGGGAAAAAATTTAGAATTCACCCCTGCATTATATGATATGTTGTTCAAGAAACCTAATGCACAAAAGGTCAGAAAAGACTTTGTCCAAAAATAGCCCATAAAATCAGTTCTGCAACTTAAGAGCAAACACTTTTCCTCTTCAACAGAAACAGTGAATGTTACTGCAGTTGTGAGGTAATGAGAAAGATACTAAATGCTAATAGAAAAGAACAAGAATTATATAGCTAAAAGCTTGCTTTTGCAACTGGCTTTTTTTTCCCTTCAAGATCTTCAATATCCATGGCATTTGTATGAGTTCAGAATTCTTGGAGAGAACTTGGAGAGAAGAACAACTACTGAGTTTTTCTATGACAACATTAGGCATTAGGCAATTCTTTCTCCTTGGAGGAATCTGAAAAATGGAGACATTTCTTGATGTATTGGGAAAGAGAAGAAAATTGAGGAATTAATGGGTGGTGAGAAAGCTTACAGAAGCCTTGTATTACTGTTTCCTCAGTTCTTTTACTATTTTTTACTGAAAATTACATTGCCAGAATTTGACTATTTTGCTGCAGAATTTGTAGTGTGCCATTTGAGAGTTACAAATGACATGCTAAACCTATTTATTCCTTTTTCCTCTAATTCCTCTTTGCAATTGCACACACACAAGGATACTTCCCATGTATCCCCCACACACAGTGTTAGTTACCTTCTGCAAAGGATACCTATATTATTCTGTAATAATTTTAGAATCTACAGCTGTTTTAAATACTGATTAGTATTATCAATCTAAAGTAAGAATATGGTATTGAACAGATCCAGTAGGTGGAGTAATGCTAAAGCAAATATCAAATCATGCTTGATCTGTCTGTCTCTACAATGAATTATTATGATACAAGTATTTTATGTAATAGGAAAAATTAATGAACTTCTTGAATCTACCATTCTAATAAGGCAAGTTCACAGAGAAGTGAACTGCAGTTTACCACAAAATGACTTTGATTGGATTCAGAGTGCAGCTTTGAAAATGAACTCTTAAAAAATCTATGTACACTTTTCTGAGAATAAGCTTCATTTACCTCAGTAGATTTAATTCTGAATGATGTCCTTAAGACTGTCCTATAAATATCTTGTTTTCCAATTGAAGCTCTGTATTAAATTTGTCTTAACAACTTTTCAAAGTTTATGTATTTATTCAAAGTTATTACTTTTTTTATATATCAGTGTAGTTTGAATTTTAAATAGATTTCTTATTATTTATTGATGATGGAGAAAACACTACTGAAATATATAAGCAAAATATGTATGTATATTTAAGCATCAAAGAACAGATAACAGAAAGCATTTATTCTCATTGGGCATCCCAGAATTACATATTATCAATAAATAGGAAGAAGTTTGGATATTTGTAATTCTTTGCCCCCATTACCTACATTATCATTAACAAATGGCCCTCTGTGTGTGTACCAAAGTAAATATGTGTCTGTCTGTCTGTCTGTCTGTCTGTCTGTCTGTCTGTCTCTATCTATCTATCTATCTATCTATCTATCTATCTATCTATCTATCTATCTATCTATCTCTTTTCTTTTATTTAGAGGATTTATATGGCTGCCCATTCACTCTTGGTGACTCTGGGGGGCATTATGAACAATGAAAAGAATAAAAACAATAATAGTCACCTGCTCTGGAGACAACAAGGAATCAAATGAGCCATTTGGGTTTTTGGGTTTCCCCCCATTGGCAGAATCAAATTGTCAGGGCCTTGTGAAAGAGTGTCAAAGTGGGGACCAGACTAATCTCTGTGGAGATGATGATCCAGTAACAGTAACAGTAACAGAGTTGGAATGGACTTTGGAGGTCATCTAGTCCAATCCCCTGTTCATGCAGGAGACCTGTACTAGGGATACAAACTGCTGAACTGCCGACCTTTCTGATCAAGTGTCTAAGCTCAGTGTCTTAATCACTGAGCCACCTAGTCAGGCTATCCAAAGACAGGGATTCATCAAAGAGAAGGCCATTCCCTGAGATATACCTGCTTAAGAGACAGGCTCTGGAATATTCCATGTCTCCTTGCTCTTAGTGAATGTAACTGGAAAGAGACGGTCCTTCAGATAACCTGGTTCCAAGCCATATAAGGCTTTAACAGTGACAAGACCACTGCATTTTGAATCAATTAATCAATCAATCCATCCATCCATCATATATATATATATATATATATATATATATATATATATATATATATATATATATATGTGTGTATGTGTATGTGTATGTGTATGTGTATGTGTATGTATATGTATATGTATATGTATATGTATATATGTATATATGTATGTATATGTATATGTATATGTATATATATATATATATATATATATATATATATATATATATATATATATATATATATAGTTATTGCTTCTAATTACTGAATAGGAAAAAAAACTTAATTTAAGAAAATATCCTCAAGAACATCAAAGATTACAAAAAAAACAATGTCCTAGACTACACTTCCATAAATTTAAGAAAAACCATCTCTATTAAAGATAGGTAGAATAGTGTTTTATTACATTGCTTTTGGTTTTATTCAGTTTTTCTCCAGTCTTACATTTGCTACATTTAATTTGAGATTTAAAAAGAAAGAAAACTTCATTATTAAAATGTATACATGCAATACATTTCCTTATACATACTTCTAAGCATTATTTTTAAATAGTGCATTTTCATTAATGTGCCCATTTGATGTGAACACTTATTCTGAACTACTCTGAGTCTTGGCAGCTGGGAGGTATAGACATCCATCCAAACAAACAAATAACATTTGTTTAAATACTTCCCAAATTAATGATCTCAGGCAGTCTATAAAAATTAAAAGCAAAAATAATTTACTTAGCACTCAATTCAATAACAGATTTAAATGTCTTGTGAAAACCAAAAGGACAGATGCTCATCATATTCCTAAATCACTGTTGCATGGGGTCATTAAGGTGTTAAAGTCCATGTCCCATTGATCTTACTCATGCATGCATATGCTGGCAGATTTCACTTGGAGGAAATGATTTCTGAAATATACCTAAAAACTAGTATTTTAAATTGCCCTTGAAAATATATTGTTAATCAATGCAGCAACTTACAAATAGGCTGTAGTGATTTTTGCTGGATAACATGCTGGTTGCTGAACTAATTTTAGTTTCTGGGATGATTTCAAAGGTAGAGTGATATAGAATATATTACACCAATCCATATATGATCTGACATGAGTTACTGTTGCCAGAGCTTCATAGTCTTGATAGAACATTGGAATAGCAGCCTAACTACAGATATCCCAAATTATAGAACTATATGTAGCACTATTATTGGGATCCTATTTATGCCAGGATATCTCTTGACAAGCAATAGTTTTGCTTGATGGATTAAGCTGAGATTTTTTCCCCTAAGCATCCAGATCATAACAGTACTTGACATTAGGTTAGAATATTCAGAGTACATCTGGCTTCATCCAGACAGTAGTATATAGTTCGATGTCATCATATTGATGATCACATTTGAAACTCACCAAATTGATGGATTACTAGTCCAATAGTCTCACAAGGAAAAGGCTGTGGCTTATGGCTTCCTATATTGGAGTAACCATAATCTCACTATTCTTCTCCCATTGCTATTGACCAGAACCATCAGTGAAGATATAGGACTGAAACAACATATATGAATCTAATTTCTGACTCCAAATGATTAGAAGTATCTGCATCATCTAGGAATCTATGTAGCATCAACATTTTCTTGATATCCATAGAATAAATAGAATAGGATAGGGTGGGTAGGGTAGGTTAGGGTAGGGTAGGGTAGGGTAGGTAGAGTAATGTGGGGTGGGGTGGGGTGGGATGGGATGGGATGGGATGGGATGGGATGGGATGGGATGGGATGGGACGGGACGGGACGGGACGGGACGGGACGGGACGGGACGGGACGGGATGGGATGGGATGGGATGGGATGGGATGGGACGGGATGGGACGGGACGGGACGGGACGGGACAGGATGAAACACAACAGAACACAACGGAATAGAATAAAATAGAATATTCTTTATTGGCTGAGTGTGGTTGAATACTCAAGGAATTTGTCTCTGGTGCATAGACAGTATACATACAAACAAAAAAGTGATACAATCATTAAAAAATCCTTATCCCAGAAAGGAAGACTGGAAATAGCACAATATTTTTTTCAGTGTATCTGAACAGAGAAATAGCTTCTTCAAGCGACAACTGACTTCAACTTCTTTAAGGCTTGTGGTATCTTGCTTTCATTCAAATAATTATTTGTTGCATGTTTAATTCAGATACTCTAACTTTTGATTTAGCCAGGACAGATACAGATCCAATCAGTTAGTAACAGAGCTCACACTAGAGAGAATTCTGTCTATTTCATTAATTTCATAAAGTTAAGGGAATCTCATTTAATGCTGCAAAGTACTAGTCTTGTTATCATGCTAACTGTTGACCAGAAAACATGGGCAAATTCTGAGAGAACATGACAATTTCTATCCATAAAACACTTTGCAAACACAAAAGCAGCCTGGGAGAGGATTCTAATAGGACCAGGACAGAGGAACAGCCCCTGTCCCAAGCCATCCAGAGATTATCAACCAATGCGACCAATGCCGTTTCCATGCTGTACCCGGGCCTGAAGCCCAACTAGAATGGATCCAGATAGACAGCTTCATCCAGGTACTGGGGAAATTGTCACGCCACCACACTCTCAACAACCTTCGCAACAAAGCGAACGTTGGAGACTGGATGATAATTTGCTAGTACAGCCGGGTCCAGGGAGGACTTCTTGAGGAGGGGCTTCACCACTGCCTCTTTCAAAGAGGTAGGGAAGAAATCCTCACTCAAAGAAGCATTAATAATCCCTTGAGCCAGCCTCGTGTAACCGCCCGGGAGGCCAGTACCAAGCAGGAGGGACACAGGTCCAATAAACATGTGGCAGCACTAAGCCTACCCAGAATCCTGTCCACGTCCTCGGGAGTCACAGGGTCAAACCCCTCACAAGATAACATTCACAAGACCCACCTCCGTCACCCCATCTGGATCTACCCAATCTGAGTCTAGGCCTTCCCGAATCTGAATGACTTTATCATGCAGGAATTGCACAAAATCCTCAGTCCTGCCCTTGTCCCATATATAGAATAGATAGAATTCTTTATTGACCAAGTGTGATTGGACACACAAGGAATTTGTATTTGGTGCATATGCTCTCAGTGGACATAAAAAGAAAAGATACATTCTTTTGTAGCTTTTGTATTGTAGTTACTTCATCACAGATAACCTTTCCCAGAAGCTTCATATAAATATATTTGGATATTGAGGAGAGGACCCAGGTTGGGGCCAGTCAGAGTGAAATATACATTGGTCAGAATCCTGACTTCATTCTACTACCTCCCTTAACTTAAAAGTGGTACTTCCACTCCCGATCTTCAGACGTAGTCCAGAAGGAAATTATACTGTCAACAGTTCAGAAGTCTTTTGAGATGTCTACAACCATGAAAATGGTCACACCATCATCACATCCTACTATATATCATCAATATGTACTATCAGTTTGTTTTCAGTTCTATGTATCAATCTGAATCCTGACAGGCCTGGATGCTCTCTACAAACCTGTCCAGAAATAGCTCCATGAAATGCACTCAAAGAAGAGGGTGAATCAGTGCTTCTTTCAACTATCCTGGCTCTCTCACAGAGAAACAGACTATAGGTCACCCTTTTCCTGGCCATTTTAAACTGTTGGAATGGGACAAACAACAACAAGAAGATGAATTGTCAGTATATTTACCAGGACTGAATTTCATATAAATTTGCCTACGACAGTATCCGTAATGGCTTAAATGCTAACATTGTATTTTAAATAAAACTGATTTTAGGCCGTTAACATTTTATATTAATTTTAATATTTTTGCATGTATAATTAAAAATAAGAATATGCAAACACCTTTGTATGTTTCTTACCCATGTGTTTACATATGTCTGGGTGAAAGAAGTTGCTAATTTGGAAAATAATGTTCTTCTATAGCAGTGATGGCTAACCTTGGACCGAGTGCCCAAAGCACGCACCTGAACCACCAAAATGCAATGCATGCACGGGCCCCGTGCATGCGCCCTGCCCCCCACACATGCGCAGCAGAGACCCGAAGACCAGCTGGCCAGCGGGAGGCGCACACATATGCACAGCAGAGCTGAATTGAAGCAACAGTTCACATGCCATCAGAGAGGGCACTGCGTGCCATCTCTGGCACGTGTGCCATAGATTCACCATAATGGTTTTATAGGAAGAAAAATGTATGTATATACTGTACAGTGTATACTGTCAAATAGACATCACTGATCCCCAGATTTGCTCTCAAAGGGTAGCTAAAGTCTATGAGAGGAAAATGAAGGAATGAAACTGAAACATACCATGTTTGTTCAGCAAAGAAGGTGTAAGTTTAACAAAATTAGGTATTGGAATGATCCAGACATATATCTGATATATTTTAACACATATATAGTAGATGAAAATGAATTTTAAGCATGCATAGGAAAATAATCCTGTTCAGAGCTGATGCTTAATTAGTTTCCCATCTTAGAAGTTGCTTGATGTTTTCTATTGTACATACAAAATCTGAAACTGATTGAATTTAAGTGAAAATGTCAAGGCATGTTTATTTATTTATTTATTTGTTTGTTTGTTTGTTTTATTAAATTTATATATAATAAATAATTATTATTATTAATTATAATAATTTATAATTTTATGTTATCCATTATCATGGACGAACTACAGCATCTAGTTATTTTGTAATTAAAATTGTGGTACAAAGTTGCAGGAAAACTACATAAGATACTTTAAAATAAATTCCACTTTAAAAAAATAAGGAATTCTTGTTCTTTCATTAAATATTTCATTACCTTCAGCTATGGGAGAGAAGAAATTATAATTCTAGTTGCCTGTTGTGACATGGTGTTTGTAAAATACAACAACAACTTGGATTGAAAGAGAGGGTCTGAGAGGATAAGGAGTTAGATTTACCAAAATTTCACAGACTGGGTTTGGAATGGTGGACTGAAAACAACTCCACCAAAATGGAACGGTTGCCATCAGCAGAATGAAGAGCTGGTAAATAGACTAATTGACTATTCCTCCCAGAGAATGGACTTGAAATGTCTCACAAGTGCTCCAGACAGTTGATTCTCATGAGGAACCTATAAATCAGCAGCCTCTGGTGAGATTAGGGCTTTGGGAGATGAGGAAATAGTCAAAGATAGGCAACATTAGCTAGATAGTAGAGAGGGAAAATTAATAAATCATTAAAAATAATTGAGGGCCACAATACTTGGCATGCTGTTCAGTGTCTAACTGAATGGTTGTGATGGCTGTAGTGATTAGGAGTGGAAGCATTGGAAGTGCTCAAGTGGTCTCTTTGGGATGGTGTCAGTCGTGATGTTCTGCTCAGTGGACTGCATGTAGCCTGTAGACTATATGTTGTGCAGTTCTACCCTAGACTACTGTAGGCTTACAGATATAATGACTTAAAATAGATAGAAGTGAGAATGTTGACAGTATAAAACAATTGGAAAAGGAAGCTTTATTTGGAACAGTTTATATCCTATGACGGTACCTTTAATATCATCAAATAAAAATATTTGCCTATTCCAGGAGCTTGGGAAGGATTCAATAGGTGGATAAAAATGCCAATCCTAGTCTAAACCAGGGGTGAAATGCTCCCGGTTCGGACCGGATCGCCCGATCCAGTAACGATGGAGGCGGCTGGTTCGGAGAACCGGTAGCAAAAATCCCTCCCCACCCCCATGCCCAGCTAAGCCACGCAATCATCAGAGGCTTTTTCTTTTATTTTTAAAAGTATTTTTTCTACAACCTCTTCGGCCACAAAAGTGCTTTTAAAAATAAAATAAAAAGCCTCTGCTGATCAGGCAAGTCAGCTGGGATCATCAGAGGCTTTAAAAAAAAAAGAAAAGCCTCTGCCAATCAGGTAAGTCAGCTGGGATCATCAGAGGCTTTTAAAAGCATTTTTTACAACCTCTTCAGCCGAAGAGGTTGTAGAAAAAATGGTTTTAAAAGTTAAAAAAAAAAATTGGCCATGCCCACTCAGTCATATTACCCCCATACACACCAAGCTATGCCCACAGAACTGGTAGTAACAAATTTTACATTTCACCACTGGTATAAACATTTGGCTGACAGTGTGGCCAGCTAAAAATAATATTTTTGTAGGATCCAGTCTGAATCAGTCATTGGGACCAGAGGTTTAATCTTCCGAGCTTTCAGACTCATGGCCCATGTGGCCCATCTGCAGAAAACTTCTCTGTAGCAGAATGTGTGCTTTGGACTATACTCGTGGTATTTGTTTGGTGCCTGTTGTATGTGGCTTTTTAGTTGTTGATTGGGGTGTTGATGGTTGGCTATTAAGTCATTAGTGATTGTTTCCTTGTGCTGCCATGGCCTTGCTTCATAAGTTGTTGATAAGCTTGAGGTAAATCAGCACCCTGTTGACCAACAAGGGATTTGAGAAACATGAAACAGGCTCCTTACCAGTCAACAGGAATAACTTAACACAGAATAGCCCAAAGCACACACTCTGCTAGTAGTGGTGAAAATGTAAAATTTGTTACTACTGGTGTTGTGGGTGTGGCTTGGTGGGGGAGGGTAATGTGACTGAGTGGGCATGGCCAATTTTTTTTTAACTTTTAAAAGCATTTTTTCTACAACCTCTTCAGCTGAAGAGGTTGTAAAAAATGCTTTTAAAAGGCTCTGATGATCCCAGTTGAGCTGCGCGATCATCAGAGGCTTTTTTTTAACTTTTAAAAGCATTTTTTCGGCCAAAGAGATTGTAGAAAAAATGCTTTAAAAAAAAAGCGTCTGATGATCGTGTGGCTCAGCTGGGCGTGGGGGGGGGGCTGGTATTTTTGCTACCAGTTCTCTGAACCACCTGCCATCATCGCTACTGTATCGGGCGATCCAGTCCGAACCGGGAGCATTTCACCCCTGTCTGCTAGAGAAAATTTCCCTCAAGATAGGCTACAGCATGATTCTGAAAGCTTGGGAGAGTAAACCTCTGGTCCCAGTGACTGACCCAGATTGGATCCTGCAACATTGTCCTGGAACATGTATATTCACCTTCATTTGTGAATAACAGTTTTCTTCAAGTCTAGCCATGAAAATCGCATTAACAGAATATCTGACGTTTCCACCATTAATTTAATTCCAATTACTTTTTTATAGTCCAATTACATTTTTATAGTCCAGTATTTCTTATATATTCTGCACACAAGTTAAATAAAGCTAGGGTATACATTTTTATCACACTCCATGTTTTAAATCATTTGGTTTCTCTATATTCCATTCTAACCATTGCCCCCTGGCTATCATGCAAATTCTTCTATAAGCAGATGGGGTGGTCTTGTGTAGTCCCATATAGTTAGTCATAATATGTTATGCTTTGTCCTAGTCAAAGCCTTAGTGTGTGAAGAAAAAATAGATGTGTTTCCTTGTCATTCCCATTTAATAGTTATCCTCATTTTTATATGGCTTATTTTATCATATTATTTATATCTGTCTCTGTTGCCCTTTGCTTTCTCTCTTTCTTTAGTTACTTGCAGTGTACCAGGCTGCCTTTTCTCTCTCTCTCTCTCTCCCTCTCTCTCTCTCTCTCTCTCTCTCTTTTGAATATCAGAATATTTCTAATAATGTCAAATCATTCAGTCTAGAGTTCTTCAGATCTTCTATCAAATATCATGCATTAAAATTATGTTTTATCTTCACCACGTAATCAGATAAAATACTGTTGATGTCATTTTTGGGGCTCTAATTATATTGTTTTTTTTGGTTTATGTTGTAATTTTACAATAAAGACTTTGTGATATGAACTGGAGACAGCACACAATCTTATTTTTGCTGACTGACAAGAAATGCTCCATCTTTGCTTGCACGGTATAAGGTCAATTTAATTTCACTGTTATCAATTTGTAGAAATACATGTGTATTTGTTGAAGATATTTCTTATAAATATCTAAATTTTTTGGGTAAAAATATATCAGTCTGCTCTTGCTTTGTCCATTATGGCATTTTTTCTGTTATTCCAGATAAAATTTTACCTTGTTTTATGAGAATAGAGAGATGATAGATAGATAGATAGATAGATAGATAGATAGATAGATAGATAGATAGACAGACAGACAGACAGACACAAACATAATTATATTATATGCTGTATAATATATAGAGAATGGAATATTTATTGCAGGGGTGAAATTCAGCAGGTTCTGACAGGTTCTGGAGAACCGGTAGCAGAATTGTTGAGCAGTTCAGAGAACTGGTAGCGGAAATTTTGAGTAGTTTGGAGAACTGGCAAATACCACCTCTGGTTGGCCCCAAAGTAGGGTGGGAATGGAGATTTTGTAATATCCTTTCCCCAGGAGTGGGGGGGAATGGGTATTTTGCAGTATCCTTTCCCTGGAGTGGGTGGGAATGGAGATTTTGCACTATCCTTCCCCTGCCATGCCCACCAAGCAACACCACACCATGCCCACCAAACTATGCCCACAGAACCGGTAGTAAAAAAAAATGGATTTCATCACTGATTTATTGGGTAGACAATTATTTCATTTTTGAATTGAATATGACTTTAATACCTTTCACTAATAATGGCTATTCCATTTTTTGTATTATTTCTAATTTTTAGAAAATCTAATGTTTGCCTATGTGATCTATTCAATCACATCAGATTAATCTTTGTCAGAATGCTCACTTCTTGATCATTCTAATCTGTCAATATCAATTTTGCCAGGATTCATGGTTCAGGCAATCCAGACACCATTGACATACATATTTTACACTATTGAATTTTCCTTTTGCCTCTGAATACATCAGCTGTTAGCTTTTTAGCAGCTGTTTAGTGTTTTTTTTTTACTTTAATCCAGCCACATTTTGAATATTCTACTATTCATACATGCACAATTTTCTGCTATTTCGTTGACATTGTTATAATTGTGAGTATCCATTTAGTTTTCTTGGCAGAATTTTGGAATAGATTGTCCTCACTTTCTCAAGAAAATTGTATTTAGTTTGATCTGTCAGTTATAACAATGCCAGAAAGTGAGTTTCTCAGCTGAAATGTATTGAACAAGTTACTGGGAAGAACAGAGGGAAATATGACCCTTATGGTAGCATACACCACAGTAGTATAGCATCCCAGCAACAGCATAATGGTCTATGTAGGGGTACCTAGTAATAGTGCCTATGACTTATAAGAATTTACCCAGGAAAAGACTTCCGGTGGCACCGCAGGCACTGACAGCCGCTCCTTTCGGACCGTCAGCCCGGCAATTTCGTTAAAACCGCCAAGACAGTGCAAATCAGCTGTCTGGCGGCTTGGAAACCTTCCCCTTGGGAGAAGAGAGGAAGGCAAGCAGCCAGACTAAGGTAGAGCTCCCCAAAAGCCCTAGGAGTAATTCTGGGGCTTGGAGGGTGAGAGCTCCCTGGTAGTTTGACTGAGCTCTGAATCCGAGGCTTTTCTGCTTTAAGCAGAACAAGACGCCACGACCACCCCTGCAATCATCATTCAGATTCAAAATAAGCTTAAAGCAGGCAGAACAAAAACAGGAGTCCTAGCAACTGCAAGTACTGAACTTTAACTCTGTGTCTATACTTCTTCCTTCTAAGACTTTTAAAAAGAAAGCAAAAATGGTGCCTGAACTGTAACAGGGCATGAAAGTGAAAGTTATAGTGAAAGTGATAGTTAACATTGTTAGCGCTTCTAAGGCTTCTAAGGCTGCTTAAGATTATTGGGTTCTACACCAAAGAAAGAAAGTTTTAAAGTGGAAAGACTACAGTTTGGACTTTAAATAAATTATAATACTTACAAAAGATTTTAAAACATTTGGACTTATTGATTTGGTTGCTGTAGGAAGTATAAATTGAAAGCTAAAAATGGCTTCTAAGCAAATAAAATCTGGCTTTAAAAGTGCTGGAGGATCGCCAGCACAACCATCAAAATTACAATCTTTGTCTACTTCAAACCCACAAATATTGACTTTGGAAGTTCTACAGAAATCTCTGCAGGACTCTTTGAAGCAACAAACTTCTTTTTTAGAGGGGAAAATTAAGGGAGTGTCTGAAGAAATGGCTGAAATTAAAGAAGTTATACAAATTAGGAATAAAGAAATAAGAGAAGACATAGTAATGGCATTTCAGGGTCTGGCAAAACACATTAAATTGTTGGATGAAAGAGTAGAAGAAATTAATCAGTCCAATTTGAATTTGGAAAATAAAATGCATGAAGTTCAGACTAAGGTGGATAGGGCAGACGATGAAGTGGTGATGTTACAGTATAGAGCAATGGAATTTGCCCTGAGAGTAAGAGGTTTGAAAGAACACAATTGAGAGAACTTGAGAGAGATCTTTGCAGAGGCTTTTGCAAAGATAACTGGGGAGCAACAAGCAGATCTCTCATTGCAAATGGACAAAATATATCGTGTTAATTCCTGGTTTGCCAGACAGAATCAATTGCCAAGAGACATTGTGATTTACTTTACAATGAGGAGGACCCAAAAGGAAATTTTACAAGCTTTCTATAAAAATAAACTTCAAATTGCAGGACAAGAGGTTTTAGTGCTGAAAGAAATTCCCCCAAAAATGTTGAGCAGCAGAAAGGAGTTTGCTTTCTTGGTGGATGAACTCAGAAATCGACAGATTCAGTTTAGATGGGATGTTCCAGCTGGACTGGTGGTGAATTATATGGGAGAAAGGTATCGCCTTAACACAATTTGGAAGGCAAGAGATTTTTATACTAATGTATTAAAGGCTGGATGCCCACCATCTCAGGAAATGAGGAAAAGAAAAGAAGAGCTGGCAATACAGGGACAGAAGGAAAGTAAACAGCCACAAGCTGCAGGAGAGACCTCGCTTATTGAAGAAGATTTATTGCAACTTTTTGGTACTGATCAACCTTTGGAAGTAGCAGAAAAAAGAGAAGAACCACAAGAACAAAGGCAGACCCGTGCAGCAGCAAAGTGAAAAGAACAAGATTTAAAGATATAGCAAACTCAAATGAAAGCTCAAGAAGCTACAAAAACAAAAGCAGTGGGGGGGGGGGGGTAAGGCCGAAGAGAAAGGTGCAGGTATTGTAGGAAATTCACGAGACCAGACTAAGCTCTTCAATGCAGGAAAGGTTTATTATGCATAAGGTTCAAACAGCAGTTAACACAGCAAATTGTCTGAACCCCGAAGGGTGTACAGAGGTGTTGCTTTTATACTTTTAGACTACGTATACATTTGTCAAGGTTGCACTAAGACATATTTGGTCTAAGAGGAAACGAAAGATGCCTAGTCCAGACATTTGGTAATAGATAACAACAAAAAGGAAATCACATGAATATATTGGGGTATAATTATACATAGCACACGTTATATATGACATTTAGGGTGAAATGCAGAAGTAAGCAACAGGATGCATCTGTCTGGGTCAGTCTGCTCTTTTTAGATAAAAATATACTTTGTCATCTCAGCAACTCCTTACTGGCATAAAGAAAATACTTAACCTTGACCAAAGTTTCAGGCCTATTTATTGAGGCTTTGGGTTTAGACCAAAGAATGTTTATGTACCTGGAATTTACTCCTCTTCACTCCCCCCTTCGTGACTCATCTGACATATCCAGAAGAGTCACGTACTCAGGTTCCTCTCTATGTTGGAGTTCTAGGTATGCCCACATAGCCATTACCTGAGCTGTTGCTCTTCTTTCCACCAATAAGGACAAACTGTCCTTATTGGAGGATCTTCAGCTGGTCCTTTTAAAGCTTCAAGGTGCCAAGAATGGCAACTAAATTTTTGACTTGGAATGTCAATGATTTAAATTCACCACAAAAGAGAAAGAAAATATTTCATTATCTGAAACAGTTTAAAAATGATGTAATTTGTCTGCAAGAAACACATATTAGAGTGACAGATCATAAATACTTGATTAATTCAAGATTGGGAACACACTTTGTTGCATCTGCCCCAGAGAAGAAAAATGGTATAGTTATATACCTAAGGACAGATTTAACAGCCAAATTAATTGAGGCAGATGCTCAAGGAAGATATATTGCAATTGAACTTTTAATAGAGGGGAAGAAAACACTTTTAATTAAAGTATATGCTCCCAATCAACAGCAAGAAAAATTCTACAAGTTATTGCATACCAAAATAATACAATGGGATTATAAATCATGTATATTAATGGGTGATTGGAATGGAGTACTGGACACTCAAAAGGACAAAAAAGGATTACATCAAAATATCCAAAAATGACTTCCGGTGGCTCCGCGAATGCCGATAGATGCTCCTTTAGGAGCTCCAGCCCTGTGATTCTGTTAGCCACTAGATCAGCGAAAATCAGCTGTCTAGCGGCTTGAAACTCTCCCCCAGGGAAAAAGGGGGAGAGAAGAGCAGAAGAGTCTGGGTAGAGCTCCCCTAGACCCCCAGTTTTTTTTTAAGCCTGGGGTTTGCAGGGTGAGAGCTCCCTGAAAGCCCTTCAGTGCTCCAAAGTCTGCTTTATGAAGAACGAGGCATCGCGACCACACCAGCAATGCAATTTTAAGGATTATAAGAAACTTCGACCTTGGATGCTGGCAGAGCAAAATCAGGAGAACAAAAAATGCCAGTACTGAACTTTAACTCCGTTTGAAAGGGGAAAAAATGGTGCCTGAGGGCATGAAAACAAAACTTATGTGAAAGTGCTTGTTAACGCTTGCAACATTGTTAAAGCTACTGGATTACACATTTAAAGTGGAAGTGGAATGGAAAAGACTATGGTATTGACCTCAACTAATTTACACTTTTAAATTGTGTGAAAAATAATTGGACTTATTGACCTGATAGCTGAATAAATATAAAGTGAAAATTGAAATATGGCTGACATCAAGGATGGAAGATCATTATTATATGAGTCAGCAAACTTACAAGTTGTGACTGTAAAGGTTTTACAAGAACTTTTAAATTTTTATACTTCTGTTATATTAGACTCAATTAAAAGGACTGTTCAAAATCAAAATTTGGAGAATAACAATGATTCGCTGGCTGGAAAAGAGGAAGAAACTAATCAGGCTAATGTGACTTTGGAGAATAAAAAAGAGGCTGTCAGGATTAAGATGGAGGTTAGCACAGCGGAAACAGAGGTTTTGGTAGAGGCTTCCATGCAATCAATTGAAAAGCAGCAGGTAGACTCTTTACTGCAGACTGATAAATTTTACTGTGACAATCTTTGGCTTTACAGACAGAATCAATATTTAAGGGTTGAATTGACTGATTATATAAGCAGGAAGAGTCGAAATGGGGGTTCCAAATTAAAGGAAACAACTTTAAGAAGAGAACGAATTCCAAAGATACATCAACCTCAAACCCAAATTCAAAAATTCTTGAAAATAAAAGCAGGGGGAGGAGCAATTCTGAAGAAGAAAGTATTATTGAAGAAGAAGGACTGGAAAAAATATAGAAAGAAAGGAAGAAATCTGAAAAATCTGAAAAGTTTACTGAAATTAGTGTTTTTAAAGTTTATCTTAAGACAATGATATAAAGCAAGTGTTTTATTATATTTAGTTTTGGATATAATTTAAGAGATAGCCTTTTGAGGGTTATATTTTGAAGAATGCTTTATTGAAGCAAAAATGTTTAACTAAAAATGGATAGCTTTTTAAAAGTTATTGAGGTATTAAAATGGTTAATGTAAAACTTAATGGATAGCTTCCTGAAAGTTTTGAAACTTATATTTTGAAGAATGAACTTAAGATTTAGAAATAACTTAACCCAATGGATTAACAGTATCTTTAAGGTTATATTCTGAAGAATGTTTTATTGAAGTAAAAAGGCTTAATTAAAATTGGATAGCTTTTTAAAATTTATTGAAGTATTAAAATGGTTAACTTAAAATTTAATGGATAGCTTTTTAAAAGTTTTGAAACTTATATTTTGAAGAATGTCTTATTGATGTATTAAGAGATTTTAAAATGTTTAACCTAAGATTACAGTATTTTCAAAATGTATATGTGATGTGGGTTGATGAATAATTTTTAAAAGGGGAGTTAAAGAGCGTGAGGGAGTTTTGAACCTTGTAGTAAATTAGCATATTTTAGCTTATGTTTGTTAAATGTTATACCCTGTTTTTGCTCTGGAAAGTCAGGGGTGTGTGTGTGGGGGGGGGGGGTTGAAGGTTGTGTGGGGATAAAATTGTTAAAAAATATTAATAAAATAAAAAGATAGATAAATGTATTAATAGAGAAGTAAGAAATGTGGGGAAAATGTTATAATAAATGAAATGATAATATCAAGATATGATAAATATTGGAGGAGTAAGAACAAGACACTCAGATGATACACTGAATGATTGATTTTGTATTGTTTGTTTGCTTGTTTATAAAATAAATAAAAACTTTAAAAAAAAATATCCAAACACGTGCAAGACTGCCCAAATCTTTTTTTGATATGATGGATGATATGGAGTTGAGAGATATTTGGTGAGAATGAAATCCGGAAGAAAAGGATTTTACTTTTTTTTCTGACAAACATCAATCCCTTTCCAGGATTGATTTCATATTGATTACTAATGATTTCTTTTCTAGGGTAAAGAAGACGAATATATGTTCAAGAATTTTATCTGATCATAGTCCGGTGTGGATGGAATTAGAGCAGGAAAAGGGACCTAGAAGGTCTTGGAGGTTAAATGAAAATTTGTTTAGATATGAGGAAAATGTGAAAGAATGTAAAAAACAAATGAAAGAATTTTTTGTTATGAATATGAACAAAGGTACACCTATGGAAATGGTCTGGGATGCAAGTAAAGCATATATGAGAGGAACCTTAATACATTTGAATAATAAATATAGACGTAGACAAGAAAAAAATGGTGGTTTAACAGAAACTTTTAAAATTGAAAAAGGAACAAGACAGGGATGCCCTTTATCACCATTATTGTTTATTTTAACTTTGGAACCATTATTGAATAAAATACAAGGGTCAAATAAAATAAAGGGAATTAAAATTAGACATCATGATTATAGATTAAGAGCATTTGCGGATGACTTGGTTGTTAATTACCCAATACAGTCAAATATCTGGATTTAAAATAAATAAACAAAAACCAAAGATAATAGCTAAAAATATGACGGTAAAGCAAAAAGAAGAACTAGAAAAAGTAACAGGATTTGAAATAGTAAAAAAGGTTAAATATTTAGGGGTATATATTACAGCCTCAAATGTAAAATTATATAAAAATAATTATGAATTGCTATGGCAAACAATACAGAAAGAGATGGAGAATTGGGGAAATTACAATTATCTTTGTTGGGGAAAATAGCAGCAATAAAATGAATGTTTTACCTAGGTTTTTATTTTTGTTTCAAATGATACCAATACTTAAGAAAGATGATAATTTGAGGGAATGGCAGAGGGTATTAATAAATTTGTTTGGGCAGGGAAAAGACCGAGAATAAAGTTAAAAATAATGCAAGATATACGTGAAAGAGGAGGTCTTAAAATGCCTAATCTAAGATTATACTATGAAGCAGCTGTCCTAACAATAATTAATGACTGTATTAATTCAACAGAAGAAAGAATATTGAATATTGAAGGATATGATTTGTTATATGGCTGGCATGCTTACTTATTATATGACAAAAAGGTGGATAAGACCTTTAAAAGCCATATACTAAGGAATGCCTTGTTACGAGTTTGGAAGAAGTATCAATATAAGTTAAATTATAAGATACTTATATGGGCAATACCCAGATATGCGATAGAGAATATAAGTGTAGAACAAAAGCAAGAGGTGATTACCTATAAAGAGCTTCTTAAAATGGAAGGGGGTATATTGCAGTTAAAATCTATAAAGGCATTAAAAGAAGAAAAAATAATTCCAACTTGGTTTCAGTATGGACAGTTGCAAGCTAGATGGAAAGAAGACCAGAGAATTGGTATCATGCAGAAGGAAGAAAATTTGGTAAAACAAATTAGAGATCAAGGTCAAATGTATATAAAAAGATTATATAATATACTGATAGAAATAGACTCAGAAACAGAATTAGTTAAGGATTACATGATAAAATGGGCACAAAACATTCAGGAATCAATAATGATAGAAACTTGGGAAAAAATATGGGTTAGAAATGTAAAATTTACGCAAGCACAAAATTTAAGAGAAAATTTTTATAAAATGTTTTACAGATGGCATTTGGATCCTAAAAAGTTGGCTTGTATGTATCCGAATTTGCAATCTAAGTGTTGGAGATGTGATTGTGATGATGCTACTTATTATCACATATGGTGATTTGTAAAAAAGTTAAAGCATTTTGGATTAAAATATGGTGGATTATCCAAAATATTCTTAAAAAGAAGATAAAGTTTATTCCACAATTGTTTTTCTTGGGTATAATCACAGATTGTATGGTTATAGAGACTAAATTGATTTTAAATTTAATAACTGCAGCTAGACTTTTGGTGGCGCAATACTGGAAGAAGGAAGAATTGACTACTATTGAAGAATGGACATTAAAAGTGGCAAATTTGGCAGAAATGGTGAAAATTTCAGCATATTTGAAAGATCATTCACAAGAAAGATATATATCGGAATGGAGAAGATGGATTGATTATATTCAAAACAAATATCGAACTAAAAAGTATCAAATAGCTTATGAATGAATAGAAAAGTTAAGAGTATGTATATTTAGTTAAGTAAAAGGCGAGTTAAAGTGTTGAGGGGGGATACGAATCTGTAGTTAGTTAGCTTACCTTAACATATGATTGTTAATTGTTTTACCCTGTATTTTGTTCTGGGAAGTCCAGAGGGGGTGGGGGTGGGAAAGGAAGGGAGGGGGGAAGGAAGGGAGGGGGAAAGGAGAAATATTTGAATTTTTTTTCTTTTTTGTAAAACTTTTCAATAAAAAAAAAAAAGAATTTAGCCAGGTAAAATACCGTTCATTGTTAATTACTCAGTTACTATTTTAGCATTTTCTACATTAGCTCTATAAGTCTTTTTGATACTTGATTGTAATGCAATTGTGTTATTTTTATTCTTTTGATTTATATCAATATTGGTTATGTACTTATAGGATCATCAGCAGGCTATATAAACTAGCCTCTTTCTGGGGTGTGAATGCCCTGCTGTTGTTTTCTCCATAATTATTAGAACTTTAAAATGACTTATGAGTTGCAGAGAATATTATCAGCATGTAATACCCCCACCTACATATGAAGACCCCAATTCCTTCAACCAATATTTTTAATCATTCTGCCTGAACTAAAAACCTGTAGGGCTAATATGAGATTTAGTGAATCTGAAATCGTCATATACAGGGAAATATGAAAGCTGTATTGCATTTTTTTCCCCTGAAACCTTGGTCTCCACTGCAGTACACTCTGAAAAATGAAAAGATTTTAAGAAAGAACATACTAATCTTTTTTTCAATTCTGTGGAATTTTTGAAGAATTGTTGAATGAGCTGGTTCAATTGCTTTTGCTATGTTGTCTATATTTTCTTTCTGAAAGTTATATTCTTTTCAGAAGCACTCATGTCTATGTTTTTTTCTTTGTGTTTTTTGAAAGCCTCTTAATTTATTGTCTGTTTCTAATGACGCATGTACCAAAAGGAACACAGACATGCTAATACTTTTTGTGAAGCCTTTTTTTTTTGCCTCCTTGGCTTTTTCAATCTCATTGTCACAAAGGGGATATTACTAGCATCAGCTTCCCACTTGTCTTCTGTGTAATTTTTTATCTTCTAAGCTTAATTTTAAACTAGCATGCTTAAAATAATATTGACTGATTTCAATATATTGAGTCTAGTGGCAATTACTTACAAAAATTGATTACAACAATATGATCAAACTTTGTTCCTGTTTTTATTTATTCTCATCCTAAAATTTACTAATTCCTGGACAAAATTTTTCACTTTATATATCCATGGCTTGTCATGGCCCAAAATTGATATATAGATTAATATGCAAATCTTAAAGCAATATAACTGTCAATTCTTTTAGGACTGAGTTAGAACAACGCAGGAAATGTCCAGATTGTCTGATGTCTAGTAAACAGCTATAAATAAGTTATCTTAACCAATGCCAAGCTTTGTTCCTACTAAATATCCAAATTCTTAAAGAAGTTTTAAAACCCACTTTCAAAACATAGTTCATTAAGGAATGTCTCTAAAGAATACAATTGCACATTTCAGTATGATATAAACTAACTCCAAGGATGAAGATTCCTGGAAATATTTTCTGACTCATAATAGCATTACAGAAATACAAATAGGTGCTATATATCATAACAGTCTGGGAAACTTTGGCCACATAAGCAATATGGTACAGAAATACTCTGTGTGACTCTATTTTGTTCAGATGCATCAGGCTGGCACTTGATGAGTACATGGTATTGTGGGAAGAGAAAGGCAGGCAGAGGATGGCTAGAACAAATGGAAATAGTGTTATTCTATCAAGGTTGAAATAACGTGTCTATGTGGAACACAAAATAACACAGTGGCTCATTTATCTGACTGCTATTGTCAACAGCCTTCCTAAATTGCCTTGGCATTATGAGTACATAGAGGGGAAAAGCGGAAGCAATCTGGCACATAGAAAACTGAGTGTAGTCTATCAGTGTCATAATCATAATATGTCCATGTAGAGCAGGTTTGGCAAGGCTTGGTAGCCTTGGTCAGATTTGAATCATAAAATAATAGGGCTAGAAGAGACCTTGGAAGTCTTCTACTTCAATTCCAAGTTAATTGGTTTTCCAGTCTTTTTTTTTTTTTAAATTTCCAGTGATAGAGCACCCACAATCTCAGGAGGCAAGCTATTTCATTATTTAATTAATTGATCTCACTGTGAGAAAAATTCTCCTTACTTCTAGGTTGGATCTCTTTTTGACAAGCTTCCACCCATTACTGCTTAGCCTTCCCTTTGGTGCCCTAGAAAATAAGTCAATTCCTGATTTCTGACAGCTGCTCAACTACTGGAAGACAGCTATCATGTTCCCCCCCAATCCTTATGTTTGATTAGCTAGACCAGGGGTATGAAACTCACAGCCTGCATGCAGGCCAGATGTATCACACACTGGCCATGCCTGCCTGGTTTAGCGAAGGGGAAAAAAGTCACGATACATCACGTGATGACACTATGATGATACATGGTGCTAGACATACCTAGCTTCCTCAACCGTTCGTCATACAATTTGGCCTCTAGACCCTTTATTATCTTTGTTGCTCTTCTCGGCACACTTTCTAGGGTCTCAACATCTTTTTTGTACCATGATGACCAGAACTGGATGCAGTATTCCAAGTATGGTGTCACAATGTGAAGCAGTACTGTCACTTCTTGTCTTGTTACTGTCCCTCTGTTGATGCAGTCTAGGATGCATTGGCCTTTTTGGCAGCTGCAACACATTGTTGTCTCACACTTAATGGTGATGCAGTAGGACATCTCATCCCTCTCACAGTTACTAATGTTGACCCAGATATTGCCTGTTCTATAGCTATTCATTTGGTTACTGAAAGACCCTGCTGGTCCTTGGATGTTGCTGGGAGATCTGAATGAAAGAAGTGAATCTAAACAGGAACAAAGACCAAAACAGGAAATGAATAAGTGAAGTGAATAAGAGTGTGATAAAGTAGAAATGCAAAGTCACACATAATATCAAGCCCATGAAAACAAGAACAGAATTCTCCCTTTCTTTTTCTTTTTATTATGTGAGTGTCCTCCACCCTCACCGCCATGTATGAAATATAACCTGCAGGACAAGCAAAATCTAAATAGGTGTTATATGAAAAAACAAAATAGCAAAAACAGAAATAGAAGAGCATCATCACCACAAATGGCCAGGCAGAATGTTATTTTGATAGTAAAACTTCCTGACCAGCCAACCATGTTCATGACAGAGACTTTTCAGTATTCTGCCTTTATGTAATTGAAACTGCAACATTGTACGTAGACTGATGGGATCCCAGACTCACCAGGAAAGCTACTGAACCTCTGAAGCCCTTTAAAACCACCCAATTCATTCTTTATCTTTATCTTTATCTTTTATTAGATTTGTATACCACCCTTCTCCTTTCGGACTCAGGGCGGTGAGGAGCCAAAATAAAAACATTTGTACACAAAAGTTAAAATAATTTTTAAAAATAATTAAATGAAATTTGGTCCATAATTTAAAACATTTCAAAATCAGTATCAAATGTTAAAACCAACATGGAATCAGGCCAACCCGGGTAACTGGAAAAAGTAAGTTTTTAGGGCCCGACAAAAAGTCCGGAGGTCTGGGAACACTTGTATCTCTGGGGGTAGATTGTTCCAGAGGGTAGGTGCCACCACAGAGAAGGCTCTCCCCCTGGGGGTCACCAGCTGACATTGTCTGTCTGACGGCACCCTGAGGCCCTCTCTGTGGGAGCGAACCAGTTGGTGGGAGGCAATTGGTGGCAGAAGGTGGTCCCGTAAGTACCCCGGCCCTAAACCATGGAGCACTTTAAAGGTGGTCACCAACACCTTGAAGCGCACCCGGAAGTCAACCGGAAGCCAATGCAGCTCACGCAGGAGAGGTGTCACGTGGGAGCCCCCCGTCATTCCCATAATCCCCTGCGCACCTACATTTTGCAGCAGTTGGAGCCTCCGGGTTCACCCCAAAGGGAGCCCCTTGTAGAGAGCGTTACAATAGTCCAGACGAGACGTGACGAGTGCTTGAGTGACTGTGCGTAAGGAATCCCGCTCTAGAAAGGGGCGCAACTGGAGTATCAGGCGAACCTGATAGAAAGCCCCCCTGGCCACGGCCGTCGTATTCTCTTCTAAAGACAGCCGTGCGTCCAGGAGGACGCCCAAGTTGTGGGTCCTTTCCGTGGGGGCCAGTGATTCATCCCCAATAACCAGCGATGGCACCAGCTGGCTATACCGGGACGCCGGTAGCCACAGCCACTCGGTCTTGGAAGGGTTGAGTTGAAGCCTGTTTCTTCCCATCCAGACCCACATGGCCTCCAGGCACTGGGACATCACTTCCAAGGCATCGTTGGGATGGTCTGGGATGGAGATGTACAGCTGAGTATCATCAGCATACTGATGGAACCACACCCCAAAACCACAGATGATCTCAACCAGCGGCTTCACATAAATGTTGAACAGGAGGGGCAAGAGGACCGACCCTTGTGGCACCCCACTACTTCAATACTTTAATTTAAAGAAGATCTTCTTCACTTAACAGATCTGCTCTGAAGGGTGTTTCAAAGCATTATCATTGAATGAATTCCACAGCTCTATAGCTTTCAGATGCAGTTATTCATACCTTATCTGTTTTATTATTATAAATGTAAAGTGAAACCACCCACATTACAAATATATCAGCCTATTAGACTCAAAATTTAGTTTTTGTGCTATTTATATCAAAATAATCTTATTCTTATCCCTGTTAGTTAAAAAGAAAAATAGAATGAAGAGGTTAATTTCATAAGAATCTCTGCACTTAAAAAGCAATAACTAAATAAAGCATTTTTTGTTCCATCTATGTCAGTTCTTATTTACATCAACTTTTTATGAACACATCATATGAGCAGTGATAAAGTGTGCATTTCAAATTAATTTTTATTCTTATTGACTGGATCAGTGCTATGAAACACACAATAGAATTTTTAAATATTCTGAAGGCAAGAAAGGAAATGAAAGGAAAATGCGTAACTGTCTACTGCAGTACTTAGCAAGGTATATCAGGATCTCTATAGAGTTATGCAAATTTCTGTTCTATAAATATGTCCTTGGTATCAAAGGATTTGTTCATTATTAAACTTGTCTTGTGTTTACTTGCCTATTGCGAGATTGAGGAGCTGTTAATTGCTGTATATGTCATTATCCTTGACCTTCCTGTTAACCACATTTTTAATGGAATGGATTAAGGGGATTGTGTTTTCTATTTTTCTAGGAATTATATGATTGTTAATTCATAATGGGTTTATATCATTGACAGCTCCCTTCATCCTTCTTTCTCACTATGGGTTAAAGCTAAGCTTAAATAGTTCTAGCAAAATTATGATTTATTTTTCTTTTCATAGTCACCTTATGCATGAAAGGTTATTTGAAAATAGTAGTAATTATTTATATTCTTTAACCATGCCTTGTCTTGGGATCATCTAAAACATTAAAACAAATGGCAAGCTTATTTCCTTAGGCCTCAGGGTTGTATACATTTTATTTGCAAATAAATTCCATCAGACTCGGTTGGTCTTACTTTCAGGTAGACAGATATGCTAAAAATTGAATTCTAATTACCTGATAATGAAACTAGTATCTCTTATGTTTAAAGAACATAAAATTTAGAATAACTAAAGTCATTGTTTCAATTAAGATAAAATATGAATATGTAACGCACTTGATTAGTATAAGCACAATATCATGCTGGTAAAATATGTTCCTATGGATAAGGAACCCCAGGCTAAGGCAGACTTTATTTATATCTGCAGGTTAAGCACTTGATGACTACAGTACCAAACAGAGTGTGCAGTTTGGTGGATTTTCAACAGGTTGAACCACCACATGAAACAGAACTCACTAGTGGTTTTTTATCAACATAAAGGGAAGGCGATTATCAGGAGGACTCCTAGATCTCTGTTCTCAGCCTAATGCTATTCAACAGTCTTATAAGTCACCTGCAAACAGAAAGATGGACTAACATTTTAGAGGCCAAAATTCAGAATTACATCAGTAGGTTTGAACACAGAACCAATTTTATGAGGATATTGTTTAACTGTGATGGAGACATGAGGTGAAGATGCTTATGTCCCACTTGGAAGATTGGGAGTTCAATCCTAGTCAGTGACAAATGTTTCTTTACCAGGATGCAAAAAGAAAAATATCTGCTGAAAACTCTGCGTAGGCATCAGGAAGGGCATCTGGCCAGTAAATGCTCAGCTTCATTCAGTTACCCTGACTCCATTCCAAGGGATTACAGGGCCATAAAAAAAAGTTTAATAGTAGTGGTTACCAAGCCCTTTTTTGAATAAAGGAAATCAAATGCACATGCAATTAATTCAGAGGTATGGCAACAGGAATCTAGAAATCCTAATGGAGCCATAATCAATTATAAGCGAGAATGGGCTGGATTGTTGCAATACGCTTCCCATAGAGCTACCCTTGAAAATTATCTGGAAGCTTCACTGCTTCAACTGGTGGATGTCTAAGCTCTATTGGATTCCCAAACTATACTTAGTCTGGTTTGCTTCCGGATCCAATTCAAAATGTTGGTCATCACCTATTGTATAAAGCCTACATGATATGGCACAAGGCTACTTATGGAATTGGCTTTGCCCCTTTATGTTCCACTTGGCCAGGCAGGAAAGGTATTTTGCATACCTATCAGGTATTGCTACTGGCAGGGCCTAGGAAGACAGCCTTCTCTGCTTCCCCAGACTTGAGATGGGCCCCCACTCTCCTGGCCTTCCATTAAGGGATAAAAACTTGGTTCTGCAACCATGTATAGGAGGCACAAAGGACCATGAAATTGTGGGGCTGATTGGTGCTCTGAGAGCCCATCCTTATCTTTATTAATCAATTGTAATAGAATTAAATTGCCTTCTTGGAAATTCTAGTCTTTTGAAATTTATAACCTTATCCACTAATTTAAAAAATGTTATCTTAAATCAACTCTAATATTTTAATATGATATTATACTGTATGCTGCTCAGAGTCTCTCCTTGAGGCAGATAGGTGGTCTACAGTAGAAGCATGATAGATAGATAGATAGATAGATAGATAGATAGATAGATAGATAGATAGATAGATAGACAGACAGACAGACAGACAGACAGACAGACAGACAGACAGACAGACAGACTCAAACAGTATCCATTATTACATTTGGATACTGTGGATCATTAAAAAGGACATATAGTAGAAACAGGTTCAGAAGATAGTTACTAGGATGTTATGACGTGTGTCTAGAAGTCAAATCTTGAAGAAATCATTACAGGATTTGGACATGTTTACAGAAAGAACTTTTATCGACCATAACCAGAAGTTTTGCAAAAATGGTTAATGAATCAAAGACCAAATTTGTATTGAAATATCAAATGCAAACTCTGCTTTATATGAATTTGCATTCAACACAAATTCAAAAGGAATAGACTTTCAAAACAAAATCATGAACTATGTTTCTTTATCTGCTACCCCTCAGCTGTTCTGCAAATCATAGATTCCTGCATACTGACACATAACCAGTAAATAGTGATAAATTATTATTATACACAATAATATGGAATCACAGCTATGGTTCCTTAGCTGTTAGTGGCCATCAGGTACTTCCCAAGACCCTAAGATGTTGTATAAGCATCAGCATAATATATGTGCAGTGTGGCCTTTTATAATTAACAAAACACTTTCTTCTACTTGACTACAAATTAAATCTAGTTTGTTATATGCCAAGATTTTATCACTTTGTATTCATAAATCCAATATTTTAACCTGCTCATGTTCCACTACTTTCTCACTATATGGATCCACCAAGTTTTCATTACTGGCATATGATAATTTTTCAGATGTTCCAATGAATCATTTTGGTGGCTGATTTATGTCATTGTTCATAGTGAGTTTCTGCAGTATTTTTGTACAAACTGAGCACAAGAATTACTGTTTCTTCCATTTCTTTGCACAATTTATACTTTGGATCGTTTGATGATTTGTAGTTGTTTAAAATATCTGAAAGGTTATCACATGCAAAAAGCTGTCGATTTGTTCACCGTTGAAACTGAGGCCATGAAAAGACAGTGGTTTAAAATCAAAAGGTATTAAGTACAGTGGAATAGTTTGTCCCAAACCCTGGTGGAACCTTGATTTTCAGCCCCCCAAAATTGCTATAACTCATTTTCTTTGTCTTACAATCTTTTCCAAATATAGTTTCCTTTAAACATGTTGAAGCAATTCTCAGATTTCCATCTAAAATGGCCTCACACATTGAGGACACTAAGCAAAATTAGAAGGCTTTATAAACAGAAGAAATTGAGCTTAAGGCTTGAAATTATAATGAGAATTATAATAAAGTGAATACATTTATTCTTGTCTATATGAAATTTTCTGAAGTTTAGTATAGAAGTGAAGGTATTATATATGAGGTCCAACTTCAGATCAATATGTAGAAGTCAAAAGCTGAAACATTAGGCAAGAATATCTTGTTTCTCCAGATACTGAATCTACGTAGTTTTTGACAGTAACGTGAATCCATTAGTTATTTCCTCCTAGCCTTTTTACTAAGATTAAGGACTTGTATACTGCATGAGTCAAAAAGAGGGCTGTGAAAATATTTATGTACACGTTATGTGCATCCTGCACATAAAGTGTTTCAATTCCTACCCTCAAAATGATGCTATAGAGCACTGCACACCAGAACAACTAGACACAAGAACAGTTTTTTCCAAACGCCATCACTCTGCTAAATAAATAATTCCCTCAACACTGTCAAACTAGTTACTAAGTCTGCATTATTATTAATCTTCTCATCGTTCCCATCACCCATCTGCTTCCACTTATACTGTATGACTGTAACCTTGTTGCTGGTATCCTTAAGATTTATATTGACTGTTTCCCTATGACTATCATTAAGTGTTGTACCTTATGATTCTTGACGAATGTTTATTTTCTTTTATGTACTCCGACAGCGTATGCACCAAGACAAATTCCTTGTGTGTCTAATCACACTTGGCCAATAAAGAATTCTATTCTATTCTATTTTACATCTCACTTTCAAGCATTTCAGAGGATCACTGAGTTGGCAGTTGCATTCTTTATTAATGGGTTAAGAAACAACGCACACAATAAAACTGAAATTACTCTTCCCTCCGCAATGCTGCTTATCTCATACAATTTTAGGCTCAAATGGGGCTCCCAAGATTTGAAAGAAAAGAAATGTTCTTTTAAAACAAGATAAGCTAAGTTATTATATATATATATATGATGTGGTTCAGCTCTAAATCACTAATAATTTTCAGCGTAGGAGATTAAAGGACAAAAATATAACCTAATTATAAAGGATTTGCAACGAGGAACTGAATTATTTCTATGTTGAAGACCAGAGAAGCTTGAATGGTTTCTTGCACTCAGATGTATTGACCAGCATCATGATCAGAAATGTTAATTAGGATTTAATGTGTAATCATGTCCCATTCTGGCTGCCAACTGGAAATAAATTGAGTAACACAGACTTTTCAATTGCATGTATTGTTAATAAGGATTGCGACTAACAAAGAATGATTAATTATTACTACAAGAAAGAAAATTTACTGGGCAAGTCAAATTCTAAATCCTGTGAGACAAAAGATCAAATTCAAGGCAACCAGATTTAATGTAACTCTCCCCACCTTCCTTCAAATGTATATTCCCATTCCAAAAGCAGTTGGCAATCATTTTCCTGAAAGGAAATGGGAAGGGGGGCACAATAGGAATTATCCAGTGGTAGGGTTAGTCCAGTGGTTCTTAAACTATTTGGTCCAATTACTGTACCCCTTTTTGTTGAACTGGGAATTTACACAATTCACGCACTGTCTAAAATTAGAGCTTATAACTACTGACTCAAAATTAATGAAATTGAGACTGATAGACTCCCTAAATTATGTCTACTAGAGCAGATAGAATTGCAATCACAAACCCTTTGGATTACTAAATTGACAAATTACATAAAGAGCTGTGACCTCCCCGTCACTCGTGTAACAAGAAAACAAATTTAAAAAAAAGAGTTGCCCAAAGAATCACAGACATAGAAGCTCAAAATAACATAGCCAAACTGACTAAGGCTGGTTGCCTGAAATGGCTGAGCAAATATAAATGCACTTTCCAAATGGACAACTATTTAAAGTCATAATTGCCAAAACATATCAGGGACATATTTACTCAAGCAAGATTCGAACAGCTTGATACAATGGTTAGATATGGGAGATTCCATTCTATCCCATATAATGATCATACATGTATTTGCAGAGCTGAAGAGGTAGAAGACCTGACTCACATATTATTTGATTGCTGTCTGTATAAGGGGGTGAGAGATAAGTACCTTGATTCATACATTAAACGTATGGCCCAGTGGGAGGGCCATATTAACATACCACATGTGTGGCCAGAACTTGAAAATGACATTTAATACAGCACAGTTTCTGGTCTAAAATGGTCTGACTGAGATAGTTGTATGTGGGCCTGATTGGGGTAGATTTTAGGAGTGATACAGAAATATAATTTTATGTTATTTTATTTTACATATTTATGTATTAAATTATTGTATTTTATCCCATAATTTTATCCTATTCTTATTTTAAATTGTTTTATAGGATTTTATTGGTAATATATGTTTGAACCTTATATTTTGATAAGGCCTATAGGCTAATTAATAAAGCTAATCTACCCCTTTTGTATCCCACATATAATTTCATTACCACCAGCCCCATGAAATTAAAACCAAATGCAGACTGCAATTTTATACAAGCATCTTGGCACCTTCAATCCTAAACTGAATCCTCAACTCATAAGCAAGCAATTGCAAATTGTTCATTAGCCCAGAATGTGCCCAAATTACCCACCTAATTTGGCAATTACCCCACTTTAAGAACCACTGTGTTAGCCTGTGGCCCAGTCAGAATACCTTGTAAGCCATTTTAATACATTAAAATGCTAATATATGAAATATAATTATAATCAGGATTCCATGGCAAGAAAAGCAAGTGGGAAAAAGAGTTCATTATAGGTGGGAGGGCCTCAAATGCAGCAATTACAAGAAGAAGCTAAATCATATGAAAACTTTCCCCCCTTTTAATGAAGCCTTATTTATTCATATTGACCCAAGTTCATTCTGACTTTGATATAAGACAGCTTCATTTCAAGCCATAATTATATAATTAATGTACTCACTTAGCCACTTTGCAAAACATTTTAATCAGAGATACAGTATAAATCTGGAGCTTTCCCATTGCAGCTTATGTCCCTTTCCAACAAAACAGGAGCCATTTAATTCCAACTCGCCTATTGATAACAAATGAAAACTTTTGTGAATTGCGTAAAACACCATCAAATAATTTTTTGGCAGGCTGAATTCCTTACAAAACATTTTTATGTAATAGAAACTAAATGCATAAGAAAAAAATCACTAATTAAAACAACTACAAATTATTTATATAATTTTCTGATTTAGATTTTATTTACATTAGAGAAAATTTAGTACATTTATGTATCGCAGATTTAAAATTTAACTAACAGCTGCAAAGTACTGTATTATTTCTTCTCCTCTTGCTTAGGAAATGGTACCTTTGCTTTGATAAAGTGTACTATGAAAAAAGAATGAGAAAACAATAAGAAGAATAGGAGTAAAAATCCAAAAAGCTTACAAAAGTAGTGTACAATATATTAGGCAACAAACATATTGTAAATAAACATCATAATAAAATCACAGTAACAATGTTATTAGCAGTGGCCACCTAAATCCTAAATACATATTGCTTCCACATCTCACTTCCCCTTAAATGAGCTCTGCCTCATATGTCAGGATTTTTTTAAAAAAAAATAAACATAGTAAAAGCAAAATATATTTTAACCAATTTTAACCAACAAATTTCTAGTGTCCATGGAGAATTAATAACACCAACAATATCCATTTGTCTTTTTTAATTCTTCAGAATATTTCCATACAGATGATTCCTCATTCTCTCTTTTTTTAAAAAAAATATTTTAAAAAAGTTTACATAAAATTTAAAAACTCTGGAAACATAAAAAAGAAAAGTTTAAAAAATATGAAAGAATAAAAGAAAAATATAACAAAATAGAAAGATGAGGAGAAATATCTAAAAAACAAATGTCTTTTCTTCTTTGCTGTAGTTACAAACATAACATCTCCACCATCCCAAATTACAGATTATTTTTCCCTTTTCCCATAAACAAACCTTTTAATCAATAAATTCCTAAATCTCAAATTCAGGTTTATCCATGTTTATATATATATAAAAAATCCATTCCATTAAGAATGCCCAGTTTTTTTTTTCATAAAAGTGGTTGCTGTCTTTTCCTTCTTTAATAAAACACATCAATTTAGCCATTTCTGCAAGCTTTGTCATTTTCACAATTCATTCCTCCATTATGGATATTTCTGTGTGAAGAGACTCTTTAAGTCCTCAGCTAGTCTCTTCAGAAACATTAAAATGCATTTCCATTTTAATTCATTATATTTCTAATTGTATTTTGCAGAGCTTGTGCAATGGATATCCATTATGAAAGATTTGTTTTATCAATAAAATATCCATTAAGCATCTGTCTCATGCTTTGCATTTCCATAAGGTAAACATGTCCTTTCTATGCCTGAAACAACTGATGAACAATGGTGTTCATTTCAATTGCACAAAAGGAAGATTTGTTCCCAATTCTTTATTTTTTAGACATTAACCACAAGCCAGAGAAGTATCAGGTAAAATATTCAACAGCATGACAATTCTTTTCAAAGGAAATAATCAAAGATAGTCAGACATTTAGTGTTTTGAACAGATCTATTTAGTTAGAACTAGAGAATGAGTCATTTTATAATTAAAAATAAATAAATTTGGGGCAGGGTTGTTCAGGCTGACTATCAGGTTGTTGTTTTTTTTCAGCTTTTTAATTATCTGATTGTAGTCCTGCTTGGGTTCTAAGAAGGTTTTAGTACAAAGCTTTTCAAACTTGGCAAATTTAAAATTTGGGAAATTAAATCCCCAGAATTCCTATCCAGCATGCTGACTGGGAAATTATGGGGATTAAAACTCACATATCTTAAAGTTGCCAAGTCAGGAAAACACGGTTTTAGAGAATGCCGATGGTTAGGATAACTACTGGGCATATCAAAAGCGGTTTCCATAGAAAAATGCACTGTTGCGTATTTCTTATCTAATATTTCTTATAGATGGCCAGAATCTGAGTTAGGTTCTTCTATTCTACTAAAGATGAAACCATTAAGCATGATGATAGATAATTCTATTGTATTAGAAGTAAGATACTCATTGCCAGGTAATAAATGAAAGTTATTTCCAAAAGAAATTTGTGCACGTTTTCTGAACAACCGGAAGTCAGAACAGATATTGAAAAACAGATTTTATTTTGTATTATCAAATACTTACGTTTATCTTTCTGGGTACATTTACCCTGAGGAATTCAAAATTCTGACATGACATTGTGCAAGAGGTATCACAGTTCACTTTCTCTAAAAATTTTTTAATCTCAATCAAGACTCCTTTAGTTACATTTATGCACATGTATATAACCATACATTAAAAGCCCATGTTTCAAATTTTTGTTCAAAAATGTGTCCTAACAAATGTAGGATCTATAAGATATGCCAGAATAACCTACAAAGCCAAATGAATACGTGGCATATCACAGGGACAGGCCCAAATGAACATTAAAATACACTAGGCAACAATTTGTATGAAGGAGAACGACAACTCTGTAATTTGCAGTGTAAATCAGGCTTTCAAATGTTGTTCCCATTGTGTGTGTGTGTGTGTGTGTGTGTGTGTGTGTGTGTGTAATGTTAGTAATGCTATATGGAAGATTTTAAATCTTTCTTCTTTTAAAGTGTCAAATTTTAATTGTCTTTCCCGGGATTTGGAAAGATTCCCAAAGATAATTAATTCACACTGCACACATAAATCACTAATTACATATTTAATGGTAAATCAAGCATAAGATGTGTCACTTTATGATTCCTAAATGACAGCTGATATGTGTAAGATGAAATGACAGTTTCATTTTGAAGCAATACCATTTTCAAAAAGATTCGCCTATAAACAAAATTAAAGATCCAAATACAGTATTTTTCCCAACAGTTTTTGTTTATACCAGATTACAAACATCTACAATTAAAAAGCAATTCCATAAAACTTTGTATTGCCCACCCTTAACTATATTAAATACACTGGAGATGAAGTACATGGTTAATTCAAAAAAAGAACAAATCAGCCCCAGTATATTTAGTTTTCAGTTTTTCTACTGAGTTTGCATGCATTGTGTATGCACATTATAGTATGGGTCAATTAAAAAAAATCACCTTATTCTTTTCTTCAAGAAACAAGCTTCAGGGGAGAATTAAATCTTGAAGGCATATTCACCAAACATCATTCATTTTGTCAGGTTTTCTATACTTGTAAGGTATATTCCCTTTAGAAATGGAATACATCCATTTCATTGGCTATGGCATAGGAGCAATTCTGAAAATTGAATCCAATGAGAAATAGCTATAAAATGGTTTCTCTAATTGCTTATGAAACATATAGTCATCTTTTGTATCTCCACCTCAATATTTATCCAGAACTGGTCAGGTCAATCAGGGAAGAGTACATAAACAAATATTAGAATATTATTCTAATATTACTAGCAGTCCCTAATAAAAGTCTTTATCCTAGCAGTTTCATAAGCTTTTGGGTTTTGTTTTTCCTCTGGAGTAAAATGAAAAATATCTGCATTATATTTTTTTCATATAATTTTATGAAACAAAAAGTAAAACTACAAAAAAAAAGGAAAATAGAATATGCAGAAAAGAAAAGAAAAATATACATAATATCCTACTTCATCCTACAAAAAATTATAATAACTAATCACTATCTCTTAAAGTACAAGTACACCATTCTTCCCAAAACTCATCTCTTAACTATAAAACAAAATCTTAAAAGTCTCATCATTCACTCCTAGTCATCAAGTCCATTAAGGCTACAAGAAATAATTATATATTTATTTGAACCTTGCTCAAGTAAATCAATTCTGTGTTCCCTTTAAATCCCTTGAAATAAGGCCCTTGGACTTGATTTCTTTTAATCAATTTTATACTTGTATATTTGACACTTTTCAAGTGTCAAAATATAAACTGATTTCATTTGTATATCTAATACATCTTTTTCTACATCATTCTTGTCACTTGTCATGTTTAAATCCAGATTCAAATCAATTTCAATCTTATCTAGTGTAGCTTGTTTTTCTTCTGTAACAGCTTCTCAAATCTCAATAAAATATCCCTGCTGCAGTGTTTTGGTCCATTTTATACTAGCATCTCAAACATGAATGTTCTTCTGAGGGGTCCTTGATAGGGAAGAAAAACAAAATGCACAGGTACCGTATATGTGGTACCTTGTTCAATAGTAGTAACTGTGAGAGGGATCTTGGAGTCCTAGTGGACAACCATTTAGATATGAGCCAGCAGTGTGTAGCACCTGCCAAAAAAGCCAACACAATTCTGGGCTGCATAAACAGAGGAATAAAATCAAGATCACATGAAGTGTTAATACCACTTTATAATACATTGGTAAGGCCACACTTGGAATATTGCATTCAGTTGTGGTCGCCACGATGTAAAAAGGATGTTGAGACTCTAGAAAGAGTGAAGAGAAGAGCAACAAAGATGATTAGGGGACTGGAGGCTAAAACATGAAGAACAGTTGCAGGAACTGGGTATGTCTAGTTTAATGAAGAGAAGGACTAGGGGAGACATGATAGCAGTGTTTCAATATCTCAGGGGTTGCCATAAAGAAGAGGGAGTCAAACTATTCTTTAAAGCACCTGAGGGTAGAACAAGAAGCAATGGGTGGAAACTAATCAAGGAGAAAAGCAATTTAGATCTAAGGAGAAATTTCCTGACAGTTAGAACAATTAATAAGTGGAACAACTTGCTTGCAGAAGTTGTGAATGCCCCAACACTGGAAATTTTTAAGAAGATGTTGGATAACCATTTGTCTGAAGTGGTGTAGGGTTTCCTGCCTGAGCAGGGGGTTGGATTAGAAGACATCCAAGGTACCTTCCAACTCTGTTATTCTATTCTATTCTATTCTATTCTATTCTATTCTATTCTATTCTATTCTATTCTACTCTACTCTACTCTACTCTACTCTACTCTACTCTACTCTACTCTACTCTACTCTACTCTATATTCTCTGAGCTTGGTTGTTTTCTTGCAGACATTTCATTGCCCAAACTAGCTAATGTCATCATCAGTGCTAGTAGGGAGTGAGGTTTACTCTCAGTTTATATTCTAGTGGCTTTCCCTGTTAATGTTGGTGGTCAACCAAATTCTTTGGTTGGGCTGTTTACTCTTCGCTTGTTTGGCAGTTTCTTCCTTGGGGTATTGTTTATTTTTTTATTGTTGGCCTAATGTTAATCTTGATATTAATTTATGCTCACCAGGGTGTTGATTGCTGGTGGGCAGATGTTTTGGTCTCTTTGTTCCCTATTTGGCTTGTTGATTGTCTTTTTTGTACAGTATGTAGATGTGATTTATGTTTATGTCTCTATTGATGACCAATTTGTCAGAATGCCAGCTTTCTAGAAATTGTCCAGCATTTTTGGACTTTACTTGATCTAGAATGGTCACAGTTTCCCAGTTAAAACTATGGGTAATTCTGTCTGTATTTTTGGAAATTAAAGAGTTTTCATCAAGTCTTTTGATTGCTAGTTGGGTGTTCATGCATGCATTCTTGCAGTCGTCTGCCTGTTTATCCTTTGTAGTGGCTTTTGCAGTCTTTACCCCATATGTTGTAGATAATTCCTGTTTTTTCTTCTGGGCTGCTGGATTTTTTGTTTTACTTAGGATGTTTTGGAAGGCTTTAGTTGGTTTGTGTGCTGCGCTGATTCTATGTGGTTGTAATAGTTTGTTGATGGTTTCTAAGATATTTTTGATGCATGGCAGTGTTGAGTGGTCAGGCACTTTTTGATAAAGTTGCAAAGATATCCATTTTGCTGGAACATGTATAGACAATGTGTTCCTTTTTCTGCTGTTCAAGATTGCTGCAATGTATTTGTACTTGTCTAAACAAAAGTCTTATACAGCTTTTCTTGTGGAAGTTTGGGTTATTATTTTGGTAATGGGCCACTTGATTGCTGTGGATGGCTTTTCTGTACCCTTGTGTTTCTAGTTTGCCATCATAGTCTCTGCTGACCAGGATATCCAGGAAGGGTAGTGAGTGTTCTTCCCTTTGAAGATGTTGACAATTTTGTGGGTGTTCTCTAATTGATCCTTTGTTTATTACGGTGAAGTTGTCCTCTACATATCCAATCCATATTTTGCATTGTACTTGTGGGAGTGCTATCACTTCCAACGTTTGATTATGACCTCTGCTGTGAGTACGGAAAGTGATCTCATAGTTCTATTTGATTTATTGATAAGTTTGTTGAATTGCAAGTATGTGGTTGAGGCAGATGTTGATATTCATGAAAACTTCTTTCATGAAGGACAAGGAAACTCACCCAGTGAATATGATTTAAAAAAATACTTTCTGAAGGATCTTAATATTTTTTATTATGATCCTTCTTAATATTAGAAGAAGGAGCAAAAAAATAGTTTTTCAATCATTTCAGTGTCAGATCCACAGATCCACATTTTGGTTTGGTTTTGTTGTTCTGCATTTACATGACTTATAAAATAGGCAAATGTTGCTTTACTGTTTGCTTTTCTATATATAAGTGAACATTTAGGTTCTTTATAATGTGTATTTCCAGCATAATAGAACAGTCACTTCATCTCTAGGGCTGGAAAATAGAGTTTGGAAATTTTATTCCTTGAACAAAAATGTTAATAAACAAATTATGTGTCTCATAATATTATGGACTTGTGTGAATAAATATTGCTGCTTCCATTTTATATCTATACGTATTAATGAACCACTTAATTTTTTAAGAAAAATGTTAATATCAACAAATTATTCTTTGGTAATTGATACATTGATCAGTTGATCAATATTTTTATCATAAGGCAGAAATAACACGTTAAGGCATAGTTAACATGTAATGTGCTGCTGTCTTCAAACTACTTTAGAGTTACATTTATTTCAATAGGTTTATTACAGAATGAACACATTTCATTATCTCGTACTTACACATTAGTAGAATGTGACCATTTCATTTGGTAATAAAGAATATTTATTTCACCTAGGGTTGTTTAGTTTTTATTAACTAGGTTGATTAATGTTAGTAGAATCTGGGTGAGAATTTATTAATAAAAACAGGAGTCCTGGTGGGATAGAAAGCTCATTCATAACAGGGAAATAATTTTCATAGAAATATGCAAATGTTTAATTTTCATCTGCTTAGCTTTGAAAAAGCACAGTCTTCTGGAAAGGGAACTGTTTGGGTAATTTGAAATTATAATTCAAATTGGTACTGCAATTTTTAGAAATAGTTGCCAAACAACACTCCACTCAAGGGAGATTTTCCTTATGGATAGCTGTGTAATTAAACCAAACAGATCTCATGAAAATAGCTGGGTTGGGTGGATAGATAGATAGAACAACAGAATGACAGAACAATAGAAGAGAGAGAGAGAGAGAGAGAGAGAGAGAGAGAGAGAGAGAGAGAGAGAGAGAGAGAGATTCAGAGACAGAAACAGACAGACAGACAGACAGACACAGACAGAGACAGATATAGGCAAGATGAGAGCAAAAGTATCACAAAACAGGAGGAGCGTTTACCTTCTCACATGGAGAATAGTTCTTTACAAGAAAGAAAGAAAGAAAGAAAGAAAGAAAGAAAGAAAGAAAGAAAGAAAGAAAGGAAGGAAGGAAGGAAGGAAGGAAGGAAGGAAGGAAGGAAGGAAATTGAAGGCTTAAGAAAGAAAATGTGAACCATATAGCAAAAGGGAAAACAACAGATACAAAATCACATCAGATATCTGTACAATTAGCACAAGTGTCTTCCAGGACTGTCCGCTTTCTCCATTACTCTTTTCTCGCTATACTAATGGCTGCATCTCAAAGGAGCCCTCTGTTAAAGTACTGAAGTTTGCAGATGATACAACAGTGATTGATCTCATTCTTCCATTCAATCATGTCCAATTTTTGGAGACTACCTGGATAAGTCCCTGCAGTTTTATTGGCAAGGTTTTTCAGAAGTGATTTGCCCTTTCCTCCTTCTAAATATAGACAATTAATAGTTACGATTAGTAGGTAAAAGCACATATGATACAGTATTTGACTCACACACAGAAGGAATGCATGTGTATATTTATTAGTTATCTGGTATCAAATTGTTGCCAATTTTTAATAACCATATAGGTAGATTTTCCCCATGATAATCTGTTCCTAACATGTTCCTCAATTCTTTCAATCCACCTTGCTTCTGGTTGTCCTCTCATTTACTTTATTTCATCTTTCCAAGTATTAGAATTAAGGGGGGAAAGTTCACATAAGTAGGATAATGTGAGCCTTTTCATTTGTGCCTTGAGTGAGAACTCTGGCTGTCTTTCTCTCTTTCTCTCACTTTTCTACACACGAACAAACTAAAATGTAGAAAATTTAGAAAAAAATAGAAAAAAGTTTGAAAGATAAAATAAATATTATCCCATAAGAAGAGAAATGCAGTTGTTTGCTTCAAAAAAAAGTACAGTAATATCAGTTGCCAACTATCTGTACAAATATTCAAATAATTGTTCTACAGGATTTTCTCTCTTTTTTGATGATTTACTTTATATGAGTTACAGTTGTAAAATCTGTCATCATTATAAATAGAAATTATTTCCTTTCTTTAGTAAAACTGAAATTAATGTACAGTATAAATAAGATAATCAACTATTTAAGTCATCTTAGAACACAATATTGCTAACAGTTATTAATAAAAATAATAATCTCCAAATGCATTACAGGATGGAACTGATGGTTTCTATGGAAACCATCAATGAAGATTATAGATTCTAACATTAAATAATTCAAAGGGAATTGATAAAAACAAAAGCATATAGGCAAGCTGAACTCAGAAATGCTGGTACGTGGAACAAATTCATTGGGAATAGAATGTAAAGTTTATTGGATGTCAATAATTAAGAAAAAGTAAATTTACATCGGTAAAACAGTAGTATCTATTGATGAGATTCAACTAGAATTCAGTACTTACAAATCACATTGATTTTTAAAAGAAAAAATTAACCAACGTAAAAAAAATGACCCTAAACTGCTTTAAATATATATATATATCAAACATAAAAATGACTAGGAAGAGAATATGTGTCATCAGCTGCCATACAGTGCATAAAATGATTTCATCCAAATCCAATTGCTGGTTTGTTTATTGATTTGTTTACATTTGTGTACAAATATTTAGATAACATTATTGCTGGATTACAAGTAGGAAATGAATCTTTCCCATTTAATATTTAAAGTATATGATTTAGTTCTGAGATTTTCTTTATCATGATCATATAATTATTTTAACTATATGCACATCAGTATGTGGAGGTGTAAAAGAGAGAAAGAAGGTCACTGTGTTGTCCAAAAAGGAGATATTCTACATAAATAAACACCTGCCTTTTCAGGGGATTTTGGCATTGTCATATTTTTAAGAATACAAAAAGAGAAGAGGAAGTGATCAGGAGTGATTTATTTATTCGTAGTTCTGCTTTGCTCAGTTGTGCAGTTTTACCTTTGATCACATTTGTGGTTCTTTGCTTGTTTGCTGATTGCTAATTATTAGATATTGGATTAGGCTTCTTAGAAATTAGTGGATCTCATTGTACAAATAATCATTTTCTGTATCTTAACATTGTTGTATTTTTTGTTAGCTTTGTATTAGAATTATACATCCAATTATACTTTAGGAATCTAATTTGCATAAAAATGGATTGTTCTGGAAGGGGAATCTTCTTTTCTACATTCTATTCAGAGTCCAGAGATATTTAAGAAATGGGAGCATGTATCCCAACTCAAGAGTAGGGAGCACTCTTTCTGACTGGAAAACAAGTAGAGGGATGAGAGGACAGAGATCTCAGAAAGGAATCCTGCAGGTTTATCTTATATATTTGTGATCCCAGAGCTGCTGGTAGTTGTTCTTTTTTAAAAAAACCCAAAGCTAAATCAGTTGTTTATTTTCAGTGTGTTCCGGTTGACCCTGCACTAAAATAACAAATATGAAATATGGAATAGGTTTTTATACAGTACTTATCTTTTTATTTTATGTCATTTGCCAAAGACAAAATTTACCTATCTTTATCTGATGGTGTAAGCCAGATGCATATTTTCAATAAATATTTCTTTGTTAATATCCCAGGCTTATAAATGTACAGAAATGGATGTACAAAATCTACACATTTGAGACAGGTGTAAAAAAGAACAGTATATATAGTAAATCACGAGATAAGCATAAGTTCAAAAGCAACACCAAACTGGAAATATAAGAAGCCAAAAAACGATTTCATTTTGTTTGAAATTCACAAACATAAAATAAAAATAAATTCAAGAACATTTAATAAAATTACTTTGACACAAAGATGACAACAAGATTTAGACCTTTAGGACCAAAGGCTACTATCCCTATGTGAAATTTTGGCAAAACAGAATGATTAAGTGGTGCTGAAAATTTTTTCCAGTACCTTTGTGCACAGTTGGAAGAAGCCAAGGAAGTTAAATTGAAAATTGAAGAACAATTAACACTCGAAGACACAACAGTTTCAATGAGGATTAATTTTTTATTAGTAACTGAAATACACACACATATAGGACATTTCATAATAATGCTTAGAAAGGAAATTCTCTGACTGCTTGAAATTAAATACAGCCTGACCTTAGAGGTAAAAGGAGATTGGATTTACAAATGAGAGAACAAAGCTCTTTGTCTTATAAACTACATAACAAAGTATTCATTAAAATCCAATTTTCCACGTGTGCGGCTTTATTATGAATAAATCTAATTGCAATTAGAAGAAAATTATGATAAATTTTAAGTATTGTATATTGAGTGCTAATGTTAAAGAATTCCTCCCATTTACCTACTTGTACAGTTTCTTTGAGGAAATGGCTGCAGTGCAATGTGCTTTTTCAAAATGTCAGGTGAAGTCAGATCACTTAAATTTTAATTTGCTTACTCTCTTCAAACATTGTTTTGTTAATCTGGCTGTGTTTACTTCAGTAGAATGTTACCTTCTCTGCAGAGTACAAAATCCTTGTGGAAAACAAAACAAAAAAAATGGCTGCTAATTATTTCCTTCAGAAGCCAAACAAGAAAATGTTTCCTGTAATTGATTATAAAAACACCTCTCTCTTGATAGTTCCTTACTTTTGCATGTTAAATAAAAATAAATATTTGGAAGAGGGAGAGGAAAATGCACAAAAGCAACAAAGGCAAGCAAAGTATTCAAGCATGTAATGAAGAAAAAAAACAACAACCCAGCAGTTACTGGAGCAGCTCACAGGTGAATATAATAATATAACATAAAATAATAATAAAAGACTTCACAAATTAAATAGAATAAAGAAGAGATAGATTACAGAAAAGCTATAAGTGTGTGTGTGTGTGTGTGTGTGAAAGGAATACACACTTTGGAAAAGAAAAGTGTGCGTGTGCATGTATATGTCTGTGTGTTTATGTATATGTGTATGTGTTTATGCCTATGATGTCCAATAGAGAATATTTGTAAATCAGGGAGTCATTGGTGTTCTCTGAGGTTGTTTGCTTGCAGGTGTTGCTGCCTGGAAGAAAATTGAAATAAATGTTAAATATTCTATATTGCGTATTGATGACAAAGTGTCCTTCCATTATCTAGTTGTAAAATTCTTTGAGGAAATGCTAGATAAAATGCTAGGGAGTGTGTGGTTTGCTCGCTCTTTATATACAGTAGCTTCCCTGGCCAGAGTTGGAGAGCATATGGTTTTCACCTTATTAATTCTTAACTGGGGTATTATTTTGTCCTTGACTGTTTGTCTGGTATTAATCCCTGGTTATTTATGTGTAGACTTCTGAAAAGGATTTGTTCTTTTTTGGTACATGTGGATTATGTGGTCATAACTCCTATTTGTTCACTATAAAGCAATAAATATGCTCTAAGTATAAACAGTATTCACAGTTTTGATAAAGTGGGTAGAAGTGTGAAGTTATTGCCCTCTACACCTCATTCCATTCATCCATAACTTTATATTTCTTACATTAATATGTTTAATGAGAAGAAGAATAAATAGCAGACAACAAATACTGGCAGCCTGTGGTTTCCCCTGATTCTCCAAATATATACAATTCTACCTGCATAAAAGCAAACTGAAAAATTGTATAGAATGTGTAAAAATGGGAATATGTTTTTTCCCCAATACAATGATGGTTATATGTCATCAGGCCATACAGAAACCCAGATTTGTACTTTTACTTCACATCCGCACTAACAGGACCATCATATGCCCCCAAAATTACACTCACAAAATTAGAGATGACTTCACATATGATATACAGTATGCCATAATCTACCAGCAATGTCATTCTAAATTTTACATAAAATTGACTTTGTAGAAATGAATTAATAGGCATAGGTTTGACATCAGGACTAAAAAAAAAAAAAGGACATGGTTATCATTAAATAGTTCAAATATGGTTTCTGCTATAATTATTTAATATTTTAATGACTAACCTTCCAAATAAATACAAAATAATACCTATTTATTTTTACTCTCTGGTTTCTGTTGCTGAATACGTTACAAAAATATTTCCAGATTGCATATATAGGTTTAGCTATAGTAAACTATTGCACATTAAGACAAACAGTCCAATCACTATAATGACTGAACACCAAAAAGGTTTTTTTAGTATATACATTCAGTATAATGAATTCCATGCTAAGATTGACTTACAATTCGGAGAGGGGTTTGGAAATAATTCTGCCAAAGATAGTAATATTTTATATAAATCTACATAGTGACCATATTGATGCCTTGCTATCGATAGATGAGAATATTTCTACCTCAGGATTGAAATGAAGGTCCAGTGCCCTGATTGTTTTGTTAATGAAAATTGCTGGGAAAAAAAACCCAAATCAGCAAATCTCAGAGAGCACTAAGGTCATACCATGATTTTCTATATTAGAAGGATTGCTATGGAGATGTATAACTGAAATATATAAAATCTATGTCACAAAATATATTTGTGACTTGATTTACTAAATAGCTAATGACTAGGAAATCTATGTCACAAAATATATTTATATATTTTTTCTCTGTCTTTCATAATACTTTTGCACATTGCTTTGATTCTTTCAAGAGGGAGTTTTAGCAATAGCATAGCACTTAGACTTATATACTACTTCATAGTACTTTACAGCCCTCTCTAAAGCCTGCAGTTTCAAGAGTCAGCATGCTCCCAACAATCAGGATCCTCGTTTTACTGACTTCAGAAAGATGGGAAGACTGCACCATCCTTGAGCCAGTGAGAATCGAACTGCTGGCAGTCAGCAGAATTAGCTGTCAATACTGCATTCCAATCATTGCGCCACCATAGCTACAATGTAAGAATATTGTTAAAGAAATAAATAAAACAAAAGCCTAATGCTTGGAAATTCAGAACAGTTTTTTTTAAAAATAGTACATTTTGATATAGCACATTGTTAGACTATGGAATTCTCTGCCATCAGATTTGGCAACAACTATTTAGGTGATTTAAAAGCTGTAAAATTTATGGGTGACAGTGCTATTAGTGGCAATTCCCCTTGAACACTATGTACTACCCCAAAGGTAATATGTGTCTTCAATACCAGCTGCTAAAAAGCAAGAATGAATCAATTAATATCATGACATACTTGTGAGATAAGTGGATTTATCTGTTTGGTGCTAAAAATGATAACTTTCTAAGGGAGGAGGGCATAAACCAGTATGGCACATAGAACTTATATATACTAAGTGTCAGACAAGTTACTTCTTCAAGGTTATACATAAACATAAACAGCCATTCATTATTATAATGTGTATGTTAATGTATAAACTTTAGAAATCAGATTTATGGAACTCATTGTACCAGAAATAATATATATATACATATACATACATACATATATACATATACATATACACATACACATACACATACACATACATACATACATACATACATACATACATACATATAATTAAGGCGCACACACATTTTCCATATAGCTAAAATATATTTTCGTGAACTTAAACCATTGGAATATATTGCATGTGTCATATGCTCATTTTTTTTTAAAGTGTTCAGATTTACAAATATTGCTACTTTATTATATCTCACTTCTTTCTTCCAGTCAATACAAAAAAATATTATTAATCTATTATTCCTATTGCTCAGTACATTTTCATTTCTACTGAAATGTGATATCTTCAAATTTATTTCCCTATGTACATTCTTTGTTAAAATCACAACAATTGGACATCTTCACAGCTGAGAAAGAGGAAATGTCATTGTGATTGGTCACGACAGCAGAAGCTAACACATATTCATTTTCTTGAGAGAAAATTATTGGGCCTTTCAGACCAATTTTCACTTTATTCCATTGACCCAAAAGGTCTCCTCTTTCCACTTGTAATATTAGATTTTTCTAGTATTTTCATGATCACTATGCCATATTACTTTATCAAATCATTACACAAACTACAAAAACAGTCAAGAAGGAGAAAACTGTTTTCTTAAAAGATGGAAATATATTGCCTGTACCCTCAGAAATGACTGCATTAAAGGAATGTTTAGACAGCCTATACAGCTATGACATAAGAAAATACAAAGCAAACTGAATGGGAAAGAATGCATCACATGAGAAAATGTAATTTAAAATAAAGGAGTATGGGGCATTTCCCATTCTATATACATATTGTTTCATACCAATATTTAATTCAACTGCACAATTTTTAACAGATTAGTAACACTTTAATCCTTACAGCAATACAATACAAGTAAGAGATGAAAATGTCTCAAATAAGAACTACTGCTTCTTCAGAAAGGTTTGAGGCAAATTCACAATGCAAAATGGTTGACCTTCACTGTAGTAAACGCCTCTTAAATTTCTCATATATGTCCTGAAGATTGTCTATTAATTAGAGATCATAACACAATCAACGTGTAATTAAATCACTGAAAAACCCACAAAAATGTAACTGTATCACATGAAGCTGAACTATAGTGCAACAAATCATAAGTTCATTTACCTTGATCTTGTTAAATATTATGCATCCATCTATTCTCAATTTCTCAAATATTTTATTTACCTATTAAAAAATGTTTGTTTTTCAGGGTGTTTTAGAAGAATTTCTTTTAGTGGAATTATGCTGTATTGTTGCAAGAAGCCAAGGTTTTTGAGGTGGGTTTTTTTTTCCCTGGTTAAAATGTCACTATCACTTGATAACCTCTGTGGATGTTCTTGCTTCCTGTTCTGAAAAAGTTTCATTGGAAGAATTCATTCATAATATCTTCCCTTGGGACATAATTGAGACATGGGAAGCCAGGAAGGCTGGAGATTGCTTGATAGAATGAAATATTAGTTTTGGCTACTTCATAACTTTCTTCCCTTAGTGCATTTTTTCTAGAAAGCCTGAGGGAGGGTACAATCTTTTCTATTAAAAGAAAGTGTCAAACATTCTACCTTTGCTCTTTCCTAAAATGTGGATGCAGAAGAAGCAGAAAAGGAGGATGGCCACATTCTTTAACAAATGGAATATTGAAAGGTGGCATTAAAATGGTTACTTTTAATCATCACATAAAGTTTTCAAAATCAACTATTCTGATCAGATCTTTTGTTCTTTTTCATTGGAGTTGAAGTTATACTATATTCTAATGTTCTCATTCAACTTTTTATTCCTAGTGAGATATAATAGCACCCAAAAGATAAATTGTCCCTAAAACACTATAATTAGTTTATAAAACTCACATATTACAGGCACAGTGTCACCAAGTAAATATATTATTATACAAATGTACAATAAAAATATGGAACTTAAATAATTTCCCAGAGCTATAAACAAACAATGTGGCTATTTCCTCCTAGAAGTTGTGCAGACATTATTCCTGCAAATTACAATAAGGTAAAGTTGTGAACTTCCAAATTTCTATAATTAATTTTAAAGAGAAGAAAAAAACAAAAAGTTTAGCTACGTACAAATGATTATTTTTAACTCCTCAAAATATTTATCTTAATTTGGCAGCATTTTTTATTAGCAGGAATAGATACCATGATCTTTAAGAGCAGCATATTAATTATTTGCTAAAATACAAAAGAAATCAAGTAACTGTCACACTGTGGTTCCAGCTAAACACATTATTAAGTGGAAATACTTGACTGTAATGTAATGGCTGGGCAGTACAATAATCTTGCTAAGAAATAAGGAAAGCATATTTGGGAAAAATTTGCCTGAGCCAGGATCCTTCAGCTATTAACATTTTAACAGCTACGACCACTGTTAGCTGATTATCAGTTTGGATAAATATTTTATTTATATGGGAGCCATTATTTTAATTAGCATGCATTTGCATGGTGGAAAAAGAGTGTAAAAGAAGAAACGAGGGGGGAAAATCTATTGATTTTTCAAAAGTGCTGAAAGAGTTTTGTCAAAACTCCAGGTTGTCCATTTAAGAAGGAAGCTTTATTTAAACATTGGAGGGAATGTGAAAATTAGATTGATATGTATTTATTAACATTTTTTTTTAGTTCCTGTTAGTTCAGTCTGCCTTTCTTTGATCTCAGAAATACTTATATCTTGCTCCCATGACCTATAAATATATTACCTGTGCACATTTTTAATGTGCGAGCAAAAGGCAGTGATATTTCCAATTTCAGACAACAAACAGTCACCTGATCATAGATTGTAAGGGAAAGGATCAGCAGTCTTGGTATATTTTAAGGTTCTTCATCAGAATCTTAAAATACTTTCTGCATGTAATCAGTTCAAACTTTAGGACAGGACCAAAAAAGTTGGCAGAAAAAAAGAATAAATGGAGCAAAAAGACAAAGAGAGAAACGGTCAGAAAGAAACACAACTGTGTAAGCATACACCACTGTGCACTGAGTCAATCTGTCCTTCATTTCTCTCATCCACATGCCAGATTTAATACTAAAATTAAAGCCATGCTTTTGTGCCAATAGTTTAACCTATATACTGTAAGGTGTATTGGGTTATTATACTAGTGCAAATTCAAGGGCGAAATCCAGCAGGTTCTAGGTAGTGGAAATTTTGAGTAGTTCGGAGAACCAGCAAATACCATCTTTGTCTGGCCCCAGAGTGGGGTGGGAATGGAGATTTTGCAATATCCTTCCCCTGCTATGCCCACCAAGCCACGCCCACAGAACCGGTAATGAAAAATTTTGGATTTCACCCCTGTGCAAATGTAAAATCATAATACCAAAACCATTATGATTATAAATATGTTAGGATTCCAAAATCATCTATGAATACAAGTGTACTTGAATCTATGAATGTAAGAGGGGGTCAGCTTTTTTGGATCCTGCATGGACAACTTTCTGCAATTTTCTGCACAAGGTTTTTCAGACTTGTTTTGTCATTGTCTCCTTCCTAGGTTGAGAGTTGGCTCAAGGTCATGCAGCTCTCTTTGTGTCTAAGATGGGACTAGAACAGTGGTGGGTTGCTCCCGGTTCACACCAGTTCTCGAGAGCCGGTAGCGGTGACGATATGTTGTCACCGAACCGGTTCTCTGTCTTCGGGAGCTGGGGCCTCCCGCCTGCCCCAGCGTTATATACCGACCTTATATTTCTTCTTTTTTTGCCCAGCTGAGAGGTGCGGCAGAGCGGATTGCCACACCTCAGCTGGACAGATTTGCAATGCTCTTGCGCAAAGCGCAAGTTTGGCACGCAGGCGAGCAAAGTGAGCATGCACACAACAATTGTGCGCAAAGCGCACAACTGAAGAGGCAATCACGCGCAAAGCGCGTGCACAAAGAGAACTGGTAGTAAAGCCGGTTAGAACCCACCCCTGGACTAGAACTCTCGGTCTCCTAGATTCTAATCAGCTTCCTTAACTACTCTACCAAATCTGGGTAAGAGGTATACTATTTATTAAGTACATATGCCTAAAACTGTATATAAACCTATATTTATTAATGGTGTGACTGTAATACTATGGAGCAGAATTTTAGGTAATGTGTAGAAAGAGATGATAGAGAATCAGAAGGCTTAAAAGCCATTGGCTTAATCATCCTGATAGCATCAATGACTAAATTGTAATAAAAAGATGTAGCAAACTGCATAAAGTAATATAAAATAAGATTAGTAAGACAAAATTAATTAACAATAATGTTGATAATTTTAGATAGAATTATCTCAATCATGTATGTATCATGTGTGTTATAATAAAAATAGAAGTGGTTAGCATGCCCCAGAAATGTACTTATAAGGAGTTAATTAGCTGATGGATATCCCTATAAAATCAACCAAAGGAACATGGACCACAATTTCTATCATGCCATTGCCACAGGAAACAATATTGTGCTTCAAAAACCAATTTCTGCATAGTACATGGCTGGGTCTATTTTCCAATTTTACACCATTAGAAGTTGTACCAATCTAAATTTACAGCAAACCTTGACCTTTCTTTGCCAACAATTTAATTGCAGCAGGTATAAACTGCAGTCCTTGGGCAAAATAATAAATTTGGATGATTGATGCTAATCTCTGTGAATTTTGAGATACATAATTTTTTCCTTAGTGCTTGTTTCTAGAAGTTCCCCTTATTTAAAGGTACTAATCTGTTCAGTGGTATATCCCCCTAATTTCTAGTTTTGCTGTTTTGAGAACTTGGAGAAGGTAAGAATCTTGATCATGATACTTTATTGTTAATATCTCCTCATTGCAATTATTGATTCATGATTCCAAAATTCTTTTTGGATCACAGTGGTGAAAACAAAATTATTGTATCGTTAGCATAAATTAATACACTACTCACTTTGGGAGGATGGATAACAGAATTACTCAAAGAGAGAGCCTCTAAATTTATATGACAGTTAAATAAAATGAATGCCAAAAATATCCTTGTCTGACTCTCTTTCTTATTGGTATTTCCTTGGTAACATGTCCTCAGTTTCTACACCTGTCTTTCAGTGTCAAATTTTCATGAATTTTAATTAGAAGCAGAAGAAAAGTTTTGTAGATCGCTTATGTATAGACCATGGTTTAGATTTAAATATTATGTCCAAGTAAAATCTAAATCAATCAAGTTTACATAAAAGGAGGAACCAGGTGTATGTGTACACTTTTCTGCTGAATGTTGTAGCAGTAAAACAAGATCTAATGTCTCTGGCTTTTCTTAAACCCCGCCTGTTCATCTATTAAAATGCCTTTTTATTCAACCCAGTCAGGAATTTGAACTTTTCTTGTAATTGTCAAATGTACATTCTGCTATTTTGACTTAGCAAACTAATTGGGCAGAAATTAACAGTATCTTCTTTTTTGCCTCTCTTGTATATTTGCATTATAAATAGACACGCTCATCCCTGGACTCTTTACCTGGAGATTCCACCTCTTCCCACTTAAAAACCAGGCATCTTGGGATTACAGTGGCAATGGCAACCACGGCTGCCAAGATTATCATTCATTACTTCATAAGCAATACAATTTGAACTGGGAGTTTAAAATGCTTAACTGTATTTTAACTGTATTTTTTCTTGACACATTATACCCAAGAGAATGTGACCTTCAATAGCAAAGAAACAATAAATCCTTTCTACTGTTCAGATAGCAATTTGGAGGCTAATATTTTTTTTTAAACAATGTTACAACTGGAAGTTATTTGTCTAACTTATTTAACTTATCCAAAGAAAGAATATTTTATTGATTCATTATTCATTGATTCATTATCAATGAAGCATAAGCAGAGTGTCCCATAGAATGTAATATAATATATATATTAAAATATACTACTTTGCTTTTGCATACCAGCTTTCAGACACATGAACAATCATAATCTGGCCCAAGTATGCAAAGGGTATATTCATTTTGAACAATTTATCTGCAAATTATACATCTAAAAGCTGCTTTTGTAGTAAAACAAGTTTATTACTGTCTTGTTAATACATATATGATTTAAGTACAAATAATTCCTCAATTATATTTGTGGAATCACAGAAACAATATGCATTTTATATACAAATATAACAGTTATATATCAACACTACATACAGTATAAGTAACTCTCATTCGCTGACATATTTAGCTAAAGAAGTCAAATCACTATATATTCTGTTGGACGAAACTGAAAATTTAGAGTGTTGGATTGGAGACAATGGTACATAAATTTGCAGGAAAATAATTCAGGGAAAAAAATTAAGGACAGCATACCCACACATGCATGCACACATACACAGTGCATCCAAGACAGATACACACAACCCCACTGATAGACCTGGAAACCATCTTTATACCTTTGAGACTTCAGGCCTGCCACTGTGGGAAACTGGAAGGGGGGTTTGTATAGAATGAAGAGGATGTGTAGTCAAAATACAATTCTTTTAGAAAGGCAAGGCCATGGTGCCTCCAGCTGTGCTGAGAAGAAATGAGGAGGTATCTTATGTTCCAGAGGGTACTTGATTGGTTCGTGTGATGGACATATGGATGAAGGGGCAAGGACTTGAACTTTCTTTTGGATGAGGAAAACCCGGAAGCTTTCAGATTCAGGTTTTCCCAGATGTGCCAATATGACATCTCTAATAAAAATTAGTTTTGAGGAACTTCACACCTCGGAGTTTGATTTTGGTCGGGGGTGTTACTTGGAACCCTAACACCCACACCGAGACATACCCATGCAAGGATACAACAAAGATAATGCTGAATTGTCAAAACTTCTCTTTGTTTCCTTGTTAAAGAAACCTTGGAGGTTTTATACCATATTTTCAGAACTCATGACAATTTCTAGCAAATTTCTTTTAATACTGTTTTTGATATTATTAAAGTTGGCATCTGTTTGTTTTCTTTCTGCAACGCATCTTTCCAATGTTCTTAATCGTCCTTGGCTTCCTTTTCTCCCCAATCTCCCCAAAAAGTTCAATGGAGGGAATTTTCATGTAATAATCTCTTCTTGGCTTAATTTGAGTATGGGAAGCCAGGCGAGTTGCAGAGAATACAAAAAATGATTATGTAATTAAAGACACACTTTGGGCCCTGCACCTGTGGGAAAATGCTTGGAAGAAAAAAATAGCTACATGAGAACATGAATAGAATATTTAAGTAGGTTTTCTTTTAAAGATAAGATTCTGATATGTTTTCTCAATGTAAATAATTTCTTTGTTGAAATGAACCTTTTGCATTAATTTCACATAAACAGCTGGTTCTTGTTTATTGATTTATTTTTTTATTTTCTGTGCTGGCCAATGTTCTCATTGGTTTTGCAAAGTTATGCCACCCCACACAAGTCAGCCAAACAACTATAGCTTATCTTCATCTGGAGAGCAGGTTGAATTATTTACAGTATGGGAATGTCATGCCTCAAGATTTTAATCTCTATAAATTTAATATTTACCTGTCAGTCCAACTAAACATAGTCTAAAATATTATTTGAAATTTTGAAAAACAACATTAATTTACTTTCTATTCTAGTTTAGTATGTATATACAAGAGCCCAATGTTACTACACTCTAGGGCAAAGTTTCATTTATAAAACATTATTTAAAATTTATTGCTTCATATATTGCTTTTGAATGTTTAATGCAGTCCTATTCCTTGCTGTAAATATATTGGATCTGCAGATCTGCTTTGATAGCTTCAGTATACATTATCTGCTATCTCACAAAAGTCAAGGTCAAAATCAATTGGCAATTTATGACTGCACCATGACAAAACATAGCTAAATAATATCAGTGTTCTGTAAATGCCTGACTTGGAACCAGTGGTTAAGCAACCTTGTTTCCTAATAGTTTACACTGATGATTGCACTTATATATAGAAAAGTTCTAAAGAAAGTATATTGTAAGAGCATAGTAGAATAATACATGTGCTGGAAGACAATATTTATTAGACTATAGTATATGACACTTATTTAATATATTTATATACTGCATTTCCATGACCCAGTTTGGTGTAGCAGTTAAGGCATCAGATTAGGAGCCAAGAGACTGTAAATTCTAGTTTTGCTTTAAGTTATTTTTGTCTTTGTCTTTTGTCTTTAAATTATAATTGTCTCATTTAATTTTCTTGTATTGTACAGCATATATATATGAGACACCCCCCAAGAACTGAGACACAGAACAGGACAACGGCATCGCCCTCCTCCCTTACATCAAAGGCACCACAGATAAAATCAGCAAAATTCTCCACAAACACAATATCAAGACAGCCTTCTGCACTGATCAAAAAATAGCGAACATCTTAAGAAACCCCAAAGAAAACATCCAGCTAGAAAACCAAGGAGTCTATGAAATACCATGCAAAATCTGCCCAGCCACATACATTGGACAAAGTAATAGGAGAATAAATGCACACATTGCAGAACACAAGAATGCAATCAGAAAAGAAGAAAAAAACTTCCTCCCTTTTTCAGCACCTTAAAACAACAGGACACGAAATTGACTTTGAAGGAACCAAATTAATCTCCAAAACTGAACAGTTCAACAAAAGAATAATCATGGAAGCCATCGAATTAGAGAAATGCCCCCATAACATGAATAAATGTGATGATATCTCCCACCTACTGGACATCTGGAAACTAGCCCTAGTCAATAGAAGAATCCCAGCCATGAAGATTAACACCGGATCCAAGATAACAAATGACACCACCACCAATGATCCTCACCAGATTCAAACCCAAACCCATCCCCTAGACGGAAGACAACCACCATCCAGAAGCCAGACCATGGCGGCATCACCAGCTGCTGCACCCTCTCCAATCGCCACACAAAGCAAACTGACATGCCATAAACACATGGCAAGATTTCAAACTTGGAGCCAAACCAAAGCCCGGGTTATGGCATCACACCCATCTGTTCAGGACATTACATCAAAAAACTCAGGATATCACAACACTAGAACTCAGGATGTTAACACACAGCCCATTACCCAGGTCATTAAAACACAAAAAACTAATGGGCACACATCAAGGACCTCACCGACACAGGATGTTACAAAACAGCTGACTAATCTGCAAACATCAACTCCATCAACTAATCAAGATGTAACAACACAGGCAACCAACCCGCTCACAGCAACAAAGCCAGCACCCCACACCTCCCCACCAGTATTTATAGAGAGACGGCAGCTCCGATCATGCTTTCCTTGCACAAGCACGAAGCCGAAGACACCAGCCTGAAGATGACGAGTAGGACCTCATCAAAACATTGCCAAGATACTCTCAATCTTACATGGGAAAAGACTCGAATACACCAAAACTTTCATAAATAAATAAATAAATAAATAAATAAATAAATAAATAAATAAATATATTTGTCTATGTAAGTTTTCACGGGTATATATGTGTGTACAGTTAATATTTCGGGTTTCTTCCCGTGTAATTGTGAACATATCCTTAAAAGGGTAGAAGCGATGTTTCAACAGAATCTTATCTGCCATCATCAGGCTTATGTGAGGGGTCTTTTGCAGTAACATAAGCCTGATGATGGGAGCCAGCCTCCTGGAAGCATGAAGCCGAGAACACCAGCCTGAAGATGACGAATGAGACTTCGTTGAAATGTCGCCAAGACACTTCCAATTTTACGTGGGAGAAGACCCGAATAACCAAAGACCTATATATAAGTTTTCACAGGTATATATGTGTGTATAGTTAATATTTTGGGTTTCTTCCTGTGTAATTGTGAACATATCCCTAAAAGGGTAGAAGCGATGTTTTGACAGAATCTCATCTGCCATCATCAGGCTTATGTGAGGGATCTTTTGCAGTAACTGCCGTTACTATTTCAAATCTGGTGCTGGTAGTCTAGGATGGCTCCACCTTTTCATTCTGATTGGTTGGGAGTCCCAGTCTGTGTTTATTGGCTTGGCTTCGGGTGTATGGTTGGTTTTTCTCCACCAGTTGGCAGGGCTTTATCTTTGTGGCTGGCTGGAATGTGGTTTGGCTGGAACTTGTGGCAATACAGGCCTTTTGATTAATCCTCGATCTATGTTTTATATTTTGTGTTAAGATTCATCTATCTATGAGAGCAGGTTTCCAAATAGTAGGCAGACGGGAAGTGTCATCACGTTTATTCATGCAATACTGTCTTTTCTCTATTTCAATGGCCTCTCTGATTATTCTGCCATTGAGATGTTCTATTTTTGCAACTGTTTTTGTGTTATTAAAATTAATATTATGTCCTGTTGTATTTATGTGTTGAACTAATGATGATGTGTGTTCTTGCTTTTGTATTGATTTTTTGTGTTCCTCGATGTGCACACTCATTCTTCTGTTGGTCTGTCCAATATATGTTGATGGGCAGGAAGCACACAGGATTTCGTATATACCTTGATCTTCTAATTCTATTTTGTCTTTAGGGTTTCTCAGAATGGATGATATCTTTCTATCTGTGCAAAATATGGTTTTGATGTTGTGTCTATGCAGTACTTTGCTAATTTTATCTGTTGTTCCTTTTATATAGGGCAAGATGGCTTTCCCATTGTTTTGTTCAGAATCTATTTAAAAAGATGGCAGTTACATCTACATCTAAACAAAAAAGAACAAATTATTTATCTTATAATTTGAAAAGAGACTGTATTGTAAACTTAAATAAGAAACACTAGTTTTAAATACAGGAAGCAACACTGATATATAATGATTAAAGCAGATCCTATAGAATTATTTTGCCTCCAAAGAGAATCAAGAATAATTCTATAGGTGGGACAATTTATTTATTACTCCCTCAACTAAGCAAGTACTGATCTTTAATATTTTGCAGTTTTCAGGTGTATATAAGATTTAGTATCTATCATGTTACTCATTGTCTGGTCACGGCTAGGCTGACCAAGCACAACCTCTGACTCAAGAAGAAATATTTATTTTGCACATCTGAGAGTCTCAGTTGAAGCAGGATGGGACTTAGAATTGCTGGTTGGGCAGCTGAAGTTGTCAAACATTCTGCACTTTTGAAATGAAATGGATTATTTTTATCCACTCTCCTTCTGTATTTCTGCAAACACAATCAGCAAAGCCAGAGAACAGAGTATTGATAATAGAAGAGAAGCAATCAGAGGCATTCTCAGCAGCATCCATGTGCAAAGGCAGTCAGATACTAAATTTATGCCAAATTAAGAGGAGGAAATGAGGAGAAGCATGAGGAGAAAATTAATTCCCTATGGTTTAATAAATTGCCAAATATGGAAACCAATGTACCAAAAAAAAAAAATAGTTCAAATAAAAAGCAGCAACAACTCTTATTACATGTGTGATTCCATTAGATTGACATGCCTACTCTACAGAAAATATTATTTCACAAGCAAAAACAAACAAAAATCATGAAAGTTCCCTACTTCTGTTTCTCTGATTATCCTTTTCTTTAAATTTGTTTTGCAACCTTTTTTGTTTTTTTTAAATAAATGATTTTGATGCTTCTTTTGAAATATTATTACAATGATTGCATCTCCCAGTTGAGCAATTGCCTCTCCCCTGTGCTACATCCCCTGTGTTAGAAAATGAGACCCAGATTATTGTGGGCAATATGCTGACTCTGTAAAGAGAGAGGGCTGTAAAGTACTATGAAGCAGTATATAAGTCTAAGTGCTATTGCTACCCACTCATCAGATTTGGCAGGAAAAGAATTTAATGAATCCTGTCCACTAAAGACCTATTAAACGACACTCAGGAAATTAGCCCTTTTTGCTATGAACCCTCATTTTAGAATCTGATTTCCCCAGAATTTAGATTGGCAATTATTCTTCTGGCCTTTAGGAAGAATTTGAAGATTTGACTTTGCCATCTTGTCTGAGGAACTTGTAGTTGTCATCTTTAGCCTGCTAAATGGCTATAACACAGGTACATTTTTATATATGGTTTCAATAGCTTTTATTATTTTTAATGGTTAATTCAGCCTTCCATCCTTCTGAGGTTGGTAAAATGAGGACCCAGATTGTGGGGGAAATATGCTGATTCTGTAAACCGCTAGAGAGGGCTATAAAGCACTGTGATCTGGTGTATAAGTCTAAGTGCTATTGCTATTTAATGCTTTTTCTTGGATTATTTTGATTATTTATTGAGTGCTTTAACTTTATAGTCACTCAGTCATATCAGTCAAATGGATATAATCTGAACAAATAAGCAAACAAATAAATATAGAAGGGCAGTTTATTTAGTTATTTGATGGATCACTTTCTTAATATTTAATATTTAGGCTTATGTACTGCCCCATAGAGCTTACAGAACTCTCTAGGTGGTTTACAATGTAGAAGCACATTGCATTTTGCCCCCAACAATCTTGAACTTCATTTTACTGATCTTGGCAGGTTGGAAGAGATTCCATCAGGATTGAACTCAGAAGGTTAGAACTTTGAGCCCTGTCAGAATCAAACTCCAGGCTATGGGCAGTTTGCCCTCAATTCTGCACTTTAATCAATGCACCACCAGTCTTTCTTGCTCTCATTTGATTCTGAAGTGTTCTGTCATAAAAGTAAAACTAGTAAACTTTGTAACTTTTATTGACAATTAAATTACTATTACCAATAAAGGAGAAAAAATGTAGTTTAGGGTTGAAATGAAGGGTCCTTGATGGTCTCTGAGCTTAGCTGTTTTCTTGCAGATGTTTCATTACCCAAACTAGGTAACATCATTATCATCATTATCTAGACATTACCTAGTTTGACTAATGCAACATCTGCAAGAAAACAACCAAACTCAGAGAGCATCAAGAACGCCTTAAAATTACTGCCTTAAAATATAATATTTAAATAAGATTTTTTTTTGTTCTTCATCTTTATTTTCCCCTTTCTATAAACATTAGTATCAAATTAAGGGATAAATTTATTTTGCTTTTCCACTTCTCAATAAAAGCTTGTGATTCTAGAGGGCCAGAATCTGAATATATAATAAGTTAACCACAAGATTACAAAGGATTGTGAAAAAAAATCCTACAAGTTGCTTTCTGGAAAACTGTACCTAGAAATGTGATTAGGAATGTTGTAAAGTAGCTATAACAGGTTGTAAAAATATAAATGTGGCTATTAGCAAAAAACTTTCAGGTTTTCTGATTTGAAGCCTATTCTTTTTTTAAACAAATAATAGTTTTACAGCTCTCCAGACTTATTTATTCAAATAAATAAATAAAAACAAAAATTCCTCTGAGACTAGCTAATATGTAGTCTTCTTTTTCACATAGTATCTCTATACTAAAGCATTATGTGATTGAAATATTTAATTTGTCATTGGCAGTAAAAATCTCATATAGGATAAATAACCATTTCTACACTAAAAGGATTAAGGAAATTGGTATGGAACATTATGAAACTGCAACAAATCATACATTTTAATACATTATGAACAGGGGTGGGTTCTACTTACCTTTACTACCAGTTCGCAACAGGGCTGCGTGTGCTTGCGTCGCTCGCCACGTGCATGCTCTTCTGTGCAAGCGCAGAAGCTTCTGCGCATGTGCAGAAGCATTTTCATGATGTCAGGGTCAGTGGGCAGGGCCTTCCACCGGTTTTACTACTGGTTCTATAGAACAGGTGTGAACCTGGGACAACTCACCACTGATTATGAGACTTTTATACTTCCTTAAAGAAGAAAAATTCTTGTGCAATTCTCCCATCCCAGAATGGATTTGATTATCCTATGATATTATGTATTATGACTTACAGATAGCTCTTTGAACCTTCTTCAGGCAGAAAAATGGCTTGACCTCACCTCTGTTGAGAATCAGGATAAAATAATAATGGGAATGAAAGTCCTTAAATAAGACCCTGAGGGAGAACCAGGCCTATAGAAAACAAATAATAACAGTGGATACTAGCCCCAGTTGTGCCATTCTTAATGGAGATTTGCTTCATTAATCTCCAAATGACAGAAACTATAGGTGACAGCAAAAAAGTGACTTCAAGTAACTCAAGGAAAGATGACAACGCATCAGAAAGAAGATGAGATGTGACAGGAAAGAACTAAGGAAAAATGGAAAGAGTGGGAGGAAACATGAACAGCAAAAGATGCAAATAGGAACTGACAGCAAAGTACTGCTTGAGATTTTAAATGAGCAAAGTAAAAAGAGAAGAAGAACATTTATTGAGCTGGAAACACTGAATTATGGAATTAAGCCTCAGAACTCTTAGAATAGAAATACTGTGTCCCAGTCAATAGATCAGGTCTCCATTTCATACTCTGCATACAATTCTGTGCCTTTCTCAGCCTGTCCTTGTTAAGATCCTTGTTGTGGATATTCACCCAAAAAATTGCCCATTGCTCTCTATTAAATTAGTCAGAAAGTGTAAATGTTCTCTCTTCTTGTCTATCTTCTTACTGACTTTGTCACAGCGTTTTTTTATTTCCCAGCTGAGCTTCATTATTTTTGGACTAATAGACTTACTGTAGTTTGCCAAGTTCCTTATCAGTATTTTACTACGCATGTCCGCATTCTTTCACTTGCTTCACAAACTCTTTCCTTTGTTCTCATGCCACGGGGGTGTCGACTGCTGAAAAGCAGCCGGCCCCAAAATTACTTTCAAAATGTAGCAATTAACTTTCTTAGTTAGTGAGGTGTTTTATTTTCTTTATAACAAATAAATGAGTTTTATTAGAGAACTTTTCTTCGCGTTTCTTTTCAGATTATTGCAACAAGGAGGAGCCACGATCCATCTCCTCTAATTAAACCAGGGTGATTAGTCCCAGAGCCAAACATGGGATTAATAAACGCCCTGACAGACTTGATGACATACTTGATGGTAATAGTGAGAAGATTTAATTCTTCAGTGTTCTTCTGTTGCCTTGGGAGCTGGTGGCCCTTTGCAGGTGTTAATTTATTCTCTTGAATGCAAATAATCAAAATCCGGCACAATTGCTTCCAGCAGTTCCTGCCTAGTTCTTACAAAATCTCAAGACAAATGCTGCTGAAAGTCTATCAGTGATTTCACATAAAGATCTGCCAGACTATTTACAGCTGTTCAGAGATGGACAGACTTACTTTAGAACTCAAAGACAAAAGTGAATCAACATACTATGAAGTCTGGAATAAATTTTATAATTGGTTAGATAAGAGGAAGAATGCTAAAAACAAGGGATAATGAATGTCTGGAAATGTATATATCAATGTATATCAATATAACAAGGTATATTGAATTTGTGAATGTAATATAGGTTTACTAAATATATGTATAGCTGTTTAGGAAGTAAAACACTGTATACTTGATATATAATGAAATTGGAAATATGTAAATTTGTATTTAGATTAGGGAATATATTATTTATTAACTTGAATTAGATGCAAATGTTAGAAACCAGAGACGTTGAGCAATGTCCATTGTTTTACTTTTAAAACTAATAAAATATTTTTTTTAAAAAAATCTGCCAGACTGAAAGTACTACTACATAGCTGTGCCCAGCTCAGAACAATATTGAATCACTGAAGGAACACAAGTTGAGATGGGGCTCTGTACTGTGGTGGGAATAAAAATAAGCAGCATATATGTAAATGTCCTTGAACATAAATAAGGAAGATTGCTATTATCAATTGAATACTTGGAGTCTCAACTTCTACCAATTTATTTGGTAGAACTTCTACCAATTTATAAAGGTGATTTCAGGTCACATAAATACAAACAAGAAGGCTTAATGCTCATAATTCTTTCACAATGTACAATTATACTTATTTTTTAATCTTGACATTTCTTAAAACTGAAGGAAATCATGGCAAAGCATTAAGCCTGCATCTTATGTAGTTGACCAAAGCATTTGTTCCACTACAATCAAAAGAACATGCCTCTAAGCAGAGTGCCGAATAGTTAATTAAACTGGATTCATCAATTATTGTTGAAATAAATGAAGGTCACATTTGTAAAATAGAGTTTACTTCCTATACTATATTAACTCTTATTTCATATTTTACTTTCAGAAATAGCAAGATAGTCAGAAGTTATGAGATAGTTGAATTTCTAGGAATATATCATGAAATCCATACGCTGTGATTTTTTTAATCAGTTATATGTACTACTAATTATCAGGTAGATGCATTTTCATAGGATTTATTTTTTGTTGTTTATAATAAAATATGAAATAACAGTGATTAGAAGAAAAAAAGATTACATCTCTCCTTTAAATCAAAAATTTAAATAAAATCTTTGAATCTCTTTAGTGATTTGACAGATTTTCTGACTTTGCTGTGTCAGCAAAGTCAGCTGTGTCAATGGTGCTTTGTTGTCCTGCAGCAAAGTTAAAGATAGGTTGAATGATAGGATGGGCCTCTGATAGTGACATGGGTAGTTGTCATTGAATGTTATTATCTCTGTAAATCCCATCAATTTAGAAGAGCAAGGGGCAGTCATACCCTGCTCTTGATATCTCACTATCTTTTTACAGTATGGTATTTAACTTTTAATGTCAAGCAACGTCAGAAATGAATTGCAAAAATCCAGATGACCAGAAGATAGTAGTAAAGGTTTTCAAAACTGACATTTATTTATTGTCTGAATTCTTGTACTCTTGATGAGGCATTCTTCATTTTTGGAAATATTTTATTTTGATGGTATAATTACACCTTTACTAACCAGCTCATCATTTTTATATTACTTTTTAAATGAATAATAAGTTATCAGACAATAAGAATTTTATTAATTTAGCAATTCTATGTATAGATCTAGTAACAAGTGAATCCCACTAATTAAATGAAACTTATTTCTAAGTAAGAAATGCATCTCTAGGAAAGTTAACTGTTGAAAGTTAAACATATACAACAGTGGATGAGCATTTTAGATAAATAATATCCTTATAATGGAATTTCACAAGCAGTTTATGTGTGTATAGTAATGGCTTTTTCCTGGACCTTTTTTTTTAGTATGCAGCATAACATTTTGCTACTGCTGCATATTTTTTAACTATGAGCGCTTTCATTGAGATGACAGATAGTAGGAGTCTTTTGTGAGATCTGCCCTTGGATTAGAGGTCTCATATTTGTTCACAGTGATGTGATAAATGATAATGGTTCTTGAATAACTGCTATTGTTTATTGTGTCTGCTGAGAATCTTTCCTTTGCAATCACTTTTAAAACAAACACATATTAAATCACTACTGCAAGTTTCACTATAAACATATTAATATTCAAAAGCATTTCTTGTTTGTTTCTTGAGTTTTTCCTACAGTGGATGTTGCAGTCATATTACAACATTTTAAATTGAATTCAGAACAGAGACAAACAGTATAGAGTATTGGTTAAGGTGTTGTGTCCAGACCATGGAGATTCAGTTTCAAGTCAAAACGTACAGCATACTCGATATCTTTGGGCTTACATTCTTTCTCCCTCTCCCCTTCTCTCTCTCCCTCCTCCCTTTCTCTCCCTTCTCTCTCTTTCCCTGTCCCACATATTTTTTTGAATTACCATTGAGAACTTTAAAGGAATGCAATACCAATATATTCCACTTTGGGAAGGAAGGAAGGAAGGAAGGAAGGAAGGAAGGAAGGAAGGAAGGAAGGAAGGAAGGAAGGCCTGATTCATAATACAACCCAAAGCATCCTAGATGCATTGTGAAAGTTCACAAAACTGTCTGTAAACTAGATGCTAACTTGATTATCTACTTGAAGCTCATGAAAAAACTTCCTTCAACTGTTACTCTCTAGCATCCTGTATTTAAGTTAAATGACAATAATTCAGTAAATAGTACACTATCATTAAGCTTAGCTACTGGTCACTTGATCCTCTACAAAGGTAAATAATCTTCAAACCATCTGAATTTATAATCAACCCCAGATATGACAGCAGCTAGTTACATGAATTAAACTATATGCTGTGTGGAGAAGTAGTGTTTATCTGTCTCAATTCTCTACCCTGAGCTCCAATTGTATGCTGAGTCTTTCTTTCTTTCTTTCTTTCTTTCTTTCTTTCTTTCTTTCTTTCTTTCTTTCTTTCTTTCTTTCTTTCTTTCTTTCACCTTCACCATTGATAGCCTGCTGACACTAGCTTGTTCTCCTCTCTCTATGATTCCTACTGAATGCCATGATAGCCATTGGAGGTATAAGTGGGTATGTCAGTAGTTTTTTTCAAGTAATAGTATAACTATAGTATAGGATAACTAAGAAAAGCAAGTTGACAGCATTGGTGACCCTTTCACAGATCAGTCAAAATACTTGGTACCTAATGGCTTCCTGAAGACACTAGGAGAATTTCCTGCATCATTTGTTGGGAAAATTGCTGATGTGTGAAATATAGAGATAGTCAGGATGGCACTATTGATCCTTTGTACTTTCTTCCCTATGCTCTGCACTCTGGGAGTAATGAAAAAGAAAATGGATTGACAATTAAAGCACTAGTAGAAAAACCCTTGGTAGAGATCAGACTATGGATTGAGTTCCATCTGAAGGCCACCTTCTTACAGTAGAAGTCACTGAGAATGCTCCTTTTTCTGCCTCTGCTCCATCTACACAAATTTGTTTTTGTGGCTAGGAACTGTTGCAACACTGCTTGTTCCATTATTTCTTCTGGGAACTTTTCTGAGGATGTAATCATGTATTCAACTGAGTCCGGAATCCTCTTATTCCTTCCTTAGCACATATCAACATCCCCTAATCTCTGCCTGTATATACTGTCTAGTCTGTCGTATAATATTGAAGAAAAAGTATATTTTGAATTCCTCTAAATGAGAATCCTTCTCTATTCTCTCATGCTCTAATCTCTCCTGTCTCACAGCTTCTTTCCAGCTTCTGTCTTCTTGCTGTAGTATCATTAGCCACTACATTTTTATCCAGGGCTCACAGGGTTTCTCTTTTGATTCCTCTTTCCTTTGCTTAGTCTTAATTGAGGGATTCTGTCCACCTTCAGCCCCTTCTATCTCTGCAGGGATTTCTAATTTTTGTTCAATCTTCTGGATGTTTGTGTGTGTAATATCAGAGTAGTCTCCTAATGCTGCAGTAATGATTTGAACAGACGTTAGAGTTCTGGGTCCAATTTTTTTTCCTTTAACTGCACAAATTATCTTAGGAACCAAGCATATGTCTGTGCCTATTTAAAATCCCACTACCACTCCATGTGCTGGAGACTGGAAAAAAGCTTTCTATGCATGTAGACAGCTTTTTTTCTATTTCTAGTGGTTTTAGTATGTGTGTGCGTGTGTGCCTGCTTGTATATGTGTGCACACACATATATGCATTTTTTATTACAGTTTCACTTCTGGACTCAATTCAATCTAAATGAGGAGAAGGAGAAGATGAATAAACAACTTGTTTCTGGGCTTTTGAGTCTCTAGCCATTTTATCATGCTGCTCTCACAGACCTCTAATCTATTCCTTTCCACCAGCCAGTTGACTCGATGGGTCTTTCTCTTGGTTGCTGCTTGTTCCTACTGGGTATCTACATAATCTCACCAATCTATGCCATACAACAATTCCAGGAATGCCTCCATATCCCTTATGTAAACATCTGCCATTTTCTATCTAGAAGGCAGACATGCCTGCATCAAGAGGTTTAATAACTCATTACAAACAGTTTCTATATGTCACTAAGCCTGATTTTAATCCCTGGAAAAATATCTTTAACCCTGAAACAATTTCATCATCCCAACTCCATCAGGGCAATTCACTCTGCCACACTGATAGTAAAGATGTGAGAACTGCTTTCTCTTGATAAAAGCTCTTTTTCTATTGCAATATTATAATTTAACAAACAATATGTAATTTTGGAATGTTTGCCCTGGTTTACCTCACCATACACGGGTTAGATAGAATGAATCAGTGTTTTCTACTTTGAAAGTATTATCTAGATCCATGATGGCAAACCTATGGCACGGGTGCCACAGGTGGCATGCGGAGCCATATTGGTGGGCACATGAGCGTTGCCCTAGCTCAGCTCCAGCATGAATGCGTGCCCTGGCCAACTGATATTCAGGCCTTCCGGTCCCACTGGAAATCGGGAAACTGGCTGTTTCCGGCCTCCAGAAGGCCTACGGGGGGATGGGGAAGGCTGTTTTTGCCCTCCCCAGGCTCCTAGAAAGCCTCTGGAGCCTGGTGAGGGGGAAAATGGGCCTGCCGGGACCACCGTGCCATCGCGTGCCAAAAGCAGGGGGAAGTGTGGGGGGTCACGTGCGCATGTGCGGGAGGGTGGGGTGCATTGAATTATGGATGTGGACACATGCACCCGCGACCCCCCCACTCCCCCTGCTTTTGGCACACAACGGAAAAAAATTAGCCATCACTGATCTAGGTAATGGTGATTGTTGCAGATAATTTTCTTAGATTTTAGATTCCAGGTTAGAGCTAACCTTTGCATTTTAATGTGCCCATTGTTGCTTATCTACCTTTGAAAATAAGATAAGATACATTTAAACCAATGTTTGTTATATTGTTCAAAAATGTAGATTTATATGGTAATTTCAAATCTGATAAGATAGGAGTGGCATAATAAAGCAATCACAGTACCTGACACATTGAGAAAATTAAATTCACTCTTGCTTCAAAACTGAAAAAAAAAAGGCTTCTGAAAAACTGTGCAATATGGAAAACATTTCAACTAAAGTTATTATTTACTTGATACAGAGTACTATTAGTTTGTAATTCTCGAAAACTCTCATCATATATTTATTGCTCATACAACCGACATACTGGATAAGCCTAACTATAAGAATTGCTATGTTTTATTATCACTAGCATATGAGAATTCATAAATAATATGATTCATTCCCTACGTTTTAAAATTAATAAGACTTTTATTTTACCACATTACTATTACAGCAGAATGAACATCATGTTAACATCATTATCAAAATTGTCAGACTTTACTGGACAGTCTCTAACTTAGCAAAAGCATCTTTGAAACTTAACACAGTTAATTAAAAACAAATCTTTATTGTAACTAAAGCCATTTCCCTTACTTGGTTACCTATAAGAGTTAAGATTATTGCACTTACCCTGTAACCTCTTGGATTTAATGTCAGTAACCCTGTTTTTATGATTCCCGTAGACTATATGAAAGAAACAGCCGCTTCTTGTTGAAAATTTTTGAATTCCAATTCAGGGAACTCTAGCATCTATCATAATCCTCAACAAGAATAATTCCATAGTTATTTAAACAGTTTATAAACTGTTATCAGACTTCTCAAAATGGGGTCTTCAAATATATACAAATCCAAAGTCTGTAGCATTATTATTGGACTAGATAGAAGTCCTCCAAGATCCCTTCCAACTCTGTTATTCTGTTATTGTGTTTGGTTGCATAATCTGCCAGATATTTAGACTGGATTTGGAATTTTGATCCACTTATTGAGTCCTTCCCAAGCATCTGCAATAGGCTGATGTTGCTCTTTGATGGTGTTAAAAGCAATTGACTGATGGCAATCTTGTCGATGCCAGTGGTGCTAAATTGTGCTGCAGACATTTACTATTATTATTTAAATTTATTGACAATGGATTCTGGCAGGATGCATAAGTAGAAAAACATTAAAAATCCTAAAAATGTTAAGTGAAACAGACACTCTAGACTAAAATAATCTGATAAATAAGAAAATCAACTATTAAAGCAGTCATAAACATCAAATCAAGGCATGGACAAATCAGGTTTTCAATGCTTTCTGAAACCCAAAGGATAATCCTGTCTTTATTTTTTGGGGTGGGTGGGGGATAGCTGTTCCTGAGTGATTTCCAATTATTGATGTGGCTGATAGATAGTCATTTTGGTCTATTTAGAGAGCAAAATCATCCCAAAATAATCTAAAATAAATAGTGCAGCAATTAATATTCTCAAGCAAAGAAGCTGCATGTTAAAGTTTGATTGTGTTGCTAGTTTCAGATCAATTTAATCATGAAAGTTACAAATCAACAGTGTGTTCTAAAGCAGTGGTTCTCAACCTTTCCAGCTTGGTGGTCTGGCAAAGGGAAGGAAAGGGGATGGTTCTGTTAGAGTGGCAAGCATGCATGCAAGCATGCACAGCTCCATTCGCACAAGCATCAGGGATGCTTCTGCAAGTGAAACTCTATGAGCGCTTGCCCACCACTTGTGTGGCCGGTTCTGAACAGACTGCAGCCCCATAGTGGGCTGTGGCCCAAGGGTTGGGGACTCCTGCTCTAGAGCGTACACTTCCTTGAGTTACATCCTGCCCTGTTTTGTTCTTCGTTATTTGAGCATGCATAAGTGTGCTAGAAGGCAATGCATTAATGTAGCATACTAATGACTATTATGCCTTTTTTCATACATGGCATGTATTAATGTTATCATCTATTATGTTTTATAATCATACAGCATAGTGATCAAAGCACATTATAACTATTTCTCTTGTTACTTTTACGTCCTCACAGTACACCCTGCAATAATTTTTGAGAAGAAAATTAGCCTTTTTTGTTTTTATTTTTAAAAATTCTCTTTCAAATATAAATATATATATATATATATATATATATATATATATATATATATATATATATATATATATATATATATATATATATGAGTTTAGTTAAAGAAGTTAATGTGAAAGTAAGCACACATTCCCAGTTTTGATGGCAAGCATGAAGCTTTAGAAGACAGCCTTTCATAGCTTCTTATTAGTAAGTATTGCATTTGAACATTCTTCAACTTTTCCAGCAAGTAACCTTACCTACTGTGCTCTGGCAATAATGATCTCCCAAACATCTTTCAGAGTTTCAAAACAAATATATCGGAATATTGCAAATTATGCCTATGCTACAGATATCTTAGATATGATGCAATAAGACAATGTTTCAGAACTTAAAATATCCTGAAAATTTACAAGAAAAATTTGCTGCACTGTTGGATAAGAATTCAGAATGGTATATATATATATCTTTTTATCTAGCATATATTCTTATATGCTACTTTTTAATTAGGGCTTTGGCTTTTTTAGATTTTTATCTCTTTTTTTCCCCAAACTCAAGGTGGAAAACATACCAGTAATCCTTCTTCCTTCTATTTAACCCACAACAACAATCCTGTTAAATGAGTTGGGCTGAGAGAGAGTGACTGCCCCTAAGTCACCCAGCCAGTTTTTTGTGTCTAAGGCAGGCTTATAATACACAGTCCTCTGGTTTCTATTCCAGAATCTTAATCACTATACTCACCATATGGTTTGTCCTTTATTTGGATTTTTCAAATATGAGTAGCCAGTGATATATCTATGGTCTTCAAACTCTCCACCAGAAACTAAATTCACAAATCTTTACCTTTTAATTTAGATGAATTTATACAGTGTGTTAACTTTAGGAGCTATCCAAAGCTAGGTATTCAATTGTTGCAGGACTGGATATTTAGAAGCTATCAGGATACCGTATACAGTCCACTTTCATTCAAAATGGAGTGTATACAGTATATATACTCTCTCAGACATAAAGATACAGAAGTTTATCATGTCATGCTTCCTTGTACAGAGTTTTTAAACTGGATTTCTGAGATAAAATATTTCTGAAAATGTCACATAAAATTAAAACAAATATATGAGATTTACAGTACCTAGACTACTTAAAAAAAGCAAGAGAATAGCTTTATCAGATTACCATAAAATATAGTGCATTACAATTACAATTAGACAACTCGGTGACCCTTTGGGTTATCCTTTGAGAGAAATGTAGTGCAGTCTAATGTGACTAAAATGAACACTACATTTTAGGCTGACATTTTTTTTTTACTTCAATGCTGCAAGGTCTTTTAATCGTATAAGAAGGGCATATATTATAAATAGAAAAAAAATGTAGTGGCAAACAAACTTTAATAATAGGACAATATATCCTTACCTAAACAGAGAAACAGAAAGACCATTCACAGGCAAAAAGCAGTGGGATTGAGAGCGACTTCTGACCTCCTGCCAGCTTCCCCAATGACTTTGTTTCTACGAAACTGGCAGGGAGCATAAGAAATCATGATCACATGATTGCAGAGATGTGGCAATGCCAAAATTTTGCAAATAGTACTAGTCTGAATAACAAGGGAGTTTGATTTCACAAGAATAATGGGTTCTGGAATTTTCACGCATTCTTAGGTTAACTGATTTTAGACACCTTGATTCAAAATCAAAATTTATTGTGGTATAGTATACTATTTGGCATAATCTAAGAGTAAAACAGGCAAAAAGATAAGCACAATGAGTGCTTAATAGTGTATAGCTATAGTATGTAACCTACGCTTTCACTAAATTGACATTTCAGATGAACATTTGGTATAAATAAAATCATTTCTCAAAATAAATTCCATATTTGGAGGAAACTTCATAAAAGTGTAATGCAAATGGGATATATAAAGGAGACTAGTCTTGTAAAGTGTTGAAATGTTTAGTTCTTCATTTGTTTTGTTTTTAAATTACAGTATGTTTGTTTGTTGTCTTGGCATCCTAGAAAAAACAAGAGCCAAATAAAGGAAAAAATACTCTTTTCAGTTTTCCCAAGGTATTCTTCATCTACGTTTTAATTATACACTCATCCTGTATTTGAATTCAGGCATGACCCAATTCCAAAGATGACCAAATCTATAAATACTAATTTGTTAAACATTTTTATTTCTCTTATTCTTGGTTGCTTTATTGCTATTAAAGACAAAGAAATTTCCAGAAAAGAGATTCACCACCTTAAACATAGTTTAAGCAAGTATAAAGGAATTCAAATTCTTACTTTTAAGAATAAATTAAAAATCTCTATTTTTAAATCTTGCATTCTTTCAGTTGGTTCAAATAGAAATCTTGGCTAAATTAGTAGGAATAAACAAACTGAACAAGTCTGCATTTATGTCTAATATAGAGCTTTTCTGCATTACATTCAGCTAATTATCTGGAGTCTGATTATTTTTTAAAAAAACTGGATTTAGTATCTAGAGTAGAATGTATATTCTGTATATGCATGACTATAGTATTTAAAATGTATATACTATTAATAGGAGCAGATATAGTAATACTCTGTGCCTCTCTGTGCCTGTATGCATACACACACACACACACACGAGAGAGAGAGAGAGAGAGAGAGAGAGAGAGAGAGAGAGAGAGAGAGAGAGAGAGAGAGAGAAAGAGAAGGAGGGAGAGGGAGGAGCAAGAAGGGAGGAGGGAGGGAGACAGAGAGAGAAAGAGAAGGAGGGAGAGAGAGAGAAGGAGATAGAGAGAGAAGGAGGGAGAGGGAGAAAGAGGGAGGAGGGAGGGAGACAGAGAGAGAGAGAAGGAGAGAGAGAGAGAGAGAAGGAGGGAAAGGGAGAAAGAGGAAGAGAGAGAAGGAGGGAGAGGGAGAAAGAGGGGGAGGGAGACGGGAGAGAGAGAGAGAGAGAGAGAGAGAGAGAGAGAGAGAGAGAGAGAGAGAGAGAGGGGGGGGGAGTAATAAAAGTTATTTCCACTTTATTGGCTAAAAAATTAGGGAGACTGGCTTCCAAGACAATAAATGAAACACATTATTTTCTGTATGTTTCCACAATCATGACTGTCTTCTTCATGGTATGCTCATTACAATGGAATAACTAGCTTCTATGTATCATGAAATGTGTAGCAAATGCCAACTGCTCTGGTTCTCTTAGTACATTCCTTATCTCTCTGTCAGCAAACATTCATCTTAAATGTATTTGTGTCATCTGTGTATTTTCAGTATAAAGATGATCACTCAATATATTTAATTAAGAAACCAACAATTCACTATTCTTCCATTTTTCCTCATGGTTGAGGCAGAGAAAGTTTTGCTTGGCAATTATTTTGTAATTGAATGTCTTTTCATGCACATTTCCTAGCACCCACAAGTTTAATGTGCAGCTTCTCAGGAAGTTGTCTGCTCATTATAGGACAAACGATGAATTCTTCATATAATAAAATTAAAAAAAAACCCAAGTTTTGCAGAATGCTTTCCTGTGCTCTAAATTTTCATTAGGAAAAGAAAACTTCACATTATTACTAATATTTTTTTCATTAAGATTGTGTTGTAATGCAATACAGCAGATAGTTTAAAGAACTTTAGATAAAGAACTTTAGAATTTTTTCATCATGGGGTCCAATTACGCATTGAATCATTTAACTGGTTTATCTAGTCAGTTTGGTCTACGTAGTTAGACAGGACTTTAGGGTCCCTTATAGCTTCATTCATTGTTTCAATCCTTGATTTGGCTATATCTTTAACAGCTTAAAGTCTGATATGGAGTGCATATAGTTCATCATCAGTACAGTTCAAACCTTACTTGTTTGAACTGTAATCAATGTTACCTTTGCATTCTATGAACAATAAATTAGGAATTCGGGTCATTAATAAGGGAGAAAATAGAGCAAGGAGTCAGTGCAGCTCATTAACCATTAGTTAATTTTCTGAGATCAAAACCTTTAGTTAAATTTTCTGAGATTCTGATTTCAGAATCATCTTCATGGCCAGGTTTCAAATATTCAAGATGGATATTCTACAAGCATCATGTTTTTTAAGGCTTTTTTTTTCTGAAGACCACTGCTCCTCTGTGTCATGTGGTTCCTACTCTTCTTTCAGCTAATATGAGCAACAATTTTTAAATGAATATAATCATAATATATGTCTACTGGTAGAGTAGAAGGATCATAAGACTATGAATATGCAAGGAGAAAGCAGCAGGAAACCTCATACAAATATGACATTTCAGAGAAGAAACTGTGAATGTCATGAATCTAGCAGCAGAAGATAAACAATGCAATATTAACATATACTGGGTAAAAAGAGAAACAAAATATTGGAGCTCTAAGAAACATAAGCTTTAAACCATTTAAGCCATTGTGTCTGATAAAACAGATGTGATGTATTAGCTGTCCATTATCCTGAAACAGTTATATGAATACTGGGGTTTTAACTGCCTTTCTTTCCCTTTCTTCCCCCCCCCCCCCTCTCTTTTTTTCATTTTCTATTTTACTTTTCTCTTTACAGTTTTTAAGATTTCATGAATACCGCAACAAACAGGATAATTCCAGTTAATAACTTTATAATGCAGTTATGTGATGATGAACACAAACCAAGAGGCAAAACATACTGTAAATTTACAGTAATTCTGTAAAACAGTTTTAACTTGACACTTACTATAAAAATAGCCCAAATTAGTACCTGAATTAAAAAATCAGCCTCATTATTTTTTCTTTCATTTTTTCCTTTCTAAGACTTCAGATATTTTAATTTTGACTGAATGAGAAAAATCAAGAGGTAGACTTGGCACACTTTATTTTGCCATATACATTGTTTGAAATTAGAGGAAGGCATGGTATTATTATTACTATTGATATAACCTGCAATACATCTTACCAAGTACCTTCTATCTTTAAAATATAATGAAATTTTATCGTCAGGTTAAGATATATAATAACTTTACTAATTCACTAATTCACCTTTGAAGCCAGTGCCAACTTTGAAAATTATATGATGGATATAAAGAAGATTACATATATATAATCTTCTTTCAAAAAACCTATATAACTTATTTCATTCTTTATAACACAACAAAATATTGGAAATGAATTCGGCAATGTGGCTGCATCTAAATGGTGAGAAACTCTCTGGTGCTAAGAAAGTGTAAGGTCTGATTTGTTGTAAATTGGAGATGAATGATTTTTCCATTAACATCAGAGCATTTTTTTAAAATTTGATTTATATGCCCCCCCTTCTCCGAAGACTCAGGGCAGCTTACAATGTGCTCAGCAATAGCCTTCATCCTTTTGTATATTTATACAAAGTCAGCTTATTGTCCCCACAACTGGGTCCTCAATTTACCTACCTTAAAAAGGATGGAAGGCTGAGTCAACCTTGAGCCTTGGCGAGAATCGAACCCTGCAGTAATTGCAGGCAGCTGGTCTTAATAACCAGTTTAATAACAGGGTTCCTTAAACCCCTGTACTACCAAGGCTCTTAATTGGGCTAATCTCAAAGAGTATTTAGGCATATTCAGATTTTCTTCTCGGGGGAAAAAAATCGCACATAGAGTTTGGATAAAATAAACTTTTAATAGCCCCTTTAATGGAAACCTTTAAAAGGCCATTTACCATTCATATAAATACTTGTTTCCCTTTAAATTCCCATACTGAGATCAGGATCATATAGGAAAGCAGGAAAGCTATATTATTATTATTGTGTAAACCTGTCTAATTGTGTTCTGCATCATGTATTCATAAGTGACCTACTCTAGGCAAAGTTTTGGAAATGTCAAAAAGTTTGTGAGTATAAAGATGGGAATTTCAGTGATAAAGAGATATCTAAGAAAAGAAAAACAATGTATCAGTTAACATCATATTTAGAGAAATATTAGTTGATTCCTAAAAGAATATTGAATTGCATTTTAAGATATACAATTATGAACACTCTAACCTCATCTAACTTAGAAGATCCCAATTCATTGCTTCATAACTTTCCAGATATGACAAAAATCAGTATTTTGAATCACATTTCAGCAATCTGCTGTTCACCTGCTCTGTTCTTATGTCAAATAAGATCTCCTATAAAAAAACTTTTCCTTAGTGATTCTTCCTGATTTAAATTTTAGTTATCATGAAAAGGGAGGTAATATGGCTCAGAGACTTCTCAGTGGCTGCCCTCCTGTCTTTTCATACCAAAATATCCTTTTAATAGATGCTAGTAAAATTAAAATTTTACTAACATTATTAAAATTTGAAAAAAAAAAGATGGTGCAAAGGTCAAGCCTGATTGTGGAGATTGTGCCAATGGCTGGTTTTAGTATTTTGTAGCAGATTGGAAGTTCTGAGAGCTGGATTAAGAGATGGTGGTGTTTCTATAGATTTGGGCTTTTTCTCTATTGGGTTTAATGAATGCTTTCTCTTCGATTCATTTTTCTCACTTGATTGGAATGTGGCTTGAGACAGAATTGAATGTGGTACCTTGAACTCATTTTCTTAGTAGGGTTGCTGCTGGCTGGTGTGTTAGCTATACAATCTTGTCCCTCAGACTAGCATTTGGATGACTGGATTACTAGCTGCTTTGGTTGTGTAGAGGAGTTGTGGTACATGAATCAGGTGAGGTGCTCTGAATAGCATCTGGCCACATGACAATGGAGGGGCAGGTGAGCAGCACTAAAGTTTTACAGATAGCTGGCATGGAAACAGTGAGCTCCAATGTGGGTGCTTGAGTTTCCCAGGACCAAGGTTTTTCATCTTTGATCTGGGTAGTGTGGCACTATTTCACATGTATCTGGTGCACAATATGGGGATCCTCTTGCATTCACAGGTCGTGCTGGAAGACTAAGTAGTAAACGTGTCTAAGTGGCCTTTGCACATTATCAGGTTGTGTGCCAGTTATTCCCATTCCTGGTTGGAGAAGCTCTGTTTCCAATCACTCATGCCATCGTGACATCCTGTTCATACTAATGCAATGCTCTTTACAGAATTACATTACAGCATGCAACTGCACAAGTTGTAAATAGTGTTGGCTACGGAGGCTGCTTTGGGCTGTCAGTGTGGTTCTAGATGAAATTCAAGGTGCTGGTTGTCATCTTTAAAGCCCTTAATAGGTTAGAACCAGATTAACTGAGAGATTGTCTTCTTCCAGTTGTTTCCATACAACTAATCTTCTCTGGCAGGATAGGTATTCTCTGGGGTCCTGTCAATCAAAGAATGTCAGTTGGTGGGGACCAGGAGGCATGCCTTGTCTGCTGTAGCCTGTTTCCTCGGGAAAATCCTCTCCCCAGATATGAGGATGACCCTGACCCTGCTGGCCTATTGGAAGGCCTTGAAAACATGGCTATGTGCCCGGACCTGGGGTCCTGAGTATGTGAAGGGTTCCCTTTCTTGATTATATTGACACTGACCTATTATAGATTCTCTTGGTTCCTGTTTATATTTAATTTCTTTTTTGTATTGTGTTTTAACTGACTTGTTTTTTATGATTGCTTGCCACGACTGACTCTGGTTTTAGAAGGGCAGCTGTACAAATTAAATAAATAAATATTAACAAACCTTTACTTGTTATTTTTACTTGTAGTGTGGAGGGACTAACCCATAGAATGGCCAATAGTCAGGCACAACCGAATCATCATCATCAATTATTATAATTGCTTCATTCATCTTCAATATTATTTTATTAGAAATATTCCTAGTTGTTTTAATTGTTGAAACTGCCTCAAGGCTCTTATCTGTGTGAGAAAGTCAATATATAAAAGAGATCAATAAAAAGACTAAAGCCTCTGTCTTTTCTTCTTTCTCCCTGCCAATTATATTCTTTCATAGCTTAACTGAATGCCTGTTGTGCCTAATATAGAGGGGAAAGATAGTTATAACAAGGTAGGAAATTCTCCTTCCTACATGGATCTCTCTAAAAGTAGCATGAGAAAAGAGTTAATTAGCCCCCTTTTTAACCAAATGAGACATTTTTTATTGTTAAGAGATATATCCAGCTAGAACTGCAGTGACAATGTAAAAGACCCTACATATTTTATAAGCTTACATTTTTATCTTAAAGTTCAAAATTTTCATAAAGATACTATTTTTAGACTGTGCTAACTATTAAAATATTCAAATTTTGTGCTCAGTGTGCAACCTTGTACAGTTGAAGCTGTATGAGAGTAAATGATGGGTGCTGGTGCACTTTGCAACCGAGAGATGTATGAGATGTATGAATAATCAGTTGTACACAAACCACATAGCCAATTTATAGGATGAAAAAAAAACCTGAACAAACTCCTAATTTTGAGGCTTAAAGGTATAAAAATTCAGAATTCTTCTTAAGGGGATCCCACCCAACACTAATTATAAAATTAAGGCAACAGTCCTATATAAGAACTAAACTCTGTTTCCATTCTAGATTTCTAATATTTCATGTCTAAATTAGTTTCAAGCTTTTAATTAAGTACTGGTTTATTTTAAATGATTTCTTCTTTTTTTAATCAGTCACTATTTAACTATATTTTTATAACACCTTGAGTGGAATTCATTTTGATATATTTTATGACTAACCATAACCATGACATTGGATCTTCATTTTCACAGATAGTTCCTTACCTAAGCAGAAACAGAATGAGCTTGGGTAGACCAAAAATCAGTGGAATTGAAAGCAATTTCTGACTTTTGGTTGGCTTACCCACAGAATTTGCTTGTAGGAAGCTGGCAGAGAACATTGGAAATCATGATCACATGATTGCAGGGAAGGTGCAATGACTGTAACTAAAACAGATATTAGATTATAATATAGAAGTAGACTATAGTTCACCCACCTGAAGTATTGAAGAATTCTGCATTTCAAAATGCAAAATCAAAAGTATGTTCCAGACTTTCTGGAAGATATGTTCAAGAAATGCAAACAAAGTGTTTAGCCTCAGAAAACTGATCAAATTCACATGGGAAGGAATGATGAAATTAGAAAAATCTTTTTTTTTTTAATTGAAAAAGTTTTCAAATACAAGTTTTCCCCCTTCCCCCCCCCCTCTTCCCTAACCCGCCCTTTCCACCCATCCCCCCCTGTGACTTCTTCACAACAATAGGCTATTTCATAACTAGTTACATATATAATATCTTTCCTTTCCCTTAGTCCCTTCTCGGAATACTGACCCTTAGCATATTAATCTTATAACTCCCATTTTTACGATAATCTGCCCTTTTTCTCCTCCCCTAAATTTATAGTGTATTATTACAATTTAACATTTAATCTTTTATATATATTAATATAACATTTTAAAGCGGCCTTCTCCCTACATCCAAATTTAACATTTATTCAATTCTATCCAATTCCTCCACTCCCCTAAATATATGACTTAAAATCATACAATACAATTCTAAATATAATCCACTGCCCACTTTACTAAGATATACACATATCTATATATGCATCCCATTTTATAAAAAAAAAAAAAAAAAAAGACAATAACTTTAAATTTATAATCCATGTAATATCTTCTTTGGTGTCTTTCCACTGGATTGTTAAATCCTCCACTCCCCTAAATATATGACTTAAAGATCCTTTTTCTTAAACTAATCAATCAGTAAACTAACCTATTTCAACCCTTCAGTTCCTACAAAATCATGCAATACAATTCTAAATATAATCCACTGCCCACTTTACTAAGATATACACATATCTATATATGCATTCCATTTTGTAAAAAGAAAAAAGACAATAACTTTAAATTTATAATCCATATAATATCTTCTTTGATGTCTTTCCACTGGATTGTTAAATCCGTCACCCATAATAGGGTAAAATAACATGCTGGTGCAACAGTTTGTTCAAAATCTTCAATCGTCTTCTGCCCCCATCAGTAGTAGATATCCTCGCATCTGTATAAAAGTAAAAACAACCACCCGAGTGACATTATAATTATGATTATATCCATATGGTTATAGTTGTGGTATTCATCAGGATTGTTAATTCCCATCATCCTACTGAGTAACATCCAGATCTTCTGCATGCCCCGGCGTAACTCTCCTGCCTTATAACTCAAAATAATTATAATATATTTACCAAAAAAAAAAAATAATTCCAGAGTAGATGATTCAAATCCAACAAAGTGAGGCTCTTTTCACATCCCAAAATCATGGCATTGCAGAGATCTGCCACAATCCTCAGGATAGTATCAAACAATTGTTTGCCTCCACTATCTTTTCAAATATTCATTCGTTTTTTAAAGTCCCTGGCTTCACTGTTGCATGGTTTAGAAATTGCTGTTTCTATGAGATCTATTTCTTTTCTTTTTCTTTTGCGGGTTGAATTTCCATCCTGTTTCTTGCCTACCAATTGTGTGTCTGCTGGTTGATTTTCATTCTGCTTTATGGGTTGTTCTTGTTGGGTTAGTTTTATCATCTCATCTTTCTTCTCCGTCACTTGTATGTCAACTGATTGATTTGCGCACTTGTCTGTGACTTGATGGTTCATCAGCTTGGTGTCGGATGACACTACTCTCTTGTTTATAGACAGACCAGCTGGGGTATCCAGGGGATCCAAAGACAATTTATCTGCAACAGTCTCTGTAATTTGATATTTTCCTTTTGTTTCCAACTCCTTTTGCTTATCCTGTATTATGCCTAAAGGTGTTAAATTCATTTTTAACATTTTTTGATAAAAATCTTCCGCTTTTTCAACAGTGTGCAATTGATATCTTACTCCTTGATATCTCAATATTAAACCAATTGGGGTGTCCCACCTGAATAGGATATTTCTTTTTTTTAATTCAGTCACTAGAAAGCCAAATTTCTTCCTCTCCATTAGCATTTTAGTCGGGAGCTCCTTAAAAATCCAAATCTTTCTTCCATGAAATTGCAAAGTGGAATTAAAAGAGTTCTGCACAATATTATTCCTAATTTCTTTATCTGTAAAATAGATCACCACGTCTCTAGGCAATTGCCTTTGCTTTGCCAACCAGGAGTTTATTCTGTAAATTCTATCAATCCTGCAATACACTTCATCAGGTTGAACCTTTAAAATCCCAGCCAGAATTTCAGAAGATATTTTCCTTAGATCATCTCTATTATTTTCCTGCAAACCTCTCAGTCTAATTGCATATTCTGTAAAATTATATTGAATCATTAAAACTTCTCTTTCAATCCTCTGTTGTACATTTTCTTCATTACCAATCTTTTGGTCAGTCTCCATTTTAGATTTGTCTTCTGAGCTATTATCCTGAGTGTTTATCAAATCCTTTTTAATTTTTTGAGTCATGTCATCCAAATTCTCCTCAATTTCCTTCATTTTAGACTCTAATGATTTAGTCTTTGCATCCACCCGAATCAGAAAGTCTGATAAACCATTAGCAGATTTTAAAATCTTTTGATTCAAAAAGTCAAACTTTGATTTCACCAATTCACCAATTTCTTTAATTTCCTGCTTAAATTTTTCAAGTTGCTGGTTCACAATCTCATCCCTTCTTACAATCTCTTCAAGGAGAAATTCTAATATATTAAAATCAGGTTTCTGACACTGGAGAGTTAGAATTTGTTGGTGCAGTTTCTTAAGGGGGGAAGTTCCCCCCCCCCGTTTGTCCAGCTGTGTAAGTCCCGATGCCATTTCCCACACAGACAAGATTTAGCAAAAAAGAGAGAAGAAATAGAAAACGAAAGGACTTTCCCTTAAAAAAAAACAAAAACAAACTTCTTTTCAATCAACAGCACAGGAGCGAGGTTTTATCTACAAATGTAGCCAGTGATATTTATTCCGCTACATTGTAGTAATAAGAAACGGAAGGACTTTCCCTTTCAGCCCTTCTCCAGCCACGGCAGACGCCATTTTAAAAGGCTCTTTTTCCCTCTTTCCTCTCCTCTTTTCTCTTAAATAGTTTTTTGAAGGGTAAAATACTTGCGATTCAGTATTAAGGGTCCAGCTCGTCTTTTCTTTGATTATTCTGTTAAATTCGCAGGCTTGCTCTTGACGCCTGGCTCTGCATAGGCAGAGGTCTCACAAAGCCCGGAGCAACGGCAGGGGATATGGGGCTTCTCATCCGCTCCGTCCCAAAAGTAAAAAAAAAACTTTTGGGACTCTGCAGAGAGTTCTACCCACCCCTGCCGGTTCTATCTCCGTTTCCTCTTGGAAACAGAGTTTTTTCGAGCCGCCATTCCGCTATAAAGGCGGCTCTGACAGGCAATGGAAGCTGACGATCCCAAAGGAACGTCTGGCGGCGGCCAGCAGCAAACCGGAAGTCGAAATTAGAAAAATCTTGAATGGGTCCTATTTGATAGTTACTGATTGAGAAAACTGTTGCAATTCAGTGAAAATGTCTATTCAGTATCTAGTTGTTCTGATATTAGTGCATTTCAGATTGGAGATAACTAGGAAGATATTTGAAATAAAACTGCCAGTCTTATTTGCCTGTATACATATACTGTTCCATATGACATATAATAGTGTAGTTAGTACAATAAATTAACTTCCAAATAAATACAGTACTTGTATTTATTTGTCCCCGCTGTTCCCATCGTACCATCAAGGAATCAAATAAACAATGAGAGAGAATTTCCTTTATGGAAAAGTAAAATGTTTTAGACTTTTTGCTAATAATAATAATAATAATAAAAACTAGGAAGAAAAAGTATTTATAGCAGAGTTTCTCATTTCTGTCTCCCTTTTTCCTTTAAAGGAATTCAAATTGTGTGTAGGAAATATGAATGATGAAATAAAATATTTTAATATAAAAAAAGAAAAAGTCAGATGGTAGAATTCCTCACCAAAAGATAAAGGAATGACAACCATTTTGGGATATTTGAAAAGATGATTAAACACATCAGTAGATGATGAAGTTCTTGATGTGATGCTAAGTATTAATAGTAACAAAGGAAGGCCTATTAAGTCTATGTCCCAGTGGTGGGTTTCTACCGGTTAGCCCCAGTTCGAGAGAACCGGTAGTGGCGGCGGCGGGAGGCTCCATCCTCCCGTCCGGACATCATCACGGACACTCTGTGCATGTGTGTGCTCCCAGTTCTGAACCGGTAGCGAAGGTAAGAGGAACCCACTACTGCTATGTCTTCATTAGAACAACAAATTGGTTCCTGAAAAATAATAATACGTCCCCCCCTTTCCTTGTACAAAAACAGTTGGACTAAGAACTAATTTTGATTTAACACATTCTATAAGCATTAGCATGCTGCAAAATCTAACTGAAAGCATTCAATACACTTTGCTGTCCCCTCCAATGTTTTACTTTTGACATCCAGCATCTGTTAACTGAGGTAGCTATTTATGTAATAGTAAGGCTCATCCTTTCATATTTATGCGCTCTTGTTGGTCACTTTGGGAAAGAAATGCTAGATTAGACAGGCCTTGCTTCAATCCAGGATAGCTGTTGTTAATGTCCAGTACTTTTGTTACTAGTTCAGTTGTGCTGCACTTCCATATGTCAGTATTATGTTTGACCTTTCAAATGTGACAGAGGCTCCATGTTTATTTAATTTGCTACTCATACATAATGTCAAAAGGAGCCCTTAGAACCCTTTAATAATACAAAAGGCAATTTCCATTTTTGCTAACCTGCATTTTGCAATAAAAAATAGAATGGAATAAAATAAATTCTAAATCCAGTATTTTAGTGTATTTGAAAACCATGATCCTGGGCAACATTTTAATAGAAATACTGAAGGTTAAAGACACTATACAGGAAAAAGAGACAAGTTAATCAAAACTCCAAGTTAAAAAGCTACTGATCCTAAGAAAAAGAAAGACGAAAATCTAATAAGCTTTAGTTCCTCTTCGATTGGCCAATGAGTTTTCTATTTAATTTTCTTAAGCTTGAAAAGGTGGTCAAGGAAGAGAGGTTTTTATCTAAGGCTGTCTTGTAGCCAGCCTATTTGAGACATTTGGAAAGCTATACTGTAGCTTGGAAGTATTTAGCATTTCTCTATTAGATTCCTCTTTAGACAATGTAGCTTTGTAACAGACTTTTCATAAAAACAGAGCCATTTAGCACTTTGCGGAAGGCAAGGGGCAAGCTGTGCCTTCAGCTGCTCATTCCCATAGTCTTACCAGTACAATCAATGTAAGGTAATTTGTGCTGTGCTCCTGGGAAGGACATAGATCATGAAGGTATCTGAAATTAGTGCCATTTTGGTCAATTATCTCAGTAAATAATTCCCAAGGACCGCTGCAGGGCATATACATCTGTTTCATGAGAGAATTGTCACTGAATCACATGAGAAATAATTAATTCTAACAGCAAATTCATTTTTGAATGTGAACATTTATATAAACAAAGTGCTATTGTACACATATAGCATACCTGGGAAGACTCAAACTTAAAAATAAAGCAAAATAAACCCGTAGCAACATTTAAAAAAAAAATCTTACTGGAGATTAAGTATGCTGATTGATTACAAACTGCTAATTCGATGTTGACAACAGTGAAAAAGCAAGGAAGGGATGGAAATGGACTTTCTGGAAAACAAGCCAAAATTATCTGTGTTGCCCCCTCTTTTTTTTTTTTTTTGCAATTCCAATCTTGAAGTCGATTTTAAAATTAAGAATATCTGTAACTTTAAAATGCAAGATTAATCTGGTCTTTTCAAATATGGGATGCTTCAAAATGGTCAACAACATTCTCTGTATTTTGCATTTTTTTATAGAAAGAAAAAAAGAAACTAAAGTATATAAAAAGATATTATACAAAGGGTGGGTAGTTTGTGTGTCAAGCACAATATTTGCTGAGTAAAATTTCTTTGCGTAAGGCTGGGAAATTGCATAAGGAAAACTGGAAGATCCCTTGTGTAAAATTCCTTTATTTCTTTAATGTTGATCTCATATTTTTTCCAGTTCTTTTGCAATAATGGCAGGGTAAGGCAGTTGAATACGCTTGCCATTCTGTTATGAATTGTTCTACAAATAGACTGAGGATGAATGTTTATGATTCACATTTGCTTTCTTTCTTTCATCAGTGTCTGCAGCAAAATTTATAGACATTGAAATAAAATTTCATGTAATTGTGTTAATGGACAATTATGTGCTTTTATCAGGATGTCTGATGACAATATGTACATCTTAGCATTTGTGTGATTATGTAATCACATGGCTGTTCTTTGTTCCTTGTTCCTCAGATTCCATGGTCTCTGTCCAAAATGTAAGTGAGATGGATTAAATCTAGTGTTTTATAATAAATTTTTCACAAACAAACTTCTTCATTATCATGCCCACTTAGAAACATGAAAGGCAAGGCATCAATTCTTGTTAGCTGATTATATATATGGAATCAAAGCCAATGCTGTGCTCTGTCAGTATATGGGTATGCCTATATAATAATAATAATAATAATAATAATAATAATAATAATAATAATAATAATAATAACAACAACAACAACAACAACAACAACAACAACAATCTGCATAGCCAATACTTGAAAAGTATTGAAGGCAAAGCTGACCAGAAACTAACTTGGAACTGGTTAAGATCAGGAGTACTGAAAAAAGAAACAGAAAGCTTTATTTTGGCAGCTCAAGAACAAGCTCTAGCCACAAACTGCATGAAGGCAAAAATTCAACATGTTACCACCAACAGCAAATGCCGCCTCTGTAATGAGAAAGATGAGACAGTCGACCACCTGATCAGTTGGTGGCAAAATTTCACAAACTGACTACCTACAACGCCATGACCGTGTTGCTAAGATAATTCACTGGAAATTGTGCCAGAAGTTTGGATTTGAGTACAGCAAAAACCACTGGGAACATCAGATTGAGAAAGTTTTAGAGAATGAGAAACTCAAAATCTTGTGGGACTTAAGGATTCAGACTGACAGGCACTTGGTCCACAAAACACCTGACATAACAATAGTTGAAAAGAAAGAAGTATGGTTCATTGACATTGCAATACCTGGTGATGCAAGGATTGAAGATAAGCAGCAAGAAAAAATCACGAAGTACCGGGACTTGCAAATTGAAGTTGAGCGACTGTGGAAAAAGAAATTGTGTGTTGTCCCGATTGTAATTGGAGCCCTTGGAGCAATACCCAAAGGGCTACCCCGCTATTTAGAAATTCTAAATTTGCCGGACTTGAACATTTTGACTTTACAAAAAACCACCTTACTCGGAACAGCTTACATCCTCCGACGATACCTTAACAGTTCCTAGGTCCTTGGTTAGGACTCGAGCTGCTGAGCTATTAACCAGCCTCAAAGGCTGTGAATCTCACTAAAGATTAACCAATAATAACAATCACAACCAATCAATCAATTAATGTTTTGCTTTCAAGTATATTTCCATCTAAAGAATCTATTTAGAAAGACACAGGATAATCTTGGTTTCAAGCAGAAATATGTGACTTCTATCATTAAGTACATTGAGGTATGAGACCATATGGTGGCTAAAGTAAAAGAGTTTAAATTCATTTTCTGGTGCAGAAACATTTCAAGCTGATAATCAAGAAAATCATAGCAACTCTAAAGAATTCCAGATTATCTTAAAGGACTATGCACTTCTGGGAGAGGAAGGAAGGAAGGAAGGAAGGAAGGAAGGAAGGAAGGAAGGAAGGAAGGAAGGAAGGAAGGAAGGAGTTGGACTAGACAAACCATTTTTGATTCAAGAAATGGTATAAATTAGCCCACAAAATGCTTTACATTGTTGGTTTGTTCCAGGGGTGAGTTCCAAAATTTTTTACTACCAGTTCGGTGGGGGTGGCTTATTTGGTGGTCGTGGCTTGTTGGTCATGTGACTGAGTGGGCATGGCCAACTAAAAGTCACTCACAGCAAGGTGGGGCGGCACCTTGATGTGAGTGACATCAAGTTGGCCACACCCACTCAGTCACATGACTGATGCTACAGAGACAGGGCAATTTCCTACGTACCTCCCCCACTCTTGGGCTGACAAAATAAAAGCCTGCCTGCCGAGCAGTCCGAACTGGAAAATGGAGACGACTCTTCATGTCTAGAAAAACAGCCTTTTTTTAATCACCTCATCAAACCACAAACTCCTCCAATCAGGGTTTTGGTCTCTGAATAACGGGTCGGACGAAGAGCGGGGAAACGACTAAAGGGGGAGAGAGGGACAAAGTCCCCTTTACGTGTATGCACGTAAAAAAGGGGCGGAATTTTGACAAACTTCCCAAGACCAAGAAGATATTTGTTTTTCTCTCGCCCTCCTCCCCCACATTTCCAAGATCCTCCAACTTTGCAGCAGCTGCTGCTCCTCGCCTCTCCTGTCCCGGAAGTGGAATTGGGTGCCGATCCTCTCCCAAGTCATTGTTGGAGTATCAGAGATCTAAGGAAACGTCTTGCAGCTCTTCACAATCAACTTTAAGAGAAGCAAAAAGCAACACCAAAGAAATGGCAGTGGAGCTGACAGGGGCGTGTGTGTGTGTGTGTGTGTTTGTCCCTCCGCGGTCCTCTCCCGGGTGACAGCCAGGGCTTCACCACCTCCTCTTTCCCTCAGAGGGGCTGCCTCCAAGTCCTTGCGAAGGGACACACACACACACACACACACACACACACACTGCCCTGTCGCCTCCACTGCCGCTTCTTTTGCATTGGCTTCTCGACTCTCTTAAAGTTGATTGTGAAGAGCTGGAAGATTGTTTCCTTAGATCTTCCCCAAGTCATTATGCAATGTCAGAGATCTATGGAAACATCTTCCAGCTCTTCACAATCAACTTTAAGAGAGGCGAGAAGCCAATGCAAAAGAAGCGGCACTGGAGGCGACAGCATGGTAGGGCCATGGGGAAGGGAGCTAACTAGCCGGGCAACCCCGACAGGCTTGCCTGTCTTCCCGGTGGTCCCTGTGGCCAGGTCCACTTGCCTGCCTTCCTCCCCCACCACCGCTTCTTTTTTTGGCTGCTTACCTTCCACGTGGCTGGTCCAGAGTCAGGAAGGCAAGCCAACCCAAGTTTTTTGTGGCCCCCAGCCAGCCACCACTGCTGGAAAGCAGCTGGCCAGGAAGCCTCCCAAAAGGGTTTTTTTGCAGCCACTTTCTCCGCAGGCTGCCAAAAAGCATCTGCATCGTCACTATGTTCTTTGCTTATGAGCATCCCTTTGGACTTGCAAGGCAATGGGATGTGCATGCGCAAAGAACATGGTGGTGATAAACATGGCAGCCGAGGGACCGGTTCGGGGGCATGGCCAGCCAGCCATTACTACCAGTTCTCCAAACGATGGGAGATTTTTACTACATGTTCTCCAGAACCGATGCGAACTGGGAGCAACCCACCACTAGTTTGTTCCTATTGTTTTCCACTTGGCAAGTCTAGTCAAAATCCCAATTCCTTTGTATTCCCAAGAGTTCTGCCTGAATTTGGTTGATGAAATATTCTCCTGCACCTTGGACATATTCAAAAGAAACATATTGTTTTCCTTTATCTTCCAATTTTCTTTCATTTAAAATAGAAATTTTCCTTCCATATAGAATTTTAACTCTAAATTTTCCATCTCTCTAACCTATATTTACCTTATGTAAACATTTTGATTTGGACATTTTGCATGCTAAAATGTTATGGCTTGATTATTGGATGCCCATAATGCCAACTGAATAAATCTATACCTCTTCTTGTTGGTGTATGCTATTATCTTAACCAATCATATTCACATCTCAACACCTTTGGTTTTTCTTCTTTTTTACTGTTACATAGATAGTAGCTGCCTTATGTTAAAATGATCCTTTTAATGTCCGCATATTGTAATTTAGAACCATTGGAGCTAAGAGAAAGATCAAAATGTGCAGAAAAGCTGAACTGAGGATTAGACTTGACAGAATATTATCTGTTGATAGAAGTATCATCTGGGCTCATTTGGAGGTGCTAAATACCCCTTTATAAACATCTAGGCTTGTCTCTGCAAAAAATTTTTACCGCTGTCACTGAGCAATGGATCTTTGTCACCATTTCTCATAGAGAGACATTCAGTCAAAGGCAAACTGGGAGTAGACCCTGAAATGCAGGAGTTAACCTGTTAAACAACTTATTAAATGTGGTGGGACAATGGGAATTAATTCAAGCCATCATTAGGGATAGTGGAGCTTTTGTATACTGCCTGCCTAAATGTAACTCACATCTCAGATGATATATATATGAAAATAGAGAGGGAATATGGAATGTATTCTTTCAAAATAATACTAACTCCTTCATTTGTGGAAACTGATGATGTAATAGACTAGTAGAAATAACTGCTGCCATTATAGATAGTTAATTTAACTTTTATAATTAAGGCTAGAGAGATTTTACTATCCTGTAAGAGATCAATGGGCAAATAAATTTTATTATGGAGTGTATTTAAATTTAATAAGAGACCTAGGATAGGCATTACTGACTTAGTTTCAATAATATTTGACTTACTTAATACAATCCCTAAGGAATTGTTAATAGAAGCAATGAGTCCTTTTCATGATTCATATCAGGGTAAACTTTTGTTCTCCTGATTCATAACTTCTAGAATTATAAAAATATATATATATTTTCATATAGCTATGGAACTGGGGATGATTTAAAACCCTTGACTTCAATATACCATGAATAAATTTAATCTGAGATTAAAGAATAAAGAAAGAAGCTTATTCTACTTGAAGACAAACTTTCACAGATATTTAACACATTAGATAGCACAATTCCACCTTTTTTTTCTTATATTACTAATAACCGTCCAAATTAAATTACTTGTAGTAAATATAGCAATTAATGCTGAATGCTTAGTTAGTAACCATCTTCGTCTGCAAATCTGTCTCCCCTCCCCCCCCAATGTATCATAAATTAGTGTCACAAATTTGGGTTGCAGCTGTGCTACCACTTTTGTCCTTCTTCCTCCTTCACTAATTATTACAGAGCTTTTCCAATTGTAGTACTTCAGCTCTTACTATTGTCTCCCTGCTGTTCCTCTCAGGACTTGAAAGCAAGAAGATCTTAAATTATCAAGCAGCTGGTAAGGCAAAAAAAAAAAAAAAAAGGCTGAAATGATGAAACACCAATAATAATTACCACTTTATAGTTATAATTGATTTTCCTCAAGGTGGTATAGAGTTCATTGGGTTATTGTGTCCATGTTCAATTTTTGGAACACTGATTGATTCTCAGCTTCCAGCATTAGCAGTTAGGACCTAAACTTAATGTTTTTTAAAAGACAATTTCGTTGTAGAATGTTTTAGTACAAAAGAAAAAAAAACTCTACTTTGGATGGTAACAATTGAATAGAACTAAAATAAACAAATAAATTAAAACGTGAACATTTAATAGCAATATATTCTCCCCTTTCTCTCTGTCTTATTTTCCCTCAACCAGTGACCACTACCTAGATATTTGTACTTCATATTAAATGTTATATATCATTAGTATCTATTTAAATCCTTTCATCATTTTCATTGATCTAAGGCTTTCCCCCCTGTAAAAACCATATTTCAAAAGTCTAAATTTGTCCTCCGTAAATACAGGGACCATTCTTGTTTTGATTTGGTTAGATTAATACAATAGATGTATAATGTCAAATTTGTTATTTCTGCATATTCTCCAAAATTGGTTTCCCAATCTCATATTGTTGACAAAATTTTCTATGTTGTACCAAATTTGTACTTGTAGCTGTCAATATGTATCTTAGAAAATTGTGATATTTCCCACTTATATTTTCAAAATTATACCTAATAAAAATATTTGTGGTTTCAATTAAAACTTTTAACCTTTATAAATATCTTTATGTATTTTTCCTCATATTTTTGAGGTGGTTTTACATAGTCACTACATAAATTATCTAAATTTCAAGTACAATTGTGTTTAACACTTCAAAAAAGATCTGGAAAGCAGTAACAGGGAAGCTGTATCATGAATATAATGTGAAACTTCAGAAATCAACAATAAATATTAATGTTGCCATATGAATGTTGTCAGTGATCGTAGTTGTTGTTGCTGTTTTACTGTTACGGCCTAACAAAAAGGCTACAGGTAGTCATTGCATAGTGACCCAAACTGGGACCAGAACTCCATGTTAAGTAATATAGTTGTTAAGTGTCACTACAAATGTGACCATCATGTGACCACAATGTATTACAATTTCACTTCTGCTTGGTCCTAAAAGAAATACCCAGAAACATTAAGCTACAAATCATGTGACAATGACATGATTTTAACTGCCAGCTTCTACATCAACTCTCCTCGTCAGAAGCCTCCTGTGAAGCATACAAATGGCAATCACATGACTGTTGGGTATTGTGATGGTTTAAATGGGAGGAATGGTTGTAATGTTACTTTTTCAGTGTTATCATAACTTTAAATGGTTACTAAACAGGGCAGTTGTTAAGCGATGACTACCTATACACTATTGATGTTTTTATGGTCCTCATGTTGTAGTGTTTGCCTTATGCAATTTTGATGGTTCACTTATATTTGACCATATATTCATGAATTCTGATGTCCATCAGCCACCACGTTTTCAAATGCATTGCTTGGAAGCAAGGGGAGAAAGGCATCTCCTCAAATAATAGTCAACCTCCCTGTACCACATGATGAAATTCACTGTTTAAAGTTGGGATTTCTGTAGCAGAAGAAAATTTCCAGCCAGGACCAGGATAATTCATTATTACCCAGAAATGGTACTGTTTTAATAATAGAGGTTTCAGTTCTGTGATCAGATTTACAGCCGCATATAAAAGTAGCCAACTGCATCCGTATGTTAGTTATAATGTTCAGACCTGGATATGACAATTATTTGGGATAATAGTACTAGGCATAAAGCACCTCATTTTGGAAATCTCTTGTTTTAATCAAATAGATGTCTACTTTGAAATTTCCACCAATGCCAAATGAACTCTGTTATTCCCTTAGGTGATTGGCTAACGGTTGAACAGCTAGCTATCTGCTGCTGCTGTCATCTTTCTTTTCCTGGGTAAACCCTCAGTGACCCATGCTATCAGCATGCTCCTGCCTGCAGTCTTTACTTCTGCTTTGTTAGACAGCCTGATGAGACTTGCCTATTGAATTTCTTCCTTTTCAGCATCAAAGAGGCCAGCTGTACCCTCCAATTTTTTAATAGATTCTATTATAGTGGAGACCACCAATTCATTTCACCAGAGATAGCTAGTCATTGTAAAGAGCAATTACATATAATGAGAATCTCATGGTTTGCAGTCATTCTTTTTTAAGAGACACACAGTGTTGGGCTTATCAAGACAAGTGAAAGAACTAATATATTGATAATAAAGCACAGTGCCCTTGACGATAGTTGTGCTACCCATTTATGCTTTATGAAGTTAATCAGCTTTCAGAAAGGTGCAGGAGTGTCTGTTATACAGTATTGTGTTTAGAGAAGTTCAGAATATTGTCTGGTATTCATCTGAATGTGGGAAAGAAGAGAGAATCTGGGAAAATTAATTTCAGTTTTGCCTCACAACCTGAAGATGCTGTCCTAGTCATGTATCTTTTCTTTTATGTACACTGAGTGCGTATGCACCAAGACAAATTCCTTGTGTATCCAATCACACTTGGCCAATAAAGAATTCTGTTCTATTCTATTCTATCTCATCTGCAATTCAGCCATTGTTTAATCTACAATAAGCAAGTTAATTATGAAAATACTTTTAATATTCTCTCCTTCTCATTTTTCTCCTAGATTATGTACTTCTATATTTCCTAAGTATTGATCATACCAATATTATTTATCTGCCAGCAGTTTGGCATGAGCTTCAAGAATTCATTGACTGCTGCATTTCCCCTGTTTATAATTGTTATAGCTTTTCTTGCCAAGGCATTTTCTGTACCTATAGACATCTAGACAATTATTTATTTATTATGTATGTATGTATGTATGTATGTATTTATTTATTTGCATACTTGCATTAATAATTTTTTGTTACTAGGGAGCACTGTAACCATGTAAATATGTTTGTGATAATTGCTTTTGACCCATTGTGCTTTCTAACCCGTTTCATGTGTTGCTGCTTTTCTTCCTAGCATAAGCTTTCCATACTTTCTTAAATAATTGATCTACATGATTATAACATTTAGAAATAAAACAAATAACACATTTATTTATAGAAAAAATAACACATTTCAGGATTCTCTGTGTTATCAGAGATCATATTTATCTGTCTGTGATAATAGTATAGCACTACCGAAAATTTGGGAATGGAGTTTACTGAAAATGACTAATGGAGATACACTAAAACCAATATAGCTAGTTGACATTTACTTAATTAAGATTCTTTTTGGTTTTACCCTCAAGAGGATGATTCTCACATCATGTTATGTTCCCTATTTACATTTGATTTAGCATTTTGTGTAAACCTAGTTACAATTTATTGTTGTATATAACTTAGAATGCTATATGAATCCTAATACTCTGCTGATTCAACAAATTATAGTTTAGAATGATAAATGTCTGTGACATTAAATCTGTGATAATCCACTCATGCATGTAAGTGGTCACTCTGTCCTATCATTATCAAGCAGTGAACATGCCCATGTAAGATCATGTTTAGATAAATAAAAGCAGATACTTGAATTATGTAATATATTTATGAATAACTGGTCAAGTTTTATTTATTTAATACAGTACAGTATATTCAAATACTAAATTTATTTTTCAATAACATAAATTACTCCCATGTACTTAGGAATAATATTAATATTTAATTGGTCACTGCTTTAAATGTGTAATAATGACAGAAGAAATGTTGGAAGACAATCTTATTTTTCTTTAAATAGAACACTCTGTAACTTTTCTTTTAATGGAAAAACAATCTCATCAAATTGAAAAAAAATCTCTCTCCAGTACTAGCAGGTATTTGGTTTCAAATATAGATGTTGCACGAATTAGCCAATATTGTCAGAAAAGAGTAATATGTCATACAAGCAATGAGCATAGGAGATCCAATGTGCCGAGCTTTTTTCCTGTAGAACAAAATAATACTCAGTAAATATGCACCTCCTTATTTAGCAGACAACACCATTTTTGTGGGATATGCCTTTTCCATCCAAAGATTTAAGAAATTCAGCACATTCTTCAACTTCAGCTAAAACTATCACAATCAGGTACTTTGAAAGCCACATATGGAGCTATCCTGTAAGTAGCCAACACAATATTGTTATTTTCCCACAGAAAAAGCTCCTGTGGTCAATGGAAAATCACTAAGCAATGATTTGTCATACTGTGCAATTGAAGGATATGGGTATAATAACTATTGTAACTTAACAGTTTCAAATGGCTAGTGCATTAAACAGTACCATATGGTTGAATAGGGAAAAACAGAGTCTTTCAACAGTTTTTCACCCATCGTTTTGCAGCATAAAAGGCAAAAGATTAAAAAAAAAGAATATTAATAGTGATATAAATGGGTACATATGCTTAGGATGTTTATGTGTAAGCAGCCTTTGACAAATCAATAAAATTTTGGATATGAAAATGTGGATATGAAGCTCCAGATTTTTCTAAAGCTAAAATCCCAATTATAGCAGGAAGCTTAGAAAAAAAATGTCAAATGTGTTGCTGTTTTGTTTCCATGAAATTATGAATTCCACCCCCCCAAAAAAAATTAGGCTGAACAAGAGCCAAAATTAGAAGACTCTCTAGTTCCTAACAGAAAGCATTTAACAGTACTTAATAATGCCTTGCTATAAATGAAAGTGAGTCATACTAATACATTATATTTGATCGATTACTTCTGAATTGTAAATCCAAATCAGAGTGTCCTTTTAGGCTAAAGAAGACTGAAAAAGTATTGAAATTATTTCATTTAATAAATTGAATTTAAATTTGATTTAGACTTGGTATTTGTAATTTATATGTAGGTCACTGAATAACACTTTCATGGCATGCCATGTTTATCATTCTAAAGGACAAAAATATGTTAATATATTTTCTAGGAGCCAGAAAATATGTCCCACTCCTGTTGGCAAGAAATTCTTTGGTGGTATTTTGTTGATGGGATGCTGTTTTCTGTGGATAAATGAGACTTACTAATTCCTCATTGCGATAACTGCCTTTGGAAAGAATATCTGGAAAATAAATGTATTAATTTTATTTTAGTTATGTAGCCACTCCTATCACAAAATATTAGGGTTTCCACACAACCTTCTGAGGTACCTTGTAGGATGAAGAAATAATTCTTCCTTCCTTCCTTCCTTCCTTCCTTCCTTACTTCCTTCCTTCCTTCCTTCCTTCCTTCCTTCCTTCCTTCCTTCCTAACTACCTGTCCATTCACCAAGTTACTCTGTACAACCAACAAGTTAAAAGCTAGAAAAAGGTTTCATCCCTCATTAAAAACCACCAAGAACAGGCATAGTACTATACTGATTTGCTCACAGGAAAAGGGAAGGCCTATATTTGCAAGGATGAATACTGTTATTCTTACCATGAGCAGCATTCTTCATTTCATTCTTAGAGACCTGAAAAACTACAATCCTATTTTAATTGTTCTCCTAAGACTGGAGATATACAACTTTTGAGCTCCTGGGAAATAGCTGGTCTATTAAGTTTTGCTGTGTTTTTTTCTTGCTGCTTTTATTAACAGTATTTGCCTTGTTGGCCTTTCCCTTTATGTATGTAGGTAGCCAGATAGCTAGGTAGATTTTCTCTAACAGGAAACAAAGAAAGAACACAATTGAAGGGTAGTGTTTGTCATTAAGTTTTTGCTGAGAGGAAAAAAAAAACCTTTTATTAGAAGTTATTTACTTTTACTATCTCACATGTTCATACAGTTTTTAACTTTTTATATTTTTTTAAAAAAATAATGGCACTATTTAAAATAGTGTAAACATAGATTAACTCCTTGCACACAAAATGAAACAAAAACCCACCAGTACTTTTTATCACATCTATAAAGTCAAGCTTTGAGGGAATTAGATCATGTGCTTGAGAAACTTATCTAACCATCACTATTTTAAAGCCTTTAATGAAATTAGTCATAGTTGAAAAGGATGGCACAGTTAAGAATCATATTTGTGTAAGTAAAATTTACAATCTGTTTGCAGTTTGCAAGCAGTTAGAACTTGCACATAGTTAGAAAATATATCTGTAAAAATTGCTTATTTTTCATAGCTATCAATGCAAGATAGTACATATCAAACGTGAAATACGCAATAATATACAGATTATCAGAACTTGTGCTAAGCATCTTTAACGTTAATTTTTAATAATTATTTTTATGTACTGCAATTTCTTTTGTTCACCTAATTATATTTATTCAATGCCCACTTCAGGAATTCAGATGGAAATGCAGAATACTCTTCAGCATAAAAATCTAACAATTGGCAAAAATCCAATTGCTTCATAATTTGTTCAAATTAACAGTTTGAATAAATATTTTTCCCCACTTATATTATAATGAACTTTTAAGAATATTCATGTCAGCTACTTAAATTTACCCAGTAATCTTAGAAATTCTCTCACAGTTTCTCCAGTATATCAAACATCTCTTCCTTGTAGTTAAAAAAAAACAAAAACTATTAAACAAGAAAAATATTTCTTTACTGAAATATTTTTTTACTGAATATTTTTCTCCCATCTATATATTTGGACAAAAGAGTTAAGCACATATATTCCTACATCCATGTTTTTCCAAATATATGTATTTTGTTTGCATTTTTCTTATGCATACTTTATGTTGCAAGCAGTGTTTCTATATTAAAATGTAGTTTTGTATATACTTTTTTCCAGTATCAACCTTTTCTGTGTGTATTTTCCCTAATAGATGCATTTTCTGTATTATATTTTCTTGAAAAGTAAGCATTTGAAAAATTATTTAAAAGTGTATTTTAACATGCATCTATGTATAAAGAAGTCCTTGTAAATATTTGGAATGTTAAAATCAATTTACTAATATAAAATTTCTATGAATTACTTTTCAAAAATCTCTACAAATTGAGAAGAGATGTAATTTTAAAAGCCTTTCTACAGATAACTTTGAAGTAACTTAGAAGTTTTTCAAAGGAATAAGAATACTAAATATTTACTTACTTAATATGTTAATTAATAAATAACACTAAAGAGGGAAAATTTGGTATAATTGTTAAAGTGCTGGCCCAGAAACCAAGAGACTATGATTTCTAAGCTTTCCTTAGACATGAAAGCCAACTGAATGACTTTGGGCCACTCGTTCTCCCAATCCAACTGTTAAGGTTGTTGTTCTAAGGAAGATAAAAGGCAAGGGTATTAGGTATTTGCCACCCTGAGTTGAGCCTATATGGATTAAAATGTTATAATACATATTAAGAAATGATATAATGCATCTATTACCTTAGAGGTCTGAAAGTTGTAATATAGTTTTATGAAAAATATTGATTTATTTAATTTTAGTCACTTTAACTAGTTACTAGGAAGGCAGGAAGGCAGGAATCAGTCAATCAATCAATCACTCACTCAAATAAATAACAATCCATTTCATCAGATGTGATCCAGAAATGCTCATGCAAAAACAAATTAATCTTTAAGATGTCACAGTACTCTAGTGCCTGCTGTAAAAGAATAATGTCACTAATTTTGAAACTAATCTATTTATGGTATCTTTACGGGCAAAGTCAAGCATGAAATAAACAATCATTAAATATTTCATTTAACTATTTAAAATATTATAGCATCATTTAGACAATATAACATCTAGAATATTTTAAATTAAACAGAAAAGTTTTAACTATTGGGCCATGTTTAATGCTTTGAAATTGGAAAATATGCAGATATCCTTGAAAGAATTTTTTTAATTAATGACAGACTATCCAAATATCTTTATGACAAACTTGTGAGAGGAGAGAAGCATCTTAGGTTGCTAAAGGTGTGAGAAAATTGGTGTGGATGCCAATACCAATACACAAAACCTGATTCAAAACAGTTGTTGGTTTTAAAATCAAAAGCATCCCTGAACTAAAATCAAAAATGAATAAACCATCAATGTGAAAAGTACAGCAAAAATATAATGGTCATGAGTCAACAATTATTTACCGAGAAACTATAGGCAAAAAATTGAAATGCAGCATGTTACTTTAATTTACCAAATATATTAAATTGTGCTTCCAACTGTTCAGCTAAACACGGATATAGGTGCAGGAAACATGGATGCATATTAATATCCATCTCTTGTTTTAGTTACCATATATTTTGCACTATAAGACACACTCCCTCCCCAAAAAAGTAGGTGGAAATGTCTTTGTGTCTTATAGAGCGAATATTGCAGTAGGAGGGAAAGGGTATTGGTGCGACGGTGGCCACCTGTCACCACCACCGCCTGTCACCCCCACTGCTGTCTGTCACCCCAACTGCCGCTGCTGCCTGTCACCACTGCCATTTACCACCACCAGGGAACACTGGAGCCTTCATGTTCTAAGCAGTGGCAGTGGTGATCCCTGCCGCCTAGAACATCTGATCGGCGGTATTCTGGGAGGCCAAGCCAACCGTCGATCAGCTGCTTGGCAGCGAAGGCTCCAGCGTTTCCTGGTGGCAGCAGCAGCTTAGCTCAGTTGACCAGTGGTGGGGCAATGGAGCAGAGCCCTGATGAGACACATGCTGGGACTGCGATAACGTGCTGAAGCTGACCAGGCTTTTTGCTGTTTGCTGCAAGGACACTAGCCAGATGAATTCTGGATGGATGCCTTTAAAGCAAACATGTGTCTTATGGTCTGGTGCACCTTATAGTGTGAAAAATACAGTAATTCTTGAAGAAAGTATTCTGTCCCTGCCCTCCAAGTATCTAAATAGGAGAAAGCTGAAGAAAGGTAAAGAACTGATTATAGCAGAAACAATAAGAAAGAACAAAAAGGAGTGAAAAAAGAACAAGGATGAACTATAATTGAAAGAATCTATAAGAGAAGGAAGTTGCATTGCAGCAAGGAGAAAGAAAATGAAGAATTATAAGGTTCTATTTAGCTGCTGTGGAATCAACAAGGAGGTAAAGTGAGCAAGCAGAGAGAGATCACACTGCAGACAATACAGAGCAAGAAGGTGAACCTGGAATAAAATGCAGAAAGTGATTGAGAACTGAAGTAAGAAAACCGTCTAGTGAAATTAGGCCATTCCCCACCAACTCTTATGCCTTGCTTATCTGGTCCATCTTGCACAATTCAAAAATTATTCCATTAAAATATATCTCTAATGACTGAGAAGCTTGAGGGATATTATCAGCCCTTGAGAACTATAGAGTGAATGCCTCTTCAAGAGTAAAGTAATATATAGCACATAACCTGAAATATTTCTGCAGGGCACAGGATTCTTCTCGAAGTCACATAATAAAGGCTGAATTTCCTAATATTCTGTCATCTGGAATGATAGTGGCTAAACCAATATATATTGTGTATAAAATAAGGTATTGTAGAGAAATAGTTTATCTGTTATCCCTTTTTCCAATGAGATGTGCAGGTATTTGGATTGTATAATCTTCAGTTTTCAAGCAACTTTAAACATCATAATTAGAGTTTCTAAAGCTAGAAGGGGAAAATGGAGGAAGAGTTTGTATCTATTCACTTCCAGGATTGAAGCTGTGGTCTTTGACCTCAAAGGGGAAAAAAATGGGTGGTACTTTAGTTTTTCCATGCTGCCCAGAGACCATTGATTTGTAATCTTCATGTCTTTAAAATAGTTATATCTATTTTGGAGACATATCAGTTAATTTAAACTCTTAAAGTAGTCCAATATAAACACAATTTATTAAGACCGTCATATTGTATGTATGTACACATTTATAAAATAGCTATGTATGTAATGTTTAACAATATTTAATTGTGGAAAGTAAAAAAAAGTATAGTGTTTCTATAAGTGTGTGAGATCAGGAGAAAGTGATATATTTGACTCCTAAGTAAAAGTACATAGGATAGAAACCAGGTTATGAAAAAATAAACATCCCTGAAAACAGAAGATACTTGCACATTATAATTCTGGATATTTTAAAAAATCCAAGGGTTCGGGTTTTATCTCTTCATGTGTCAAATTTCCCATTAAATATGAACATATAACCAACATTGATGAAATTGAAAATTAGGACTTTAGCGATCTATTATTTTCAAGGAAACTAAATCATAAAATTGGAAGCTAATCTCACATTTTCCTTGTTTTAAACTTTTATTCTGAAGGGATAGACCTGCCATTCCAATACGAGAAGGTATAACAGGCTTTTTTTCTTTATACATTTGCTTTTTCTTTCAGAAATTGTTTGAAATAGTGGCAATGGAATAAAAACTATACCAGTTGGCCTTTTTTACATCTATTTCTAGCATTTATCTGACAAGATACAGGACTGATCTATCTACCTTATAGTTTTCCCTTCTCTTCTGTTCTGAGCCCTCGTTAGTCTTTATTTTTCCACACTTGGAAGTTTTGTTTTTTGAAATAAGCATTGTTTTGTCCTTATTTCACACTACAAGTAGGTTTGCTTTAGAATATTTATGTTGCTTTTATTATAAATTGTATAATACAGTAATTGTCTGAATATTTAAACAAATTCTATGTTCTAACATAAACAAAAGGCAGATAAAAATAAAATAAAACTTAAAGACACTGCACTTTTGAGGTGGACAAATTTTAAAGGTTTAAGAAAGAAGTTTCATAATGTCATTTTTTTTTAAATAGTAACAATTGCAATAATTTTATTGAACTGATTTTTTTTTACAAATAACTTCTGGTTTTTGAAATTTCCAAAAATGTAGTACAAGGTAACATGTTAAAAAAAAGTGTGAGCGGAGTGGAAAAGTATTTCTTTAATACAGAACTTGTTTGTTATTTCCTAAATACAGCTTATTTCATTTTTTTTAATTAAATTGGGGGGAAAATGAGCATTTCAAGAGCAAAAACCTACACAGGAAGGTGATTTCAGACACCTCTGCTTGGATAGGTTCTCTGAGGATAGACTGTATGTCCTCTCCAAATGAATAATAAAAAGCCTTAGATTGGTTCTTACTGACTTACTAACTTTAAAATCTTCCTTCAATTCTCAGATCAATTTAAGAGCCCCTTAGCACTTGAAACATTCAAGATTTGCATGGAGTACAAAGCAAGAGTCTGAGGGAAGATACGACTAAAAGTGGGACAGACAAGGCTAAATAGATTGAATTCCCCTCCCCCCAAATTCAAACAAGTAGGAGAAATTCTTAACATTAATGGCTATTAAGGAATAAAACAATCTGCCAAGAACAGTGATGGACTGTGTCTCTAGAAACTTTCCAGTAGGGGTTCGATTGGCACCTTTCAGAGAAAGCTTAATGAATCTTTGCACTGAGCTGTGCATCATTTCTTTTCATCTGATAGAATCTCTTATTCTGTATACATCTGAGGACTGAAACTGTTGAAGCTACAGCTTGTATATAATAAATGAATATACAGAGTCATGACTTCCTAGGGTTGTTGACAAACTTAGTGTTCAAATCTTATTTGCATAACATTGAAGAATCTATGAAACTGCTCAGCATCACAATGTGGCACATGTATTGCAGGTCCTGTTTTGGCCTGAAATGTAACAGAAATGAGTAAATGTTCTGAAAATTTGGGCTCCATTTAATATCTAGGAATACAATTTCTAATCTTTGAGATTAATATTGACTTGTCCCCTAATATGTTTAATGTGGAGTACTTAGGGAATCTGAATATAAAATACCCACTACTCCAAGTATAACATTTTGCTGCTGATTCAGAGGATAGGTACATTTTGTTATGAAATGGCCAGATTCTTCATAACACGAATATGCACCTTATACACATTAGCAAAGCATTCCTTGAGCAGAGAGAGAAACTATGCTGGCTCCCATATGTATGGATGAAACTTCTGAAGTCTAGTATAAGCAAATAGAAGCATAGGAGCTACTAACTAGAGCAAAGTTTGCATCACTTGTTGGACTAGTTGATTCTTTATCCAGATCAGTTCTGGATTGTCATGTTGCATTGACAATTTGATGCTGATTTTTAGCTGTAGTTTTCATACTGCAGTTTTCCTTCATTCCAGCCTTGGTAGCAAACCTGTATTTCTAGAATCATGCACTCATGATAGAGGACTCAAGGATGATCAGGCAAGTTGCATTTATTGCAGCTATGCAGCTATGGTAAGAGGTCTTATAATTATGAAAACCAGCTATTCGTTTGTCACTTTGTATGACATACAGATTTGTATGTCACTTTCAATATTAAAACCCCACACCTCTTTATTCTGTCCTGAAATGATAAATTTTCTGATACCAATTTGTGCACCATAGATTTGGACAACACCTTTTTTTGGGGTGGGGGTTTAGTTATTCCTTCAGATCTTTTAAAATGTATGCTCCATCGAAGCATATAAATTGGGGCAAATCAGTTCAAAAATAATTTGAGGACTGTAATAATCACAACAATATAAGAAACATACAGTTGGAAGCTGCCATGTAGGCCATCAAATGCAATCTTCTGTTCTGTATAGGAAATCAAGATGAAACAGCTCAAATAGAAGGCTGTCTAGTCTGTATCTTGATGCATTCAGAATAAAGCAATCCATACTTAGAAAACATGAGATAATTTGCATGCAGTTAATATTATCTATGATATATAAGCAGAATTTTGAAAACAAAACTTATGAGAAAATTTATAAATAGCAATTCAGTTCAAACTGAGATGAAGAAAATTTTTTAATTGCTATAAGGGAAATCTTCCTTTCATATTAGTAGAAATGTAATTGGATATTTTGTTGACATTCTTAGTCTCATAACTGTTTAGTGCAAGACTGCTACTGTATGTAACTACAAAGGGGATAGCTTTTTCAAAGGCCTTATTCCTAAGAGGATGTAAATATTGATTATATTGGTGCCTGGTTAAAACTTTTTTATTTATTCATGTCTTTTAGTTTGACTAAATTATTTTAGTTTTTAACATACACACACACACACTCACTCTCTCACAACCACACCCACACAGAATATATACTGTACACACACACATACATATGGACAGACATATATATGTTGTGTGGAGGTATACTGTTTACCACTCTGGAAGTTACTGGATGAATTGTAATATGAAACTTGTTTCAACAAAATGAAGAAGTGGAAAAAATGATAACTAACTCACTAGTATTTATTTCACCAGTATTTTTTTCTTTTGTCTCTTAAAATGTAATATGTCCTATTTAGAGGTAGGTCATTTCCAATAGCCCTTCCAAAATGTATTATGTAGAATTGTCTGCTATTTACCGAATAAGTTACATATTCTAGGAATTCAGCCCTACACAGTAAGGCATTCATTTTCCTAAAGCTGCAACCAAAACATGTTGATAGCATCTTAGGAATGAATATTGGAGTCACCAAGCAATGATCCATGAGGTTATGTTTTATAGATTTGAAAAAACAAAACATTTTTATCAAGCACAATATGGATGGTTACCATAAAGCAAAGATAAGCTTTTATATCTCTTAACTTATTTATGCAGTGCTTTCCATATCAAAAGAGTGTAATCTATGAAATTCACAAGTATTTTTCAAAGTACAACTTATACATAGATCATACAACATGGAACATAATACATTGAAAACAAACAAGAAAAGTTTATAAGATGTAGAAGCAAAAATTAACACAGGTTGAATACATTTGCCCCAATTTCTTGGCCAATGACTTACCTTGTACAACTAGTGATAATTTAGAGGTAACTAATCATATCTCTGCTCTCATTTCAAGTCCTCTGTCCTTTACCTTAGTGGAAGAGCAGAAAGTAATAAACTAACACAAAGAAAAACAAAATCCTACAGAGTATCTGAAACAGTCCTGTTCTTGGAGTGCTGTTCTAACTCTTCCTTCTGTATCCAGAGGTTAAAAGACCAAATTGATTTTCACTTTTGGTTTTCTACAACATAGCTGAATCAGTTAAGGTACTGTGTAGGTATCTAAAATTACCTCAGGGACTCTGGATGTTAACTCTGGATGGGGATCTGAATGTTAATCCTTGCCCAGAGTTCATGATATATAATGGACTTTTAAATGATCCAGTTCAATATGTTGAGCAAGTGAGATTGTTAGATTAAACTGGATTAGTGTCACTCCTCTTCCTAATCATCTTCCTGTGATGTTTATTAAGGAATAGGGAATGTGGAACAGCTGCCTATGGCTTCAAGTACAGAAGGTTTTGTGTGAGATTCACTTTTGGTTGTATTTATTTCTTAGGTAGATGAGGTAGCTATAACTCCTATATGAAAAATCATGAGATTAAATTCATGACAAAACAGACGTAGTTTTAAATCCTCATTAAATTGAAGCTTAACAATAAGAATCATGACCATTCCAAAAATGTACAATAATTCCTAATATAGTTAGCAGCAAGTTTTGATACTACAGTATACACCAAGTAATTGGTTCCCAATTTTAAATACTAAGTTAATGCCATACCATTAAAAGAATATTGACCAGAAGGTCTCTTCTAGTAGTACGATTCTGTGATCTTACCCACATTAGAACAAAACTGGAGAAGTGGTGCTTTCTCTTGTGAGCCTTTTTTTTTCCTCTTTGTAGTTCAAAAGGAGTTTCTGCTGTCTCTGCAAGAACTGTATGCAGAGATAACTAGGAGAGGCAACATCAAGCTATTTCCCTGGAAGATGCCATTTTAACTCCTAGTTAAGCTTCCCAAGAAAGTCCACAAACCCTGGTGACTTCTGCCTGAGTTGTTATCTACATATTGTTTCTGCTAGTCTTGTGTCTAAGTCAGTGTCCATGACATTTCGATCCATGAAAATCAATCACTCAACCTAACTGGTACTTTAGATAATGACTGAAAAGTTGTCATTTTGTGAATTGTACTCCCAAGACATTTGTCCAACTTTTAGTGGAATCAGTGGTTACTCTAGAAATGTTTTTTAACAGTTTAGACTAAATTAATATCAATAGCAAGCTGGCTAGATTGCAAAACCTTAGTTCTGCAGTCAAATTATATATATATAATTGACCTTAGTTCTGCAGTCAAATTATATATATATATATAATATAGTGACTTCATATTGTTTACTGCCATGGTTACTGTTTGAAGTAATTATGGCAGTTATAGTAAGTTCTCAGAGATACCAAAAAAATGCATACAACTCCTATTTCTACTCCCCATTTTCATACTTTTCCCCCCTTTTTGACCGAAGCAAAATGTAGATGTAATAATTCATAGTCAATATAATAAAGTTAGAATATTATTTAAAATGGCAGCAGCCCCCAACCTTTTGAGCATCAGGGACCAGTTCAGTGGAGATTTTTCCACAGACTGGAGGGCTGGGACATGGTTTTGCATGCTGCCTGCATCCCGCAGATGGGATGTTCGCTTGTTTGTGGGACCCATTTGCTGACATACTGTGGACTGGTGCCAGTCCATGGACTGGTGGTTGGGGACTCCTGTTGTATGGGGCACATATATAAATCCCAATTGCCTTTTACACAGATTTTGTTTTTCTTGATATTATTTTGAAAAGCTGATTGGTATTCTAATATAATATATTCTTGATCAAATACTGTATCTTCTAGTTTCAGAGTTTTAGTGCTGGTTAGGATCAAAAGCTGTAGAGGGAGTTTTTATTTTCTCCTTTCCCCAGATTTTTGTTTCAATATGTTGAAAAAGAATTAAAGTTGCCATAGTTTGCCTGTTTCAAATGTGCATGGATCCATCCATTCTCTCACCATCCTCTTTAGCTTCTGCTGGAAAGCAAGCACTGGTACTTGGTCTGATTTGATTTATAATTCTCTTGTTTAGTGATCCTTTGATTTTTTTAAAAAAATAACTGGCATCCTATCAAATTTATCCAATGTCTATGGCAGTATTCTTGGGATATTCCACTTCTGAGGTTAAGCTATAATTATTGCATGCTTCATACAGTATTTATAATTTAAAGTATATACTAATATAATGGAGATATTTTCATGACCAAAACTGTGATCTGTGAGCAGAACCTGCTCTTGGTAGAGCTGGCACAGCTACAAAATCTTCTGTATTAAATCTGAAGTTGCCTACGTAAACCTGAAGTTAGACTGGCAACTCTGAGATGAGACACGTTTTGTGGCCTGATCTGCTTCCTGATGGATGGATGAGGGGGTGGATGGATCGTCTTTGTTTTCAGTCTCCATTTTGGCACACTTGCACCTCTTGCACTATTATCCAATTGATATTTCAATACATGCAATAAAGCTCTTAGTAAGTATATTGGATAAGCCATTTCATAGTACTTCTTTATAAGAGATGCCTGAAACATTTTTATTGGGAAAGGTTCAATATTTCTAATATTTGCTAATATTTATTCAAGACATTTTGTGTTCCTCACATTTGCCAATATGCGCTCTGATAATATTCCATATTAAATTCAAGAATTCCAAAATGTATTAAATGAATAGACACTTCAGTAATGTCCAACAGATAACTAAAATTGAAATTTTATTCATTTTAATAATATTCAGACAATTCTCTGACAAGACTTTACTGAAATATGAAGTGCAAATGGGAACCCTGTAGAATGTTGATAAAAATTGTACATGACATTTTAAGCGCCACAAAGTACACACTGAAAACTCTGAAAGTATATAGGCATAGCAACATGCAAGTGTCATGTACTTAACATTACAATATGCATTTTGTTCAGTAAAAATTATGAAATAACGAGAAACTGTGCTTCCATTGTCAGTGCTGCATTCTTAATTCCTCTGTATGGAATTAAGTAATGTAGTGTCCAAAACATAGCTGAAATTGCATGTCAGTTACACTGTAGTTCTTAGGCCAATGTAGTCACTTTTCAGTTAGCTACCAACCTGGGGAAAGAGTTTACCAGTCCCATTGGTCTATCAGTCCTGGATCAGATAGGACAGAAATATTTTATGTGTTATAACAATGAAAACTTAGAAGTGGATTCCCCAAAGTTGAAAGCCTAAAAATGAAATGAATGGGGAATACTTTATAATTTGGCAGTTGTGGACCTATTTCAGTGGGACAAATGGAATTCACCACCTTATTTACTCATAAAACACCTTTTTCAGATTTGTTTTGGTTTTTGTTTCTAAGAAGAAGAGATTGAAAGAAGAGATAATTGCAAAAGACTTTGAACATCCCAACTTTTGGTGAAACTATAAAGTGCATTTTGAATTTAAAATGCTGGGAAACTATATAGTGCATAGAGTTGTTGTTGTTTTTAATAGTGCTGCTTTCTCACCTATAAAATTGTAAGGCTGGTAATAGAAAATGAGGATCTGCTGAATTTGTACAAATTGTCTCAAAAGAAAGCAGTCCTTTGGCATCTCTGTATATGTATGCATGCACTTTATAGTATGGAAATGCAGAAAATATATAAAATATAATTAAAGTATATACATATTATTGCTAAATTAATCAGATGCTTACAGAAAGTGTATAATTTGATTTATCTATGTTTCTAGAATAAAAAAAATACTATAGTTTACTTATCAATGCATCATTCTTTTATAAATATTTTTTCTAATTAAGACACATTTTCAGATTGAAATACTATAAAGAAATATTAATGTATAGTGCATTTGTGATTAGTACAATGATTGTAAATCTTGTGCTAAAATAAAATCTTTTTGGAAAAAGTTGATTTCTGTATCCACATCAAAATGCCTGTTAATTGGGCAGTTTGTCTACATTCTAAAAAACGAAAGGTAAAAATAATTTATCTGAAAAGTTTCTATAGCTGTGTTATAATAAATTCAACTGGAATTTGCCAGGTTGGCTTCAGCTAACTTAAAGGATTGGGGCCAGAACTACCAGTGTTATCAATAAGGAATTATCTTCTTTCATGCAGGTTCTTGAGCATATTTCGCAGGCGAATTATATGAAGATATGTTTATTGCATGAATCACTGCACATTGGATTAGAAAATTTGTGTTTCTTGCTGTGTTTGGTGTATTTTCACATATAATTTTTGAAAACTAGAATGCTCAAAATGCATATGTAACAATTTGTTACCTATCACAGCCTTGAGATAGAAATAGTTTTGACAAGTGACTATTGTAGCATCAGTACCAATAATATGGGATATTTTTAAAGTAAACAATTGAATAATTATAACTACATATTTTATCTATTCTAAGATATGGAAAACTACTTTATTTCTCTGGAGTTTCTTTGCTACCCTGTTTTTGTTCCAGATGCCTATGAATTATCATTCCTATCTTTCCCAAAACATTTCTACGCATTTTGGGCTCCTGAAAATGCTGTACAAAATGAAGCACACTAGTAATGAATTGGTGCACAAAAACTGATTACTTGGAGATGGGTTTGCATGTTCAAATGCAGATTGGACTGCAAATCTCTTGAGAATAAGTGATATGTACTTCATACTGAGCATACTTAACATTTTGATGTCCTTTCAGCTTTCTCTTTTCCACTTAGCTTGCCCAAGCATTTGTGCATCCAGCTGCTAATTACCACTTTCCTATAGGATAATAAATAAGATAAAATTGGCCATTAGGAGGATTTACATGATATCTGCAGCAGAAACCTGAGCACTGAACCTGTGGCTCTAATAATGTATTCTTAGTCTGTAGAATATATCTATACTATCTACTTTCATGCAGGACTTGCTACATGTATAATGAAGACAGTCAAACAAGGTTTAGTCTGATTTAGCAATGAATTGAGTGTATGTAACTATAGAAGACTGTTGTTTGCATACATGGAGATGGGTTATAAATATTCTAAGGGACAGGAAAGCTACATTTTGCTTAACTGGCACCTTAAGGGAAACTTATTGTAAAGGGAATTGACAAAAGAAACCTAATGATACTTGAGATATTTGAAACCATTCAATTATAGCGGGTTTTTTTTTTTTTTTTTTTACAAAAGTGTAGTCATATTTAGGGTATCACAGCTTGTGGTTGGTACCTGCTTTAGAGTTAACCAAAAGAAGGTGATTTGGTAGACAAGATTATTTTTCCTTTTTCCTAATTTTTCAGAGCCCTACTAGGCAGTAGGGCAATTGCTTGCCTGTCTAGAATTCCTTACAGCAGAAAATATTCCATTAATTTCTTATTAAAAATTACTAGAGGAAACTAGCAGATAGCAGCCTAAGCTTTCAATGTTGACCCTTAAAGCAGCTTATTCATAATTTGCAATGCTTCATAATGCTGCATTATGCTGAGTAGCTCTTATCTGAAAGTAAAATAATTTCAATCAAATAAATTATATGTTGAAATATGTATATAAGATGTATATAAGATGTATATAAGATATTATGTTAACAAATATAACATTAATATTTTGTTTAAAACAATGGCACAATGCATTACCTCAGTTGGCTCAATTGTGAAAAGTGAGGAGATTCAATGCAATCCTCTTGAGCAATCTGGAGACCCAAAGTGCATCAGTGCCATCAAATGATTCTTGCCAAGATTATGATACCTGGATAACCCAATAAGGGATCCTTTGTATGTAAGTCAGTCAGAAATCTCCATTATACAAACTATAGCCCAGGCATTATGTCCTACAAGCATAGCAGATACATATACACTTACTGCAATCTGATGTCTACAAAGTCAAAATCTTCAGGTGATTAAAGAATCTCAAGATACCAATAGAAGTACAGTTAAAAAATAAATTAAGAAACACCATCATTATTAATAGTAATAATAATAAATTTAAACCTCAGATTTATTTTAGGAATGTATTACAACTGACCAACAGAAAATAGATTAAGTGATTCAGTGCTTTGGGCAGTAACAATAGTGCTTCAGAGAAGGACAGCTATGGCTGAAGTTTGGAAGCTTTGCGAGGTTCAATTTCACAATATCTCTGTGATTTTTTGTTTTGTTTTGTTATCTCATTACTTTAAATGCTTTTGGAAGCTCATGTTAGAAAAAATTATGAAATTAAAAAGATCAATATTATATAAATTTACATTTGTGGGAAAAAATAACTTAATGAAAAAAGGCATTCTCTGCTGTTTGATGGAAGCATTTTGTACTCACTATGTAAGATTATCTGGGGTTATTGGGAAATAAACAGCAGAAATTCCAGGTGAGATACTTCAGTGAAATAAGGTTCAGGTTATTTCTTTGGCTGTCTTTCCACTGCTCACACTAAAAATACTAGAGCAAATGGCAACGTTTCAGCATCTAGGAAGGATGCTTCCTTCCCTCAAGGAAGACAAAAACTGCCAGGTTCGGGTTAGATATAGATTTTTAAGCAGTTATGAGACCTTTCTGGCAGCAAAGGTATTAGCAGGTAGAGGTCTGTGCTCAAAAGGTATTTGAAAGGAGCCTGATGACACCCAAATAAGAAAATAGACCAAATGGATTGATGGCTAGGTTTTAAAAATAACTCACAGTAAATTAAAGAATTGGGGAAATATACATATTTAAAGATGACAGTTTTGCATGTATTGTAATAATTCATGATTGTAACTGCAAGCTTTTATCTCCTACCTTATAAAATAATCAAAATTCATATTATAAATACATGTGTTTCCAATATCCATACAGAGAAAGCACAAGATACTTACATGTAAGTACACTGTGGTCACCTATATTTTTGCATAGTTTTTAGCATGTACTTTGTGCCACTTAACTCAAAGCATTACTTGGATAATTTCTATTTCAAGCTTAGTCACATAGTTTCTTAGTAGCTTATTTATTATTATATAAGTGTTCACATTTATTATAAATCATTATCTCTAATTAAGAAGATAAAATTTAAGAACATTTTTGAGAAAACTAGTGTGACCATGATAATTCTTTGTAATTGAATGTTTTGTTTTGAGTTGATTAGAATTGCCACTATTCAATGGAATAATAAATGTAAGAATTTTATATTCCTCTTGGTAACACTTTATAATAAGTGGCACTAAATTACACAGTAACTGCAATGTTACATGGAAGCACATGTAACAGATGTATGATCAAAATGCCTAATGTATGTATGAATACATAGTAAGCAATGCTTTTACAACAAAACATTATATAAGCTCCCATTGTTTCTTTTCACTGAGAGATTCATCACAGATAGGTAGCCTACATTGGGAATAATTAACTGAAGATGTCCAATTCACTGGAATAATTGGTAATATGATTTTTCCACATTTGGTTTTAATAACAGGAAATTTCAGTGTAAGATGGTTTCCCTGTGAAAAACAGGTAAATGGTTAGGATTAGGGTTAAGATGGTTCTAGAAACTATTAAATTTTCAAATGGCATTCCAGAATGAAAGATAACAGATCCATATATTCTGAGATGCCATCTTCTATTTTTATTTAAAAAAAATAAAGAATTATAATGATTGAAAAAGAGAACAATAGTAATCAGTAGCAACTTGATGTGCTGGATTGATGACAAAAATACATTCTAAGTGACAACTTTCTTGGTTCAAATTTCATTAGTTGCTGTCTTCAGATCATGATTATTTATACCTGTCTTCTATGATAAAGCAGGCAATTAGATTATCATAAAATTTTAGCATCTTATTCTAATGTATTAATCTAAACTTGGATTTCCCAAAGTGGATTTAGAATGATATAATCACCTTCCTTTATTATTCATATAAATTATACAAGGTATTGAACACATGCATTTCTCCCTGGATGAGTAAAACTTGTAAATGTATATGTCCCTCTTATTCATCCTATTACACTGAACATTCAGTTTGCACAAGGCCATTTTCTAACTGGTAGTCTTCCAGATACATTGGCCTACAGCTTCCATTACCCTGACAACATACTCTGCTATGCAGCAACCAGGGAATTGGTTAAGAAAACAAAGGTTTATATTGAAGCTTTAGTACGTCAAGTACCTAAGAGCAAATCTAAGAGCAAATATCTTGGCCAACATGGTACCATGTCCTCTCACTACCTGGCTTTTCCCATGTTTTTCTGAACTGTACTGGTAGAAAAGGCACTGAAATAGAAAGCAGAGTTATTTGGGATCTGCTCAAGTGCTAGTGCAAAATCAACACAATTGAAGGACACTGATTAAAATGAGGCAGCATTACTAGAATTATAGCTCCAAATATAAGAGTTTTTATGTGGGATAAGTAAACTCAGTTGGTTTCATGCTGTAAAATCAAACAATGGTAAGAAAAAATGTCAGCATTATTTTTGAAAATAATCTGATATAATATTGCTATTTTATCTAAATGGGACTGAATATATTAAAACAGAGAAAAGTAGAGAAAGATTAAGGGACAAAATCCTTAGATTAAAGTTTGCTCATTTATGGAATGTATCATTTTAAATAAAGTATATTTTTTATTCTGTTCCAAAAGCTTCCTTTGCTCTCAAATAAAAGATTGAGAGCGTCTGATTTTACTGGGTGTTAGAAAGTGATAATAGACAGCAATTTTTCATTCTGGTGGACTTCCTCATTGCCTTTTAGCCTGCTGTACATCTCAATGTGCAAGGAAAGATTTTTTTTAATCTACTACAAGCAAAATTTAACAGTCTAATTCCTATCTCTGTTGCAGAATTCCAGTGTTTTCTGTAACCTACAGTGACTAAACATTTTGAAATGCTTACACTGAAAGATGCCTAAAGAAATCTTACTTCATAGGGATGAATAAGTAGGTAAAGTATTTCTATATAATTTAAACAATAGAATTGAGAAAACATATGAATGTGTAAATATAACACCAGTAGGCATATAATTTTAGTAAACATAATCCTAATGCAGCAAGGCACCTCAACACATGTTTAAGTGCATTGCTGGCCTTTACCTTAGTTCTACAAATCAGTTTTTGAAAACATGACTAATGTTATAAACCTATACTAGCTTCAATGTGTCTAGTACTTCTACCTGATTCTCTCAAATTACCATACTAGATTATCATATTATTGCATTTTTTCCACAGATTTTTGAATGAACTGTAAAAAACAAGCATGCAATCACATCAATGCAGACGTATTTCTTTAAAATATCATACTGTATATGATTTATTATGTTAACACTCAACCACATCATATTATTTATGTTCTGTATACTTTGAAAAAGTGCTGCTTGATTGATGGTCTCTCTCTCTCTCGCTCGTTCTTTTTTTTTTTTCTCATTGAAATTAACAAAGTAATTTTTTCCCCTTCTAACAAAAACAATTTAAAAACTACTATTGTCCTTAAAAGGTGTATAGCCTTCGGATAAATAATCTGACACAATACCTTTGATTTCCATTGACTGTGACACATAATGCCATATTCAAATGTTACCCACCCTCCTTCCATTCCCCACACAAAAAATAAAGCCCAGGACTTAATTCTTTACAATAGGCCATTATGCTTTTAGACTTCACCAGTATAGTTTATATATAGAAATGTATTCCTCTTTTTTGTCTTATTTTTTAAAAACTTTGCAGTGCTTTGGAGATAAATAAGAATTTCTACAATTTTAGTCAATTATGTTTACATGGAACCAGGAAGTAAGAGTTTATCTGATTATTTTCATTTATTTTTATTTATTTGTTGTTGCCTTTTTTTGGTCTGAAAGAGGAATATTTTATTTGGATTAGACTTTTTAAAAAAATTATTATTATTCTAAACTGTCCTTTTGCCCCACACTCAACATAATATCAAAGAGAGATCTTTACTGTGGAGCTAAAAGCATGGCATATATTGTTGATCATTCACCGTGACATAAGTTTGTACCTCACAAAATGCATAGACAGAAATTTAATATAAAGGATTAGTCATTTACCATATACACAAAACATAGAGAGTTGTTGTAACATTTTCTGTTTGGGGTTTGGCAAATCCAACATTGATAAGCAGCTCTGGAACTGCCAAATTATATATTGAATTTTTTAGTAACTTAATATTTAATCATTAATGTGGTTGTAAGACAAAACCTGAGGCTGTGCACTGGTTGTTAGCTTAAAACTACCTTTCCATATAACATTGTGCTTCCATTGTATAACAAAGAGAAATTAACTGGAACTAGAAAAATTTGTTGCTGAACAGTGCTAGGACATACAGACAAAAAATACTAATACATGTTATCTACTCAGAATATTAATTTAAGTTATATCTAAAGGGATATAATGGACATTAGAAAATGCTTACTTGTGACTGACTTACCTACAGCCCCAAAAGTTAAATATGTATCAAATAATGTTTAATTGGATTTATTATATGCACTATATACAGATATTAAAATGCCTTGCAGTTTTGCCCCATGAACACGTTCAATTTGTGTAGGCAGATAGACCCACATGAAGCAAATAAATTAAAAGGAATACAAATTATAGAAATATATATGGAAGTCTTTACGATTCTAGGAGCAGTAAAAGAGCTGGACAACCATTTTCAAAATGGAGCTACATAATCCATCACCTTGGATTCTGTGTAGACAGGAGTGTATGGTGTTGATTACCACACAGAAGTTGCTTTTAATACCAGTATTTCATTAAATAAAAGTTCTGTTCATACTCCTTTGCTGCCATTTGCAAACACACAAGAAATTATAGTAGAATGATTTCATTAGTGTTTCTTAGGGCATAATGTTTCAATGCTCGGCTGATTTTGAATTACAGACGATATATAAAACATTCTTTGTAAACCTCTAATCTTACTTGTAATGGTTTATGTAAGTACATTTAGGTCCTCACCTAAGAACATTTGCTATGAAAATGGTCTGATGCAATATAGGTAAGGACCATATTAAAAGAAAAGAAAAGGAACACTTTCTTTAAAATGTAGAACAACCAAATGTGAACAGATGATGATTAAATTTGTTAAGGCTGTATATTCAAGCACTGTATGTTAAAAGAGCAATGTATATGATGATTAGGCAATAAGAAATGTCCTGCATTATGAATGGTATCATAATTAAAGAAAAATTATGTTCATGGCTGATTGTTGGTACAAACTGGCAACTGAGAGCAATTATGCACTTTAACAAGGGTAGAAAGGAGACATGATAAATTAATTCAGAAAGATGAGAGCCAGTTTTCTCCAAGAGTCAGCCTTGTGAGTAGTGGTGTTCAAAGAATCTAAGTCTGCATCTATATGAAATATTCTTTCTTCTCTTCTGCATTAACTTGGCTGCCTTCTGCATTGATAATGGCTGTATCCGCATCAGGTGCATCTTCAGCTCCCTTAGCTTCATTTGTTAAATATGTTCCTGTAGGAAACAGTGTGATTAAAAGACAAATGTTAGAGATACAGGCAATTTTGATATTGCTTTAGAGATGGGATTTTCTAACAGAAAATTAATTGGTCTGGGTATAGACCAGGTTAAAGTCTATATAGCATTCTACCATGAATTTTTCTAAGATTCAGTAATGATCCTTTCTATCACGAATCTGAATAGTATGCATGGTTTTTGTATTTGTTAAAGTAGTAGTAATTGTACAGTCCTGCTATCATGATAACTACATATCTATTGCACAGAAAGGGTCTGTTGTACCAAAAGCTGACAAAAATTCATTAACAAGAAGCTTTGGGGGAAAGGCTTTAATTAGTTTTGGATGCACTGTGATAGAAAACACAGAACATTTCTTTATCCCCTTAAATCAATCAATCAGCATGTCCTGCAATTTCAAAATTAGCACTTTTGCCGTCTATTCCTTCAACAAAAAAATGTTAATTGCACATAATGATTAATACGTCATTTAAAAGCAGCTACACGTTAAGCCATATTCTTAGTGCCAATTTCATTGGAAATATTTTAGATAAATATATATATATATATATATATATATATATATATATATATATATATATATATATATATTCCTGCATTCTTGCTCTAACCTGTTTTGTTCTGTTGTGCAGGTCTATCTCTATTATGTGGATTTATTTGCCAGTTTACTATATATATATGCAGAACAATAACATATTTATTTTTATTGATGTTTGAAACAAGTCAGTTTCAATCAATGGGAAAGGCTGCTTGGTTTGGAAATTGGACATGTGTTTTGTCCTCCTAAAAATGGAGATACTTAGATCTCATACTAGACTTCTCATATAGCTTAGATTTTTACTATAAAAGCTAGTTAATTAAACTATTATCTGGAAGCTTATTTAAGTTATCAGGACAAACCCTTTGAAAACATGTGCCAAGAGCTTTGCTAGTCTTCAGTAATATTCTAAACTTAAAATAAATCAGGAATATTTTAATAGATATTTATTCTAAAGAACATGGATATTTCTACTTATAATGCAGATGGAAAGTAATATCTATTTGGTAACATTTAATAGGCACTGGAATATTCTTGAAAAAAGACTTGAAATTAAGCTAAATATATTTCAGTTTTGCAAACTGATATTTAATGCATACCGTATATGTCAATACCGTCTTAATATCTGATGAAATTAGGCATGGAGAATTGGTATATGCACATAGCAAATACATTCACTTATAAAGTAGAAAGCATATACCATTATTTAAATAATGAAGAAGAAAGAAGTTGTAATCACAATTGCTTTCTCCCTGTATATCTTATTGTAATTAGTGTCTTTGAAAACACATATCACAGCTTTTGGATGAGGCTGTGGTAAAAACAAAAGAAATCACACTATGATTTAGTGAGATCCATGAAGCTGAATGTAGACTATATATTTTCTATCATGTTTGATCTCTTTAAACTATACTCACAAATCTGTATGCCTGTTTACCAGCCTTTGTCATGGCTACTTTTATATTATAATATAAAATATTATATTATCCCATGACTTGGGACCAGGTTATCTGAGGGACTGTCTCTTGCTGGTCACATCTACCCGATTCATCAGAGCGGGGAAGCAGGGAATGTTGCGGGTCCCATCCCCAAGAGAGATACACCTGGTAGGACCCAAAAGAAGGGCCTTCTCTGTGGTGGCTCCCTATCTCTGGAACATCATTCCCCTAGAGATTAGAATGGCCCCGACTCTAATTGTCTTCCAGAAGGCACTGAACATTTGGTTCTATCAACAGGCCTGGGGAACCCAGAGCGGGATGGAGTCCATTAAATGGCTTGTGTGATCTTCTGTCACTGGGGCGGGGGTAGCAGGTGGGGGGTTATTTTGTTATATTTTACTATATTAATTCATTTGATTCTTTTCGTTAGTTTTTATTGTTTTAAATGTGGTTTTATATTCTGTAAACTGCCTTCAGTTGCCAATGGGCAAATAGGTTGCACTATAAATTTAATCAATTAATCAATTAATTAATTAATTAAATACATAAATAAATAAATTATAGCAGTGAACCACATTTGAGAAGTGAATAAAGTGCTAATAATGCTTTAGTATTTATGACAGACATATTATAATTTGGAAAGGTTAAAAATAAATAATAGTACCTTTGAAAAAAAGATGAGATTATTATTTTCTGAAATAGCGTTCTCTAATCTTCTGTCATACAAATGTGCAAATTAATTTCCACCATCCTGCAGCAAATATGCCCATTTAGTTGTGGATGATAGAAATTGTAGTGAAAAAACTTCTACTTGGCACCATCTCAAAGAAAGCTGGTATAACTAAATTAAACTGAATTAGTTTTTCCAAGACAAAGATGTTCCTTATGATAATCTCAACAAGCAGAGAATCAAACTAATAATAACAACAACATTTTGTTCTTGAACCATTGCAGCAATTAAGGGAATTGTCATCCTCCCATCCATGAAAAGGAAGAGATTCTTATTTCAGGCTAACTGTTTAAGAATGAAAAGTTATTTAGAAACTTGTCTGATTTGCTTATTGAGAATTAAAAGCTGCATTCAAGTTTTCTGATTGAATTTATGTCCTTGTAAAGAAGTCTCACTGATTTAAATGGATTACAATGATGACAGAAAAGCAATGTTGCCTTTGTTACATTCTTCCATTAAAAATGTTAGATAAAATACACTAAAAATCCATAATGCAATTCTATACCAGAAGGAAATCACTATCCAGCATTCAAATGAATTTACTCTTAAGTTGCTATTAATGGGATACAATATTAATAGCCCCAAACCATATTTTGAATGTAAGTATCTAGATCTAAATCTATTATATAATCATACAAAAAGTGCAACAGAAAGCTGTTTAGTTGAATTTTGTATGAAACATTCTGTCCATGGTTATAAAAAGAAAAACCTAAATATCTAAAAGAGAGGGGGGAAAAAAATCAAAAGATGTAAAATAACTTTTAAATAATTTTTTTTAAAAAATACATCTTTTGATCAACCTAAATAAAAGTTAAATGAACTGTCTTGATGATCAGAATTGGCCAAACTAGCCATTGACTGAGCTGACCAAGTTCACTCATTCATTTTCATACATCTCTGAATGATAGTATATTTTCCTTGGAAATATTAAAATTTGGAATTTAATAATCGGTATTTTTCTCATTATGAGTTTTTCAACACATGTTTCAGGACACCAATTTATGATTGCTAGCAGGTGTTTGGGTATTCATATACTTTATAAAGAAAATTGATATAATAAACTTCCTTAAAGAAAACAAGTAAATATACAAACATAAAAGTCTGTTGCATTGCACAAACCAATATCTTTACTGCCATTTCACTTGTCAGATCCTCTGAGTCACTGACTTCCAGCATGACCTTGGACAAATTACTAGATATTATTTTGCCACAAATAATCCATCTGTAAAATTAATGGGCTTTGCAGACACCACAAGGATCAAAACAAGAAACCTTTCCACAAACAAACAAATTCAAATGTTTCCTTATCAGAGCTGAGTTTTCATGAGAGCAAGAAAAAAAGATAAAAGTTAACTTCAATTTATTAAATCCATCCTACCTTTATGTCTTGCCAGATATCGACCAAGAAGAATTATAGAGCATAATGTAACAAAGACAACAACAGCTACTATCCCTCCTATAACAGCATGATCTGGTACATTTCTTCCAGCCAAAGTATTGGGATCTAGTGGGGAAAAAAGTAACAAAAAGGTAGATTATTCATGAGGGTATGAAATGACCCATGTATTGACACTGAAATTTAAAATAACATGAAGGATTTTCTTTGTGTGTACGTGGAAATGGAATATGGCATTTTAAGAATTCACAGAGGAGTTATTTCCCTATTCTTTTCTTATCACCAATACAGCAGTGCTTGTAGTCCCAGAGTGATACAGCCCTCTGGACATCACAATACAAAAGCAGGACAAAAAGAAAAAGAAGAAAAATCTCTATCAGAAGTTAGTAAATGGGAAAGGTTTCTAGTTCTGTCTTCACTCTTCTATAACTGAATATCTATCCATGGTTATTTTTAGAAGCAAAAATAAGGAGTTGAGAATTGGGGATCAGATAGAATCAGTAGAATAGACTCTACATAATACATAATTTATAGGAATGAATCTCAGTGGGAATTCTTTATATATTCCTTTTGTCATCTCTATCCTCTTTCTCTAGAAATAAAAAAAAGAGGAGAGTATAGCTGAGCAAGTCCCAGAGTTGACTGAATCTGCATTAATTGAACCAGATAAATATAAATGGAGCCCTAAAGAATATGGTTCATTCTCAACTTCTGAATTTAAAGCAGCCTTCTGATTTATGCTGGAACAAATTCAAATAGCGGTTAATAATCCATCAGTTATTTTACATTGAAAAACTTGCCATATTGACCATTTATTTTTGAGTACCTTGTTCTCAAGTACCAAACTAGTATTTTGTCTATTAGCCTTAAAGGCAGCTTTCTACACTTGGCATTTCTTAGATATGTTGGATCTCCAGTGCCAGAATTCCCAGCCAGGAGGATGCCATTTTGGAGATGATAGCTATGAATATTGAAGTGAAAAAATCAGGTCAAGTAATGTTAAAATGTATTTGTTTGTACTTAACAAAACTTCAAAATTTCAGGTCTCCGTAATACCTGCGGACCTGGCAGGTATTACAGAGACCTGGTTGGGACCGGAGGGAGGAGTCCCTCTGGTCGAGATGTGCCCACCAGGTTTCAGAGCATACCATCAACCGAGAGCCCAGGGGAGGGGCGGGGGGGGTGGCGGTTATTATTAAAGAAGGTTTTGGTTCGCGAGAGACCACTGTGCCTCAGATTGCCGGATGTGAGTCCCTCTTCATGAGATGGGGTCATGGGGTTCAGATGGGCTTGCTGCTTGTGTACCTGGCTCCCTGCCGTGTGGCAGCAGCACTGCCTGAGCTACTTGACGTGATAGCCATGATGGCAGTTGATACACCCAGGCTTATGGTCATGGGTGATTTCAACTTGCCATCCGTTGGTGAAACATCTGGGCTCGGGAGTTCATGGCTTCCATGACGGCCATGGACCTGACCCAGTTAGTTCATGGCCCCACTCACGGGGGGGGGACACACTCTAGGCTTGATTTTTGTCTCTGGCCAGTGGTTGAGTGATCTTGTTATAGGGGATATAGACATGGAACCCTTGTCATGGTCAGATCACTCACTCCTTCGTCTGGACCTTCGTACCGCTACACCCCGCCGCAGGGAGGCAGACCCAATTAGATGGGTCCACCCCAGGCACCTGATGGATCCTGATAGGTTCCAGACGGAGCTTGGGCCAATTCCTGATGATCTGGCACACGACTCGGCCGAGGACCTGGTAGCTGCCTGGGATCGGGCGGCTGGTGGGGCCTTGGATCGAGTGGTGCCTTTGCGGCCTCTGACCTGGTGTCGATCCCTCGCGGCTCCTTGGTTCACCGAGGAGCTGAGGGAGATGAAACGCCGGAAAAGACGCCTAAAGAGCGGTTGGAGGGCCAGTCGCGCTGAATCTAACCGAACACTGGTAAGGTTGCATATTAAGACCTACCTAGTGGCGATAAAGACGGCAAAGTTTAATTACTTTTCCGCCTCTATTGCATCATCAGGGAATCGTCCGGCTGCCCTGTTCAGGGTAACCCGCTCCCTGCTTCACCTGGGAGCACGGGAGGATCCGTTGGAGGGCAGGGCGGAGGATTTCGGACAATACCTGCATGACAAAATCGCTCAGATCCGGGGGGACTTGGACTCTGACTGGGTAGATCAGGGCAGGGTGATGAGGAATAGTCTTGAGAATGTTATCTGGGAGGAGTTTGATGCTGTGACTCCCGATGATGTGGACAGGATTTTGGGGAGACTTAGTGCGGCCACATGTTTACTGGACCCGTGTCCCTCCTGGTTGGTACTGGCCTCCCGGGAGGTTACACGAGGCTGGCTCCAGGGTGTTATCAACGCTTCGTTGAATGAGGGTCACTTCCCCGTGGCCTTGAAAGAGGCGGTGGTAAGGCCTCTCCTCAAGAAGCCGTCCCTGGATCCGGCAATATTAGCCAACTTCCGTCCTGTCTCCAACCTTCGCTTTGTTGCGAAGGTTGTTGAGAGTGTGGTCGCGCGACAGTTTCCACAATTCCTGGAGGAAACATCCTATCTGGATCCATTCCAGTCTGGTTTCAGGTCTGGACACAGCACCGAAACAGCATTGGTCGCGTTGGTTGATGATCTCTGGAGGGCTCGGGACAGGGGTTGCTCCTCTGTTCTGGTCCTGTTAGACCTCTCAGCGGCTTTTGATACCATCGACCATGGTATCATGCTGCACCGGTTGGAAGAGTTGGGGATGGGGGGCACTGTGTTACGGTGGTTCTCCTCCTTTCTCTCCGACCAGTCGCAGTTCGTGTTGGCAGGGGGGCAGAGGTCGACTTTGAGGCCTCTTATATGTGGAGTGCCTCAGGGATCGGACCTCTCGCCCCTCCTGTTCAACATTTATGTGAAGCCGCTGGGCGAGATCATTCGTGGCTTTGGGGTGAGATACCATCAGTACGCTGATGACACTCAGCTGTACATCTCCACCCCAGGCCACCCCAACGATGCCCTTGAAGTGATGTCCCAGTGCCTGGAGGCTGTACGGATCTGGATGGGGAGGAACAGGCTCAAGCTCAACCCTTCCAAGACTGAGTGGCTGTGGTTCCCGGCATCCCGATATAGTCAGTTGACTCCATTACTGACTATTGGGGGTGAGTCGTTGGCCCCCACAGAGAGGGCTCGCAATCTGGGAGTCCTCCTGGATACGCAGCTGTCCTTGGAGGAACATCTGACGGCTGTAACTAGGGGGACCTTTTATCAGGTTCGCCTGATCCGCCAGTTGCAGCCCTTTCTTGATCGGGATTCCCTGTGCACAGTCACTCATGCCCTCGTAACCTCTCGCCTTGATTACTGCAACGCTCTCTACATGGGGCTCCCCTTGAAGAGCACCTGGAGGCTCCAACTGGTCCAGAACGCAGCAGCGCGGGTAGTGACGTGAGCAGTGTGGCGCTCCCATGTAACACCACTCCTGCGTGAACTGCACTGGCTCCCGGTGGTCTTCCGGGTGTGCTTCAAGGTGTTGGTTATCACCTTTAAAGCGCTCCATGGCATAGGGCCTAGCTATCTTCGAGACCGCCTACTGCCACCGACGACCTCCCATCGACCCGTGCGCTCCCACAGAGAGGGCCTCCTCGGGGTGCCATCAGCCAAACAATGCAGGCTGGTGACCCCCAGGGGGAGGGCCTTCTCTGTGGGGGCACCTACCCTCTGGAATCAGTTGTCCCCAGAGATAAGGAGAATCCATGACCTCAGTGCCTTCCGCCGAGCCCTTAAAACCTTCTTTTTCCAACAAGCCGGGCTGGCCTAATTCTTTTTAAGTGTTTTTAATTGTTTTGTTTATCATTTTAATTAACGGGGCCAAATTTATATATATTTTTAACTGTATTTTAATATTTGTATTTGATGTTTTTATTTGGCTGTTCACCGCCCTGAGTCCTCAGGGAGAAGGGCGGTATACAAATTCAAAATAAAATAAAATAAAATAAAAATAAACTCTGTAATGATACTGTTAAAATATACTGACATTATGCTAATGGTTAAATGCATGGAATTAATTTTCGCAAGTAGTTTGAAAATTGCTATGTATATTTTGTAACATCTGAGTATTATAACCAAAGATTCTCTTTAAGAGTAGTGTTTAAATCCTGTATAGGGGCTAAGGTATTGGTTGGTTCCCATCAATCAATCTGAAATACATGCATGTTAGTTTTATCTTTCTTATAGCGCCGTATCTTATCTCCTGTTCCTTGTTTCCACAAAGGCTGAAGGAGAACTATGCCCCTTTTTTATTGAATATAATATAGTTCTTTGTACCATCCAGGACTGTATTTTATAAGGAATATGCATTATGCAGGGACTATTACTTGTATCAAAGCAGATGGCAGTAAAACATCCTTTCAAATGTCTCATCAGAAGACTAAGGGGTGGGGGAAGCTGAATGAGCATGATGAGAAGAAATAGCAAATCAACTATGTGATTGTCTGGGCAGGAGGATTCTTCCAACCTTACACTATTCATACTCCATTTATGTGACAATATATATTAAACCTATTATCCAAAGTTGAAAAGAAAGACTCATAATAACTTTTCCATCATGGGTTTTTAAGATTCCCCCTCATTTTGGTAATGATTTGGTTAATGCATGCCTTTATTTGCATCTTTTACTTGGATTAATCCAGAGAATATATGGGAGACGCTGTGTGGAATTCCTGTCATAAATAGCATCACATTTTTGAAACCAGAGTAATACTGCTAAGGGAACTTCTGCACAGTCACTATTTTCACCAGTCTAAAGCTCACAATATAAGTTACAATGCCCCACAACTGTTGTTGCTATGACCATTCTGCCATTTCATACACTGTTTATGGATCAACTGGCACTCTCCCAGTTACCCCTAGAGAGCACAGATATAAGCATCTGGCTGCTACAATGCCTATTATTCTTGTCCTAATTTCACCCTGTATTTGTTTTTGCTGCTTGTTCTCACAGATCAAAGAATGCTATGGCAACACGGAATACTAAGCCCAACACAAATTGCTGCCAATAAAAGCTGCCTGGTTCTAAGCTCTACGACTTGTGTTCCAGAACTGAAATTTCAACAAAGCTCCTCTGCTCTTGCTTCACAAGAAAGTCATTCACTAATACAATATGTTTGGTGTCAGTTCTTGATCAAATACAAAATAATCAATGTGTCTAAGATGCCCCAGTAATTCAGCTGGTATAATTATATTTTGTTGTTCTAGTTGTTGTTGTCATTATTATCAATATTATATATGTCCTATTCATGAAGGCTTCTACAATAGAACCCAGAAAAGCAACAAGAAAATAATTTGATAAAGCAAAAAATAAGGTATCTCTCCTCTGAAAGGCAATTAAAACACATGTAAAATGTCTATTAAATATGTGTACTAATAGGGTATGTTTAAATTTAATAGATGGTATAAAAACAAAATTATCTTCAAAAACAGTCTGATACTGCCACAGATAGAATCCAACAAATGCCTGGATAAACAATTATGTTTTAAGCAGCTGTTTAAAACAATAAAATACGGTGCACAAGTGTATTTTTTCCGGGACAGCTCTGAAAAGTGGGCACTGCTAATAAGAAGACTTTATTCCTAATCAACATACTACAAGCCAGATAGGTGGACAAGAATCAGAGCAACCCAATATGGGTTGGATGGCATTGGAAAAAGTGCCTTTTCTAATACTTGCAATAGAAGCTGTTTGGATTGTATAGACTCTAATACTTTGGAAAAGGCTAGAGATATATTTTAAAAATAGGTACTAAATCAGCCAATTTACCTGAAGGAAAGTACATACACGTACACACACACACATATACACTATACCAGCTGCATCTTCTGTACTATCTTTAAGTTATTAATACCTAGGGTCCTGAAGCTATACATTCCTGGGCAAGCTCCAAGCGAAAACTGGCATTGGTCCAGCTAAACTGTCTATGAAAAATCAAAGGAAACCCCAAAGTTATACAACTCTTCTTTTCAGGGAAATACATGGCAATCATCTTTCTCATTCTTCAGTTTGAGAGCACATCCAATGGACCTGGATTCAATTATAATCACTATAAAACACAGTGATTTAGATAGTTAAAATTTTTTTAGATGCTATTAGATTTAAATTAAAATTTTATTAGATACTATTTAAATTATTTTAGTACGGTACTCTCAAAAATATGAGCTGGAACTGAGGTTTTTGTCATCTAATAAAAAGCTTTACAAATAATATATGGCAAGCTAAAACGCAATCTCTGTTGTCAAACCATTAAGCATACAGGAATGTATTATGTACAGAACAATGTGTTATCTTGTTGCAGTTTTCTGATAGAAGACTAATCCCTTGAGTGAATTACAAAAAGTAAATGCACTTTCAGTTATCTTTTATCTTATACAATTAGTACTTCCCTGCTATGTTCTTCAGGCTGAATTAAAGATAGATTTTGATTTGGTTCTTTTCACACACACACACACACACACACACACTCCAGTAATTTGGGTAAAAGTAAGAGGGCAAGTACACATAAAAGCATGCAACTCCAGGAAATAAATATGTGTGGGATTATGTTGATAAAGAGGAGAAGCATTTGCTTGCAAATAGAAATCAAATCTGTTGCCATCTCCTTTTCCATCAAAATGTTGATAATTAGTATCTGCATAGAATGTTAGTTGTATATTTAATGGATTTGAAACAGTTTGTTTTCTGTATTTATGTACATTTCTAAATGACATTGTTACCAATGGAACATTTCACCCCCAAATTCAGATAACTGAAAAATAAAATTGAAAATGCTTCTTTTTTTTTCAGCAAAAATAGAAGAATTTTGAAAAATCCCTAAAGTATATAAATATAAATACATATAAAAAATATAGTATAGACTTTATACAGTGATACAGATGAAGACATACATAGATATAGATAACATAAATATTATAAATGATATAGGTACAGATATAGATCCAATTCATTCTGTACTGTCAAAAGATGGATTGATATGGAGAACATTCTCTCTGTGCCAGAACAAAAACAAAGATGCCTAGATAATTTTCAAAAGTTTGCAAAGAAAAGAGCCTTCCTGCCTCACACTGGATTCAGATTTTTCTGATAATAAAACACAGTTTTCATGCAATTTTCAGAGATCAGTTTTTCAAGTAGAATGCATGTGGCTTGATTCTTTTGAACCAAGACTCATAATCTTCTGGGCCTTGAATATTTTTATTGATGTACCCTGTTTCCCCTGATAATAAGCCCAACCGGGCTTTTGAGTACATGGCAATAAGGCCAAGCGCTTATTTCAGGGTTCAAAAAAATATAAGACAGGGTCTTATTTTTGGGGAAACACGGTAGATTCAGATATTATTTTATATAATCTTGTGTTTATCAGTTTAATAAACTTAATATACTATTGGAAAACAAAGTTTATTATTAGTTTATCTCCTCCTATTTTCACGCTGCCATTTTATTCTATTCTTGACTTTGCATTTTTTCACAGATGTAAAGTCAGATATTATTTCACCTAACCTTTATATTTGGTAGGTTAATAAACTTAATATACTAAAGGAAACAAACATTATCTTCATGTTTTTATATTAGCATTATATTCTGTTCTTAAGACTTTGTATGTGATACTTACTAAATATATTCATGAAGTTATTCTATCACAATCTTTTTTTTCCTAGCAGCCTCAGAGACTTGCTAGAAACTATTTCTCTCGAACAGTTTGAGGGGGAGTGAAGGAATATATTTATGCCAAAATGGAAAATCTTTCTTCTATAGAAGTGGAGGCCTCAGGCACAACCTATCCCCCATTTTTATGCTACTTTTTCATTGGTCTGCTGGAAAATTAAGACCACTTGACAAGTTCACCAGGGAGCCATCCTTAACAACCCACCTAGGAGGATTTAGGAGTTGAAGTCCCTACAACTCTCTGCCTACTCATTTAAGGAGCCTATTCAGATTGGGTGGGAAATGAAATCTCTCTGGAGGGCATACATGGGGTTTCCCCAACTTGCTCTGACTGATGAAGCTACTTGGTGGCTAGGCAATGGAGTGTTTTGAACCAACAGGAAAAGAAAAGAAGTCCAATTGCCGTGATTCAATTTTCAGACAACTTATAGAAATAAACAATAACAAATAAAAATTTCCAGACAACTCCTTGCGAGAGACTACAATTCCTTTCAAAAATTCTATTTTAGGCAAAAATCAGAACAAGGTAAAGTAGGGAAGATCCTTGGTGCTCTCTGAGCTTGGTTGTTTTCTTGCAGATGTTTCATTGCCCAAACTAGGTAATATCCGTGCTCTTTCTCTCATCATCATCACTACTTTCTGATAGATTGTTTGGAAATAAGAACAATTAAATGTCATCAGTATAAGATAAAATAACCAAATCATAGTTTAGCAGAATAGCCATTGGCCTCAAACATCCTTCAATGTCCATCAAGATTTAAGTTTATTTTATTTATCAATCTACTTGTTTTTAGATTATGCACTTGAGAAGAGGTGTCATGTATCTCTCAATTTAGGAAAAAATATGTCTTGGGCCATTTTTCACATTATACTTTATATGTCAATTGGAACCATACTCCAAAATGGTGTCAGACATATCTCTATCTCACTTATATTACATATAGATTATGACAGTCTATTAATAAAGTATTTTTAAAGGTCATGCCATAGAAATGCATTTTGGTTAAAAGGTTCTCTGCAGGGTCGGTTTCAAAACCCGTTGCTACTGATTTGCTTGTGAGCGCTTGTGCGCTCGCATGCACAGAAGTGTCCAGGTGGGTGGGCGGAGCCGCCGCTACCGGTTTGTCTGAACTGGGGCGAACCGGTAGCAACCCACCGCTGGTTCTCTGGAAAAAAAAATCAGCTTCTTCAGAAGTATTTGAAATTATTTTCCTAACTAGAGCATAAGACAATTCTATTTTTGATTAATATAATGTAATTTTACAATGAAAATATATGTTTTAATTCTTTAAAGTGGTCAGCTCATTGCTTGATTTTTATAATTGACAAAAGGATATTTCTCAGTGGAAATTATCTTGCTTTCATCTCTACTTTTCTAATGTGTGGAAATCATTTAAAATATAATGCACATAAATTATACCTTGTGCTGTTTGTCACAATCCTCTGTGGATTCACAAGTTTTATTAAACTATTTCTAATTCACAAGTAGACAAGGAAACAATTATAGTGGCAACAGAAGATGAAAATAGATGTGGTTAGATTTGGGTGGTGACTAAGTTGAATAAATGAAATTGAAATAAAATAATGAGCAATTGTAAGTATCATGAGCAAGACACAGATAGGGATCTATAAGAAATCCAGCACTTGGTCCCTTCCATAAATTTTAAACTATAGTTCCCACAATCTCTTGTCATAGCCATGCTGTCTGGGATAGACTTGGAATTTAAATCCAAAACTTCTGAAGGATATTAAATTATATAAATATTTTTGATATTTCCAGAAAAAAAGACATGGAATGATTACCAATAAAAGAAAAGCAGATCATTCCTTGGGGTATGAGCAATGAAGAAAATGTTTTCTCCACAGAATGGTGACAGTACTCAGAGAATTCAACTGGATATACTTAATGCATACCATGTATCTTGCCCCCTTTTTAAATTTTATTCACAAGCATTCTGAGTCCTAATAGATCAATAGCAATAGCACTTAGATTTATATACCACTCCATAGTGCTTTATGGCCCTCTCTAAGCAATTTACAGAGTCAGTATATTGCCCCCAACAATCTGAGTTCTCATTTTATTGATCTTGGAAGGATGGAAGGCTCAACCCTGAGTCAGTCAGGACTGAACTGCTGATAGTCGGCAGAATCAGCCTGCAATATTGCATTCTAACCACTGTGCCACTATGGCTCAAAGCCACTGCATGAGAGAAAAGAGGTTTCCCTTATTATTTTAAAATAGAAATCTACACTGCTGCCAGTGGTTGCCATTTAAAATATTGGTTTATGCATGTGGAGTGGATGGGAATCACAAGGATAAGAAAGGATAAGTTAATTATACTTAAGCAGCAATACATTTTAACCGAGTTATTTTTCCCTGTTTTAATAAAATTACATTGATTTATTTTAACACTTAAATTCATGGTTTAACATATGTTTTCCAGTTAATCTGTAATAATTTCAGAATTATATTTATTATAGCCTATTATAGGAATTTCTGTTAACCAAATAATCTTCCTTCCTTCCTTCCTTCCTTCCTTCCTTCCTTCCTTCCTTCCTTCCTTCCTTCCCCTTCCCTTCCCTTCCCTTCCCTTCCCTTCCCTTCCCTTCCTCCTTCTGCCTTACTATTCATTATTAGAACAACTAAATGGACTCCTAATAATGTTGATTTGGTTTATGAGCTTTTCAAGACTGAGTATGGTTTTTTAAAGGGTTTTTATATGTATATTAATAAGCAAATTAGTTATTGGTTCATGCCATTTCCTTACCCTCTCAGTATTTCTTTCCAGCAGGATTAATTGTCCCTGTGTCATCATACTACTGGGAAAAAAGTATTAGGATTAGTATTACCAGGTTGCAGCTACATTAGGGGCCACTGACAGATTCACTCCTGGTTTCTCTGGAGACAATAATCAAAGTTTAAATGAAAAGGTTCAATGTAATGACTATGTATATTTCAGATTGAATAAATGTGGTAAAAGCTAACATCTGGCAATTGATCAAATGTGCAAAGGGAAGCTGGTTTTCAATCGCATATTAGAATATGTCACTTACAACAGTCTCTAATGTTACCCTGTAAATTACTTAACATTTGAGCTTGCTTGACTAAGGCATATAGACATATTACTCTCTTCTTACATAGGAGAAAGTGAAATGTGGTCTGATCTTAAATGATTAGTCAAGACATTACAAAATAATGGAGCGGTTTAATTTTATTAAATTACAATTCTACCAAAACAAGTTGAAGTATGTAAACACAATTGTGTTCTGAGCTGCAGTTTGAAGGTTACCAACATTAAAATCAGACTGACCATTCACATAGCCTATTGTACAATCCACTATTATGAATGCTTTCTATTTGTACTATCAGAAATTTCAAGAATTCTGTACTTAGCATGATTAACACTAACAATTTTGGAAACTGGAAATCCATAATTTGGAAGGCACTATGTCTGGAGAATTCAAAATATTACAGTCATGGGAGTATACACATATGCACAAACAATCACACCCCATTTGCTCCAACATACCTGTCATGCCACTAAGTTAACTTTTATTCTTCATGTATTCAATATGCTTCATTAGGGAACAGATTCTAAAGGTGCAACATAATTTAGAATATGCACTATTAAAATTAGTTCATGTTTCCCAACTTTTGTTTCTTAGATATATTGAACTATTAGTATTAAAATTCCCAGCTAACATAGACAAAATCTTGGATTCTGGTAATCCAAGGTAATTAAATTCAGTTATTCAGGTATAAACAGTGTTTTTTAAATAATGCAAATTCCTTTTCATTTTAGATCAATTTTTTCCTCCAAACCAACACATTAGTTTTATATGAAATTTAAATATTTTATTTATTTATTTTATTTATTTTATTTGATTTTTATACCGCCCTTCTCCAGCAGGACTCAGGGCAGTGAATAGCCAAGATAAAACAGAGCATACAAAATTTAAAAAACAGTTTAAAAGGTAATTAAATATTTTCAGCCCACAATTTAAAACAACCCAATTAAAACCAATTTCAAATTAAAATCAAACGGATGGGATCAAGCCAGCCCGGATAGGTGAACTAAATGAGTTTTCAGGGCCCGACGAAAAGTCCAAAGGTCTGGTATTGTGCGTATCTCTGGGGGTAGGTCGTTCCAGAGGGCAGGTGCCGCCACAGAGAAGGCTCTCCCCCTGGGGGTCGCCAGCCGACATTGTCTGGTGGACGGCACTCTGAGGAGGCCCTCTCTGTGTGAGCGTACTGGCCGGTGGGAAGCTATTGGCGGCAGAAGGCGGTCTCGTAGATACCCCGGCTCTAAGCCATGGAGCACTTTAAAGGTGATCACCAACACCTTGAAGCGCACCCGGAAGACCACCGGGAGCCAGTGCAGCTTGCGCAGGAGAGGTGTCACATGGGAGCGCTCTGTCACACCCATAATCCCCCGCGTGGCCACATTCTGGACCAGCTGGAGCCTCTGGGTGCACCCCAAGGGGAGCCCCATGTAGAGAGCATTGCAGTAGTCCAGGCAGGAAGTGACGAGAGCCTAAGTAACCATGCGTAGGGAGTCCCGATCCAGAAAGAGACGCAATATGTTCTTAAACATAAGTTTTTTGATACTATTTTTGTTTATAGGCTTCATATTTAGATAGCTCATTTCTATCATAATATTTTTATTATTTATACAGATAATCAACATCTGTTCTCAGAATTTATAAATACACTGAATTTATATGAAATATTTGTTAATTACACTGGATCATTCTAGTTAACACTTCTCTCCAACACATATATCCATCATTTAAATCATTCTCAGCATAATTGTCTCTGAGAGAAAAGCCTATATGGCAATGTTATATGTATGTCACCTAATCACAATAACATTACTTAAACTAAGGATAGGTCTGCATAGTCAGCAGAATGAAATAGTAGAATAGATTGCAGGATTGATGAAGTAAACCCAGCGCAAAACACAATTTTTCTTCTAGCATTTCTTTTAAAGAATCACATTTATTATTTTTGTTTGTTTGTTTACTTTTAATTCTTTATGCCACTAAAATGCTTTCTGTGTAATGACTAAAGCCACAATTGGACACTTTACAGGGGATGGCTAAGATTTTCACTTAATTTACTCATTTGTTATACCACCAAAATGCTTTCTGTGCAATGACTAAATCAAAGATGGGAGGTGGAAATTAACATTAATGACCTTTTCTGATTATGGCCATGATATACTATGGTAATATTGCAATTCTGAATGTAAAGCATAATATTTAGTTAATTCAATATGTTATCAAAGAGAGCAGGGAACAATTAAGATTAAAGCATAGCAATTCGAAAGGAAATAAATAATTGATTTGGAAATAGGTGAAAAGGAGCTTCCAGTTGGCTGAATGGAATTAACAATAAAAACATGAAATAATGTGTAATGAAACTGAAATGAGGAAATGCAGGAAGTACATTTTTAGAGATTTGTATGATAATTGCAATGACAAAGAGTAGAATAAAAATGAATTCTAATGTTTCTAAGTAAAAAACTAAAAATGAAAAGAAAGTCATAAATGATATCTGTATGCTGAAAAATTGTATGGTTTCAGGTGTTCATTATATAAATTAGCATGGGGTGTGGTTGTGCAATTTGTTTAATATGTGATGGTACATATGTGCAAGAAAAACTACAAAAACTACAGGAGAGATTAAGCTGGCCTGAGAAGCTACTTGGCAGACTTCTAGTCAACAGGATAGGGAAGGTAACAAGGAACTTTTGGAAAATGCAATGTGGATTCATGCCAACAGATGCATAGATTTTTGATCTTGAAGAAGTTGTTGAGAAATACATCAGATAAATTTTAAAATAAGATCAATAGATTTAAATTATGGGATGTTTTGTGAAGATAAGGAACAGAAAGTTAATTGCTGAATACAGTACACGATGGAAACATAAAATGCATGATGATTCATAGAATACTTAAAGAAAATGATTCAACATTGATCAGGGTGTAAAAGAAAGGCTGTACAATGTCCCCTTACAAATTCTATGTAAATCTGTAAAGACTGCTTGTGGTGACATTAGCCTTATTTTATCATAGAAATTACACTGTATACACTTTTCTTTTTGCAGAGTATTCTGTTATTGTAAGAGCAGCTGAATTATTTCTAAAGAAGGTAAGACATACTGAAGAGCCTTGGTGGTGCAGCAGACTAAAGCCCTGTTAAGTAACACCAGCTGCCTGCAATTACTGCAAGTTCAAATCTCACCAGGCTCAAGGTTGACTCAGCCTTCCATCCTTTCGAGGTAGGTAAAATGAGGACCCAGTTTGTGGGGGCAATAAGCTGACTTTGTATAAAAAAGAACACCACTTGGGGGGCCCCAAAAGCCCTACTAAGCAGGTATATACAAAAGTATGAAGGCTATTGCTTAACACATTGTAAGCCGCTCTGAGTCTCCAGAAAAGGGCGGCATATAAATCGAACCAATAAATAAATAAACACTGTATGAGCTGCAGTGGCACAGTGGTTAAAATGCAGTACTGCAAGCTGCTTCTGCTGACTGCCAACTGCCTGCAGATTTCACCAGGCTCAAGGTTGAGTCAGCCTTCCATCCTTCCGAGGTGGGTAAAATGAGGACCAAGATTGTTGGGGGCAATATGTTGACTCTGTAAACCGCTTAGAGGGCTGTAAAAGTACTGTGAAGCAGTATATAAGCGCTATTGCTATGAGCAAACCAAGGTTAGGATTCTGAAAATTAATGTATCAAAGATTTAACTTGGCATATGTGATAGTGGTGAATATCCGTACCTTGGGTGTAGGATGAAGGTGGAAGTTTATTTTCTGAGCTAGTGGGTTGGTTTCTGAACATTTCATTTCCTAAATTCCCCTGAAGATGTTACCTAGCTTGGTAACGAAACATTCAGAAACCTACCCACAAACATGAGCATCCACCTTCATATTTGTTTTGGTTTACAGAATGCATCAAATAATTGAAGTTTGAATGTAATGTACAGGTAGACCTTGATGTACAACCACAATAGGAACTGGAAAAATCATCATTAAATGGTATGATTGCTAAGGAAGACATTACATGATTGAGACTTGTGACCTTCTATCAGCTTCCCCATTAACTGCTTTTCATAGGTCACCTAGGAAGATTGCACATAGCAATCATATGACTGAAGGATGTTACAACAGTTATAAGTGTGAGACCTAGCACCTGGATTGCAATCACATGACTATGCAATGGTTATAAGTGCGTGAACTGGTCATAAAAGTGCTGTCAAAACACCGAATGGTTACTAAATGGTGGTATATCAAGAATTATCTGTATAAAAATGAAAATTAGAACATGCAGATGAATTTCTCTACCTTAGTAAAAGGTAAAGTAACTTATTTTCTGGCATTTAATTTATTTTGCTTTCTATATTTTACTTCCTCCACTACTTTATATAAGGGCCCTTACTCCAAAAAAGAATAGCAGGAAGAGTATGTATGTATGTATGTATGTATGTATGTATGTATGTATGTAAAATAAAGAAACAGACATCCGGCGAGCTCTGGAACTTAAAATGTTGATTTCCGGAGTTCGCAGGATGTCTGCTTCTTTCTTTACTAATATACTAATATACCTAATATACCTGGAACTCATATTTTTAGAATAGTTTGTAATATATGTATATATATCACATGGGTGTGTGCTAGTTCTACAGTTGGTAGGGTCTAGGATAATGATTGGGCATCATGTTGCTTAGTTACTTAAGAATTGTGTGTGTGTGGAGGGGGAGCTCCAATGATGTGGATAGGGAGCTGTCTGAAGTGTTGTCTGCCAAATATTGTTGGATTTCTGCCTCTCTTGGCTTAATCGGGCAACTGAGGAGAAATAATTTCCTAGATCTTGAAGATGATTAATGCTTCATTAATAGTACCTGTGATAGGGTGGCATTGGCTTTGAAGGATGTGGTTATAACTTGAGTTTTTTTGAACTCATAGTTCTTGTTAGAATAGCAGATAAAAGCTGTGGTCAGAGCTTTGTGCACCAATTGTGACCTTACTTAGAATGGGAAAACCATGCTACAATGACTCATGACCTTGTCATCACTCACTGAAAGTGCTCTAAGTAGAATTACCATAAACATTCAAATCAAATATGCTTTCAGACAGTTCCAGAAAAACTTGAAGTTTTCAAAGTTTTGATAATAGCTAGAATAGATTGAATAGATTGAAATGAACAAGGCACATTTAACAAGGATTAGGTAGAACTTAGAAAAAATAAAATCTCAAAACCGTTGTAATAGCTAAAAATATGCCCCCAAAATATGGTAGATCAGAGGAAAGAAGAGAAGATAGAGCTATAAACACTGTGTTGAAAATAATTGCAGATTTTCTGTAACCAAGCCAACAGCAGAAACATTAAAGCTTTTATAATATAAAAGCAAGTATTTTAAATTAAATAACAATTATCCATTAGCTTTTAGGAAAATAAGTGAAAAAATAAGATAGGTTAAGAAAATTTAAGGTTTCCTTTATAAACTATTTAAATAGTTCATTTTGGACTAAATATGTCTGAGCTCTTTTCTTCTATGCCAAAAGGACATAAACTTTGTATTAGATTAAGTTTGCAGTGGTTGTGTGTGTATATGTCTCCTGGAGAAGAAAGAAAGAAAGAAAGAAAGAAAGAAAGAAAGAAAGAAAGAAAGAAAGAAAGAAAGAAAGAAAGAAAGAAAGAAAGAAAGAAAGAAAGAAAGAGACAGCAAAATCATATCCAAAGAAACTCCATAGCAAAAAAACTATATTCTATTACATGATCTAGCCATGACTATTCTTTATAAAAAATTTTCAAAATACATTTTTAAAGTGAAAATGTGATGTTTAAAGAACTAGTTATATTTCTATAGGATGAGAACTTTGCTAAGTGATGAAATAAATTAATTTCATTTCTAAAAGCCTTATAATATAGGTCTGTCTGTGTATTTTCTGTAAAATTGAATAACATGAGGAATGTCAGGCTGATTTTGCCCCACTTTCCATTCTCTCTCTCTCTCTCTCTCTCTCTCTCTCTCTCTCTCTCTCTCTCTCTCTCTCTCTCTGTGTGTGTGTGTGTGTGTGTGTGTGTGTATTAAAAGTATCTTTCAGAGATACTTTTTATATTCCAAAAATGTGGAACTAGTTCAAAAAATAGTAAATAATATTATCATACTAAACAGGTTCACACATAATGAACATTGAAACAGGGATACTTTATAATTTATTTCTAACATAGTAAAAAAGCTTAGATGAATACTCAATTTAGATAGCTTCAAGCAATCTTTATAGTTCCTGAATTCCCAGCTGTTCTGACATGGAGCCCACATGCAATTTACAGGAGACTTAAGAGCTTTAAAGTGTCTGTGGCCTTTGGGACCTATTAAAGCGGCTAGAGAAAAGTCAAAGCTTGGCAATTCCTTGAGTATTTCACTTATGCTATTGCCAAGCTTTTTACTAGAGTTATTATGACAAGCAGAGGTCAGTGTATAGAAACTGCAAAGCTTAGCTGTACTGATTTAAGCATCCACAAATCTTGACAAATATCTCAGGAATTTACTTGCTGACAAAAACTGAAATTTTCCTTTCCTTTCAGACATAACTTTTGTGTAGAGATTTACTATAAAGGTATCAGGCCTGCTTTGTCCAGTTTGGTTATTCAGGCAGCTTCCTTCATGAACAGAATCTGTAGCAGTATGAAAACTTGGGAAATGAAAACAGATATAATTCTTATAAACTATTTATTTCGACTGAAACTAACGGAAAGCTAGAATGTATGCTGTTCTTCTGTAGGAAAAGGATATGCAAGATTTCACAGTTCATATTAAAAAAAATATATCTCTCATTCCCTCTTCCTGTCTCTTGCCTCTGCCAGTCCACTGTTCACCAAAATATTTGGACAGATCAGTGTTTTTTTAAAAAAATAGTAATGACATTTAATAGCTAATCCAGGAGTGAAATCCAGCAGGTTCTGGAGAACTGGTAGTGGAAATTTTGAGTAGTTCAGAGAACTGGCAAATACCATCTCTGGCTGATCCCAGAGTGGCGTGGGAATGGAGATTTTGCAGTATCCTTCTCCTCCCACACCCACCAAGCCATGCCCACCAAGCCACACACAGCCACCAAGCCACGCCCACACAGAACTGGTAGTAAAAAAAAATTGGATTTCACCTATTATCTATTTGTCAGAATGCAACCAGGAGTACTATATCAGTTTCCAAGAACAAAAAAGTAAGTTCAGAAACTTTTGTTTTCAGTTCCAACTTTGCCCTCAAAGTATTTTAGATGTATCACTTATTTGTGTAGTTGATTACTAACACACATCACAATATTTTGACACTCTTTTGGAACTTTTAAACATTCTGCAAATAATAATTCATTTTTTTTCATATGAATATAGGGAAAATATCATCTAACTTCAAAGTTAAGATTATTATTTTGGGCAACAAAAAAGGGATTTACATGAGTTATCACTGTACTTACCTAGGGTCAACAGAAATAACTTACATAAGTAGTTTTCTTTCTTTGGCTGCAACATTCATAGCCACAAGCTGCAATAATTTTTGCAACAGTAAAAAAAATGTTTACTGTTGTTAAGTGGGAATATAATAAATATAATAAAAGTTACTAGCAAGCCATTATAGTGATTGGAGTCCAGTCAATTAAACCGTAGATGTACTTTACTTGAAGAAAGCATTTCACTTTTTTGAAGGAAATAACACTGAAAGTCATCACAAATATTTAAATGACACAAAGGCTTTATTTTCTTTAAAAAATGAAAGGTTTTTCAGACCTTGGGTATGTAGACTAAGTTTCTAGTAACGTTTTTTACTTTTATTGATTTTGATAGTTCAAAAAAAGGAGAAAATACATATAAGAAATGGCCTGCATCAATGACTATGTTACAGAGTTGTTGGTTTTGACTTCTGTCCACGTTATTTTCAACATAACAAATCTTGCTTGTTTGGGTCGAATATATGTAAGCACATAAACAAACTGAAGAGAGCCACTTTGATGTTGGTGATTAAGGCACATGTTGGTGATTAAGGTTGGTGATTAAGGCACTGATGTTGGTGATTAAGGCACCATTCTAATCCTGCCTTAAATAATAAAGCCAGCTGGGTGACCTTGAGCCAATCACTCTCACAGCTGTTGGAAGGCAAACTACATCCGAAATGTTACCAAGAAAATGGTATCCAGGCAGTTGCCAGGAGTCAACAATGACACAAAGACACCAAACAAACAAACATCCCTGAAACAATATTGTTTGCTAATCTGCAAGTGTAACAGCATTAGGAAAACAAGATAGGATCAGAACTGCCTTGATAGCCTTGCAAAAGTGAACAGTTCTAGTCATCATTATAAGTAGTGAAATATTTTAATATACTTAGCAATAGTTCAAATACATTACTAAAATTTGCTGGGTTATTTCTGTTTCTTCTTCATTTTGACAAATTTAGTGTTAGAGCCAGATTTTCTTCATAGGTTCCTCAATTTATTTGGTTCTTTGGAAAGAATGTCATTTTATTGTGCCTGGAAATAAAGAATTGCATGTCTTTGTTTTCTTCCACATGTTGGCACTAATTTAAGCTTGGTCATAAGAATACTGACTAAATTTACAATTTTTACTTTGACCCACTAATGAAGCATTCCCTCTAGAGAGATCCCCTCCCCTTTTCTTTCAGGATGTGATCCTACCATGTCAAGGCTATTCCTGAATGCAGGTTTACAACTTTCTTGAATGTCATTGTCAGGTTTTGATGTCATCTCAAATAAATTGCACTCCCAAACAATTAATCTTTGCTGAAGTATTCCATTTATTGAGTACGACAGATCTGGTCCCGACTTCATCATAGCCGAATACTAACCCTCTGACTCCCAAACCCTTCCCTTTCCGTTCCCCAATTCTCATATTCTCATTGGCCATCTTCCAAGGCAGTCTCCCCAGCTTCTGACCTCAACCCACAGGAATGTCCCACCTCCCATCCCATCTCCTAGGGGATATTATCTACAGAGAAAATAAGTAGGTGAAAAGTCAAGCCTCGTCTCCTCCTTTTTATGGCAGCATCAGAATGCTGACAGTCATATGATGGAAAGAACACCAACCTTTTTCTCTGTCTTCTATAATACTTCATCCCAAATTAAATCCACTGATAGGTCAGTAGGACAAAAGAATGGCATGGAATGATTTACAGTAGGGGTGTCAAACTCAATTTCATTGAGGGCTGCATCAGAGTTGTGCTTGACTTCAGGGAGTTGAAAGGCCGTGTCCAGGGTGGGTGCATCCAGCTCAACGTCCGTTTTGACCGTGATGGCCTCCTGCAGACCTCTGTGAGAAAAAAAACCATTCCTTGGGAGGGCTATGTGCACTTCTGAGCTGTTTTTGTTGGCAGAGGGCTGCAGGAGGTCATCACGTTTGAAAACGGAGCTCAGGAGGGCCACATGCGGCCCTCCTAAGCTCTGTTTTCACTGGCAGAGGCACCACGGGCTGTCCTTCGCTGATTCCAGGTCACACCATGGGCCAGATCCAGCTCACAGACCTTGAGTTTGATACCCCTGATTTACAGGGTCAACTTCCAGTCCACCATATTGTTAAATGGGCTATATTTGGTCAGAGCTTTGCCAGTCTTACAGCAGGTGGTTAGTTAATTCTGGAGTTATTGCTGTTACTTGGGTTAGAAAGTTAACCGGCATTAACTCTTATATATTTCACTTCAATATCTTAATTCAATTAAATATGGAAAAGAATGCTGGAAGGAAGTGGACATAGCATCAGCCAAAACATTAAATCACAGAATACTCAGAATGGCATTAGATTAGGAAAATAATGTCACCTCCTTGATGTAGGAATTCCTCCATAGAAGAAAAACCAGCAGCTCAAGACAAAATTACCATGAAGAACTGTCATAAATGACCTGAAGAATGGAGTATGCCCACAATAGCCTACACTAGCTAATACTAGAATGACTGCTTATAATTAAATGGAGGACTGCTTACAGATAGCATAACAGATATCTCATGCTCCAAGAACTCAGAAAACATCATTACTGAAGTGGAACAAGAAAAGATGCGTGAAGGATATTGTCTATTTATGTCTTCAATAAAAGGTTATTGGGGCATCTTTGCTTTGGGAAAAACAGGAAATGAGGCTGAGCCCTTAGTTACATTTAACAATTAGAAAATTTGTTTCCTAAGATGTTGTTGCCAGAAATTCAATGATCACATCGGCTACAAGAGATTTGTTATGTAGCCAGAGCCCTTAAAGTCTTTAAATGCTCTCATAAAATATTTGGCAGAATAACTAGTATTGTGGCAGAGACAGCATTGATGACAATACACGATTCACTTATCTTTAGTTTGCAAGACACCCAAAATATTGTAATCAGATGTTTTAAATAAACCAAGAACAAGAGATTTCAAATATTTTATTCATTGGAAATACAGGTTCAGCAGTAAATAAGATGCTACTATAATCTTAAAAGCCAATTATGTGTTTCGAATGGTCTGGGATGTCATGCACTATCTGGTGGCCAGAGGAATGCTATACAGAGGAATGCTGTAATATGAGTTGTAAAAAACAAAGAAACAAATGTAGGATTGTAGTAAGAACAATGAGAATCTTTTCATAATTGATTGAATCTGCACTTAACAAGAATTTGCATGGATAGAATAAATGAATATTTTGTTCCTCTCTCTTTTTTTTTTTTTTTTTTTTTTTTTTTGAGTGCAGGGACAGTTGCACTGAATGGCTAGCTGCATATCCTTTTGTTGAGGGAGGAAATTTTGCCAGTTACCTGAGCTTTGGTGATAAAGTTGCCAATGTACTGATGCAGTACCAATGCATGGGTTTGGATGGGGAGGAATAGAATTTATTTGTTTGTTTGTTTGTTTGTTTGTTGATTTATATGCCGTCCTTCTCCGGAGACTCAGGGCGGCTTACAATGCTTTTAAGCAATAGCCTTCATATTTTTGTATACACCTGCTTAGTAGGGCTTTTGGCCCCCCCCCCCAGGGGTGTTCTATTTTATACAAAGTCAGCTTATTGCCCCCACAATCCGGGTCCTCATTTTACCTACCTCAGAAGGATGGAAGGCTGAGTCAACCTTGAGCCTGGTGAGAATTGAACTCGCAGTAATTGCAGGCAGCTGACAGCTAAATACTACTTTAACAGTAGTTTAGTCCACTGCACCGCCTGGCTCTTGATTTTGGCTTAATCATCACAAGACTTGGTGGAGATGGCTGTTTGGGTTATTAATGTTTTCATATTGATCTTGGATGGTCTTCCTTATTCCTTATTGAAGAGTGGTACACAACTTAGGTGTCCTTCTGGACTTGCAGTTCCAAGAAAAAAAGATAGACACATAGGTCTTTGTGACAATTTTATCCTTTCCTTGATGAAGAATGCTCCTCAAACAATCGTTCATACCCTAGTTACCTCACAACTGGAGTATTGTACTGTAATCTACATGGCTCTGCCTCTCCAATATGTTTGCAGAGTGGGTTCACTCTAGGTCCCCTTATCTTGCAGGACCAAAGAAGTGTGCATTTTTTGTTGCCGCTCGAGATATGAATGTCCTTGGTCCTTAAAATCTGGCTCTATTCTGAAGACTGGGATAAATGTATCTATTGATGAATTTGTGGGACCCCTATAATATGGTTTATTGTTTTGGTTATTTATTTCTGACTTCTTAATTGCTTTTTCATTGTTTTTGGAATTTGTAAGCCATACAGAATTTCATAGAATGTCATGGTGGTTATACCAATGTATGAATTACATTAACATGAATTAAAATTATAGTATCTAGATCAAATATTGGCTTGTTTCAAATATGTAGCCTTTATCATTAAAACAATATGGGATTGTTGATGGGATATATATATATTTTAAAAAATAGCTTTTTGAAAAGGGGATGGCAATAAGTAAATTTATAAATCTCCATAACCATCAGCATTATGTGAGTGAGCCAGAGAAATGAAATTGTTTGGTCATGGTGGGCTAGCTTAATGTCATCCTGAACCAGACTCCAAGCTAGTTTGTGTTCCCAAGCCTTGGTTTCAATGGATAGATCTGTTATGGGATGTCCTTAGTGTTGTTGTCAGACACCATCCTCTTCCATTTTTAAAAAAGTCTTTGCCTCCTCTTCCTCCTCCAGGTTCTAATGCCTTTGTTTATATCAGGGGTCTCCAACCTTGGCAACTTAAAGACTTGTGGACTTCAACTCCCAGAATTCCTCAGCCAGGTCCTGGTTTATATGGTTAATTTTCAAACATACAAAGTATAAAACAACCATTTTTCTTATACAGAACTATGTTTAGATTTCTGGATTTGGTGATTCAAATAGAAAATAATATATTTAAAAAGAATATATTTAATTTAGTGTTACATTGTGGAACTCTCTGAAGTTGGTTGATTGCTTGCAGATGTTTCATTACCCAATTAGGTAACATAATCACAATGGTGATTCAGAAGGTCATAAGAGCATCACTTAATACATAGATGGAACAAAAGTGAAAATATATATCTGGCTAAAAAGTAATACAAGACCTTCTGTGAGATAGCACGATCAAACCAGATGTAAAAATTTTCAAAGTTATTTCCTGAACTGTATGCAGATAAAAATATGTTTGAAATAGTTATATTTACAGTCAATTAAAAATGTTATTTCTCAAGGAATATAGCCAATAGTCAACTATATGTCCCATGGTCATAAGAAATTAGGTTGGTATATAATAACCTAATAGTTAAGATGGAGTTCTCATTACATATTTTATGAAATGGTACATTATTTAGTTACATTTTCTCCATTCCTGCTTGAAACTGTTGTTTTATGCATATTTAGAGAGAAGAATTCCAGAGAGCCTGAGATAGAAACAGAAGAGGGAACTGAAAAGCAGGGCTACAATATGGTGCTTCTATCATAGAATAATCCAAATGATAAATTATAACAGTTAAATGATATTTTTAAAAGATAGATATTTAAATGTAAGTTGATTTAATTGAATATGACTGCATAAAGACATTCTAAATGTTTTTTGAAGACATTCCAAAGAGGTTGAGATTCTCTTTTTTAAAAAAACTAGTGCTGTTCAATCTGAAAACACACTGTTAAACCTACATCTATAATCTCTTAAACTTAATTGTAATGCTCAGTCAGACATTCAGATGCCTACCCAGGGAAAAGAGCTGCCCAAAGCATACTATTCTGTGCCTTCCTGAAAGAGTACAAAGTCATGAAAATGATTTCTTGAGAACCGGGTAACCTGCAGAGCAGAGCAGAGCAGAACAGAGCAGAACAGAGCAGAGCAGAGCAGAGCAGATTACAAAATGGCATATAGTGCTATGCTCCACTTTCACAGATATCTCTACCTAATTTTTGATTTTGTCCTTTCTAACTCCATCCTTGGTACCAAAGGCCATTTCAGTGTCATTCAAGTGTCATGATGAAATGAATACAGATAGTCCTCAACTTATAACACGGGTGTCAAAGTTGCGGCATCAGGTTGCTGTCATGTGACGTTTCGCGATGTTTTTTCCCTTTGCAGAGCTAGGGTGGGTGTGACCTGTGTGTGACCCATCTGGCCCATGGGCCTCCAGTTTGACACCCGACTTACAACTACAACTGGCCCCAAAATTTCTGTTGCTAAGTGATATCGTTGTTAAGTGAATTTTGCCCCATTTTATAATCTTTCTTGTGCACAGTTGTTAAGTAAATCACTTCAGTTATTAAATTTATAACATAGTTGTTAAGTGAATCTGGCTTCCCCATTGATTTTGCTTGTCAGAAGAACACACGGCAACCGTCATAAATATGAATCAATTGCTTAGCTAAAATAATGAATTCAGCTGTAAGATTGTAAAGTCTATTTAAAACGTAAATGTATATAACAACATAGGTTGGAGGTACAGTAAGTTGGAGAAAGTGGGAATGTGGCAGATTTCTTTTATACAGTACATTTACTTTCCAATAATTTTCTAATTTAATAATGCATTAGACTTCCAAAATGTAAAGTAAATCCTCCATTGAAGGTGAGAAACTATTGAACAAAGCCAGTTTATGAAATTAGAAAGTCCTATCAATTTGTTCACTAAACAGAATTATTAAGAAATTATACTAAAATCATTAATCAAGCAGTTTTAAATAAATATATGGTTAAATACAAATCTTTTGTACAAAGACAATATATTAGCAACAGAACACAAATGCTCTTAAAAGATAATGTTAATTTAAAATTAAGTAGGTTTGCTTCTAACACAAGTTTAATATGATAATCTTTAAGGAAGCAATTACTTAGGAAAGCAGTTAAAACATCCACCCACATTTATAAATGTCATTAGAGAAAATGCTGTTGAATCATTCACAGCTATGTTAATTGCAAACAACCAAACTGGACTTCTTACTTATCAAAACTAAAATGTGCACAGAAATGTCATTTCTCCTTTAGCATTGTGATCATTCTTTTAAGGCTTCTAGTCCTGTGAGAGCCTATTTATACTGTGATTTTCTGGCCATAACAAAGAAGTATACTGTACCTCGTGTGTTGATGGCTGTTGCCGATGTGACTGTGCCTATGCCTGTTAAGGCTACAGTGGCTGTGACTGTTGCAGTGGTAAGGGAGGGGATGACAGTGGTGGGAAGCAAAATGTTGGAAACATCTGGTGAGTGGAAAAAAATATAACATAAAATCATATCATGCAAACAGAGTGAAGCAGCATAACAATGATTCAGCTTGTCAATACACATGTGTAGAAAATGTATCAATTAAAACATGCTTAGCACAGATCAACAAAGGTAAGGTAACATACTTTGAAATTCTTGACATTAGATCTCTCTCTTTCTTTTTCTTTCTCGCTCTCTTTCTTTTTTGAATGCTCAAATAGTATCAGACTGAATTTTGGACCAATCAACGAAGAGAATTGTTCAAAAGAAAAGTTTTAAAGTCAGAGAGTAAATCTTTATGACAAGAATTCATTTCTTTGCTAAGCCATTTTAAATGCCTTGTACGGTAAGAAAGCAAATATGGATGAAATAACATGCTGTGTCAGCGTGGGAGATGACAACACAATATCATCATGCTAAAATAAATACACATGTTAAGTGATGGTTGTATGTTAAAACACCTACTTTTCTGACAGACTCAATGGAAAAAAAAATGTGAGCAAACAACTACTAACTCTAAAAGCTGCTGGTTTTGGTTTGCTTGTCTTCTTCCACATTTTGTTAGAGACACAGTCATCTGCTAAGACCCAGAGCAGAAACACATTAAAAACCCTTAACTTTTATAGGGTTCATTATTGTTCAACAGCATTGGTGAATATTAAGTATATAATGTAAAGAAATAATTTATTAACCTTAATAATTAATGGTGGAGGTAGCAGTTTTGGGAGCTATTCACATCAATGTGCTAATTAAAAGTTGATCTATAGAGGACACTTACCAGAAGAGAAACAAACAAGCATTATCAGCATTCAGATCATATTCTAAACCAAGAGCTGCTGCATGTCAGTCTAAATGTATTACTGATAATCACATCATAAATTCCCTATTCTAATTCCAAGTGTGCATATGTATGTATGAAAAGTGTATATGAGATAGATATTTTAATTCTGAAAGTGCAATAAACAGAGGATGGGGGAAAAAAACTTCACTCCCTAAAATTTTCACTGCCTGAAGCAAAGTTTTTGTTTGATTGTTTGTTAAAAAGACACAGAAGAAAAAGAAAACATGGAAGAAAACCATTGAAAATGTTCAGAAATTTGGCTTTAAGCACTGTGTATCTAGGAAACTAGCCACATAGTCAGAGTTAAAAACACCATTAGTTCAGGAATAGCTAATGATATCTGTGGAGGATAATACAAGTCAGAAATACAGCTTTCATTTTCTTTGAAAACCAGTATCAGAGCATTATTTCTGTGGATACATGGTAAATAAAATCAGGCAGCATCATATAGCAGGATTATTTTCAAAGCATAGAATCCTGAGGTTTAGAATATTTTATGTATACCAGCAGCCTCCATTCACAACTAATTATTCCACTAGACTTTTTGATTTTAGACCTATTCCTAATGTTTATGCATTACAAATTATATTGCCATTTCAAAAGACTGCCTGTCTTTTCCCTAGTTAATACATTTGAGATACCCCAAAATGTCACACTCCCATTCCCAATTAATTAGAGTAAACATTATTATTCTCTAACATTTATTTTTGCAAAATTTTCACCCAGGTATCTATATAACTCTGTGCTTACAACATATTAACATTTAAAGCAGTTCCTCAATAAGAGATAACCCTGGTTATCAAAATTAAGGCAGGCTTTTCAAAATTTAATGTTGCTACATTAATCACAAGGACAAACTACAACATTGTCTAGAGAGCAACTGCCATGACTATTAAACAGAACTGACATTAGTCAACATTAATCATGAATGATCTTTTTTTAAAAAAAGAAACAACTTGTGCATTTCTTAGCATTATTATGCAAACAGCATAATTCATTTAAAAATGGATAGGTTAGCAATCATGCAAGAAAAAAAAGACTAGAATTTCAGAGTATTTCACCATATAATAAATATTTTATAACTATTCCGGAAACTGGCTGAGAAGGTGTTTACATAACTGAATATGTGCTTCATAAATGTATATGTGAACTACAGCACAATCCTATGCCAAAATCCAGTTTTATGTAGATTTCAAAGTAATGTAAAGGGGAAGAGAAATCACTGAAAACCAACTGGAGGTTGCCTGCCTTGGATAATATATGACGAGACTAAAAAAACAAAAAACAAACCTGTACCATAAACTATGGTTTTGGGAACAGAAGATTAACTAAAACTTCCCTCAACATAGCTATAATGCCTGTACACTGTAACTTAATCTTATGTCATAGAAAATTAAATTAAAATTATGTCAATGAGTTTTTAATGTTTTTTAATTTTTAATGTCTTTTTATAATGATTTTTTAAATGTATTGTGAGCAGCCCTGAGTCTTCAGAGAGGGGCGGCATTAATTAATAAATAAATAAATTAAATAAATTAAATCTTGGAAGAGAATGGCCAAGCAAGGTTAGAGCTGCAAGATAATCTATAAATTAAGGATGCAATTGAAAAAAAAAGATGCTTGCAGGTTCCAATCTTGGAACTCAGCAGTTCAAACCCAATTAATCTGTAAAAATGGAGCTCTTTCACACCAACTACTTATAAGATGTCCTTCTCTCATATTATCCTTCCTTTGCATTAATATCTTCAATAACCTAAGAAAAAAGTATCTTGATTTATTGTGCCAATGTTTTCATTTCAGCACCAAGTTTGTACACTTATTCAATGTTTTTATTGTATTTGTAATTGATTTTTTTCTTTTTTTTATTAGCTGGTTGAATATTCTTATGCCTGTTATTTTGTAAATAATGTAATACATTATTAAATTATTATATAGCTCCAAGTAAGACACGATTATTTAAAAAATATTTTAAACATGCATATGTTTCGATGTGGTGTCATTTAAATTCAGCAGAAATGATTATAGCTTGGATGCTTAAAACTGTGAAATTGAGCTTAGTTCATAGAATAATCTAACTATTTCCACTTTCTCACTGGAATCAAATACATCTTTAGGTATTCTTGAACCTTGCAGATTCTTTTCCAGAAGCTGGTGGTCTTGGAGAAGTAGAAATCTGATACTTCATTTTGCCTCTCCCAGTTACAACAATTTAATTCATGCATATGTTTTTCTAATGGTAGAGTTTCTGGTTGTTTTTGGTTGCTTGAAGTTGCCTCTGGCACACAATATGTTTCATTATAATTAATGTTGCTATTACTATTTTTTTCTTTGATTGCCACCTTGAGATGCACATTGATTTTTGTGGCTATATAAATTGATCACAATAACAAAAGCCAAAAAGAAACTATTCGGAGTTATGTCTAATTACTCATGCATTCTGCATTAATTTCTCATTACCACATTTAAACATGTTACCATGTTGAACATACCAAATAAAAATGCTGCATTTGTGTTCATTAAAAAACAAACAAACAAGGAAAGGAAATCCACAAAACTCTATATAATAGGAACATAAGAGTTATAATACAGCCTCTCTAAGCAATAAGGAGAGCTTGATTTCACACTGAATTGAAATGAATCAATTTTCATGTGTTCTCCTACACATTTTCTATATTATATAAGTCATTGACCTGTACCTCCTTTGATGAAATAAAACAATAGGATGCTTTAGCATTTAGGATGGCTTCACAGTACCTCCATAGATAGTGGTATAAATAATTAAAACAAAATAGATTAAATGCTAGAGAAATAATGATTAATAAATTATATAGTTTAGCCTCAGGACATTCCTTTTCCTCTTATTAAACAACTGGTGACAGATGAGGAAAACAAACATATGAATCCCAGAATCTGATGACAGTATACAAATCAATATAAGGAAGAATTTATAACCGATTTAATAAAAATGACATCATGGCAAGGATTTGGCTTAACCTTAAATGTATTTCTATTGCCTTTCCTGCATTAAAAACTGCAAAGCACATTTGGATGATGTTGTGAACTAAATTTTGAAATGTATTCACATCATAACTCTATGGCATAATCCCAATTAAAAATTTCAGGCAAGAATTTTTTGGCTGAAAATAACAGACAAGTTATCATCAAATTATTAAATATTTGACTAACCCCTAGCTAATACTTTAAAAATGGCAGCTTTTTTAAATTAAGCAGTTCAGTTCTGAATATAACAGTATCTTCCAGATGCCATCCATCCATCCATCCATCCATCCATCCACCCATCCATCCATCCATTCATATGTACATACATGCATGCATATATACATGGTTGATACATGAAATAACTGGCCCAAAAGTCAGGATTACTTTTTTTTGTTAAAAAAAAGGTTAAACTGTTAATGGTAGGATTGGAAAATAATGTACTACATGATACAACAATAATGTGCTTTTTGGAGAAGATTTTTCACATGTTGGATGATGTTAAACATGGCAGCAATTTTAGCTGAGGGCACCATCAAATCATGGCCCTTAGACATTTGTTACAGCTACTAGATAGCATCTAGATAGCATCACATACTGGCACATCCTGTATGATTACTAAGTTTTCATTGCGTGAGAAGTAAGATTTAGGGCAGCATGATTTTCCACTGGTTCCAGGATGGGAAGAAGTATGGAAAAACAGCTGACAGACACTGACTCTTCATAGGAGCTCCAAAGCAGATGGCTCTCATCTTTTTATTGTTTATTTAAGGCCACTTATCAAAATACTTATTTTTATTTGAAATCAATATTCCATAAGTTATAGTACAGACAATAAAAATTAAGAAACAAAAACATTTTGGAAAAATCAAAGAAGAAAACAGAACAAAACTTTAGTTTGCTTTTAAACTTTAAGTTTGGCTAAAGCAACTCCATTTTAACTTTTCATGAACTCTGGGAGAAAGGAAGCAGACTTGTACTAGTGATAGTTAAGGTAATAGGCAAGTGAAATCTGAAAATATATTTTACTTCTTGAAAATAGGATAATGGGGTCAGTAGCTGGGTATTTTTAGGTCATCCAGTGATGCGTGAAATTGGAAAGCAATTCATCAAGAACAGACAGAGACTGGAAAATAGCAACTGGATATAAGAAAGTGAACAGTTAGCTGCCACGTAGCAAGTCACATTTGGCTTAGTAACCTTAACAGGACAACAAAAGGCAGAGGTGATGTTGAAAAGAATATGTGATTGACCTGCTGGAGAAGAAGCTGTACAGATCTCTGTTGGAAGTCTCCATTCTCTGAATCTCTATCAATGCTAGGCAGTTGTCTTCTTCAACAACCCAGGTCAAGTCTAACCAACTCAGTCATGGAAAGAAGCATATTTTAATATGAATGAGTGAATTTTATTCCACTTTCCTCTCTTCTCCTCATAAAGCTTTATTTTCCTGAATCTCAATGTCTTGTGTTGCTCATTAGATAAGATTAGACTTCTCCAGAGACTGGCAACCAACCACCCGTTTACACTGGTAAGTCATAAGCCATTAACTGTATATAAAAAACAAATATTGACTCGTTGGAGTAAAATTACTATGCAACTAATGCAATCAAAATGAAATTTAGAAGCATTACACCTTCAAACTGTTTATGAAATGTGAATAATTATGAATAAATTTTCATTAATTCAGTATTTGAATAAAAATTCAAACTCAGAATTTGAGTAGAAATTCAGACAGCAACAGTTTTCATTTGTTATATTAGATATATCTGTATATACCTGGGCAGCTTTCATGTCTTTTATGATGATAGTCAATGGAAATTAAAAGTTATTAATTCTGATTGTGCCAGAAAATAAATTGTAAATAATTTCTTGATAAAAGATTATACAATATAGAATAATGTAATAAGAAACAGAGTGAGTGGATTACTTGGGTTTATAAAAATGTAAGACTTGAAATATGGAAACTTGCTATCAAAGAACTTAACATGACTTAAAACTTATTTATCCTTCCTCTTACCAACTGCTATTGCATTTCTTTCTCGGTTTTCTTTTTTACTGCCTTGCTTGTCTGACTACTCTAGTTTATTTTATGCAACCAAAAATGAAGCAAGGACCAAACAGTTGAGTACTCACTGAGTTGTTTAGAACCTCGAATTGCAACGTCCTTGAGAAACCTTGTTGGTACAAACTGATATCTCTATTGTAGCTTTTTTCCATACAAAGAGATTGAAGCCTAATAATTTGTATTATGATAATGTATTAAGGGATGGTTGAATGTTTAGAATGCAAAAAAGTCCAGATTTAATCCATAGTACTGAGCAAAGGAAAATTTACTCTGGGATCCCCTGATATTCACTTTGATACATTCTTTCCAACAAACACCTCTGGTTCTTCAGGACATGGCATCTCTTGCTTGGTGTACCAGATTTGTAGCTAGCTCCTGCTGTCACTCTATCTGTTCTAGGTGTACAGTATGTCACCTGAAGTCTACACTTAGCTTCCTCAATCTGAGCCTTGATAAAAAAAAATAAAAGTATTGTTTTAAAATAAAAATAAAATAAAATATAAATGCTAGAATTAAAATGCAGGCATTCAAAGATGAAAAAGAAAATTCAAGATCTATCCATATCATGATGAAACAACTGCTTAGAAGAATAGTTCAGAAAAAAATGCAGTGCTCCAAGCAGACCATAATATAGCTACAAATTACCTGTTCTCTGCTCCAAAAAGATTGGCTAGAAGTTTCAAATTAATATTACAGTTTAAAAGAAAATAATAGTGTAAATCAGATTTCTTGACAGATAAAAAGACAGATGAATAAAACTGTAAGGTTTCTTATTCAATGTAATAACTTGTACAGAGGAATAAAAGCATTAAACCTGTACAATTTAGAAAAAAAATAAATCTAGAGCAAAATCATTCTTATCTGTTTCTTTAGAAATAGCTGCTATTTGAAGTATATGTTTCTCTATTTCCTGGACTTTCCCTTTGCTTGTGATTTCAAAATTTAATCTGAAGCTACTGGGAATATGAGATAAACTCTGTTCTTTTTCAGCTTTGGTTCAGCAACTTCTCTTGGAGAGCTATTTTTTATTTTCAAAACTCTTTCACTTCCCAGCCTAGCTAGAAGATGTATCTGCCTTTATGTACAAAATGAAAAACATTTGTCCCTCATGGGAATTTGCATTCTGTACCTGGCCAGCAGCATGTATTACGGTGAATGTCTGACAAGTACACACATTTAGAAGTCAGCTATTGCAAAAATTTTTACAGAAAGGAAGAGTTGAAACCTCTTATATCATTAATGTAATAGTTTATCTGTGTTCCATATTTGGTGTTCAAATCTTCCAGTCAGATTGGAAAACATGTATAGTATTTTGGCTAGCTAATACAAACATAAATATGCTAATTGTCTAGATTTGATAAATGACAATTTCTTAGATTTGAGTTTATATCTTTAGATAATTTCAGTAATTACGGTACTTTATGCCAATGTGGAAGCATGATTTTAAATGTTGCACTATAAAGAAAGTTTATGTGAACCTATTTTAATAATATAGACAAAAATTTTGACACAAGTTATTTGGTTTTTGTAATTCTGTTTTTTAATGGTACTTTACTTATTTATTTCATTTGTTTGTATCCCACTTTTATTATTTTTACAAATAACTCAAGACAGTAAACATATCTAGCATACCTTCCTCTTCCTATTTTCCCTACAACAACAACCCTATGAAGTGAATTGGCTTAGAGAGAGTGATTGTCCCATGGTCACCCAGCTGGCTTTCATGGCTAAGGCAGGACTAGAACTCATGGTTGTAATATGATGCCTTAACAACTAGACCAAACTGATATATTCACAAATAAAATACACAGATTATTTTTTCCAAAGTTCAGTTAACAGTTGCTTACACAAGATACTGATTTTGTCATTTGTGATTGAATAAACTGCTGAAACATTTCCTGCTGTTGTTTCATCATCTTCATCACTGTTAGAACCTCAGTTTCAGTGTAACTTATCAAGTAGTTTCTTAAATGAGAATGGTTTAAAATGTAACTTGTACAACAAAATTAAAAATAATTTTAAAAGTTGGAGATGCAATGAGACAGATTTTAAAGGGTTCTTTATGTTCATAACTTGCTGATTACCTACCAGTTATAAAATATATTTTTTAAAAATCTTTACTTATATTTCTATGTAAAAATCTTTACAATCACAAATCGGAAAGTAACATTCAGTTACTTTAAATTCAGTAAAGTAAAAATGCAATTTTTTCCATATCTAAACTTATTTGCCACTAATTTGATGATACTGGCTATGCTTCATATATTATATAGTGTTAATGAAACAGTAATATACTTGATTCAAAAAAATGTAATATAGATGTATCTCATAGTGCTATCCATATTTTAAAATAAATATGTATCATCTGCTACCCAAAAAGAGAAAAAGGAGGGAAATACTGTGTGTGAGAGAAAATAATTGAATTGTTTTTTTAAAAAAGAAAATGTTTATCATGTTTGGAAAACTGAAATATAAAACTTATATCTGACCCAGTGATTTGGGAAACTGGTTTTTTCTTAAAAAATAATTTCTCCAAGATGCTGGGCAAATAACATTTGGAAGACTAGATTTGCTTCAGCTGACATTTTCCATTGCACAGGTTTCTAAAGAGTCTTTACCATAATGATAATCTAGAAGAATTGTTTTATCCTCTTATAAACTGAGTTGACTTATCATTAACTATAACATTAGAACTGTTCAAGATGCTTACCACAAGTGTTGATTCAATGCAAAAATAATATTTTAAAAGACAAAGGGCTGTTCAATATTAAATTAACTAGTTAGCATTTTTTTTCTCTTACTCAGGCTCAGGGGAGGAGATGAGGGTAAGTCTTGAGAATATTATCTGGGAGGAGTTTGATCCTGTGGCTCCCGAGGATGTGGACAGGATTCTGGGTGATTAGTGCCGCCACGTGTTTATTTGACCCGTGTCCCTCCTGGTTGGTACTGGCCTCCCGGAAGGTTACACGAGGCTGGCTCCAGGGGATTATAACTGCTTGTCTGAGCGAGGGTGTCTTTCCTGCTGCCTTGAAAGAGGCGGTAGTGAGGCCCCTCCTCAAGAATCCTTACCTGGACCCGGCTGAATTAGCCAACTACCATCCAGTCTCCAACCTTCATTTTGTGGCAAAGGTTGTTGAGAGCGTGGTGGCATGACAGCTTCCCTGACTCCTGGATGAAGCTATCTATCTGGACCCGTGCCAGTCGGGCTTCAGGCAGGGGTACAGCACAGAAACAGCATTGGTCGCGTTGGTGGATGATCTCTGGAGGGCTCGGGTCAGGGGTTGCTCCTCTGTCCTAGTCCTATTAGATCTTTCAGCGGCTTTTGATACTATCGACCATGGTATCATGCTGCTGCGGTTGAGGGGGTTAGGAATAGGGGGCACCATTTTGCGGTGGTTCTCCTTCCTCTCCGACTGCTTGCAGTTTGTGTTGGCAGGAGGGCAGAGGTCGACCTTGAGGCGTCTCGCATGGGGAGTGCCACAAGGGTCGGTCCTCTCGCCCCTTCTGTTCAACATTTATGTGAAGCCACTGGGTGAGATCATCCATGGTTTTGGGGTGAAGTGTCATCTGTACGCTGATGATACTCAGCTGTACATCTCCACCCCAGATCACCCCAACGATGCCCTTGATGTGATGTCTCGCTGCCTGGAGGCCGTGCGGGTCTGGATGGGGAGGAACAGACTCAGACTCAACCCCTCCAAGACTGAGTGGCTGTGGCTTCCGGCGTCCCGATATAGTCAGCAGGTTGCTGATTATTGGGGGTGAATCCTTGCCCCCCACAGAGAGGGCTCGCAATCTGGGTGTCCTCCTGGTCGCACGGCTGTCTTTAGAAGAGCATATGACAGCCGTGGCCAGGGGGGCCTTTTATCAGGTTCGCCTGATTTGCCAGTTGCAGCCCTTTCTGGACCGGGACGCCTTGCGCACGGTCACTCACACCCTTGTCACCTCCCGGCTGGACTATTGTAATGCTCTCTACATGGGGCTCCCCTTGAAGAGCATTTGGAGGCTCCAGTTGGTCCAGAATGCGGCTGATCTGTCCCTGTCCCCACACACAAACACAGCCAGCAGAGGCTTAAGGAAACACTTTGGAACGCACCCAGGTCTTATCTCCCACTTGGCAGCGATAGACACACCGTCTGCCAAATGCCTTTATTTTCACAAACAGAAAGATAAGATACTAACGTACAAAAAAGTCCAAGCAGAAATAATATTTATCCCAGCAGTTCCGGACGAGGCTTTAGTGACTATCCAAGGTTTACTTTTGTTCTTCACAAGGATCCCTGACCACTACCCTCTATTATATAGTCTCTGGGTCCAGTGACTCAGTTCTAATCCCTAGCACGCCTCCTAAGCTGCTGCAATCGTTTATCACGCCTTCGGAGGCATGCGTCCAGGAATGATGTTTCATCGTCACTCTGAGACGAACCAGCTGTCTCCCTGCTGATCTCCTCTCCCTCGGCCGGCACCTGAGACAATGCCAGAGGGGAGGGGCCTGGAGAGGGAGGCCTGGCTGACTCCTCTTCCTCATGCTCGGAGCTTTCTTCCTCCGATGGGACATGCTCAGAGGGCGGGGCCACAACAGCGGCCGTGCAGGTGGTTATGGGCGCAACTAATTTTGCCCACGTGATACTCCTCCTGTGCGAGCTGCACTGGCTCCCAGTGGTCTTCCGGGTGCGATTCAAGGTGTTGGTCACCACCTTTAAAGCGCTCCATGGCACAGGAGCCGGGTACTTTCGAGACCGACTTCTGCCACCAATAGCCTCCCACCGGCCAGTTCGCTCCCACAGAGATGGTGCCATTGGCCAAGTTATGTCGGCTGGCGACACCCAGGGGGAGGGCCTTCTCTGTGGAAGCCCCAGCCCTGTGGAACGAACTGCCCCCGGAAATACGTAAGATCTCCGACCTCCGGGTATTTCATTGTGCACTCAAGACCCTGTTGTTCCGCCAGGCTGGTCTATCAACATAACAATTTTAAATTGGGTTTTAAATTTCTGGGGTTTAAATTGAGCCGAATTCATTTAATAATTTTAAACTATTTTAACTGATGTTGTCTTGTGTTTTTAATAGGCTGTACACCGCCCTGAGTCCTTCGGGAGAAGGGCAGTATAGAAATAAAATTATTCTATTCTATTCTACATGCTGAATTATTAGCTGACTTTCAACCGTAAATCTGATGCGTTTTACAATCTACAGTGAGAAAGAATTCAAGTGAGTGAAAAACACAAATATACTTTTGTGAAGGCACCACAATTCCCTATTCCACTAAATCTAGCAATCAGCTCAGATTCTTTTTCTTCTCAGTTTGGAGGTAAAATAGATTGATAGATCACTAGACAGAGAGACAGCCGGCCAGAGAGACTGATTGACTGACACATTTGTGTATATGCATAAATGATCCATTAGGGTTATTTTTATATTTCACATTTTAAGAATCACATCATGAGATGCTAGAAAAACAAAATAAATTTACACATACATGATGAATGAATATGTTTTTTGTTTAGATTCATAAGATTTCAATTCATTGTATACTGAGATAGGTCAATGGAAGGTTTACAGTTGTTTTTCAAATTTCTAAAACAAGAACAGAAATTAAGAACAGAAAAGGAGCTAGAGAGAATGGTGCTAATATTTAAGCCATGAGTGCTTCAACTTTTACTCTTTCCGATGTTTTACTCTTTTATAAGAAACAGACTGAGGTATAACTCATAATCATGTCACATGAACAATTGGAGAAAAATGAAATGAAATGTGTAGTCACTATTCTGCTGAGCTCCTATAAATGTCCTGAGCATATTTTGGAAGGAAACTATCTTTTTTTGGTTCTGTGCTTGGTATTCTTAAACTGAACTGTTAAAGAGAGAAAAGATTATCATAAATTCCCTTACCCAACTAAAATGCTTAACACCTCTGTATTGGAAGAATATATCATTTATGCAAAATGAAGATAAGGGTATACGTCCTCTATTAAAAGTCAAAAACTTTTTCCCATGTTCACAATGCAAAGACTAAAAGAGTCCCATCTGAAGCAATCCAAAAACCTATACTTATAATCTTATTGCTCAAAAACAAGACAAGAATAAGAAATTATCTGTCTGTAACATCAAATTGTATGAAAAAAAACATTTGACCACAATCACTGCTAAATAATGGAACTTTTAAAAACCTGTAAATGCCAGGAAAATCTTATTTTGTTTCTGATGAGTCTAGTGTTGCTAAACTAACACCCTTTCCCTCATAAACTGCAATTATCCTCTGTAGTTCTAAATCTATATTTGCAGAAATTTAATTAGGATTTTAAAAAAAAAAACCACACCTCAATTACCCATTACAGAAAATGTCAGCAAGGTCAATTCTCAGCTACATAATATGAAAGACTACCAAATTACAAAATGTGTCAGCAACTAGGCAATGATAAACTTTTATCATTACAACGTAATCTTTATAATGACACTTTTGTTCTGATTCCCATTGAGCTAGATAATCAGATCAACAGGGTGCAAACAATTAACTAGTAGCAAAAGGAAAATGATTTAATAAACTTTAATGCACTCATATTTCTAAACACCTATCATGCTATGGTACTAAAAAAAATAGCAAAATATATGATGGTTTCTGAAAATTTCTTATATGGAAGGAATTATACAAAGGAAAGCTTGCATGAAGAAATGTATATTTATTTGTTCACTGATAAATTGCTTTCTGTACAGAAATTTTCTCAATGATTAGTGGCCAAGCGAAGGTCACTGGTACATGTGTTCTGAGGGGTGGGGGGTAGGAGTGGTGTGTGTGAATATATAAACTTTACATTAAAATAAAAAAAATCTGATTTTGACTTTTGCAAATCATTGGGTTGCTATCACAAATTTTCTTCCATAGTAGTTGTGTTTATATAGGCCTGACCACAATGATCTTTAAGAAAACATTAAATAATTGCTTCATGCCACAGACATTGGATTAATGATGGAGTGTGATCCCCCTAATTGCTTTGTAATTTTGAAGTACTGTGTAAGCTATTGCCTCCCTGCTTCAGTTTTTTGTGATCCCCCTTTTGTATTTTTTTAAATACTTGTTTATCTTTTGTAAGATGTGAGTGGGTGGCCCTAGAAATGCCCCAAATATATCAACTAACTAACTAACTAACTAACTAACTAACTAACTAACTACAAAATATCCATTTACCAGAAAAGAATCAGTTGAATTTGTTCCCTGATTCTAATTTATTATATCTCCATTGTCAAACTTTTTCTGTCTGTCATCGTCACCTTTTTTATATTTGAAGAACTATAATGGATGATATTGCCAAAGAGTACCCTGTTTTCCCCAAAATAAGACATCCCCTGATAATAAGCCCAATGGGCTTTTGAGCGCATGGCAATAAAGCCAAACTCTTATTCTAAGGTTCAAAAAAATATAAAACAGGATCTTATTTTTGGGGAAACACTGTATCATATGTTTGGCACCTCTTGCTTTCTATATACAGTACTACTCAAATGGACTTTGACGAAGCTAAGAGTCGACAGAACATCTAATAGGTGTTCAAGAATGGAGAAGGCAGTTTATTGTAAGAGAACAATTTTGAAAGTTTGCTTTAAAAAGCTATGAAACATAAATAATTGAAACTTTTTGAAAATACTACAACATCTGATCCATACACATAATCTGTACATCATATATATCAATACCTTTGCCACTAATGTAATGCAAATTTTGATCTCTGGGATGATTTTGAAAATTGTAGTTCAACAACACAACCACAAGTGACTAATTAATTAATATATATATACAATGTAGCTAGTAATCTTGAATCAACTAATGCAATCACTATAGATAAAATTAATTCCATACTTTTACTAAACACATAAAGTTATTCTGAAAAATAAAAACTGCACATGAGTCTGCAGTGACTCAGATAAAATATTAACTGAAAGCATGAAAATTAAACATTTCGTACACATTGCTTGTTCTTCGCACTTTTTTTTTCTAAATACAGAAACATTGTTTTATGAGAATCTAAATTCCTTTTTAAATTTTAGGTAAGGCCTGATTAAATAGAATTTGGGATGTTCAGATATAAAACATAATATCATAGGTAAGCAAACAGATTCCATGGTCATTTTCCATATAAAACTCTTCATCAATAAACAACACTTTTGCAATTTTTTTTTATTTTTTTCTTTTGCCATTTGAAGACATCCTATTTGAAGCACTAATTTATATTTTGTTCAGAAGTTACAATTAGGTCTCCTTCACCGGCCCTGTTTAAGCACCCACTAGACAGTCGTTTGTCTTGGATACTTGAATTTGGATTTCTGCAGTCAATGGTGCAGAACTTGAGAGCCTGAATGGCAAATTCTGTTTATGATTTTTCTCTCTCTCAGTCATTTAATGTATGAAAACAACTTCCATCAACAATATATTCTCTCTCTCTCTTTGTTAAATACACATATATTCATCAACTGCAAACAACTTTAATACTTTTCCAAGTTTATAAATATTTTATAAATAAAATGTATTACAGCACATGCAAATATGCAGTATCATATCAGTAATAAAGTACTCACCATGTATAATAAGAACATACTCTGCACTGTTTAGGCCAATAGAGTTTTCTGCTTCACATCTGTAAGTACCATTGTCCGTTCTATTTAGGGGATTAATGTGTAGCTCCCTACCATTGATAACCATTCTTTCTGGATCTGGTAATTCTCCACCATCCTTTGTCCATAATACAGGATCTGGTCTATAAAAAAAATACATGATAAACCATATTATTATTATCTCTTTTAGACATTAAATATGAAATTCAATCAATTGAACATATTACTATTACTATTATTATTATTATCTAGGTGACCTCAACTAAATATTTATAAAAAATAATATATACTGAACTAACCCAACAGAGATTCTTTATGCAGCAAGTATAAGAGCAAAAAGAGAATCATTCTGAATAGTAGTTAAGGCACCCAGACAGAAACAAGGCACAAAGCCAGCTTGATGACTTTAAGATAGTCACTCTATTTTGACAAAATAATCCAGATATCCTCAGCCATAGGACGTTTGGTAAACGACTGTACATCTGTCTTTAAGGCCAGTTGAATCTTGATAGACACAAAGCATCCATTTTGGTACCCTTGTTAATCACTGAAAGCCCAAGGACAGATTTTACTGATGGATTTGAATTCTGAGCATCTAAAGTTTCTCTGGCCACATGAAGACTACAGTGGGCATAATTGCTTTAATATCCACAATTTCAGTGACAGAGGACAATTTTAAAAAGTGAATTATTTGAAAGAAATATCTAATAACAGGTCAATACTTTCCCCCCATTGTTCTCATTATTTGCAACTCTGAATGCAGCTCTAACCCTAAAAGATTATAATTACAAAAGTAAAAATTAAAATTAAAATAGAAAGTAATAGTAAAAGGTGCAAAGCAAAAAATAGGAAAGAAAGAAAGAAAAGAAAAGAAAACTAAGACTATAATAAAAGAAATTAAAAGGAATATATAAAGACATGCTCCCAACCTTCATCACAAGCATAAACAATATTGGTAACTTTTCACTTCTGTTAAATTACAACAAATGATGTCTTCTTCCCATATCCCTTCTCTTATCTATAAACAAATCCATAAAGCACCATCATTTTAGTCTTTTTGTTAGCAAAAGTCCATTAAGTATCAGAAATAACATATCTATTTTATTCTTGACCAAATAAATCAAGTTTATATTTGTTTCTTCAAACAATCTTAAACTTTAGTGTTTTCAAGCAATGTTGACACTGGAAATGCATTTTATATTAATCATTCACATTCTTCAAAGGTTGTTATAAATAAATATTCAGATATAGCTTTTTGGATGAACTTAATTGCTTAATGAACATAATTGTCACTAAGATTTATTTATTTATTTTATTTTATTTAACATATTTGCATAGCTGCCCATCTCACTAAACATGACTCTTGACAGCATACAATCAATTATTAAAAAATAAACAAAAACAAGATAAATAAAAACATGCTTTCAGGAAAAGGTACATATAAACACAATGCAACCATTAAATAGTAGAAAACAACTACTTTAGTACATAATTCAGGTTCATAGTTTAATAGCAGGATAAAATAATAACTCCTTTAAAACAATAATGAAGACTATAATTAATTAAGTCAATAATCATGCTGACTTCACACATTGCTAAAAATTATAGTGGGGTAAAAGATATTGAAAAGTTTAATCATTTAAATCAGGAAAGAAAATGAAAATACATTGAATAACAATTAAAGTACCTACCGCGTTTCCCTGAAAATGAGATCCACACTGAAAATCAGCCTGATTCTTTTTTCTTTTTTTTTGCAGTGGGCCTAATATAAGTCCTAACCCAAAAATAAGCCCAGGGAGATGGGCATGGCCAGCATGAGAGGTAATGAGCATGTGGGGGCTGATGGTGTCCAGCAGCAGCCGCAGCCTGCCAGATCCCTTGGCACGATGCAAATACCGATAAGTCAGAACTTGGAGGCAGAGGCGGTGGGGGGGAGAAGACTGGCGATCCGGATGTGCTGCGTGGCTGCCTGACTCATAGGAGGCTCACGAGAAGCTTGTGCTATAGTACCGGTGCCACCAGCAGGCAAATTGTTCCATTCCCAAGTGCTCCATAAGCGACCAACCACTTTTCGCCCGGACAGAGAAATGATGGAGACTTGAGCTTGCAAAGGGGATAGTTTGAAATGGAGTAATTAGCTCCCTTTCAAAGCATCCCTTTGCAAGCAGACAAAGCTTTGTCTCCCTCTGGATGAAAAGTGTTTGGGCAGCTACCACTGGCCCCGCCCTTTTCGTTCCACTGCCTGCGGCATCAATCAGGGCCAAGATCTCATCACACCTTGGCCTCCACCTGCCCTGCCAGGAGGACAGAGCCCCACGAGGCCAGCAGCAGTATGGGCTGCTTGATTTATTTTTATTTTTTATTTTATTTTAAATTTATATACCACCCTTCTCCCTGAGGACTCAGGGCGGTGTACAGCCAGAATTAAAAAACATGAAATACAAATATTAAAAACAATTAATATATATATAAATTTGGCCCAAAATTAAAAATATAAACCTCCTTATCTCTGGGGGCAACTGATTCCAGAGGGTAGGTGCCCCCACAGAGAAGGCCCTCCCCCTGGGGGTCACCAGCCTACATTGATTGGCTGATGGCACCCTGAGGAGGCCCTCTCTGTGGGAGCGCACGGGACGATGGGAGGTCGTTGGTAGCAGCAGGCGGTCTCAAAGATAGCTAGGCCCGATGCCATGAAGTGCTTTAAAGGTGATAACCAGCACCTTGAAGCGCACCCGGAAGACCACTGGGAGCCAGTGCAGCTCATGCAGGAGCGGTGTTACATGGGAGCACCATGCTGCTCCCATCACTACCCGTGCTGCTGCATTCTGGACCAGTTGGAGCCTCCAGGTGCTCTTCAAGGGGAGCCCCATGTAGAGAGCGTTGCAGTAGTCAAGGCGAGAGGTGACGAGGGCATGAGTGACTGTGCACAGGGAATCCCGATCAAGAAAGGGCCGCAACTGGCGAATCAGGCTAACCTGACAAAAGGTCCCCCTGGTTACAGCTGTCAGATGTTCCTCCAAGGACAGCTGCATATCCAGGAGGACACCCAGATTGCGGGCCCCTTCTGTGGGGGCCAAAGACTTGCCCCCAATAGTCAGTGATGGAGTCAACTGACTATATCGGGATGCCGGGAGCCACAGCCACTCAGCCTTGGAAGGGTTGAGCTTGAGCCTGTTCCTCCCCATCCAGATCCGCACAGCCTCCAGGCACTGGGACATCACTTCAAGGGCATCATTGGGGTGGCCTGGGGTGGAGATGTACAGCTGGGTGTCATCAGCGTACTGGTGGTATCTCACCCCGAAGCCACGGATGATCTCGCCCAGTGGCTTTACATAAATGTTGAACAGAAGGGGCTAGAGGACCGATCCCTGCAGCACTCCACAGATGAGAGGTCTCGAGGTCGACCTCTGCCCCCCTGCCAACACAAACTGTGACCGGTCGGAGAGAAAGGAGGAGAACCACCGCAACACGGTGCCTCCCACCCCCAACTCTTCCAGCCGGTGCAGCATGATACCATGGTCGATGGTATCAAAAGCCACTGAGAGATCTAACAGGACCAGAACAGAGGAGCAACCCCTGTCCCGAGCCCTCCAGAGATCATCAACCAACGCGACCAATGCCGTTTCCGTGCTGTGCCCAGACCTGAAACCCGACTGGAATGGATCTAGATAAGATGTTTCCTCCAGGAATTGTGGGAACTGTCGCGTGACCACACTCTCAACAACCTTTGCCATGAAGCGAAGGTTGGAGACAGGACGGTAGTTGGCCAATATTGTCGGATCCAGGGACGGCTTCTTGAGGAGAGGCCTCACCACCACCTCTTTCAAGGCAGCGGGGAAGTGGCCCTCACTCAGCGAAGCGTTGATAACACCCTGGAGCCAGCCTCGTGTAACCTCCCGGGAAGCCAGTACCAACAAGGAGGGACACGGGTTCAGTAAATGTGACCGCACTAAGTCTCCCCAGAATCCTGTCCACATCATCGGGAGTCACAGCATCAAACTCCTCCCAGAAAACATTCTCAAGACTATTCCTCGTCACTCTGCCCTGATCTACCCAGTCAGAGTCCAAATCCCCCGGATCTGAGCAATTTTGTCATACAGGTATTGTCCAAAATCCTCCACCCTGCCTTCCAAGGTATCCTCCTGCACTCCCGGATGGAGCAGGGAGTGGGTCACCCTAAACAGGGCGGCCGGACGATTCCCTGATGACGCAATAGAGGTGGAAAAGTAATTAAACTTTGCTGTCTTTATCGCCACTAGGTAGGTCTTAATATGCGACCTTACCAGTGTTCGATCAGATTCAGCGAGACTGGCCCTCCAACCGCTCTCCAGGCGTTTTTTTCCGGTGCTTCATTTCCCTCAGCTCCTCAGTGTACCAAGGAGCTGCACGGGATTGGCACCGGGTCAGAGGCCGCAAAGGCACGACTCGGTCCAAGGCCCCACCAGCCGCCCGATCCCAGGTGGCTACCAGGTCCTCGGCCGAGTCATGTGCTAGAACCTCAGGAAATGGCCCAAGCTCCATCTGGAACCTCTCAGGATCCATCAGGTGCCTGGGGCAGATCCATCTAATTGGATCCGCCTCCCTGGGGTGGGGGGCAGCGGTTCAAAGATCCAGGCGAAGGAGTGAGTGGTCTGTCCATGACAAGGGTTCCATGTCTATATCCCCAATAACAAGACCACTCAACCACTGGCCAGAGACAAAAATCAGATCCAGAGTGTGACCTCCCCTGTGAGTAGGGCCATGAACTAACTGGGTCAGGTCCATGGCCGTCATGGAAGCCATGAACTCCCGAGCCACCTCAGACGTTTCACCAGCGGATGGCAAGTTGAAATCACCCATGACTAAAAGCCTGGGTGTATCTACTGCCACTGTGATTATCACGTCGAGTAGCTCAGGTAGGGCTGTTGCCACGCGGCAGGGAGCCAGGTACGTAAGCAACAAGCCCATCTGAACCCCATGACCCCACCTCACAAGGAGGGACTCACATCCGGCTATCTGAGGCACAGTGGTCACCCTCGGACCCGATCTTCGTTAATAATAACCACCACCACCCCGCCCCTCCCCTGGGCCGTCTGATGGAATGCTCTGAAGCCTGGTGGGCACATTTCAACCAGAGGGACGCCGCCCTCCGGGCCCAACCAGGTCTCCATAATACCCGCCAGGTCCGCTCCTCCCTCTTGAATAAGATCGTGAATGAGGGGGGCCTTATTTACCACGGACCTGGCATTGCACCATGATGGCCAGCATGGTGCCTGCTGTGGCCGAGTAGTGTGTCAGCAACTGCTGGACCAGCAGGCAGGGTGGGTGGAGATTGTGGCATGCCAAGAGCTTGGCCCATTGCAGCTGTGGGCAAGCAGACAGTGGCCCCCTCCTACTGTTAAAAAAAATAAGGCCTCCCTGAAAATAAACCCAATTATCTATTTTCAAGCCCAAAAGAAAATAAGATTGGTTCTTATTTTTGAGGAAACATGGTAACTATTACTAGGTGTTGTTTTTTTGTTTTTCTTATGTGGTTTCTTTTTTAAATTGAAGTTTGGATAATTATTTAATATACAGAGGATCACTTTCAATGCGGTATATACAGCATTTTAAATAGAAATACATAGCTATTTTGAAGGAAGGGCAGATGAGACATATAACCTAGCTAACATTAAGTTTTTATTTACATTTAGAATCCATGATTACATTTTCCAGAGTAATAATAAGAAATCAATTTTTAGTACCCAAGAAATCTTTTAGATATGCTTTATGTTTGTTTGTTTTTTTGCTTCAGAGTTCATACCTCTTTGTTTATGGCTCAATGTTCAAATAGGAATATCTTTAAAAATAATGGCTAACAGTCCCCTTCCTCTTCTTTCAGATATTTTTCCCATGAAGCATTATAAATAACCCCAATTATATTTTAAATATTAAGCATAACAATGATATGTATCTGGAATATAAACACAAATTGTTTGATTCAATGTTCTATTTTTAGTTAAGTCTTCTCCCTTTATATTTTGTTTTATTTGATAGAAAGATAACAGTGCATTCCTGTGCACAGATAGTCAAAACAAAACAAAACAAAACAAAACAAAACAAAACAAAAAAGTAGGGCACTAAGAACTCCAACTGGAAACTCACTTCTATGGTTCACGAGGCTTGTGTAGCACATAGACTATGATCATTAGATTCCCCCCTATGATAACATTTCCAAATTTTAATAACACTATTTGGTACCACTTTTTCTAAATAAAAAATACAGTAAATTAATAAAAGTAAATATTTCCCCAAACTATGATAAAAAGAAAAGCCTGACTTCAGTTATATGCATTTTAGGAACACAGTGACTCACAAGGCTAAGACACTGGGCTGACAATCAGCAGGCTTGCATTTAAGACCCTGTTGCTGTGCAGGATGGGGTAACTCCTGTCACATGGTTGAGCTCCTGCTTACCCAGCAATCTGAAAGTGGATGACTGCAAGTAGCTAAATGGGTACCAACTTAACAGAGTCATGAAAGGAGCCCCCAACTGGACATCCGCTGGGCAATGGTAATGTCACTGTTCATCCTTTCAACTTGGAAGAGTTTTGGCAGTCCCGACACAACTAGTAGTGTAGTACTATACTAGTAAAAGGGACACGGTGGCTCAGTGGCTAAGACACTGAACTTGTAGATCAAAAGGTTGGCAGTTCAGTGGTTCAAATCCCTAGTGCTGCATACTCTGGGACAAGTAACTCCTGTTACTTGTCCCAGCTTCTGCCAACCTAGCAGTTCAAAAGCACATAAAAAATGTAAGTAGAAAAATAGGGAGCACCTTTGGTGGGAAGGTAACAATGTTCCGTGCACCTTTGGCATTTAGTCATGCCGGCCACATGACCATGGAGACATCTTTTAACATCACTGGCTCTTCGGCTTAGAAACGGAGATGAGCACTGCCCCCTACAGTCGGGAACGACTAGCACATATGTGCAAGGGGAACCTTTACCTTTACCTTTCCTATACTAGTAACTATATGCATGGTGAAGCTTTTTCCCATTTTTCTCTACCAATTCATTGCTTTGTATTCTGCAAGCTTTAACTTCTATCCCAAACATGGTAGTGTTCAGCCCCCAAAAGCTGCCCATCTCTCATGTATAGACAGTATCCCTATACTGATTTACCTGGTAATACACTCCATTTCTAAGTAAACACAGACAAAACTATACTGCTAGAGACAACATAACTAGAGAATAAAACAGATAGTGTAAGTGCAACACAATATAGAGATGGTGTTTCTGTTTTTTTTTTTTTTTTGCTTTAATTTATATGCCGCCCTTCTTCGGAGACTCAGGGCGGCTTACAATGCGTTAAGCAATAGCCTTCATACTTTTGTATATTTATACAAAGTCAGCTTATTGCCCCCACAATCTGGGTCCTCATTTTACCTACCTTTGAAAGGATGGAAGGCTGAGTCAACCTTGAGCCTGGTGAGATTTGAACTTGCAGTAATTGCAAGCAGCAGATGTTAATAACAGTGCTTTAGTCCACTGTACTATCAGGCTCTTGAAGAAAATATGCTGTTATGAAAACTTAGCTTAGTTAGGATGAGGAACAAATTCAAAATTGGGTCTCTTTCTCCCTTTGGTTTAAAGAGAGGGAGAAACTTTGTGAGGCTATCAAGATTCTATATTATACCTTATAACAACAAACTAGATTTCCAGTACTGCTTCTGGTGTCTGTTTCTTGATCTGACCTACTAAAAATGCTGACATCAGTCTTGAAAGCCTCATTATTTTCAATTTGGAAAAATATCAAACCTTTGCTTTGATTATATAGATAGTGTCAGATCCTTGGAACATTCCATTGTCTGTCAAACAACTTGCTGAAGTATTGTTATAACATCAACATTAAATGGATATTCAAATAACAAACTTCCACACTGCCATCATACAACTAACAATTATCCCTGAAGTTTGGGCATATAAAAACCTTAGAAATTTTAAGTAAATAACAATCCTTCTAAAACTGAGTTGTCTCGCAGCACCTGATATGATGTATAAATATAAAAATGTAGAAGTTAAATAACTGGTTTTATGTGTATCTATAGCCTTAAACTAAGGATATACAAATGTTATATACATTTGTATATATGCTGTAGAAATTTCTAATTGTGCGCACACGTACACATATGAATAAGGTAATTTGGGGAAAATGTGATATTAGAAGATTAATAGAATTTAAGATTTCTTGAAAATGGTTTTTTCTCTTATGAAAAAATATTTCAAAACAGAGTGCAAAATTCATTCCGAGGAGAAAAAATAAATGCATTCCAAATATAACAGTGTTTGCAGCGTCTGCAAACAGTGTCTGCAAAGAAGCATTTTCTGGATATAGTAAATGTTTCAATACTTCATTTATTATTTTACCTATGCTGAATCTGATTATTCCGTCCTCTGGCTAACCTCCAAACCCAAAGCTAGAAGCTCAAGGGAAATTCTTATCTAGCGAACAGATGAGCTTTGAAGCAAATTTTGCACATGTAATTTAGCAGAAAACATTTATGTTCAAACTGTGCATTTCTGCTAAAATGCTTACTTAACTTATTTCTTTTAAAGTATAGAAGAATAGGTACTAAATTTAGCAGACAAAAAACTCTAATGATTTAAAACCAATTTTGTAAGATACATATTTTCTCATCTTCAGTTCACTCATAATTTCTCATCTTAATGGCTCCTTTTCAGATTTCAATGAGTTTTAAAAAGAAATATATTGGTTAATTTATCAAATATATCATATGTTGTGAATACTGAATAATGGAAAGGCAAACTACAAAAAAACTTAAAACTACAAAAACGTCCTGCATTATTTTAAAGTATTATACATGGCCAAAATTATTTAATTTGATTTTATTCTACTTTTAAATTTTGTACGTATGTGTTTTATTCTTTGGCTGTGCACCGCCCTGAGTCCTTCGGGAGCAGGGCGGTATAGAAATCAAATCAAATAAAAATAAAAATGTTTTCTTAGTTCTTTGTCTGGAAAAAGTTGAAAAAGGTGCCACTGATAAAATATATGAAATTGTGACATGACTACAAATAGCAGTTGAGGTCTCTGCAATTTTATAGTGCAGTTTTATCTTACAAAATCGTACAGAGCTTAGACAGAAGAAGAATGAGAACACTGATGAGGTAAGATTCAAGAAAGAAAATAAAGGTGTTTTTTTCTGATATCCAACTATATTATCCCTTTGTCTGCAGAAGCAGAATTATTGAACAAAAATGGAACATTTTAATATCCCCAACTGTATTTCATTAGCATTAACAATGCAGCTCTCAATTAATTTCAATAATTTGTAACCACCATTTAATGCACTCACTTGAATGTTTCATTATCTTGATACAGCTTACATTTGCATGTTTTTGAACATATATATGCTAATAACTTTAGTAACCATTATTCACATATTTTAAGAAGAGAACCTTTAGAATCCTATAGAATTTTTATTTACTAAACTGCTAATAAATATAAAAGGAAGGCCTTGGTTGCTACATATTATATGTTCTTTAGGCAACTGGTATGCTTGCAAAGGAAATACTAACCTAAAATTTAAAGTATAACTCTCCCTTTATTTCTCCTAATTATATTGCAAATTGCTTTTAAATGTGAGGATAATTAAAAAGCTGACTAGCTAGTGCAAATGCAATGTGGAGAAAGGAACTGCCATTCAGGGATGACAAGTTATGCCAAAGTGGCAAATCATCTCATATAAACAGCCACATAAAGCAATATTCCCAAATTGGATTCATCTACATTCTTCCTGCATTTTGTGTTTGAAGCTTTTTATCTTCCAATATAAGACTGATTCATCTATTAATTTTAAAAGACTTTTTTTTAAAAAAAAAAATCTTAATTTTCTGAAGATAAATGCTAACAATCCAAAAATAGCAAAACCCAGGCAAACAGCCCAGTATACCAAATGAATCATGAATGAGATCAAGCTGACTTGAGTGTCAGATCAAAAAGATAAATCAGTGGCATACTGCATAGGAAGTGTAGTCATATGCCAGGAAATCTGGAAATTAGCCAGCAGTCAAAAAATCAGGACAAGATAAGCTAGGAACTGTGTCCAAAGTTAAAAGAAGTCATACACTAATTTTGGTCAGCAAATTCAAGGCTGTATGAATTCCTTACACGCTACAGTATGGCAATATTTAAATGTGGTAGTCAAAAATTATTAAGCTTATTTTTAAGCCCGTGTTTTAAGCCCTCATCTATTTTATACAAGCCTGGAAAGAAGATGGAAAGGAAAGGAAGATGATTTGGTGTGACTGTGGTAAAGCCTATATTAGTCATAGTTTGAAGTTACTACATAGTAGAAGATCCAGTTCTTAAATGATTTATTCATTTTCTTATATCTCCATCTATATCTCTTACCAGGATTGACTTGCTGTCAAGAACAATGGATGAAGTCAACCCAGACTCTGATATAGACTGTTGTCCCAGATTTCTACTTTTCAGGAAATGAGAAGGCATTCTGAAAGCAAGTGCATATGCTTGATCCTTCTTATTTTTGATCTTACACTAAATCCATAGCCACTCACCTCACCTCCTTTTAAGTAAACATGAATAGGAATGTTATCACTACTAGTTTATTTTCCCTTAGTTATCATGGTTACCTGAATCTTACTTCTTTATTGGCTTGAGTATTAATTGTTGTTGAAACAAAATCAGAGTTTCAATAAAGCAAATGATGAATAACAAAGCATTTAGGAATAATTGTTTCCTTGAAAAAAAATACCTGCATCATGGTCACAACAATCTGAATAGTAGGAAAACACATCTGCCTTTCCTTGTCAAGTATTATTTAAAATCCAAACCATTTTAACATGAGAGATAGTTTGGCATAGTGGTAAAATGCTGGCCTTGAAATAAAAATCTAGTAATAGCAACATTTTAAGTATTACAGTAAATTATTAAATCAGCATCACCCCCAACATATATGTGAGACAGTTTAAAAACAGAAAGTGCTGGTCAGGAATTACATGTACTTGTAGCTATTACACATTTGTTTACACTACATTATGTACAAGTACATTGTACATTAACATTTGTTCAGGTTGCCTGGGAGGTGACCAGTTGCTGGGTCCATGCAGTGATTCTGGCTCTTTAAGAAAGATGGTGGGGCATCCCCATCCCCGCTCAAGAAACAGACTCTGGATCCAAAGCATTTTTATAATTATTAACCCATCTCAAATTTGCCTTTATTCAGGAAGTCTTTTGAGAAGGTGGTTAGACTATAGTTGCAGAGGATTATGCAGGAAGCTGATTTTTTTTACTCAGATTTGTGCTTAGTACAGAGAGGCATTGATGCACTTGCTGAAGACCTTTGAAGTGAAGCTGGGACAGAGGTGATGTATCCATCTTTTTAGACCTTGATCTCTTGGTGTCTTTTGAAGCCCTCAACTATGTTATCTTTGTGGACCAATTATAATATCTGACAATTGAAGGCACTGTATCATGGTAGGTTTTCTCCTGTATCGAAGTCAAGTTTCAGCTGATGTTGTCAGGGATAGAGGTACTTATTTGTGTGATGAGAGTTCTCCTCCCAATTTAACACGTACATCAATATCTACATTGCTGGTGAGGTCATCCATTGCTTCAAGGTCCAGTTATCAGTTATCAGATTGGGTCTACCAAATCTTCACTTCATATGTTCAAATCTCTCTTCTTTTTCATGACATTTTCAATATATGTTGATGTATAGTTTCTGTATCTTAGGTATTACCGTGCCAATGCAGTTATATACTGTCTGTAAAACATTTTGTAACATTTTTAAAGTTATAATTTGATATAAAATATATAGTTTTAGTCAATAATTCTTCCCATTGTTATTTAGTAACTGCTTCTTTTAAGTTTTGCATCCATTTTACCAGTTTTTTTGTTTTTTCTGTCTCTGTGTTATATAAAAATTTATACGTGGTGTTGGTTTTATAGTTTCAAGTTCCTTTTATTTCTTAATGTTCCCCTTTCTTCTTGATATGATTTTATCTTTCCATTGATTTATAAATATATCACCCATGGTGTATTGAAGCCTTCACTAAGTAGTTTTGCTGTGTTTTTAGCCTATTCATAGAATCTGTTTAAACCATATTTGCATACATAATTACGTTTTTCTTGCTATAGCTACTTCTTACATGAAGAAGCTAGAGCTGAACCTGTCAGACATACTATTATGTTTGTTCAATTTTATTCTATTATCAGACTTTGTCTAATAATATGTCTTTTTAAGTTCTTATCTTGATTTGTATTACTATGAAGTCCATTGGCTAAGTCAAGTCCTTCCAAAATTTCTATTTTGCTATTTGCAGATTTTCATCCCTTCTGCTATCCATGGTGGGCAGCTTGCTTTATGATACAATTTAAAGTATGAGAGGGCAAGGCTGCCTTTCTTTTTGGAATTTTGTAGGATTTTTTTTATTTGACTCTAAGTCATTTGCCTCTCCATTTGAATGTGGCACTAGGTTCTTGCTGTTGTTAAGATTCTCTCTGAAATTTGAATTGGTGTCATTTAAAATAAATAGTTAATTTGGATTTGTACACTCATTTTCTTAACAAAAATAATCTTATATTCTTCGACATTTAAAGGTTTCTCTTAATCTCTTGCATAAATTAACATAATTATTTTGATGTTTCTTGATTGTTAGGTGCAAACCAAGATATTCCAGTGAATGAACTGATAGACTGATTCTTCATGCAAAAAACAAGCAAACCCAAAAACCAAAAAAATCTTCATTAATTAAAAGTATTATAAATATTTTTGTTTTCTGAACATTGATATTATATCCAAAATATTATCCATAGTTATGAATTATTTACATTAACTGTTTTATTTTGTGATTCTATTATATTTAATACTACATTATCCACATAGTTTTTAAACTTATATTCCTCTCCACAAATTTTGAGACCAGTTATTTATCACCTTGAATTTTTTTCTGCCACTATTTCCAGCACAACGATAAACAGTAAAGGAGAGAATAGACATCCTTCTTTGTTCCCTTACTGATTTGAAAATATTCAGAGAAATTTTTATGCCATTAGTTATAATATTTGCTTTGTGCCATAGATACATGCTCTCTATATATGCTAGAAATTCCTCTCTGAGGTTCATTTCAGTTGGTACTATAGCATGAAGAGCTGCTGCAAATAGTTAAAGGCATTTTTCACATCCAACAAAATTTGTGCAGCTTCCTTCTTCTTTTTTTAAAAATATGTCTTCTATTTTGTTAGTTACCTACTTTTCTGTAGCCTAGATAATAGAGTGAAATGAATGAATTAAAAAGAAATGAAAACAATATAATACATCCTAAGACGGTATATGTATTGAATGTTCAATTGTCTGCCAGTTTGAACGAAGTCCAATAAGCTTGGAAAATATCAGAATGGGAAAAGGCTGGCTTGGAAAAGCATTGGTTCCCATTATCATTTCTTCAATTTCTAGTGAAAGTTACTGGGTGACCTTTAATTATGTGTATGTTTAACAAATAGTAGGTCCCATAATCATAATCATAACTGTAATCACCATAATAATAACACTTGTACACAGTTGTACACAGTTACTTGAGAAAAAGCAGGGTGAAGAATAAAGAAGTTTTATAAACCATAATCTTTGGCAATTAGTTCCAAAATCTCTTCCTATAACTATTTTTTATTATTTTTTAAAATAGCATTTTGTATTATAAGACTAAGCTCTAGTTATGAAAAATTTGTTTTATAAATATGTTCAAAATTAATGTATTTGTATGTTTCCCTGAAAACTGAATGCCTAACATTACCTTTGGTTACTTTTCACAATTTTTCATTTCTCATGGAAGAGAAATTAGCTTATTGCACTGATTGTCACCGTAGACGATATAACTCAATCTAATAAATATAAAATGTATGTATGTCCTTTATATTTTACTTATGTTTTACATTTGTCCTTAAGATTTGTTTGTATTAAAATGATAATTTGTTAATCATATTAAAAATAGATTCCTTTTCTTTCTTATAATATTCTCTTTCTTATAATATTGTCTTCTAGCATGAATGATCTGACTTGAGTTCTTGATTCCAGAATATTTTTTTTTCTCATTTATTTATTTTTTTCCTCGTTTTAGATTGGGAAAGTTTTGATATTGTATCTGGTTTAAAATTAAATGAAAGAATGAAAAATCTATATGGACTCCTACTTATGGAAGTCTCTTTATAGGAAGATGTGGGAATCAGGTGGCCATAGTACATGTATAGACCAGTTTAATTGGTTGGACACATGTATGGAGCTTGGCACCGAAATAATCTGAGTGGAAAAAGCGGGTTCATATGGATACTCTCTGAAGGGCCCTATTCGTTCTCTCTTTGTTCATAACATAGGCTGTGCCTGCATAGCAGAAACATCTCCTTGTAGAACATTCCTGAGGCTTGAGGTAATCTGATACCGGGAAGATGGGCCTCCCGGCTAGCAGCAAATATGATAACATAGCAGAGTTAAGTTTTGTTTTCACCTTAAGTATCGCTTTCCTAGAATTCACGTGATTTACTGTAATTGGTAGAATGTGAAACCTATATGGAGAATATATGGATGCTTTTCTATTTCATGTATGTAATATGAGATGTGTAGCCATAATAACACCTTCTGATGACGCTGTATTTTGATTACTAATAAAAGAGAGGTCTGGAGTCAGCTCGAGGCTCTCTCATCCCGAGAAACACTTGCCATGTGTCTTTTCTAAACTGGACCCCTCATGAGAAGCCCACCAGGATGAATGCAACATCTGGTGACCCCGACGTGATAACCCTCATGGCTATACGTCTCCCGGCACCCTCATACTCATTCGGCTGGAAGAAGCCTCTGCAAACCAGGGCCGGTCGTCTGCGGACGAAGCACCCTCCCATAAATCGTGAGTATGAGGGCAGAATTCTCTAAGCCTCAGGTCGCGTACATCCACAAACTTAGGGAATTGGCCAAGTACCCCGACGTGATAACCCTTGAGGCTATACGTCTCTTGGAACTCCTGCTCTCACCACCTGGAATGAGGCTGCGCACCCGATTTCACCTGAAACACGACGATAATCTTTTGTGAGAATGGAGGCAGGTCTTTCCAAGCTACAGACGAAGCATCTGAAGAGCTTGGTGAGATATCCAAGACTAATATTATTGTTTTAAAAAGATAACAGGAAAGTCCTGCCTGTGAAAGAAATTGATTTACCTTCTAAAATACACTTGACAACATAATCCGGCTTATCCGGAAAAGGGCTCTTTAAAAGTGAAAACGTGGAGACAGATGGGAACATGCCTCCATGAACCTCCCCAGCCCTGAAAAAATTCTTGCACTCTGGAGATTAGTTATAGAGTGTTTAATGATGTATTAAAAAAAAGCCTTCAGGACACTGTTAATGGTTCCTTTTCAGACTTTGTTGAAAGACTGAAAGTTGCGCTCTCACATTAAATCACCCACGCAGACGCATGGCATGAAATTAAACATCAGCTCCTTCTGAAGGAGTCAGTTACACCCCCACTAAACAAATTTAAAGAAACAGTTAGAAAAAAGGAGGGGGTGGAATATAGAAGAAATTCCTGAAATGCCTTCTGTCTGCTGCACGTTCCTTATCTATATGTAGGGAATAAACTATTGCAATCTCTTTCTGCTCCGGCCTTTAAAGTTACCCAAAGTTAAATTTGCAACAATTACTGGGTACTATTAATTGGGACTGCTCATATTTTTCTTTACCTATGCATTTACTTAGTCCATTATTTGAGTTATTGACTAAAGGAAAAAAAGCCAGGAGATTTAATTAACATCTTGAGTATTCAGTTTGTGGATTGGATCCCTCATAGAAATTGTCAGTTTGTTAATATTTCCTACTAGTAAGCTACCCAAAGGAGTATTGGCTGTTTTAAAACAGCAAAAAGTATATTGTATTAAATGGCTTTATTTGTCTCATTACCATCTAAAATGTTTTAATAAATATTATTCTTTCTATCTCAAAATCTGACTTTCACTTTTATCTTCAGAATAATTCATCTCTTCAGTGTGCTCTAACTGACTATGTAGGCTGTATTTCATATCACTTGCCTAAAGATCCTAGGTTTATTTGCTTAATGACTTTCTCCAGAGGAGCCATTGCTTACAAGGATACTCATGACGACATCTGGAAAGAATCTTACACTAATTGTCTGCGGCTATTTTAGCTTTCACACTTTTTCTCAACAACCTTTTAATCTGATCTCTGACTCTCAGTATGTTTGACAGGCTGAAACAACTTGAAGTGATTTCTGTTAAAAATATTTTGTTGATATGCATCTATAATGATAGTGTGTGGAATTAAATGTGGTTGAAATAATTTTAATTATGATATGCTTGGCTGGCCAGCAAAAATTGACTGGGCTTGAACTTGAAACTGTGGAGAGCCGGGCAGTGGTTATGGGCCCAAATATCACTTTTTGTGATTATGACTGCTGCCTGTGTTTTCCGCGGTTTTGGGGATAAGCTAGTTCATTGAAATAAATTGAATGACTGATGTGCATAGAGGACGTATTATACAAAAGGTCTGATTGCAGTACAGATGTGAATGGGTGTGTATTGGATTGCATGAAATGTAATTTTGTGTATAAGCACTTTTTTTCTTTTCTCTTCCTGCCTTCCAAGGAGGAGGGAGGCTTGTCTGTTTTTTTAAAAAAATTCCTTTCCCTCACCCCCTCCTTTTTTTTCCCTGGGAGATGAGAGGCACGAAAAAAAGGGGGGGGCTACGGTTTCTTTGTTCCTTTAACCATTTTTTTTCTCTCAGAGAACCAGCCAGAGAAAGGTGGGGTAAAGGGTGATATCTGATACCTGCCTTTGCAGTTTCAGAGCATTGACTCAAAATACCTCATTTAGATTGTTTGTTTTATTTTTGAAACTGTTTTTCTTACTCCTTAATGTTTTTATGTCTGTGTGCATTCTGCATACTTAACAGATGGCACGTTTGTTGTTTGTATGTTTGTTTGTTGTTTATTTGTTTGTTTGTCTGTCAGCAGCATAAGTTGCTGCCTTTTTAGGAATTATCACAGAGATAAGTTAGAGATTACAATATGTAGACAGAGAGATAAAATACTTAGGACATTTAATTAATGAAACAAGTAACACCTGAAGAGTTGAGGAAATTTTTAGGATTGACTGGATATTGTAGACTGTGAATAGATAATTGTGCTATTTTGTATGAAGACTAGTATGCAAAGAACCCAGAAGTGGGGGGGGGGGGAGAGTTAGTAAGAAAAGCAGAAAGTTGACTTTTGGAAGTATGCTTGTTTACAAGGAGTTTTAGAAGGAAGTATCAGAAATTGGTGCTGAAAAGGGGTTGAATTGTTTATAGATGGGAAGACGTAAGAGAAGAAGTTGGTTTGCACAGACTTGGGCTGGCTAGGAAGTCAGAATAGCAGAGGGAGAAGGATTTGAATGTTTAGTGTTATAAGGAGATTTGTTTATTGGAAGGTTATAGATGTTGTGGGTGGCGGAGACAGAGATTGGAAGAGGGAAATGACAAAGCTGCAACTGCGCTCATGGTTATATCTTCCATCACACCATGGGACAGTCATGCCTATTTTCATCAAAATAAAAAACATTAGCGAAACAATTTGGTCTCACAGCAGCCAAAGTGACTGCCATCATACAACAATGTCCTACCTGTAGTCAACAAGCTCATTCTATCCCTATGGGTGTAAACCCTAGAGGTCTCAAAGCTTGTGAAATTTGGCAAATGGATGTAACTCAGTATCCATCCTTTGCCCCATGGAAATATTTGCATGTTTCCTTGGATACTTATTCAGGATTTATTAATGGCATTCCCAAAAAGGGGGGAAGCAACCAAACATGTAATAAATCATTGTATTCGGACTTCTGCATCGATGGGACGCCCAATTGAACTTAATGGACCTGCGTACACCAGTACTGCCTTTGCAGACTTTTGTAACAAGTGGTCCATCACACACAAATTTGGCTTATAAATTGAAAGAGGAAAAATGCCTCGGCCTCCCAACCATGCAAAACAAACTCAATCTTTCCTTATATACTTTGAACTTCCTTAACCTGACTGGACAGCCTCCCACATCGGCTGTGACCTGTCATTTTTCTGCTTCTCCATCAGCTACCCTAAAACCAAAGGTCTATTTCCACCAACTACCTGATCCTGCATGGAGAGGGCCTGCTGACCTTATTACCTGGGGCCGTGGATACGCTGCTGTCCAGGACAATGATCGCATCATTTGGATCCCCAGAATACACGTAAGACCATTTCATTTACAACAAAAAGAAGGAGAAACCCCTGGTGCTGAGATTTAAGAAGAAAAACACCTTGCTGAGTCCTACCAGCAACAGACTGTCAACGCACGGTGGTGATCAGTTGGTCCCCTGCGCACAGCGGAAGATTCATCAGGAGGAAACTACCTTCACATTGTACATATACATTTTATTAGCTTTAATATAACACTTTCTTACACATACTAATGTTAGTAGAAGTTTAGGAGTGCGTAATTGTTTTTCTAATTTTGCTAGTAATTTTGTTTCATGATTTGTTTATGGCCTTGGATATTGTTAGCTTTGGGACTCTCAAGTGACCATGTAAGGAACATCAAATCCCCACATACATACACTTCAAGTCAAGTATGCTCCCGCCACAAACACATTGTCTATGCACAAGGTCTTTACTTTCTACCTAAATCTACTCCACCACCTAAAGTTTCCCATATTGACATTTCCAGCTGAGGGGGGAGTGAATAAGGACAATGGGCCTCTGTAACAATTGCATAAAGGAGATTATATATCACGGATTCTGGAATTAAGTCACGATCTTGCATCTATTGCCCCTACATCTCATGATCCTTCATGTCAGCAGCCTCTACATTCAATTATGATGGGACAGTAATAAAAGACATTCAAATAGCTGCTAATCAGACAAACTCCACTACTCCTATTTCTCAAACCACACCCACCACTGACACTGGGTGGCTCATTAAAAACTCAGATATCCAGAGGCATCTTGCCCAATCTTGGGTGGCAATGAACTATCGGGATCTTCATTTATTATTTAACTGGACAGTACATATGTTCAACGAGACTATCAAGGTGCTGAAGCTGATGAACAAAGAACTGGCTGAAATCAGGGAGGTGGTCTTACAAAACCGATATGCCTTAGCTAAAGGAGGCATTTATGTCCTCATACACTCACATTGTTGTACCGATGAATATTGTATCTATAATCATACTGCTTGTTTTGCTTCGTTGCTGTATCCTATGTCTCCCCTCCCTTCTGCAAATATGCAAAGGTTTTATTCCCTCCAATAGGAAGGACGTCCTGATAAGTGAAACCAAAGCCCTTCTGGAACTGGAGGAACAAATCAGGTGTGGTCAGAGAAGGTGCTCGGGACTTACAGGATAAGGCTTCCAGAATAACTCAGAAGTTACAAACTCCTGACATGTGGTTTTCTTGGGTGCCTGGATCCGGATGGATTTACAATTTGTGTGAGCGATTTGTGGAAATGTATAACTGGAATACAACTCAGAAACTTGATGGCCTACCTCACTTGACATCTCCTGGCCACTTTTCCACTAACTTTGTTCACCGTAATAAAAGGATGGGTGAGCTAAAAACATTTGCAGAAACCAGATTGCTGAAGAACATATTGTCTACTGTACTCATGATCATTGCTTTGCTTATTTCTGTATGTTGTAGTATCCAATGTATTCCTGCTTTGTTTGCTATGATGACAAACATATTTGCCAAACGTAAAGAGAACATCATAATAACAACACAGCTGAACCCTGTTGCAAAAAAACAAAAACAGAGGAGATGTGGGAATCAGGTGGCCATAGTACATGTATAGACCAGTTTAATTGGTTGGACACATGTATGGAGCTTGGCACCGAAATAATCTGAGTGGAAAAAGCGGGTTCATATGGATACTCTCTGAAGGGCCCTCTTCGTTCTCTCTTTGTTCATAACATAGGCTGTGCCTGCATAGCAGAGACATCTCCTTGTAGAACATTCCTGAGGCTTGAGGTAATCTGATACCGGGAAGATGGGCCTCCCGGCTAGCAGCAAATATGATAATATAGCAGAGTTAAGTTTTGTTTTCACCTTAAGTATCGCTTTCCTAGAATTCACGTGATTTACTGTAATTGGTAGAATGTGAAACCTATATGGAGAATATATGGATGCTTTTCTATTTCATGTATGTAATATGAGATGTGTAGCCATAATAACGCCTTCTGATGATGCTGTATTTTGATTACTAATAAAAGAGAGGTCTGGAGTCAGCTCGAGGCTCTCTCATCCCGAGAAACACTTGCCATGTGTCTTTTCTAAACTGGACCCCTCATGAGAAGCCCACCAGGATGAATGCAACAGGAAGATGCAATTTACACCTGTCCTGTTAACAGTTAGCATGAAGAAAATACATTTCTGTACTATCATGTTCTTTATATGCCAAATTTTAACCTGTTTTATTTAGTGGTTTTATCTATTTTATTTAGTGGTTTTATTTATCTCCAGAACGTCCTTGGCTTATAAGTCTGATACATTGGCAGGAAAGATCTAAAAGTCGGGGAATGTATTTGAACTTCCTGCCAACACTCTCTCTCCATTGCGATGGATAAGAAGTCTATATACTGGCATAGGAACTTGAAATCATTAATGTTTAATCTCCTTCTGTTCCTTAATTAAATCACTAAGCAACACTGTATGACATTAGTTGGCCATTAAAAAGACTGAAATTTTGAATGTCCTTAAAAAGATGTACTGTGTAATCAACCTAAATTTAGGGTCATATGTAGAGGTTATTATTTGTTTTAATTTGAAAATTCATTTGAAAATCACTCTATTTTGCCTGGATCTTTTTTTCTAAGATAGTGATACTTTAGAGCAGTGGTGAGTTGCTCCCGGTTCAGGCTGGTTCGGGCGAGCCGGTAGTAGTGATGATGTGATGTCACTGAACCGGTTCTCTTTGACTGGGAGCTGGGCCCTCCCGCCTGCCCCCACGTTAATCTGACCTTTATTTCTTGTTTTTTAGCCAAGCTGATAGGTGTGGCAGAGTGGATTGCCGCACCTCAGCTGGGCAGAAGCCTAATGTGCATGGCGATTGTGCATAAAGCACGTGCACGAAGAGAACCGGTGGTAACACCGGTTGGAACTCACCACTGCTTTAGAAAATTTTCAAACTCATAATTTCTATGCAGCTATTTAGTATAGTTCTTCAATGTTGAATTAATATGATACTTCAGAAGGTGAAGGGGGGTATTTGAAGAATTCTCAAGAAAATGAAGGGGGCTAGAATATATATTTTGTACATTTTTTAAAAATAACATCCAAGATAAACAGCTTTATAAGATTAACATACTTTGACTGGCTCTAAGTTTGCATTTTGTACTCTGGAACTCAAGATGATTTCAAAAGTGAGGAGCTATCAGATAAATAGGTATTATCTAGTTTTCCAGTGTCCTGATGTTCTTGCAGTTGACCTCAGAGACAGAGTGAGATATTTTTAGTGTATTTCTTGATAGCTTACAGGCAACTTAATACAAACTAACTGTACTGTATTATATTTGAACCTGGCAAACTGATCCTTCACTAATATGTCATGGAATCCAAGAAAGCTGGACAAATATTTGATTAGTCCTTTTTGATGAAATTCCAACAGAACCAGTTCCTGATCATCCCTGAACTAGGTTGCTGATTGGTTCTTTGCATGGGTAGATTTCTAATTGGTCTAGTTTGAAGTACCGCATTTCATGGCTTGTCTTTGAGCCAGAAATCTGTGATGAGTTCTTGCTGATGAAGACACTTTTTGATTAGTTAAGACCAGTATATTCTTGGTGTGGCATGAAGCTGGGAACCATAATTTATTGATTTTCAAACTGTTCTTTTTGTTGAATTTTTGAAATGCTTATAGATCTCAATAGTTTGTCTATGTAGTCACACATGGTAATGGCTTTTAGGTTATTTCTCTACTAGTATTCCAATAAGGTCTGTGAGATTTCAATGTAAGGTATAAACACATTTCCTGTTAGAAATGGTTTGTCTTTCTATGTATTTTTATTATTGCTAGATTACATATGCACCTGATCCCATTATCTTGTAGACCATTACAAATTCTAGAATAGTATATTTCAAAAGAGTTATTGGTGAAATATAAGTAACCTTGCAATTCAAAAATATCAGATTTCAAATACAACTTTTTAAGATTCCAAATCTACTTACAAATCTTTTCTTTACTTAGATCATGGTTGTGGACGCAAGGGGGAGGGGAGACAACACGAACCCTATCTCCTTTGCACTTCCATTGTGACGTTGTATGCATGTTCTAAATGGAAAAACTTGCATTCGGATCTTTCAACATGTCAGACCTTTCAAGGCAGGCCAAACCAAGAAAAAGATATTGCAGGAACTCCTGCAACTTGATTTTATCATTGTAGGTGTAATAAAAGAAGCTTGGAAACTTGTAGAGTTTTTCTCTCACCCACCTAAACTGGTAATATAGAATGAAGGCTTGATTATTTTGACCAGGATGTTTACTGTCTGTTATCTGCTTATAGCTTCTCCATTCCTTTGCTAGATTATCTCTGCCTTTCTCTAAACCACATTTTTGTCATTTTAATGAAACTTCTGTACATACCCATGACCTTGATGTCAAGGAGGTCCTTTCTAGTGTTTTGCAACAGCACACGTCAAGGTCAATACATCCTTATCTTACCATCTTTTCAATATCCATCTCAGTTTCTTTTCTTTTCCCAGATGCTAAATCAGAACCACAGAAAATCTCTATCTCCAAACTTTTTGGAAGCAAGTTTTATAATTAACTAATTGCCTTTTTCTTATAACTTCACAATTAAAACATGATTTCTATGGTAGTTTGCCTTAAAAGGTCACTGTGATAATTACATCTCAAAATTACAATTAAAAGATTTCTCCCCCATAGAAATTAGGTCTGCAGTAGGCTTGACTAGTTTTGAGGACTTTTAAAATTATAGTTATTATGTTGTGGCTGTGTTCAGAATTAACCAATTACATTCAAACTTATTGTAAATCATATCAGTATACATCAACCATCAATTAAACTGACTGATCAAGGCTATGTAAAGCTCAGCTACTGTAGTAGGATTTCTCTTACATTTACTCAGCAAAAGCCATAGTCTGCAAAGAGCTTACAAAGCATCAAAGGGATCTCATTGTTGGAAAGCATTATTCAGGATAAGGGTTCAAAACAATTTCGAAGGCATTGGATATACCATGGAATACAGTAAAGACAGTCATCAAGACATGGAGAAAAAATGGCACAACAGTGACATTGCCGAGAACTGGATGTTCCTCTAAAATTGATGAAAATACAAAAAGAGAACTGGTCCAGAGACTGCCAAGATGCCTATAGCAACATTAAAGGAGCTGCAGGAATTTCTGTCAAAGTACTAGTTGTATACTATATGGGATGACAATCTTTCATATTCTTCATATGTCTGGGGTGTGAGGTAGGATTCTTACAACATCCAAGCCAAGTAACATTTTGCAAAAAACCTACATCAAGTCTGACAAAAACATTGGAAAAAATGTGCTATGGTCTGATGAGACCAAGGGTGAACCTTTTGGACACAATTCCCAAAAGTATGTTTGGCACAAAACAAAAATGTGCATTACCAAAAGTACACTATATCCACAGTGAAGTATGGTGGTGATAGTATTATGCTTTGTGGTTGCTTTTCTTCAGCTAGAACTGCTGTTTTAATCAGAGTGGAGGGAATGATCAACAGTTCCAAATATTAATTAATTTTGCACAATCTTCAGGCCTTTGTTAATCTGATGAAGATGAAGAGAAATTTCACTTTTCAATACAATAACGACCCAATCAAAGAAAAGAATGACTTCACCAGAAGAAGACCAAAATTTTGGAATGGTCTAGGCAAGTAATGGCAAACCTTATCGGCATCGAATGCCGAAACAGGACCACGCACGTTTACATACCAGAAACTGGAAGAGCCGCCACCAGGTGTGATGCATGTGCTGGGCGGTTGCTCTTCCGGTTTCTGGCCACCTGGGCTTCCCATTTCTGGCGTGCATGTACGTGCGAACACCAGCTGGCCAGTGTGCATATACGTGCCAGAAACCAGAAGTGCAGCTGCCTGGTGCGCATGTGCATGCTGAGAAGATGATCTTCTGCTTTCTTGCATGCACATGTGCACTGACCAGCTGGTCTTTGCACTTGCATGTGCACCAGAAACTGGAAGACCAGCTGGCCGGTGTGCATGCATGCACTGGAAACCGGAAAAGCAGATACCTGGCACACGCATGCGCACTGGGCAGCTGCTCTTCTGGTTTCTGGTGCTCCTGTGCATGTGAAGACCATCTGGCCAGCGTGCCGGAATCTGGAAGAGCAACAGGCGACGACTCACGTGTCTAGAGAGATGTGTCTGCCACTTCCGGCACACGTGTCATAGGTTCGTCATTACGGGTCTAGGCAGAACCAGGATGCAAATCCAATTGCAAATCTATAAGGTAACCTGTAGAAAGCTGTGGAGAGGACATGCCCTTGCAATCTAACAGATTTGGAGTGCTTTTGCAAGGAAGAGTGGGCAAGGATTCACAAGGCAAGATGTGCCATACTCATAAGCTTCTTCACCAAAAGATTGAATGCCATCATAAAATCAAAAGATCTTTGACAAAATATTAGTTTAAGGGTTATGCAACCATGTTATTGTACACTTTTTATTGTTATTTTCCCCCTAAAAGATTTCAGTTTGTTTTTCAATTAAATTGTACAGCTGATGTTATATTAACAGTATAAAAAATTCTAAAGTAAGTTATCTTGGTCTGTTTTTTTTTTTTTAACATTTCAAAAACCTGGCATTTTAACAGGAGTATGTAGACTTTTTATATCCACTGAATGGAGCTTTTAGATTTAAAAGCTAGCACTTAGAAATATACCTGACAAATCAATGCAGAGCTTTCAGCACTGGTATTATGTGCGAAGCTGAATAAATAAATCTAATAAATAGACTGCAGGTTCTAAGTTGCCTTTAAAGAGCCCCCTAAGAAAGTATATTGTGGTAATGTAATTGGCTGTAAAAATCATTGTTGCTGCTGTTACTTTGTTGTCTTCCTATTGAAGTGGAAGCAAGCTAGCAAACTTACTGATTATGGTAAATAGGCCACTTTCTGAGTGAGAAAACCTGGACTGTTAACACCTTATTCTTTAGAAAAACAGCCAGGATGTATACATGTCTTCCTAACACTTACAGTAAATTCTTCCATCCAAATTTCAAGATTGGTTACCCCATCAATATTATTTGTAGAAATGCAAGTCCCCAAAATGGCAGCATCTTGCCTGAAGTGTAGCATGCAGGCATAACTAAACAAATTAAAAGGTATGTGTGTTGAGAGCATCTAACATAAAACTGAGAAGTAGAACGTAATCATTTGAATTATTTCTCACAATGGTAGGTGAATATAATAGTGTTCATATTTACTTAGTAGTAAATTATATATCAATTTTAAAATATATTCAGAATGCATTTAACATTTGTTTGTAAAGAAATAAACATTCCTAGTTAACTTCAAACATATTCATCTTCAGTCCCTTAATGCTATTTTAAAATTGGGACAGTTGAAAAGGTATTTGCATACATCACTACATTTCCAATTAACATATAAATGACAACTGAAAGAAACAGGGGTTCAACGCTTTAGTTTAAAAAAGTGTTGGTTTTAGAAGCTTTTTATCAGATGTGAGACTTTACTTTGAAAATATGTACCCATCATCAGTCTGATGATATGAACAGCAAATAAGCCTGCAATTCTTTCAGGTTGAAATAGCTTTCTTAAAAAAAAAATGCACAGCAGGAATCCTTTCCCAAGACTAAAATAAATGACAAAGTAAAAGACCAGTCTTCCATAGGCATTTAATGAAGACATGCTTCAAGGGATTTTCTGTAGTAGAGATCATTTTACACCCCAGGACAAAAGAAAAACAGTACAGCTTTGCAGTCAGAAGCTGCAATCAAAGGAGAATGAAGAAAATAACAAAAACATATCGCTTGTTAAATCACTTACAATGGCTTTCCTTTGGATTCACAAATCAAAGTTATAGATAGTCCTTCTTCTGGCCACAGTGTGGAAGGTATTATTTTAACTGAAGGAATATCTGGAAAAATAATATTTATAAAATCAGATTAAAATTGTATATACATTGTACTGTGCAAATTATGAAAGCAACATCAAAATTCACTTCCTTAGAAGTGAATTAATTAACCTTAGAATTAGTTAACCTTAGAATTTATTCAAGCTACGATTCTGAATTCAGGTGGTTGTATGAATCTGTACACTGTACATTTTTAGCATTGAATAGCACAGAATGGCTATATGGGATTTAGATGCCATTACAATACGACAGTAAGATATGCAGAGAAAAATATGGTCTAAAGTAGATTTTACAGAATATCTTACATTCACAAGGCAGGGAGCGATGCAACAGTAAATTTGACCTGATGACAAGTAGGAACATTTGGAAAATTGTACATGAACAGTCCTAGCCTTGTTATGTCAGTTAGAATTATTTCCTGCATCATCTCTCTTCCTATGGAAATTTTGCTGTTTGGTTGGACTTTCATTAGTGCATTGTACATGAAATTTCAAAACCACAAATAACAAATATAACATATAGATTAATTGCAGCACTATCTAAAAACTTATCATTGTTCTTTTGATTTTGTATTTGATTTTCATTTTTTAAAAATTAGGGATACTTTTTTCACAGCTTCTGAATACTTTCATATGGAAGCACAGCTTTCGTTAGTTCTTTGCACTAATGATTGTAGTAAAATCCACTTCTTGCAATGACCTTGCTTTGACCTGTTTACCAGCTAAAGTACAAAAAACAATATTTAATTAGCCCATCAGTTTATGTTCTTGTACACATGACTGGCTTTATTAGAGAAATCTATAACCAAAATGCCTAATGCCAGTCACTCAGTAATATCTGCTCCATCCATTCCTAGTAGCCCTTTCATGCATATTTTATTCATGCCTGAAAAGGGCTTGATGCTTGAACATAGCACTTGCATTTTAATTATGTAAAGGCTTGGCAGTGGAAAATGGTGAAATCTTAGATTAGAATCTAAGAGAATATACTGAAAATATTCTTTTTCAGTAGGCTAATAGTGCTCAGTACATTTTTGAGAATATGAAAAGAGTTAAGAGAAATTGTTCATCAAATGCAAACATATTAAATAAACAATTTGTAAAGAAATTTAGATGAATTGTATTTTTGTTATGCAGCGTGGAAAAAGAATGAAACCTATGCAGAAGCAAGGCATCCAACACTACATTCATATCTTCTTATCTTTTCTTTCTTAATCTATATCTGACACCATCACAGATTATATGGATTTTCTATAGAAGGCCTAACAGGATTGGCTTTGCGTTAGGCAAAATATGATAAAGTCCTAAACTTCAGGGAATGGGAGAAAAATATCTAATCATTCTTATCTTTCTGAGTGGATAACTTTATGTTGATAGTTGAACTAGATGAATGGCCTGTTAATCAAATCATGTTATACAAATGCATTGCAAACAATACCCTTAAGTGTTCAAACAATTTAAGATGCTACATGTATTCTGTACTTGTAGTGTGGTGCTCATAAGAATGACATGCTGCTATTTTGGTGATTTGGTGACAAGCTGCATTGGAGAATTTATTTCAGAAGGTAATTAACGTGACTCAGGAAAAGCAGTCTTAGGAACAGTGTGATGAGGTACATCAATATTCGCAGTTGTGTCTATCAGGCTGAAGGGACACTAAAACACTATTCATTTTTAGTGATCATATTTGTCAACATACTCTGTAACCTCATGAGAAATGGTAGTTGTAGAGATTATTCACATAGCTTCTATACCATAAGGGGAACCATACACTGTCTTGAAATTGTTCAATTAATTTGAGATCTAGCAGTAGTTTAGTCATGACAAAAAGATATATAAGGCTAATAAAAATGCAGCAAATATACATATTTTAATTTCTCAAAATAAAGTATCTGTACAAGTAAATTTGCATTATAATTAAAACAATGATGAAATGTAGTTATTTACATAAAGTTATTTACACATAGTGTTCAAAACCAAAGTATGTAACAGGTGAATAATAAACTATATGAAATGAATGCAACCAGCATTCTAATCCAGAATCAATTTACTTGGAATAGTTATAACTGTGGTAGGATGTAGTCATATGATAAATGACTTAAACCAAATAAGTGAATGGTCCTGGAAAAATGAAGAAAGAATACTGAAAGATGGAAGAATAACCCACACACTACAATTATACATTTTTTTTTTAAAAATCTTGTTTTCTGCATTTTCAACTTCACACAAAAACCTTGCTTATTATTAAACAGTGTGAGGGCCATTATAAAAACTAAATTTAGTTCTTAGAAATAATATGAATTGGTGAATTAAATTAGATACTTTCAAAAAGGTAATATCTTTAATCCCTTTGTTATCAGCTTTCCAAATATTAACTTGAATGCTGAAAATGGTTAACTATATTTCTGCTTTCTCTCCTATGCAGCCCTTGGGTATGAAAGCTTAGATCTATAGACATCGAGAAAGTGTAGTTGTGTTAGAGACAAAGAGAGAGAAGGAAGAAAAGGGAGATTTTGTTATATATGATCTGAAAGATCTCCCCAAGCTTTCAAAAGCTGTGGGAGGAGAAGTGTTGAAAAAGAATAACTGAGTTTAATTGGATGTATTCTGAAGAATTGCAACATAAATGTCCTTAAAAGTTCACACAGAGATCTATCTTTTTCTGTGGAATTTAAGTAAACTAAATAAACTAACACCCTAAAATAGTTTATATACATAGAGCAGTTCAGAAAAGCCTTGGGAGTTAAGATTTGGTCACCAGGATGCCTAATAATTTAATGAATTACAGTGATCTAATAATTGAATTGATTATTGTCTTGTATTTGATTTCATGTATATTTTTGTGATAATTATGACATATTAGTATGAGCCATTTTGGAGTATGCAGGTAATAAGGTAATAAGATATAACAAATAAAAGATAGCTGGATTATATAATAGATGATAGCTGGATTATAGATAGATAGATGATAGATAAGATAGATAGATAAAGGTAAAGGTTGCCCTCACACATACAGTATGTGCTAGTCATTCCCGATTCTAGGGGACAGTGCTCATCTCTGTTTTAAAGTGAAAGAGCCAGTGCTGTCCGAAGACATCTCTGTGTCATTTGACCGGCATGACTAAACTCCAAAGGCGCACAGAATGCTGTTACTGTCCCACCACAGGTGTTCCCTATTTTTCTACTTGCATTTCTTATGTGCTTTCTAACTGCTAGGTTGGCAGAAGCTGGGACAAGTAATGGGAGCTTACTCTGTTGCGTGGCACTAGGGATTCAAATCGCTGAACTGTCAACCTTTCGATTGACAAGCTCAGCGTCTTAGCCACTGAGCTACCACATCCCTTTATAGATATATAGATAGACAGATTATTTACATACTTTTCCTGTAAATTTTTTTCTCTGATTTTAGAATCTTAGATATGCATATTTTGCATATTTCTTAAAAGTAGCAAATGTGTGAGGATATAACTTTTGATCAAAAGCTACTAAAATAGTAATTTTCATTAATATACATTTAACATCATGCAGAATAGTTTAATCGCATTATGATGTCCTTTCTACCAACCCTACTGAGCTAGATAATTGGTCAGAGTTCTTAAAAATTTAGACCCAAACACTTGGAGAGCAATTACTTCATGTAAAAAAATTCTTGATAAATTACATGAGTACATCCATGTAATTTATCAGCTTATCAAAAGAATACATATCTGAAAAACAAAATAAGCTAACTACTGAATCTTTGAAAATGGCACTATGTCTGAATATTTAGCTAATGTGGCTAATTACCATTTACAGATATATTCTAGGAATTTATTTAAATTAATTCTAAAGGTTCTGAAAAATGAGTTACAAAGATTGTTATTAAATCATCTCACCAGCAAAGATGAATAAAGTTTACCCTGTGTAGGATGCTATGAAATCTTGAGAGTAAATGCTGTCCTATGGAATGGGAGATAACATCTGCTAAATTGTTTCCCAAACATGCTATATGTAAGATGAGAGTTAGCTTAGGCCTTTGGTCATTCTAGGTATAAATATTGCAGGCTTTTTCATAATGCTATAAAAATGCAGACCAAACTTAGGCTATTTGATGGACTCAACTCAAGTAGTTAAATGGAGACATCAGGAGACAAAATAATCATCTATTTAATTCATTTAAATTTATTGCATGGAAATATGGAAAAATATCTCACTAGAACTCCATATGATTTTGGGAGCATAGTTTGGTTTGGTTCCAAACCATGGTCCTGTTGTTAGATTTCCTTAAAAACTACTTTGCAATTTTTATAGTTATACATATCTATAAAGAACTATAATTCTGATTTATGGCTTGTGTTTATTAGTCTGATGTTTCATCTAATAAAAATTATGCTTCTTTTCTCCAAATTAAGTTTAAACAGTAAGGACTAGGTGGATTATGTAATAAACTGAAACATTTCTTTCTCTTTCAAAAAAAAAAAAAAAAAGCCACACTTTTAACACCTGCAACTCACTTAAGAAAGTAAATGTTTCAGGCAGAGCATACTAATGCAGCAAGTGCTTGTGACTAAGATTTTAAAAATAATTTTCACAGCATTTCATATCCAAGAGTGCACCTGCTGTAGTCTTGCCTTGCTAAACTCATTGGCAATATATTTACATTCCTATTTAATTTTTTGCAGACTCTCAGCAATTCTTCTCTGTATGTATCTCAGAGCGATTAGTATGTTTTTTTCCGCAGTGTTTTATTCAAGAACCAAACTGAAAATAATTTTATAGTTTTATGATATAACAATTTATGCATATTTAAAGTGTTAATATAGTTCAGTCTTTCCACCAAAAGAAATGTTTCTGAACCACAACTCCATAATACATTTGGAAAATAATAAGAGCAATAAATATTTTTAATCGCCTGATAGTAACATTATAGAATCAGTCTTATTTTTCCCTGGTTTCTTTCTTAATTTTCTGAACAGTATTAAAAAAAAATACAATGTATGATATTCAAAGATCAAAGATCAGCACAGAATTAATTATATATTATACATAAAATGCTTTCAATAGAAAATAATATACTTTAATTTTTGAGATTTGTATGAAATAAACCTGTAAAATTGATATTATTTTGGTTATAAGATGAAAGCCATACAGAGTTGCAACTGAGAGAAAATAAAGAAGAGAAAGTATTGCAGAGACAATAAAGAACTACTAGGTATTGCACTTTTAATGGGAAATCTATATTCTGAAATAAGTATTATTTTTGCAAAGATTATCACAATAGTTATTCGGCAATCTTTATTAGCCAACACTAGGTATTTTTATGTTATTTACTTTTCTATGTGGTAATATACCCTGTTACGAAAGTTACCTTAATATTAGCTTTAATTTAAGGTCTATATCTTAAGAAATTTGAATATAGCAATGAATTCATTAGTTATGCTTAAAAAAAATCCAACATTTTTTTTAAAAAAATAAATCACATTTATGCCTTCAATATTTTATAGTATGTTTCAAGTCACTGATTCCTTTTAAATTATTTCATTACAGTTATATCATTATGCTTAATTAAAAACACCAGTATAATATATACAGCAAAGAAGAAATTTGGGTTCATTCTAGTTCATGCATCGTGCTTTTGCTTTAACAGATGCTTTCTCTTTTTTAGTATTAAAGTAAATGCAGTAAGCAGTGAAAACTATGTAAAACCCACTGATTTTTTCATGAAATACATAACATTCTCTGGAGGCGAACAGTATCTTCTATCATCCATAAAACAGAGCTACAATTGATATCATTGCTTTGCGCAGTGTTGTCTCTTCTGAGACTTTTGGTAATGTTCTCTGCTAAAATCACTTTTCTTTTTTCACTAAAGGTTCTATGACCACAATGAGCTTAATATCAGTAAAGGTTCGCTAATGAATAACAACAACCATGATTTAAATTTAACTTATAAAGGAAAAATCAAAGAATAAATTGAAACACACATTTCTGGAAAATGATTGAGAAGTTTAATTTGAGAGATGGGACACAAATAACTGCTTTCTCTCACTTGTTCCATCCAAACTTGCCAATTTCTATATCTGCTCAGATGAAATAGAATTAATGAAGAGCCCGAAAAAGAATGTAGTATATAAAACTACATATTCCTTCACCATAGTATCATGACTGGAGCCCCTCTGAAAAACCATAGCTAGTGTCCATAGGCTCCTTCACTATTCTGTCATTATCACTTGTGTAACATTCTCAAAATATGTAAACACAAAAGTGAAATACCAAATACTTGGAAAATGATTTTTGTAGCGCTTCAAAATGCAGGACTGTACACAATGATGCAGGAAAATCTAGAATAGATTCTAGTCTCCTCAGAAATCATTGATAAAATGTAACATTCAATTGAATCCATTGTGCATCCTTTGCTATGAGACATAGAAAATAAGAGTACTGTAACATTTTCTTTATAAGCAATGTAACAATGTCTTTTTGCCAATATATACTACTATACTGTAAATCTATATTAACTTTGGTAATACCATTGTTTCCAAAAAGTAAAAAAAATGAAAATAATAATTGCTAAATTTGCTAATAGTTTTTCAAATTATATTAAAAAAAATTCTAGCAATATCATGAATCAAAGCTATATCAAATGTTTATACTGTAAGGGTTATTTGAACCAGATGTTTTATAACCAATCATTAAGCTTGGATATAAACCTCAGGAGAAGGAGGAACAATTATTGTATGCTTTAGTTTACAGCACAATCTTATAGATGTTTTCTTAATCCACACCAATAATATTTATTTCCAGTTAAAAAAATATTGGATGGAAAAATAGATGTTTCACTGTGGCTTTAATGCAGGATAGGTATCAAAACAACAGATTCCATACTGGGTTTCATAAGTAAAAAAGAAACTGAAAGTAACTTTTCTAATGCCCTTAAAAAATTTGTGGTATTTCTCCATTAGGAACACTGCATACAAATCTGGTAGTAACATTTGTCAGAATTATCAGTTGGGAAATTTGAAATGGCAACCTCTGAGAAGTTTCGTCATGGAAATCTAGAGGAAAAAAAATCTAGGGCAGTGAAAAGAACTGGACTTCCTTTGTTAAATTTCCAATTACTTCCAATTTCTTAGTCAGATAGACCTATAATAATAAGTTATACTGACAACCAAGGCAGTTAAAAATAATGCATATTGAAAATAGGAATTCATAAATATCCTGACTAATAAGCCACAGTATATAATATGCTATATGCAGCACTCCCTACTTCTCAATGATAAGATGAAGAACTTTCATTTCACCATAACTGTTCATTAGTGAAAATAAATAAATAATCAGATTCAATGTAAGCTAGGTTTTAAGCAATGGGTTTTTACTGTTATAATGTATAACAGCAAAATTGTATATATAATGTATACATACATATATATATATATATATATATATATATATATATATATATATATATATATATATGGTTTTAATATATAAGATAAGAGGAAATGAAATGAATTAAAATTATTTTTATTTTAAAATAATTAAATATAGCAGGTGTAAAAAGAATAGACAGAATAGAATAGGTGTCATTAATATTCTGATGTTTTAATCTATTTGTCTTTCTGAATAATTTCTACTTATACAAAAACTTTTCAGAATAACAAATAAAATATGTTATTTTCCATAATTTAAAACAATAAATGTTTTTATAAATAAATAATGTTTATCAAATGTTTTATTTTGGAAAAGTTAAGAAAGAAGTATACAAATGTTAATGAATTTTACATCAAGTTTTATTCATTTTCTGAAAATCTAGAAATACTATGCCATATTTTAGTCTTTTTTCAATCAAAATATATTGTTGGTGGCATTGGATTCATGACTTCAAGGTGTAATTTGTTGGTTATTTAAAGGATGGATAAACCAAGTAGACATGTTTTGTCAGGACTCATGAGATATTCAAATTTAGGTATCTGAATATCCAGCATCAACATGATTTCCAGGTATCACAGTCACATGGAACTAATTTGCTTTTAGCTGTATGAGTCCATACATACATAACTTCTATGGACGTCTATGAATCAATAGGTAACTGTAGGAATAGCAAGACATGGACAATATTATGATAGCTATTTAATAAGGTTATATCCCCATTGTGTTACACATATTTTAAATAATTTTTAAAATTATCGTTATACAAGGAAAATGCAATTTGCCAAAACCCCAAATAATGAATAAAAACTCAAAACATAAAGAATATTGATAATAGTTCATCATCCATAAAATTCAGATACATAATACTTACAGTGTATTTCTAGGACTTGCATTGCTATCTGAGGTGTAGAGTTCAACGATTCATGATCTACTCTGCAACTTATAACTGCACCATCATCAGAACGATCTGCTCTGTAATTCATTGTACTGCTAACGGTAAATGTTTTCCGATTTGCATCCTCTTCTTTTAAATATTTAACATCTGTAAAAATAAAGTTTGCTATAATTTAGCATCAAGGGCTGGCAATAAAAGGCAGGCGAAGGCTACAGAACATGAAATCATTTTAAAATAGCAAATAAAAAATGTACCTTTCATCATGTTTGCTTATCTTATCAAGGCAAACAAGTTCTATTTCCAGGCATTCCTTTGTCCTACAGAACTACCCATATTGTCATTCCCAAATGTACACAGACACAGATGGGAAATACAATTTCAATAAGAACCAAAAGACAGAACTGTCAGAATGAGATTCTGCTCATTATCTTTAATATAATTAGATTGCAATCCAAATATTTTCCCTTAAGCCTATGTTCTTTCCTCACGCCTTTTTTTCCTCTTTATCTATTAGTATTTCAATCATTGTCAAATTCCCTTTGTTTATCTTCTCTTTTCCTTTTCAGTATGCACAAACAATATTAAGTAACAAAACAATGGAGATCTTAAAACTAAGTAATCAGCTTCTGACTAAAACCTTTATTGTACAAAAAAATACTTTGATGTAACTTACACCAGTTTTTTCATGTTATTTTCAATTCTGGATGAAAAAGCCAAATAATCTTACACTTATTAACAATGACATTTGAAACTATTATTAAGATCATTTAACATTTCTTTCTTTTTTTGTATACTTATTGATGAACATTACAGAGTAAACAATTTTTAATCAGCACTGTACAAATACCACTGCAGTCCTCCATTATGACCACAATTGAGCCCAAAATTTCTATTGCTGAATGAGCCAGTTGAGTTTTTTACAACCTTTCTCTCCATAGTTGTTAGGTTGTTAGGTGAATCACTGCAGTTGTTAATGACACTATGCAGTTGTTAGGCTGTTAGGTGACTCATTGCAGAAGTTAGTAACACAGTGTGGGAAGAAATATTCATCTGGTTCAGTTCCAAGCTGGTAGAAAGACACTGGAAACATGGAGGCTGATTGGAAAGTTGGTTTAATGATGAAGCAGAACCACATGGGTTCTGGGCAGCTGACAAAATGGAATGCGGGGTTTCTATACCTTCTTTAAGCTTTGTATTTGAGCTTCCTGTTCCTGTACAAGAATATGTATTCTATTGGCTGTTGCCAGATTCCCATGGGGCCAAGTAGGGGTCTATAGGCAAAGTACAAATCCTAGATAGTTGTCTGAGCTAAGTTTGGTTGAGGTTTGGACTACTCTGAGATGATGCAATGAAGGCCTTGTATTCTGAAAGCATGTTGGGCAATTCCTATTGTGTCTTAATGACTTTCATCCTGTTTTGGCTCTTGGATGAGGGAATTTGCTTATGAATAGAGCTATCTAGATACTTTTCTTCTTTCAATAAGCTCTTTATCTTTTAAGTGCTGACATCTGCTGTGGGCTATTAATGAAAGTGGGGATTGCTTTCTGCCTCTAAAAAACATGTTTCTCCATTTCTCCATTTGGGAAATATAATAATCTGCCTTTTTTAATATTCCTCAAATATTTCATTCTTCTAGGAGGGTGGGTGCTGATTTTCTACAACAGTTATTAAGTTGTTAAGTGAATCTGGCTTCCTTTTGACTTTGCTTGTCAGAAAGTTACAAAAGGTGATCACATGAGCCCAAAACATTGCAACCATCATAAATATGAGTCTGTTGCCAAGTGTCTGAATTTTGATCACATGACCATAGGATGCTGCAATGGTTATGAAAAAAATGTAAGAAGTAGATTTATCAGAAATCTACTTATTTTTAAAAACGTTTATGCAAAAAGTTATTTATTTTTCATTTGTAATTACCTTTGTAAATACCTTTTGTAAGTAGCATTGCCTCATTTCTTTTCATGGTAAGCAAAATACATTAAGCGATTAAAAGGAAAATAAATTGGAATAAATAAAAGGAAAAGAAAGACCATAAAAGAAAAAGAAATTTAACTACATCAGCGCTATTCACTATATTTTCTATACAATTTTGTTCTTGTAATTTGGTGGGCTATCCGAAGGAGGAATTTACCATCAGCACGGTGAATGGGAGGGGCAGATATGGCGGGAGTAGGGGGCCACATCATGTGCTGGGGGCGCACACTCGCTGTTTGAGAGCAATTAAGCGCCTCGGTCCCCAAGACTCCAATCAGATACTAGGTGGCTTAGATACTCAGGACCTGGGCCTCCGGCTGATGTTATGCAATACCAGGTCCGTGGTTAATAAGCCCCCCTCATCCATGATCTTATACAGGAGGGGGGAGCGGACCTGGCAGCTATTACTGAGACTTGGTTGGGCCCGGAGGGAGGGGACCCCTGGTTGAGATGTGCCCACCGGGCTTCAGAGCGCTTCATCAGCCGAGGGCCCAGGGGAGGGGAGGGGGGCTGGCGGTTATTATTAAAGAAGGTCTTGGTCCGAGGGAGACCACTGTGCCACAGATTGCCGGATGTGAAACCCTCTGAAGTAAAATAAAATAAATAAAATTTACTCTATCTATCTATTCATAGATGTTCATAGATTACCTTTTGTCCTGTAAGGTATTTATTAGTTTGTGGAAAAGGAATCTCATCCAACCCATATTTTTTTCTGTCTTTTCTTTTCTCTTAACCACATAGTAATAGAATGCATGAAGGCTAAATATTTTATATTTAATTTACCCAAGATAGAGGTGATTCTAATGAATAATTTATGGAAAATCAGTCTGTTTGGAATAGGATTCCTGCATAACATACCTGTATTTTATTGTATATATGGTACAGAGTTCAATATTTTTTTTCGGTATTCAAGAGTTAATATGGCTTTAGACAGTAGAGATGAAAATTTTCTGAAATTGTGTAGTAATGTGCTTTTCTCTCTAACACTAGACCTCTGAAGTCCTAGAAGCACTTAATTTGAGATAATGCACTTAGTTAAATGTTAATCCTCCTTGGAATGCATGGCAATTAAAAACAAATGGGTATGTTTTATAAAACTAGCTTGATTCTATGCTATTTTGAATCTTTTCATTGACAAGATTAATGTGAGAGTCATTCATTCCATGGTTCATCAGCTGTTATCTAAGTCAGTTCCCACCAGCTGAAGTGACATGACCCTTTTGTACTATGTGATTATAATAAAAACAACTTCTACAGTTATGTGCTGCTCTTTTGAATCTATCTGAGATAGGCGGTGTTCTATATTTCTGTATTATGTATTTCTTTGCTCCATAAAAGTGTAATCTGAATTTTTGAAACTTGGATTTTCTATCCATAGCAATTGTTATTCCATAATGTTAATCATTGTTAGCTTTTCTCAGCTGTGCATAAACATCTTTGGAAGAAAAACATGCAGTTTTAGAGAAATGATAAAATATGCAGTCAAAGTATGGAACAACTTTTATGTACATAAATTATGGATGTCATGATGCATTTATTGTCTTAAAAAAGCTTCCTTGCAGCATTTTGGATAATAGAAGAGTGAAACTTCAGGAACAAAAAGTATTGGATTTGAATATCCTCAAAACTTTATTCAAAATAAGCAAAGGAAGAAAGTTGTTTCAGTTTTATAAATTTCATTAATTCTCATTTGAGGAATCTGATTATAATCTTTTAAGAATTGAATACATAATTTGAATACATAAATAACAATTTATGAAAAATCAGTGCGAAAAAATAATATTCAGTTTGATATGATCAATTGTTAAGCATGGCTATAGGTTATGATCTGTAAAATTCAGATGATAAATAGCAGCAGACTCTTGAACCAGAGATGTGGTATGATTGTGTAGTATAGGACAAAGCCAAACTATTTTAAAGGACATGTTCATAGATGTTAGAAAATTGAAATTATAAAACCAGTACAGAGATATCCTTTCCTACTGAAACTCATCTTGTGATAGGAAAGGAGACTAATAACTGTTGTGACACCCATACCCAAGTCAGTGTCATGTCAGTAAATATATCATGATTATGAAACAAGATCTTAGGAAAATATAGACCTGCTATTGTACGGAATCTAGATATTTCTTCCAGATATTTCAAAGAGTTTGAATATTTGGCTAATTTACGAAAGTACACACAATTCACAGCTTCTCTGAAATAAATAGGAACACTTATTCTATCAGAGGCACTAATGCTGCTTGCAAAAATCCATGAATTGATTTAGTAAAAAAAAAAAAAAGAAATCATACAAATTCATGGAGTCCATTAATATTGAACTGAAGTCCAGATTACTTATTGCTTCTTTGAGATTGAAGCCCTTTACTAATTTACCTATACTGAATAAGTCTGATTTAGAGTATTTTTTAATACCTGCCTTTTCCAAGAAGACTCTTCTCTGTTAATTATCCATAACCATGGTAAAGTATACTATTCAGATTACAGAAAGTCATAAAAGACAGAAAAGGAGTGAGAAATGATAAAACAATGAAATTAAAATTATGAAATGAGAAAAAGTAAAGGCATCATAGCTATAATTATATCACCACTTTATCTCTTTATATTATTTTATCCTTATAAACCAGTTTTCCTTCACCATTTTTCTACACAGCTTCAATTTTTTTTTTTTTTTTGTATTTCAAGAACTCATCAAATCTTTTCAACTATGCCTTTTTAGGGTTTCCCTTTTCTATTCTAACATTGTAACTTGAAGTTTGAAGTTTTGAAGTTTATTAGATTTCTATACCGCCCTTCTCCCGAAGGACTCAGGGCAGTGTACAGACATATTAAAACACATAGATTTATAAAATTTAAAACCAAATTAAAATCAATATATAAAATCGGCCCACAAATTAAAACACACATACACCCCTAATAAAATTCGTATTAGGCCAGTCCGGCTTGCTGGAACAAGAGGATCTTAAGGGCGCAGCGAAAAGTATGCAGGTCGGGACTAAGACGGAGCTCTAGGGGCAGCTCATTCCAGAGGGCTTGTGCCCCCACAGAGAAGGCTCTCCCCCTGGGTTTCGCCAGTCAGCGTTTGGCCGACGGCACCCTGAGGAGCCCCTCTCTGTGGGAGCGTATTGGCCGGTGGGAGGTTGTTGATGGCAGAAGGCGGTCTCGTATATACGCCGGTCTTAAGCCATGGAGCGCTTTAAAGGTGGTGACCAACACCTTGAATCGCACCCGGAAGACAACCGGGAGCCAGTGCAGCTCGCACACTCACGTTCTTAATATATTAGTTTTTAAATTTTACTCTTTCTGAATTTTCTCTATAAAACAAAATTATGTGTATGTGTTTACTTCATTATATTTTGTACTCAGTTTATATATATTTAGCACCCAAACATTCTTGACTCTATCTGTTCTTGTTACATAATAGACACTATGATTTATAATACTATACATTATAGTATTTTAATTCGAGATTCAAGTATTTTTTTTCTATATATTTTGTTTAACTTTTATTTTCAACTACTTCTAGGGTTATTCCTTTCTGAGCTGTTCGTGTTCTTCCGCTCTTCTTCACTAAGATTACTTAAAGTCACTTGTGTGGCTTCGTTTGACTGTTAAGGGATGGAAAGTTGGTGTTTCTTCCAGGGATCTACTGTAGTTCATCTGTGGTGGTGGTGATGATGATGTCTTAATTGCTGCTACTTTTTTTCTTCTGCTTGGCTTTTTGACACTCAGCTCTTTGTCACTGGCTCTCTCATAACTGGTACATCTCTTAATGACTTCTGTAGATCAGTTATGCCAGTTATGCCATCATTAGGCTGCTGCAGATTGTGTGAGTGAATAGATACTTAGATCTAGTAAGGCCTTTTTACTGATCCATTTGGGATTTCAACACCTCCTTTCCAATCCACAAACAACTTGGCATCTCAGTTCAGCTTCTTGCCACCAATATATATTTACAGCACTTTGTTGATTCTGTTCATGTGACCCACTTATTCACACCAACTCTTCTCCTCTGCAGTCATCCAGAGGACTTGGGACTTCTTGCTCCTCTCATTATATCTAATTTCTTGATCCGTCTCTCTTATAATTTCTTCGCAACTCATATTTTTATTTCTTCTTGGGCCTTCCTTCGTTTTTTTCTCTTCTTCAGGATTCCACACTTCTTCTTTTCTTCACCACCCACACAGTTTCTTTAACTGGACTCCTGTTTAAAAGGTCAACACAATACATAAGGGATAGGTAGGGCCTTAAAAAGAAATCAGAGAGGGAGGAGCATAGGTGTTCTTTTGGTTTTGTCTCCTTCCTTTCACAACTAACAGTTGCACAACTTAAAATTTATTTTATTACTATATTGTTAGTAGATGCTTTATCAAGGAACACAATTTTATCTACTTAATGTAGTTTTTCCCACTATTTATATATGATTTATATTTTAAGTATCAAACATAACTACTTTGAGCTGAGATACAGGAATTTTCAAATACATGCTGCTTTTATCATATAGTCTATAGTTCAGTTTCTTAGCCACCAACAGATTATTTGTTTTTGATGTACATATTGCATTTACATTTATGTCCCAAATGACTTTAATGCTACCAGTCATTTATTGTTCATTTATTCTTAACTATATAAAGAAATGAAAGTAATTCACACATTTTTCCTTAGTCTGTTAATGTCGAGTTCACTAATACTTATTGTTTATTCTTGTGACTTCTTTAGATTCATTACATACTGTTCCTATTGAATTGAGCACCCAGTGTTCTATTATATATGCATACAAAATATGAAGTACAAAATATAATTTCTCTGAATAAACAGATTTATTCAAACAAAATTCTGGCCTGGACATGCCAACACAGAGTTTCATTATAGTTTTTCCAGAATTTGCTCATTGTTGCCTCTTATACTCTTAATCAGTATTCTGGTAATTATAAAAAAAATGAGCTTGACTGGTGTCAAAAAAGAGTTGGACCAATGAATGAAACTCAAGAAGATCAAAAGTTATTAGTCTGGATGGTAGCATGATTGTCTTTGAAGAGCATCTGCTGAGAGACTAGTAGGCTTCCTAGTCCTGTTGGTTGATCCCTGTGAAAACAGACTGCTGAACTCAGTGGTGAGCTGCAAATTTTTTAACAACCGGTTCTCTGCCCTGATAACTGGCAGGGTGGGCATGGCTGGGTGGGCATGGCCAACTCAATGTTACTTACGTCGAGGAGTGCTTCGCCTTGCCTGCCTTCTCATGACCGTGGGGCTGCTGCAATGGTCATGTGAAAAATGGTCAAAAGTCACTTTTTTCAGTGCCCTTGTAACTTTGAATGGTCACTAAATGAATTGTTGTAAGTCAAGAATTATCTATACAAAAATACAAAAAACTTCTTCGCTTTCAAAAAGCTGCCCTAAATACCAGTCATTAGATTAGAAATGGGTGAATATACACTGACGATCAATAAGTCATAGCCGTCATGGAAACCTAAACCATTCTGTCTGAATACCTTCCTTTTTCTCAGCAATACCTGCAACCCGGAGCTACAAATCAGGCAGGTTCCCAGAGCACATTGAGGAATTAAAATAGTTAAAATACAAGCAGCCAAGTTACTCTTGCTCATAAAGTGAAATTCTTTAGCAGAGAGGTCATTTAAGCTCTCCAGAAAGTGGGTAGGCATATTTGGGGTACAAAATGCCGAGCTAAAGAGACAAATTAACAAATTAACATCTTCAGTGAGGGCTAATTCCATTCTGCCTTTATTCAAACCTTGCTGTGGAGAATTTTTGCCTATGATTATAGCTATCTATCTCTTTATCTCTTAAGTGCTGACATTTTCTGTGGGCTATTAAGGAAGGTGGGGGATGCTTTCTCCCTCTAAGAAAACACGTTTCTCCATTTCTCATTCAGGAAAATATATTCTTCCTTTTTAATATTTCTCAAAATATTTCATTTTTCTAGGAGAGGGGTGGCTACTAACTTTCTGCAATTGGTGCCATGTTACTATGCCATATTATCATGAGAGAAAACTAAAACAAATTGGAAGGAGGATTCACTTATTATCAGTGAGCAATCATATGCCTTGCCCACTCCAAAGCAATACAAGAGAATCCTGTCCCAAAGGTGCTATTTCAAGAGGCAACTGGACTTTCTGGAAACCAAGAAAGTCCAGTTGCCTCTTGAAAAAAGCACCTTTGGGACAAACATGACCTGGATGACTGAAGAATCCCCATAGACAAGAGACTCCTGTGCTCAGTGAACTGACAAAAGTACAGTTTCCCACCCAGGAGAACCAATCATTAGATCCATTTGCACTACTTAAAGATACCAGCTCGTTTCATTCACCTCACAAGATATTCTGAGGTAATCATCCACATTTAAGGAAAGACCACATGCCCCCAGTAAGGCAGTAAAAAAATTAACCAAAATACCAAGCTTGCATCCTGCCTCTCAGGATTTTTTTCTATGGTTATGCCAACCCTTCTGTAAATAGCTCTTCTTTAACAATCTTTAAGAAAGTCAAGCCCCAGGAATAAAAGTATCACAAAAAACTCTGAGTGGGGGGGAGCCTCTGGAGAAACTCAGCCTACAGACAGAAAGTCTGGCCATAAAGCTTACAATGTAACAAGCTTAACCCAGAGGCAGTTTCTTAGGACAATTAAAATACGGATTAGGCTAGAAATACAGGATACCAGAATGTTTCTTTCCTGCCTCTCTTGAAGGATTAGCCCTGTAAAGTGGGAAAAAAATTCTTCCAACAACCAGTTCTCCAAACTACTCAGGAGAACTGGTGAGAATAGGTAGCAGCCCACCTCTGGCTGAACTCATGAACCAGAAGTTTGATACAACAGGACACTGCTTATTTTCTTATGTTCCTGCTATTTTTGTCAAATATTAATCCTGATCACCATTCTCCTATACCTTCCACCCTTTGGAGTTTGGAATAACTATATATATGCCAAAGAGATGGTGAGATTGCAGCAGTGTGATGATGTTTTCAACAGATACATCAGTCCAAAAGTAATTCAGTTTTATATAATAGTGTGATGATGTTTTCAACATACACACCAGTCCACAAGCAAATCAGTTCTATAACATTTCTCCAGTTGTATCATCTACCTCTCATCCTTACAATTTTTCAACATTCTTACAGTATCTTCTTTTTCATTATTATTTTTCTCTTAGACAATAACATTGGTCTAAACAGTTTACAATTTGATATAAAATATTCTTTCCAACAAATTATTTCACCACATTTAGTTTCTAAATGTTATTTTCTGCTTTTGACTATAATCTTTCCAACTATTTTTTTCTCATCCTCAATTTTAGCAGCAATCATTCTCTTACTTGTTTTTCCCCTTCTGTCCACAGTCTCCTTCACTTCAACTTTCCATCAAACATCTTTCCCAATAACATAATGCCATTTGTTAGTGGAAAATCTAAAACATATTATTTTCAAACTGTTCCAAGCAGATTCAACATTATTTCTTATTTCTACTGTCCATTTGTCCAATTGGGAATCATATTATTTTTTATAAAGGACTTACACTTTTTTCTTGCAGCCATTGTATTTTCAGTTTTTTTTTCACTTTACTTCCCCCCCAATCACTATTGTCAATAGCAATAGCAAAGCATAATATATCCTGTATGTAGAACTTCATATCACTCTTGTATCCTTCACTAGCCTGTCTTTCATTGAAAACAATAACAAAAACATGTTTTACAGACATATTAATTCTAATTCAGCTCACCCTAGGAAATGATCCACACCTATATTAATACATTGCTAAAAATATAACTAACTGGGATGGGTAGGGGTGGAACAGGTATATTTTGATTTTTCAGGAAAAAGTAGAAAGAAAGAATGGGCTAATGGTCCCATCCGGGAGTGGAGAACGCCACTATATCACTAGTATATAGAACAAAAAAATAGATAATGTTGATAAGCAGAGTCTCTCCTGATTAGTTAACAGTTGTTTATTATAAAGCAAATATATAATTCCGAACAATACCTTTCACCTCTTTGTCATTTTTGAACCATCTAATATCTGCAGCTGGCTTACTACCAGATGTTTTGCAAGTAAGTTCCATCCAATCTCCTTCCATAATTGGTGAAATAAATCCACTAATTTGAGGAGTCTCTGGAACACCTAATAAAAGACAAACAAATGAATTACAGTTTTGCTAATAGTTTGTTTAAGGTTTTTTTTTCAAACAGTGGGGAAAGTAAAATGGTAGTAATCATCAGAAAAATTGCTTTAGTAATAAAGTGTGTATTAACACAGCATGGAATGAATAATAAATACATTAATTTATACATCAATTATAGGTTTATCACATAACTTAGTCTCCCAAATCAAATACAGAAGATGAACTTTGAAAATATATATAAGTGAAAACTAAACTTTCTTTTTAGTTTTGAACCAATTATTCAATTTCAAGATTTGAGCAATTCATGCTGTGAAGACAACAAACATATTCATTAAAACATTTTTCTTCAGTAAAATAACTGAACACAAATTGTCGAGATTGGACATGACATTTTTAACAATGAGAAAAGAGCCATTGATTAAAACCAAATCATATTTATTCCAATTAATAAGTTAATATTAAACTGAATAATAAACTCCAGCATATCACTGAGTCTTTTCTTTAGACCACAGTGTGATTTTTGATTAAACCACATGGTCATCACTTATATAATTTATCCTATGTAAATTATAAATTCATTGGAAATCAATTCACTATATTAAATTGAACTCAGAGGATAGTTGTAGGTCTGAACGTTTATGTATTATAGTAGACAATGAAGTGCAGAAAGTAGATGAGGTGCTGGCCTTGGTGCAGGAAACAGCACATCAAGCAGAGTCCAGCAATTTCATTTTTTTTCACTTTGTCAACAATTTCAATTATAGTAAAATTCACCCCTTGCCTTCTTCCAGTTGTGTTCTAGGCATCTCTTGATTGGTTCAACACCCTCAATTTTTCTATAAAACACAGGAAGTATTGGTAATGATGTCTTGGTCCATATTCCAGGCAGTGATTAAGAACTCAGTATGACTGTGTAGCAGAGCTTCAGATAGGAAAAAAATATTCATGCTGACCTCTCTAAAATATTTCATATTATTGGATGGAACTCCGATGAGGAAGAAAAGAGGAATGGAGTACAAAGGGGAGTTGAAAAGTAGAATGGAGACTTTACTATTGATTTGTCCCTATAAATGAATCAGTCTATTTGTGGTTCATTTTTACATACTGTACTTTTTATAACTGCATTTATCCTATGTCACCATCAAATTGTAGTTTAAAAAGAAATGAACATCAAAATTTGTATTTAAATAAGTATTTAAAACACCACCATCACCACCACCATCATCATTTTAGCCATTGTCTATCCCCTGCAAGATGAAGGCCTCTTCTGCATGTTTCCAACCTAGATGATCCTGAACTTCCTTTTGCCAAATGGGCCCATAGGTTTTAGGTCTCTTTTGTGAATGCTTTTTATCAAGCGGGATCTATTCTATGACTGCCTTGGTCCTTTTTGCTATCAATTCTTTTTGCTATGTATCCAGCCCATTTCCATTTCAATTCTTTTACTCTCTTGATGATATTGTATACTTTGTTCTCTAATCCATGTGCACATCTTTCTATCTTGTTTTATAATGCCGAGCATGTATCTTTCCATGGCTCTTTGCACTACTCATAGCTTTTGTATCTATTGTGAGGTTAGTGTCCATATTTCACTGGTATATGTTAGAGCAGGTAGCACACACTAATTGAAAAGTTTTCTTTTCAGGCATAAGGGGAGGCTGTTCTTGAAAATTATGCTTAGTTTGCCAAAGGTCTGCCAACCACATTTAACACGCCATTCAATTTCCTTTATTGTATCACCTTCCACTGACATCCGTTGGCCAAGGTATATGTAGTGATCTTATTATATTTGGTTCTAATTAAGAGCTTGCAAAGGAAAGAGGAAGAGAAAAAGCTGAAGAAGCGGACTTAATAATTTAATAATTTAAAACAGGACCAATTTTTTTTCATAGTTCTGCTAAGAAACTGTTAGAGAAATTTCCCTCAACATATAGAAATGACTGTAAACTTCTGTTTTGCATGACATATAGATGTTATCTCATTCCAGAATACTAGTATTATATATTCTAATGTTCTTGATTTAAAGAAAATCAATTGTCTAGATATTCACCATTCATTAACTGAGACAGCCATTTTTCTATTAAGTTGATCCTTATGAATTCTTAATTTTAAACCCAGTCAGCTCCATACATCATATTTCATCATTTATTATCATCAATTCTATATTCAAAAGCCAGCTGTTGCACATTATTGCCAACAGCTCACACTGAAAGGTCAGACTTAAGTAAGTATACTGAATTATGTGAAGCTATTGCTTATTGACTTTCATTTCAAACATAGGACAGATTATGTGTTATGCATTGTTATAACAAATAATGTTGGACATCTGCTTCAACAGTTTCCCAACCAGGGCTTAGAATCTGCTAGTTAATTATGCTGGACTATTTCTTTTCAGGTTTCTTATTTTTCTAGTAAATCTGGCAGCAATTTTGCAAATGTATTGCTTGTTGGAAATTAAATGGATATAGTGAAGCAAAAGAATGAAAATCAGTTCCATCAAGAGAGAAAGAAAGGAAAAATGTTTTATATGGAGTGAATAAAGAAGAGCATAACATATAGCAGAAGGAAGCTCATAAAATGGAGGGCTAAAATTGAAAGAAACAGAAAATAAAATGATTTTAATGATTAATATAGATGTAAAGTTAAATAGGATAGATTTGAAAGGAACAGAAATAATTTACGCATAGAAGGCAAATCTTAGTGTGAAAAATTCAAACCTAATCATGCCTCTTTTAGACATAAAACATGTAATATACAATCCACTGGAAGTTATGATATTAATTCAATTACAAACAAGGTATTATACCATAATTACTAATTAAATTATTTAAAAGTTTTAAATGAACATTAAAATATGCAGTTGAGTACAACATTATGCTTACCATAGTATAATCTTGTTTATTCAATGGGATTTATTTCTGAATAAATATATATTTCTGAATAAATATACTAAATGAAGGTCAGGTGGTTAAGCCAGATGGTTAAGGTAGCAAGTTTGAAACTGGAGATGATGAGTTCTGTTTCAACCTTAGGCACAAAGCTAGCTGGGTGACCTTGGGCATTCACCCTCCCTCAGCTCTAGGAAAGAGCAAATGGTAAACCACTTTTGAAATTTTGCCAAGATAACTACAGATTTGTCCAGGCAGTTGCAACACTGCAACACTGATTCAAAGACACAAAAACAACAAAGAGCATACTAAATGTTATTATATACTGTAAATCTAATGAGGGAAATGAAATACTTTCTACAATCTTTTTATCTTTTCAAGTAGAGTAATGAGTTGATGTTTTTACAATTCTGAGATACATGCATTTTTATTATTAGACAAAGGGTGGATATTACTTGACACTCACAATATACTCATAAATAAATCATAATAAAGATGAGTCAACACTTTACATTATCAGAGAGACATGCAAATGTTGCACTTAATATTAACATATAATAATCTGAAATAAATTAAGACATTATTCAAATACATATATTTCTAAGCCATTGAAATACTTCATGGATGATATACAGTTACAATACCAAATATAAAATGAGTTACTACATAGCTCCTTCATATTATTATAGACACTTTGTAGAAATGTAATATGTTACACTGAATTAAAAACCTGATTTTTTAAAATTAAAATATTCTTATTTAGATTAAAAACCAACTTGCATTTGTCTTTATCCCAGAAACATTTTCAGTTGTTCCCTCTCCCTTTTAACATTAAACTGGTAAAATAGTCTCAGTGGAACTAGCAGAGGCACATCTTTCATATCCTAGGCACAAAAGCAATTCTCTGGGTGGATTAAGTTTAATATTACTAGCACACAGAACATTTTACATCAGCCTTATTAAATTCAACTCTCACCTTACTATAGAGAAAGATTTTTTAAAAAGTAGAAAATTGGAAAATGGACAAATAAGAAAAAGCAAGGAAATGTGCCAGTTTTTGTCAGTGACCCTCTCAGCACAAGATATTCTTATGAACAATAACAACTTATATAAAAGTTCTGCCATGTACAGAATTCTTCCTAGTACCACAATCACAAACAATGTATAAACATCAAAGAGAGAGGTCCCTATAGTTGATTTTCCATTCCATATAAAGGTATCACTCTTATTCTGGAGAAGTATGTGCATAGGTAAATAGACACATACACAAAAGTACATACAAAGAAAGTGATACCTAGAAAAGTAGTCCCTAAGAAAAGGTTGATATTTTATGGGATGGGGAAAGGGTACAGAGAAAGGATGGGGGATGAGGGAGGGAAAGGAGGAGGAGGAGGAAGACAGATATTCAACACTGCCTTAATATACATCAAGGATACCAAAATGGAGTCCTGACTGGAAAAATCTGCCACATTTATGATCAACAGGGGGAAAATAGTGAAAACTCAATGTGCCCTATGGAAATAAATGTGCCCTATAGAATCAATGTGCACTATGGAAACAACTTCAAGAGTCAGTATGAAGAAATACTGAGAATCCTTCAGGCTGACAATATCAAGCATGCTGAAGTCAAGAAGAAGGTTAGTAGTGAATACTGTACATCATGAGAGATAAAAAAATTCTCAACATTCAACTACAATGATAGAAATACCAGAAAGGCAATTAACAGGGCAAATTCAATTATTAGATATACAGCTGGAATAGAAGACTGGACTCGAACAGAACTAAAAGCCCTGCATAGAAAGACCAGAAAAATAATGAAAAGGAATCATGTCCTTTATCCATTCAGTGATGTTGACAGAGTATATGAAGAAGCATAGGAGGACATGGAATGTTGTAAGTATACAAGACAATTACATAATTAAACAGGGTAATATCTGAAGAACAGTGAGGAAGATTGGCTGAAGCTAGTAAACCATGAAAGCTTACTGAATACCAAAGAGACCAGCTGATGTTTAAGAAAAGCCAAATGAAAAATAGAAAAGATCATGGCCAATACATAAAAAACCATACTAGCAGACAAAGCATTTAAAAATGGCAAAAACTAAGAGAAAAAGATAGAGGGACTAATTCTGATTTCAGAAAATCAAACCTTAAGAATAAATGCATATAAAGCCAGACTTGAGAAGACAACAACCAACAGCAAATGCCATCTCTGCAAAGAAGATGAAGAAACAGCAGAACACCTGTTGTGACTCCGACCCCCGAGCCCGTCTTATCAGAGGGAGAAGACTCCGAAAGTGAAGGAGAGGAGTTGGCAGGGCCTCCCTCTGCAGGACCCTCCTCTCTGGCAATGCCTCAGGTGTCTCCCGAAGGAGAAGAGATAGGCCAGGAGCCAAGCATCTCCAGACAGCCGCAGTCAGATAGCGACAGAGATAAGTCTTGGCTGGATCCCTGACAGTGTCAGAAAGACAAGCGCACGCAGCAGAGAAGGAGGCGTGCCAGAGATTAAGATGAGTCATTGGACCACATCCCTCAGGGGATAAAAGGGAGTGTGGTGGCCATTCAGGCTTTGTGATGGACAAAACTGAACAGCTAGCTAGTCATACCGTGTCTCTGGAGCTTCGTTATCTGCCTTCCTTGGATTTATTATGGACTGGACTTGACAATTCTTTGGCTTTGTGAATTTATTTTGGTTTATCTGATGGAGGAGGAACACCTCCCTCTGTGAGTAAAGTTTTTGGCAAGCAGCTACTGGGTTGCTGCCAATTCTGTTATCGAAGGAAATTATTGTCTGCAAGTTTCTTTTAACTCCTGGCTGACTGTGTGCGTATGTGAGACGGGGACAGAACAACACCTAGTTAGCTGCTGCAAGAAGATTGCACATACTGACTACAAATAACAGCATTGAAAGCGGAGTGTGAAGCTCCTAAGAATGGCGGTTTTGAATTTGATGCCAGGGAGCACTTGTCTGCTGCTGGCTGGCTGTGGGAAGTGCTGGGCTCTTGCCAGAGACGCAGGCTGGTGAATGGGAGTGCAAATCTCCACCGATAAATTTGAAGCCCAGGGGCATTAGAGTTCTGCCCCAGCTCTGGATCCCAAGGAGTGTGACACACACCAAGCTCCAAAAACTCCGTTTATTACAAACAGGCCCCTTTCAAAATGCAGGCTTTCAGTGCAAATGTCCTTATCGGCCTGCTATAAAGTACAAAGAATAAACAAAGTCCAACAAAGGTTGGCAACCAGCCCAGAAACCAAGATGTGATAAGAAACTCACTCTCCGAAATGTTCTGCGTAATAATTAAATGTTGTTTCCAGCGGCATGTGCTATCTGTGAGCGAACTTAAATAGGCTAAGGGCCAATTAGCTCCCAGCCTTACTCTCGAGGAGACCTCCTCCTGAGTAGCCACTCCTGCCTTTTGGCAGCCCTGCGTGCTCGAGCATTGAGAAGAGGCTCTTCCACTTCACTCTCTTCACTTTAAGGAGCCTCTGGAGGTTCTGAAGGCCCTGGCTGAGTCTCTGCCTCTGGCACCACATCTTCTTCAGCCTCCTCGCTGTCCGACTCGAGCGCCAGCTGCACAGGCTGCTGGCGCGACACACCAGCCTCCTCCTCGTTGGGATCAGCCACAATTCCGTGCAGGCCGCTGGCGGGCCACAACAGTGAAGAAGGAAAATGGCCACCCAACTAGCCCTTTCAGGAGTACGAAAGCTGCTCCAAGCTGCTTTCCACTGATAATGGGAGTGCGGAGCTCCACTGTTCTTCTTTCCCATCTATCACAGGAGCGCGTAACTCCACCACTGCTACGGAATGCCTGCAGTTCAACAGAGTGTAATTATACATGCAACAGTAGACTGTTGCCTGTCAGGCAGCTGGGAATCCTCTGCCAACGGCTGGAGCCGAAGCCCTGGCCGTTGGGGAAAAAACATAGTGACTCAACCACTGATAGGAGTCAGCTGTGGAACTCACGCTTGTAGGCAACAAAATCCATTCCTGGATGCTGTCTCCACCTCTATGGAGAACAGCTTATATCCTGAAATGATGCCTTTAATGCAATCAAACAACAACATCTGCCTATTCCAGAACCTTGGGACGTACTGTACTCAATAGGTGAATAAAATGCCAAATCCAGTTTAAACATCTGGTTGACTCTGTGACCAACAGTAATTTCTTAAATTACTGCTGCAATCACAAAGACTCTGGGGTGGCTTACAAACCAAACTTTTAAAAAAAGAGAAAAATAGGAAAAAGATATGACAGTATTATTACTTGCTTTTTAATAACTGCATAAGTTTTGTGAAAAACAGCAGAATATTTAAAGAATCAACCATCCTCTTAGAAATATTCAGTTCTTTCATCATTTGATTCATGCACCAATGAATCCTACTGCCTTCTGGGGAAAGAAAGCTTTTTAGAAGTTGCGCATATACCTAAAAATAACTCTTGCTTCTTTGTGTTGTATAATGTACCATGGCTTTGACAAACATTTAGAAGTGAACACATCTGTCAAGTTCTATTTTGTTCAGTCTCTCATTATATAATCCTACAATTAATATTACAACAGTTAGGTTTGTTACATTGTTATGCTTATTTCTAATAACTGACTTTTTGGTTGAACTTAATTTATTATTAAATTAAAATGTATGCAATATTTATATATGATTTTTCTAGTATACATAATTCTTACCAGTCAATTAATGTAAATAGTTTGTTTTCCTGTACAGTATATATTTTTCTATAGATATTATCTATCATGTTCAAATTGGAATAAGTACAAATTTCAGAATATAATGTCCAAATTCACAAAGTGTGAATTGACTCAATTTTTATTCAAATATAAACAAAATATATTTTTCTTATGTCTTAGAACATTTCTGAGATACCTATGGAGGTAGTATAATCTTTCATATTACTGCAAGAACTCTTGTGAGTGGTAACAGTCCATTAGAATGTTTATTTTTTTTCATATTAGGTCAAAGTATTTTTCAGTTTAGTCCAATATTTCAGATTTTGACTAATAGCAACATTATACTTTATTTGGGGAAAAAATTTACATTATGCTATGTATTGTTCTAATATAATGACAATAACAACAATAATAATAGAAATATTTTATAATAATAAAAGAAAACTCAGTCTTGTAAATTTAGTTCAGTTTTTGCCCTCTGTGTGACAATTTCTTCAAAATCCCATCATTCGTGTTTTGTGAGCAGAGTTTTTCTTCATGCCTACAAAATGTAGAAATTTACTTTCTGTACTGTCTAGTAACCAGGAAAGTATATGCAGCACTCATAAAACTATTATTTAACACTACAAAAAGTCAATAATGGACATAATGCATTCTGATACATAGAGCTAATATAAATGTAAATTGGGATGTAACATCCTTATTTATTTATTTTCTTGCATTCAACACTGCCTGTTACACTCCCAAAATATTAGCATTTGTATTTGGTATGGATTTTAGCACAAAACTTCTTTTTCCCCTCATCTTATACACCCTCTCTTTACCTTTGACTTTTCACACTTGAATAATTTGAACGATTCAGTTCATGGTTTTTAGAAACCATAATTTACCAAGTTCAGCCTAGATTAATTCTAATTAATTTCAATTATGAAGAGTGGAAACAAGCCAACTTTGAACCACATTTTATGAAATTGATGTGCTGTATTTTATCCCTTTTAATCACAGTTTGCTTATTAGGCGATAAATTGAACTAACAATTAAACTAACTGAACTAGAACAAAAGAAATAATTTCCACTCTACTCATGACTGGAACTAAAGATGAAAGGGGAGAAGAAGCTGTATAGGTCAAAGGGTAAACAAGTTTTTTTTTCCCTTGGGTCTGAGTGCTATACTGATCTACAGCTATTTTCTGCTAAGGTTTTTAGGAAGTGTTAGTAACCACTGAATATGCTCTTCTAACTTACATTATTTTCAGTATGACATTCTTACCTAGAACAGTGAGAAAAGCCTTGGATGTCTTGACAGGCATAGTAAATAAAGAACAGGTATATTGCCCTTCATCTGACAATGAAACATCGGTGACTCTAATGGTCAATTCATGCCATGAAGCTCGAAGCAGTTCAATCCTATTGTCCCTCAAGGCTGTAAACAAAAAGAAAAGAAAAGAAAAGAAATATTTATTTTTATATATATATATATATATATATGTATTTATTAAAAATCGACAGTTTTAATTTGGAGTTAGAAGACTAGCCTATGGGCAGTATAGTTTAACTTAAAAAAATAAATGTTGTTAGCAGATAAAGTGTGCTGTTCATATGCACAATTTTTTATAAAAGACAGTTTGAAAAATGCATTAATGTTATAAAAAACAGGTGTCAAACTCGCGGCCTCATGCTGTCATGTGACGTTTTGCGACATTTTTCCCCTTCATGGAGCTGTGTGGGTGTGGCCTGTGTGTGATGCATCTGGCCCATGGGCCATGAGTTTGACACCCCTGTTCTAAAACAAAGGTGGAAAGAAAAAGGAAAAAAAAGTTTTAGTTCTGTAAATACTCTTTTTGCAAGGCAATACATTGTTAAAATCAAACAAAGCATAGTCATTGTCAAGAGAGATATAAAACACAAAGCTAACGTTCATTCCATTTTTATATGTTATAGGTCTTTTGAAGTATATGTATTTACACTGCTTGCTGTTTGTAATAATAATCTGGCATTTTTTTGCAAAATAGAAAAGTCTTTAGTCTCTTCGACAGGAGCAATTGCATGAAGCACTTTTAGATGTTCTCAAGTCTTCCCTTTGTCTAGAGAGGAATCAGTCTAGTCACCAGCTCTTTATTTCACTTTATCCCATTCTTTCAGTGCAGCCATTTCCAGTTCACAATTTCTTTCCTGGAAATCATTCATTCATATACAGGTAGTTCTCAACTTACAACCATTTGTTTAGTTACTGTTCAAAGTTAGTAGAACACTGAAAAAAATTGACTTATAACCATTTTTTATTCTTGCAATCATTGCAGCATACTCTATGGTCACATGGTCAAAATTTAGACCCTTGGCAACTGGCATGTATTTATGACAGCTGTAATAACCTTGGATTATGTAGTCACCTTGCGTGATCTTCTGACAATAACCATGTTACTAATTTAACAGCTTCAGTGATTCATTTGCCAACTGTGGCAAGAAAAGTCATAAAATGGGGCAAAACTCATTGAACAACTGCCTTGCTTAGCAATGGAAATTTGGGGTTTAATTGTGGTCATAAGTTGAGAACTACTTGTATTTTTCAAATAGAAACCTTTACCTTAGATCTCTGCTAAAAATATGTTAATAGTATCTTGAATGCTACACATTCTTCCTCCTTATTCTAAAGCATGTTTATCTGTGCAAGCTTATATAAACAAATCATTTTCTTTACCATAAAAGGTATTTATTTTTTTAAAATAGTAAAATTAAAAATGAATGTGAGAAGAATCATTAAAACAGCAAATTTATGCACAAGTGCAATCTAAATTTGTAAGAGATAAAAAGTTATATGAAATACAAAAGGAGCCGCAAGAATTAGATAAAATTATTCATGGAACAGAGATAAAATTAATTAGTAATATATACCAATATCTACTGAGGTATAAAATGGAAGAAGGGATAGTTAAAGAGACCATGATTAGATGGGCCAAAAATTTTGGTTACAATATAGAATTGGAGAAATGGGAAAAATGGGAATGACTCTTTCAACATCATTCAAGGAAAACTACTTAAAAATGTTCTACAGATGGCACTTCACACAGTACGACTTGCTAAAATGTCTCTGAAAAATTCTCCAAATTGTTGGAAATGTAAAAAAGTCCCTGGAACATATCATCTCTAGTGGACATTTCTCAATATGAAAAAATATTGGATTAAAATTAGAAGTTGGATAGAAGAGATAATATGGATTGGAAATCAGAAATGTTTTTACTGGGGATATTGAACAGAACTTACAGCAAAGAAATTAGATATTTGATTCTGCATATAATTACAGTGGCAAGGATAGTCTACACACAGTCCTGGAGAAGTAAAAAGATCCCAACAGAGGAAGAAGTAATTAAGGAAATCCTGGACTGTGTGGAGATGGATAAATTAATGAAAGAAATAAAAGAAAAGGAAGATACAGAATATTAACAAGTATGTACTAAGTGGTATGAGTGGCTCAAGTTTAGGGAAAGTAAACGTGAATAAACGATGGAGAGAAGGTGACAAATGTGTAAAATATTGTAAATGAAGAAAATTAAAAATAAAGGGATGATAAAGATAATGATAATAAAGGATGGGAAAAATGGGGAATGTATATACCTGTATTTTCCGGAATATAAGACGACTGGGCGTATAAGACAACCCCCGACTTTTCCTGTTAAAATATATTGTTTGGGCTATACTCACCCTATAAGACTATCCCTCTTCCAACGCACACCAAATAAAAATTAAAAAACATCAACAGGCTCATCCACAATGTAAAAACAGCTGTGCTAGACCTAAAATGGCCCCTGAAACAAGCAGGAACTTCACTCAGCCACAAAAAACCCAAAAAAACAACTTTTACACTTTACACACAAAAAATTCCACATACAGCTTTGTGAGATTTTGTGTGTTTGTGTAGTTAGAGTGAAACACTACAGAAACACACTGATTCTCAGAAAGCTGCACAAATATAATTTTATTTTTATTTTTATATGAAAACTAAATTTAAAACTTCCTAAACTTTAAATGGCTAGCTCTAAAAAAGAACTAAAAAAAACCCCAATTAACTATTTTTTTAAAGCTCCCAAAGGGGAAAAAAACTTATCCAATAGAACAGGGTAAGTTTAAGTTACCCAACAACTTAAAGTTGGCAACTTTAAGACTTATAGACTTCAACTCCCAGAATTCCTCAGCCAGCTTTGTTTTGCTGGCTGAGGAATTCTGGGAGTTGAAGTCCACAACTCCTGCCTGCTTGATTGCAGGCAGGGAGTGGCTTGCTGATGGAATGGATTTAGGCAAGCGAAGCAAGGCAAGCATTGCGATTAGCAGCTAGGGTAAGCAAGCTGGAGGGGGAAAACTTTTTTCCTTTTACATGGCTCTGGCGATCCCAGCTGAGTTGCCTGATTGGCAGGCAACTCAGCTGGGATCGTCAGAGCTTGCAGAGCCACGTAAAAGGAAACAAGTTTTTTTTCCTTTTACATGGCTCTGTCATCCCAACTGAGTTGCCTGATTAGCAGGCAAAGCTGGGATCATCAGAGCTTGGATTGCCAGAGCCATTTAAGGCTCGTCAGAGTCTTTCGGGCTGGTCTGCCTGGTTACAGGCGAACGACACCTGGCGTATAAGACAACCCCTGACTTTTGAGAAGAGTTTCATGTGTTAAAAAGTCTTCTTATACGCCAGAAAATATGGTAGTAGAAAGTAAGAGGAACGAAACTGATATGTAAAAAGAAACATATAACATGAGTTTGTGTTTTGTATGTTGTATTGTGTTGTGTTGTTGTTGTAAAATCAATAAAAATAAATTTAGTTAGTTAGTGAGTTAGTTAGTTTATTAAATTTCTATACCGCCCTTCTCCCGAAGGACTCAGGGCAGTGTACAGCCATATTAAAACAAACATATACCCAAAAAATTAAAAACAATTTAAAATAAATATATCTATAAAATTTGGCCCTTATGTTAAAAAACTACAAACACCCGATTTAGAATTCATTTGCTAAGCCAGCCTGGCCTGTTGGAACAAAAGAGTCTTAAGGGCACGGCGAAACGTACGGAGGTCAGAGATCATGCGAATCTCTGGGGGCAGTTCATTCCAGAGGGCAGGTGCCTCCACAGAGAAGGCTCTCCCCCTGGGTGTTGCCAGTCGATATTGTTTGGCCGACGGCACCCTGAGGAGTCCCTCTCTGTGGGAGCGTATTGGCCGGTAGGAGGCTATCGGTGGCAGAAGGCGATCTCGTACATACCCAGGTCCTAAGCCATGGAACGCTTTAAAGGTTGTAACCAACACCTTGAATTGCACCCGGAAGACCACCGGGAGCTAGTGCAGCTTGCACAGGACAGGTGTTACATGGGTGCGCCATGTTGCCCCCATAATCACCCACGCGGCCGCATTCTGGAACAGTTGGAGCCTCCGAGTGCTTTTCAAGAGGAGCCCCATGTAGAGAGTATTACAGTAGTCCAGACGGAACGTGACGAGGGCATGAGTGACCGTGCGCAAGGCGGCCCAGTCCAGAAAGGGACGCAACTGGTGAATCAGGCGAACCTGATAAAACGCTCCCCTGGCCACAGCCATCATATGGTCTTCTAAAGATAGCCGTGCATCCAGGAGAACACACAAGTTGCGAGCCCTCTATGAGGGGGCCAAGATCTCACCCCCAATAGTCAGCGATGGAGCTAGCTGGCTATATCGGGACGCTGGAAGCCACAGCCACTCGGTCTTGGAAGGGTTGAGTCTGAGCTTGTTTCTCCCCATCCAGATCTGTAAGGCCTCCAGGCACCAGGACATCACGTCAAGGACATCAACGGGGTGGTCCAGGGTGGAGATGTACAGCTGAGTATCATCAGCGTACTGATGGAACTTCACCCCAAAACCACAGATGATCTCACCCAGCAGCTTCACATAAATGTTGAACAGAAGGGGCGAGAGCACCGACCCTTGTGGCACCCCACAAACAAGGCGTCTTGAGGTCGACCTCTGTCCCCCTGCCAACACAAACTGTGTATGGTCAGAGAGGAAGGAGGAGAACCACCGCAACACAGTGTCCCCACTCCCAACCCCTCCAATCGGCGCAGCATGATACATGGTCGATGGTATCAAAAGCTGCTGAGAGATCTAATAGGACCAGGACAGAGGAACAACCCCTGTCCCGAGCCTTCCAGAGATCATCAACCAATGCGACCAATGCCGTTTCCATGCTGTACCCTGCCCTGAAGCCCAACTGGTATGGATCTAGATAGACAGCTTCATCCAAGTACTGGGGAAGTTGTCGCGCCACCACGCTCTCAACAACCTTCACCACAAAGCGAAGGTTGGAGACTGGACGATAGTTCGCTAATACAGCTGGGTCCAGGGAAGGCTTCTTGAGGAGGGGCCTCACCACTGCCTCTTTCAGGGAGGGAGGGAAGAAACCCTCACTCAGAGAAGCGTTAATAATCCCCTGGAGCCAGCCTCATGTAACTGCCCGGGAGGCCAGTGCCAACCAGGAGGAACACAGTCCAATAAACATGTGGCAGCGCTAAGCTTACCCAGAATCCTGTCCATGTCCTCGGGAATCTCAAGGTCAAACCCCTCCCAGATAACATTCTCAAGACCCACCTCCATCACCCCATCTGAATCTACCCAGTTGGAGTCCAGGCCTTCCCGAATCTGAGTGACTTTGTTATGCAGAAATTGCACAAAATCCTCAGCCCTACCCTGCAAGGGGTCTTCCCTTTCTCCCAGATGGAGAAGGGAGCGGGTCACCCTAAACAGGGCTGCTGGGTGGTTCTCTGCAGATGCAATAAGAGCGGAAAAATAGTTTGATTTTGCCGCCCTTATCGCCACTAGGTAGATCTTAATATGAGACCTCACCAGTGTTTGGTCAGATTCAGAGTGGCTGTCCCTCCAATTGCTCTCTAGGCATCTTTTCTGACACTTTATCTCCCTCAGCTCCTCGGAAAACCAGGGAGCCAATTGAGATCGGCACCGGGTCAGAGGCGGCAAAGGCACGACATGGTCCAAAGTTCCAGCGGCCACCCTATCCCAGGCGGCCACCAGTTCTTCAGTCAAGTCATGAGCCAGAGCCTCAGGGAATGGCCCAAGCTCTGTCAGGAACCTATCCAGATCCATCAGGCACCTGGGACGGAACCACCTGGTCGGTTCCGTCTCCCTGAGGCGGAGGTTAGTGGCTCAAAAGTCTAGTCAAAGGAGTAAATGATCTGACCATGACAAGGGCTTGGTGACTATATCCCTGTTTCTAAATCATTCAACCACTGACCAGAGACAAAATTCAGGTCCAGAGTGTGTCCCCCCATGTGAGTAGGGCCATGAACTAACTGGGTCAGGTCCATGACAGTCATGGAAGCCATGAACTCCCGGGCTGCTTCTGACTTTTCACCGATGGATGGCAGGTTGAAATCCCCCATGACCATAAGTCTAGGGGTATCCACCGCCACCCCGGCTATTATGTTGAGCAGCTCAGGCAGGGCTGCCGCTATGTGGCAAGGAGCCAGGTACGCAATCAACAGGCCCATCTGCACCCCACGACCCACTTCACAAGGAGGGACTCACATCTGGCTATCTGAGGTACAGTGGTCTCCCTTGGACAAAGACCTTCTTTAAGAATAGCTGCCACCTCCCCACCCCTACCCTGGGCCCTCGGCTGATGGAATGCACGGAAACCTGGTGGGCACATTTCAACAAGGGGCACACACCCCTCCGGACCCAACCAGGTCTCTGTAAAACCTGCCAGGTCCACTCCCCCCTCCTGAATAAGGTCGTAAATGAGGAGGGCTTTATTTACCACAGACCTGGCATTGCACAGCGTCATCCGGAAGCTTTTTTATTTTATTTTATTTTATTATTTTTTATTTTTTTTAAAAATAAAACTGCAAATTTAAATGGTGAAAATCCCTTAAACACAAAACTTAGCAGTGGGCACACTAAGTAAATTAATAATTAAATAAATTGTTTATTATGATCATAGACAAACATAAATGAGCAAGAAAACACAATGAAAGCTAACCAATATTATCAGCAAAAATGAAGGATGAATCTCATATTAAAAAAACAGCAGAAAAAGACATAGCAGAAAAGATTGTTCAGTAGAATTTATATAATATTGATTAAGCTGATTGCATTTATAACCCTCCTTTTGCCCTGGAAATATTCTACAATGAATGTAGAACAATACAACATTATTGTAGTGAAATGAATGATAATTTTGCAGTCACTCCTAAATTGTTCCAAGATGAGAGTCTCAGTGAAGATTCTAATGAGGACCTCCTTGGCAGGAGTCCAATAATTTAACTACTATGTTATATTTAATTCTTGATCTTCAATTATCTGAATTGTGTCTGTGAGGGTGTAAAATATATGTAAATATGTAAACATTTCCAAAGCTGCAATGTGTAGGAGTGTGAACAAAGCACCTTTTTTAAAAAAAGCCTGAATTTTGCAAGTTTCACAGAACATCTGCAAAAGCTGTTTCTGTCTCTCTTTACATGAATGTTCATGTGCAGACAATACTTTCACAAGAACCACTAATGAAGTGAATATACAGTTACTATACAAACATGAAAACAGCTCCTGAAGTATGCGTGTGATTCTTGTAAAAACCTGGATGCTTTAAATTGCAAATTGCTCCTTCATATTCTTTGCATAGGACAATAGAGTACCATAATCTCAGCTTTATTGGCTAGATAATCCTTTCCGTTTACTATACCAAACATGTGGTAACTCATAATGCATTAAGAATGAATGAACCTACCTTTTAGAGGATATACATTTTATTTGCTGACTGTGTTGCCTAAAGAGAATCATGACTTTTATAAAATAATCTGAAATGAAGTAGGTATTTCCAAAATATCAAACACAGATTGGAGATTTAATTGGTAAGTATTAATCTATAGTAACAGCGCCAGTTAAGAATGCATATATGCTCTTTTATGCCTTGCTATTGATAAAGGAGTAGAATGGAGAGAGATGAAGAAAATGTTAGGGAAAATAAAGAAGGAAATACTTCAATTTGCTGGCATATTTGGTTAAAACTGATTCCTCTTCTTTGCTTGCAGTATTTCTGTGGATATTCTATCAAATCCGAGAATGTTAGTAACGACCGGAGTGCTTATCTTAATTTATCGTATAGTATTAGAGATTTTTCATCTTTGTGTCAGCTACTATTTACCAGTTGGGGTCCTTCAGTATACCAATTCAAAGTTGGAATTCCCATCTGAATTCTTCAGACCTTTTTGAAGACTTTACAAAAATGTCATGCCCTTTTCCATAATTAATATCATATCATTATATATCATTATATATATTATTGTAATATTTCCTCTTGTCCAAGCTTTGGCTTCTCTTTTGTTCTTAAAATTTCACAGTTCAGTTTGCTTTACTCTGAGTTTCTTCAACTTTCAGAGTTACTTTTCACATTCATTTTTTTTCAGTTTAAGTTCATTCCACTTAATGAATGGGTCAGGTTTTCCGTAGATACCCTTACATTTTTCTTAAGTAGTGCATTTATTATGACATTCATATGGAAATTGAATCAATTTCTTATTATTTATTTTAACTGCACATGAACAGGCCATATTTTGAGCCATTACTGAGCCATTCTTCCTCCTTTTAGAAATAATATGGTTGCCATGATTTAAACTTTTTAGATATCTATAGCAATGAATAACTTGGAATGAAGAGACAGAAGAAAAGAAATGAGTTTTTACTAGGAATACATAGGCAGTTGATATAATATTGTTATTGTAGTTTCAGTTGCTTAACAATCTCTATGAAAACAAGCATCATTTTATTTAAGCTGCAACCTTTGGTTGTGTTTCATCAAATTTAAAAGAACAAAATTATTTTGGTCAGAATAATACAGTAAATAAACCCACCAAAACCAGGCACATCATTTCAGAAAATGGAAATAGGCCCATTTCCATATTCCCAGAAAATGGAAATATTACAACAATTTGCAATAACCTAACAACAAAAACAAAACACCCAAAGAGGTATGTATTTAGGCAGAGAACTAACAACATTCTGATCACTTAATATCTTGAATCAAAGGTAGAGATTTAAAGTTTTAAAAAAGAATGTTTAGTTTTTAATCATGTGTACATAACAGAATTATAGAACTATAATTTGAGAAATTTATTGTTTCCTTGACAAAAGTACCATTCAATAATAATAGTACCATTCAATAAAAAAAAATTCTCAATTATCTTGGATGTTTTTCACGTCAGCAATTTATTTTAGGTATATGGGGAGGGGGAGAGATATGTACTTGTGTGCATACTGGAAAGTTTGTTAATAATCTAATGAATTCATTGCAAATCACTTTTACCAGCCAATGTAGGTTTGAATTATGTACACCTTATCTAAAACAATTTTGGAAAATTAATATTTGCAGCAACTATCTGGAATTAACAATATATAATAAGTAGCTTGAAGATAGGTAAGTAAATTAGAAAGTGGATAGGCAGATAGACAAAATCTTTAAAGACAAACAACATCCCAAAGCAAACTTGACAGACTTGACTGATGACATAATACCCTCTTCTTTTTATGATGGTGACATAAAAATGCCAAAGGACACAAAGCTGTCAGTCTTGTTGTTTATTTTCTATCTTAGACTAATAAAAGTATGTGTGTGATTGACAGGAGGCAGACACGGGCATGGTCTCAGGCACACAGTGTGCACTTATGTTTGAAAAAAGATATTGATGGTTTCAGGGTTTTGTTATTTATTATTGGCTTTTCCAATCTAACTTTGCTTTCCTTTTTCAACAACTTTTAGAGGCAACTTTATTGATTTTTAAAAATCCTGTAATAATCACATCTTATTAACAATAGTGGTGTCTGAGCAATACAGTGCTAATATTGCATTATGACAAGTTTGCTATAATAATCCTTTTCTTTTCTTTTAATTTTCTTGACTTATAAAGAATTGCTTTGGTGAAATGGGCATAGGAGTTGAATAAACAAATAAACTGTTTTTGCCATTAATGCAATCACTAAGACTGAATTAAAATATAATCATATAATTTATTTGTGATACTACCTTCATAAAGTTTCATACATCTTTAAGTCAAGAGCCTTACAGAGTTGGACAGCCTTCTGAATCAAATAAATAAATGGATAGGTGGGTGGGTCGATCAGAATAAACGTGCCCTGAAAAAAAATCCATATAGTTGTTGGTTTCCCTGGTCAAACTATGTTTCAATGAATCCCTGAATGAACAAAAGTTGACAACCTTAATATGGCACAAAGTTAAGCCCACCACTTTCCATAAATTTGAATGCCAATGAATTACTTATGTGCAGTTGTTTACAAATTCAAAATAAGAAAAGAATGGATATCCTTCTAGTCAGTACTTTGTAATATTTCTTTGACATGCATTTTCCATGAAGAAATTGAAGGTGAAAATAGATTTGACATTTAAGCTATATAATAAAATGTATGCATTTTAATCTGCAGTTAGATGTCATATTTAATTTTGTATAATGTGTCAGCTTTGGTTTAGTCAAACAGTCACTGAAACACACTCAGCTAGGTTAAATAAACTATTACTTACAACAATACTTCCAAAAAATGAAATACTAGAAGCATTTTTATAAAATAGAAGTTTTATATGTGTTGCAAGTTATAAAGTTGGAATTCTCAGAATAAATTTATATATGTAGTAAGGTAGGAATCTACATTACTTACAAAAATATTATTAAAATGTTTGTTAACATAAATGATTACCTGTATGAAACAAGAGTTAATTTATTTTAGTTGCTGAATTTTGTCTTACACAATTTAGAAGACAGTTTTACTAATGGACATTAAGAACAGCAGAAACCAAATTTGGCCAGTTGCCAGAATTTGGATCCATGTTCTAAATAATTTCCAGTGAATGTGGAGGTCTATATACAGTATAGGCCCATATATAATATTTATAGTCTCTGTGTGTATGTGTTTATGTATATACTGTATATTCACACACACGCATATACACATACATATGCACATACATATTGATATATGAGTAGTCAACTTTAGTCCATTCATCAAAATTCAGAATATGACTTATTCTTACTCTATATATTTAAACTGTGATGTCAACAAGTAATCAGATTGTATGATCTGTCATTATATTTACTAACCCCCATCTTGAAGAGATGTGAGATCATCTCAGACATTATACAGAACATATTTTTAAAGCTGTGTTTACCAAAATAGCATAAAACCGAGAACTGCAAACTATCAAAATCATATGACTTTTTTAGTGGTATTTTAAATCCTATCTCCAGGCAAAACTCCATTTAATTAGAAATAAAGGCAGCAAGAGACACAGTCCTGCTTGAAATATGAGTCACTGTCAGACATTCACTTATCTTCCCCCTCCCCTTCTGAAAATGTTTAACTCCAGAAGGAAAATTCCCTGGCTGTGAAATTAGAATATTTGCTTTATGCCCAAGGGCACCACACAATTTAATTGACTAATGCCTTTTTGCATAGGTGAGATTAAGTGCTGAATCTGTAAAAGATGCTGAAATGGAATGACATGAAAACGTATGAAGTAGTCAGGTTTCATATATATATATATATATATGATAGGCAGATGTAGAGAAGTAACCCAAACTCAATAATGTTCTTTTGGAATACTGGAATTGTGCTAAATGCATTAGTTCCCCTTGCTGTATGAATTTGTATTTTTAGAAATGAATTAAAACTATTGAAAGGCTGTAAATAAATCATGCATGGTGTCAGCACTGATTATTTTAAAGATTTCATATCTCTTCCAGTTTTTAGTATGATGACGCATGAAAATAAAACCAGCTTCTTTCAGCTTCTCTGAAAGAAATCAATAAAGTGATACAAAAAAATAAAAGGAGCATGATTTGAAAACACACACACACACCTCACAAATGTCTAAAATTGAAGCTTCTTTTAACTTAAAGACCCAAGCCAAATGCCTCTGTACCCATCCTGTCCTAAGTAGAAGATTAAAACTTATAAAAGGAGTTTAGAATACATTGTTTTAGTTTAGTTCTACAACAGTCTCAGGTATATGTTACTAGTAATGGAGAAAGCAAATGCATGTTGCTCAAAAATATTGTGTTTCCTTTAAAAACAAAACAAAACAAACAGACAACTATTGATTTCCCTTTCCAGAGTTATTTTTACCCAGCCACCAACCTCAAAAATTGACAATTTTTATTTTGATAATGTCTAAATTCTGGGGACAGAGCCAATAACTTATGCATGCTTAACAAATGATCAATAATCATATGAGCAAATTTGTGGATTGTTAGTAACATGCCAATTACGAGCACATTAAGAAATCACAATGTCAGTTTTCTATTAATAGAGATTTTTGAATGAGGGGGGCACACTTCCATTGCAAAAATGCAGAAACAGGGAGATCAAATTGTTAGAATCATAAATACTTGATTCAAATAAACTATGAAAAAGCCCTTTGAAGTAAAACTTATTATTTAAAAAAATCTGCAAAAGTTTTAAAAAACAGTTTCCTCAAATTTGAATCAATACAAATGAATAATATTTTAAGATGTACACTTTACTAAAATGAATATACTTCATATATTTTAACTGGGATTATATCACAATAATATATTTTGTGGAAAAAGTTAAATTGTATTTGCAACCAAACTTTTTCTCTATCTCTCTAACTTCGTACTTCTCTAACTTTGTACTTCTTAGTATTAAGTACAAGTTTCATAGTTTCTAATTCCATTCTTTTTCTTACATGCAGGCTATCAACTTGGAGAAAATAGTCTTAAATTTAAACTAAGATCAGCTTTTGACAAATTTCATTCATGCTTGTGCAAATTCTATTAGTGATGTATCAAGAATGAGTCAAAGTATACAAAAAAGATGTGGAGAGACCTAGCCTATAGAGTTGCCAAGAGTTGGACACAGTTGAATGGATAACATCATCATCATTATCATCATCATCATCATTAGTGCGTAGATCAGGGCTTATTCTCGGAGGAGATTTCATAATTTGATGTGAAATGGATGTCATATAGTTCTGCGGGAAAGTAAAGGGCTTTTTTCCTATGCTTTCTCTATTCTTTCCATTCGGTTGCTTGAGGCCAATCCACTATTCCAGTGGTGTAAATAATGACTGGATTTGCCCAGTTTTAATTGCCTTGATGGTGTTTTCTTCTACTTAGTTTGGACTTTATGATCTCCTTCACGCTCTTGATGTATTCATGTGTAACTTTTTTATTGTTTTCAGTGTACTTGAAGGATGCCCAGGTATTTGTAGTAATCGTTTTCATGCAGATTCTTGATGTTATTTCCATAACAAAGGAATCCTTATAATAAACTAAATAGTTTGCAATCCTGTGTTGCCCTCAGAACTGTAGCTGGATTTTAAAATCATTCTAATAGCTAGGAACAGAATGAACATTTTGATATTTTTTAACCATAATGAATACATTCTGAAATATACATTTTAAATCAATTTGTAATCCTACAAAAATTGTACTGTACTATTAATATCTTTGATTACAACTATTCCATTTAGTGCAGCTGAAGATAAACGAGTATGAAAGCCAATATGCCTCATAGTGAGGATTTACAGCACAACTGATTGCCTAAATAATCTTTGTCATTTTAATATAGCAAATACTGTGTTTACTTGATGTCTAAGAAGTCACTCATAAGTTTTAAAGACTTCATTATCTCTGTATGTAATAAAAACTGATTATTGACAAAATTAAGGGAAAAATAGGAATGATTTTCAGTAATAAAACAAACTAACACTTTCATTAATCTCACAAACATTCAGACCATCATAAAAGAAAAACAATTTAGCATTGGTTCTATGTACTCCAAATATTTTTCCCCCTATTAAATATCAGTGATCTGCATAAAGTAATAATCAGGGTTTATTATTACAAGAATAATACACTTTAATTTCTATTCTTTGGTTCCCTGAGAAGTGTGACACTGTAGCATTGAAAAAGATAATACAGTGATCTTTGCTTATGCAGTTTGGATTACAACCTGACTCTGAATAAACAAAATCACACAGTATCCTAAACTAACCTTAATCCAGAATAAACATAAATGGATATAGTCATGAATTATTTGTGAAAGTTATACCTTAGTATAGAATAATTTGTTAGGCTATCAGGTCTCTATTTTCTAGGGAAATGGATGTTAAAGAATCATTTTATACTTCATAATTACAAGAATAATCGTCACCATCTATATTTCTGGACTATATATGAACAAGAAAACATGAAAATATTTGAATCCTGTATTATTAGGCCTATTGAATCAAACCAATAAGCCATTTGGTCCCCAATCCTTGCAAGCTCTTCTAATTGTTACCCTACAATAATTGTATATTATCTCTAAAATCTTATTTTGGCAGACATGTCCTCAATGAACTTATCAACTCCTTCAAAAAACACTGTCATTCTAGCAGAGACTAAACTGATTTTGAGCTTGATAACAGCAGCAAGATTGTTGGTAGCACAACATTGGAAGAAGGACTTTTTGCCTACTATTGATGACTGGATATTGAAAGTAACTAATTTAGCTGAAATGGCTAAAATTTCAGCATATTTGAAGGATCACACACAAGAAAGGTATATACAGGACTGGAGAAGATGGATTGATTATATACAAAATAAGTATCAGACCAAAAAATATCAAATAGCTTATGAATGATTTCTTTTATCTGTATAAGCGCTATATAAGTGATATTAGAAGTTTTATGTCCAAGAAGCAGGATTTTATATATGGGGGGTTAAGAATTTTTTTTAGGGGGTGTTAGTTTAATGATTGGTTAAGCAATTTAGTTTATTGTTAAAAGTCAATAGAAATACCTTGTGTTCTGCTCTGGGAAGTCGGGGAGGGGTTGGGGGGTTGGGTGGGAGGGTTGTGGGGAAATTGTGTTTGTTTTAAAACTTTTTCAATAAAAAAAAACACTGTCATTCTCAAAGGCTGTTAAAAATATTTACAAACCATTCTTTATTAAAAAGTATCTGGGCTTGATAGAATGACAACAAAAATGAAACAAAACTATATTTTTATAAAATTATACGGCATATGTTACAACTGTGGAAAAGTTTAAAGGATTGTCATACTTTACAAATGATGCCAAATAAAATTACTTGACGATTAGGACAGCACTCAGCCCTGCCTAATAGTAAATAAAAGGTCTTTTATTACTCTGCTTCAGGTTGTTTCAAATATCACCTTCTGTGCATTTAGTAGCTGTTATAATTTACTCTGCATATTTCACATACAATTAGATGCCTTCCTATTACAGGACATGTTGAAGGTACCCAGAAGCAAAACAGTGCTACTGTACCTCATCAAGATGACATCTATTGTCTGTACATTGCAAAGTAAAGCATTTATTGAGGGAGAAGTGGGAAATTGGTACAGGTAAGTGAAAGAGAAAATATGTTTTGAGATAAGAAAAACACATAATATATCCCTATAGGAAACACAGAAGGGTGGAAACTCTAAATTTATTTCCTCATGATCACATAGTCAGAACACTGCATATGTGTGTGTTTTGTGAATATATACTCACCCACACACATACCATATGTTTTCCAATATCCATATATGCATAGATAGAACAAGAAGGGACTGCATATATACAAGTGCATCAACTAATTCATTATTCAGAAGAAAATGCATCCAGCAAGAGGCTGGAAATTATTTAGTTAGCTAGTTAAAATATTTACAGTGCATTCAGAAACTATTCTTTCTTGTCAATTTTGTTATGCTGCAGCCTGATTCCCTAATCCAGGTGTCCAAAGCTTATTGTGTCATACCCAAAAAGACTCAAGGCTGTAATTGCTGTCAAAGGTGCTTCAACAAAGTACTGAGTTGAGTGTCCGAATACTTATGCCGATGTGATATTTCAGTTCTTCTTTTTAATAAATGTGCAGACATTTCTAAAAGTCTGTTTTCACTTTGTTATTATGGGGTATTGAGTATAGATTAATAAGAAAAATGAATGAATTTCAACAATTGTAGAATCAGTCTGCAGCATAACAAAATTGACAAAAATGAAGGGGGTCTGAATACTTTCTGAATGCCCTGTATATAGTTGCTCAACTCAGTGAACATGACTCAATTCAACTTAAACAATGTGGCATAGGGAAAAAAACAAAAACAGAAAATAAAATAAACAATGCAAACCAAACATTCATTAAAATTAACTAAAGAATAAATGGTAAATATGGAGGAATCTACTATAACTTCTAAGAATAGGGACACCCACACATCTCTACTATGTAAAATGTACAGTTTCTGAGTAGGCATCTGGATGCAATTCATGGTGCTAAATTATCACCTACATGGCATAGGACCATGTACCACATTCTCCTGAGAATATCTGCACATTCTACATGTTATCCTAAAGAGGTCACATTCAGGTCCTCTAGGTCCCTTTCTGAAGTCCTGGTGAAGAGCCACATATTAACTACTTCCTAAAGACATTCAGGATCAAAGCCTGAAGCATGTCAGGATAGAGATAATTCCAAAAGGTAGCTCACACCTTCTGGGTTTCACAATATGGCATTGTTTCAAGGAAGGGACCTGAAGAACTGAATATGTTCTTCCTATCAGCATGTGTGATGGATCAATATTCTTAGGAGAATAGTAACTTGATCCTATGCCTATATGTATCTATAAGTGATAATTTGCACCTTGATTTCATCCAATTGCCTACTGGGAGTCAGTTCAGCTTGCCGTGTAGAGATGTTATATGGGTGTAATAAGAAATATCCGTAACTACTTCAGTCCCTGCATTCAGCCTAGGGATGGTCTTCAAGGATAACCCTATGTAGAGCAGGTTGAAGTGGTTCCATTTTCATTTTATTTATTTTTTAAATTTATTTTCTTTACCTTTCCACATTTTTCCACTCCATTCTCCCTTTTCCTATTCATTCTCTTCAAAAGAACTCCCTCTTCATAACATTATTGTGTATTTAATAGTTTATTTTCTGTTTTCTCCCTCCTTCCTTTACTTCTTCTCAGTCAACCTGGAGAGAAATATATTAAAGGTAACATCTCCTGCTGAGGACCTATTTAGTTTGGTTTCATAGCCTTTTTTAGGTCTTTCATGACTTTACAAGTTTAAAGCTCCCACTGTTTTCAGCAATTGCATTTTCCTCTATAACAAGCTCTCTCTTGAGAGGACTCTGTTGTTCTCTTCAGAAAGGAGATTGAAAACCTTTCCACCTTTCTAAGAGTTAGTTTTATGATTCTTCACATTTGATCACATTATACCTAGTCAGATATAGTTTTATGATCCATGTTTAGAGAGAATGGGGAACAATTTAAGGGAACACTCTAGAACGGTTGGAATTTTTGCAATGATAAATTGACAAAAGCAGCACTGCTGAGAAAAAGTTCCTTGGAAAGCATACTGTACATATATTGGAACAGAGGGGAAAGTATATATGGACATACACATATACACATACTTTTTCCCTATGTGTTGTGTGTGTGTGTTTTGGCTTTTATATATAATTTATTTATGAATCAAGTCCAAACAAATCCTAAGAGCTAACACAGAATACATATAGTGAGTAACAGTAAGTTAACAATAAATATAAAAGAGGACAAAAAAAGAAAGTAAATCTTATATGGACTATTCTTGTTAGGCTCCTTGTCTTCTAATTATGATTGCAATCTGACAAAATTTTCATTATCAAACATTTCTCCTAACAGAATCTTGTTTAGGCATTTAAGAGCTGTGGTGGCGCAGTAGTTGGAATGAAGTACTGCAGGCTATTTCTGCTCCCTGCCGGCTGCCTGCAATTTGGCAGTTCAAATGTCACCAGGCTTAAGGTTGACTCAGCCATCCATCCTTCCGAGGTAGATAAAATGAGGACCCAGATTGTTGGGGGGCAATATGCTGACTCTGTAAACTGCTTAGAGAGGGCTGTAAACCACTGTAAAGCTATATATAAGTCTAAGTGCTATTGCTATTGCTATTTAACAAAAAAAAAAAAAGCAAGCTATAGCTGAAGAATCCATTAGCAACTAAAATCAGAAATTTGACTGAATTGACTCTAACTCAGATGGACCTTTGTGTTTGCAAAGTTTATGAACTATAGAGAAACCAACTATTAATCTATTAATCATTACCAGCCAACTATATCCTAAGGATGTTTATTATAATTTTCTTGTTTGGATGATGAAGGAGAAACTGCTAACCTGAGGAATGCTTCCATTCCACTTTCATTGATTTGACTCAATTCCTTAATACAGGATATGGAGGAAATTAGTCAACTTGTTTATTGATTGCTGCTTCTTGCAGCTGATAAGGAATCTGTAGGTAATACCTTCAATGCATGTCAAATGCTCATATGACAGCAACTGCTAGACTGTATTCACATTTTTCAAGAAGTAAGGGAGCTATATTTTGCCCCTTAGATAATAAAATAACATTTTATTATATTATTTTAATATTGTATTATTTTATTTTAGAAGTAAAATAATAATTTTACTTTTATGGAGAGAATATCAAACATGTTCTCACCAAATGAGATTGCTATTCTTTGACTTTAGCCCACAAATAAGTCTCCATCCTTGTGCATGATGATTACACAGTTCTAAATTGAACTACAGTGAAATCTATGTGCAGTAGCATCATGCTGCCATGATGAAAAGATGGAAAATAACAATTTTGAAACATTCTCCAGCAGGAAGTTAATTTCTGCTCAGACAAAAAGTTGATTAATCATGCACTGAAGTTAATAATACAACCATTATTGCTTCTAGGAGATATAGGGTTGATCTCAGGATTTTCATTGAAAAGAGGCAATGTTTTTGAACACAAATTGATTGGAATTGAGAATTTAAACAGGCTTAAAGGTTTAGAACTGGTTCAGATTGAACTTGACATTTTCATATTGTAACCCATTCCAGGGAAGTTTATTTTCAAGGGTACTCTAAAATATATCTGGGTGTTTGGTCTAGTGGTTAAGGCACAAGGCTATAAAGTGGGAGATGGTGAATTCAAGTCCTGCCTTAGCCAACTTTGGGCTAGTGCCACTCTCTCAGCCCAACCCATTTCACACGATTGTTGTGGGTAAAATGGAAGGAGGAAAGTGTGTTTGATATGTTTGCCACCTTGAGTTATTTATAAAATAATGAAGGTAAGATATAAATGAATAAAAAATAGCTGCTGCTTAAAGTATGAAATATGACTAGAAAAACTTAAGTTGAGATTCTGATAGACTATTTAAGAAGTCTTTGTTTCTCAGCAAATACATAACTGAGAGTTTATGTCTTTAGAACTCTTTGGAAAAAGAATTGTAAGCGAAATAAAAAAAAAAGCAACAATCCATTCTATTCAATAAATGTGCACATTTTCTCTAGGCACATTATTATATGACATACCAGCATAAATATCTCCAAACCATTATTAGTCTGTTTTAATTTGAAATTAAATAAATGAATGAAATGTAGTTAAAAATGATATATCTGAAAAATACGTTTGCACACGAATCATCCACAAATCAAAGAAATAACAACATTCTGTGTAGAGAGTATGGGAGCTGACCTTTACAGAGATATGCAAAAAACCGTTACAAAGAGGTAGAGAGCTGAAATATTTTTAATACCTGGGAAGAAAGATTATGTAGTGACTCAGCCAAGCAAAATGCCTCCCTGATTGATTGTGGTATAAGAAGGAGAGTAAGTAAAGCACAGACATACTTGCAAAATTATGCTATTATAATCTATAAAGTTCTATAAAGTTTTTTCTATTATTATTTATTTAGATTATCCAGTTTAAATTCATGATTGAGGGAGACTAACAAAAGTTTAAAACATCACATAATGCATATCTAAAAAATCAACATGCCCATAATCAGTAGCCAAAATTCAACAAACTGAAACACCAACAAAATAAATGAATAAATATAACCGTTGCATGGGCTGTGCCACACATCTAGATCTCCAAGCCGAGTGACAAAGCTTTGTCTTTAAGGCCTTATGGAAAAGTTTGGGCCAATACAATTTCTGGAGTGATGATGTACCAAAGGGCAGGAACCATTAAAGAAATAGGGGCCCCTACCTGATAACATTACATAATAGATGAATTGAGAGCCTGACTCACCTGCCAGTCCCAATGGGATGGGTAAACATAACTGGAGAAAAGTAGCCCCTCAAATGGCACAGCTCTATGCAATGAAAAGCTTTATATCATTGTTCTGTCCCCGTCTCATACACGCACACAAACAGTCAGCCAGGAGTTAATAAAACCAGCAGTCAGGAATTTCTTTGAGATAAAAGAATTGGCAGCAACCCAGTAGCTGCCTGCCAAAAACTTTACTCACAAAGGGAGGTTTATCTCCTCCATTCGATAAACCAAAATAAGTCCACAAAGCCAAAGAATTGTCAAATCCAGTCCATAATAAATCCAAGAAGGGCATATAATGAAGTTCCAGAAATGCAGTATGACTTGCTAGCTTTTCAGTTTTGTCCGTCACAAGGCCTGAATGGCCACCACACCCCCTTTTATCCCCTGTGGGGTGTGGTCCAGTGACTCAGCTTAATCTCTGGCACGCCTCCTTCTCTGCTGCACGCGCTTGTCTTTCCGGCGCTGTTGGGGATCCAGCCAAGACTCATCTGCATCGCTGTCTAACTTGGAAGTGCCTGGCTCCTGGCCTATCTCTTGGCCTTCGGAGGACACCTGAGGCATTGCCAGAGAGGAGGGTCCTGGAGAGGGAGGCCTTGTCAACTCCTCTCCTTCACTTTCGGAGTCTTCTCCCTCTGATAAAACGGGCTCGGGGGTCGGAGTCACAACAATCATTACCAAAAGTATGAACTGGATCTGGAAGCATATTGGCAATGAATAGAGATCACAGTGCAGCAGTTTAATGGGAACAGATAAAAAGACACAAAACCGTCTGCAACACTGCATTCTGTACCAGCTGTAGCTTCTGGATGTTGTTCAAGAATATCACTATAAAAAAGCACCTTCCAGTAGTTGATTTGAAGACCAGACATGTGTGACTATAAGTAAAACTTTCTCATTCAGGAATGGGTATATTTGGCATGTAACACAAAGTTGTGCAAAGGTTTTCCTAGTCATGGCTGCCACCTGTTCCTCAAAGAGGAGTCCTGAATCTAGGAAGACTCCTAAATTCCTCACAAGTTCCATTCATCGTAATGTAACACCATTGAAAACAATAGATCAAAATTTCCTAGAACCAGAGACCCCAATGCCCAAATCCATTCAGGCATACTCATACTATGGCTGAACTGAAACCCATTGTTCTCCACCCAAACCACCACAGTCTCCAGGCTCTAAGTTAATATCTACACATCATTATTTGGTCCTCAGACACACACACACACACGCGTGTGTGTGTGTATATATAAATAGCCGTTGCTATTTGAAATATATATACTGCAGTTTGAAATATATATACAGTTACTGCAAAAGACTGCTGACATAAGCCTGATGATGGCAGATGGGATTCTGTCGGAACGTCGCTTCTACCCTTTTAGGGATATATCCACAATTACACGGGAAGAAACCCAAAATATTAACTATACACACATACATACCTGTGAAAACTTACATAAACAAATATATATATATGTGTGTGTGTGTGTGTGTGTGTGTGTGTGTGTGTGTGTATTTTCGTAGATTTTCATGGATACAGGTATGTAAGTCTTAGCGTATTCGGGTCTTTTCCATATAAGACTGAGAGTATCTTGGCGACATTTCGACGAGGTCCATTCGTCATCTTCAGGCTGGTGTCTTTGGCTTCATGCTTGTGCAAGCAAAGCGTGATTGGAGATGCCGTCTCTCTATGAGTGGAATACTGGTGGGGAGGTGTGGAGTGCTGGCTTTGTTGTTGTAAGTGGGTTGGTTGGCTGTGTTGTTACATCTGGATTAGTAGATGGAATTGATGTTTGCAGATTGTCGTAACATGATGTTACAAAACAGCCGAATAATCTGCAAACATCAACTCCATCTACTAATCTCCAATCATGCTTTGCTCACACAAGCACGAAGCCGAAGACACCAGCCTATGACTGTTGTTTCAGTGTCAGTTCTTTTCAGGTGATGAGCCAAAATATTTCTGGCATTGTTGCTATGCATATGAAATCCTAGCCAAATTCATCTTTTCTTGGAAAGGCTGCAGAGCTTGTGGGCAGTATATTTCTCAAAAAGTAGAACCTCTTGCTTTATTCCATTCCCTTTTCATCATTGTTGAACTCTTGTATCAACTCATTTCTTGGTTCTTTTCATTCACTATAACTTTTTACCCATATTTTGAAATCAAAATATAATAATATTTTGGCTGGCTTTATAATGCTTGTTACAATCCTGTGATTGGAAACATAGATGAAAATGCTGTGGTCCAAAAGTGCTCTTCTTTTTCAATATTATTTATTATGTGTGTGTATAACATTTTTAACAAAGTGTAAAAAGAATAAATGGTATAATAACTCTTTTTTTACTGTGAAATAATAGTAATAGCAATAGCGCTTAGGCTTATATGCAGCTTCATAGTACTTTACAGCCCTCTCTAAGCGGTTTACAAAGTCAGCATATTTTCCCCAACAATCCTTTTACCAACCTCGGAAGGATGGAAGGCTGAGTCAACCTTGAGCCTGATGGGATTCGATCTGCCAAATTGCTGGAAGCCGATGATTAGCAGAAGTAGCCTGCAGTACTACAGTCTAACCACTGCACCACCGTAACTCATAATAAGGTTTTATAGAGAACTCAAATAGACTATATCTGATGTCTCAATCAATATATATTTTTCACCATTTTTTAAAAGTTTAAATCTACCAGAAAATCACCATACAAATGATATGGTATATTAATTTCAAAATTAATAATAAAAACACATTTCTTCCATCAAAGTTACACATTTCTTAATATGTCTATGGAGATTCTCAGTCATTCAGGTCATGGTTATCCCAAAGATTCTTTTTTAAAAGGCAAATGGACTTCCTTGTTTTTCCTTGAAGATGTTTCGCTTCTCATGTAAGAAGCTTCTTCAATTCTGACTGAATGGTGGAGAATGGAAGGAGTTATATTCCTTGCAGTCATCTGGTTATTAACACTTCTTCTGAAAGATGTTGAGGCCACTTTGAGCTTTATCTGTGCCCTCAGAGTTACCTGAATAGGTGTGGAACCTTCCTGGAATTGCTGAAAGGACTGTGATGTAAATAGGAGATAGGTGGTGTCATTTCTTAATATGTTTACAATATCTTGTATTTTCAACAACTGCTGTCATTTAGTAAATTGTTTTACCTATATCTATATAGTGAATCCATTTGTGCTAAGACGCACTGAATGAAGGGATATCAAGAATAGTTTCAGGAATGGTAATACATTCCACTATGTATTATATTATATTATATTATATTATATATGTTAGGAAATCTACAATATTCTGACAGTTATAGATCTGGTTCAATTCTTGGTTCCAATTGGCAGCATTTCCAGTGCTGTAAATAAAATCAAATGGAATAAAGCATAACATTATATTGAGGTGTAAGCCATCTATTCTGTCCCTTTAGTTAAGGGTCTTTTGAAGATAAAATCATATCATAATTCAAATATTGTGCCAAACCATAATTTCTTCAAGGAATGGACAGATTTTAAAAATTATTTAAAATTTTTCAGATTTGAATACTGAATATTTTATTTGGCCAAGTGTGATTATACACCCAAGAAATTTGTCTCCATTTGCAGATTTCTGAAACTGATTAAGCTTAATGAAAGTTAATAGTTAACTGAGCTTTTCCCTGAATTCTGAGTTATAGAAAAACTGAGAAATATAGCTAAGGCAAAACAAACAGAGGTAGATAGATCTACTATCTGTGTTTTGTCAAGTGTCAGGGCAGTGATCAGCTGCCCAGGTAATTAGTTCTTTTGGATCCAGAAACAATGAACACCCCAGTAAATAAATTAATTTTAAGCTTTATTATCAGTTCAAACAAATATAAAGAATAAATCAAAATAACAAAGTTCCTCTGCATTGCCACTACAATATGTCTGCCTGCCTGCCTGCCTATCATCTATGGCTTTAAAAACAAGAATACAGAAAATAAGGTTAAGATAAACTTTTTTAAAAAATCTATATAGTTGACAGTAGTTATAATACCCTAATTAATAAGGTAAATTATTTATTGTTTATAATGCAGTAAAACAAGGTTACAGATACTGAAAATTTAATAAGCTATGAGTAAATAGATAAACTGAATGCAGAAGACAGAAAATCCAATAATCCACTGTCATAATAGTGAGGGGAAAAATGAACTATGGTTCTTATTTAGGTTGGCAGCAGAAAACAAGAAGTCCAAGTTGTCTAAAGTAACACTGCAGTTTCAAAAAAATGAAAAAGAGAAGCAGTAAAAGTGTCATAAAAATAAGGAAGAAAGGAGATCAAATGAAAGAGTAGTAGAGAAGTAGAAATGATAACAGCTTAGAAAAAAAGTGAAAAAAACACTTTACATGATCCAAAGCAAGGTATAAAATATAAATAGGGAAGTATACAATGTCCTGTTATTTCATTTCGAAAAGGCTCTAGAATAGATAAGAAATTACCTTCTGTCAAAACAAGAACAAACAACAGACACTTTGAAATCCTCATAATCCATAGAATCAGAAGTTGATGTTATTTATTTGTCTATTTGCTATCTTTACTATTTTATAAATATTTCAAGGTAGTGAACATACTCTTTTGGCCTATTTTCCCACAATAAGGTCCCTGTGAGGTGGGTGGGATGAAAGAGAGTGACTGGCCCAAAATACCCAACTAGCTTCCATTCCTAAAGCAGGATTAGCATTCACAAGGCTCCTAGTTTCTAGCCAACTAATATAAGCTTTTATATAGAGGATTCCTTTACATTTACATTGCATTTTTCATGAAGTAGATTCACCCATGAACACGTTACAGTGTATATATTCATCAAATTCTTACCACCTTACATCAGTCAGTATACTTAATTTGTACTTTCATCCAATACTAATATTCTTTCCATTGCTTTTATGTGCAATTATTACTATTATTAAATTTCTTTGCCATCTTATGGTTCTAGTGACTCTGAGCCTGATTGTCCCTGACAGGATTCATTAGGCTCAAGATAAAATCTTTAGATAAATATATTGCAGATAAATATATAATGCTTTCATAATTTTTTAGAAATATATTTAAAATACCTATAAACTTGCATATAATCTTAGAATGTATAATATTATAAAGACAGCAATAAATATTTTACTTAGTGCTTATGACCTGGGTGCTAGAATGTTCCTAAATTTTCATTTGTTAGTGCAATTAATATTAGTTTTATAAGTGTCTGCAAGAATTTTACACATGAATTAGATTAAAAAGTGCTATAACATTTAATTAATGATATAACATTGCAATTGTACAGGTACTATGAAATATTAGCTACCTTTACTTTTGTTTCATATTTGGAGTCCTGTATATTGCAAAGAAAATTGCCTAGAGCAGAGGAATTATTACTAGTGAATCTAATATTATCTAAAAGGCTGTCAAAGTTGAATTAATGGAATACCAAAGAAGAACACATAAAACAAACAATGCATACACATATTGTATTTAAGAATTAAGCATTTAAGAATTATGTAAATTATAACAAAAAGAAGATAAATTTCCAACTGTTCAGGGAAAAATGTCAATTCATTTTTTTAATTTCCATTTTTTTTAAAAAAAACAAAACAATAAACATGGAATAGAAGGCAGGTAAGTAGTCTATATTTTTTGAGAGACTATCTTTAGAAAATCTGAAATTCAGATTTTTTAATTAAAAATTAGTTTATTCAAATTACTTTCTTTAAATACTTAATATATGAAAGTACAATATTTTCTCCAGATAAAAATTGAATGCATTGCAATTTGTTTTGTTGCAAAATTGGGTTCTATTTCATTAATAATTGCTAAATAAACTATATAAAGTCTCATGTTTGTTTTAGGTAGATTTGTCTTGTACGTTACTGTGGACGTGGTTTACATTTGTAAATGCTATTAAAGATGACGGTGTGAGTATGTTATGCTACAAAATGACAATCTTTTGCTTTTATAAAGCATAATAAAAGAAGCAATGTGGTGAAGTAAATTTTACTTAGGCTTTGTACACCTGAATGCCTGCTCAATTAGAATCAGTAGATGGCTTCAGAGAAATTACTGTTTCTATAAAATGATAATTTAATAATTAGCTATATGACATTTTAAGGCCAGTAAAGCAAGAAGAATAAAATAATTTACATGGTAACAGTGTTATTGCTTCTATTTCTAGCACATATCTGTCCTCTATGACCAAACTTGCAAGCAATAGGATTGGTTCTATTATTAGAACATCATTCAGGAATTGACAGTAGTAACAGTGAACCTCTCTGGACTGATCCTTCTAACTCATTTATTTTTTAAAAAGGAACAAAAAAGGTGATACAAGTTAGGGTATGAGATATATCTATATCTATATCTATATCTATATCTATCTATCTATCTATCGATCTATCTATCTATCTATCTATCTAGTCATCTCAAAATGCCAAAACTGTTGTTTAAGTTTGAAGAATCAGGATTTAAACATATGACATGCTGAACCAGACTAATTTATTTGTCAAAATATAAGTTTCAAATATATTTTCTAAACTTCTCACATTCCAACAGGGACAAGAACAGGATTCCCATACCTGCCTTTCGGATCCTTTCTTTACATTCATTTTCAACTGAGTACTTTGTAAGCTTCAACTGCTAAATATGGCAAATTGGTGTATTAGGGTTACAGTGCCAAACTAGGCTGTTGGGACTCATTTATTTTTTATTTTTTTAAAAGTTTTTTACTTTTTAGACAAACAAACATTTAATATATCAGTTTTCTCTTCCCTGTGACATCTCGGTGTTATCTTCCAAAGTTCTTTCTTTTTCTATATAATTGTCATTACTTTTATCTTGATCCTTATCCAGTCCACAATATCAATTCATCACTAACATAATATTCAACTCATCACATATTTTTACATACTTATATAATTGATCATTTATATCTTTTCTCCAACCAATAATAAAAATCATTCCGTATTTTAAAATATTCTGAGTCTTCTCTATCTTTAATTATCAAAATTAATCTATTCATTTCTGCACAATCTAAGATTTTTTTTATTACTTCTTCTTCCAAAGGTATTTTCTCTGCTTTCCAATTTTGTGCATAGACAATCCTTGCAGCTGTTATTATATGCATTATAATATAATTATATATAATACATATATATTATATGTATTATCAGATAAACTTTTCCTTGTTAATTTTTTCAGGTAGAATATCCAGTAGGAACAGCTCTGGTTTAAATTCAATACACTGATGTATCATTTCCTTCAACCAAGTCTTAAATTTAATCCAGTAGGTTTTAGCTTCTGGACATGTCCACCACATATGATAATATGATTCTGGTAGTTGATGACGCTTCCAACATTTAGCTGATTTTTCTTTAAACATTTTTGCTAATTTCTCAGGTGGCATAAGCCATCTATAAAACATTTTATATTGATTTTCTTTATATTTAATTTTTAATTTAATTTAATTTGTATGCCGCCCTATCTCCATAGGACTCAGGGCGGCTCACAACAATTAAGAAATACAGTCCCAATCCAAATAAAAACATGTTAAAAATACATATTAAACACATAAAACACATTAAAAATAATCAAAACCCCATCAGTCTGGGCAATCTGAACAGCCATGTTTTTAGTTCGCGGCGGAAAGTGCGAAGGTCAGGGGCCAACCGGAGCCCCAGGGGGAGTTGATTCCAAAGGGTGGGTGCACCCACAGAGAAAGCTCTACCTTTGGGGGTCGCCAGCTGACATTGTCTAACTGACGGCACCCTGAGTAGGCCTCCCTGTGAGAACGCACCGGGCGATGGGAAGCTGTTGCTGGTTGCAGATGGTCTGACAGATATCCTGGGCCTAAGCCATGTAGGGCTTTATAGGTCATCATCAGCACCTTGAATCTCACCCGGAGGGCAACCGGCAGCCAATGCAAGTTGCGCAGGAGAGGTGTAACATGGGAGGATTGGGACCTTCCCATCACAACCCGCACGGTCGCATTCTGTACCAGCTGAAGCCTCCGAGTGGTCCTCAAGGGCAGCCCCAAGTAGAGAGCATTGCAGTAGTCAATACTGGAGGTGACTAGTGCATGAGTAACTGTGCGTAGGGCATCCCAGTCCAAATAGGGGCGCAACTGGCGCACCAGGTGAACCTGGGCAAACGCCCCCTGGTCATGGTTGTTATATGATCTTCTAAGCTCAACCGTGAATCCAGGAAGACACCCAAGTTGCGTGCCCTGTCTACAGGGGGTAACACCTCGCCCCCTATAGCCTCTCGATCAGACCGGGATGCCGGTACCCACAGCCACTCGGTCTTGGCAGGGTTGAGCCAAGTTCATATGCAGTGGATACTGTTAATTTATAATTCCTTTCCCATAATTGTTGCCATTTTTCCAAATCAATTGAATATCCAAAGTTTCTTCCCCAAGCTATCATTGTTTCTTTTACTTGCTCTTACTCTAATTCAATACTAAGCCAAAAATTATACTTTTTTAAATTAAATTATCATCTGTTCCCATGAGTATCCTATCCAACTCAGTCTTTTCCATATAATAACCATATAATTTAGCATCCTTCTTGTATCTTGTTTGTATCTGCATATTCAATCCCCTGTCCTTCTAGTTCCTGTTTCCCTTTCAGTTCTCCCTCATCTGTTAGTAAGTCTTTATATCTAACAATATTGCCAAAATTAAAAACATTTGGGTATATTAATGCTTCCATAGTCAATAACCATGTTGGTATTTTCACGTAGTATTTGTCTCTTGCTTTCTCCCAGACCAATAACAGACTATGCATTTCTTACATAGTGTCTATGAAAATATGTGTGTATCTTATTTCTACCATATCACAAAAAAGCAGGCCATCCCAGTTGCAAGTCATACCCTTCCAATGTTAACAACTTTATATTTCTTAACTCCACCCATTCCTTCAACCATGTCAGAGTTGCTGCCTGGTAATATACTTCCCAATTTGGTAACCCAAATCCACCTCTCAATCTTGTATCTTGCATCATTCTTATGCTTATTCTTGTCTTTTTCCCTTGCCATATATATATATATCTTATTGAGATATTGAAAATAGGTCTTTTCAATTTTTATTGGCAAAGTCTGAAATAGAAACAATGATCTTGGTAATATATTCATCTTTATCAGTGCAATCGGTCCGATAAGTGATAGTTGAAGATTCTTCCGTTTTTCCAAATCTCTTTCAATTTGCTGTTTTAATTTATAATAATTATCTTCTTTTATTGTTACACATCTTGATGTTAAATGTACTCAAAGGTACTTAACTTTTTTCACTTCTTGTATATTCACATTTTCTTCCATCTCTCTTTTTGTTTTTCTGTCATATTTTTAGCGAAATTTTTGGAGACTTTCACATAGTCTTCTATTTGTTCTAATAATTTAGGGCCTGTTGTGTGCAGATCTTCTATAATAAACACCAAATCATCTGCAATTTATACTCTTATTTTTTAACTTTTATTCCTTTTATCTCTTCATGTCGTCTAATATTTCTAATATTAAAACTTCTAATGTCAAGGTAAACAACAATGGCAAAAGAGGACATCCTTTTCTAGTACCTTTCATCCAAAATCCATTCTCTGTAATTGTTTTATCATGAACTGTGTTGGGACTCATTTATGACCATATCCCAGAGCAATGGCAAACCTAGTCCTAATTCTTGTTGTAACCTGAGGACAGGGGTGGGATCCTACTGGTTGAACAACCGGTTCGCTAAGCATGCACGCCAGATGTACACTGCATGTGCCAGACGCACACTGTGTGCATGTGCACAGTTTCCATAAAATTGAATTTCCGCATTGCAAACAAGGAAAGGAACAAGGAAAACAGCTGAGGAGGGCCAATTCAATCTGCCACCCCTGACAAGCTGAGCTTCAGAAGCAGAAATAAAGGTCAGTATAACCTGGGGGCGGGCAGGTGGGCCCACTTTCACAGCAACAGAGAACTAGTTTGCTCTCGGCAGGAAGTAGGTACTAACCCTAACCCTAACCCGAACCCGAACCATTAAAATCCCACCCCTGCCGGAGGACTACTTGTACTGAGAAACTTGACAGAATTTGAAATCCTTGTAATACTGATGGAGCTCAGAAATCAGAGGTTGTATGAGTAAATAAATTAAAAATCTGAATATAGATATAAAGATGGAACAGTGAGAATTTCAATTGGAAAAAAATATTACATTTACATTACCTCAATCATTATTGAGAATTATTGGCATGTTTTATACCGATAGTTTTCTTCAGTCAAACTTACTAAAATGAGTAATAACTTTTCTGTGAAATGGTAGAAATGTAATGATCATATTAGATCCTTCTTCCATATGTGGAAGCAATATTGCAAAGTTGAATAATATTAGAAACTAATTCATTATAGAATGGAACAATTTTTGAAATCTGTAATCCCATTTCACACTACAATATTTTATTTTACTTTAGTGAAGAAAACATTCTTTTAAAATATACCCAACTGGCATTGTATCGCATGTGTTAAAAGCTATAAGGATTTTATAGATCTGTACTAAAAAAGATCTTTGATCCCACTGATGGCAGAATGGCTAACTAAATTATGGGACTATGCTTCAATGTCTAGTATAACATCATATTTAAAAAAGAGACCTGATGTAGAATTTAATTCTATATGGAGGTTACAATATATTTTTCACACATGGAATTATGGCACATCTAAAATTTGTGTATGCATTTATATTCAATCTACATAATATTTACAGTATTATCTTAATCTTGTTTTATTATCTATAGTTTCTTTCTTTTCCTCATAATAACTCCAAATGTGTTATCCAGGTATTTTAAAGTTCAATAGAGAGATAATTTGATTATAAATTGGATATGAAGTGTATTAGAATTCATAGACTTCAACAAGTCGTGTATCTTGATTACTAGGTATACAATTGGAATTTCAGGTAGCGTGAGGAATTTGCAACAGAATCTCATGAATTAATAGACAAGCAAGTCTATAATTTCCTTAATTGATTGATTTTTATAAGTGCTATGTTATAAATTTTCAAAAACGAAGAAAAGAAAGCAACAGTCATACAACTTCAAAAGAATTATAAAATTATACATTACAAAAAATTAAATTAGAAATATAGTCAAAGTACAATTGAATAACCAACAATCTAAAACATGATACAGCTAATATATTCTAATGCATCATTCTAATGATGATCCATTAGAATCACCAATTTATGCTTCATATGTAAACTATGCCTTAAGAGAATAAGTAGAATTAACTCTAAAAATTAAAATATGTTCTATAATGGCCTGAATATGAAGTACTAATATTTTCTCTTTGAAAAGAAAAATAAGAGCAAACTAAATGACAGAGTTTTTGTCCATATACTGATTTATAGAAGATAAATATGGTTAAAGGATGTTGCCACTGTTAATTGTTCACGGACAAACAGATCATGTTGCTTATACTATGGACTCTTTTAATGAGCTATTATTTAAAGTGTATGATTTGTTTGTATATTTTAAAGGATTGGGACATTAAAGAAGCCCCTCCCCATTTTAAAACAAAGCATTTAACTTACTGATGTAGTATGGGCATGTAGAATAAAAGCTGTAAAACTGCTTGCACTTCTATCACCTTTAATTCTTCACTTGAGAAATTAAAATCCTAAATTCAACAAGTTTTTGTCAGTTTTTGGAACTACTTCACCTTTGTCTGAATATGTCCTGTATTCAGCATTTGTATGTCACAAGAATAACAAACAATAAATCAATAATGACATTACATCATTATTATTTGAAAAGATATAGCCATGTAAAATGAAAAAAATGTGATGAAATGCAAAGGATCAGAAAATGTCGAAGATCTTATGATGGTTTTTAAAAATACTGTTACTATGGACAAATAACAAAGATCAAATTTGAGGTCAAGAAAAAAGAAAAGATCATCTCATCAGAGTGTTCAGAATAAGAATAAGCCATTAACTCTGTGGCTACAAATGTGAATTGCCTGATGTTCTTGGCTGTAAATTTCATTTATTGATATTACTGACTATATTGATTGGGGTAAAGTGTTGTAAATATCTAGGAAGTGTTTAATATCTAGGAACTCATGCTGTATAAGGAGACAGGGGAAAAATGCAGCTATCTAGTTGTCCCAGTGTCTAGTTACAACTACTGATGGAATTGGAAAATCTAGTTATTTTTATGGACAAAAGCTATAAAAAATGCCAGATTTATCAGATAAAGTCCTGAGTCTTATAGCAAATTATAAGAGAGATTCGGGTTTTATTAAAAAAAATGCAACAGGTACCTCATCCTATATATTATTGCAAAGATGTATGCTTATGATATCTGAGGACTGCAATCTGGATAGTCATGTAAAGAGTAGTGAAGAAATACAGAAAACACTAATTCTTTATTGCTATCCAGTGATTGCCCTCTCAGAAGATATGATTGGTCTCTCAAAGGGTATGTGGTATAAATAAATATATATTTTAAAGAAATCTATATTTTTTATGATTGAATATGACACACACACACACACACACACACACACATACATACATACATATATCAGTGGTGAAATGTAAATTTTGTTACTACCGGTTCTGTGGGCGTGGCTTGGTGGTGGTGGTAATATGACTGAGAGGGCGTGGCCAACTTTTTTTTTTACTTTTAAAACCATTTTTCTACAACCTCTTTGGCTGAAGAGGTTGTTAAAAAAATGCTTTTTAAGCCTCTGACGATCCCAGCTGACTTGACTGATCGGCAGAAGCTTTTTCTTTTTTTTAAGCCTCTGAGGATCCTAGCTGACTTGCCTGATCAGCAGAGGCTTTGTTTTTACTTTTAAAAACATTTTTTCTATAATCTCTTCAGCCAAAGAGGTTGTAGAAAAAATGCTTTTAAAAATAAAAAAAAAGCCTCTGATGATTGCGCGGCTCAGCTGGGCAATGGGGGGGAGGGCAGGGATTTTTGCTACCGATTCTCCGAACCACCCGCCTCCATCGCTACCGGATCGGGCGATCCGGTCTGAACTGGGTGAAAAGTTCTATTTAATATATCTGGATTTCTAGATTATTACTACTGTAGATACTAATTCTGATTTTAGCTATTTATTAAAAAAAAACAATGAACATAAAAATATTTTCATAAAAGAATCAGTTGGCTATATTGCTGGGGGAAGGACAGAAATAAGTTCCTTCAAAAAAAGACCAAATCAAAACTCAAGTAAGCAGTCCACAAAACTAATTAAACCTGGTACAACAAAAACTAAGGCATTTTGATGTAATTTATTAAATGAAAAGACTTTGAAATTAACAGCAATCAAAAACTAATTAAAGCTGATGCAATAGGAGCAGCCAAAGAATGCCAGATAGCATTCATCGAGCCAGAGAAACATGGCTGTCAAGTTAAACAAAATCAACCACATTCTGTTTTTGAATAGTAGTGCAAAGATAATTATGCACTGGATGACACACTCTGAATTAGATTCAAGTCATTACCTCAGAAGACAATAGGATTGACATGAAATACCAAAGTGCTTCCACAGAAAGATCTTATATTTAAAAGTTTTTAAAATTCTTAGGTCTTGTGTATGATTCATCAATTAAATATATTTTTTCATTGTTATATTATGATAACCATTAATTAATAACTGACATCTGGGATAATGGTATTGCTTACAGGACATTTTAAAGTAGGAACTGAGATCTAAAAACCTTATTTTGACAGACTTTAGTATTCGTATGTATCTTTTCATCAAGCATCACTCACTTTAGAATCTATCTTATTTTGATGATTTCCAACCAAATATAAATGCATGGAAAGAAAACTTGTGAAGTTTTATGTGTGATCCAGCATTAACTCTGAAATTTGAAGCTGACAATCAATATCATTGGAAAAGAAAGAAAAGAAGGAAGGACAAATGGGAGGAAGAAGAGTAAGCAGATTTTTTTCAAATATGTAATTAATTGATTATAAATAATGATTACATGTATGATAAACTAGATTCATATTAATCAAGGATTTCTCAAATGTGGAGTAGATTTTTTTTTAATTGACAGACTTTAAAATTTACTCTTACTTTGTCTAGGGAATCCTCCACATTTACAGGCAGAGTGGGAAGCAAAGTCTGGACTAAATTTTGTCAGTACCGCTTTGCTTAAATATGTTTGGCCAACAGGACGTTTATCTGGACAAATATTAGTTCTTGAGATTATTGCACAGAGCAGCAGTTCCTACTTGGAGAAGTAGCCCAAAAGGTAATAGTGTCACTGGTTCATCACACAGTCAGCCAATGTCGTCACAGAGGAAAGCTGCCATTTGCAATTGACCGATAGTGAATTTGTCAATGGTTATGGTGTTTAAGTGGTGCTCCAGTTGTTTTGGGTTTGCACCCAAACTTCCTATTACTCTTGGAACTACATTTGCTTGCTTCTTACACAGTCATTCTATTTCTATTTGGAGGTATTTGTATTTTGTTATCTTCTTATTCCTTCTCTTCTATTGTGCTTCAGACACTGCCATGTACACAATCTAGACTTTTTGTTTTTCTTAATGACAATTGGTAAGTCTGTCATGTTATGCAGCAGATGCCTGTGTGTTTGAATTCTAAAGTCCCACAGTACTTTAGCTTCTTCATTTTCTACTATATTACTATCTCTTATTTTATGGTCCCACCAGTTGTTCCAGGGAAATAATATTTCTTGCAGATTTTCCAATACATCATTATTGATATTTTGTCATGCCAATGTTTGTAATCAGTCTTTGCAATCTTCTTGCAGCATCTAAGCAGGTAGTCCACTGTTTCTTCAGCTTCTTTCCAGAAGCAGCACTTGCTATCTATTGTTGTCTTCTCAATTCTGGCTCTGTATGTATATATAATGTATATATAATAATATATAATGTATATGTATATATAATATACAGTATGCAAAAAATTAACATCTTGGGTGTTTTCCCGCATCATTATAAATAAGTTGGTTAAAATATTTAAAATCCTGGTTAAAATCCCAGCTTAAAATCTTCTAAAAATCCTTACAGAGCACTCTGCAAGGTCCTTTAAAACCTCAGCTAAAATCCTATCAGTGACTTTAAAAGTTTTTCTTAAAGCAACGTTTCGACAGGCTCACAACCCTGTCATCTTCAGGCTCTGTTTCATGTAGAAGCTATGGGTTCTCTGTTGCGGGGCCGGAGCTGTTGCTTATCTATATTTGCTGCTGCTGATGTATGCTGGCTAGCCTGCAACTCTGTGTTCCGATTGGAGGACAACAGCTTTTCTTCCTGCTAGCAATAAGGAGAGAGAGGGTGGCTAGCAATAAGGAGAGAGAGAGGATCGAGCCAGAAGACAGGCTGACATCTCAACTAACAATCAAGGGTGCTGTGATGCCTACCAGAATCCTTTCCCCTCTACAGCAGACAGATAATAATAGAGAATCTGAGAAAGCTGGGCCGGTAACACGAAGCCAAGCAGCTAGGATGAGGAAGCACCTGAAAGTGGTGATTTGAGATATCACCCAACTATGGCTATACAAATATCTTGAGCTACGTAGGAAAAAAAACCCTGACTAGAAAAGTATTATACATATAAACCTACGAATAAAAGAAGAAAATAAAAATAAATATTTGACCTTTATAGGAAGGAGTCATAAAATAAGGGTGTGGCTGGCTGAAGAAGACAGAAGACAGAAATAGTACTATCCCAGTCTCCCTTAAGTCTCACAGCAGACAACACAAAATGTCTGATAAAGCCTGAAAGTGGTGATTTGAGATATCACCCAACTATGGCTATACAAACATCTTGAGCTACGTAGGAAAAAACCCTGACTAGAAAAATATTATACATATAAACCTACGAATAAAAGCCACTTTAAACCCCTCCAATCCATACATAAAGCAGACTGACACCCAACATGAAGAGATAGCACAGCCACGAACACGAAGCCAAACAACAGCATCACAGCTCACCAGCTCAAATCCCCCTGCTACTCAGACTAACCCAAGCACAACCAAGCCCCCACCTAAACAGAACACACACCCATCCAATCAGAGCACAGCCAACCTCCCATCCAATCAGAGCACAGCCAAACCCCCAACCAATCAGAACACACCTCCACCCAATCAGAACACAGCCAAGCTCCCACCCAATCAGTTCACACCCCCACTGGCAGTTAAAAGGAAGAAACAGCTGCGATCACACACATTGCTCCTAGAAGCACAAAGCCAAAGACACCAGCCTGAAGATGACGAATGAGACTTCGTCGAAACGTTGCCAAGAAACCTCCAATTTTACGTGGGAGAAAACCCGAATAACCAAAGACCTACATACAAACACCCGCGAAAACCTCAGAATATATATATATATATATTATAGTATTAATTATATTCAGTAATTCATTTTATTTTTATTATTTATTATTATATTTTTATTTTATCATTTATTTTTGAGGATGGACAAATTTGTTCATTATTATAGCGGGTCTCATTACTATTGCAATAGTAATATTGCAAAGTATGACATATACTGTATTAAGCCATGGTTGATGTAACATGTATTGAATAAACCAAATTTGGCTTGGTGTGTACAATACATTTCACAGAAATCAAATAAACAATATTATGAGTTTACAGAATGTGTGAACTGAATTCTCAGTTTGGTATCATAGCCAATAAAATTGATAATACAATATTATATATTTCTTTTTTCACGGACAGTGATTCAATACAGTATGTAATTAGTTTGATCTTTATAGTATATATGTATGTTATTTAGCACAGCAGCCTAATGCAGTTTCTGATTTTTAAACAAAGAAGCAAACAAAGTAACTTGATAATTAAGTTGTTATTTCTATGAAAACTGGTCAATATGTAATATAATCAGCACATAATGATTGGAAGTATTATTTTTCATAGTGTTTTCTCCCTCAGAAATAAAAAAGGTAAAGATAAAGATGTCTTTGTGGGTTTTACCTCCTTAAGTAAAGTGGCTGACTATAAGAGAGAGTTTTCATCTCCATTTCTTAAGCCAAACAGCCAGCATTGTATAAAGACGTTTTCATAGTCATGTGACCACCATGACATCATGTCACAGCACAGACAATATGGGAAAACACCGAGTGCTGTTACCTTCCTGCATGCTTATATCTGATAGTTATTTACTATTGTATGCCCGATTGGTAAAAGAAAGTTCAAGACAGTATTGGTTGAAACATGCAGAAGAAGCCTTCTTCCTGCAGTGGATAGACAATGGCTAAAATAATGAAGCAGATTAAAATAATAATAACTTGTCCCATTTTAATCTTGATTGAATACTGTGTTCCTTCCTTTTGTGTAAAACAATTTTGCACTTTAATCCATTCAGATAAGTGTTGATTCTTTTCTTGAATTTCTCCAAAACTTTAAAAGCCACTTTTCTAAGTCACCAAGAAGGAAGTATTCAATTACTCTCTAGGATTGGCGTTCTTGTTTCCTAATTAATTTTTAAAGCCTCATCAGTTGTTTTATACGTCTAATGACAAATGCTTGTTCACATTCTCAGATAGATCTTATTGCAAATCCCTTTCTATTACAGCTTTATTTGAGAGCAGACTGTTCCTAAGAAAAGACAACATAGCTGACATCAATAATTCAAAGTCCTGATGCAATTCCTCAAAAGTGCTTCTGAACATCATTATAATTTGCTTATCTTGTTATATATTTTGCTAAGTTTCCAGTACTGAAACTTAACCAGTTTCCAGTACTAAAATATATTGAGAATTAATTTCAGTCTTAATATTCAAAATAAAATCTTCCAAAATTTTCAAAGTCCTTAATCTGTTTAATTTTTTTTGTATTCCAAATTTTGCCTTGCTTTTTCTATTTTTTTAAATTCTTCAAGCTTTTAAAGAAACAATTTTATCATATTAAGTATTAAAAGCAGTCACTCAATGTTGTTAGCCTTGTTGTCTTGAAGGTGTCTAACTTTTTTAAAGTAGTTAATAGGCAATTTCCAAAATGTGATTACCAAAGGAAGTGCAAACTTTTTGTCCTTTGAAGGCTCCAAAGAATGCATGGCAGCTCCTATTCTCATATCCTCCATAGACCATTGCCTTGGAGCCTTTTATGAAAGCAACCATATGAAACATGGCTTGGCCATCTTGCATCTTCTCATTTGGAGAGGGTCGAAGGAACTAGTCTGCTCATTGACTCCCTGTTCTTAGCCACAATAATTGCTTCTGCTTATTTGGAACACTATTCAGTCTATCATTCTTCCCCAGAAGTTACTTCATTTATCTGTTAGTTTATTTATCTAAATCAAGTTTTACTTATCCATTATATTTTTTAATTCCCCTCAGTGCAAATCTAGAAGATTTTCAGCAGTTTGTGAAGTCATTCAGACTTCAGCAAAAGAATCGCACAGTCTCCTGTGCTTCAATATTTTCCCTGAGAACTATTCATTTGCAATAGTGGTGAATATCTGTAGCTCAGGTGTAGGATGAGGGTGAAGGTTTGTTCTCCGAGCTTGTGGGTTGGTTTCTGAACATCTTGTTACCAGACTTCACCCTCATCTATTCATTTTACTTGATGGGAAAAATTATATGTATGTATGTATGTATGTATGTATGTATGTATGTATGTATGTATAAATAAAGATGCTGAATTTCTTACAACATTCGACAATAGATAATCAACATATAAATTTATTGTCTAAATAAGACATATAATGTTAAGAATAAATATTTTTAAAAGTTACTTGATTATTAATTCTATATATTAATTAATTCAAATTAATTTTAAGAAATTGTATAACTTTTTCTAAAGATTTCTTCCCTTGCTATACCTTATTTTCATTATACATTAGATGTTTATTTATTTATTTATTTAATTTGTATACCGCCCTTCTCCCAGAAGGGACTCAGGGCGGTGAACAACCAAAATTAAAAAACATACAAATACAAAAGTTAAGATAATTAAAAGAATTAAATCATTGGCTTCCCAATTTAAAACCCCCAAGTCCATAAAATTTTAAATCCCAATTAAGAGCCATTTAGGCTAGGCCGGCTTGGTGGAATAAATAAGTCTTCAGGGCCTTACGGAAGGTACAGAAGTCCAGGATCAGTCGTATTCCAGGAGGCAGCTCGGTCCACAGGGCGGGTGCCCCCACAGAGAAGGCTCTCCCCCTGGGGGCCGCCAGCCGACATTGCCTGACCGACGACACCCTGAGGAGGCCCTCTCTGTGAGAGCGTACTGGCCGGTGGGAGGTTATCGGTAGCAGCAGGTGGTCTCGCAGATATCCTGGCCCTAAGCCATGGAGCACTTTAAAGATGAGAACCAATACCTTAAAGCGCACCCGGAAGACCACCGGGAGCCAATGCAGCTCGTGCAGGAGAGGTGTTACATGGGAGCGCTATGTCACTCCCATAATCACCCGCGCGGCTGCATTCTGCACCAGCTGGAGCCTCCGGGTGCCCCTCAAGGGGAGCCCCTTCCTGGCTCCTTTCATCCTTATTTGGCAAAACTCCTTGACAGGAAGTTATGCTTTGTGATTAATTTAAATGACTCATAGAAAGTCAACCTTTTGTGTGCTGTGAATGATCTGACATTCACACAAATTTTCTGGTAATTAATTTACCTAAATTTTATTTTTCCTATGTGGAAAGAGAGAAATAAAAGCAAAACAAAACAATATTTTCTACCAAGGAAAATATTGAGAAGAGCAAATATACCAGAATAAATTCTCACTGTAATATTATATGTAGTGTTGTATAAACTGATTACAAAAGCATGCCCCATTTTTAATATAATATTTTTATATTGACATGAGAAATATTTCTGCAAATATTTGTTATGTAAATAGGAATTAGGATATGTTAATCCAAGAGAGAGATAAATATATTTAAATATCATACTTTTATCAGCTGTCTCTGTATCACCTGTATTATGAACTATCTAAAATTGATTTTCAAAATATAACAAAATTCTGAACACTTGTGTCCTTCAGTTTTTGTTGACTTTTATTTTATTTGGCACTATTTAAAATCTATATTGCAATATATAAATAACTGAGCAATTTTGTTCCAATATTTCAATTTTATGAAATCATATTAAAAGAATCTCCCTTACTCATTATTCTTATTAGCTTCTTTCTAAGAAAATGTTTGTGATCTATTTCAGATGATCTATCCAAAATATTTTCACATTTAATAGCTATAATCACCATTATTTTGCTCAGTAAGTAAATTATTTCTTCAGAACTAATAAAAATATTTTCCAGCTTTAATAAATCTAAAACAACCTAAAATAGAAAAAAATGTATTTTTGAAAATTGACAGTACCTCCCTTGGCAATCATATTGATTTAAACAAAAGACCAAAATTGTGCTGTGTCTATTGGAATTAGAAAACTCAAAAGTGGCTTGATCTAGTTGACTATTATGACTATTATCTTTCTGAACAAATAGGAACTCTGCATAGCTGTTATTATGCTTAATATGTAAGTATTCCAGTTAAGTCCTAAAAACAACAATTCTGATTCCAAACATATTGATTCCCTACAGGCAATTTATATAAAAGCCTATTAATATAAGCTATATATTTTTTTCTGCAGGAAATCATGATAACCACACCATGCCTTCAAGGAAGCCAGGATCACAATTGCAACATAAGTAAGATGGGTAGTCTGGAACAATCATGTAGAGGGAATTATATGATCATTTCTATTAAAACAAGTACAAATTAAGATACTATAAAGTTTCATGTCTATTGCATAGTTCTTCCTTCCATTTATTTCCAATTGATATATGGATGTGGAACCATTCCAAACATGTTTAAACTTTGAAACAAAAAGAAACATTTTAAGAAAATTTGATGTCCACATAGATATTGTAAAAACTCAATATTTTAATCCGTAGACAGCAGATATTTTCACATTCAATAAACCTTACTATTTCCTAACATTCACTTTCATTGAAGTTATGTTTCACAAACACCAAATGCAAACAGAACACACTTCTGGCCTATTTCCTTAATACATCATGACTCACGATGCTACTCTGTTAGCTATTGTCACAATAAAACTTCATTGCTAAAATATAAAAATAAGCAATACAATTATACCATACAAAAAACCCTAACATATGCCCCAAATGAAACAAATTCTAAATATTTTGTGATAATTTTATTTTCAACACTTCCTTCCACTTTTATTCTAATCAGACATTATTTATATTAAATATATTGATGTAGATGCTAATGTCCTTAAATATTCCTAGATTTGTTTCTATTCTATTCCTCAATGGAATCAAAATAAGATATAACATAAGTCTAGTTTTAAGTAGTAGTTATTTTCTTTTCTTTAGCCCATCTAACCTGATGTTTTACACTGGCCATTTTAGTTACTTATTGAATATTAATTTGATCTTAATAATGTTTTTGAAATCTCAAATTAGCACAAGAACCTACCCAAACCATAGTACGCAGCAATGATCTAATGTTTCCTTGACAATTTCAATGATCAAATGTCACCTTAACATTTTAATATTATAAGCTTATAAATTTGTTTTTCTTTCTTTTTTTTTTTCTGATTCTTTTCCTGTATTTCCTTTTAGTAATGTTATAATGTATATACCAGAAGAAACAAACAAGTTTTTTTTTTAATGTAAGAGTTGGTCAGGATTCAAAATAGAGCCTGGTTATTTGAGTAACTGCCAATTTTATTTTAATCAGACATTATTCATATTAAAGATATTGATGTAGATGTTAATGTCCTTAAATATTCCTAGATTTGTTTCCTTTGAAAAAATTGGAGCTCATGAAAACATTTTCTGCGAAGCATTTATAGCAAGAACTGAATTAGTTAAATCTGAAGCACCATAGCTTTACTTACATGTTAATAACTTGACAGCTTTGCAAGAGTGGCATGTTAACCTGAAATTGCACTTGCATATCATTGTTTATGATGAATCATAATGGGATGACCATCTGCACAATACTCCTCACATATTGAATGAACACTACAAGAAAGTTAACATCTGTACATATTTGATTCACATGTTGAAGACGCAGATATGAGAGCCATTCTTCATTATAGCTACTGTATGTGTTAAGTTCCTTTGTTTTCCTTTTCTAGGCTGTCACTAATTCTCTAAAAACAATACTACATAAAATACTGTTAAATATTTAATCAAACAAATTAACTGGTGCAAACTAAATCTTATGTGCTTTGGATTTTTCTGGGGAAAATAGGACGGAGTGCTAGTTAATCTCATTCTCCATTCCTCCCATTCTTTTCAGGGGAAAACATAAACAAATTGTTTTATGTTTTCTCAATTTTGTATCACTACTTGGGCACACACAAATACATTAATACATTAAATCTCATATGTATTTATGATAATTGACAATACTGGTAAGAACCTTTCAAAAAGAATACTTTCTACAGTACCTTAATGTTTGCTAGCCAATGGCCTGCTCAAAGTGACCTCACCTTTTCTGGAAAAGGAGGAGCTGGACATTTACAGGCTCTCAGGAGATTAACCTCAGGATCTGAAGAATAAAGTTATTCTTTATTCTTACTATTAAGTTAAAAAATAAACATTTGTGGGATATGTTTGAGCTTGTTGGTCTGATAAAATGTAGAGGGTATTTGGAGCTGTTAGTGGGGTGGGGTAGGGATTTGCTTGGTTTTTAGTTGCAATATAATTTGGGGATGGATTATTTGATGTAAACCACTTAGAACTATATTTTACCTAAACTGTGGAGCAAACAAATAATATGAATAAATAGATATTGAGCAATTGCGTTAACATGTTTAATTATACTTGCATTGTACTTCTGACAGCTATTTTGTGATCCCTGGTATCCTTCTTGCCAGTTTAGGGGACTAAGGGAGAAGCACATTGTCATGATGGTTTTCTACCTTGCTCTAGGGTTCTTCAGTTAGTGTTGTAATTTCCCATGTAGTACACTACTTTGGGAGCTGCATTGGGTCTCAGCAGGCTTCTGAATGTCATTTATGGTGTCAATTATCATTATTATTATCCACAAGCACAAGACTGTAGAATATGCAGGACCACTTTCTGATTATTTCTGCCCATCTTACATGTTTTTTATTGATTGCATATGAATTAAGTTAGTTCTTGAGACAATATCATTTGATCGAACTTAGGAAGGATCCTTCTTTTTGTGTGCTATCTGCCCTTTAGTATGGTTTGCTACAGAGATGGTCTTCAGCAGGTTCTGACCAGTTCTGGAGAACTGGTAGCAGAAATTTTGAGTAGTTTGGAGAACCAGTAGTAAAAATTCTGATTGGCCCCACCACTGTCTATTCTCTGCTTCCCAAGTCCCAGCGGATCAGGAGGAAATGGGTATTTTGCAGTAACTTTCCCCTGGATTGGGGACAGAATGGCGATTTTACAGTATCCTTCTCCTGGAGTGGGGTGGGAAAGGAGATTTTACAGTATCCTTCCCCTGCCACGCCCACCAAGCCACCCCCACCAAGCCACCCCCACAGAACTGGTAGTAAAAAATTTTGAAATCCACTACTGGTTTGCTCCCTTCTCTATAATAGGATAGCCCTGACTTCTTTCAGCCTCTAGGATTTTTTTTAAAAAAATCCTCATTTTTGTTTTTGGGTGATACTGTATTTGCAATGTTATTTAGGAGAGGCTTATTTGATGTATAACACTCAGAGTAACAAATACATGAGATATGCAGTTGTACAAATCTTGTAAATAAATATTGAACACTTGTAGTAGCATGATTAATTAACTTGTTTCTCACTGTCTTTCTGTAAGGTGTATTGTTCAAAGTACAAAATGCTTATTGAACATTCTATTTTTTATACTGGTATAAAATTAATTATTTAGCTTTGGTAATGACCATTCAAATTGAGGATTTGCCAAAATCCATATTTGCATATTTAATTTCAGAGATTTTGCCAGGCTTATTCTACCTTAAGAAATGATGCATTGTGGGTCTGTTTTAGATCTGAACAGGCAAAGAGACAAATCCAGGCTGTTTTATTCCACTCCTCAGTGGAATCAAAATAAGATAAAACATAAATCAATTTCTTAAGTAATAGTTATTTTCTTTTCTTTAGCCCATCTAATCTGATGATTTATACTGGCCATTTTAGTTACTTATTGAATATTAATTTGATCTTAATAATGTTTTTGAAATCTCAAATTAGCACAAGAACCTAACCCAAATCATAGTACACAGCAATGATCTAATGTCACCTTGACATTTTACTATTTTAAGCTTTACAAAGATAAAGGTAGTCCGCCATATTTTCATAATTAACTAATTGATTAAAAAAGCCAACTTTGTCTTCTGAAATACATCACTGATGATCAACTGACAATGGAGCTCCTTGTTATTTTTATGGTCATATGATCATGGTTTGCTAAATTATATCATAATGCAACTACCATGATTATGCATGGTGCCTCCTGATATCTGCCATAAGCTGCAATTTTTGTATGGTGATGTCATAATACACATATTAACATTTCTACCTTTTTCCTTGAATGGAAACCTATGGTAATAAATTTTGTACCTGTATTAACCTGTTTAATCACACTTATAATATTATAATATTAATTTTCTATCCTTAGTGAACACAGTTCACAATCACATCTTTAATCAGCAGTAAAAACAGAGAAGAAATGAAAAAAATAAAACTTTTTTCAAATTAATATTAATATTCTTTAATTTTACAATCAAACAATCATGTTCAAATTACACATTTTTTAGCCTGAGGATAATGTAAAGTAGAATGTAGAGTGTGCAACCATTATTTAACAGTAATGTTATTATTATTTAAATAATCAACTGAGGACAAAAAAAAGTATATTCACCTTTCTTGTCATCAAAGTACAAAGTTTGTTGAGCTGGATTCGACCACTGGAGGGAGGTGTTATCATTTTGATCAACTCTACAAGTCAGTGTTGCTGTTTCACCCTCAATAACTGTAACGTTCTGTGTGAGTGGGAACTGGCCTTGGCTGCCTGGGGAGAACATTAAAAAGAAAAAGAAATTGTACTATATTAAAAGTTATAAGAGTAGATCAGTATCTTTTACTTTCGCAAAGACTTGTTCAGTGAGTTCCTGTTGTTTTATTTTATTCCAGTAGGAGGATTTTTTTAAAAAAAATACAGTTTTATCAGAATAGTTGCTCTTAAAATAATCATGCTTTTATCTATCTTTTTTCATTAAAAACAATAATTTTATGAAAATTATCAGAATATTATTTTCTTTGTTAAAGTTAGTATCACTTTCTGACATGTAGCAAGGCCAGGTGAACATTTTAACAATTTAAAATATTTTAGAATAAAGAAAAGCCACAAAATCTGTATTTGTTTTAACTAGTGTCCTGATTTAAACAACAGTTTGCTAAATTTATCTGTGTGTGATTAATGTAATTAAAGGCAGGCTAAATTATCAAGAATACTTTAACAAAATCCTGAGATGCAGATTCTGAACTGAAACCTATCTTAGGACAACTTCATATCTAAAATTCTAATTCAAAGATAATATGAATAGTCTTATCAACATTTCCTTCTTTTTTTTTAATTCTAATTTGGCCTGATTGGGGTTTTTTCCCCAAACTGTTTAGACATTTCCCCAATGTCTAAACAGAAATAGTTAAGATATTTTCAGAGTTCAAAAGTAACACTAAAGAAAGGCGATTTACTATTTTGCTACCATAAGTGATGAAAATCAGATGACTGCACCTGTTTGGAAGAATATTAATTATTTAAGATTCCAAAAGTTCATGATGTATTTTCTTTTTTCTTTAAGTAATGCAGAAATATCTAGTAAAACATTTAAATAAACAAATTTTAAACAATGTATAATTTAGAAGTTACACATAATTTAGTCATTATTTGTTGAATTTATTGTTCTTCCCCACTATTTTTAATTATCAAGATAAGGAGCACACACTCAAAATGATGATAGACAGAGAGATAGGAACATAATATCCTCCCTTAGATCACAAATATTTAAGAATGGTATTGGCAAATCCTTTCCAATAGCAGCAACATATTTGTAGTGAGCTTTCTGCAAGCCAAGTAGTCTGAAGGCTACTTTTAAATACTTAAAGCTAGTCACTTCTTCTATTTTATGGCCATTAATGCTCCATAAATGGAACTTTTATTGAAACAGAATATAATTTCATTTAGGGGAAAATAAGGAAGCCTATAAATTTAATGCACAGAGATCTGCATATTTCCTATTTTTATTTCATTGTTTTCTTAAATATACGCCACTGTTCTTCAGGGAATAAAAGAAAGCATGCACCAAATGTTATGCTCTGGTTGTTTTTCTTTTTTTAAAGTAACAATTTGTGAATTTAGTTTTGCTGAGAGGTACTGGTCCAGAGACTGAACCATGGGTGGATTTGACTATACACAATATCAGAGATTCATAAAATAACACATGGTGTATGGAGATAGTGATTAGCACCTTTTTCTTTAAGAATATCCCCCCCCCCCAAAAAAAATGAAGCCACATGGTAGAATTCAGGTAGATAAAACAGTTATTCACAAAGTATTTGCCATGTTTATTATAAACTCCACCCTCCCATGCTGAAGACAACAATTTCAATAACAGTTGTTGAAAACAAAATTGGTTTCAACTTCTGCTTTCATTGCATTACATTAACTCACCACTTGATTAGCTTGCAACAGCTTTCTCTTTTCCAAAGATTTCTAGCTGACTTTTGGTAGTTTTTGTAGATTTGACTTACCCATCTACATAATTATTTCATCTTGAAACCTTATCCTTCAATAGTACAGACTTAGAACCAGTAATGTAATAATTTCATAATATTTAGTCTCCTTTAGACTCTGTTACATAGAGTCTCCTCTATGTAACAGTACACTTAAATATGGAAAATTGAAATAAGTTAGGGTAAAAAAATATTGAACTTGTTGATCTGTTTGTCTTTGCTTTCAAAATATCTATACAAATGGTCATGGTGATTGCCTGAGATTCTCTTTGATGAATTATTTCAACAAGCTGCTCATGAATCTAGCAGATGTTTATGTTGTATAGACCAGTGAGAACCGTATGGACCCTTTTCTTTCCTCCTCCCTGAAACAAATTTTAACACAAGATCTGGAAGCAAGCATATGTGTGATAGCATAGAGAGTGCATTATCACATAATGGATGCATGAAAATTTACTAATAGTATTTGGTTGTCTGGTTTTAATAAACTGAATGTCAGGGTTCCAAGTAACACCCCCAACGAAATCAAACTCTGAGGCTTGAAGTTCCTCTAAGCTAATTTTTATTAGAGATGTCATATTGGCACATCTGGGAAAACCCAAATCTGAGAGCTTCCGGGTTTTCCACACCCAAAAGAAAGTTCAAGACCTTGCCCGTCAACCACATGTCCACCACACATCCAATCACGTACCATCTGGAACAGAAGATACCTCTTCATTCTTCTCAACACAGCTGCAGGGCATCATGGCCTTGACTTTCTATAAAGAAATTTATTTTGACTACATATCTTCTTCCCTCTATGCAGTCCCCCCTCCCAATTTACCACAGTAGGATTTGTGGCAATCCGGAAGCCTAAATGCACAAAAGTATAAAGATGGCTTCCAGGTCTGACACTGAACTCAAAATTAACATCCTTTCCTATTCACTTCCCCTTCCCTTCTCTTTCCTTTCTCAGTAGAATTTTTAAATATTGTGCTGTGCTTTCTAAGATACTAAGACAACAAAAAATGGAGAAATAAAATTAGGAAGCTAACTTGTGACCAATGATAGTTTATTTTTTTGTTATTTGAAGAAAAGGTTGTACATAAGGAAAAAAGTGTTTCATAATAACTGGGAATAATGATTACAGAACAACAAAAACAGAATCAAGGATAGATTTTTTTTAACTTGAAAAAAGGGCTTAGATGTCTTATGCAATTAAAAGGATTTTTTCCAGATGTACTCGAAATGTATTAATTGCTAGTTATCAGAATAAATAGTCAGAAACATTATATCTGTAATTGTGAAGAAAGAAAGATGTACTAGTTGGGATTCAAATCATATGGTTTGCCACCATAGATATTAAGTTAAAAAAAAAATCTTAAATATCTAAATATGAACATGAATATTCCAATTATTTCCATGCAATCCAATTTCTTACAAATCAATTAATTATATTTACCAATAATAATAAACCAAATAATTTCCCCCATATATTCCTCCAAACCACAACTTAACCATTTCTGCTTTCAACACAATATACAATTAATAGTATCTCAATTATTACAATTCCCTAGTTAAATGGAGTTTTTTTTCTTTTGTGTTTTAAAATCTTGAACTCTCCTCTTTTTCCCTAAATTTCCCATTGTTTGCACCTACCTTTTTTGGTGAGGAAAAAGAAAAGAAATCTGCCTGCCCAATTTTCCAACGTTGCAGCAACAACAAAGCCAACAGCCTGCTTTACTTTCAGTTTCGTTTTTCAGCATAGCTAGGGGAAAAAAATCTGCTCCAGCAAACAGCAGAGCCCTGAGCAAAACAGCTGAGAGCAAATCAGCTGAGAGTCGGGAGCCGATCTAAGCAAGGGCTAATTAGCCTATGCTGAAGCTCCGCGGGCCAATAAAATTACAAAAAAACACCGAACCATTTGTTAAATTGCTGGCTCGCCCACCCCTCAACCACCACTATTTATTGGCAATAAATAGTGGTGAGGAGGGGCGGGGCAAGGGGTGGGGTGGAACCGGCAGAATCCCACCACTGGCTATAGGGCGTCCTTTGAAGCCCCGCACAAGAATTTAAACAGTTTTTTTTTTCTTCTAGCCATCAGCTGGGACTCAGGAGGCAGCAATAGATTGGGAGTGGGCAGGGTAAGAGAATGGCCGGCGATCCAACAGAGGCAGAGAGTGAGGGTGAGTGAAGGCATAGGGGGGCGAGAGAGGGCTTTGGCGACTCCTGTGAAATGGCCGTTCGACCCCCAAAGGGGTCGCGACTCCCAGGTTGAGAACCGCTGTTCCAGAGGGATCTCTCTTTAATGATCTTCCACCCATTACTTCTTGTTCTTCCCTTCTCGGTGACAGTCCCTCAAATATTGGACTACTGCTATCATATCACTCTTAGACCATTTATTTCTGTTAGACTAGACATTCCCAGTTCCTGCAACTGTTCTTCATATGGTTTAGCCTCCGACCCCTTAACATCTTTGTTGTTCTTCTCTGCACTCTTTCTAGGGTCTCAATATCTTTCTAGTGATCAGAATTGGATCCAATATTCCAAAAGTGGTCTCATCAATGCAGCATAAAGTGGTAATATCACTTCATGTGAGATTGAAACTATCTTTCTGTTGATACAACCTGATACCTTATTAGCTTTTTTGGCAAATTGCTGGCTTATTCTTAAGTGGTGGTCTACTAGGATACCTAGATTCCTTTCAGTTGCTATTGTTGAGTCAGGTACCACTATTTTATCTGTGCATTTGGTTTTATTTGCTTATGTGAAGGAACTTATTTGTCTCACCAATTGCATTTTGTTGGATAGGGCCCAGTGTTCAAATCTGTCAAAGTCCTTCTGAATCATGAATCTATCACCTAAAAGCAGCTTGGTATAGTCCAAATGTAGTTCTCCTTCTAGATCATTTATGAAGGTGTTGAAGAGTACTGGACCTAATTCAGAATCTTGGAATATTCCACTGCATGTTTCTTCCATGTAGATGTAGTTTCATTGAGAACTACCCACTGAGTGTGGTTGATTAGCCAGTTGCAAATCCATCTGGTAGTGGTACTGCCTATCACATATTGTTCTGTCCAACCAAGAAATAGGCTGAAATCTACTTTGTCAAATGCTCTACTGAAGTCTAAGAAAACCATGTCCACATAACTTCCCTTATCCAACAATTTAGTCACTAAGGCAATAAGATTTGGCTCACAGATACACTGCTTTTCCAGGAACTTCCCAGTAATGATGTCAGGCTGCTGAGTATAGTTTCCTGAATCCACTCTTTTTTTTTTTTAGATTGAAACCACAGCAACTCTTTTCCAGTCCTCTGATATTTCTCCAGTTCCCCAGGAACTTTGAAATATTTTGTTCAATGATTCTGAGATCCAGCTCTTTCAGCATCGTGAGGTGTAATCCATTTGGTCCTGGTGATTTGAACACCTCTAGAGTAGATAGATATTCTCTTAAAATTTTCTAGTCTATTTTGACTTGCATTCTGATTCTGTCTCTATGGTGCTGCTTTTAGTATTTATTTATTTATTTATTTATTTATTTATTTATTTATTTATTTATTTCATGTATTTATATGCCACCCTTCTCCAGAAGGACTCATGGCGGCGAACACAAGTTAAAAACATGTACAACAAAATCCCATTTTAAACCAAATTAACTAATAAATAATAAATAATAAAACCCAGAATCAGAGTCAGCCTATTTGCTTGAACAGCCAAGTCTTCAGGTCCTGATGGAAGGAGCAGAGATCAGGAGCCGTCCAGAGCTCAGTATGCAACTCATTCCAGAGGATGGGAGCACCCACAGAGAATGCCCTACTCCTGAGCGCCGCCAGACAACATTGGCTCATCGTCGGAACCCTGAGGAGAGCAGCCCTATGTGAGCAAACAGGACAGTGAGAGGCAGGCAGGAGAAGGTCCTGTAAATATCCCGGACCTAAATCATGTAGGGCCTTATAGGTGAGAACCAGCACCTTGAAGCGGACCCGGAGAACCACTGGTAACCAGTGCAACTCATGCAGGAGAGGTGTTATATGGGAGTAACGAGGGGCTCCCGTAACAACCCGTGCAGCTGCATTCTGGATCAGCTGGAGTCTCCGGGTGCATCTCAGGGGCAGGCCCAATGTAGAGGAAATTGCAGTAATCCAAGTGAGAAGTAACCAGGGCATGAGTGACAGTGCGAAGGTCATCTCGGTCCAGGAAAGGGTGCAACTGGCGCACCAGGAAAACCTGTGCGAAGGCCCCCCTTGTCACAGCCATCAGGTGGTCTTCTAGGGACAGCCGAGCATCCAGGAGGACATCCAAGTTGTGAGACCTATCAACGGGGGCAAGTTTTTCCCCACCCATCAAAAGTGATGGGGTCTCTGAAACCAGAGATGCCGGCATCCACAGCCACTCAGTCTTTGAGTCTGAGTCTGTTTCTACCCATCCAGGCCCTCACCGCCTCCAGGCAACGGGACATCACGGAAAGGGCATCTCTGGGGTGGTCTGGGGTGGAGATGTATAAATGGGTATTATCAGCATATTGATGATATCTCACCCCGAAGCCATGAATGATCTCACCCAGCAGCTTAAAGAGTAGGGAGGAAAGAACCGACCCCTGAGGCACCCCACAATTTAGAGGCCTCGGGGTGGACCTCTGTCCCCTCCGCCCATACAAACTGCAAGCGACCTGAGAGGTAGGAGGAGAACACTGTAAAACAGTGCCTCCCACTCTCAACCCCACAAGTCACTGCAGTAGGATACCATGGTCGATGGTATCAAAAGCCGCTGAGAGGTCAAGTAGGACCAGGATGGAGGAACAACCACCATCCCGAACCTACCAGAGATCATTCACCAGAGCAACCAATGCCGTTTCCATGCTGTGCCCGCGTTGGAAGCCCGATTGGTACGGGTCTAGGTATTCCGTTTCCTCCAGGAACTGTGGGAACTGTTGCACCACCAAAGTCTCAACAACCTTCGCAACGAAGCGAAGGTTGGAGATGGGACGATAGTTATTTCATTTCATTTCATTATTTCATTTCATTTCATTTCATTTCATTTCATTTCATTTCATTTCATTATTTCATTTCATTTCATTTCATTTCATTTCATTTCATTTCATTTCATTTCATTTTTATACCGCCCCTCTCCCGCAGGACTCGGGGCGGTGAACAGCCAGGATTAAAAAACATACAATATAAATATTAAAATACTTTAAAAAATAATTAAATCTATATTGGCTTCCCCCAATTTAAAACCCCTTACCCATAAAATTAACCAATTAAAAATTTTAAGCCAACCCAGCTTGCTGAAATAAAAAAGTCTTCAGAGCCCGGCGAAAGGTCCGGAGGTCCGGGATCAGTTGTATCCCTAGGGGTAGCTCATTCCAGAAGGCGGGTGCCCCCACAGAGAAGGCTCTTACCCTGGGGGTTACCAGCCAACATTGCCTGACTGACAGCACCCTGAGGAGACCCTCTCTGTGGGAGCGTATTGGCTGGTGGGAGGTTATCGGTGGCAGAAGGTGGTTTCGTAAATAACCGGTCCCTAAGCCATGGAGCGCTTTGAAGATGAGAACCAATACCTTGAAGCACACCCGGAAGACCACTGGACACCAATGCAACTCATGAAGGAGAGGTGTTACGTGGGAGCGCCATGTCACCCCCATAAGTACCCGTGCGGCTGCATTCTGCACCAACTGGAGCCTCCGGGTGCTCCTCAAGGGGAGCCTCATGTAGAGAGCATTGCAGTAGTCCAGGCGGGAAGTGACGAGGGCATGAGTGACTGTGCATAAGGAGTCCCTATCCAGAAAGGGGCGCAACTGGCGTATCATGCGAACCTGATAGAAAGCCTCCTTGCCACAGCCGTCATATGCTCTTCTAAAGACAGCTGTGCATCCAGGAGGACACCCAAGTTAGGCGCCCTCTCCGTGGGGGCCAATGTCTCGCCCCCAATAGTCAGCGATGGCACCAGCTGGCTCTATCGGAACGCCAGGAACCACAGCCATTCAGTCTTGGAGGGGTTGAGTCGGAGTTTGTTCCTCCCCATCCAGACCCGCACGGCCTCCAGGCACCAGGACATCAAGGGCATCATTTGGGTGGTCTGGGGTGGAGATGTACAGCTGGGTGTCATCAGCGTACAGATGGCACTGTACCCCAAAACCACAGATGATCTCATCCAGCGGCTTCACATAAATGTTGAACAGGAGAGGCGAGAGGACCGACCCTTGTGGCATCCCACAAACCAGGTGTCTTGAGGTCAACCTCTGTCCCTCAGCCAACATGGACTGTGACCGGTCAGAGAGATAGGAGGAGAACTACCGTAAAATAGTGCCTCCCACTCCCAACCCCTCCAGCCGGCACAGCATGATACCAGGGTCGATGGTATCAAAAGCTGCTGAGAAGTGTAATAGGACCAGGACAGAGGATCAACCCCTGTCCCGAGCTCTCCAGAGATCATCAACCAATGTGACCAATGCCGTTTCCGTGCTGTACCCAGGCCTGAAGCCGGACTGGAACAGATCTAGATAATGGTTTCATCCAGGTACTGCGGGAGCTGTCGCGCCACCACACTCTCAACAACCTTCGCCAGAAAGCAAAGGTTGAAAACTGGATGATAGTTTGCCAAAACAGCTGGGTCCAGAGAGGGCTTCTTGAGAAAGGGCCTCAAGAAATACTGGTGTATTTCTTTAGAACAAGCCTAGACAAGCAAATCACCCAAGTGACCGCTTATCAGGACATCCCGAACTGATTCTCCGAATGGTTCAGAGTAGCGATCAAAGTTGACAGAGGGTTGTGGGCCAACGACATGTCAAAGCAACCAGATAACAAACAGAGAGACCAGCTGGACCAGGGACCACCCAGTAGACGAGAAACCACAGCACCACAGCCTACCCAGAGGCCAGTCATCCCACAGAGCCCGCTGAGGTGCTACAGATATGGGGGGATTGGTCACCTGGTAACAGCATGTGGAACCCCAAGGCCGAGGTCAGACCCACCGCCCATGGCACGACCGGAACAAGGGCCCAAGCGAGCCACCAACGCACCACGGAAAATCCCCAAGGGTCCAGAGGTCTTCGCCCACCTAACTGAAACAAGGGGGATCCCAGATGATGGAAATCAATCCCCCGAATCAGATGACAGCAAGGACGAGGGTGAAGACGACCCAATGGTGAGTGGACCCATCCACCCTTTTCTCTTCCCAATATGCCTAACGGCCCCAAAAATAGGGACCTAAAGGACTTTCCAAGCCCTAATAGATTCAGGCTGCACGAGGTGCCTGATTAACCTACCCACAGTCCTAAAACTGGGGATCCGAGTCAAAAAGCTCAACCACCCAATCCGATTTGAACAAGTTGATGGATCCCTAGTGGGGGGAACTTACACCACACACCTGACCGAACCAGTGAAGCTGGAGCTAGCAGATCACTGGGAGACGATTCTGTTTATAATAGCCCCCAAAATGACAGATCCAGTCATACTGGGACTCTCTTGGCTAGACAAATGGGGCCCCATCATCTCATTATTAAGTGATTTTGGATCCAGGGAAGGCTTCTTGAGGAGAGGTCGAACCACCGCCTCCTTAAGAGAGGCGGGGAAGACCCCCTCCTTCAACGAAGTGTTGACAATTGCCTGGATCCAGTCTCTAGTCACCTCCCTGGCACATGAAACCAATCAGGAGGGACAAGGATCCAATAAGCAAGTGGAGGAACCAAGTTTACCCATAATCCTGTCCACTTCCTTGACAGAAACAGGGTCAAACTCAATCCAGATATTACTTTCAAGACCTACCCTAGTCTCCCCATTGGATTCTGCCCAGTCAGAGTCCAATCCGATCCGGATCTGAGCGATTTTATCATGCAGAAACTGTACAAAATCCTCAGCTCTGCCCTGTAAAGAGTCTTTCCTCGTTCCCTGATTGAGGAGGTAGCGGGTCACACGAAACAGGGCCGCTGGGTGGTTTTCTGCAGATGCAATGAGGGCGGTGAAGTAATCTCACTTCACTGCTTCCATCGCCACTAGAAAAGACCTAATATGGGTTCTTAACTGTGTTCGATCAGATTCAGACCGGGAGGACCTCCAACTCTCCTCTAGGCATTTTTTCTGACATTTCATTTCCCAGAGCTCCATGGAAAACCAAGGAGCGACCCGGGATCTGCGTCGGGTCAGAGGCCGCAAAGGTGCAATTTGGTCCAAGGCGACGGCAGCTGTCCGTTCCCAGGATGCCATCAGAGCCTCAGCCAAATCGCAGGATTGAGAGATGGGGAATGTCCCAAGCTCCGTCAAGAACCTCTCTGGGTCCATTAGGCACCTGGGGCGGAACCATTTTATGGGTCCCACCTCCCAGCGGCAAGGGTTGGCAGATTGAAAGTCCAGTCTAAGGAGGGAATGGTCAGTCCATGACAAGGGGTGATGGAAAGTTCCCCCCTACCACAACCATTTATCCACTTCTCAGAGAGAAAAACCAGGTCGAGTGTGTGTCCTCCCCTATGAGTTGGGCCCTGAATAACCTGAGTCAGGTCCATGGCTGCCATGGAAGCCATGAACTCCCGGACTGTCGCCGATTGAAGGCAGATTGAAATCTCCCACAACCAAAAGGTTGGGGAGTTCAAGTGCCACTTTAGTCAAGACATCAAGCAGTGCGGGCACGGCTGTGGCAACGTAGCTGGGAGATAGGTATGTGACCAACAAGCCCGACTGAACTCCAGGGTTCCACTTCAATAGAAGAGACTCACACCCGCCTATCTGAGGGACAGTGACCTCCTTAGGACTAAGACTTTCTCTAACAACCACCGCCACCCCTCTGCCCCTTCCCTGGTGTCGCGGCTGGTGCAGCACATGAAAGCCCGGGGGGCATAAATCAGAGAGAGGGATTCCCCCCCTCCTGCCCCAACCAGGTCTCCATGATACAGGCCAGGTCTGCACCCTCTTCATCAATAAGATCTCGTATGAGGGGGGCCTTATTCACCATGGACCTGGCATTCACATACACCAGACGGAGACCATGGTCCCTCACTCTCACATCCCCAGGAAAGCAGGATGAGCAGGAGGCATGGGAGCAAGTCACCACCCGAATGCATCTGGTGTGATGCTCCCGACCCCTACTACCATTTCTTCTGCCCCATCCCACCATCACAGGTATAGAATGTCCCACCCATCTCTGAACATCCTCTACGACACCCAGCCCGCCCCCCAATCTGCTGGGACCATCAGAATGGCATGGCTGCTGATCCTTAAGAGACCCCCCAATCTTATTTTTGTTGTTAAAAACCACCCTCCTCCTGGATCCCCTTAAAATTGGATCTAAAAATCTATTTAAAAAACCCCAGATCCTCCGTTTTTTAGCATACCACCTCTCGGGGTTCCAAAACCCGTCATCAAGGGCGGCCCTCGATAGTTGAGAGGGCTAAACCTGCAAGAAAGGGGAGTCTCGCAGTGGAAGGAGTTCCGCAGCTAAGTACACCGTAAATAGAAGAAAAGGCTGGAGGGGATGCGAGTCAATCTTCTGAAGGTATTGGAGATGGTCATAGTAGAGGGGAAGAAGATGTTATGTAGAGCACCAACATACTAGAACAATAACCGCCTTCTCATAGCGATGAGAAATCTGAAAATTACAATCCTGTCCAGGGAGAAATAAAGGTCTTAATGGCCGCTTTCTCATGATGATCAGTCCAGAGTCCAAAAGGATTTAAGAGGAGATAGTCTGTTCCCCTACAAAATAAACAGGGGGCAAATAAGGATTCACAGTGTCAGTGTCTTCATTCCCTTCAATATCTGTGGAAGCCGGGATGGAATTAAAGGGGTAGGATGGTATATCAAAGAGCGGAGTAAGTGCTGATGGAACAATAGCTGATGGGGTAACACAGCGAGGGAGAGATATTTAGGTGGGGGTGTCAAAGCAGGGAATCAATAAATTGAGCTGAGAGGCATACTAGGCCTAGGCCTGATGTCGGGGGGGGGGGGAGAGAGAGGTTTATCGAAGGGGGAAATCAATCAACATCCCCTTCTTGTAGTCTTCCGCCCACTCAACCGTACTCCTCCAGACTTCTTTTTCAAAGGCTCCTCAGCCTTAGATGACTACTAGTCCCCCTGCAGATCAGAAAAAGGGGGTATCCAGATCGTCCTAAACTTAGAGCGAATCCTGAGCCACCTGCATCACCGACTTCTTCTATGGCAGCCTCCAGATATCTCCACCCTCCTCACTGCCATCATCATCATCGTTATCCCTACAAACAGTGAAAACGCTCCCGCAGCTGCTGCCACCTTCCAAGGCCTCAACCAGCTTCAGAGCAGCTTTCTCCAGTGATTCGAGCACCATAGCTGTTGTAATTGTTGATTAAAATGGGAGCCTTTAAATCCATTAGGCAGCAGCAAGCAGGCAAGCAGGCTCCGGCCTCACCATCACTGGCGTCCTCCGCACCCCCTCCGTCCATAGATCGATCGGACGGGTGATGTTTCACTTTCCAGGACAGGGGCCATTAGATGTTCTGTGGGCCCCCCAACACCTCAAAGGTGCCTATCGTATGCCTCCGCATTTTGGTATTTAGCACGGAGCTGCCATTTTGGTCAGCTACCCGGAAGTTCTCTGGTTGGACTATTACAAATAGTAGGTTGGACTATTTCTTCTTTTTACATGAAGGCAGATGCAATGTTATAGTGTTTCCTTTATAATTGTTATTAAAGATGAATTAATAATTTTAAAATGGTTTCTTTGAATTACATCACACCAGTATTGCAGTTCAAGGAATGATGATATCATTGATGTACTTAGTTATCTAATCTGATTTATAAACCTCTTCTGAGTGCAATCATGCATCTATTACATTTAGACATTTCAGTATAGCATTGCTTGCCAGTTTAATTTTAATTGAAATGTTATTTTGAATATGTGAACTTCTTTTTCAGCATTCCACTAAGTTATTCTGAAGCTTCAACAAGGATAGAACTGGATAGATTAGCAGTATATTGCACTGATGCTTCATTAGTAATGCAAGTTTTAATGCTGTTTGATTATTAAACTTTGTATAAATTTATGGCAGAAAACAAAAGGAAACAATAGCAAAGTATAAGACACCAGAAAGCATATTGATAACTTGCATTAAACCAATTTTCTGAATCAATGAACCCATATCTGAAATTGCTTTCCGCATTAAAATGTCATTCTCTTTTTTATGCTGAATAACATTTTAGTTTAAGGGTTTACTATGCAACTTTCTGAATAAGAGGCAACCTGGTACTTAACACACAATTGCTAGGAGAGAAAGCCAGTGCAAGAACGCAAATTACATCAACTTCTGTAATAATATATAAATCAAGATACTTTGGGCAGAATACATAGGAATTACTAATGCATTCTTCCACAACCAAAATAATACCTATTGTATATACGTAGCTGTCACCAGATAGAATACACAGAAATCAATTTGACTATATATTGGACAAGAGATTTGGAAAACTGGATTATAACAATGAAGATTTATCAGAGACTAATTGTAGAATTCACAAACAGTTCATGAGAAATTTCCAAGCAAGTTATGACAAAGAATGAAGACAGCCTGTTTCCAAAATTTAATCTTGAACATACAATCCCAAAACAGATTGGGAACAGTTTTGAAGTCCTGAATGTCATTAACAGAAGGAAGTGTGGAATGAAATCCTAGAAACTATTAAGAATTGATATGAAACAAGCCTGAAAAAGATCAAGAAACAGAAGAAAGAAACTGTATGTCAGAACAAATGGTGGAAATTGTCAATAACAGAACAGAAGTTAAAATCAAGAAAGACAAAGGTATCAAGAATGAATTTAATGAAGACTTTCAGACTGCTATTAGAAGAGACATGGTGCAGTATTGCAATGACGTCTATAAGATATCAAATATGACATCAGACATGGAAAAACAAGGAAAGTAGTCCAAACCACCAGAACACAGAAAGTTTCCAACTTCAAATTGCTATGTTATAGGATGCCAGGAGACAAGCAATAATTGATTCGAAGAAGATCAGAGATGAAGGAGAATACTGAAATTCTGTACAGTGAGGATGTTAACATCCAGGGTATATTAGGAGATATTCCCTATTTCCAAGAAGATGAACTTAGATCAGCATTCTGGTCATTGTCAAATGAGAATGTTACAGAAATTGATGAAAATCTGTAGAAATATGTAGGCATCAGAATAATCTGTAAAGATTGCAATCAAAGTATGCCAGCAAATGAAGAGTAACATGGTGGCCAAAAATTGGAAGAGGTTTATCTACATACTAATATCAAAGAAATAAGATTCTGTAACTGTCACATAATATCCTAATTCACATCTTACTAAAATGTTTAGGATTTCCCTACATGAAAAGGAAATGACAAATATTAAAGCTGGTTTTAGAAAAGGAAGAGGAACAAACAACAGTATTGCTAATATATATTAGAGAATTTAGAAAGCCAAATAATACAAAAAGAATGTATGATTTACATATCATTTTTTTTCTTTCCATTCAATTGTTTTCAATTCTCAAAGACTTCCAGACATGTTTCTGCCATTTTCTTGGCAAGGATTTTCAGAAGTGGTTTGGCATTTCCTCTTTCCTTGAGTAGAAAGGAAATGACTGGCTTTGTGTCATGATATCCCAAATTATAGTCTGATTGTATCAACAATGTCAACCTATGGAATGTCCTTAATCAAATAGGAATCTTGGGAAATTTCATTGTGATGAAAAACCTATACTTGATAGGAAGCTAAATTCTGGATAGATGATAGCAAAACAGACTAAGTCTAGGTCAGCAAGGAAGTGAGACTAGATTCTCTCCTTATTTATTTAACCTCTACACTGAATGCCTATTGAGGCAAACTGTATTGGAACAAGACAGAGAAATAAATCTCAATCATCTGTGCTATGTTCATCACATTTCTCTGAAAATACACTAATCTGTATATTTTACTAACACAGTAAAAATAGGGCTTCAATTAAATATAAAGACCACTAAACTAATAACAACAGATATGTTGGCAACTAGCTTTGGGATTGATAATGAAACCATTGAAGTGGTGGGTAGTTTCTGCCTTTTAATATTAATTAAAAGAACAAACAGTTGAACAATTCACTTTGTAAAGTGAAGGTCTGCACAATTCTGATTTTGAAAGTATGATGTACCATGTTCTTTATATACTGCTCAAAAAAATAAAGGGAACACAAGCAGAAGACATCCGAGATCTGAATGAATGAAATAGCCTTATTAAATACTTTGTTCTTTACATACAATAGTTTATACACTACCCTGAAGACAACTACAATTGGTTTTTGCTATTCCAATCAACAATGAGTCTGCTGCTACTTCTCACTGGAAGCAGGGCAGTGATGGGTTGCTACCGCTTCACCCCGGATCAGGCAAACAGGTAGCGGCGGTGGCAAGAGCCTCCGCCCAACTGCCCGGATGTCCCTGTGCATGCACAGAAGCTTCTGTGCATGTGCAGAAGCATCCTGCACACGCACCCACGAGTGAACCAGGAGTGACGGGATTTGAAACCCACTACTGAAGCAATCCTCATACAGATTTAAACTCTTGCATCTGAATTTTGAAAACTCTTTTCTCATGTGTGATTGATCAGAATCAGATAATTAAAAGAAAAATAAAGCAACAAAACATTTTATAATGCAATATACTGGTAAATAAAGGTGAAAATAAGATAGGTGTAAGAAAAGCAATAGTACCAGCAGATTTATTCAATTAAACAAGAGATTTACAAAGCTTTATAAAATGGCAAAATATTATTTCATTCCAGATGCATGTTGTGCTTTGCAGTAATAAATTGCCAGAGTTGTTTTATACTTAAGATCCATAGTAAATAAGACTGCAATACCAATTAAACTAATTAAGTGACTTAAATATATATAGGTTAATTAAAATAGTAGCTTTGGCTAAGCAGTAATCATCTAAACCAAGACACCTGTAGGTTTAGAAAATACTTTTGATTTAACAATAGCTTAAGTTTAATAGAAGGGGTGTTGGTCCTACCTGACATGCTCTTTCTCGTTGGGTGGAGACAGCCATGCTTGGGTGATAACTCCTTCGATCAGATTGGTGGACTGAGCAAGTAAAATTTGACAAGTCCCGCCTTTCTTGCTAGGGATCTCAGCTTTTGGCGAAGACAGGAAGAAAAACAAAAAGTGTGGCAAAAAAGTTCCTGAAGAAAAAACAGAAAAGGACCCCGAAAGACACAGACTGAAAAGGGTGGGGATGGCTGCTGTCTCCACCCAACGAGAAGGAGCATGTCAGGTAGGACCAACGCCCCTTCTCCATTGAGGGTGGAGACAGCAGCCATGCTTGGGACATACCCAAGTTTACCGTGCTAGGCAAGGGAAGGCTCAGTCTGGGTCAACAACTCACCCCCTGCCAGAACCCCTTGTAACACACTACGCCCAAAGGCTGCCTCCTGCGAGGCAAACCTATCCAATTTATAATGCTTAATGAAAGGGCAAGGGGAAGTCCAGGTTGCAGCTCTGCAAATGTCCAGCAATGAAGCTTGCATAGCCCAGGCCGCGGATGTTGCCGCACTGCGAGTCGAATCTGCCGTCAACCTTGCTGGAACAGGAGAAGAGCGAAGCTCGTAAGCAGTCGCAATCATCTGACGAAGTCATCGACTGATGGTGGATGCGGACACCTTAGAGCCTAAGGAGACAGGAAGGAAGGAGACAAACAGGGACTCCGAACGACATATCATCGCTGTTCTGTTGAGGTATATCCAGAGGGCCCTCTGGACATCCAATTTGTGCCATTGCTTGTCCAAAGCAGTGGCTGGGTGAGGGTAAAAGTCTGGGAGAATAAGTTCCTGTGAATGGTGAAACACAGAGTTAATTTTAGGGACAAAGGTAGGGTCCAGTCGTAGAACCACGCGATCCACATGGAAGACACATAAGTCACTTCTCATTGATAAGGCCGCGATCTCAGAAATCCTCCTCGCCGATGTTATCGTGACCAGGAAGGCTAGTTTACAAGACAGAAGCCTTAGGCTGGTAGAGTTCAACGGTTCGTATGATGCACCTGTCAGAGAGTTCAACACAATAGCAAGGTCCCAAGTCAGATACCTATGTAACACCAGGGGGCATAAGTTAGAGGCTCCCCTGAGGAAATGGCGAATCAGAGGATCCTGCAACAATGAAGGGAGGGAACCGTAGGTCAAGACCGAAGCGAGGACCGCCACCTGGCATCGAAGCATATTGGGAGAGAGACCCTTGTCTAGACCATCCTGCAAAAAACAGAGGACATGAACCACCAAGGCCTGAATGGGAGAGGCCCCTTGTAAATTACACCAAACAGAAAAGGCCCGCCAAGTGGCAGAGTAAATGCAGTCCGTGGACCGATGTCTAGAAGCCTGAATAGTCTTTATGACCATGGCGGGGAGATTGTCCTGCAGCAGAGTGTCCCACTCAATCACCAAACGGTCAGTTGCAACCACTGCGGGTCTGGATGCCTTATCGCCCCCTGACTGAGACAGTCCTTGGGGCATGGGAGTCTCCAGGGGGGAGACACAGACAACTGCATCAGGTTGGTGAACCACAACCTCCGTGGCCAGTATGGCGCTATGAGGAGCAACTCTGCCTGCTCCAACAGGAGTTTCCGCAGAACTCTCGGAATGAGAGGAATCGGGGGGAATGCGTAAAGCAGTCCCTGGGGCCAACGGGAGCCCAGAGCATCCACAGCTTTCACCTAGCGAGATGGAAACCTCGTAAAAAATCACGGAAGTTGGGCATTCGTTGGTGTTGCGAATAAATCTACCACTGGAGTTCTGAAGTGGGATGACAGTACCTGGAACAAACGAGGATTGAGACGCCATTCGGCATCGTCAATCAGTTGTCGGCTCAGCCAGTCTGCGTGCACATTAGATTCCCCTGATATGTGCTCTGCCCTCAAAGAAGCAAACCGACGTTCCACCCATAGTCCCAGTCTCTTGGCCTCCCGCATAAGGGCCCTAGACCTGGTACCCCCTTGGTGATTAATGTGCACCTTGGCGGCAACATTATCTGTGAGCACCAATACATGGGAGCCAGATAGCAGATGATGAAAAGCCCAGAGGGCCAAAAATATCGCATGTAGCTCCAGCCAGTTGATGCTCAGTGATGCCTCGACTGTCGACCACCTGCCCTGTGCTACCTGATCTAGACAGTGTGCTCCCCAGCCGAATGTGCTGGCATCAGTAGTGACCACCAGCCACTGGGGTTCAAAGAAGAGGCAGCCCTTAGAAACGGCTGTGGACTGCCACCATCTAAGGGACGATATTACTTCCCTGGGGATAGGAACTACCGTAGTTGAAGTGTCCCTGCCTGACCGTTGGAATGGCAACAAAAAACCACTGGAGGTCCTCATCATAATGTCCTCATCATAATGTCTCTCAGGAGAGCGTGCGCAATATGAGTGCAGTGCAGGCTCTCTGTATGATGGTAAAGCTTGCGCAGAAAGGGACTGTTGAACAGCATTTGCAATCGTCAGGTGCACATCTTCAGGCTGAAGGCAAGTATGATTATGGTCATGAGCTGGGCCGGCTTCAATCGAAGCTTGGGCCAGAACAGAAGTAACTGAAAGATCCAGTCCAACTGCGTGATCAGGGCCAGTACTCGATATCGGATCGGAATCCCCAGGTTGGGACATGGGCCCCCATAAATCTGCAGCATGAATAGCCACCAGACAATCCTGCAAGGAAATCTGATCCGGGGTCAACGGAGGAGCCCTCTGGGCCTCCTTGACGGATGTCTTGGGGGATTGGCTGCCTGGACTGCGGCCTTGTCACAGAACTTCTGTAGCCTCTTATCTTGATGCTTCTCCACGCAGGAGACAGCTGTTAAATGGTGTTTGGTCTTCCCAGAGGGAAGAGACTCATTGGTACTAGGGACTGTAGGTGGAACGTCCGACACTAGAGAGGGCTTGTGAGCAGAGGCCCTAGGAACAGACTCAGGACGGTGCCGAGAAGTCGGTTTTGCACCTTGCTTCGTTTTAGCTGAAGCTTTAGGCATTATGTAAGGCAAACAGAAGGTTATGCCAAATTCAAAGGACAGGTTATCTGTCTGTCAAGGGCCAGCAGGCAATGAGGCTGGTAAAAAGGACTGCTTCCTCAAGAGAGCTTTAAGTCTGGCCAGCAACTGGTCGCAAAATCAAAGGCACGGGCTGCTCTGATAGAATGCCCGCTTGGCAATGTAACAGCCCAGGAATGGTAGGCTAAGGCCAGTACCAATAGGGAGCGCAGCAAACTCCACTAAAGCTCAGGTAATACTGAATGTAGCCAGAAAGATACAGTAGCAGCCAGGAGGGGGCGCAACAGCTCCACACAGAGAGCAGCTGAGATCACTGCCAAAATGTCTGCCAGGCAAGCAGAGAGGAGCGTGAAACTCCATGGCACAGCGGCAGCTGCCGGGCCCCAGGTAAGGTGGGTACTGAAGGGTGCTTGCAAAGAGGCTTTCTGCCAGTAAGGAGAGCAATCGGCAAGTTGCGAAAAACAGCTGATCCGGGGAGCGCAAAAGCTCCACAATGCGGCAGAATAAAGAGGACAACAAAATGGCCACCTGTCAATCAAACTGGAGAGCGCGAAGCTCTACAAATGGCTGCAGATGAAAAACAGCCTCAAAGAACAATCAGGGAATAGATAAGAGGCAAGAAAGGCATCTGACAAGTAATTAAGAACAGGGGACAAACGGGAGCGCTAAAGACTCCATTTAGGCAAAAAATTTGTAAAAGAGCTGAGGAAGAGAATTTTATGGCATAAAAGGGGAAAGGAGAGGGTGGGGGGGGCGCGAAGCTCCACACAGGCACACAAACCCTCACAGGCAATTAAGACTGCCTAAGCAGGGAGCGCAAGGCTCCACAAACTTCAGCTCGATTAGAGAGGGGAAATTAAGTAAAAGGAAAGTGTAAAGGAAATTATTCTGTGCCCTCAGCCAACTGGCTAAGCCAGGTACTGAGGAAATCTTATTACCAAAATTGTTAACATACTCACAAGTAGAATAGTCAGAGAAGTCCAAGGTCAAATCCAAGAAATCAAACATTGAAATATAATCAGGAAAAAAGTATTGCCAGAGACACAGAACCACACGACTGTCCAGTCTGATGGACTGAGTCAAAAGCTGGGATCCCTAGCAACAAAGGTGGAACTTGTCAAATTTTACAGTGTCAGTCCACCAATCTGATCAAAGGAGTCATCACCCAAGCATGGCTGCTGTCTTCACCCTCAATGGAGAAAAGGCTATTCCTTCTGCATCACTTAAATTTCTCAAAAGTATATAATCTGTCAATTGATTGTGATGACTGTACTCACAACATTGTGACAAATTGTCACACATACTACTATATCTAGAAACTCAATATACTATATATTTATGTGCAAATAAAACAGTCTAGCAATAAATGTACACATTTTGTGTAAATTGTGATTTTTTTATACTATTAAGTATACATTTGCTAATCAATTAACAAAAATTCTAATAAGGAAATTGACTTTTTTCAGATTTAGATATATACATATTTACATAAAATACATTAGAGGAGGTGCAGAATTGGTTATTTTGTGGCAAACCTTTAAATTTCATTTTTACAAAAAACTGGAAGGGATCAAAGTTAGCCTATGAAGCATAATATGATTTTTACTAGGCATAATCTATGGTCAGTGATGACACTTTAGCTGCTATGAGTGTAGAAAATGAACATAGGTATTCATTTTTTACGGATTATTTATAAATCATTCCCCCCGCCCCCCCACAAAAAAGATTGTGATATACTTTGGCTCCTTTTCAATAAATATCCAATAACAAATAAAAAGAAACATAGCAACATAAGTAGAATATCAACTGTACTACAGTCAGATGGTTATTTACAATCTTCCTAAATGCCAAGGATCACTGAAATAAAATAGTTTTAAATAGTTGCAGGTCTGGAATGTAAGGACATTTGAGGAATAGACAAATCTCTGGAATAATCATGTTCTACAATGTTAGAGCCAATATGAAAAAGTCTTGTCTCCTGGCCCCATTCTTCTTACCTTACGTGTTGGAAAATACCCCAAATGAATGGGCAGAACCATGCTTGCAACTCTATACTGGTAGTGTTCAATATGACTTTGTTTTATCCCATTTGGTTTTTAATAATACTGAATCTGATTTGGCAGTGTTCCTAGAATTGCAGCTGTTATTAGAACAGCAGATTAAAAACTATTGCTGAGGCTTTTCCAGGCACTACCTGGAACAATAAGGTAATGAGCTCAATTTAACAGCCTCACAGCACCAATTACAGACCTGTTAAAATTGGCATGTGACATGGCGTAGCTGTTACTTATAAAATTAAGGCAGGGTGAAGCTTTCCAGTATCCCACATTGAAACATTCAAGTGATTCAACTGCTTAAATACCATAATCACTGATAGGAACTATCAATTCAGGTAGAAACAAAACCTCTGGAAAATGATGCCTCTTACTTGCAACCCTTTCCATGTAGTCATATTATACCTGATCGTAGTGAAATTGAATGTTGCTTGGATATCTAATCCATGTCTGAATGAAAGCCATCTATCAGAACAACAAACACTGTTTCTATCCCTTGGCTATGTCAGAACCCTTACTGAAAAGGATCTAAACAATCTATTTCTTTTGGTACTCCGAATCCCCATTATTTTCTCAAAACATTTTGTAAAAAAGGAAGGATCGATATTGGGAAAAAATGTCAGATATGGTTGGACTGAGATATTACTTCTTCAGAAGAATATACACTACTGCCTTTTTCAGCATTATATTGTTTCCTAAAGAAATATTAATCCATTTTATAAATCCCATAACTGATTAAGGGAACCCAAAAAGCTGTGGATTTAGCCTGTAGGGAGTGGAGTTTCCACTTCAAGGCCCCTATACATTTCTTTAAGACTCCCCAAGGTAAAATAAATAAATCCAGATTATATCAGAAGATGCCTCCCTATTCTTACCAACCCAGAATAAAAATGATTACCTTTTTTACAAATAATCCCATAATATATCCTGACCAGTGGTGGGTTGCTCCCGGTTTGCACCGGTTCTTGTGAACCGCTGGCGAAAATTTGTCCAAGGTCGCAGAACCGGTAATGGTGGTCAGCTGGCCACATCACTGAACCAGTTCCCCTGGTCGCCGGTCACTTGCCCCGTTCACCATGCTTGTTGCCGCCATGTTCTTCATGCACACGCATCCCATTGCCTTGCAAGTCCAATGGGATGCACATGCATGAGAAACATGGCGGCAACAGCAGCAGCTTTTTCTGCTGGTACGTTTTGGCGGCCTACAGAGAAAGCGGCTGCCAAAGAAGCCTTTTCAGAACCTTTTTTGCCTGCTGCTTTCCAGCAGTTGCGGCTGGCTGGAGGCTGCTGAAAACTACAGTCAACTTGCCTTCTGGACTGTGGACCAGCCGTGGAAGGTAAGCACCCTAAACAACGAGGCGGTGGAGGGGAGGAAGGGGGGCAAACAGGCCTGGCCACAGGGATTTCTGGGTAGCCCCTCTGTTTCTCCCGCTGTTGTGACTCCGAACCCCGCGCCTGTCTTATCGGAAGGAGAAGACTCTGAAAGTGAAGGAGAGGAGTTGGCAAGGCCTCCCTCTCCAGGACCCTCCTCTCTGGCAATGCCTCAGGTGTCTCCCGAAGGAGAAGAGATAGGCCAAGAGCCAGGCATCTCCGAGCAGCCACAGTTAGACAGCGACAGAGATAAGTCTTGGCTGGATCCCTGCCAGCATCAGAAAGACAAGTACACACAGCAGAGAAGGAGGCGTGCCAGAGATTAAGCTGAGTCACTGGACCATACCACACAGGGGATAAAAGGGGGTGTGGTGGCCATTCAGGCTTTGTGATGGACAAAACTGAACAGCTAGCAAGTCACTGTGTTTCTGGAACTTCGTTATCTGCCTTCCTTGGATTTATTAGGGACTGGACTTGACAATTCTTTGGCTTTGTGAATTTATTTTTGGTTTATCTGACGGAGGAGGAACACCTCCCTCTGTGAGTAAAGTTTTTGGCAAGCAGCTACTGGGTTGCTGCCAATTCTGTTATCGAAGGAAATTATTGTCTGCAAGTTTCTTTTAACTCCTGGCTGACTGTTTGTGTGCATGTGTGAGACAGGGACAGAACACCCGCACCACTGATGCCTGCAGCGGCAAAAGCCACGCAGGAAAAGTCCCTGGGACTTCCGGGACTCCCTGCCACCACTGCTGCTTTGCCCCCCACCCCAGTTGACAATCTCAGCTTGGATCGTCAGAGACATTTTAAAGAAAAAAACTTTAAAAGAAAAAAAACTTTTTTTCTTTTAAATGCCTCTCATGATCCAAGCTCTGACGATCCCAGCTCAGTTGACTGATTGGCAGAGGGCTTTTTAAAAACCCTCTGCCAATCAGGCAACTCAGCTTGGATCATCAGAACCATTTAAAAGAAAAAAAAAACTTTTTTTCTTTTAAATGCCTCTCACAATCCAAGCTCTGAGGATCCCAGCTCAGTGATCAGGCAACTCAGCTGGAATCGTCAGAGCCTTTCGAAAGCATTGTTTTTACAACCTTTTCACCGAAGAGGTTGTAGAAAAAATGGTTTTAAAAGTTAAAAAAAATGGCCATGCCCACCCAGTCACATTACCCCACCACCACCACCAAGCCATGCCCACAGAACCAAGCCATGCCCAGAGAATCTAAAAAAAAAAAAAAAAAATTAGATTTCACCACTGAGGTGGGAGAGAGAGAGTGAAAGAAACAAAGAGAGGGAGAGAAAAAGAAACAAAGAAAATGAGACAAAGAGAAAAAAAAGAAAGAAGAAGGGAGAGACAAGAAAGAGAAAGATACAAAGAAAGAAAGAGAAAGAAGGAAAAGAAGGGAGAGAGGGAAAAAAGAGAATGAAAGAAAAAGAGACATAGAAAAAATAAAGAAACAGAAAGGAAGGAAGGAAGGAAGGAAGGGAGAGACAGAAAGAGAGAGAGAGAGAGAGAGAAGGAAAGAGGAAGGGAGAGGGAAAAAGAATGAAAGAAAAAGAGAGAAAAACAAAGAAAGAGAAAAAAGGAAGGAAGGGAGAGACAAAGAAAGAAGAGAAAGAAAAGGAAAGAGGAAGAGAGAGAGAGAAAAAAGAAAGAATAAAAGAAAAAGACAAAGAAAAAAAGAAAGAGAAAGAAAGAAAGAGAAAGGAAGGAAGGAAGGGAGAGAGAGAGAGACAAGAAAGAGAGAAAGAAGGAAGGAAGAGAGAGGGAGGGAGAGAGAGAGAAAGGAAAGAAGGAAGGAAGGAAGGAAGGAAGGAAGGAAGGAAGGAAGGAAGAAAGAAAGAAAGAAGAGGAAGGAAGGAAGGAACACAAACCCTGGCACTAGACGTGGCTTCAGAAGATGCTTTGAAAGAGGACAGCAATCTAGGGCTGGAAGGGACCTTAGAGGCCATCTAGTCCAATCCCTGCTCCAGCAGGAAACCTTACTGGATTATTTTGATGCCTCTAACAGAGAGGAAAATTGTCAGAAAGGAGAAGGAGTTTACTAGGACAAGGCTGTGATGCAGAGAAAGGCAAAGATAGTCCTTGATTTATGACCAGAACTGAGCCCAAAATTTTGGTTGCTAAGCAAGAGTGTTGTTAAATGAGTTTCACCACATTTTACTCAATCCATGATCTCTCCTGGCTCTAACAGTCATGTGCAGGCTAGGGAAGTAAATCTTAAGGCGTGTGTAATGTTCTAAATGTACAGAAGTTATTGTTAAATATGTGGCAGAAAGTGGACTCTGGGTGTGTTTTTCTAAATGTAATAAGTGAGGTTGAATATATATAGTTTTAGAAGAGGTGTGTGTGTGTGTGTGTGTGTGTGTGTGTATGTGTACACACACATACAGTATATATGGTATAGTAAATAATGTATCTTTTTGTGTGCCTATACTATACTATGTAATATGTATATACATATATGGCATATGTACATAGGATTAAATAGTATATTTTGGATGTTCAGTAGTAGTAAATAAATAGTCAGGGAAACTGTATCTTGTTGAGGCCTTTGAGTTGAGGAGAGGCCAGGCACCCTAACCATAATCCTTGACATGAGTTACGTCAAGATGGCCACGCCTACCCAGTCACATGACTACCCAGCTACGCTCACCCAGTCACATGACCACCCAGCTACGCTCACCCAGTCACATGACCACCCAGCCACGCCTAGACATGTGACCACCAAGCCACGCCCAGTCACGTGACCACCAAGCCACACCCACACAGTCACATGACCACCAAGCCACACCCACCAAATAAGCTACGCCCACAGAACCAGTAGTAAAAAATTTAGAACCCACCCCTGATCCTGACAGACTGCCACACTTTATCCTATGTATCCTTTCTTAAGTATCAGAATTATCTTAAATAGGGTTACTAGTCAGGAGTCCACAGTTTACAAACATGGGGAGAAAAGATGCTTCACTATGCTTATCATCTTTGGATACGCTTGATGGTGAATTCGTACTAAATTGAGTCATATTCACTTTTAATTTTAGGCCATCATCGTTTCTGGCTCTTTTTAGCAGCTTAATCTCATATAGCTCTTTAATAAATAAGGAGTCGCTTCTGAATGCCAACTGTGAAGAGGCCATATGAAAGCAATCTCATTCCGTGACCTCTGATTCAGAACTCAACCCAGTACAAAATGGAATTGCTTACCAAATTGTCCTGAAAAAAATCCCCAAGCATGTTTTGAAAATCTTCCCTGTCCATCATGTATCTTGTTCAGACCTATCCCAAGAAATTTTGCAGTTCAAGATGCCAAAAATGTGCCACAAGAAAGTGACATTTTCATAGTGAAAAACATATACTAATGTTCTCCATACCCAAGTGACAAACCCAAGGGACACTTACTCTAAAGTAAAGATTACATTAGACATGTTTTGGTGTTCAGTGTGTAAGTCATAGCTGCTATTATTTGTGACAAGTCCAGTTGTCATGGAGACCATGAAATTATAATTCACTATGTATTCAGAGCATGGAGATTTAAATTCCCCACGACCAGGCAGGCCTTAGGGGTTCTCATATCTGTCCTGAACGGACTCCCAGGAATTCATGAAGGACAGCTGTTGGGCAGCTAGTTAGTCAGTAGCTCTGTACCATTCACAGGTTATCCATGGCTCAACTTAATACACAAGCAGTCACAATTATAGTCTGCTGCAGTGCTACTAGTAATAATAAATGGTTCGTCATCAACTACAGAAATTCACTCTTCCAGCTCTTGACATCTTCTGTTGAAGATCTGAAGCACAGAAGGGCAGATTTTTGACTGGGTCCCATTGCCATTGCTGCCCAACCAGGTCTCAGTAATATATGCTAATATGCCCACTCATCTCCTGCCACATTGTGGCACATTATGATCTTTTCACAGAGACTTGACTCTTGCCAGTAGTGGTGTGAATACAAGTCCTGACAATTCAGTCCACAGCAGGAGTCACTGGCATAGCAGAACAGACATATATCCCCCCTTTATCTTGTAAAATATTACCCAATGTGCCTTCCTATAGTATCTTCTGCCCATCAAAATCACAATTCCAGTTTTGCTCCCAGCATCCTAGCTCAGTCTGTTTCCTCACTCTCTAACAAATGGAAATGGTGACATTTCTCTGACATACTTTCTCTCTACAAGCCTCACAGGAACAAGAAATTGCCTTCTGGTCTATTCACATCTGAAGATATTTACAGTTCCACTCAGTTCCAAAGTGGAACTAAAATTAAATTAAAATTAAAACATGAACTTCCTACTCCTTGTACAGCTCCATCTTTTTTCTCAGTCCAATATGTAATCCCCTATTAGTCATTCTTCAGTTTGTCTTTCTCTTCCAAAATTCTATCCATATCCAGGATTTTCCTCACTACTAAGCTATCCAATTTTCATCATTCCCTCTTCTATAAAATTAATTCCACACTTTCTCAAATTCCTTAATGCAAAAACTTTCCCTCAAAAGAGAACAAAATCAACAGCTGGTGAGCCAAAACACTATCTTTTTAAAAAAATAACAATTAATAAACTTAAACTCAACAAAAATGCTACATTACATATCAAGTATCTATGAATAATTCCATATGAGATGCAAAATGCACTCTCCTCACTTTTTCTCACAAAACAGATACTTTGGAGAGAATGTTTTTAATCAATATAATATTCAGATGAAACTATTTCTTACATGACAAGGCTACAATGAATTTCATTTAGTATGTTACTGCTTGTGAGGAGAACATGTACACGGTGATTAGTGATGCTGAATATTTCTTGCCTGGTTTAACAGATTCCCTGCTTTCGGGTTACGCTGTAAAAATCTAGTAGCAGGAATCAGACTTCCTCTTCTTAGCCAAGTAGCTTACAAAATGTAGCAACTGTGTATGAACATTTCACACCAGACATTTTTTTCTTGATAAAGTTGCTTAGATATTTTTCACACCACTTAGAAAAAGTGATCCTAATTTTTCATCATTATATGTTTCATAATGTGGTATCTATTTCTTAGAATGGCACAACATAGGAAGATAGGAATACTAGCAACATAATAGTTACTCGATTTCTTTTCTTCAGCCATTACCTTCTTTTCCTTATTTTTATCTCTATTTGCCCACAAATAGTATGGAAAATTTCAAGAGAGCACTTGAACTCAGATTTTATTACATTGACCTGAATCCATTAGAATGCCTGTATGATTCCAATCATAAGCAATGGCTGAATGTGATACACAGGAGTATTAGCAATAAACATTGTCTTGGCTCTTTTGTTTCCTTAAATAGAATGAAATAAGTTCACATTCATGGAACACATTGTAGGATGAGAGCCTTTTTCTTGTATTCATGATGGAATCTTTCATTAACAGAATATATGAGACAGTTATAAATTTTCAGAGATCTCTTTGGCTGCTATGGATGCTGTACACCAGGGTGTCAAACTTGCGTCATCATGGTGGTGTAATGTGATGTATCGTGACTTTTTTCCCCTTCGCTAAACTGGGCATAGGCGTGGCTAGTGCTTGACACATCTGGCCCATGGGCTGGGAGTTTCACACTCCTGCTGTAGACAATTACAAAACACCAGAACTGTTGTCTATCTCAGTTTATATTTGCATTTCAGCTGATAATCTTCCAAACAAGCTAACCACCATATTGATTTTGTAAAGAAATTCTTGGGATTTCTGTTGTACTTAGGATTTGTTCTTGGAAATAAATATGAAGCTTAAAGATGATTTATTTTGTATCATGCTAACTTTCACTTTAACATTGTTTAATAAAATAATCTAAAATCAAATCAAATGTTGTATGGGGATTGCCAGATACTAAAGGATTTGGTAGTTAATCACTGACAGTTCACATTTAAATTTATTCTTTATCTTTAAAAGCACATGCATATTTTTATACTAGATGTGCTTTACATGAATATGACAAATATAACGTGACAAAAAACAGAAACATTTTTGTTGTCATTCTTCAAGGTTCAGGAAGATTCTAAAAAGATTTTCAGAATACTCAAAGGAACTAGGGTATAAAAATATTTAACTAGGATACATTTAGAAATTCTGATTGTTCAAATTCCATTTTGCTTGGAAGGATTCAGATTGCTGACCTATAAAGGTCACCCATATGAAAATAATGGGAACTTAGATATAGTTTGTGCATAACTCTACATTTCTTAACTTGTTTCCTCATGAGTCCTCCAAAAATTAAATGTTTCTCTGACAATGTTTAGAATACATTAACAGGCTTGTCATAATTTGAATAATAGCTTGTAATTTGACAGACAGACAGGACATTAGAATCATTGTTAAAAGTAGTATTTCTTTCAAAATGATGGTATAACATTTTATCTTTCTTTTAAAAAAATAAAGAGAGAGAGAGAGGGAGAGAAAGAGATAGCAGGAGTTTATTCTTTGTCTGAAAATATTTCAGATCCCTAGGAATTTTATAATTTGAACTGCTTGACAGAAAGATCTTTGCAGAATAAAGGAATGCTCAGATTCTGTTGTTTCATTAGTAGAGATACATATGTTCTTTTGAAAAAGAATTGTTTTCACATTTATAACGAATCACCAAGGACGGTACCCATGCAGCATTAAGATATGGATTCATTTGCAGCCTTGTCTTTTACATTAACATGCATTTAATGTGTATTCAGTTTGCATCTTTACTGCTGTAACAATTCTGAATTCAACATAGTTGCACAAACGAGGTTATTATTAATTCAGACGAGGCCCTACTGAATTCATTCAGACATAACCCCACACAAAAGTATATATAAGATTACATCTTTATATATTTTGTTATTTATGATTTTGGATGTTTTGGGTATATATTAGTTAATTTCACATTTGTAATTAAAATTTCAGCTATATTTTTTAATTTTTATTTATTTGTATCCCACCTTTATTACCTTAGAAATATTCAAAGCAGTGAACATATCCAACACAACTTTGTCTCCTATGCAATGATTAAGATTTATATCTAGGACTGCAGAGACCCATGATCTCCTGTGCACTGCTTGGAGTGTCTAAGCCTGGGCTCTTGTCAGTCAGATATGATGTCACTGGGTTGGAATTTCTTTGGCCTCGCCCTCCATCTTCCGGCCGAGCCTTCATTTTTTCCAATTCAGTCAGAGGAAAGTCTTGTTAGAGTTAGCTCTTAAATTTATTTAAATTTAAAGGTATTTTTCTTAGTTAATTTGGCCAATTTCTTTAATTCTTCAAAAAAAAAAAAACAAAACAAAACAAAACAAAACAAAAACCCAGCCTTTTGAATTCGGCTTGGGTGAGTGAGTGAGTGTGAGTCAGTAGCTGAGCGCTCTGCAGAGGAGGCTAATAGATCGCTCCCAGCCAGCCGTTTTCTCCAAGTGCAGCCAGGATCACAGGAAAGGCTTGGGGAAGCCTTTTAAAGCATGGGGGAGTCCGAGGCTTCGGATTTTGCCGCGGATTGCTGCAGTAGAGAGAGAGCGTGCTGACCGCATGGCCAATAGTCACCATTTTGCTGGCAGTGGCCATTTTGTTTGGGCTTAAAGGTACTTAAAAGCAAACTATTGAGGAAGGCAGCTGGGCGAAAACTGAGAGGATTGCAGCTTTGGAGAGCCGGATCTGCTTCTGCTCATGCAAGTAAACGTGTTCCAGTATTTTTTTCCTTGTGGCCTTGGCAACAATTTACTTGGGCTGCCCTTTCTTGCTGCTGCTGCTGCCTGATTATTGTAAAAAACCCGTGTTGCCGGTTTAGCAATTCATTATAAGCCCTGAACTGCGCAGTGAGTAATCCTTTTACATTTGCCTTATTTTGATAGTTATATTGTGTCCATTATGGCCAATAGTAGTGATTCTGAGGAAACTTATGCTCCTCAATCTCAACCTGAAGGCTCTAGAAGATTGAAATCCAGCAATCCTTCTGCTAACACCCAGGCTAATCAATCTAAATCATCTGCAGCTGCTGATAAAGATGCCTTGAGAAGACAAAAAGCTTTAGAAAAACATTTTGCAAAAGCTCAACTGCAGGCTGTTTCTGCTGCTTCTAAATCCCCTGTGGGGTCAGGGGATCAAGGTGGGGCTCCCCATATTTTTCCCACTGTTATTATAAATCAAGGGCCTCAAGAGGAGCAACCTACCTGGTCTCCCACTATTGTTCAGGAACAACAGGAGTTTCATGCTGTTCCTTTTCAGGAAGGTCATGTCCTCCCTACTGTTCAGCCCACTCTTGTGCCTTCCCAGGCCCCAGATGCTCAGGGCCGTGCTCCCTCAGCTACTTTTATGCCCACAGCAACAGGGCTCCGCCCACAGGAGCCTGCACAGCAGGTTTTATCCTCAGACTTACGTTTTGCCATTGTGCAAACCATTACTCAGGGCATTGATGAGGCATTAGCCCAGAGGGGTTTTCCAGCTCCTGCTCACCCAAGGCCTTCCAGGGCAGACCCTGTGACTCAGCCAGATAGACATAGGGATTACAGGGAGGAATCCTATCAGGATACTCAATCTATTCACAGTGTCTGGGGATGAAGGCCTTTCTCAGGATAAGCCTACTTATTCTGGTTTATTCAAACCTCACCTTTTCAGAACATTATTAATGAAGGCTAAGATGACTGCTAATATGGGCCAGGTGGATAAATCTACTTCTGCCCCTAGCGATTCTCAGGATTTGTGCGCCAGCCTGTTTTCAGAACAGGTCACTACTCAGGAGGTTATCCCACCTCCACAGTTCTTTGTGGATACAATTAAGAGGCAATGGGAACACCCTATTTCTGTTTCTCCTCCTAGTGGCATGGATAAGAAGTTGTTTTCTGTAGATAAGGAACTTGAGGATCTTCTCCAGATTCCTACTGTGGATTCCCCGACTAATTTGGCTTCGGCCTCTATTCTTCCCTCTGATAACGCAGAAGGATTGAAATCTGAGGATAGAATGGCAGATTTGGCCGCGCGCAAAACTCATCAGGCCGTGGCTTGGGCGATTAGATATGCTACTGCGGCTTCTTTCATGGCCAGACTTTCACTCCTCTGGTTCAAACAGCCTCAGACCAGGGTTTCCCTTGAGGATACCCGCCTGCAACAGGACCTTAGTAAGTTGATTGCTGCTACTGAATACACAACTGATGTCTCCATTACTGCAGCAAAATCCGCATCCAGGGCTTTAGCTTCCAATGTGGCGTCTAGATGCTTGTTATGGCTACGCCAATGGCAAACAGATGTTAGGTCTAAGGGCCGGCTGGCAGCTGCACCTTTTAAAGGACAACAGCTGTTTGGTGATGTGTTAGATCCCATCCTAGTAGAAGGGAAGGACAGGAGGAAGGTGTTGCCACAGCTGAATAGGAGATATGGTAGGAGACAGGCTACTTACTATTGCAGGCAGTCCTTTCGGAGTGCGGAGGCGGGGTTCTCTGCCTCCCAATCTCAGCGACCATATTTCCAGGGAGGAGATAAACCTCATTACAGATCAGGATTCCGAGACAGATCTCAGCAATCACAGTCCAGATGCCCCTACAGGGGTTCAGGGGGATGCCCCTATCATCGTTCCAAGTGATTCTTGAGCCCACATTCCCATTGGCGGCAGGTTGAAGGTGTTTGCCGACCAGTGGAGGAATTCCACCACGGATGTGTGGGCTTTACAAACTGTGACTCTCGGACTAACACTAGAATTTTGTTCCAGACCCCCTCATTGTTTCATTCAGTGTCCAGTTCCCAGGGATGCCACCAAGAGGGCCATGATGGAGAATTCAGTATTTGCTGGATATCGCTGCCATAGAACCGGTACCGATTGGTCAAAGGGGTTTCGGATTCTACTCCATACTCTTTCTGGTGTCAAAGAGTTCGGGGGGGGGGGGGCAAAGGGCTATTTTGAACCTGAAAGACCTCAGCGTTCACATTCAATACAAAAGGTTCAAGATGCATTCTCTGCATTCGATCCTGGGAGGCCTCAGACATGGGGATCTCTTAACATCAATAGACTTCAAGGAGGCTTACCTTCATGTGCCCATAAGGTTATCCCAGAGGAGGTTTCTCAGGTTTGCCTTTGCGGGCCATCATTGGCAATACCGGGCCCTTCCCTTCGGCCTATCATCAGCACCCTGCACCTTCATCAAATTACTAGACGTGGTGGCAGCTCGTTTGCGGGCCCATCCAGTCCATCTGCAGTGTTACCTGGACAATGTGCTGATCCAGTCATTGTCTCCCAGTCAGGCACAGCGAGACCTTCATCTTACCATCCAGACCCTGCAGGATCATAGCTTCTCAATAAACTGGGAGAAAACCATCTGAGTCCATCCACCAGACTGGTGCATTTGGGGGCGGTAATAGACACCCAGTTATCTCAGGTGTTTCTGTCGCAGGAACGCAAGGACAGCATCAGACAGTTGATAGGGCAGATTCAGGCGTCTGGCACTGGGCCCCTTCTTCTCCTGTCTCAACTATTGGGAAAGATGATATCTTGCCTTGCCATAGTTCCCTGGGCTCGGTTTCATACCAGAACCTTACAATGGTTCCTACTTCCCAGTCAGAAGTCAGGGAGCAGCAATTCTCTAGGCAAGGTCAGGGTTCCTCCACAGGTGCTTCGCTCCTTGGACTGGTGGCTGCCAGTAGCCTTGGAGAAAGGATGTCTATTTCGGGACCCTCCCAGACTGGTCTTGATGTCGGACGCCAGTCTCTTTGGTTGGGGAGCGCATCTGGGAGCCTCCGTGACGCAAGGGCGTTGGTCTCAGGAAGATCTCCAGAACGACATCAACTGGCTGGAGCTGAGGGCAGCGCACCTGGTGCTTCAACACTTTCAGGCCGAGCTGTCGGATCAACATGTTCTACTTCTCACAAACAATGTTACGGCCAAGTCGCATGTCAACCGGCAGAGCGGCACCTGTTCGAAGGTCCTCATGCATGAGGCGAGGTGCTGTGTCTCTGGACGGAACGACATCTTCGGTCCTTGAAAGCAGAACACATCGCCGGGACATCCAACTCCACAGCAGATTGGTTGAGCCGGACTACGATAGACCAGGCCGAATGGGGTCTTCACTTGGACCTGTTTCATCTCATCACTGTTCGTTTCGGGGATCTGATCCTGGACTTGTTTGCTACCCCTCAGAATGCTCATCTTCCGAGGTTTTTCACCAGATTTTGGACTCCAGCAGCCAAAGGGGTCAATGCCCTTCGCTGCCCGTGGCCGACCAGGTTGCTGTACGCATTTCCCCCGATTCCCCTTCTCCAGAAGGTCATCGGGAAGATTCTGGTGGAACAGGCAGAAGTGTTACTAGTGGCGCCGTACTGGCTGAGACGTCCATGGTTCGCAGACCTCATGTCCCTTTCGACGGAGGGCCCCTGGAGGTTGCCACCGCACCGGGTCTCCCTCAGTCAGGGCACTCTTCAACATCCAGACTCTCAATGGCTCCAGTTAACTGCCTGGCGATTGAGCGGGAAGCTCTCCAGAGGGAACACTACCCCTCCGAGGTAATTTCCACTATTTTAGCTTCTCGGAAGCAGTCAACGCTTCGCATCTACCAGGCCACCTGGGCGGTGTTTTGTTGCTGGTGCGCAAAGAATTCCTTTGTACCAACATCTGCGACGGTCCCGCAGGTTCTCACCTTTTTGCAGCACGGCTTGAAGAAGAAGCTGTCCACTAACACGCTGCATCGTCAGGTTGCTGCCTTGGCAACTGTTTTACCAGGTGAGGGTCCTATTCCCTTTTCACACCATCCCAAGATTCGCAGTTTCTTGAAAGGTGCTGCCAACTTGTTGCCGCCCGTGGTCCACCGTTACCCAACTTTCTCTAGTTTTGCAGGCACTCACCTCGCCTCCTTTTGAACCTTGAAGATCTTCCACTCTTCGGTTATTTACATTTAAAGTTGCCTTTTTGGTGGCTATTACTTCTGCATGCAGAGTTTCCGAGTTGGTGGCGCTTTCGGTCTGCCAGAATTTGTGCATTTTTCATCCGGACCGGGTCATTTTAAGACTGGAGTCTACGTTTGTTCCGAAAGTTAATTCTTGGTTTCATAGGGCACAGGAACTTATTTTACCAGATTTTTGCCCTAATCCTAGGAATCAGACTAAGAAACGCTGGCATACCCTTGATGTGCGCAGAGCCTTGTGACGCTATGTCAAAAGGACGGCCTAGTTTCGATGGATGGAGGCCCTGTTTGTTTCGTTTCAGCCCAGGTCAATGGGGAAGAAAGTTTCACCATCTACAGTTGGTCGCTGGCTCAAGGCTTGCATCGCATTGGCCTATGAACATCAAGCTTGTCCAGTGCCATGTCGCATTACGGCACACTCTACTCGTAGTGAGGCCACTTCAGCTGCTTGGACTACGCAAGCCTCCATCTTGGAGATCTGCAGAGCCGCTACTTGGACCTCTCCTTCATCGTTCGTGAGGCACTACAAGTTGGACCAGTTCGCATCAGCCAAAGCAGCGTTTGGGAGGCGTGTCTTACAGAGAGTCCTACCGGCTGAAGGGACCCTGGACTGATCTGCTTCCCTCCCTTTTTTGACTTAGCTTGGGTATATCCCAGGCTTGGACACTCCAAGCAGTGCACAGGAGATTGAACATTGGGCTTACCTTGAACGTTCCATCTAGGTGCACTGCTGGAGTGTCCAAATCCCACCCTGGCTTGTGCTGGTCCGGAGTCCAGGAGTGGTTGGTTTTGATCAGATGGCGTCTTCCATGGTTCCGGTTTCGTTGAAAAAACTGAAGGCTCGGCCGGAAGATGGAGGGCATGGCCAAAGAAATTCCAACCCAGTGACATCATATCTGACTGACAAGGCTTGGACACTCCAGCAGTGCACCTAGATGGAACGTTCAAGGTAAGCCCAATGTTCATTCTAGTCTTAGCCATGGAAGCATACTGGGCCAGATACTTTCTTTCATTCCAACCCACCACTCAAAATTGTTGGCATTGGGGAGGAGAAAGGATGAAAAAAGAATACAATGTATGCTCCTTTGAGTTGCTATAGGAAAAGTGTGATATAAGTCTATAACATAAGAAATAAAATGCACCATAGTCAAAAAATAACCATGGGATTCTTCACAGGGACATTCAACAATTTGTCATTCTACCTTTTCAAATGTTTAGCTGGTTTTAATTGATTTGCATAAGGTTGCAGTGGTCACAGTTATATTAGGCAAATATTTTCAAAAAATTATGCTAAGGATCAGTAATCAGGTCTTTGCTTTTCATTTAGATTGTATTTCTTTATTAATGCAATTAAAGACATCACTGATGAATATCAATTGGAGTTTTAGAATGATACTCAGTAATTGGTTTGAATTTCATTTTGTCTACTGCAGAACAAAAAACTGTTCCATTAGATCCCAGATTCCCTGTGTTGCAAAATGAGTAGTCAACTCTGTAACATTTCTTAACGGTCTGCTGATTTTGTACTTTATATTACTAGACACTAGGCTCAAATTAGAATGTTATTATGTTTATGCTCAGAAAGTATCTTTTTTATGTAATTAAACAATTGTTTTTTTTTTTATTGCAAAAGTTTTACAGTTACATTTTCACCCCTTTCCCCCCCCCCCGCAACCCACCCCAAACTTCCCAGCCTCCCTAACCCACCCTAACCCTCCCCTCCCCCCAGACTTCCTCACAGTATACTCATGTCAAATAAAAGGAAAAACCCTCCTTTGTATATAAAACTTGAACCCCTCCCTCCCCCTTACAAATTTTCATCTTCATTACATTAACCTATTTCTATCTTAATGTAACATTTTCAAATAGATTTTCATCCTAATTGCCTTAAAAATATTTCTATCTTAATATAACATTTTCTAATAAATTTTCATCCTTAACCTTAAAAAATTTCTATCTTAATATAACATTTTCAAATAAAGGCTATTTGATACTTCCTAGTTTGATATTTGTTCTGAACATAATCTATCCACTTCTTCCATTCCCATTCATAAGTCTCTTGAGAACAATCTTTTAGATATGCTGAAACCTTCGCCATCTCTGCAAAACTGGCCATCTTCAAAGTCCATTCCTCAATCGTAGGCAGCGCTTCATTTTTCCAATATTTACCTATCAACAATCTTGCTGCTGTTATCATATACAATATCAATTTTGTTTCACCCGATGTAAAACCCTTAACTATACCCAATAAAAACAGTTGTGGAGAAAATTGCATTTTTTTCTTCAAAACGTTCTGCATGACCCACCAAATTTTTATCCAAAAAGCCTTAACTTTCTTACAGGTCCACCAAACATGATAATATGTAGCATCTAAACAATCACATCTCCAACATTTAGGCTGCACATTAGGGTACATACACGACAATTTTTTGGGGTCTAGATGCCATCTATAAAACATTTTATAAAAATTTTCCCTCAGATTCTGCGACTGTGTAAATTTAACATTCTGAACCCAAATTTTTTCCCATGTTTCCAACATCACTGGTTCCTCAAAATTTTGTGCCCACTTAATCATGAAGTCTTTAACTAGTTCAGTTTCTGAATCCCTTTCTAACAAAACATTATAAAGTCTTTTGATATGCATTGGGCCTTTCTCTTTTATGTGTCTAACTAATTCTTCCTCATACATCATAATACCAGTTTTTTGGTCCTCTTTCCATCTCAATTGCAATTGATTATATTGTAACCAAGTTAGATTAATCCCTTCAGCCAACAATGTCTGTAATGTCTTCAGCTGCCATCTGCCCGCATCTGTAAAAAGAACCTCTTTGTATAAAAACCCCCCGAGTGACATTATATTTGTATTCCACAAAGTATGACCAAGATCCAGCCATAGCGGTATTTTATAATCCCAATTGTTTCGGTGCTTCTTCCAGACTCTCAACAATGAATCTCTAAGTATATGGCTTTTGAATACTTTATCCACTTTACTGTCATAAAATAAGTAAGCGTGCCATCCAAATTCCAAATCAAAACTTTCTACGTTTAGTATTCCAGTCTTTTTTCCTCCAAACCAATCACTTACTAAAGTCAAGGCTGTTGCATCATAATATAATTGTAGGTTTGGAAGTTTAAGACCTCCCCTTTCTGGAACGTCTTGCATGATTTTCATTTTTACTCTTGGTTTTTTCTCGTTCCAGACAAACTTGTTCACACCAATTTGCCATACTTTTAATTGTTTATCATTTTTGAGCACCGGAATCATTTGAAACAAAAAAAGAAATCTTGGCAAAATGTTCATCTTAACTGCTGCTATTCTTCCCAGTAAAGACAGCTGCAGTTTTTTCCAAGTCTCCATATCTTTTTGCACCTCTCGCCACAACACCTCATAGTTATTTTGAAACAATTTCATATTTGATTCTGCAACCTGAACTCCTAGATATTTTACCTTTGGTACGATCTCAAAACCTGCCCTCCTTTCTAGCTCCAGTTTACGATCTTGTGTCATATTTTTGACTACCATCTTAGTTTTTTTCTGATTCAATCTAAAACCTGAAACTTTACCATAGTCTTGTATAATGTCCTTCATCTGGATTATTGATTCCATTGGCTGTGTTAGGGTGACGACCAGATCATCTGCAAATGCCTTTATTCTGTAATCCTCTTGCCTTATCGTTATACCTTTCAAAGTATTAGAATCCCTTATTGTATTTAACAAGACTTCTAGTGTTAAAATAAACAACAATGGGGACAGCGGACATCCCTGTCTTGTTCCTTTTTCGATTTTAAACTCTGTTGTCAAACTTCCATTAATAATAATCTGTGCCTTTTGCTCTTGATAAATTGCTGAGACCGCCTGTATAAATTGGTCCCCGAAGTCCATCCTTTTTAAAGTCTTTAGTAGAAAATTCCAGTCCACTTTATCAAAGGCCTTCTCTGCATCCAAAAAACCCAGCACTGCAGGGATCTGTTTATTCTTCTCAAGATATTCCAATAAATCTATTACATGCCTTACATTGTCATTCATATGCCTACCCTCAATAAATCCCGCTTGATCATCATGAATCACCTTTTGAATCACTGGCATCAGTCTGTTGGCTAATACTTTTGCGTAAATTTTGTAATCCGTATTCAAAAGAGATATCGGTCTGTAGTTCTCTGGTTTTTTGGGACCTGCTTGTTCTTTTGGTATCAAAGAGATATAAGCTGTAGTCCATGATGGGGGTACTTTTCCCCCTTGTTGTATATTACAGAATAAATCTCTAAGTTGTTCCACCATTTCTACCTGCAGAGTTTTATAATACACTGCAGTCAGACCATCCGTTCCAGGAGCTTTAGCTGTTTTTAATTGTTTTATTGCTGCTATTATCTCCTCCTCTGTTATAGGATAATTCATTCTTTCCTTTTGTTGCTCAGTAATTTTTGTAACTCTTTTGTTGTCTAAATATTTTTCTATAAGTCCATTCTGCACCTCCTCTCTGGCATATAGTTTAGTGTAATATTCAAAAAAGGCTTCTTTTATTAATTTCTGTTGAAAAACTTCTTTCCCTCCAATATCAATACTGTCAATAGTCCGTATGCTCTGTTTCTTCCTTAATGTGTAAGCCAACCACCTGCCCGGTTTATTGGCGTTGCAGAATGTATTATGCTTCGCATATTGTAAATTTGTTGCAACTTGATCCGCTATAAGCATTTGGAATTGGTCTTTCAAAAGTTTTATAACACTAAGTATTCTTTCATCTGTTGGATTTTTAATAAGTAACTGTTCCTTGTTCTTTATTTCTGCTTCCAGTTCAAGTCTTTTCTTTTGTCGAATCAACCTATGTTTAGAGTTCATATATATAAGCACCCCTCTCATATAAGCTTTACTTGCGTCCCACACAATTTCCATTGGGGTGCCTTTATTCAAATTCATTTAAAAAAACTCTTTCAAATACTTTTTAAGTTCTATTATATTTTTTTCATATCTGAACAAGTTTTCATTTAATCTCCAAGAACGTCTCTCATTCTTGCATGTCTCAATTTCTATCCACACTGGGCTATGATCAGTCAAAGTTCTTGGCAGAATCTTTGTTCTTTTTGTGCTGACAAGTAAATCATCAGACAACAAGATAAAGTCAATCCTGGAAAAGGATCTATGTCTGTCAGAGAAGAAAGTATAATCCAGTTCTTTTGGGTTATGTATTCTCCAAATATCTTTTAATTCCAGGTCCTCTTTCATATCAAAAAAAGTCTGTGGTAATCTAATTCTTGACTTTGCCAAAGTCTTTTTGTCTAATTTAGAATCAATTACTCCATTCCAATCTCCCATAATTAAAATAGATCTGTAATCCCATTGAAGTATTTTAGCATGCAGCATTTTATAAAAATAGTCCTGTTGTTGATTAGGGGCGTAAATTCCTATCAAAAGAATTTGATTATTAGCAGAAAGTAATTCTATTGCTACAAACCTGCCATCTTGATCAGCTTCTATAAGTTTGGCTGTAAATTTTTTATTTACGTAAATAACCACACCATTCTTTTTTTTGGTTAGTTGAAGATATAAAATGTGTTCCTAATTTGGAATTTATCAAATAGTTTTGATCTTGAGCTGTAATATGCGTTTCTTGTAAGCAAATTATATCATTATTATGTTGTTTTAAATATGCAAATACTTTCTTCCTTTTTTGTGTTACATTCAACCCATTCACATTCCAAGATAAACATTTAATCATCATTATTCTCTTTCTGGAGCAAAGAGCAGAACCTTCGGATTTCATCCGAAATCTTCTGTCCTGCATTCCCCACGGCCCCAGCCTTTTCCTTTTCCTGCTGTAACTTTTCTTTAAGTTGCTTGGCTTTTGCTCGGGTTATACGCTGATCCTTGACTTCAGCCGCCCAAGCCGGCTCCAAAATTGGAGAAGGTTCCAGCAAAGGCTCATCCAGAAAACCTCCTTCAGCACCCTTCAACTCCTCTGATTCCTGCTTAGATTGTTGTTGCAATTCTTGAGGTTGCTTCTTATCACTCTCTTTAATCTCCAAGACTGTAGATGTTCGTGGAGATGGTGTTCTTTCTTTAAAAATTTCAGTATAAAATTGCTCCGCCTTCTCCACAGTATTCAAACGGTGTTTCTCTCCCTTATATCTCAAAATTATGCCAGTTGGGGCGTCCCAACGAAATGGGATTTGATTATTCTGCAGTTCTTTAACAAGAAAACCAAAATCTTTTCTAGATTTCAACATCTTAGGTGGAAGCTCCTTGTAAACTGTAATCTTGGATCCGCTCACTTGCACAGAAGTGAGAAAAGATTTTTGCAGAATATCATTTCTTATTGCTCTGTCTGTGAAATATATGACCACATCTCTAGGCAATTGTCTTTGTCTGGCCACCCACGAGTTGACTCTGTAGATTTTATCTATTTTACAAAGGACCATCTCAGGATCAATTTTTAAAATCACAGCTAAGGCTTCAGCACAGATCTGTCTCAGATCCTGTCTCTCCTCTTCTCTAATTCCTCGAAGCCGTATAGCAAATTCCATTGCCCGGAATTGCATCATAACAATCTCATTCTCAACTCTCTGCATCTTGTCATCAACATCAAAAAATTTATGATCATTATTTTTCATCTTAGCATTAACTTCTAATTTAAATTCATCCACTTTTGACTCAACTTTCATAATAAATCCTGCCAGGCCAGATGCCACATCTGTTATTTTTTTGGTCACCTTCTTTTGGTTCTGCTGCATTTCCTGCATAATTTCCTGTTGAGACTTTTGGATTTTTTCATCTATTTTATTTATTTTATCATCCATTTCTTGTTGAGCTTTTTGAAATTTATCATCCAGAATATTTGAAATGAATTCTTTTAAATCTCCCATATCCAGATCTTTTTTTTGGGCTTGTGACTGCGTGTCCTGTTTGCGTGTGGGGGACCCCCCCCTGTTTTGCCTTCCTGCTTCTTTGAAGCCATCCTGCCACGTAGACTAGCTTTTCTAAAAAGGGAGGTTCCGCCTCTTCTGCTACCTCCACAGTACCTTCTAAAAAAGTCCCCCAGATTTACTCAAGGCAAAGCTCTAATGCAGCAAAAACATATAAAAGGGAGAGATTTTCCTCTTGTTTCTGTTGCAGCCGGAGCAACTTTATAGCAACTTTTTAACTTTGTAGCAAGACAAAATGACTTCACCAATCCACACCCGCTGATTCATTTGCTCTAATACTGAGCGCCATATTTTTTCAGTCACTTTCTCTCATTCAGGAACTTTCACTTCCGTATAAAAAATCAGCAAAGGGCTAATACTTGCAGTTCAGAATTTCAGGGTTCGGGTGGATTCGGTGTTTATTTGGATTATTTCCCTCGCTCTTTAAAGGTTTCCTGCAGTCAGCTTGTTCTGCGAAAGCAGAGACGTCCCACGCCGCCCGGAGTCTCAGCAGGTTGAGAGGGAGCCGCGCCTGTTTCCTCCCCAGAAACAGTTCCCTGGGGGGGTTGCAGGGGCTCTACCTGTACCCTGCTGCCTCTTCTTCATAAATCCTCAGGATTTTGAAGATTTCAAGCCGCTTCGCGATCGAGAAGCGGCTCTACGAGCGGTGGGGTTGGCGGTGCTAAGAGAAGGCACCGTCGCCGCCGAAGACGAGGAAACCGGAAGTCCCCCGTAATTAAACAATTGTTGAAAACATATCATTACAATACCAAAGCCAATGCTCTTCTTTATGAAACAGAAATTAAATCAAAATCTTTGTTTCCTTGTTTCCAACTGGAAAGATGTTGTGGTAAGAAATAATGTTTTCAAACCTCAATTGGGGGAAGTCTAATATTGTGTAATTGTATACTGGTGCAATTGATTGATTGATTATGTGCTGTCAAGTTGGTGTTGTCTTTTAGTGAATTCATAGGCCTTCCAAAGATACATCTGTTGCCACTACAAATGAGTCCATTCACCTTTCTGTTGGTTGTCTTCTGTTTCCTTCTATTTTTCTCAACATTATATCCTTCTCTAAAAAGCTAGGGTTTGACATAATGTGTCTAAAGTAACATAATTTGACACTGGTCATTTATGTCTTCAGTAAAAACATGTGATTAATTTCTTCAATGACTTTTTTTTTCTTGGTTCTCCATGGTATTCTCAGAATGTTTTGCAAATATATTTTTTAAAACATTTATATTGGATGGGGAAGTCTGGTTTCAAGCCTAGGACACAAGGTTTTTTTTAATCTACTTCTGGTAAACAATCTCATACAGGTGTTCTTGACATACAATCACAATTAAGCCCAAAATTTCTAACCTAACCCTAACCCTAACCCCCACCACCAAGCCGCGCCCACAGAACCGGTAGTAACAAATTTTAGATTTCACCACTGATTGTTGGATGGTTTCCAAGTCTGCAGTTTTGACTCATATTATATTTCGGAAAAGTAATTTACTAATTTAAAAGTAATAAAACTAATTTAATATTAGTTTTAAACTCCCCCTAAGAAAGTTTCAATGTTTTTTGCATTGTGAAACCAGTAATTCAGTAATTCAAACAAATAGAACTAAGAAAAAAATATGGTGCTTCTGATTAGATTTTTTTTCTTTGTCTTTTAACAAAGCTAGTGTTACAATTCATTTTTGATAGTTATAATTTACCAAATAGCATTGATGAATTTAGTGCATTTACATTTTAGTATTTAGTATAGTATTTACTAGTATACTAGTATTTAATATTTAGCATAGTATTTAGTATACATTTACATTTAGATATATGTTGACGTATAAAAGATACATAAGTATTTTCTGGCATGAGTTGTAGAGTGAAAGACCTTGCTAGTAGTTTACAAAAAACAAAACAAAACAAAAAAAAGTTAAGAGTCTTTTTTATATTCTTTTGTTCCTTTCATTATCCATCCCTGTGTTATTTCTAAAACATGTCTGTTAGTTTTTTTTTACACTTTTTCTCTGTGTGGTTCTATGCTTCTATTCCTTTTTTTTTAATTCTAAGTAAAATAAATAAAGAAATAAGCAAGAAAATTTGTGTGAGAAATTAGTGCACTAGTTTGGTAATTTGTAGGTTAGTCAGTGCTTCAGATTCAAAGTCAAAATGTTATCTGTGCACACAGGATGTGATCACTGCAACTGTCTACAACTCTGTAAATCAAATCTGTATTTTCTCAACTGCGTGGGGAAAACTCATAAATCTGTGGAAATTTTGCATATTTTGAAGTACCTCTTCACTTACAAAGCACTTCCTAGCAATTTGCACATTATCTAGCTTTTATTTTACTCAGTATACGTATATGTGCCGACTATTAGACATCATACCTTTGGTCCATCTTTAATAGTATAGAGAAGTTTGTACTTAACTGCTTCTTCTCATGAAGTTTTAAATAGTCAAATTGATATTTTATCTGCATGTGATGTTCTTATTTGACAGCTGCTTAGATCTCTCTCTCCCTTTACATTCTAATCAGTTCTCAAATGTATTTTCTTATTGAAATTTGCTTTATAGTGAAGGTTGTTGAGTCCGTGGTGGCGCAACAGCTCCCACAGTTCCTGGAGGAAACGGACTTCCTAGACCCGTACCAATGCGGATTCCGGCGTGGGCACAGCACGGAAACGGCATTGGTCGCTCTGGTGAATGATCTCTGGCGGGCCCAGGATGGAGGTTGTTTCTCCATCCTGGTCCTACTTGACCTCTCAGCGGCTTACGATACCATCAACCATGGTATCTTACTGCAGCGACTTGGGGGGTTCAGGGTAGGAAGCACTGTCTTACAGTGGTTCTCCTCCTACCTCTCAGGTCACTCACAGTTTGTATGGGTGGGGGGGCAGAGGTCCACCCCGAGGCCCCTAACCTGTGGGGTGCCTCAGGGGTCAGTTCTCTCCCCCCTACTCTTTAACATCTATATGAAGCCGCTGGTGAGATCATTCGTGGTTTCGGGGTGAGGTATCATCAATATGCTGATGATACTCAGCTATACATCTCCACCCCAGACCACCCTGGGGATGCCCTTTCCGTGATGTCCCAATGCCTGGAGGCGGTACAGGCCTGGATGGGTAGGAACAGGCTCAGACTTAACCCCTCCAAGACTGAGTGGCTGTGGATGCTGGCACCTTGTGTTCTAGAGGTCCCATCACTTTTGATGGGGGGGGGAAGGTACTGGCTCCCGTTGAAAGGGCCCGCAACTTGGGTCCGCAACTTGGGTGTCCTCCTGGATTCCCAGCTGTTGCTGGAAGGCCATCTGACCATCTGACCAGGGGGGCTTTCGCGCAGGTTCGCCTGATGCACCAGTTGCGCCCTTTCCTAGACCAAGATGCCCTTTGCACGGTCACTCATGCCCTGGTTACTTCTTGCTTGGATTACTGCAACTCCCTCTACATGGGGCTGCCCGTGAGATGCACCCGGAGGCTCCAGATGGTCCAGAATGCAGCCGCGTGGATTGTTACGGGAACTCCCTGTTACTCCCACATAACACCTCTCTTACGCAAGCTGCACTGGTTACCAGTGGTCCTCCGAATCCGCTTCAAGGTGCTGGTACTTACCTATAAAGCCCTACATGGCTTAGGTCCGGGGTATTTGCAGGACCATCTACTGCCTGCCTCCCACCGTCCAGTCCGCTCACACAGGGCTGCCCTCCTTAGGGTACCGTCGACCAGACAATGTTGACTGGTGACGTCCAGGGGTAGAGCGTTCTCTGTGGGCGCTCCTGCCTCTGGAATGAGTTACCCACTGAGCTCCAGACGGCCCCTGATCTCCACTCCTTCCATCAAGGCCTAAAGACTTGGCTGTTTCAACAAATGGGCTGATTCTGATTCTGGGGTTTTATTATTTATTTGTCCCTGTTTTAATTGGTTTTAATTAGGATTTTCTTTGATTATTGTATGTTTTTTAACTTGTGTTCGCCGCCCTGAGTCCTTTGGGAGAAGGGCAGCATATAAATATTTGTAAATAAAATAAATAAATAAAATAAATTGTATCTGTCATTTTATTATACCAATTGGTTTTCTATTACAATAGTGCATTATTTCTCAGCCTATACTACTATTGTATGAGTTCCAGAAATAGCACAACAACTTTAAAAAGCAGCTTCCAGTTACAGAAAAGATGTCCCATGCCAGTTCCAGTGACTCCTTCTACACCCTGTATTCAAATTTTTCGTACTTCTATTTTATGCATGCATGTATTCTTTGATTATCTTATTACTACCATAACTATAAATCATGTTGGCATTTCTCTAGCTCAGAGGTCCCCAACCTGTGGGTTGTGATCCACTAGTGGGCCATAGGGAGTTTGCAACTGGGGTGTGGAAATGGCCAGGGAGTGCACGCACACGTGCATCCTCACTTGTGTGAGCAGCAGGCAAGTGTGCATCCCAGAGGTGGGTTTCAGCAGGTTCTGACCAGTAACTGGTAGCAGAAATTTTGAGTAGTTCGGAGAACCAGTAGTAAAAATTCTGACTGTCTATTCTCTGTCTCCCAAGTCCCAGATGATTGGGAAGAAATTGGGATTTTGCAGTAACCTTCCCCTGGATTAGAGAGAGAATGGAGATTTTACAGTATCCTTCCCCTGGAGTGGGGTGGGAATGGACATTTTACAGTATCTCTCACCTGTCATGCTCACCAAGCCACGCCCACCAAGCCATGCCATGCCCACCAAACCATACACACAGAACCAGTAGTAAAATTTTTTGAAACCCACCACTGGTGCAGACGCTCCATTTGCATGAGCGGTAGGCGCACACACTTGCTGGCTATATGCATGCTGAAATATTTGGGAACTCTGCTCTTAATTTCTTCAAGGCATATAGTGTTATTTCTTTTAGTTGATACTTCGAAGGAAAGCATTTCTCTTTTGATTTCAAAAGTCTGGATCCAATAATCATACATCCTTCATATAATAGTCCAACATTATCATTCTTTCTCAGAAATTATAATAGTTCTTACAAATACTCAGTCTGTTTTTCTTTGAGATTTTGAGAATTATTTGAAGAGAAGGAAACATTTGGCAGTCCTGACAAAGATGCAAAAATGGATGCAAAACTGCTTCACTTTTCATACTATCTATTTATTTTTTCCGATAGTTCCTCAGTTTCTATTTCTCACAAATAGAACACAAAGCTTATCTATTCATCGAACTTATATTCTGATTGCATCAACAATTATGTTCTGATCAGTTACATTCTGATCAATCAACAATTACATAACTGGAATTAAAAAACAAGTTAGAATAGAATAGAATAGAATAGAATAGAATAGAATAGAATAACAGAGTTGGAAGAGACCTTGGAGGTCTTCTAGTCCAACCCCCTTCTTAGGCAGGAAAGGCTACACCACTTCAGACAAATGGATATCCAACATCTTCTTAAAAATTTCCAGTGTTGTAGCATTCACAACTTCTGCAGGCAAGTTGTTCCACTTATTAATTGTTCTAACTGACAAGAAATTTCTCCTTAGTTCTAAATTGCTTCTGTCCTTGATTAGTTTCCACCCATTGCTTCTTGTTCTACCCTCAGGTGCTTTGAAGAATAGTTTGATTCCCTCTTCTTTGTGGCAATCCCTGAGATACTGGAACACTGCTATCATGTCTTCCCTAGTCCTTTTCATCAAACTAGTCATACCCAGTTTCTGCAACCGTTCTTCATATGTTTTAGCCTCCAGTCCCCTAATCAACTTTGTTGCTCTTCTCTGCACTCTTTCTAGAGTCTCAACATCTTTTTTACATCGTGACAACCAAAACTGAATGCAGTATTCCAAGTGAGGCCTTACCACGGCATTATAAAGTAGTATTAACATTTCACGTGATTCTATCCCTCTGTTTATGCAGCCCAGAATTGTGTTGGCTTTTTTGGCAGCTGCTGCACACTGCTGCACACTGCTGGCTCATATCTAACTGGTTGTCCACTAGGACTCCAAGATCCCTCTCACAGTTACTACTTTGAGCAAGGTACCATATATACAGTACCTGTGCATTTTGTTTTTCTTCCCTAAATGTAGAACCTTTCTTTTTTCACTGTTGAATTTCATTTTGTTAGATAGCGCCCAATGTTCAAGTCTGTCAAGATCCTTCTGTATCTTGAGCCTATCTTCTGGAGTGCTGGCTATTCCTGCCAGCTTGTGTCATCTGCAAATTTGATGGGTTCCTCATCTATCCCCTCGTCCAAGTCATTGATGAAGATGTTGAAGAGTACTGGGCCTAAAACAGAGCCTTGGGGTACTCCACTGCATACTTCCCTCCATGTAGATGCAATTCCATTGAGGACTACACCTTGAATGTGGTTGGTCAGCCAGTTACGAATCCATCTGGTGGTGATGCTATCTAACCCACAGTTTTCTATTTTATCTAGTAGTAGGTTATGGTCTATTTTATCAAATGCTTTACTGAAGTCCAAGTAAATTATATCAACAGTATTCCTCTGGTCCACTTATTTTGCAACTTCATCAAAGAATGCAATAAGATTAGTCTAGCATAATCTGTTTTTCATCTGCCAGTTCCTTCAGAATCTTGGTGTGTAATCCATCTGGTCCTTGTGATTTGAACTCGTCTAGGGTAGACAAGTGTTCACTTACCATTTTCTTCCCTATTTTAATTTATGTTCCTAATCTGTTTTTTGTAGTGCTATTTTTGATAGGTTGGACTGTTTTTTTCCTTTTGTGTAAAGACAAATGCAAAAAATGAGTTAAGTAGTTCTGCTTTCTCCATGTTGCTTGTCACCTTTTTGCCACTTTCTCCCAGCAATGGACCAATCGTTTCCTTCTCTTTGTTCTTATTTTTAACATGTTGGAAGAAGGTTGTTTTTTTTTTTTTACTTTTATAGCAAGCCTTTGTTCATTGTGAGCCTTAGCTTTCCTCACTTCATCTTTACAGGCTTGGGCTATTTGCTGATATTCTGCCTTAGTTATTTGCCCCTCTTTCCACTTTTTATACTTCTCCTATTTGTCTTTCAATTTGTCAGAGAGTTATTTATGAAACCATGCTGGTTTCTTTTGAGAGCTATTATTTTTCGTCTTCCCTGGCATTGTGCTAGACTGGGCTTTTATAATCTCACTTTTCAAAATTTCCCAAGCTTCTCGAGTTGAGGATTCTCATCCATGGAATCCTTCCCAAGCTCTCTCTAAGTTTATTGAAATTATCTCTCTTAAAGTCCAAGACTCTAGTTTGACTTTGTTCTACTACTTGTGTTTGCATAATGTTGAATTTCAATATTGCTTTATCACTTGCCCCCAAGGTTCCTGTAGCTTCAACACCTTCTATCATTTCATCTCTGTTAGTGAGAATTAAGTCCAATATGGCTGATCCCCTTGTTCCCTTCTCTACTTTTTGGGAAACAAAGTTGTCTGCTAGGTTTGTTAGGAACCTTTCACTTGGTGTAGAGTTTGTTTCCCAGTTGATGTCAGGGTAGTTAAAATACCCCTTTACTATTGTGATGTGCTTCCTACATACCTTAGTTAGCTGATTAGCAAAAAGTTCATCTACTTCCTCTGTTTGGCTGGGTGGCCTATAGTATAGACCTATGGCAATGTCGTTGCTCACCTTTAATATTGACCCAATGCATTCAAGATAATTTTCATCATTGTTGTGCTCTATTTCTGTAGAGATGTAGTTATTTCTTATGTATAGTGCACTCCACCTCCTCTTTTATTTGGTCTATTTCTTTTAAATAATTTATATCTCTCTAATTGTATGTTCCATTTGTGGATTTCATCCCACCAAGTTTCCGTAATGGCAACAATATCATATCTACCCTCATTTACTTGAATTTCTAATTCACTCTGTTTATTCCTCATACTCTGTGCATTGGTGTATAGACATTTGAGTCCATTTTGATTGACCCTGTGTTTACTGTCTACATAACCCGTGTTGTGCCTGACTGCCCCTAGTTTCTTGCCACCTGTTTGATTGCCACCTGGTATGGTGAGTGCCATACCATGTGAGTGCACATGGTATGGCACTCACTGTTAAATGCTTGATTTTGCTTGACAGCAGGGCTGATAATCTTATTTGCACAAACATCTATGTTACATGCACTGATAATGCTATTAATTTTGGATTGCTGGGAACAGAAATGTTCTGTATCAATTAATTCTCTGTCCCTGCTGTTCAGTTTAAATGTTTAATCAGAAAATCTGTGAATTTAATGCAGAAAGAGCTGCTCACCAATGAGCTTGATTGCAGGCAGGGAGATTCAGTTGCTTGCTGATGCAATGGATTGCAGGGATTACAGCAAGTGAAGCAAGGCAGGCGTGTGAAGGTAAGCAAGCTGGAAGCTGGGGGGGAGAAGGGATTTTTGCTACCGGTTCTCCGAACTGCCCACCGCCATCGCTACCTACTCGCCCGAGCCGGTCCGAACCAGGAGCATTTCACCCCTGGACTCCCCCCTCACAGCCAGCAGCTCCTCCCACCAGCTTCTGTGAAGTTAAAAAGTAATGGAGGCAAGTTTCATTCTGCCTTTTTCCTCTGTACTCATTATCAGGCTCCCCTCTCACAGCCAGCAGCTCCTCCCACCCTCTTCTGTGAAGTTAAAATGTAATGGAGGCAAGTTTCACTCTACCTTTTTCCTCTGTACTCACTCTGCCTCCCGTTTCACAGCCAACAGCTTCTCCTATCAGCTTCCGATATGTTAATTTTCATCATATGGAGATACGATGCCTATATGCCTAACCAACAGCCTAAAGTTTGCTTGTCAGTAGGATTTATATCTGAATAGGCACACCTAACATTATAAAGTACAAATTCATAAGCAAAATTGTTACCAACATATGCATCTATAATGATGATTTTAAAATTATAGAACTAAAGTATTTTTACAAGGATGCATTAATACATGAGAGTTTAATGAGGAACAAAAAGAAAGACTAGGCTTGTGACTAAGGATTAAGACAGTACAGAGCTTCAAAAGATACTTTATTTCAATAAAGATTAAATTAAAGCTTCCCTTCAAAACATTTTGAAGAAGAGAAGCAGTCTTCTGCTTTTAAACAGTGGAATGGCTTTGCTTAACATGTGCAAGAAACCACTGCTTTCAAAGCAAATTGACCAGTTGCTTCTAATCATAAAGTCGAGATGCATCATGTTGCCTCCAGATTCTGTTCCAGGTGAGGCTATAAAATTGTATAAACATATAAAAAAAATACATAACTTATTTATACAACTCTGTCATTTTTCATGGAGTGCCTCTCTGAGATAAAGAAAAATTGCTTCATGTATCCTTTTTAAGCATGTTTCTGCTAGAACAAAAGAAGTATCAGGATAATTATTCATTATGAAACACAACAATATTTGAAAAGATTTAGTTTTCTGAAATATTTCATCTGACTTACAAAGTTTATTAATTATATCATGTATCTTAAACATCTAACCCACTCAAGAAAGCATATGTCAAGTGTAGCTTTTTTTAAAGGCTAATGCAGATAATTTATAGGAAAAGATAATTAAATTAGTATGTTTTAATGTGTTTTATGTGATATGAATCAGTCAAATCTTTCAGGTATATTCATAAAAAGTGGTGATGTTGTATTAGAGACTATTTTTTTTTATTTATACCACTACTAGCGTGGGTTGACTTTAAAGGACTCATTAGCAATAGCAGTAAGTACATAGATTTATATACCACCCCATAATGCATTCTCTAAGTGGTTTACAGAGTCAGCATATTATTCCCAACAATCTGTGTCCTCATTTCACCAACCATGAAAAGATGAAAGGCTGAGTCAACCTTGAGCCCCCTCAGGATTGAACACTAGGCTGTGGGCAGGATTTTCCTCCAATATTGCAGTCTAATCACTGCACCCATTAGGTATTGATTATATGTATTAAACACAATTTTGTTAGAGTATCTCTATCAAGTGATCGCCTTTCACATATCTTTCTTCAATCTAAGGTTGATGTGAAAATCCAGTGTAAACTGTGGGTAATGGTACTTGAAAAAGCTTCACAGCTCAAATCAAGTTCAATTTATATGGAACTGAATTTTTTAAAAAAACCCTGGATCTATAAGATTTTCAAGGAAATAGAAATTAGAATGTATATTTTCATTTTAAACTGAATTGTTTTTCCCACTAATTTTCAAATTGCCTTAGATTAGGCATACTGTAACAACAATATAGTTCTATTTTTGTTTTTATTGTTAAAATCCAGTTATGTTATATAAAGTTTATAGTTTGGTTTATACTACACATTTAAAAATACTGATATAAAATTGTGAAATGGGACACTTTTAAGTCCCTAATTAAGAGATGATTCCAAGCTGCAAAAGAAACTGAGAATTAGAAAATGTAGGCATGCATTTCATGTGAGAGTTCTCCCTGGAATAATTTAAAGAATTCCTTTAATTCCTTTATACAAATTGTTCATATTCTCCCAAATATTACATTTATTTATTTATTTATTTATTTATTTATTTATTTATTTATTTATTTATTTATTTATTTATTTTTCAGATTTCTATACCTTCTCCTTTCGGACTCAGGGCGGTGAACAGCCAAAATAAAACATTTGTACACAAAAGTTAAAATAGATTTAAAATAATTAAATAAAGTTTGGGCCATAATTTAAAACATTTCAATTAAAATCAATATCAAATTTTAAAAACCAATCATAAAATCAGGCCAGCCCGGCTAACTGAAAAAAATAGGTTTTAAGGGCCCGACAAAAAGTCTGGAGGTCTGGGATCACTCGTATCTCTGGGGGTAGATTGTTCCAGAGGATAGGTGCCACCACAGAGAAGGCTCTCCCCCTGGGGGTCACCAGCTGGCATTGTCTGGCCGACGGCACCCTGAAGAGGCCCTCTCTGTGGGAGCGAACTGGCCGGTGGGAGGCAATTGGTGGCAGAAGGTGGTTCTGTAAATACCCTGGCCCTAAGCCATGGAGCGCTTTAAAGGTGATCACCAATACCTCAAAGTGCACCCCGAAGTCCACCGGAAGCCAATGCAGTTCGCGCAGGAGAGGAGTCACATGGGAGCACCCCGTCGCTCCCATAATCCGCCGCGCGGCCACATTCTGCACCAATTGGAGCCTCCGGGTGCACCCAAAGGGGAGCCCCATGTAGAAAGCGTTACAATAGTCCAGACGAGAAGTGACAAGTGCTTGAGTGACCGTGCGTAGGGAGTCCTGATCCAGAAAGAGGCGCAACTGGCGTATCAGGCGGACCTGATAGAAAGCCCCCCTGACCACGGCTGTCATATGCTCTTCTAAAGACAGCCGTGTGTCCAGGAGGACACCCAAGTTGCGGGCCCCTTCCGTGGGGGCCAATGATTTGCCCCCAATGGCGCCAACTGGCTATACCGGGATGTCGGCAGCCACAGCCACTCAGTCTTGGAAGGGTTGAGTCGAAGCCTGTTTCTCCCCATCCAGACGCGCATGGCCTCCAGGCACTGGGACATCACTTCCAAGGCATTGTTGGGATGGTCTGGGGTGGAGATGTACAGCTGAGTATCATCAGCGTACTGATGGAACTTCACCCCAAAACCATGGATGATCTCACCCAGCGGCTTCACATAAATGTTGAACAGGAGGGGCGAGAGGACCAACCCTTGTGGCACCACACAAACAAGGCACCTCGGGGTCGACCGCTGCCCCCTGTCAACACAGATTGCGACCGGTCGGAGAGATAGGAGGAGAACTACCACAAGATGGTGCCCCCCCACTCCCAGTCCCTCCAGCCAGCGCAACATGATACCATGGTTGATGGTATCAAAAGCCGCTGAGAGATCTAACAGGACCAGGATAGAAGAGTAACCCCTACCCCGAGCCCTCCAGAGATCATCCACCAACGCAACCAATGCCGTTTCCATGCTGTACCCAGGTCCGAAGCCGGACTGGAGCGTATGTAAATAGACAGCTTCATCCAGGTACCAGGGAAGCTGTCACGCCACCACACTCTCAACAACCTTCGCAATAAAACGAAGGTTGGAAACTGGATGATAGTTAGCCAAAACAGCCACAGGGATGGCTTCTTGAGGAGGGGCCTCACAACTGCCTCTTTCAAGGCAGCCGGCCTTGAAAGCCTATTATAATTTAATATTACACTTTTAAACACATACACCCTCCTCCCAAAAAAAAACTTTTCAGGTTTCAACAACAAACATATTTGTTAAAAGGAGAGATTACTGTACAGGAAAAGGAATTTTTTTTTAAAAAAATAATCTGATTCTTTGGAATTCCCTCTTGGCTTCCCATATTAACAGTCTTCATACATAAGTTGATTATTGCAAGCTGGACCTTACAAATCTAACCAGATATCACAGGGATATCTCTACTAAATTAATCCCCTTTGGCTCCTCTGAATTTATGTCTTTTATTTAACACTTTCTCATTGCTTCCTTTATGTGTCAGATACATAATGTAATATGTTAAATTAAATTTCCATTTTTTTAAAGTAGGATGGGTGCAGAAATTAAAGAACCAACTCTTTTGGTGTTTTTTTTAACTAAAATTCAAGAAGTGTACCTAAATTAAGCTGTTACTGTCTTTACTGGAAACTGAGCAATTAGTTCTGATTTTCCATGTCCTAGTATATTTAAGAAAGGACAGAGAAGGGGGAATAGTAAAGGAAGAAGAAGAAAAGGAGGAAAAGATTTCTTAAAATCTTCATGAATCAGCCAAGCTTGAAATAAATCTCACAATCATTGTTGATCTACTCAGAGATGGGATTACTTGAAGCAAGATGAGGGTGGCAGCGGCACCAGACAGAAAAGATTTTTAAGTGGCTAAAGCTTTTTCCTTTCTCTTACAACATATTCTCATTTTTGTTTAAGCCCTTAAAATGTGACAATAACTATAATCAATAAATTCTCTTTCGGGTTGGGTTTTTTATCCTGGTTTCCTAATACATGGCTGAGAAATTCTTAATGTCCTGTAGTTGTTTAACTTTCCATCTGTCTCCATATTAAGTGAAGGTTTTCATATCATGTAACTCTCCCAACAGAGCACATGTCAACGTTCTTCTAAATTCTTTCTGCTTGACTGTTTGTGGTTAGTTAAGACTATATGGAATTGGAAGCTCAAATTGTATCATTTTTATTATCCACAAGATATGATCAGGAAGGGAACAAGGCAGTGGGAGGCAAGGGAGCTGAAACTATCTAAATCAAACAGAAGAGGTCTGTGCTCTTGGAACATTATACTGAGATGAAGCAAAGTTGCAAATTTAGTTTAGCTTCAATGTGCTAATCAGGGAGTGTCCGGCAAATGCAGATTTATTGGCCTATGTTGCACAAATAAAATTTATGTGTTGTTATTGTGGCCACTGTTGTTGCTGTTGATGGCTCAGTATCACTTTGAAAGGAGGTATAAGAAAATAGCCACAACCATTGTTACCATATTATTATTGTGTTAATATGCTGAGCTTGTCAGCTGGAAACTTGACAGCCTAGGTTTGAGATTGGAGTGCTGTACAATGGGGCTAGCTCCATTACTCTCGTCAGCTACTGCAAACCTAGCAGTTCAAAAGCATGCAAATGTGAATGGATAAATAGGAACCAATGTTACTGCTTTCTGTATCTCTCAAGACAACACAGGCTCCCTTGGCTGAGAATCAGGGATGAGCACTTCCCCCTTGAGTCACTCACAAGTGGAGAGGGGAAACCTTGAACCTTTATTGAAGTGCTTTTCTATATTTCACTAAGCAGAATAATTAAGGTTATAAATATTTACTTCATTTATGTTCAAATTGTGATGAGGCAAACTATAAATATCTAATATTAGAACGTAAACGGAAACCATTATCAGCTCTACGGTGAAGTCAACTTCGTTACAATGCTCAGTTCATCAGGTTATAATAAGAGAGAAAAAGAAGCAAGTACTACATCAAATATAGTGGGATTTTCTTCCATCAACAGTAGCCATTGTTAAACAGAGAAAATTTCGGTGAGAACGCAATCCAATGGTTTGCAAAGAAGTTGCAGAATTAAATTGGCAATATTAAGCTATGTTTGTAAACTAAATTGTAAGACAAATTTTATTTGTTTAATGTATGTTCATTTAATAGCTTGGTATTCAGCTCATATTTTCTGTTTCTGTTTCATTTTTTCTATTAGTATGCACTGTCATATTTATGTCAATGGAAATATTTATTTATTGAATTAGGAATGATATTTAACAAACCTGGCACCTGTGAATATTTGGTGTATAAACTTTAACAATGCATAAACTTTAAGGATATACAAATAAGATAGATGTCATGCTTTTCTTGCAATCTAATTCTTCTAACTTGGTAGCAATTTCCTAGAAATAAAACAAGTTGCATATTTTGAGATGCAATTATTGCTTAGAAATTCAGAACTATTAATTATTCTCAAAAGACCAAACGGAAATGCAAAATAAGATTCAATCGAGAATGAAAGGGGAATATCCATGCCTTCAAATTTCCAATGAAAACATGCAAATCTATTGATATATGGAAATTTAGCAAATTTGCATGATTAATTGTAATCATAATAGAATAGGTGCTCCAAAACACATGCAGTGCAAATCAGGCAGAAAAATGAAAACTCACCTTTAGCTTTGCTTTTTGTAGTAGCCACTGGGACCAAGGAAAAGATTGCAAGAGGAGAAGAGAATAGATAGAGGTTAGTCAGAAGTTCTGATGAAAGTATAGAGAAAGTTTCACGAATGGTATAGGACTAGTAAAAGCCAGGTTCAAATACAGTATCTGTGTTATGTCATAATGTATATTTTTTCCACTATATAATTTACCAAAATAAATGATGTTTAAATTATGAATTCTACATTGATGCCAATGTTACTTCAAATAGATGACTGGCAGCAGTAATTGCAATTAGCTATGCACCAAACTGCCATACAATTTGTAATTTAAATTATTTACTTTTTTAAAAAATCAACATTTCAGTTTATCTATATCTATAGATATATATGTATTTATTTGCTACCCATCTTATTTGGATTAATGCATAATCAGGTGGATTACACATTAAAAGCATTAAAATCATAAAATAATTTATGATAAGGTTTTGATCTTATATGGCAAAACATTTTGATATTTATATTATTCCTTCTATATATGCTCATAACACCTCATAGATCTTAGGTTTTTATAAATTTTTGATTAATTGATAGGTCAGGAAAACAGTCATGAAGATCATAATAATACTGAAGCAATTATTTATTACTGCATATTAATTGGATGATTACAAAAATCTGAGATCAGCTGACAAAATACAATTGTGGATCTTACTAGATTGAGAGGGAAAGAGGTTCCCATTACATTATTCTAAATTTCTAAATTTCTAATTTCTAAAAGAAAGACAAAATATAATATGGAAACTAAATGAAAATGCTAGCAAATTTTTCTATGAATAATTAAAATATAGAAGAAAAACCTTTATGAATTTTGGGGCAAAGTATAATAATACTGAAACTGGGAGACTGTGAGTTCTAATACTGCCTTAGGCACAAAGCCAAATGGGGAAAAAATGGGAGAAAAATGAAATAGATTATTATACAAGCTGAACTATTCTTTGATCACTAATACAATTTTTAACCCAATATTAACCCAAGACCCTTGATAGTACAGTGGTCTACGCACCCTGTTATTAACACAGCTGCCTGCAATTTCTTCTGGTTTGAATCTCTCCAAGGCTCAAGGTTGACTCGGCCTTCCATCCTTTCTAAGGTAATGAAATGAGGACCCAGTTTGTGGGAGCAATAAGCTGACTTTGTATAAAATATACAAAAGTATGAAGGCTATTGCTTAATGCATTGTAAGCCGCCCTGAGTCTCCGGAGAAGGGCGGCATATAAATCAAATTTAAAAAAAATATATGGAACTCTGCTTTTTTAGCTGTGCACAATTCTTACAAAATTTTCTCACGGTCAATGCCAAGTATCATTTAGATCTATATGTAGTTTATTCGATTTGTGCCAGCATGAACCACTTTATACATCTATACAATAAATTGTATTTATCTTTTTGAAGCCTTTTCACCCAGTTTGGACAGATCTTTTTAGAGTGTTTTACAAACTCTTTATTTTTGTTTTTATAACTGAACAGTGAACATGGTATCATTTTTATCAACATTAAGCATGGTAACTCAAGGTAATTTATTCATTTATAGTTACAGTAGGTAGATTTTAAAAGACAAGCATTTATTCCAGTGGTGGGTTCTAAAATTTTTACCACCGGTTCGGTGGGTGTGGCTAGGTGGGGGTGTGTGACTGATTGGGCGTGGCCAATGTGACGTTACTCATGCAGTCAGTCACATGACCCCCCCCAATTCACCCCCACCGAAAAGGTGGCTAAAATTTTTGGGACTTTTTGAAACTTTTTTTTGACACTCCGGCCCCATATCCAGGTCGGGATGTGTGGGGTGACGGTGGTCGTCTCAGATTTCCCTCCATTGCCCTTCATGGCCGAAAAGTGCCCCTTCTCGCCTCTGACAGGCCTTCCTCATGGTTGCAGCCAGAGCAACCCACTCCGCCAGCTCAGGGCAATGGACTCAGCTGCAGCCCAGATGAGCCAAGGAACTGTGGGGAGCCTCCCGCATATTGCACCCCCTTCCAGCCTTCCCCCCGTGCCTCCGCACCATTTTTGGGCACCCAGCTTACCGGGCTGCCCCCATCCCTGTCGCGGCTCCAACGGTGGCAGCTTCGGGAGACGCTGGCAACACGGAGGCACAGGAGAAGGCTGGGAGGGGGATGCAACACACGGGAGGCTCCCAGCAGTTCCTCAGCTCATCTGGGCTGTAGCTGATTGAAGTGCTTTAGCAGCCATGAGCTGCGCTTTCTTCCAAGTCTCACAGAGAGAAGCACCTGTTTTCCTCTGCTGCCCACAGCGCTTAGAGGAAAGCACAACTCATGGCTGCTACCAGGCTGCCCCAGTCCCTATCATGGCTCCAATGGTGGCGGCTTCGGGACATGCTGGTGGAATGGAGGCGCGGGTGAAGTCTGGGAGGGGGGCGCAACACGCAGAGGGCCAAGTCTGCTCCCTTTCACCTAGTCACACTTATTTACCCGTCCCAGAGAACTCGGGCTACGGCTCCCTCCGACCCAGCCGCCTTCCTTGCTGGCATCACTCCTGAGCGAACTCTTCTGTCCTCGGCTGTTGCAAAGCGGCTCTCAAAGAGAAATAAGCAGGCGTGGTGCACCCAGAGCTGCCGCTTCTTCGCAACAGCCAAGGACTTCTTCCGCTTAGAGCTCCAAGCTGCGGGGAGGGGGGGCGGCTGCAATGCTGGCAGCTTTGGTGGCCTCCTTCTCTCAGTGGTTTGTTTTCTTTTACTTCATCTAGGCGACTTTGTCATTAAAGGCTACTCCATGCCTTTTGATCTTTCTCAGGCATGGAAAAAAGCGACCCTGTGTGAAGGGATTGAGCCTGCTGTTGAACTTGGAAGCTGAGAGGCTTCTTTTCCACCCAGCCACTGGCGCACAATGCCGGAAAGACCTCAGGTCGCTGCCACCATCTTCGCGCATGCGCAGCTTTCTTCTCACCAGCTGAAGGACTTTTTGGCACCCTGCGGCCAGGCGGCTGAGAGGCTTCTTTGCTCTGGTCAGCTTCGGGTGGGTGAGCAAGCAGCAACCGGGGAACCGGTTCGAGGGCGTGGCCTGGTTGACCTTACTACCGGTTCGGAGAACTGCTTCCTAAAGTTACTACCTATTTGGTAGAACCGGGCCAAACTGGGAGCAACCCACCACTGATTTATTCCAACACCCAGAAGGCATTCTGCATATCTCACTTAGCACAACAATTGTTTATTTATTGCTCTGTCCTGTTCTTTCAACCTGATACCATTTTATGACAACACAATTCTTTTATTCCATGGAAGTAACTTTGTTTAGGAAGTTTCTGAAAGGTTTTTTGAAGTCTAAGTATGAGAACATCTTTCTCTATTGTTCTGCCTATAATGTATCCATTTCCTAATTTTCTTTCTTGTTGTTGTTGTTGTTGTTGTTGTTGTTGTTATAGCAGATTTTTCATGGCTTCTTTGTCAAATATTTCATCTAAAACCTTGTTATATGGGAAGGTCAGCATTCAAAATGTGACATTTCTTCATCGTGTATCCATAGAAACAATATCCTTGTAGGCCATGCCATTCTGAAATATATTGCTAAGAGGAGTATATGTAAGAAAGCAGCTTTTTTTTATTTCATACATAGACCTAAAAACTTGCATGTTTCTATTCAGATGCAGACCAGACAGAAAATATCTGACTGTGTAGGGGTGAAATGCACCCAGTTCAGACCGGATTGCCTGATCCAGTAGTGATGGCAGCAGGTGGTTCAGAGAACTGGTAGCAAAAATCCCTGCCCCCCCCCGCAATGCCCAGATGAGCTGAGCGATCATCAGAGGCTGTTTTTTTTACTTTTAAAAGCATTTTTTCTACAACTTCTTTGGCCGAAAAAATGCTTTTAAAAGTAAAAAAAATGCCTCTGATGATCACATGGCTCAACTGGGATCATCAGAGGCTTTTAAAAGCATTTTTTCTACAACCTCTTCGGCCAAAAAATGCTTTTAAAAGTTAAAAAAAGATTCTCTGATGATCGAGCGGCTCAGCTGGGATCGTCAGAGGCTTCTAAAAGCATTTTTTTTTGCAACCTCTTAAGGTTGTAGAAAAAATGCTTTTAAAAGTAAAAAAAACAAAAGTTGGCCACGCCCACCCAGTCACATTACCCCACCACCACCAAGCCATGCCCACAGAACTGGTAGTAACGAATTTTACATTTCACCACTGTGACTGTGCACAGAACAATATACACATATCAAACACCTTGCTTTGTTAAACAGTGTGATTGTTATCAATTTGACAATTACATGCGGTAGCCTGAAAATGATAACTCATTATTCATATATATATATTTGTTTTCTCAGGTTTTCGCGGGTGTTTGTATGTAGGTCTTTGGTTATTCGGGTCTTCTCCCACGTAAAATTGGAAGTGTCTTGGCGACGTTTCGACGAAGTCTCATTCGTCATCTTCAGGCTGGTGTTCTCGGCTTCGTGCTTCCAGGAGCAATGTGAGATACACACCCTCACTAACGTACTAACATCCAATGGATTCCAAAGAAATAAGATCACCAACCTAATCCAAAAAGAAACCCCCACTAAAATCCAAGACAGAGAACAAGAAAATGGCAAAGCCCTCCTCCCATATATAAAAGGCACCACAGACAGAATAAGCAAAATCCTCCACAAACATAACATCAAGACAGCATTCTGCACAAACCGAAAAATATCCACCATCCTAAGGAACCCCAAAGACAAAATTGAGTTAGAAAATCAAGGAGTATATGAAATCCCATGCACCGCCTGCCCCACCACATACATCGGACAAACCAACAGACAAATAAGTGCACGCATAGAAGAACACAAGAACTCAGTCAGAAAAGAAGAACCAACTTCTTCCCTGGTCCAACACCTTAAAGCCACAGGACATGATATTGACTTTAAAAAGACCAGAACTATCGCCAAAACTGAACACTTTAACAACAGAATAATCAGAGAAGCCATTGAGATAGAAAAACGCCCACACAGCATGAACAAACGAGACAATACCTCCCGCCTACCAGCCATTTGGAAACCCGCCCTTATTGACAAACGAGTCCCTAACACGACGAATGACACCAGACTCACACTCACGAGAGCCACACAGGATGTCACCACCACACATCCACGCAGAAAGCAGACTCAAACCCACACTGATAATGAGCCACGACCAAGGACCAGAAGCCAGACCACAGCTGCATCATTAGCCACTTTAAACCCCTCCAATCCATACATGAAGCAGACTGACACCCACCATGAAGAGCTCGCACGGCCACAAACACGAAGCCAAACAACAACAACGCAGCTCACCAGCTCAAATCCCCCTGCAACTCAGACTAAGCTGAGCACAACCAAGCCCCCACCCAAACAGAACACACCCCCAGCCAATCAGAGCACAACCAACCCCCCATCCAATCAGAGCACAGCCAAGCCCCTAACCAATCAGAACACACCTCCACCCAATCAGAACACAGCCAAGTTCCCACCCAATCAGCTCACACCCCCACTAGCAGTTAAAAGGAAGAGACAGCTGCGATCTCACATTGCTCCTGGAAGCACGAAGCCGAGAACACCAGCCTGAAGATGACGAATGAGACTTCGTCGAAACGTCGCCAAGACACTTCCAATTTTACGTGGGAGAAGACCCGAATAACCAAAGACCTACATATATATATATATATATATATATATATATATATATATATATATATATATATATATATATATATTACAATATAATATATATATATATATATTTGCAATTTACATTTAGCATATTGTAGCTTATTTTATGCTTTTTTCTTTAATACTCCCATAGTGTTCATGTTAACTTTTGGAAACAATGTTGCTAAATTTATATGTCATGTTTTGAGCGCTTATGGCTAAGATCAAAGAAAATTCACTGAAAAAGTTAGAAATCTTCATGGAAAAGTTTTTCTTATCTTTGCCAAATCACTTTTGAAAGATGAAAGAAATAAAAATAATAAGCTTAGAAAATTATTTTTCAAACAAATCAAAACTCAGGTATTTGAAACTAGTCATATGAACAGTAGATCACTTTTATAATGTCCAAACGTTAGAAGTGTACACAAAGTAGAAAACCAACTCTGAAATACTGAAAGTTTTGGATCAACTATGATTCAGCAGAAACAAAGCACCTAATCATTTGTGCATTTGTAGCTTAATTGGAAGCAAAATTGGAAATTGGAAACAATTTTAGGTGTCTTGGGAAATGGTAAGATTTAAAAGCTTATTGTGTTGCAAAACCTTGAGGACCAATTATATATTATAATTCTTTGCTGACAGAAAACTCCTTTACTTCAAATTAGAGCTACAATCTGCCCTTGGGCTATACTGTAGGTCTCATAACTGAAAGCTGTGTGAAAAGAGATTGCTTGGCCCTTTGTATTTTTCATCTTTCGTATAAGATGTAACCAATATAGGAGACATCCTCTCAGAAAACATTTAATGAATTCCCTGGGAAACACAAAACATACTTTCTTGCCTAGTAATGATCACTTGTGTTGTACTGTAAGTGCTTAAGAACAAAAGAGTAATAACTCTTTTCTAATACTTGAAATGCTAAAGTGATAGAAGAACTGCAGCAAAGGGGTCAAACCTGTCTTTGCAGCAAAATGTATTATGGATAAACAATAAAGAAGAACACGATGAAAAAACTCTTGCCTAATATTAAGCAGACAATCAGGCCAGAAGGTTTTTGATTATTATTTTTAAATGTGTTCTACAAACAAAAGCACACATTTATAGATATAGGAGAACCAAATATAACCGTGTTACTACAGAAGAAATTTATAAATTAATAAATTATAACAAGAAGATAAATTTATTTGTATTATCTACCTCAGCAAAATAACATAATACAATGTGGGTAGTTAATAAGGTGTTAAACATCCTTTACAATAGATACAAATCTTCCTCAGCCATGCACGACAGAGATACAAAAACCATTTTCATTGGTTTCAGCTTTAAATTGATCACAAAATGATTTGCATGGTCTCATATTTTCACCTTTTCACAGTGACTAGTACTTACTAAATTACTCATTTCAAGTTGTTTTTGTACTGTTTTGAAGAGTGGCTTCCTTCAAGAATTTTTTTCCCAGATATTCTTTATTCCATTGGCCAGCTAATTAACACCAGATTCTACTTTTTTTGTCCAATTACCCTACCATAGTACCTTTATGTACTTTATGTATTTTTGAATTCTTATTCAAAAGACAAAACATTTCTATTTCTTTTCTAAATAATGGTACTTTTTTCTTAAATAAGTTATACATTTCTTTGAAAGAATGGAGGTAATACCCACTGACTGTGCAATAAATGCTGAGAGTCCTCAATGTGCATGATCTCAGTGTAACAGAGTTCAAAAGAAAAATATTTCATTCATGAGAAGTATTTAAGAAACATGAAATTCACAAGGTATGGTGCAACTATTATTTTTTTTTAAAAAAATAAATTATTTATATTCCTAAACACAATAGTGGTAGTCACTAGGTAATTTAAACGCTTTACAACGTCTGAAATTTACTGTATAAATTTTATTTTTCTACTTTTATATAACGTTCACAATAGAGAACTGAATCAACTCTCAACACAGCACAACAGCAGCTATTCATTCATTTAAGAGTACAAGGAAACTCTGAAGACTTGCTTAAAATGCAGATGAATGGATTCGTGTTGACAGCTCTAACTTGTTTCTTGGCAACTCTGACAGGATATGGCATTTCCCCAGTCTTCTAATCATGAAAACTACTTGAAGGAAACTAAACCATGCCAAAACAACAAATCCATTACAAAAGAACATACAATGAAAATATTAATAGATATTACTTAACTTAGTTCAGTTTTGTTTCGGAGAGATCATTCTAAAGTACCATTGAAACAGATCTATCTTGTGAGTTTGTGTGTATCTGTCTCTGTGTATGCCTGTGTGTGATTGAAGACAAATGACACCTGTTTGCAACCATCTGCAGCTATGAACATATGCTCAGTGATACTTAACCAACTACATAACTATTATTTTGGGGTAGGACTTTAAATTACACTAATATAATCATAAAATACATTTTGTATTGAGCATATACATAAATATGGCAATTCTTTATGTAGTTAACAAAACCTAAAGGAAATGAGAATGGATTAGGCTTTACTTATAAAAAGATGTGTAATATGACATCTCTCTAGCACAAACCTCAATACAAGTTTCATAAGGAGGTCCTGATTAAATAGCATGGCATATTACAAAATGCCAAGAATCACACTTACCTCCTTAAAATATTATTATCTACCGGTATATATTTTCAAGTAGATTTCTAATACTATACTAAATAATTCATGAAATTTCGTATGTATGTTCTAAATATCCCATGAGCCTTCTCTTCAGCAAATATATTGTCAAATTTGCTATATCTGTCATTTGCACTTTTCTCAACCCATTATATTCGCATTTCAGACTATTCAGAAAATGAAGTGTAATTTATTCCAGGTAAGATTAAACTAAAAAGAACTATGTATTTTTTTAAAAAATTACTCTAATTAAAAGATGAATGAAAGCAAAACCAAGTTAAAATTCCACAAATTCTATGGCAGTGTTCTCAGTACTTATATTAAAACTTTCTATGTCTCAAATGAAATAGCCCTAGTTAAAATTTAATTAATAAACAAACCAAGTGTTTAATTACAATTTAATTAACAAATAAACCAGTAGTTTAATTTAATATGTGGTACAATATTATTAACATCTATTTACTATACTATGCAATTTTATAACCTGGTATAAAACCCATGCATTAAAGTTACAATAATTTATTCATTTATTTTTATTTACTTTGCTTCATGTTGCTCATTCCTGAAGTCTTTTGGCAGCTAATAAATAATATTATAAATAATGGCCTCAGAAATCCCCAAATTTTATGTTTGGATGGGCTGATGCATATAGGGGAAGCTATATTCACATATAAATATTTGGAGTTGTTGTGAGAACCAACAACTTGACTTACATCGAGAAGCCAAGTTGTATTCAATGCAGCTTTTGAACCAGTGAGATCACCTAACTAAATCAGGACTCCCCTATGCCTATTTGGGCTAGTTTTTCAATGTTTTTAATGTTTTTCAAGGGCAACGCTATGTAGAACTTTTAACAGGAGTTAAAATGAAATATGAATACTAGGCTTTGAGTAATTGGAGTAGGGGCTGTGAGTCCAATAAAAAATTGCATTTGGTGAACAATGTGTAACTGCACAAAAACTCTCCTAGCCAAAGCAATCATCTGTTCTTCAAGCAGAAGAACTCAAACAGCAAAACTTCAAATTGTGAACCATATTTGAATGGGAGAATGCAAACCAGTACAAAATCATGTACAGACATTCCTGGGATCATTGGGATTTCTAATCCCAAATCACTCTTAATTTCTTGGAGAAATTCAACTGGATCCTGTAGATCAGAAAATATTGTACAAATACAAAGAATAATTTATTCAATTAGACAAAGTACTTATGAGAAAGAAATGATGTGGTTTGGGAATTGGCTTCATAGTCCCTACATCTGAACATAATTTAATATCTGTGGGGACATCACAAATATGCAATTCATGCAATGGACTAAGAATATTTCTGAGCTAGAAGACTTTTGCAAAAAAAGAGTAGGGAATTAAAATTAAATTAAGAACAGAGAAACTCTTAGTTGACTATATGAAACATTTGGAAACTATTATTTCTGCCAAATGAAGTGCTATCTGAAATGGTTTCCAAAACTTTGCACCTGCAATATTCATTCTTTTGTTCTTTTGATGCTCTAAAAACTGGCACTTAAATAGTAAGGATGTACTCAATGTGAAGAAAGATATTGTATTTAAGTTTGTACAATGTATAATCTGTTTCAGCTTTTGTTCATTTACACTTGCATATAACTACATTTGACTACCGTATTTCAACCCACAATACTTCAGAATAAAAGTTGCTCTTTAGAACAATAGCAAAATAAATGTAGGAGTAATAATGATGGTAGTAGCCAAGGAGTACATAAAATATTAAGTTTTATTTAATCCAAAATAGTATTTTTAAAATGGATTTTAAATAGTCTAAAATCTCATCTCACATATTATATAATTTCTTATTGTCATTTTCAAACATCTGTTTCTATTATAAAATGGTTGCTATGAAACAGTGTTTCTACTACTGTCTAATAAATTGTTAGTAAAGTAAAAGATGTCAAAGTATAGATTAAACAATAATAGTATGTAGTTAATGACAGCATTATCTCTTATTTTGCAAATCAAATGCATACAAAGCAAGCACATTTTAAAGGCAATGGATTATCAGGGTAGCAAAATAAATCAATACTGTAATCTTTTAACGGAATGTAGGAATATGTGGTTCTCAAGAAGAGAAGGTGATCAACTAAAAGTTCCAAGAACTTAATCAGCATGGCTAAATTCAGTAGTTCAAAACTTTTGGAGGACCATAGGTACTAAATCTCTACTTTCTCTTTAACAAATAAATGTGAGGTAGTTTGATAAAGTTAGGCAGCTTGGAAAGGTGCAAAGATGCATCATCAAAATAAACCTATATTGTTCTACTTTAATTACTTTGTGAACTTTTGTACCTGAACTTTTGTACCTAAACTAACAAGGATAATTTATTATTACAGGATAACTTTCATTTTGTTATGATACAGTTATGCAAATACTGAATGCAAACAAATAATGAAGGTGAAATTTGTTTTCTGTGCCAGAGAAATTAAGACAAATTGAAAGGAAATGAATGTTACTTACCTGAACGTTCCTTCTCGGCGTGCTGATGGAGAATCCAAAGCGTGGGTAATGTTCACGTTGAGCTTGTCAGAGACTGAGTGTATCACTTTAAATCTTCAGCCTTGGTTCCGCCCCTTCTGCTCGACTGATGTCAGTTTAGTTCACGAAGAACAGTTAAGAAGACGATGGTAGTCCATAGTCAAGACGCCGGACCTGAATCCTTAAGTTAGGGAGGGTTGGATTCTCCATCAGCGCGCCGAGAAGGAACGTTCAGGTAAGCAACGTTCGTTCTCCAGCGCACTGCTTGCAGAATCCAAAGTGTGGGATATACCCAAGCAAGTCCATTAGGGGGGGATAACAGACAGGTCCAGGGCAGGCACTGGAGCAGCTACAGACTGTAGAACACGGCGGCTAAAGGAAGCATCAGCAGCCGCAAAAGAATCAATCTTATGGTGCCTGATGAAGGGGGATAAGGTGGTCCAGGTGGCTGCTCTGCAAATTTCCGAAACCGAGGCTTGCGTCGCCCACGCAGCTGATGTAGAAGCACTCCTGGTGGAATGAGGAAGGACTTTGCCTGGAAGAGGCTTGCCTGACACGGAATAAGCTTTCCAGATACAGGCTTTTAGCCATCGTCCAATCGTGGTAGACGAAACTTTTTGGCCCAGAGAGGCCGGGAGAAATGAGACGAAAAGGGCTTCAGAACGATGGAATGTCAAGGTCCTCTTGATGTACCGACGGAGAGCCCTCCGAACATCAAGCGTATGCCACTGGTCCTCCAACGGGTGTCTGGGGTCCGGACAAAAGTCGGGAAGGACCAGTTCCTGTGTGCGGTGGAAGACCGAGTTGACTTTCGGTAGAAAAGAGGGATCCATCCTAAGGACAACTCGATTAGAATGGAAAATGCATAAATCTTCTCGAACCGACAGGGCGGCCAATTCGGAGATCCGTCAAGCCAAAGTCATCGCAATCAGGAACACAACCTTGAGGGTCAGGAAGCGCAGGCCAACAGATCCCAAGGGCTCGAAAGGGGGGACCGTGAGGGTCCGGAGGACTAGCGGGAGATCCCAGGAAGGGTATCGATGGACACACGGAGGACGGAGATTAGATGCGCCCCTCAGAAAGGATCTAATCCGTCGATTGTGAGACAGAGGAACGTCCGAATCGGTAGAAAGAATAGTGTTCAAGGCCGCCACATGCCTGCGGAGCGTGTTCGTCGCAAGGCCCTTGTTGAAACCAGCATGCAAAAACTCCAGCACATCGGAGACCGAAGCAGATGTGGGATCAGAATATCTGGCGACGCACCAGGAGACGAACGAGCGCCAAGTGGCATTGTAAATCCTGGTGGTGGAGGGCCACCTGGATGCCTGGATGATGGAAACCACTTCTCCGGACAAATTATCCTTGGTCAAGAGGATCCTCTCAAGTGCCAGACGGTCAACTGCAACCATTGAGGACCTGGATTCAGTATGACCCCCTGGCTGAGAGAGATTTTGTGGTCCGGGATCCGCCACGGAGCGGCCACTGATAACTCCACCAGATCGGCAAACCAGGATCTGCGCGGCCAGTGGGGGACGACCAGAAGGACCGCTGCTCGTTCCATCAGAATCTTCCGGATCACCCTCGGCAGGAGTGGGAGAGGTGGGAATGCATAAAGAAGTCCCTGTGGCCAGGGGCACAGAATGGCGTTGGTGCCCTCCGCCATGGGGCAATGGAACCAGGAGAAGAATCTCGGGAGTTGTGTATTGTTCAGATGAGCAAAGAGGTCGAGAATGGGACGGCCGAACCTGATGAATAGCTCCTGGAATAGATCCGGATGAAGACGCCACTCGGCTTGATCGATCTGTTGACGGCTAAGCCAATCTGCCTGGCGGTTGTCGGTCCCGGAGATGTGGTCTGCTGTCAATGATCGAGTGTGTCGTTCTGCCCAGGTCAATAGCAGGGTTGCTTCCGCCATGAGGAGAGCCGATTGAGTTCCTCCCTCGCGATTTATGTGCGCTTTTGCCGTCACGTTGTCCGTTAGGATGCGGACGTGTTGATTTTCTATCAGAGGCTGGAAGCGCGTCAAGGCGAGTCTGATTGCGCGAAGCTCCAGCCAGTTGATGTTGGCTGCTTCTGCTGGAGACCAGCGACCTTGTGTTACCTGGTTCTGATGGTGGGCACCCCAGCCCATCAGGCTCGCGTCTGTGGTCACCATCACTCGCAGGGGTGTGTGTTTGGAACGAACACCCGGAGAGCACGGATGGCGAGATCCACCAGAGTAGGGAATCGTGAACTGAACGAGGCAGGCAGACCCGAGACGTGGAGTTGCTGCGCTGAGCCTTCTGAAAAGGTAGCAGGTACCATTGTAGAGGCCTGGAGTGGAACCTGGCCCAAGGAATAATGAAGATGCAGGAAATCATTTTCCCCAAAAGGGTCGACAGGAGCAGCAGCGGCACCCGAGTCAGCGACAGAACCTGGAGGACCAGGGAGCGAATGCTGTGGCGACGATCCTCCGACAGAAAAACCATGCCCTGCTGAGAGTCCAAGATCGCCCCTAGATGTATGATCCGAGTAGTGGGATGAAGATGGCTCTTTTCCTTGTTCAGGGTAAAGCCATGCAACCGAAGAGTGGAAATCACTAGCTCGAGATCCCTCATGGCGAGGTCAGGCGTCGACGACAGGATGATGTCGTCGAGGTAACAGTACAGCCTGATGGGTACCAGTCGGAGGGAGGCTGCCACAGCAGCCAACACCTTGGTGAAGACTCGTGGAGCCGACGACAGACCGAAAGGCATTGCCCGGTATTGGAAATGCCGGCCGTTGAAGAAGAAACGTAGGAAATGACAATGCGCCGCACGGATTGGAATGTGTAGATACGCTTTCTTCAAATCGATGGAAGTCATCAGATCCCCGGGTCGAATACAGTCCACAATAGATTGTAGCGTCTGCATTTTGAATTGATGATATGTGATGAACTGGTTGAGCGCCTTCAGATCTAGGATTCCTCTCCACCCCCCGGAATTTTTGGCCACCAGGAAAAAGACGGAGTAGAAGCCGGTCCCGTGATGACAATAGGGGACCGGCTCTATGGCCCAAATATCCAGGAGATGTTGAATCTCCGTCTCGAACAAGTCCTGTTTCGTCGGGTTGGATGGGACGGGACACCTGATAAATCGTGGAGGGGGGAGAGAAGTAAATTCCAGGGTGAGGCCCAGGCCGATGGTTTGGCGGACCCATGCATCTGTGGTGGTACGCTCCCATTGTTCCGCGAAGAGGTGAAGGCAGCCGCCAATGGGAGCCGAATGGTGGGCGTCACTTGCCCCTTCGAAAAGGGTGGGTGGCCGAACCCCTGGATGGTTTTCTGAAGGAAGGTGTCTGCGGCCTCGGTCCCGGAAGCTAGCCCTGTCGGACTGTCTGTAGAATCCCTGAGAGGATGAACGGAACTGGTAGGACCCACTGGTCCTGGACTCCCTCCGAAAGGGCGGCCGTTGAGGGTATTGTGAATAGTGACGATCTTCCCGTCAGAAAGAGGTCGGCATCACCTTTCGCTTGTCTTTATCCTCAACGAGGATGGGGTCAAGCATGTCACCGAATAAGTTTGACGCCTTGAAGGGAACGGAAGCAAGCTGCCATTTGGACTTGTTATCCGCCTTCCATTGTCGTAGCCACAGGAGTCGGTGCGAGACAACAGTTGTGGCAAGGGACCGAGAAGCAAATTTGGCGGCGTCTAGGGATGCATCGGCGGAGAATTCTGCGGCCACAACAATTTTATTAATATCTTGGTGTAGACGCTTATCATCCTGAGGAAGGCGGTCCTGCAATTGTCGGAGCCATATGATGGAGGCCCAATTGAAAAAGTAGAATCCTTGTATTTCTTTGAGTTTCCCATACCTGTGTCCAGAACTGCATTGTTTCTTCCTTCTCAGGTACTGAATGATTCACTGCAGTTTCTCCATTGATAGAAATGTTTGATTGATTGAAATTGAGGTTCTGCCTATAATTTACAATTTAAGCCTCATATCTGTTGATCTTCTTGGCTATAGCTGTTATTTGCTGCTTTATTATTGCCAGAGCTTCCTTGATCATCCTTGTTTCTAAGTGGTATTGCTTGGTTAGGTATTCTTTGGTCTTCTTGTTCTTCAGCTTCTTTTCTTTCATCTTTTCTAGCTTGCTTGCATCTGATCTCAGCTTGCCGATCTGATTTTCCAGGCTTATCTTCCCTTTTGGTGGCACACTGTTTGGATTTTCTTCTTTGTTGATATTGTATCCCAGGTATTCAGTTATAACTGCAGCTATGCTGTACATTAATTGGTTTGTTTATTGCAGTGAGCTAGTCCTCATATTTGATTATTTATTTATTTATTTATTTATTTATTTATTTATTTATTTATTTATTTATTTATTTATTTTATATTGCCGCCTATTCGCCCATGGTGACATAATTTAAAACCACATTGAAAAACAATAAAACTAATAAAAGAATCAAATAAATTAATATAATAAAATCACCTTCGCCCCATCCCCACTCCTGCCCCAGCAACAGCAGATCACACGAACCATTTAATGAGCTCCATCCCATTCTGGGTTCCCCAGGCCCTGGCAAAACCAAGTCTTCAGCATCTTTTGGAAGAGTATTAGAGTGGGAGCCGTTCTAATCTCTGGGGGAATGATGTTCCAGAGAGAGGGAGCCACCACGGAGAAGGCTCTTCTTCTGGGTCCCACCAGGTGTATCTCCCTTGGAGATGATATTGCAATGTTGACATCTTTTAATGCTTGTGCTAGCTGTTTTTTTGGAACAAGCTTCAATGTAAGCAACCTTATTTTGACAGACATAGATAGAAGCTTTCTCTCTCTCTCTCTCTCTCTCTCTCTCTCTCTCTCTCTCTCTCTCTCTCTCACTCACTCATCAAATGTGTCATCCAAAATCCATTTAATTCATCTTTCCCTACGGTAGTGCTAACCAATTCTTGATCTTTATTACCTTTTTATTCATGATTCCTGCTGTTATAACAAGTTATTTCATCTTTTTTTATTCTTATCCACCTCCTTTAACTAAGTAGCATTCTTATATTTCTTTGGTTTATTCCATATCTTTGTCCAAAACCACATTGCTTCTTCCTTGTCAGGTGCTTACTGATTCACTGCAGTCTCTCCATTGATGGATTGGTAGAAATATTTCTGATTGAATTGAAATTTGAGATTCTGCCTATAATTTGTAATTCAAGCTTCACATCTGCTATATGTTTCTTTGAAACAAGCTCCAGTTCAGGCAAGCTTAATGTGTTGTTTTTGCAATGTTCTAGATCATGGGTATCAAACTCGCAGCATCACATTGCCATCACATGCTGTATCACAATTGTTTTTTCCCTTCGTGGAACTGGGGTGGGCGTGGCCTGCCCATGACACATCCGGCTTGTAGGCCACCAGTCTGACACCCCTGTTCTAGATGCTCAGTTATCCTTTGTTTCAATTCTTCTACCTCTTTAGTTAGAGGGATTTATTCTTTCTGAGGCTGTGCTGGCCTCCTCTACAACTAACTCGCTATAGTTTGTTTTTATAGTGTGAGATATTTTTGTCAAGGCTTTGCCCTGACAGGACCTTTGTCCTGGATTAGATCTTTGCAATTCCAATTCTGTTTATTTGAGTATTTTATTTCCAGTGCTTCCTTGATCTTTCTTGTTTCTGGGTGATATTTCTTTGATCTTCTTGTTTTTCAGCTTCTTTTCTTCCATATTTTTTACTTTGTTTGTATCTGATCTAAGTTTGCTGATCTTATTTTCTAGCCTGATCTTCCAATTTGGTGATGATGATTTTTTTTTTTTTTACTTCTTTGTTGATTTTGCATCCCAGACATTCAGTTTTACCGGCAGTTGTTCTGCACACTACTTGGTTTGTTTCTTGCAGTGAACTGGTGCTTATATTTGATATTACATTGTTGGCACCTTTTATTTTTTCTGCCGGCTCTTTCTTTGGAACAAGCTTCAATGTGGACAACCTTATTCTGCTGTTTTTGTACTGTTCTATATGTTAAATTATGCTTTGTTTCAATTCAACTTCTTTAAGGGCTTTGTTTTTTCTTGAGGAGGAGGCAGAGAAGAGGTGCCTGGTTTCAGAATGAAAACAATTCAATAGCTACGCTGGCTTCTTCTACAGCCAACTTCTCCTGGTTTCCTCTACAGTCTGAGTTACTACTTTTTATTACTTTAATTAATACATTGGAACTACTGTATCCATTCATTACATCTTGAACTTCACATCTCCCTTCTTTCAAATGGAGGCAGTTTTTTAAAAATGTTTGCAAGCTTCTAAAAGATTTATCACTTTTGAATTAGGAAAAAGAAGTATTTGAAGATAATGCTTAGATAATAAAATGTTTCCAATTTTCTGCATAATGTCATAGGATAATAATTTTTATTGCATGGTACATTTTCTTGGGATATTCTGGTCCATTCTGAAATTACATTGCAACATTCAGATGATCTACCTAGTTGGAATGTGATTTTTATGAAGATAGCTGATAAACCCTGGAAACCACATAGCATTTATTCTAATTTTGCCAGGTGTCTGCAATCTTGTGACTATCACATTTCCAAGAAACATTTCATTTTGGGAAATTTTCAATATCCATAAGAGTATATTATTTGAATACAAACAATATTCACGTTAAGAGCCACAAGTCTATGTAATATAACAATTTGAGCATAGCTTTTAATTATGTATACTATCCTTCTTTCACTCTAAACTTACAAACAAGTTGCCACCACCTAATGCAATAATTGAAAGAAATGCACCTTTAGTAAATTAGAGCATTACTTTACATTAAACTCAGTCAATAGTGACACACATTACTCTGGTTCTGAAACACAATTGTCCACTTTATTAACTTGTCTTTAATTGGTTGATGCACTTATGTTTTCATTTAATTAATTCAGACCATTATTATCTGTCTAAAAATGGTGAGAGAGAAGACGGATGGAGGGAGAGAGAAAAGCTAAAAGGAATAATGACTAAAGTAAAAAGACAAATTTTATTTTAGTTTGTTAATTACAGCTTTAAAGTTTTTAGATTTTGAGAAAAACACTTCATTTCACTGTTTCACATTGTTATCATTAAGGCTTTGGTACCAAACGCTTATGTGACCATATGTTGCGTAAGTAGCTAATCTGGCTTAGCAACTAATTTAGAAAAGTCCAATAAATTAGTCCTTTATTTTTCTGTCACATGTCAACCATTGTAGTTAATTATAAATACAAACCCCTCATTCCTCTCTGTGTGAAATTTGGAGAAATTTGGAAAAGAGTTCACAATGTAGGAACTATAATTACTGCAAACTTAACCATATTCTATATAGCACCCAAGTGCTGTGGTGTTGCCTCATGGAAGTGATGGGGTGTTTCTGGGAGGGCAAAAGTGTTGGGAGTAAATGCCCAGATTATATATTGCCAGCATGGTTACCCAAGGCATTAAATCACCCCAGCTAACCAGCAAATGCAGGCAGGAACCTACAGTGCATTCAGAAAGTATTCAGAACTTCTTCACTTTTGTCAATTTTGTTATGCGGCAGCCTGATACTATAGTTGTTGAAATTCATTTTTTTTTCTCATTAAGCTACATTCAGTACTCCATAATGACAAAGTGAAAAGAGAATTTTATAAATGTCTGTAAATTTATTAAAAAGAAAAAACTGAAATATCACATTGGCGTAAGTATTCAGTCCCTTTGCAACAACACATGAAAATTAGTTCTAGTGCCTTCCATTTCTCTTGATCATTGCTGACATGTTTCTACACCTTGAATGAAGTTGACCTGTGGTAAATTAAATTGATTGGACATGATTTGGAAAGGCACACATCTCTCTATAGAAAGCGAGACATCTGACAATGCATACTGTAGCAGAGCAAAAGCCATGAGGTCAAAGAAACTGCCTGCAGAGCTCAGAGACAGAATTATTGCAAGGCACAGATCTGAGGAAGACTATAATAAAAATTCTGCTGCACTGAAGGTTCCTAAGAGCACAGTGGCCTCCATAATTTTCAAATGGAAAAGTTTGGCACAAGCAGGACTCTTCCAAGAGTTGGTCATCCGGTCAAACTGAGCAATCGAGGGAGAATGACCTTAGTAAGAGAAGTGACCAATGGTAACTCTGACTTAACTCTAAAGTTCCTGTGTGGAGATGGGACAGAGTCCCAGAATGACAATCATCACTGCAGCCACCTATCGATCTGGGCTTTATGGCAGAGTGGCTAGACGGAAGCCTCAGTGCAAAACACATGAAAGCCCGCTTGGACTTTTCAAAAACGCACCTAAAGGACTCTCAGACTGTGAGGAACAAACTTTAAGTGGGCTTTCATATTTCAGCTAAGTCAAGGACTATCTGTGTGTGTGGTGTGTGTGTGTGTGTGTGTATTTGTACTGTATATATGAATCTGAAAATGTGATTTACAAACATACTAAATTTTCTCTTGGCAATCAAGTTTTCATTACATAAAAAAACAAGATAAAAAACTTCCTGTTCAAAATGGACAAAATCTCTTTTGAAATGAAAGCAATAATTAAAAGCTGTTATAGTAAGTCATAAGAAATACAAAATATAAATTTCTGAAATCTGGGTCAACTCTAAAACAATATACAATAAATTATTTGATAATGAGGACTTAACTTTCTCATATGGAATCCAGTTATTTTGCCACTATCTTTTGTTTGTAATGATAATAATAATAAAAAAGTATATTTACATTTACAATAAAATGCAGCTATTGTATTTTGCAATACAATTTGTTTTTAGAAGAATGGGTGCAAAGGGAGTAAATCAAGTTGTAGAATGTGGGTAATTAATAAGGAAAATGTTGGTCCTATTTTATCAATACACACAAACACACACACACACACACAGAGAGAGAGAGAGAGAGAGAGAGAGAGAGAGAGAGAGAGAGAGAGAGAGAGAGAGAGAGAGAGAGACATACAGAAGATAACATTTTAAAGTTTCTTCAGTGTTGTGATGTGAATATCTGGTTGACAAAGTAAATGTGGCAGTTACTATACACTAAAATTCCAAAGACCAACATTCGCTTTAAAGATATGCTGTTTAATATTATCTTCCAAAATAAGTCCATGGTTAGTAATATGTCAAGTTGCACTTTTCTTCAACATTGTTGATTCATTAACACTGTTTCATTAACAATGAAACAAATCAGACAGGTTTTCATTACCTGTAACAATGTGAATTGAAACTAGGCTTTCTAATTATTTTGTCAAGTTTGCATAGCTATGTTTGTAAAGTGAGTCATTTGTTTTATACACTTAATGAATAAAATACCCCCTGTATTTCTATTCAATAGCATAAATAATATTGTGGATATATAAATGAATTTATTTGATATAATAAATATGCCACTCACACCAGGCAGATTGCTTTGAATGGTTACAGTAAATACAAGTAGTCAAGGAATTATACAAAAGACTCCTGGATTTAATAGCAGTGGAAAGATCCTATTTTATGTAAGCCTAGCTGTTAAGATCATGATCTTCAACCAGCATTTTGTCCATTCCAGCTCATGAGAATATTGAATTCTGAATTTCAGTAGGGAAATAAAATTCAGTTCCAACAAGTTCTTGGTTTAAGGATAACCATAGCTAAGAAGAGATGCTGTTGGCGAAAATATAGAATGCTTCAAGTTAAATATATAATGGTTCAGTAGAATCATGCCAATTCTACTTATAAAGTTTTATGCAATTATAATGTTTCAGCTTATGTACAGTTTTGACTTAAGGACAGACTCATGAACGGAACTCATTCTTAAACTTGGAACTACCTATACCTAAAGGAGGATTTAATGCAGGAAAGCTGACCTTGGAGAAGACTGGATTTGTAAATCATATTGATCAGTATCAACATTGCCAATACATACATTATCTAGTGTTTATCTAGATACATTATCTAATGTTTTAAGAATCCACCTGAGTGCAGGTCACTAAACTAACTTTCTATACAGTTGATTTAACGTGAATATTAATCATACCTGGCTCTAAACTCTTCTTGGAAACCAGGTTCTAAATCTCTTGTTCTATGAATTTTGGCAACTATTAATTTAAATTCAAACTAAGTCAAGGTAATCCTTAGGTCGTAAATCAAGGTAGTACTTGACTTACAACCTAAGTCAAAGTTGTAACCATTCAAAGTTACAACGGTACTAAAAAGGGTGTCTTACAAATGGTTCTTACATTTATGTCTATCACAGCATCTCCTTGTGATCAAAATTTGAGAACTTGCAAACTTATAACACAAATTTACATCTTGGGATCATTGACAAGCAAAGTCAATGGAGAAAACTGTGTGAGTCACTTAACTATGGCAAAAAAAGGTTGTAAAACTGGGCACAACTCACTTAACAACCATCTTGCTTCAAAACAGAAATTCTGGTCCCAATAGTGGTCTTAAGTCAAGGACTATACATACATTTACAATTATGGCTCAATCTGCCAGATTTATGATTTTGATTGCAGGTTAATTCATAATTAATGAAAGCATTAAAGGTTATATCTAATACTATGTAACTTCAAACTCTAAAGTATTTCAAGAACAGAGGGTTGTAAACATAGCACCTTTATGCAACACTGCTGCTAAGCAGCTGTACATGGTGGGAAAAGTTGTACCTATATTAAAGAGTTGTAATAAAGTGTTACCAACCTCTCAAAACCGCTTTTTAAAACTAAATACGAAAGACTGCACAGTTCTAAAACATGCGACCATGTGTCAACTGATATTTGATATCAAATATTAACACCCAATGGTAAAATTACAATCTATGTTTGTAAAAATAATAAAGAGAGGAAAATAAATAAATAAATAAATAAATAAATAAATAAATAAATAAATAAATAAGAGCCTTGATAGTACAGTGGTTTGGTGCACCCTGTCATTAACACAGCTGCCTGCAATTTCTGCTGGTTCGAATCTCTCCAAGGCTCAAGGTTGACTCAGCCTTCCATCCTTTCTAAGGTAGGTGAAATGAGGACCCAGTTTGTGGGGGCAATAAGCTGACTTTGTATAAAATATACAAAAGAATGAAGGCTATTGCTTAACGCATTGTAAGCCGCCCTGAGTCTCCGGAGAAGGGCGGCATCTAAAATCAAATTAAAAAAAATAATAAATAATAAATAAATAAATAAATAAATAAAGTAACGATCTTCAATTTTCATATTTTACAAAAACTTAGAAACTTGAACTTGTTAGAATTTCCTTAATTACAAATTGTTCTGAAATATATTATCAGTCAGCTGAGTTTTAGAATCATAGTTTTCTCATACCCAAAGAGAAAAAATTCTCACTACATTTTTTTTATCGTTTAGAACAATGATGAGTGTGCATCTTAATTTATATAGAAGCAACAATTATGTCCTAGAGGAAATTTAGTTTATCATATATGGCCCTTAAAAACTATTTTACATCTTTAATAACAATAACAACAATAAATAAGCTTGCATCCTGTAATGATATCTTGAACACCCTCAAACAACATAATCTGCCTTCCCAAATCCTTGGGAATGACTCAATAAGTAGATAAAAAGTCTGGCTGATCACAATGTGTGACCAATCATTTTAATAATCGCCCAGTGAGGCATTACCTCAGTGGTAATGGTTGTGGGTCTTGTGTGCATAAAAGCCAAAGAAAGAAAGTCTGGATCAGGAATTAGTTGGAAAAATGTCTGACCAAAGGTCTGCAGAATTCCAGGGTTTCATCTATAAAAAGAAGTTGTTTGTTTATTTGTTTGTTTTTGGTAGCATTTTTGAGCCATATATAAATTAACTTATCCACTAAACTGAAACAAGATTTTGAGATCACAAGACTCCAGGGCTGATTCTGGAGTGGTACAAAATACTAATTTTACAATGCTTTATGTCCATTTAGTGACAAGAAAATGTGATGGCCGATCCCCGGAATCTCTGTTCCACATTACATTTGTATGCCCCCAGTACCAAGAGATAAGATCAAGATTCATTTCTCCTATTTCCCAGAGATTCCCTGGTTCACCTGATCTGTTCAGCCTTTATTTCCTACTCCAGGACAAAGACCCCAAAATAACTCCAAAGGTAGGAAATTTTTTTGCTGCAGTCGTGGCTGGGAAAAAACGGGGGAAGAGACGGGTAACCCCTACGGCAGAGGATCACTAGTATTGACAATACAGATTGTATCTGAGGCAGTAGATGGTGTACTGTCACATGATCTATCTATATTTGTAAAATATATTCCCCTTCTATGTGTATTTTAAATTTGGTCTCTGACCGCAATAAAAAGCTTACTTACTTAGTGACAAGAAAAAAAACCAACCCAATATATTTGGATTTTTTTTTAAATTCCTTTTTAAAAAAGGAATTTTAAAACCTATGCACTTTATTAAAAACCTACTCTATTCTTTTTAAATAAAATAAAATGTTTACTACAAGAACACTAATTAATCAGTGTTGCTTATCATTTATTCACTGAAACTTATAATTTTAATTTATAATTAAAAATTCACATAAACTATGACATAATTTTAAGAATAGTCATATCAGTATAAGAGTAAAAATAACAATGAATGCATGCTTTTTTTACTGAAAATATTGAATGATATACATATATGATCTAATTTCTAATCTAAAAATCTATCTAGAAACATTACAGCCTTATGATATATTGATTACCATATGTTGTGATTGCTCCTGAATATTTTATATGTAGTGCCTTGTTGTAATAAAATTTATAAATCAAACTAAGCTAACAATGCATATACATAAATACAGAAAAACTGTATTACTTAAACCATTTTACATAATATTTGTAAACATATACTAAAGGTTTAATAATGAAATACACATGATATTATTGCAATCATAATATTTATCAATTTATTTATCAATAAACACAACATAAGATTATTTGTACCTATAAATAAATAAGATTATTTATACCTGTAGCAGTTAAACACAAAACATTGAGAAATATATGGTAAATATTGATCAGTCTTTCTTTGAAAATATCATTCCTTGTTTGTTTGTTTTTAAGTCTTTATTAATAAAAAGAAAGAAAAAAGAAGATTCAGATGATGAAATAAAATGACTGAACCAAAATGATGTTAACAAGATTTTTCTGGGCACACCCAAAGAATAACATGTCTCCTGCTGTTGCACTCACAGCATAAAACACTAATCAAACAAGGTAGTAATATTCATGTATAATATCATGTGATGAAAATGAATGTTCAAGTAAGGAGTACAAGCACTACTTCAAGAGCAGCAGCAACAACAACCACTAAGCACCACATGTTTTTTTTGAAATGGATTGAAAATTGTCTCAGTTCATAATTCATGTTGACTTTCAAGTTATAAGCCACATGTTGCATTATAACCTTTAGATAAAGAAATTACAGTTTTTAAATGTCAACCCACATTCTACTAAAGTTGTATAGCAAAAGAGAATGTATTATTCCAATATTCCAAGGAAAGTGACATATGGCATTTGAAATGTTGCTGGATTGCATTTTTCACCATTGTTCATGATGACCCGATCCAATGAGAGATGGAATTTTAAAAAATCTCCAGAAAGTCACATATAAATCCCTAAATAAGGCTCTAAAACAAATTATTTATTTAATTTATTTATTTGTATCCTCCCCCCCTCTCTCTGTCTCTCTTTCTCTCTGTCTCTCTGTCTCTCTCTCTGTCCATCCAAACAAATATGATAAGTTAGACCTTAAATTAAGTCATAATTTGATTTCAACAGCCAATTTTCAAGGAGAAATAATTCTACCATAGAGAAGCCTTCTAATTATCTTTACTAAATAGAGTCTAGTTTATGTAAAACACTGTATTCATAGGGAAATGGCTGAGGTTACAGAATTCAGAAGAAGAATGTAAAAGGAGATGAAATGGAAAAAACTAGCACCAGCATGTAAATTTCAATAGACCAACATACTGTATATTCAGATGAATACTAGAGCAGAACATTTCAAATCACTAGCACTGAACTGGTAGTCAGCTGTTTATCTTTTTTTTTTTCCAAAAAGAAAATGATTAAAAATGATTAAAAATGATATATTTAAATGATAAATAGATTTTGCAAAGAAATTATACATTTTATACTCCTACAAATGTAAAATAATTTGTGATAATTTAGCCTTAGTTAAATCAATAAAAGCTTCTGTCCTAAGTTGAAAGGTTTTTCTCCTAATTCTTAATATTGTGTGTGTGTGTGTGTGTATGAATGTATGTGTGTGTATGTGTGTGTGTGTGTGTGTGTGTGTGTATATATATATATATATATTCTTTTAATTCATAGGTTCAAATGTATAACTTTTTTAGTCAGAAATCACCACTTTCAACATTAATATCAAATAGAGTCCAATTTGAAAAAAAACAAAGTAATAGCAGATATTGATGGACGATATTTGATAATAACAGGATGTATTAACGAGGAAAAAATAACATTAGTTAATTTATACGCACCAAATGTGAATCAAAAAGATTTTTTGAATAAGATTACCGATTTGTTGCAAACTGAAAGGGTAGGGAAAGTAATTATTGCTGGTGATTTTTATTTAATTAGAAACCAGATGGATAGTACCAATCCTACCCGATATGGTGGAATAAGAAAAATGGGGATACTTGATAATTGGATGTTGCAAAATGGTGTAGTAGATGTTTGGAGGGAGATTAAAGGTAACGAAAGAATGTATACTTTTCACTCAAAGGTATTTAATTCATATTCAAGAATTGACTATATTTTTGTATCCAACAATCTGATGGATAAAGTGGACAATATGGATGTTGGAATATTTAAAGACTCTGACCACGCAGAATTGTTATTAGAATTAGATGTTTTTGGAGAAAAAAGAAAATTGTTGGAGATATGATGAAAAATTATATAAAAACGAGGAAGATAAGAATCATATTCTTAAGAAATGGGAAGAAAATTGGGATTGGAATGATAATGGGGAAGTTAATTATGGAACAGTTTGGGACACAATGAAAGCAATTTTTAGAGGAGAAAGTATTAAATTATCAAGTAGGAAGTATAAGAATTATAAAGTAAAAATAGAGGAAAAGAAGAAATTGATAAAAGAACTGGAAAATAGATTTCTAGAGACTAAGGATAGGAAATTATGGGAGGAACTTAAAAAATTGAAAAATAAACAAATAGCGGAAGATACAGAAATAGTTAAAAAAATTAAGCTATTTAAAAAGAGAATTTTTTGAATATGGTAATAAAAATTCAAAATTATTAGCAAGAATGGCGAAAGATAAAAAAGAAAAAAGAGAAATAGTTGTCTTAATAGATGAAAAAGGTAAGAGATGTTATAAAAAATTAGAGAAATGTGAAATTGTTAAAAAGTTTTTTCAAGAATTATATCTTAAAAAAGAAATTGATAATTGTAAATTAAAAAATTTCTTAGAAAAATATGGTCAGAAGAAAATTGATAATAAATATAAAGAAAAAATGTAAAAAGATATTACCTCTGAGGAAATTAAAGATGTGATTCAGAAGCTAAAACTTGGAAAATCTCCAGGTGAGGATGGGTTACCAGCAGAATTTTATAAAGAGTTTAAAGAAATTTTGATCCCTAAATTACAGATATTGTATAATAAGATATTACATGGAGATGATATTCCCATGTCCTGGAATAGAACAATTATATCCTTAATCCCGAAACCAGGTAAAGATCTAGAAAAAATTGAATCCTATTGGCCCATTTCCTTGATTAACCAAGATGCTAAGATATTTACTGCAATTGTAGCAAATAGATTGAATAATTTTATAGATAAATATATAAACCATAATCAAGTAGGTTTTGTTAAAGGGCATTATATGTGTGATTTAGTTAGAAGAGTATTAAATGTTATTGATATTGCTGAGAATAATGGTGATAAGATAGGTATTCTTGCCTTGGAGCTTTTGATTCTATACAATGGGATACTATAAAAGAAATGATTTCTGCATTAGGATTTGGTAATAAATTTATTCATATTATTTCCAAATTGTACCAGAGGGGTACGGCAAGAGTGAAGGTAAATGGTATATTTACACAAGATATAAATTTGGAAGCAGGGACAAGACAGGGTTGTCCTCTGTCTCCGACCCTATTTTTATTAGCAAATGGAAATTTTAACAACTTTGATTGAAGAGGATTCAGAATTAATAGGTTATAAAGGCGTCAAAGTTAATTTATATGCAGATGACACTCTTGTCATTTTAAATAATATTACAAATGATATAAAAAGAGTTCAAATACATTTGGAAGAATTTGAAGATATGACTGGTTTGAAAGTAAATTGGGCAAAATCAGAATTATTAATGGAAATTGATAGGGAAAATAAATTAGAAAAATTACAAAATCAATTTGGAATTAGGATAAAGGATAATTTAAGATATTTGCGTATTATACTTTCACTTAAAATTAAAAACTTAAAGAAACTAAATTATGACATAGTAACAAAAGAAATTGAAGAGAAAATTGGGAAATATAAAAAACTCAAGTTATCTTGGTTTATGTAAAATGATGTTACTTCCTAAATTTAACTTTTTATTCGAGATGCTTCCAATCTTTTTAACCGAGAAGGACATTGAAGTATATCAAAAAAAATTAGATAAATTTTGTAATGGGGATAAAAAACCAAGACTGATTAAGAAAATGTGGTATCAGAACCAAAAACAAGGTGGTTTAGGAATTCCAAAATTATTAAACTATTATAGAGCATTTAATATAAAAACAGTAGTAAAAATTTTAAAAGGAGATGTTAAACTTTGGGGTAATTTGGAAATGAAGGAAATAAAGAAGTTTGGTTACAAATGGTTTTTGGAAAATTTTAAAGGTAAGGTTAAAATTTGCAATTATTGGTTAAATAGTTTGACAAAAATTGGGACAGAGTAGAAAAAAAATTAATACCAGACGCATTGTATTTAGGTAAACTGAAAGAGAATTGCCCAATGAAATTAAATAGTAATAGAGAGAGGATTATAATAGAAAAGAAAGTGGAAACAATTAGTGAATGGTTGAAATTTATAAAAAATGAAATGAGGAAAGAGGAAATTTATGGAACATTAAACATTAATTGGTTTGAAAGAATTCAAATGAATAAATGGAATAGGAAATGCAAAGAAAGGAACGATGAGAGCAGAAAGGAAACGGAATTTGAAAATTTGACATCTCGAATAATAAAAGATGAAATTGGGCCAAAGGGATTAGTTAGTAAAATTTATAAAATTATTAACTCTGATAATAATTCACAAAGGGTAATGAAAGAGAATTGGGTAAAAGAACTGGGTATTGAAATTTCTGATCAAAATTGGAATATGAATTGGGTTAGCAGAATAATGAGGACATTATCAATAAGGATTAAAGAACATAATTATAAAGTTATTTGGAAGTGGTATTTGACCCCAATAAGACTTTTTCAAATGGATAATAAAGTGGATAAAATGTGTTGGAGATGTAAAGTGGAACTCGGGATATATGCTCATATGTGGTGTAAATGTAATGGGGTTGAACTTTTTTGGTCTAGGATAGAAAATGAAATATTTGAAATAATTAAGAAGAGGGTCAAATTGAAATTGGAAACCATATTATTATTAATATTGAATGAAACAACATTAACAACTGGAGGAAGAGAATTGGTGAGGATTTTGGTTATAATGGGGAGAATTATAATTGCTAGATATTGGAAATTAAATGTTGACTTAAAATTAGAAGAATGGTACAATGAAACATGGAAATTTGCATTAAATGATAAATTGACTTGTGATATTAAAATTGGAAGTGGTATATATAAAGAAAATGTTTTTTGGAACACTTGGCAACCATTTGTGGACTTTGCACTTGAAGGAGACTTCAAGTTCCTAAAACTTCCTTTCCATTTGTATAGCACGTTGGGGGAAAAAAAAATTTTTTTCTTTCCTTACTATTGATTTTTTGTATTGATTTTTTTTCCTTTTTGTTATTCCTTAACAATAAAAATATAATAAAAAACTTTAAAAAAAAAAGAAATCACCACTTTCAGGCTTTGTCAGACATCTTGTGTTGTCACCCCACTATGGCCATGTAAACAACTTGATCTACATAGGAAAAAACCCTGACTAAAAAAGTATTATACATTTGAACCTATGAATTAAAAGAATAAATATTTGACCTTTACAGGGAGAAGTCATAAAATATGGGTGTGGCTGGCCGATGAAGTCCAAAAAGACAGAAATAGTGCTATCCCAGTCTCCCATAAGTCTCAGAACAAACAACACAAGATGTCTGACAAAGTCTGAAAGTGGTGATTTGAGATATCACCCCACTATGGCCATGTAAACAACTTGATCTACATAGGAAAAAACCCTGACTAAAAAAGTATTATACATTTGAACCTATGAATTAAAAGAATAAATATTTGACCTTTACAGGGAAGAGTCATAAAATATGGGTGTGGCTGGCCGATGAAGTCCAAAAAGACAGAAATAGTGCTATCCCAGTCTTCCATAAGTCTCAGAACAAACAACACAAGATGTCTGACAAAGCCTGAAAGTGGTGATTTGAGATATCACCTCACTATGGCCATGTAAACAACTTGATCTACATAGGAAAAAACCCTGACTAAAAAAAGTATTTATATGTGTGTGTGTGTGTGTGTGTGTGTTTCTTTCTTCTAGCCATGTTTTCCCTACAAAGGTACAGTATCAATTTTCTTACTTCTTCGTAGGGTTTATGTGTGTTTTTCTTCTAGCCAGGTTTTCCCTACGTAACCAAGGTTTTTTTGTAGCTCCAGCTCAGTAGAATCTCATCTACTCGGTTCTGGGCTTTTTTCCTTTCTAACACCTAGCAAGCTCTAACTGCTAGGTGAGAGACCTAAATAGATCCATTTCTAGCTCGTTAGCTGTCATCAGTAGGCCACACCCATATCCTCCCTGTAAAGGTACAGTATCAATTTTCTTACTTCTTTGTAGGGTTTATGTGTGTTTTTCTTCTAGCCAGGTTTTCCCTACGTAGCCAAGGCAATATATATATATATATATATATATATATATATATATATATATATATATATATATATATATATATATATATATGTCTTTTTCTGTTTTTCGTAGGCTTTTATGTGCATATTCTTTCTAGCCAGGTTTTACCTACGTAAGCTAGGTTGTTCTGCAGCTCTGACTGTGTGAAATCTCATTCACCAACCTCAGAGCTCCTCCTCTGCTGACAAACTGCAACTCTGCGTTGCTCTCTGGGAGACTCAGATAGCTATTTCTGCCTTATAAGGCTTCGTCAGTGAGCCACACCCACTTCTCAGATATTCCCCCTGTAAAGGTACAATGTGTCTTTTTCTGTTTTTCGTAGGCTTTTATGTGCATATTCTTTCTAGCCAGGTTTTACCTACGTAAGCTAGGTTGTTCTGCAGCTCTGACTGTGTGAAATCTCATTCACCAACCTCAGAGCTCCTCCTCTGCTGACAAACTGCAACTCTGCGTTGCTCTCTGGGAGACTCAGATAGCTATTTCTGCCTTATAAGGCTTCGTCAGTGAGCCACACCCACTTCTCAGATATTCCCCCTGTAAAGGTACAATGTGTCTTTTTCTGTTTTTCGTAGGCTTTTATGTGCATATTCTTTCTAGCCAGGTTTTACCTACGTAAGCTAGGTTGTTCTGCAGCTCTGACTGTGTGAAATCTCATTCACCAACCTCAGAGCTCCTCCTCTGCTGACAAACTGCAACTCTGCGTTGCTCTCTGGGAGACTCAGATAGCTATTTCTGCCTTATAAGGCTTCGTCAGTGAGCCACACCCACTTCTCAGATATTCCCCCTGTAAAGGTACAATGTGTCTTTTTCTGTTTTTCGTAGGCTTTTATGTGCATATTCTTTCTAGCCAGGTTTTACCTACGTAAGCTAGGTTGTTCTGCAGCTCTGACTGTGTGAAATCTCATTCACCAACCTCAGAGCTCCTCCTCTGCTGACAAACTGCAACTCTGCGTTGCTCTCTGGGAGACTCAGATAGCTATTTCTGCCTTATAAGGCTTCGTCAGTGAGCCACACCCACTTCTCAGATATTCCCCCTGTAAAGGTACAATGTGTCTTTTTCTGTTTTTCGTAGGCTTTTATGTGCATATTCTTTCTAGCCAGGTTTTACCTACGTAAGCTAGGTTGTTCTGCAGCTCTGACTGTGTGAAATCTCATTCACCAACCTCAGAGCTCCTCCTCTGCTGACAAACTGCAACTCTGCGTTGCTCTCTGGGAGACTCAGATAGCTATTTCTGCCTTATAAGGCTTCGTCAGTGAGCCACACCCACTTCTCAGATATTCCCCCTGTAAAGGTACAATGTGTCTTTTTCTGTTTTTCGTAGGCTTTTATGTGCATATTCTTTCTAGCCAGGTTTTACCTACGTAAGCTAGGTTGTTCTGCAGCTCTGACTGTGTGAAATCTCATTCACCAACCTCAGAGCTCCTCCTCTGCTGACAAACTGCAACTCTGCGTTGCTCTCTGGGAGACTCAGATAGCTATTTCTGCCTTATAAGGCTTCGTCAGTGAGCCACACCCACTTCTCAGATATTCCCCCTGTAAAGGTACAATGTGTCTTTTTCTGTTTTTCGTAGGCTTTTATGTGCATATTCTTTCTAGCCAGGTTTTACCTACGTAAGCTAGGTTGTTCTGCAGCTCTGACTGTGTGAAATCTCATTCACCAACCTCAGAGCTCCTCCTCTGCTGACAAACTGCAACTCTGCGTTGCTCTCTGGGAGACTCAGATAGCTATTTCTGCCTTATAAGGCTTCGTCAGTGAGCCACACCCACTTCTCAGATATTCCCCCTGTAAAGGTACAATGTGTCTTTTTCTGTTTTTCGTAGGCTTTTATGTGCATATTCTTTCTAGCCAGGTTTTACCTACGTAAGCTAGGTTGTTCTGCAGCTCTGACTGTGTGAAATCTCATTCACCAACCTCAGAGCTCCTCCTCTGCTGACAAACTGCAACTCTGCGTTGCTCTCTGGGAGACTCAGATAGCTATTTCTGCCTTATAAGGCTTCGTCAGTGAGCCACACCCACTTCTCAGATATTCCCCCTGTAAAGGTACAATGTGTCTTTTTCTGTTTTTCGTAGGCTTTTATGTGCATATTCTTTCTAGCCAGGTTTTACCTACGTAAGCTAGGTTGTTCTTTGCACCTTTGGCTGCAGAACAACCTAGCTTACGTAGGTAAAACCTGGCTAGAAAGAATATGCACATAAAAGCCTACGAAAAACAGAAAAAGACACATTGTACCTTTACAGGGGGAATATCTGAGAAGTGGGTGTGGCTCACTGACGAAGCCTTATAAGGCAGAAATAGCTATCTGAGTCTCCCAGAGAGCAACGCAGAGTTGCAGTTTGTCAGCAGAGGAGGAGCTCTGAGGTTGGTGAATGAGATTTCACACAGTCAGAGCTGCAGAACAACCTAGCTTACGTAGGTAAAACCTGGCTAGAAAGAATATGCACATAAAAGCCTACGAAAAACAGAAAAAGACACATTGTACCTTTACAGGGGGAATATCTGAGAAGTGGGTGTGGCTCACTGACGAAGCCTTATAAGGCAGAAATAGCTATCTGAGTCGCCCAGAGAGCAACGCAGAGTTGCAGTTTGTCAGCAGAGGAGGAGCTCTGAGGTTGGTGAATGAGATTTCACACAGTCAGAGCTGCAGAACAACCTAGCTTACGTAGGTTAAACCTGGCTAGAAAGAATATGCATATATATATATATATATATATATATATACATATATATATTCTCAGGTTTTCGCGGGTGTTTGTATGTAGGTCTTTGTTTATTCAGGTCTTCTTATTCAGGTAAAATTGGAAGTGTCTTGGCGACGTTTCAACGAAGTCTCATTCGTCATCTTCAGGCTGGTGTTCTCGGCTTCGTGCTTCCATGAGCAATGTGAGATCGCAGCTGTCTCTTCCTTTTAACTGCTAGTGGGGGTGTGAGCTAATTGGATGGGAACTTGGCTGTGTTCTGATTGGGTGGAGGTGTGTTCTGATTGGTTAGGGGCTTGGATGTGCTCTGATTGGATGGGGAGTTGGTTGTGCTCTGATTGGCTGGGGATGTGTTCAGTTTGGGTGGGGGCTTGGTTGTGCTCAGCTTAGTCTGAGTTGCAGGGGGATTTGAGCTGGTGAGCTGCGTTGTTGTTGTTTGGCTTCGTGTTTGTGGCTGTGCGAGCTCTTCATGGTGGGTGTCAGTCTGCCCTCACATAAGCCTGATGATGGCAGATGAGATTCTGTCGAAACCTCGCTTCTACCCTTTTAGGGGTATATCCACAATTACCTGGGAAGAAACCCGAAATATTAACTACACACACACACACACACACACACACACATGTGCTTAAGCAGAATTTTAATATAATTTTAAACATAATTAGAAACATCTCAGGTTCTAGTAGCTGATATGTATAAACATGTGTTAATAAAAAGTTTTCACAGTAATCCAACATCCAAAACAAATGTTTTGTATTCTACTTTTATTTCAGTGTCAGAGGTATGTATTTATTTGAGGGCACTTCTCAACAAGGAAGAAATGATTCAAATTCTGACTAGAATTGATTCATATCTTTATAAAGTTTTGTTTTGAAAGATGCTTTACTTTGCTAAATTTTGTACTAGCAATGTATACAATAAAATAATGTCTATTTGTTCATCTAATCTTTGAGTGATACTGAGGCATGTAGGTCAGATAAAAATTCATTCAGCTAAAGCTATAGCAGGGATGCAAGACAGCCTTCTATTAGTACTCTCTCTAGAGATTTAAAGGCTGTCAGCCTTTTACTGCACAATTCCAATAAATGTTACTGTTTGCGCAATAGTCTATGTAGACATAATGAAGCCACTATATCAATCATATTCCCAATATGCATAACTTGCACTGTATGTAATACAAGAGACAAGAATGATTGCTTCCTCCTTAGTGCATAAATCAGATATATAGCATAGAGAACTTATATCTCAATTGTTTTTTAATAATACACTAAGAAAAAAAGAGAAGAAAAAATTGAAACACAAAGATAATGATGGAGGTACACATGATATCAACATAGCACACCCATAACATCTTTTTCTACTTTTAAGATATGTTTAGGAGAACATGTCACATTTAATATTAAATAATTTAATACTACCTAATATTTACCTTGCAGAAATATTGCAAATTCAAAAAGGTTCACAGCTTTGAAGCACCAATGTATGTAGCTGTGCATGCATACCTATACATACATACAGCATATAGTATATGCATCATTTCTTGTTTTTCTCTCTCTCTCTCTCTCTCTCTCTCTCTCTCTCTCTCTCTCTCTCTGTGTGTGTGTGTGTGAGAGAGAGAGAGAGAGAGAGAGAGAGAGAGAAATTTCTTCAGCAGAAAGAAAAACTATTCCACTTTAAAACACCCATTAACTAGTTCTTTCTCATATTGCAGCAACCTAGGCTTTATGCGAAGTGCCGACATATCCCGTCCCCCATCATTTCAACTGTATAAACTGTAATTTTAGCAAATGAAGCAAAGAGCTAATCAAGTTTTGATTTGGTAATTACTTCTCAATTTGATTAAAGCTGGCAGCTAATCATCTCAGGAAATGTAAAGTCAATATGCCTTTACATATCAACTTGGCAAGACAGAACTTTTCTGTGATCTTGTACCATATATTCTTAACCACTATTTCCTTTAGCATTTCAATATTTTGAGAGCATTAGCCATTTTTACATTTTCAAAAACAGACTGAAGAATAATATATTGTTGAATCCTAAAAGATTTTACAAACCAACCCCCAAAATATCATTTTTGAAGCAGCAGCTAGTGCTATATTTAACAGCACATGCTATATTAAACAAACATAATACAATTCTGAAGCACACCTGGATTCATGCAGACAAAGGTAATGGCAACAAAGGGCATATTGCAATAATAAAAGACTTAAACATAGTTTGTTCAACTGAACATTTTCAAACATGTCAGACTATACAGAAGGAAAAATAAAAAATATTAAAACTAAACTTTTGATACAAGGCAAAATGAATATTATTTAAAAGATTACATCATATATGTATAATTCTAATAACTGTTTGCTTTTTTGTAAAGACTGTTTTTATCCATATCTGAACCATACCACCTGCCTTTCTTTTCTCATAATTCAGAAATTTACTGGATATATAATATTCTGCTGAGCTTGTTTCTCAATACAGATCAGAGTAATTATAGTCCTTTACCATTACTTTACTAAGAAGTACAGTTGTAATATATGGAGCATTAGTTTCAAAATATAATAATCCTTTGTTGTTAGTGAAAGAAACCAACATTTTTATTTGCTGTCAGCTGCTTCTTCTTCTCTTTCTCTTTTCCTTCTTTCCTTTTTTTAAAAAAAAATATTTTATTTTTACATCAACATCAATGCATGAAAAGTGTGGCATCTGGGTATCATTCATTTTGATACAAATAACAATCATGATATTAATAATATTTGTTATGTTAATCAAGCTTTTGTGATCTTTGTATTGACACACATATTTGTATTAAGATATAATCTTTCAATATTTAATTGGTAAATGTTTCAATATGCCATTCTAATGCCAATTACAATATTAGTTGAACATATATAATAATACCATCTTTCAACCTCTGGTCTGCCAGCTAGTTATTATTTGTATTCTATTATATTAAAATGTGTATACTGATAACCCCCCAATTTCTTGTTTCTAAGACAGTTCCTTTCTATTCCATCATCTCTTGCCCATTTTAATACTTCAATTCTTATTCGTTTTTTTGGTTTGCCACCTGTATTCCTCTCTGGGATCTTCATCTCTATCTAGTTTAAATATTTCTCCTATCTCTACTATCTTATACTGCCAGTCCTCCAATGTATTTACCCAAGCTGCTACCTCTGTTTCAAAAATATCATCCTGCTTATCTGATATCATTTTTAAATCTTTTATGATATTTTTCCTTTATTTATTTCATCAGTCATTATTATCTTTATTAACCTTTCCTTCTTTTCGTCTTGTTTTATTTGCTGATTTTTCTGTTCTATCTTTTTCTCCATTCTCTCTGTTGTCTTCTCTTTTCCCTGGACATTTTGATCTTTGTTCATTATCTCTTGTGAAAGATTTCCTACTTTCCCATCTATACCATGTATTAGATCCCTTATCTTTCTCTGTTTTTTTTTTTTTTTTGGTCATAGTATCATTAATATTCTGGAACATCAATGCCATTTCTTCTAAAAGTCCACTCATTTCCCCCTGAAAAAGCACCTTGTCTTATTTTAAAAAGTCCCACTCTTTCTCAATGGTCCAAAAACCATATATTCAGTCCTATTGTTGCTCCTCAGAGAGTACAATATTCATAGTTCTTTATATCCCAGGGTTTATCAGTCAGTTCCTTTTAGGTAGTCCAGGATCCTTACTCTCACAGTTAAACCTCCAGTAGTCATAAGGTGGATAAAAATAGAACAGTAGATATCAGCAGAGTCCTCCAGATGTTGTTTAATTCTCTTATCATATTTTTCCCAGACTGTAAAGGTGTGATATATTTTCCATTCATCAGTAGTTGGCGCTCTCCACTTAAGTTTCACTGTCTCCAATCTGACATGTATTCGACCAAATTTGATTCAATTTATAAAAGCCAAATCAATTATTTACGTAAATAGTTCCAGCATTTTAAAATGCCTTTCCCAAGCCAGTGCCTAGCCAGTTTAAAAATACAATTTTCTGTGTTTTAAAAGTTTTTTACTTTTCTTCCCTTAGTTCCTTTCTTCTGGGTCAGGGATTTTTCTCTAGGTAGTTATTCGCCACTTTAACAAACAGATCTAAGAGTCTCTTTATCTGGATTTTTTTTTCCTTTTAGGTTCTAGGTAAAAAAAGAATCATCTCACCCAGTTCCACTGTTCATTCTACGTGGCACTTTCTTTGTTATTTCAGCTTTATGGCAGCCATAATGGCTGCCTCTTCTCCTCGTTGTGAATAAGATGGAAAAAGAAGCCTTGGGTCAGGCAGGAGAGTTGTGGCTCTATGAGACCTGGAAGGCACCCCTCTTTTTCTTCACCACTCCTACAGGGTGGCTTTAGCTCCTTTTGGAGCTTCACCACTCCTTTTGGCACAGGAACATGGAGACCTACTCCTCACATCCGATCTTGCCGCGATGTCAGCCAGAAATCTCTTTTCCTTCTTTCCAATTGGGTAGAATATAATGACTAAACTTGGATTTCCTCATTTTCAGTCCAACTCTCTAATCACATACATTCTTTCTTATTTTTCTCTTTATAAGATATCTAAAAGCCAAATAAACAATAAGCAATCTTATTTTCCTCATGTTTTTACATCTTCATGGATTTTTAAAATTATGTCAGTTGGATAACATCTTTTTTTTAAAAAAAACCCATCAGCATGGATATGATTAAAATGGTAAAATATATTTATGTTGAAATCATAATGATAAAAGTTAGTCCATAAATTAATACCAAAATATTAGTCTGGTAATTAATCCACTTTATAGGTATGTACACAATCTTGTTCTCTGTCTGACACTCACATACAAACAAAATTAGGTATTTCTCATGTAGGTATTTATTTCTTCACCATTATTATGAATTTATCTGAAGAGCAATGAAAGTAATGTGTGCCTCAGCAGGAAATTTCAAATTAATTGGGCTGAAGCTTTTACTATTATTGGTTTTAGAGAATTCAAAAGAGTGTGTACTCAAAGTATGTTTGAAGTGTTTGCATATTAGCTACATCCTAAAAGAAGAAAAAAAGTTGAGTGAATAATACAAAGTAATATGGAATTGTAAAAGTAGAATCAGGAAAGGGGGAAATAATATCATCTATTGTCTCTGGAGATTATTGGTCATCCACGTCATAGTTGTATCGAAGGTGCTTTTTTTCTTCAAAATGTACCTGGACTCTTTTTTCCTTGAGGAAGAAGAAGAAAACATTGCACTTCTCATCCAAGAAGCTTCATCAGTTCTGCTGGCAGGAGATAGAAGGATAGATACTGACAGTTGAGACTGGATGTTGGGGACAGTTGAGACAATTAGACCACCATCCAGTCTCAACTGTCAGTACCTGTCTTTCCATCCCTCCACCATCAGAACTGATAAAGCTTCTTGGATGAGAAGAGAAACATTTTCTTCTTCTTCTTCTTCAAAAGAAAAAAAAACAAAAACCAGTGCAATTCCATTTGAAGGAAAAAGCACCTTTGAAATATTATCCATTGTTAAGGTGAAATAATATTTATATTAATAAAATGAAATTACTCCATTTAAAACAGTGTTCAGTAAGCAAGGCTTACAAAATCATTACTAATTCATGACGTAAAATGAGCTATTCTACACCAAGTTTTGTTAGGCATTATAAATAAGATTGTTTATTTGCTGAATGTTGAACGGTGAATCTATCACATAAACAGAGCAAAACCTATTTTGCAAACTTTGGCTGGTCAACAATATTTGTCCAGTACCTTCAATTCAGCCACACAAAGCCACATCACTAATAGCTGAAACCAATAAACCAGTAACTACAGGCACCTTGGAAAAAATGCGGAAGGCTCAAAGACTCCACAGCTTAACACAATACCTACACAACAAAATTCCAAGAACATTTATGTAGCAGTTGCATTTTGACAATATAAATCAGGGTACCACTACACACGTGAGTCAAGAATGACAAACTTTTCAGTGCCATTTAATTGTCATTTGGTGACTAGAGTAGAGTAGAGTAGGGTAGGGTAGGGTAGGGTAGAACAGAACAGAACAGAACAGAACAGAACAGAACAGAACAGAACAGAATAGAATTATTGGCCAAGTGTGATTGGACACACAAGGAATTTGTCTTTGGCTCTCAGTGTACATAAGGAGAATAAAATGCATTCATCAAGAATAAAAAAGATACAACACTTAGTGATAGTCAAGGTTACTAATAAGCTATCAAATCGTACTAGGAAACAAATAAAAACAATATAAATTGAAAGATACAAGCAATATGGTTATAGTAATAAGTGGGAAGGGATAGATACTAGTAAGGAAGAGAAGAATAGTAGTAATACAGTTTTAGTAAGTTATTTGACAATGTTGGGGGAATTAGTTGTTAAGCAGAGAGATGGCATTCTGGAAAAAACTGTGTCTAGTTGTTCTGGTGTGCAGTGCCCTATAGTGTCATTTTGAGGGTAAAGGTTGAAACAATTTATGTCCAGGATGTGAGGGGTCTGTAGATATTTTCACAGCCCTCCTTTTGACTCGTGCAGTATACAGTTCCTCAATGGAAGGAAGGTTAGTGGCAATTGTTTTTTCTGCAGTTCTAATTATCCGTTGAAGTCGGTGTCTGTCTTGTTGGGTTGCAGAACCAAACCAGACAGTTATGGAGTGCAGATGACAGACTCAATAATTCATCTGTAGAACTGGATCAGCAGTTCTTTGGGCAGTTTGAGCTTTCTGAGTTGGCACAGAAATAACATTCTTTGTTGAGCTTTTTTGATGACGTTTTTGATGTTAGGTGTCCATTTTAAATCTTGATAATAGGACAACAATCCATGAATAAAAAGAAATCATAGGATGGGCTGAGGATATAAGTACTGCTCTAGCATACATTCTACATAGTACCAGCATACTGGCAGCAGCTTTTTCCACATTAGTTCCACTGAGTCTTCACTTTGGCTAGGGAAAGGCACTGCTTTACATACATCTCAGTGACTGCACTAGGAATCTTTTTCTTCAATGTATACGTGAAAATTCCTAGTGCAGTCACTGAGATGTATGTTCTTTCACCCTGCACTGATTAGAAGCAGATTTTGTGTGTTCCATTTAAGGAGATTTTCTAGTAAGGGGCATGGATTCCATTTATCTTTCTGACTATTTGGATATATCTTTACCGTTTGCCCAATTCTTCATTTCTATAACTATTATCTGCATCATCCAAGGTTTCAATATTTACATAATAAAAATTAGATTTGATGATGTTCCACATGTTATTTGTTGAAATAATCAATAACTGTCCTTACAACATTGAATGATACTGTAAGGAGAGCAACACAACATACTCCTGATTTAAATGTTTTAAGGTCATGCTGCAGGCATAGCAATGACAGGACTCTGAAATGGGAGAAGGTCTAGCAACAATAGCTACATATATAAAAGTCCCTCCTTTTCCTTTACAAACAGAATTATTGCAAAGAGCCGTGATGGCACAGTGGTTAGAATGCAGTACTGCAGACTACTTCTACTGACTGCTGGCTGCCAGCAGTTTGGCAGTTTGATTCTCACTGGCTCAAGGTTGACTCAGCCTTCCATCCTTCCAAAGTTGGAAAAATAAGGACCCAGATTGTAGGGGCAATGTGCTGATGCTGTAAACCACTTAGAGCTGTAAAGCACTGTATAGCAGTATATAAGTCTAAGTGCTATTGTTATAATCATGATTACTCATAGGGAAATTCATATGAGCAAAACAGTAATACCTTTAGAGACAGCTTTTGTCATTAATCACATTGAATTACTGTGTATAATAGTACATTTGTCAGTGTACATTTTGTATGTGTAGGAAAATAATTTGATTTTTACATATCTTAACTGAACTAGTTAAGCAAAGTAACTAGAAAGCAAAGTAAAGCAAAGCAAGACAAAACAAAACAATGACTGCTACTGAATTTCATTCCTCCTGTCCAATTATGCTTCAAAGGAAGAATCCATCTATAATTTAGAAATATTTTTTCTAAATTTACAAGAAGAAATTGATGTCATGTTATAGAATCAGATATGACAAGAGTCAAATGTAGATAAGACAAGATAATTATATAATTCCCATTACATGTCAATGGATTTATTGTGGGCACTATGGTAAGGAGTATGTTTATATAATTAGAGCTAATATGCCACCTGCAACCCTTCATGACTCTGTTGAATTTAGCAACAGTTATTCTTGATTTGAAAAATTTACATAAGTTTGCATTGGGTTACCTTTGAAAAATTTTGAAAATTTTGAGAAAGAGAGTGGTTTCCTTGCAGTTTTGTACAGTTCCACTACTTGGATTATTACGCTTCCTGTCAGCCATTTTTCTTTTGTTATAGAATAACATAACATATGTTACCTTATGGTAAGATGGGCAGCAAAATTTAATAAATAAATAAATCCTAAATGAATATACTGTAATTGTGAGCATCACTTTGAAATGATGAAGTCCTGTTGATCGTTAATCCAATACTTCCCTTCCTTCCTGACATAACTTTTTCTTTATTTTTCCTGTAGCTTTGTTTTCTGAAATATTCATTATCGTACAATTTTCTATTTCCTTGAGATATTACAGACATAACACTGAAGACAGAACCACTTTATGAATAATGCTGTGTGAAAATGTGGGATATGAATCAAGGTAAACAAAAATTATGAAGAATTTTTTGCCAATCTATATAATATGCACTTAATAAAATATGATTTTTCAGGAGAAGACAAATGCTAGACAATTGGAGTTAAATGCTATAATTTACTTCCACAAGAAATCTAAATTAGAATTCATTTGCATTTCTTTGCAAAAGGACACAGATTTGTAAAAATTGAATAGATTTTAGGTGGAAATTATCTTTTACTACTTCAAATACAAGAGAAATTATCATTTTATATTTTCCAAACTTCAGAATAAGAAAAGTAGCTTATTTCTTAAAGAATACAGCTTTCTAAAAACAATCCAAATGATTACTAAATTAAGCTATTTCTGCCCTCCCACCTCCCACCTCTTTTCATACACAATAGATACACACTTATACTTTGTGGAAACATAGACAATATGTTGATTTTTCAATGGTTTCATTGCAGACTTTCTTAATGCTCATACAGTAGTACTAAGCTTCAAATCCCAGATAGAATCACATATACACAGACAATGGATTTGGCAGCCAGTCTTCCTCTTGGCAACACACTGATATTTTATAGTCAAGTAAGCTAAACATATTTCTATAATAGGAATAAAATAACCATCCAGGAATAAACTCAATTTTGTATTATGCTATTCAAGAAACATGTTATTACAGACAAAGTTAATTGCAAAAAGAATTATTTTGTAATGATACTTCCAGCATGGAAATTTGTAAGGCACAATGTCAAAATGCCGAATGATCCTTAATGTTAGTCTGTAGTTTTACAGTTTGAACATCTACAAAAACAACATTGGTAATATTTGTTATTTCTGGTAATTTTTAATGGAGTGATCAAGAGTCAATGGTTTTTTTAATAGGAAAGAAATGAAATATGGGAAGAAGAGACCATTTGTTGAATTTGAAGATAAAGCTGTAAGATTTCTTTTTATTGTTTTAGAGATATTTATTTGTTAGGATTTTAATATTTTAAAGTGTTTCGTTATAACTCTGGATGGCATACATCATACATCAATAAATTCAATAAATAAATAAACAAGTTACACGTTTATATTTTTCCGTCATATTTTTTATTTTTTTCCTTTTTATTCTTTTTTGCAGCCTCATTTTCTTTTTATTCTTTTATTTTTAGCTTATAATATTTATAATTGTAATAAAATTACTATAAAAATATCTGTGACACTTTGTAATGAGTGGCGCTGCTAGAAACAGGAATACATTTTATTTTGGTTCCTCATAGGTATTCCTTTTAGGAAATGAATTACTTTCATTTCTTTTTTCTTTTTTTTCTTTTTATTTAACAAGTTTTAACAATCAATACAACAATTTTCCCCCCTCCCACCCCCATCCCCTCTCTCCCTCCCCCCCTCCTCCCCCCCAACACCCACCCCCTGGACTTCCCAGAGCAAAAACAGGGTATAGCATAACAAACATAAGCTAAAATAGGCTAACTTTCTGTGGTCTCAAAATTCCCCCTTGCTCTTTAACTCCCCTTTCAACTAACTAAACATATTCAAAAGGAAAATATAGATTTCATTCATAAGCTATTTGAAACTTTTTAGTCCGATATTTGTTTTGAATATAGTCAATCCATCTTCTCCACTCCAATATATATCTTTCATTTGAATGGTCCTTCAAATACGCTGAAATTTTAGCCATCTCTGCTAAATTCACTAGTGTCCATTCTTCAATAGTAGGCTAGTCTTCCTTCTTCCAGTACTGTGCCACCAAGAGTCTGGCTGCTGTTCTTAAATTTAAAATCAACTTAGTCTCTATAACAGTACAATCTGTAATTATGCCTAACAAAAAGAACAGTGGAGTAAATTTTATCTTCTTTTTGAAAATATTTTGAATAATCCACCATATTTTTATCCAACATGCCTTAATTTTTTTACATGTCCACCATATATGATAATACGTGCCATCATCACATTCACATCTCCAACACTTAGGTTGCACACTTGGATACATACAGGCTAGCTTTTTATTCATTTATTTTATTTATTTTATTTTATTTCTATACCGCCCTTCTCCTGCGGGACTCAGGGCGGTGTACAGCCAAGATAAAACATTGCATACAAAATTTAAAAACAATTTAAAAAACAATTAAATAATTTCGGCCTAAGATATTAAAAACAACCCAATTAAAACCGAATTCTGTTTAAAACTGAGAGGATGGGATCAAGCCAGCCCAGCTAGATGGAATAGGTGCCCGATGAAAAGTCCGGAGGTCTGATATCGTGCGTATCTCAACACTGTCTGGCCGACGGCACCCTGAGGAGGCCCTCTCTGTGCGAGCGAACCAGTTGGTGGGAGGCTATTGGCGGCAGAAGGCGGTCTCGCAGATACCCCGGCCCTAAGCCATGGAGCACTTTAAAGGTGGTCACCAACACCTTGAAGTGCACCCAGAAGACCACAGGAAGCCAGTGCAGCTTGCGCAGGAGAGGTGTCATATGTGAGCGCCCCATCGCTCCCATAATCCCCCGCGTGGCCACATTCTGGACTAACTGTAGCCTCCGGGTGCACCTCAAAGGGAGCCCCATGTAGAGAGCATTGCAGTAGTCCAGGAAGGAAGTGACGAGTGCTTGAGTGACCGTGCGTAGGGAGTCCCGATCCAGAAAGGGACACAACTGGCGTATCAGGCAAACCTGATAAAAAGCCCCCCTGGCCACGGCCGTCATGTGCTCTTCTAAAGACAGCCGTGCATCCAGGAGGACATCTAAGTTGCGAGCCCTCTCCGTGGGGGCCAGTGATTCGCCCCCCAATAGCCAGTGACGGCACCAGCTGGCTATATCGGGACGCCGGAAGCCACAGCCACTCGGTCTTGGAAGGGTTGAGTCAGAGCCTGTTTCTCCCCATCCAGGCCCGCACGGCCTCCAGGCACTGGGACATCACTACAAGGGCATCGTTGGGGTAGCCTGGGGTGGAGATGTACAGCTGAGTATCGTCAGCGTACTGATGGAACTCCACCCCAAAGCCACGGATGATCTCACCCAGCGGCTTTAAATAAATGTTGAACAGAAGGGGCGAGAGGACCGACCCTTGTGGCACCCCACACACAAGGCGCCTCAGGTCGACCACTGCCCCTGTCAACACAGATTGCGACCGGTCAGAGAAGTAGGAGGAAAACCACCGCAGAACAGTGCCCCCCATCCCCAGCAACTGATGCAACATGATACCATGGTCTATGGTATCAAAAGCCGCTGAGAGATCTAACAGGACCAGGATAGAGGAGCAACCCCTATCCCGAGCCCTCCAGAGATCATCCACCAACACGACCAATGCCGTTTCCATGCTGTGCCCAGGTCGGAAGCCGGACTGGAGTGGGTCTAGATAGACAGCTTCATCCAGGTACTGGGAAAGCTGCCGCGCCACCACACTCTCAACAACCTTCGCAACAAAGCGAAAGTTGGAGACTGGACGATAGTTAGCCAATACAGCCAGATCCAGAGAGGGCTTTTTGAGAAGGGGCCTCACCAACACTTCTTTCAAAGCGGCTGGCAGGACTTCCTCACTCAAAGAAGCATTAACAATCCTCTGGAGCCAGCCTTGTGTAACCTCCCGGGAAGCCAGTACCAACCAGGAGGGACAAGGGTCCAATAAACATGTGGTCGCGTTCAGCCGTCCCAGGATCCTGTCCAAGTCCTCGGGAGCCACAGGATCGAACTCCTCCCAGGTAACACTCTCAATACCTGCCTCAGTCATCCCATCCAGACTTACCCAGTCAGAAGCCAGGCCTTCCTGAATCTGAGCGATCTTGTCATACAGATACTGCACAAAATCCTCAGCTCGACCTTGCAAGGGATCATCCCGCGCTTCCAGATGGAGGAGGGAACGGGTCACCCTAAACAGGGTGTCTGGGCGATTATCTGATGACGTGATAAGAGCGGCAAAATAACTAGATTTCGCCGCTTTTATCGCCGCTAGGTAGGTCTTAATATGAGACCTCACCAGTGTTCGGTCGGATTCGGAGCGGCTGGTCCTCCAACTACTCTCCAGGCATCTTTTCCAGCACTTCAACTCCCTCAGCTCCTTGGAAAACCAAGGAGCTCAGTGAGTTCGGTGCCGGGTCAGAGGCCGCAAAGGCACGACGCGGTCCAAAGCCCCGGCGGCCGCACTATCCCAGGAGGCCACCAGGTGTTCAGCCGAGTCATGAGCCAGAATCTCAGGAAATGGCCCAAGCTCCATCTAGAACCTATCAGGATGCATCAAGCACCTGGGGTGGAACTACCTGGTCGGCTCCGCCTCCTTGCAGCGGGGCGTAGTGGTTAGAAACTCCAGTCGAAGGAGTGGTCAGACCATGAAAAGGGTTCAATGACTATATCCCCTGTATCAAGGCCACTTGACCATTGACCAGAGACAAAAACTAAGTCCAGAGTGTGTCCACCCGTGTGAGTAGGGTCATGAATTAACTGAGTAAGGTCCATGGCCGTCATGGAAGCCATGAACTCTCGAGCCACCTCAGACGTTTCGCCGACAGATGGCAGGTTGAAATCCCCCATGACTAGAAGTCTGGGGGTACCAACCGCCACCTCAGCTATGACGTTGAGCAGCTTGAGCAGGGCCATTGCCACGCGGCAAGGAGCCAGGTACGTGATCAACAAGCCCATCTGTACTCCACGACCCCACTTCACAAAAAGGGATTCACATCCGGCTATCTGTGGAACAGTGGTCTCCCTCGGATCAAGACTTTCCTTTATAATAACCGCCACCCTCCCCGCCCCTGCCCTGAGCTCTCGGCTGATGGAATGCTCGGAAACCTGATGGGCACATATCCACAAGGGGAACCCCACCTCATGGCCCAATCAGGTCTCCATGATACCTGCCAGGTCCGTTCCGCCCTCCTGAATAAGATAGCAAATGAGGGGGGCTTTATTTACCACGGACCTGGCATTGCACAACAGCAGCCGAAGGCTAGGGCCCTGAGAGTCTGAACAGCCTGGGGTGCGAGAAGGGCTATGGGGACCAGGGCATGCCACCGCTCGAAGATAGCGAGTGCGCGCCCCCACATGATGTGGCTCCCTGCTCCCACCATATCTGCCCCTCCCACTCAACACATTAATAGAGAGGCCCTCGACAGAATGGACTCTGATGTCCCCCTTACCCCCAGAATCCGCACCCTCCGTGGCCCCCTGACAGCTGGGCCGGACCCCTCCCCCCGTGGGTTAACCCCCAAACCCACACAACCCTCCCGCCCCTTAAAATCCCTTAAAAATCTATCAAAAAGTTTCCCTAAAAAACCCTCAATCCCCTTTTTGCGACATGCCACCTCTCGGGGTGCCAAAGCCCGTCATAAAGGTAGTCCCTTGATGAAGTGGAGGGCCACACCTGCGAGAGGGGGGAGTCTCACAGAATAAGAAGTTCTGTTGGCGATCCAGATGCCATCTATAAAACATTTTATAAAAATTCTCTCTTAAATTTTGGGCTTGCATGAACTTCACATTTCTAACCCATATTTTTTCCCATGTTTCCATCATTATTGGTTCTTCAATATTTTGTCCCCACTTGATCATGCAATCCTTAACTAACTCTGTTTCTGAATCTATTTCTACCAACACATTATACAACCTTTTTATGTGCATTTGACTTTGATCTCTAATCTGTTTTACCAATTTCTCCTCATTTTGCAGAAAACCAATTTTCTGATCTTCTCTCCATTTAACTTGGAACTGTACATATTGAAACCATGTTCGAATTGTCCTTTCTTCTCTTAGTTGATTCAAAGATTTTAATTGTAGCATACCTCTTTCCTTGTTAAGAAGCTCTTTATATGTAATCACATCCTGCCTTTGCTCTACACTTATATTCTCTATCGCGTGTCTGGGTATTGCCCACAATGGTAACTTCTCGTTTAGTTTATACTTGTACTTTTTCCAGACACGCAATAGAGCATTACTTAATATATGACTTTTAAAAGTCTTGTACACTTTCTTATCATATAATAAATAAGCATGTCACCCATAAACCAAATCATATCCCTCAATATTCAATATTCTTTCTTCTGTTAAATTCATCCAATCACTCATTGCTGATAGAACAGCTGCCTCATAATATAGTCTTAAGTTAGGCATTTTGAGACCTCCTCTTTCACGTATATCCTGCATTTTTCTTTTTATTCTCGGTCTCTTCCCTGCCCAAACAAAGTTATTAATACCCTTCTGCCATATCTTCAAATTCTCATCTTTTCTAAGTATTGGTATCATTTGAAAAAGAAACAAAAACTTAGACAGAACATTCATTTTTACTGCTGCTATTCTTCCTAACAAGGATAATTGTAATTTTTTCCAGTTTTTCATTTCTCTCTGTATTTTTTGCCACAACAGATCATAATTATACTTAAATAATTTCACATTTGATGTCGTAATATAGATCCCTAAATACTTAACTTTTTTTACTATTTCAAATCCTGTTAGTCTTTCTAATTCTTCTTTTTGATTTATAGTCATATTTTTATTTATTATCTTCATTTTCCCTGCATTTATTTTAAACCCAGATACTTGTCCATATTGTTTAATTATATCCATTAGACCTACAACCGACTGTAATGGTTGGGTTAAAGTAATAACCAAGTCGTCTGCAAATGCTCGTAATCTATAGTCATACTGCCTAATTTTAATTCCATTTATTTTATCCGACCCACGTATCTTACTTAACAAAAATTCCAAAGTCAAAATAAACAATAATGGAGAAAAAGGGCATCTTTGTCTTGTTCCTTTTTCTATATTAAAAGTATCTGTTAAACTACCATTAATTATTATTTGCACTGTTTGTTTCTGATATATTGCCTTAATAGATTTTGTGAAATGTTCCCCAAACTGCATCTTTTCTATTATTTTCAATAAAAATTGCCAATTCAATCGATCAAATGCTTTCTCTGCATCAAGAAATATCAGCACCGCAGGGATTTGGTTGTTCTTCCCCAAATACTCCAATAGGTTAACAACTTGGCTTACATTACTCTTCATTTGTCTACCATTTATAAAACCAGTTTGATAATTATGAATCATTTGTTGCATGATTGTCATTAACCTATTTGCTAATATTTTAGCAAAAATCTTGTAATCTGTATTTAAGAGTGATATGGGCCTATAATTTTTTGGCTGGGTGTGGTCTTGCTTCTCCTTTCGAATCAAAGAAATATAAGCTGTCCTACAAGATGGGGGCACATCTCCTCCAGATTGTATATTAGTAAATAATTCTTTAAGTGGTCCCACCATTTCTAACTGCAAATGTTTATAATAAGCAGCTGTCAAGCCATCCGTCCCAGGACCTTTACCCACTTTCAACTGCTTAATTGCAAACATAATCTCCTCAGTGGTTATTAATTGATTTAAACCCTCCCTTTGTTCTTTTGTAATTGTAGGAATATTCTCTTTCTGTAGATATCTATCTATATCTGTACCTTGAACTTTATCATCAACATACAACCTCGTATAAAATTCTAAAAATGCTTTTTTAATCATATTTTGCTGATAAACCTCTTTACCTTTATATTCTATTTTCTCTATGGTCCGTGACTTTTGTTTTTTCCTTAACAAATATGCTAACCACCTCCCTCATTTATTAGCATTACAAAAAATATGTTTAACATATTGAAAATTAGTTGCGACCTGATCTGCCATTAGCATTTTAAATTGCCCTCGCAATAAATTAATTGCCTCTTTTATTTTCTTATCTGCTGGATTCAATATCAAAGCTTGTTCTTTTTTTCTGCTTTCCTCTTCTAAATCCTTCCTTTTTTTCCTGTTTGCGTCAAACTTATTATTTATTATTCAAGTATATCAAAATGCCTCTCATATATGCTTTACTTGCATCCCAAACCATTTCCATTGATGTACCCTTATGCATATTTATAATAAAAAATTCTTTCATAAATTTTTTACATTCTTTTACATTTTCCTCATATCTAAACAGATTTTCATTTAACCTCCAAGACCTCTTAGATCCCCTTCCATACTTTAATTCCATCTAAACTGGATTATGGTCCGTTAAAACACTTGGACAAATCTTCGTCTTCTTCACTCTGGAAAAGAAATCATTTGTAATTAATATAAAATCAATCCTTGAGAAAGATTGATGTCTATCAGAAAAAAAGGTAAAGTCTTTTTCTTCGGGGTTTCTCTCTTGCCAGATATCTCTCAGTTCCATATCCTCCATCATTTCAAAAAACCATTTTGGCAATTTGGCACGCATTGAAATGTTCTGCAAGAGCCCCTTAGTGTCCAAAACTCCATTCCAATCACCCAATAAAATACATGATTTATAATCCCATTGTAATAACTTGGAATGTAAAAGCTTATAATTTTTTTCCTGTTTTTGGTTCGGTGCGTAGACTCCAATTAAAAGTACTTTTTCTCCTTTTATTAAATGAAACCAAGAAATTAGAGAAGATATTATTATGGCAGTACAAGGATTGGCAGGACACATTGAAGCAATAGATGAAAAAGTGGAAGAAATTAAGCAGTCTAATGAGAACTTGGAAAATAAAATGGGGGAGGTCCCAGGACAAGATGGAAAGAGCAGAGGCGGATGTGATAATGATACAATATAGAGACATGGAATTTGCTCTGAGAATAAGAGGCCTCAAGGAAAATAAACAAGAGAATTTGAAAGAGATCTTTTCAGAAGCATTTGCACAGATAATGGAAGATCAAAAAGCAAATTTTGAATGGCAAATTGACAATATTTATCGTGTCAATTCATGGATGGCCAGACAGAAACATCTACCAAGAGACATTGTAGTTTATTTTACAACAAGGAGACTACGCAATGAAATCCTACAAGTCACTTTTAAAAATAAACTTCAAGTGCAGGGGCAGGAGGTTTTAACACTGAAAGAAATTCCCCCCAAAATGTTGAAAGCCAGAAAGGATTATGCCTTTCTGGTGGAAGAACTGAGATACCGTCAGATACAGTATAGATGGGAAGTTCCAGCTGGTCTAGTGGTGAATTATTCAGGAGAAAGATACCTTCTCAATTCAGTGTGGAAGGCAAGAGATTTCTATACCAATGTATTAAAAGCTGGATGCCCTCAGCCCCAGGAAGCTAGAAGGAAGACGGAAATAGAGGGGGCAAGAAAGGGGGAGAAAGAAGAATTGATGGCACAGGTCCAAAAGGGTGATTTGATTATTCAAGAAGAATTAATACAATTTTCAACTACTGTTCAAGCTTTGGAGATAGAAGAACCTAAGGATCAAAGACAGTCTCGACCGGCAGCCAAGCGTCAAGAAGAATTAAGAGTGTAGCAACTTAAAATGATTCAAGATACTACAAAAACAGAAGCAGTGGGAGGAGCAAAGCCAAAAAGTAAAATGCATGGAGATTTCCAGCAGATGTTCCAAGTGCTTCGGGGGCCAAGAATGGCAACTAGATTTTTGACCTGGAATGTCAATGGCCTAAATTCACACAAAAGAGGAGAAAAATATTTCATTATTTGAAACAGTTTAAAAATGATGTAATTTGTTTACAAGAGACTCATATTAGAAGTAAAGATCAAAAAAACTTAATAAATGCAAGGTTAGGTATACATTTTGTTGCATCTGCTCCTGAGAAGAAGAATGGTATAGTTATATACCTAAAAAAAGATTTAATTGCCAAATTAATTGAAGCAGATGATCAAGGAAGATTTATAGGAATTACTTTCATTTCAAACTATCTGCACTGGTTAATTCTACTTTGCATTGTCATCAATTAAAGCACTGCATTTAGCATATATCACAGCAATAATATGCTGAATAATTTGGATTTACTCCACTAAAATAATTTGCAATAATCATAACATAGCTGAGAGCCAGACAGCAACTGAGCCATAGCCTTTGCTCATAATGAAACAATATCAGTTCTTGAGGAGTGTGATGATAATATGGACTATATTTCTTAGAAATATAATAAATAAAATCCAACCTAGTAGCAACAAATTTGCCTTAAAAATAAAGAGTAGTGAAATTATTTATTCTAGACAATGGCAACATCAGAATAATATATGTATATTAGAAACCAGAAAAAAGAGAACAGAACAGAAAAAAAATCCAGGAAAGAACTACCCAGATATATGTGACCATTCATGTAGCTTTCATATGGTATAAATAGGCTAACAACAAAATCAGTGGTATCATGGGAGACCGTAAATGAAGAAAGGTCAAACTAATGAAAGCAACTTTGCAGCCTCAGAACTCAAGCCCTGCCGCCTTGGGCTGCTATAATTATCATATATTGCTGCTTTTGTCATTCTGATCAAAATGGCTGGATCCCATGACACTGTTGATCAAGATTTTTTATGAGACACAAATATGTGGGTCGGCCTCAAAATAAAATTATCTTTTGTCCATTGCCAGGCTTCTGTAAAATTGCCAGAGGATGTTTAAGAAAATGTAAATGAACTACATTTGGAACTAGGTAGCAAGAATAACAAGTTCCACACATACATAGATGTCCATTCCAAACATAATGTTTTTTCTCACATTCTTGAAATTACTTCCAGAGAAGGATAATGCTATTGGTAACATTTTAGTAATTCTTGATTGCTCCCTTTTTAAAAACTATTTTTCACTAAATTCAGGAATAGCAACCATGTTCCTTACACCACAATATACATAGTATTTCCTGATGAATCAGCAGCTTTCCTTTTGAATTTTCAATATCAATGCTACTCTATTTATGAAATACCTGAAAATGCTGATACATTCTTACAAAAACAAAATAATGAAAATTCTCTCAGATTTGCACCTGTCAAATTCAATAGTCACATTTTTTTCCTGCAGAATGGACAGGAATAACCTTAAAGTATCTACCATGAAATTGTTAAACTCAAGGAATCTATCAGGAAAAAAAATAGCCACCTTAATAGAGCGCTGTCAATATGTTTAAATACATTCAAATTCAGATCCATAACTATAATAGCTAAATATTCAGAGTTTTTGCCTTAATACAAATATTTTTCTATTTGTTTTCACATATTTATTTATATCAGCTGCAACTACCAATCTTAGCAGTTTATAGTAATAAGAACCAAAAAAAGTGAAAAAATCATGGTAAGATTAAAAAATAAAGTACATAAACCATAAAACCATAATTACATAAAGATCGCTGTTCACCACAGATCTTCTGCACTATCTCCATTTTCAGGAGTTTTTGGAAGTCTGACTTCCAACACGAGGAAATCGTGTGAGATGATTTCTCTCACAGAAATTGTCTCACAGAAGCAGCCTATGAGTCTCCATGCTATGTAACTTCTAGAAATAGGGAATTATCACAACTTCTCCTAGGATGCATAAATTGGGTGATCCAATGAGATTATGAAATAATCTTATTGCCAAACCATGCATAATACTATATGCAATGATAATTGTTCAACAACTGTAGCCTCAGCAGGTCATTAAGAGCAGATTGAAAACAGGAAACTAATTATTGTTTTTTAACTTCTTCTGAAGTTATTTTCTTAAGAGGGAAAAGATTTTGGCAAGATACTATTAAAACATGAATGCAGGTTGAAACATATTCAATCTTTAACTTTTAGCCTATTACATAAATTTCTTATATACCAGAGCAGAAATAAAGAACTGAAGTTGCTGAAGAATAGAATTCTTTTGTTTGCAATTTCAGTTATTCAATTTAATGCAGTCATTTATTGCATTAAATATCTTGCCTTTTAGCATAAATCAAGACTTTGACAACAGATCTTATACATCTATTGTAATTTTTGAAGCATATTTGTATTAATTGCATAAAATAAAGATCAATCATCAAAGACAGTATGCATCTTGTGTAGCATTCTGTGTTGTCAAAACAGACTTTCTTCCCATCTGCTGTTCACCTTTCCTTCACACTAGAAAAGTGGAGAAGTGACTCAGCTGAATTGCCTTGGAGAAAATTAATTTTATATTCTTGAAAATGGCAAATGGGATAACTATACCTGCAGAAAAAAAGCCTATGCAGATATAGAAGGTTCTGGAAAGTTAATTTAACTAAATATCAGAGTTCTATAATTTGTGCAAGTTAAAAAAAATGGTTTAGATTCATAACAAATATTCTGCTGAGAGAGACAACTGATTAATAGAGACCCACTTCAGATGTATCCATCAACTGTAGGCATCTTGATTGGCCACTTCCATATCTTTCACAGGTGTAATATCATCTTCAGATATATTATTAAGCCACACCTTGGTCTTTTCAAGGATATGTAAATATCTCTAGTTAGCCCATTTCACCTTACCCACACTATAAAAAGAAAGGAAGGAAGGAAGGAAGAGAGGAAGGAAGGAAGGAAGGAAGGAAGGAAGGAAGGAAGGAAGGAAGGAAGGAGAAGAAGAAGAAGAAGAAAGAAGAAGAAAGAAGGAAGGAAGGAAGGAAGGAAGGAAGGAAGGAAGGAAGGAAGGAAGGAAAGAAAGAAAGAAAGAAAGAAAGAAAGAAAGGAAGGAAGGAAGGAAGGAAGGAAGAGAGGGAGTGAGAGACTTGTCAAAAAATGTGCAGTATTTTCTTTTGGACTTTCTACTTTCTTCGTTTATTGAAAATAAATGGTAAGAAACTGCAAAAGCTTGTTAGAAAGTTTAAAGGTATGAACTGTCATGTACCATTTTTAGCAACAACCACTTTGCTACACTATTTTCTGATTTCTGATATTGATACTGGAAATCCACTATAATTCATAAAACAATATCAAATGGCATTCCATAAAAATGAACTTTTTCAAATAACAAAAATGGAGTTTGATATTGTCCAAATAAATATAACTGATCAGATAATCTTTCAGACAAACTGATTAGTAGATAACCTCTTCCTATTTCACCCAAGTTGTATTTATTACACTGTTGTAATTTTGAAAGAACTTTCTTCCAATGTGATCATAGTAATTTTGACTGAATTGATCCCGTATCTCCTTATATTGCTTTTAGAAGATGTAACATATCAGCCATGTTTTTCTAATTTTTACTGCTGGTACTGTACTAGTTTTTTTGGGAAATATTTCTGATTGATCAAATATACTTAAAGTGCTGAAATTGTGAATGCGCACCATACAATTTTCAGGATAAACCCTTTCACAATGTAGTCAAACTGAGCTGATAGGCAAGTGGACATGAATATTGCTGTTTTAATACAAAATTTCAGTTTTCTCATACTGTATGTTTTGTGATTTAATCCTAGAGAAAGCTAATCCAGAAGATATGTTGGTAATCAGGAGAACTGGAAAAGAAAACATGGCAACTGGACCTTAGTCTGGGCATATTTATTAGCAAGACTGACATCCAGCTGCCCAAAATACAAGCCCCAGGAAACAGATCAATTCTACTTTATTTCTGCCTGGAGTCTGATTTGGGAGCATAGCACTTGTTGCTCAGATTTAAACTATTCTGCCTAGATTATTTTGGGGTATAAGAGAGGAGGAAAAAAAATTGTGAAGGTTCCAGTATTCTGTTATTAAGTACTACTTTTTATGGTTTCTCTTTCTTGATCTGGTCTTCTGGATTGCACCAGCTTTATAAAATATGGAAATATTTTTAGAAGCAGTTTCAATAAAGAATCTATTCCCTAGGCACATTTGTATACTTGAAATTATCATTTTAAGGCTGATTAAATAAAGATTAGTGCCAATGCTTTACTTATTAGTTTGTGCCTTCATCTGGAAATGATGATGTAATTTATGTGGATAACTAGTTTACAGTCCTTCCGTTTCACAGACTAAAATAGCTACAAGAGAGATTTCTTTTCAAAAATTTCCAGCAACTCTCCTGTACAACAAAGCCATCCATTATATAATGATACAAGCTTAAGGTGGCATGTATCACTGCTGTTTGATTACTGGTGGGAAGATGACTTGCATTCCCCCTTATAGACCTCTATCAGTGATGGATTGGATTTCCCTTGCTTCAGCCCAATGATGGATTACTTAGCAGAAGGATAAGAATAGTGGAAGGTGGTCTGAAATTAATTAACATCACAAGTAAAAGTTGCAAGAATTGATCAACGGCACGATTTAGGATCGATGGGCATTGCCAGCAAAATGCTTCTAAAACTTGAATGCAAATAGAAAATGCTTTAATCTTGGTGACTGGTATAATTACAATACCGGCATGCTAACAAGCAGCAGGGAGAGGAAAAAGGGAAACTTGGATTAAAAATAGAAATTTAGCATCTAATTTTCAAGACAAATGTTAATTAAAGACAACAACAATAACTACTACTACTACTACTACTACTACTACTACTACTCTTCTAATGAAATATAATACTACAAAACAATGAGCTCCATTATCTACTAGAGAAACTCTCTATAATGTTGTTAAGACATATCTTAAGTTCAGGTTTTCACATTCCATTCCTATCTTTTCTTCCCCTGGCACTAGTATAAAGAAGAAATGGCCTCTATTTTAAACTGCTCATTATATCTGAATTAAGAAGGTGATGACTAATCACAGTTTCTTTATATCTGATACATTAAATAAATTAAAAACCCAGCAGATTATTATTTTCTCCTCCTCCTTATAAAGACAGAAATGGGTAGCAGGAAAAGTGAAAATTTATAAATTGCTTTCTATAAAGTATAATCTAAGTACTATTAGACTTTTAAATCAGTTTGTTTCTGAATAGTATATGTAGTATATGCACATATACTATATTACATATACTACATATACTATTTATATGAGACACTTAGTACTGAACAAGGCTAAATCATATTAAGGTATTATTAACTGCTGTACTGGCAGTTTAACTATAATCAACAGAAGAAAAAAGGGCAGATATATAATCTCATTCAATTAAATGGAAGTTTCTGAAAACTTTTATCACATTGTTATTTAACTATTATTACTATAATGTGCATGTATGTATGTATGTATATATATATATATATATATGTATGTATGCGTGTGTGTGTGTGTGTGTGTGTATGTATATATATATATATATATATATATATATATATATATATATATATATATATATACACATACACATATACATACACACAAATATATATGGATATAAAAAGTCTACACACCCCTCTTAAAATGTCAGGTTTTGAAGAAATAAATCAGAGCAAGATAAATTATTTCAGGATTTTTCCACCTTTAATATAAGCTATAGAATTCAAATGAAAACCAAACTGAATTCCTTCAGGGGAAATTTAATAAAAATCAAAACCCTACCATAAAGTTGTTGCATAAGTGTGTACACCTTTAAACTATTACTTTGTTGAAACACATTTTTATTTTATAGCAGCATTCAGTCTTTTGGGATAGGCGAGCTTATCATCTCTGTAGATAATTGGTTCCTCTGTAAAACTACTCTTAATATTAGGATTTTCTTTCCTTTCATATTCATTCAAATTCTGTCTCCTGATAACTTACAGAGCATATACAAAGTCTACATACCACTGTTAAAATGCCAGGTTTCAGAAATGTAAAAAAAAAAAAAAACAGATCAAGATAAATCATTTCAGAATTCCTTCACCTTTAATATAACATATAAGCTGTAAATTTAATTTAAAAACAAACCCTGAAAAATTTTAAGGGAGAAAATAATTTTAAAAATTACAATAAAGTAGTTGCATAAAGATCCATCCTCTTAAACTAATACTTTGTTGAAGCACCTTTTGTTTTTTATGACTGCATTCAGTCTTTGGCTAGGAGCCTATCAGCATGGCACATGCCTTGGGAATCTTTACCCACTCTTCTTTGAAAAAGTGTTCCAAATATGTCAGATTGTAAGCGCATATCCTATTCACAGTCTTCTTCACCTCACAGATTTTCAATTGGATTCAGATATAAGCTCTGGATGGGCCATTCCAAAACTTTGATCATCTTCTCATAAAGGCATTCTTTTGCGATTTGGAAGTATGCTTTGGGTCATTGTCATGTTAAAAGGTGAAATTTCTGTTCATCTTCAGCATTTTAGCAGAGGATTGAAGGTTGTGCGCCAAAAATTGTATTTCAAAGTGGTCATAATTCCCCCACCTTGACTAAAGTCTCAATTCAGCTGAAAAAAAGTAGCCCCAAAGCATAATGTTGCCACCACCATGCTTTACTGTGGGTATGATGTACTCTTAGTGATGCACAGTGTTGTTTCAACATACTTTTTGGAATTATGTGAAATATTACATTGATTGCATATACATACCAATACCATTTGTACATTCTTTATCTAACACACAACATATACACAAAAAAGAAAAACTATGGAGATATGAGCTCATCAAGCATAATGTTATACATGCTGACTTTGTACTAAGCCATACTGGATTCAATGGCTCATATTTCCAGGTCAATAAACACAGGTAGCTATTATGCTGCAGTATGATGTACTCTTGGTGATGCACAATGTTGTTTCTTGAGCTAAACATACTTTTTGGAATTATGGCCAAAATGTTCAAACTTGGTCTCAACAGACAATAAGAAATTTTCCAACATGCTTTTGTTAGACTTGATGTAGGTATTTGCAAAATGTAGCAGGCTTGGATGTTTTACCTTGCCACCCTACCCCACAACCCGGATATTAGAGGAATATGGGAAATTGTTGACACATGTAGTACACAATCAATACTTGCCAGAAATTTCTGCAGTTCATTTAATGTTGCTGTGGGCAACTTGGCAACATCTTAGACCAATTATCTTCTTGTTTTTCATCAATTTGGAGGGACAGCCAGTTTTTGGAAATGTTAATATTGTGCCATATTATCTCCACTGGTTGGTGACTGTCTTCACTGTGTTCCATGGTATATCTAATTCCTTGGGAAAAAAATTGTATCCTTTTTCTGACTGATATCTTCCAATAATAATATATCTTTGATGTTTTGAAAGCTCTTTGCAGATCATGACTTTGCGTAAGAGGCAACCTAGAAAAATCCTACTAGAACAACTGAACTTTATATGACTTTGATCATAATCATTTTAATTGATGGCAGATGTGTACTTTTTAACAACAGTTTGAATGTAATTGGTTAATTTTTGACATACCCAATACCTACTTATAAGAGAATGTGCATACTTATACAATCACATTATTATTAGGTTTTTGTTGTTATTTCCCTCCTAAAAGATTTCAGTTGTTTTTTTTAATTGAATGTATACCTTATATATTATATTAAAGGTAGAAAAAAAATCTGAAGTGACTTATCTTGGTTTTACATCTCAAAACCCTGGCATTTTAAGATGGGTTAGTAGGCTTTTTATATCCATTGTATAAACTGCACCTATTTCCTTTAACATCAGCAAAAGAATGAATAATGTTTACTTACAAACATTTTATTTGTAACTAGCATTTGTACTTTCATGTGTTCTTTCCATTGTGTAAAATAAGCTGATAACTAGGACCAAATATCAGTGATATTTAAATATTAATGTTTTTTTAGCTATATAACTAACTTTTTTTTCTCTCTTTCTCTCTAGAAAGTCAATGTTCTGAAACAACTTGAAAACCAAAATGTCTTATTAGCAGAAGCAGCAAAAATAGGTTTACATCTCAAAAGTTTGCCTTAGAATATGAGGGAATTATTAATACTCTACAAATGAAAGAAATTGTTGAGGTTTTTTGTTAAAAACATTTGCTAGAATATAATCTCAGAAAGCAAAAAAAAGAAAGAAAGAAAGAAAGGAATAGAATCAAAGGAAGTAGCATTTCAACTAGCAGGAAGGAAATGCTGTTCTTTGAGAGTCAATTTGCATGCAAAAGAAAACTGCTGAAACAAAGTAAAAGCCCGGAATCCACTGATGGGATTGAATGAAAAAGGCAAATCCCAAAGAAATGAGTCATTTTCAAAGAAGAATTAAAGAAGAAATGGCAAGTAAAGCCCAAACTGCTTATTGGAGAGGAAAAATCTGTACATTTTAATAAAATGCCAAAATCATCAAGACAGTGGTATAACTAAACTGTTCTAGTGAATTAGTTGAGTTATAAAGTGCCTGCCTATATGCTCAGTAAAAAGACAATACACAGAAATGGGGGGGGGGATTGATTTGTAAAATGGATGAGAAAGAAATCTAAGAAATACATACACACACACACACACACACACAAACACACACACACACACACACACACACACACACACATATATATATATATATATATATATAATGCTCCATGTTTAGAAACCAGTATTTATAATATGAGAACAAACCCAAACTACTGGAATTTTTAAAATAAAATTAAAATTATTGTTTATCAAGACAATTCTCAACAGAATACTGGGACAGGATTACTCTAACAAGTGCAAAACAAAATTGAGAAATTCAACATTGCAAGTTTACAAAATTACAAAATTACTACTATAGTATAGATCGGGGTCCCCAAGCTGTGGGCCACGGCCCACTAGTAGGCTATGAGGGTTTTGCAACTGGGCTGTGGAAATGACCAGTGAGCACACTCATGTGCCCATGCATCCTCATTTACATGAATAGTGCCTGCGTGTACACGTGCTCGGTTTGCATTAGCAGCAGGTGTGTGCATGCTGTTCGCTCACACTTACTGGCCACTTACGCAAACCATCCCTTCTCCCCCCTTCCAGTCCACAAAATTAGAAACATTGGGGAATTCTGGTATAGATGAAATGACTATATGAAACTGTAGTACAGATTTAGCCATAAAACAAATTATGATGGCTCTAGAACTATCTAGAGCCATCAAAGAAAAAAGAGTTTTTAAACATCCATTATATCTAATTAGTTCAGATTTATGTAGACCATTAATCTGGATTCCAGGAATTTCCTTGACAGTTTTAAATAATTTTTCAAAATATCCTTTCACATAGCTTTAAAGAAAGGTGACTTTTGGAAGAACTAAACTATATTGCAAAAAGCAGTAGCATATTTTAAGGAAGCCTTAATTTTTTCAGTACTTCTGAAGGGCATTAATATGACAAATTGATTCTCCATATCCTAAAACAAAATATTGTAGCAGAAAGGAAAAACAGAACAAAGCAAAACACAAACATGTTTTTTAAACCAGGACTGGCAAAGTATAATGATGTAGAACTAGTGATGATTGGGACATGTTTGCTTATAAATGACAAAAAAAAAAAAAAATCAAATACCTCTTCAACAAGAAATAGAACCTAACTAAGTATAAAACATAGAAAGATGCCCGTCCAAGATGTGTAGGTTTGTATTTTAAGGGAAAAGTGCAGACATGAATGAGGTTTTTATTCAGTATGAATGGGCATGCAAGGCATAGATAATTCTAGATCATAGATTCTAAAAAGGCAAACAGAAAATGTTAATGAAATATCAGTAAGTATCATTTAGAGACTCTCAACAGCAAAAGCAATGGGGTGACAGAGAAATCAGTAAGATTGGGCTGTAAACCAGAAACAAGCCTCCATTCTTTAGAATACCTTTCTCCCAGAGGCTGAGATGATCAGAACAATGATTGCATTTTTAAAGATAGTTTTGCCTTGTTTGATCATACTGTTGGTTTACTTGTTATCTGGGATGGGGCATAAGGAATGGAAATAATCAATAAATAAATTTATAACATTGATCTGCCACTTGCATATACATACCAAAACCATTTGTACATTCTTTATCTCACATAACATATACACAAAAAATAAAAACTATGGAGATATGAACTCATCAAGCATAATCTTATACAGTACATGCTGACTTTGTACTAAACCGTACTGGATTCAATGGCTCATATTTCCAGGTCAGTAAACACAGGTAGCTATTATGCTGTAGAATGCATCTTGGGAATGAAAGTTGTAGAATATAAATCAAGATGCAAATTGAAGAAGAGTTCCTTTGAAAATTGAGCAGTTTGTTTCCTTTTTTTGTTTTTGTTTTTGTTTTTGTTTCATTGCACAAAAAGATATGACAGGCTGTAAGCTTAAAAAAAAATAGTTCATGATTACTTTGCACCATGTCTTTTGATATCAATTGTTCTTATTCCTAAATAATGTAAGAATAGAGTTCGTGAAGTTTCAGTAGTGTGCTAGCCCTATTTTTCTTTCATTTTTTTCTCAATGTAGAGGCTAAATAACTGCAATAGAGAGCTTCTTGGTCCAGAAAGGTTCTATCATCTGATTTTCCAGATCCTCCCTTTAGTGGTAGCTTTATAAAAAAAAGTCTGAACTGCACATACTACCTCTCAATGCTTAGATTTAAAAAAGAAAAGGCAGGCCTATTATTCTGTATTCTGGGAAATTATGAAAGCAACTTTTTACCACATCTTTCCCAATATTATCTATTCATTATATATTACATTATATTATATGATACATTATATTTGTTCATTCAAATATAACAATCCCTTTACCATTTATAGATAATTAATCCAGGAGTTTTAAAATCTCATATTCCTTTTAGATACTTTAGATAAATAGGGTATTTAATTTGCTTTATTTGACTTCCAAACATTGATGATTTGTCCAATAAATATGCACTGATTGTTTATATTTGTAGCATTGTTCTATGAATTTCCATTTAATGACATCTGCAGCAATTACACTGAATTTTAAATTTAATTTAAATTTCTACTATCACAGCTTAGATAAAAGAGCTTTACGTTTAAATTACCGTATCTCTCTCTCTCTCTCTGTTCTAATCTGTTCACATTTGCATCTTTAAATTTAAATCTATCTTTAAATTCACACCTATAAAGGAAAGAGTTCTATTACCACAAATAGATTATTGGAATACATAATACACTTTTTATTGTTTATAGTTAAAAAGATAGATATCTCTCTTTTAGATATGTGTGTGTGTATGTAGAAAATTTGTTCTTGATGTGTGTGTGTGTTTACATACATATGATACACACACACACACACATATCTATATTCTTACATATACAGTACACTCAGAAATATAAATACACATACAGACTTACACAGTACTTCAGTACTTCGTTTATCAAGTAGTGAAATCAAACTGCATAGCTTTCTAATTCCAAGAACAAATTTCCTAAAGCGGTTTCTGACATTGTAATTAACTAGCATACAGTATATCAACTTTTAGTCATCCAAGTAAAGCATAACAAACTACAAACAGTACATCTATACGTTAAGGGGAAACATGGAAAGCTAATGTAATTGGATAATATTATTACTGTGATCCATTTTTTCCTAATTACTAATCTCATTTCATTTAATTCTGTCAGATTATGCTAATAGATAATGATCACCTAAACTCACCCAATGAGCTTCACAGCTTATTTGGGGTTTGTAGTCAAGTTTGTCTAATTTGTAAACTAATATGTAAACACTATATAATATTGTTTGTTAAGAATTGTTATTAATTTCATTGTGAGTTGAAACTGAAAAGCCAGAACTACAAACTATTTTGAGTTGTCAAATTACATTTCTACTATTATCTACTATTTTTTTATATTAATTTGGTCTCAAACCAATGAACAAGGATGCTGGTTTTCCTTGATTTTTTTCTGAAAGAGTTTAAGACAATGTAAAATACTGATTCCACAAAATAAACAAAAATGGGAATGAACATTTGATCAACTGTCTTTTCTTTGATGCTGTGATGTTTTGTGATCTTGTACTTTTTTAACAGAAAAAATAACATGAAAATAAACTTTTTATTAAAAACTAATGAATCTATAGCTGCTATAAACAATTATTTTAAATAGTTTTTTAAAATAGAATGAAATTATATTAGTTTTATGTTAAAAAAAGCCCAATTTAAATTCTTGTATAAAATCTATATTCCAAATATTAAATATAAATTAACATTTTACAAAAACAAAACAAGGCAAAAAAATCAACAGCAGCCACTCTTTTTCCTGAGTCTCTTAAAATACTGTGGAAATTGTTCTTCATTGCTAAGAAACTGTTTGAAAATTACACTCCTAATTCCAACTAATATGAAAATTGTCATTCCAAACTTAGTGGTCTATGGTATTTTAAGTCGACTGATCTGCATCTTGAAAGTTCAATAAGTATTTGCTATTTTCTTTTAATAGATTTTAATGTATAATATAACATTAATAACATTAAAAGGGAAGCATTAGAAGATATTTTGTTTGTTTATTTACTGCCCTTTACTGCTGTTTATTTAGCAGGACACTGCTAAAGTCCAGACGTAGTTTATAAAAATTATATGGGCATCAAAATTCATATTGTTTTTTTTCGTGAAGAATTACCAGTGGCCATTGAAATATTGAGGAAAGTGTGGTTATGATGAATCAGATGTTCCCATGTACTGTAAATCTCTACATTAACAATCCACTGAATAATTTTAAGAATGTAATAATAATATTGATTTGTCCTACTCTAATATTACTTGTTTTACATAACAAAAACAGAAGAAAGTTTAAAAGATGTAGATAAACAATGGCATTCAGTTCAACAGCATCAATTTTTTTAGACAATGAGTTTTAATCCTCTTTTTCTACACTGAAACAAAGACCAAATAATCTAAGAAACAACAACAAAACATATAAATATGGAGGGGGGGAGGGAGAGTGAAAGAACCACAGATAAATGGGGGGCAGATAAACACAGAAAATAAAAGATTCTGATTAAGCAATGCCTAAAGTTATTAAAATAAATAGATGTTAACTATTAAAAATACTTTTAAGCAATTTAAAATACATATATCACCAAATCCTGCCATCTCAGTTTGTTAAGCATAATGTTAAACATAATGTTTTAATTTTGCACTGAAATAAATTAAAGGCAATAATTTCAACATTTGACTACTTTATTCACACTGACAGAGAAAATTATTTTCTAAGTTTTACCATTTTAATGCCTTCCTTGTATTTTTCATTAACAAATAATTATCTCTCTTTTTTGGGGAGGAGAGACTAAATAAAATATAGGGCTACTGCACAGTCTTTATAACTATCAAAAAATTACTTCCAGCAGTGTTATCTTTGAAAAGAAATATGAAATAATTATAGTTCATTAAAGCTTGTTTGACATTTTTTCTTCAATTTTAGTTGCAGTTATAAAAAAAAATAGATGGATATTAAGCTTGGCATCAGAATACTTTTTTCCTACTTCACTGTGTTAAAATAATTTTCAACATTGTTATATTTTTAGTTTTAAATATCATCTGTGTTGTAGGGAAAATAAAAGGATGAAGGAGTATTAAAAATGTTTATCACCTTGAATTATTTATAAAAAATAATAAAAGCAGACTAAAAGCAAACAAATAACATTTTGTCTATTTCATTATTTTACTAACCTTTGTTGCTGTATGCATGTATGTACGTATGTGTGTGTGTGTGTGTGTGTGTGTGTGTGTATATATATATATATATATATATATATATATATATATATATATATATATATATATATATATTTGACTCTTACTTAGTTTGCTATATGTCATCCAACAATTTTACAAGGTATAATATATACAGAAGTAAATATGTAAATATATAAAACCATCTTGCTGCTTATCACATGAGACAACAAAATAGGCAAACCTTCATTTTGATGAAAATTTGTGATCCTGCAAATAGTCCAATGTTGATTCCTCTTTAATATTTGTTCCTGGGCAAGACACCTTTTTTTTACTTCTCCTTACTACTCCCCTTACTACTTTGTTGACTACTAAGGGAGTTTTGTTAAATGCAAAGACAGTATTTTAAAACTGAACTAAGGCTCTTTATTCATAAACATTTTGATTGCGGTTTTCTTTTCTTTTATTACTACTGCTAATTGTGTCCAGCTAGGCATTATAAGAGTTTTCTAAGGTTAAGATCAGAGGTGGGATTCAGCCAGTTTGTACCACTTCAGGAGAACCGGTTGTTAACTTTGTGAGCAGTTTGGTGCACTGGTTGTTGGAAGACATCATTAGAGCAGAGAACCGTTTGTTAAATTATTTGAATCGCACCACTGGTTAAGATGCTTTAAAGTGTAGCAAATGTAGTGAATTGGTCATGTTTACTATTTTTTTTTAAAAAAAGATAATTATTGGATGCAAGGTTAATTGGATGAAGGCAACACACTCATACAAAACAACTTCTAGCTTATGAAAAAGAGCAAGTAGAATATAATTGATAAGATTCTCAATTCAAATATGATTTTGCTGTCATAACTTCAGGCATATATAAATAAGGAGAACATTAGTCAGGCAGTGCATGACTCCCATACAGTTGGAAAACATGGTACTTGTTAGTGATTTTTCAAATTGTAAAATAAGCATGCCTATAATTGAATATTTCTGTCTGACTACAAGTAGAAAATGTAAATTTAGTACTATGCCTGCAGCATGAAATAATAAACATATGAGAGCCAACTTGCTCAACATGTATTTTTAATGTATGCAAACTGTCCTCTACTAAGAGAGCTCAAAATCCACTACAATTATTTCTACATTTTATCTTCTAGGAAAAATGGCTTTATACACCAATGACAGAGATAAAGACTCAAGTCCCATTATCAAAGAAAATAATATAAAATTATATGATTCAGAGTCTGTTTAGAACTTGTGTCTCTCAGAGATCTGAGATTTGAGTTCCCTGGTTCCTAGCTCAGACTGCTACTTTCTCTCCTTGATAGGACAACTGTTCCATAGAAAATCTGGACTCCTATCATGTTGCTGTGTCTCATTTTCCATTTCTTGATAAGCAGATGTCTCTATCAATTTAGAGCCAATTATTTAAATAAAGTATTGTAAACATTAAAACAAAAAGATTGAATTTTAAAGTTTATTTTTGTATTTTATCATATCAAATATTATGGTTCTAAATTCATCACGTAGCAAGAATGTCTATATTGTTTCAAAAATTGAAACAGAAGCTACATTTCTGAAATCATGATATTATTTATTTATTAAATTTCTGCACTACCCATCTCATCTATGTGACTTCAAATCACTTAGTAAATAAATCAAGTCACTTAAGTGACTTGAATGACTTAATTTAAAATATTTATATATAGAAATTACTACTGGTATCATAGAATGAGGTCTGAAATATTTTATTGTGAAAGTTAAATTATAATTTTTCAATAATATTTTAGAATAATAAACCACTTTTCTGGCTTCCAAAGGAATGACAGTGAATAGACTATTGGCTTAGAGAGGAATGGTATTTAAATTCAGTTAAAGTGCAATAATTGGCACATTGGTAAACAGAGGAAACAAAAGTTTGGCCTGGTATTCGCATATGTGAACCAAAGATACTTCTGATGTTGTGGGTGGATTGGTACATGCAGATAAGCTTCCTTGACACCCACCGACTGAAGGAGGTCACCCTGTCTTATGCATTCCAAGATGGACCTTAGCGATTGCATCTTGAATTGCCTGTACAATACATACAAATTTAATTGCTTGAGATTTAAAATCCCTTCCAGTCCCCCGAACTTTTTGGAACCAGAAACAGGATGGAATAAAATCCCTTTCCTTGCTTTCTGGCACTGGTTCCATCGCTCTGATGTTTAAAAGATGCCGAATCTCGGCATCCATGAGCTGTTTCTTCACATGGTGACAAGGAACTGGGCATCGGATGTAACGGTTCGGAGGACTGGAGTGGAATTCTAAGGTGAGACCGAGTTCCACTGTTTGTGAAATCCAAGCGTCGGACGTGACTAAGTCCCATTGACAGTGAAAATGTTGAAGGCAACTGCCAATGTGAGAGGATGGCTGGGAGTCATTTGCCACACTGAAAGGACCAGTTGGCCATTCCCTGAAAGGATCTCTTCAGGTAGACTGAGTAAAAAGACTGAAGAGCAAGAGCAGGGGCATGGCTACACCAACGGAAAAAAATATTTACACTCAGTCTCTAGCAAAGCAAGAAGCGAATACCCATGTGTGGATTGTCTGAGCAGTGAGTCTGGAAAAACAAATGTGCATTGCTTATGATAAATCAGATAGTATGTATGTGTGTGTTCTGTATGTGTATAGTTTCTTCCAATAGCCCACTTATTAGCAAAGATCAGAAGATAGCATTGATGAAAGATATAATAGTGCTATGAGACCGCAACATCAGGAAGAAATATTCAGGGCCATTTCCAGTAAAACAAAACTCCACACTTTCTTCTAAGTTGATTGACAAACTGAAACATTAGATGAGGCCAGGACAAAAATACATTTAGAAATGAATAAATTACAAATACTTAATATAAGATACCCATGTTCTCAATATTTTAGCTTCCTTGTCATGTAACAATTGAATAACACACTTCTACATTAGAAACACTGACAGAAATTCAAATACAAAGAAGAATCATGTAATTTAATATTCAGTAGTAATAAGCATAGGAATAGTATAATACGAAATCTTTATCAAATAAAATGTTTTAATTAAAATAATTATTTATGTATAAAACTGACAGAATGAGATCTGAAATATTGTATTTTGAAGATACACACACACACACACAAAAAAAAAAAAAACCCTGGAAAGTAAACAGTTTTATGGCAGTTGCTGGAATGACAGCGAAGCAGCCATTGGCTTGAAGAGAAATGGTCATTATGGCTACACTGCACTTACTTTGTGCAATTGGAAATAGTGAAAAACCCAACTGCCGAACCGTCACCGATGGGTCTTCGGACCAGAACCGTCCTGCAGGGACGGGGTAGGAAGAGAGGCGCCTCAGCCGACCAAGAGGAACAGGCAAGTTTCTCGGAGATCGGAGAGAACTGTGACGGTGGGGGGCGGCAGCCATGGCAGCTGCCACGAAGCTGGGACAAACCAAATTAAGAGATGTGCAGAAGGAAAGTGAAAAAGAACGAAGCTCTTTGAAGCCGGGTGAGTGACACCAACGTAGGCTGGAAACAACGCTTGAGCAATAATTGTTATTTGTAAGAACCCTAGCCTTAAAACAGTGGCTGTGGATTTGAGGGGCATAGAAGATTTTGAAAAGTGACTTTAGAAGGAAAAAACCTGCAAGGAAAATTACTTTGGTATTGAATTAATTGGAACAACTAAACATTGAGGCATGTTAAAAGCCTGGAAAGAACTTTTTAAATTAGAATTGGATTTGGAAAAGAAAAAAGAAAAGGGGACTTAATACTTTTAAAACTCAAAAGAAGAAGAGAGTTAAATTGGAGTGTTATATAATCACAACAAAATGGAGACTGGCATGACTAAGGGAAAGTGTGGATTGCAGAGTAACACCTTCGCTTTAAAAAGAAACATTCTAACTTGCAGTTTGTTTTGGAGCATTGTGAAATTACAGATAGCTTTTTTGGTGGAAGGAAAGAGGAAATACAACGGAACTTTTATAATTGATACTAATTGGCGCAGGAACAAAAGAAGTCAAATGGTGCAGGAGCAAAAGAAGGAAAGCTGATGTACTTTGCAGGGAATAGAAGTAACAAAAAGAATTAAAATGATATATGAAGAATTAATTTTGGGAACATTGAATTCAAAATGGATTATAAGTTAATAGACAAGGAAATGAAGAATTAAAATATACACGGCTGGAAAGAAGAATATAAAAATAGTTTGAGTAAAGAACGAAACTGTATTGTTTAGATGAATATTAATTATAAAAGGAGGTGTTTAGAGATATATAGGGATGGAAAATAAAATAATGTGATTAAAATAGAAAAATGAAGTAAAAATGGATAGTATTGATAGAAAGGAGTTTCTTATAGATGATTAAGAATGTATATGGATATGAGAAGAATCCAAGAAATTTTATTGATTTATAAGTGGTTATGTTTGATGTAAGAATTAAGCCTCAATATTAAATTGTAAACAAAGCTGAGAATGATAATTAGGTTAAATATACAGAACTAACGTATAGAGATGGAGATGTGCATACTGGATATGAAGGTAAAATAAAGTTGAATATGCTGGGAAACAGCTAAATAGTATGAAAATGTTGGAAAACAGCCAAAACAAATAGACATGCTGGGAAACAGCCAAAAGAAAATGACTAAGGGATAATTAAAATAAATATGATTTAAGATGGAATTGATAGCAATAATAAAATTATTATGTTGGGATTAGCATCAAAATAAAGGTGACTATGTTGTTATGAATAACAAAATAAGATAGCATTGTAATAATGAAATGATTCTGCATACAATGAAGAGTATAATGTGTGATAAGCCTAAGAAATATAGGTGTTAGTTAAAAGAGATTAGGATTTAAAGATTTAATGTAATGGGTCATAGGATGGGCGTTTAGATAAAATTTAGGGTAAATAATTGTAATTAAATACTGAGTTGTGTTAATTGGAAATTAAGATTTATGGTGATATAATAGAGTGGTAAATGTTTAGATTAAGATATTACTGTATAATTGTGGGGAAAAAAAATTGTTTTGGTTTTTATTTTGAAAGATGTAATGGTGGAGATTTGGGAAAGAGCTCAATAGAGGAGAAAGCGATTGTACCTATTCTTGACCGGATCAATGCTCCGTTCTTAAAATATGTATTTTATGTTTATGTTTTTTTTTTAAAAAAATATTTTTTTTCAAAAACAACAACAACAAAATAAAACACTCCTTGACCTTGCAATATTAATGGCTAAACATATTGTATTATACACTAATCTCAAATACTCATTTTTTTCGGAAGACAAGTTTGAGAAAATGGACTTTTAGCTGTAGGTACATTTGAATGATATTTTCTGCCCCATTTCAATATATTTGTGGCAGCAATATAGCACTGAAACTGCCTTTGTCATATTGGTGATTTACACCAGAAGCTAGAAGGAATAATCTTGGATCTTCTAGTTCTTCTGAATCTTCTACTGGTAGTTTTGATAATTATGATCTTTTGGAACTCCAGGTGGAAGTAGGCTTTGCGGTACCTCTTTCATAATGTTCCTAAGCCTTTCCAGAAGGAGATGTTAGACAACTGCTGTTCAATAGCTACATTGCTTATTGTCTACAAGGTTCTACATCCAATGTCTCATTCTTCTTGGTATTTACTTAAAAATACTTCATTATCCATAACTGTGGAGTAGGATGCTGTCTGTGTAATGATGATAGCTAGATCAGATAGCTAGACCAGCTCTTATGGTTCAGCAATTGGGCCCGTCAGATGGTGGGGGGGAGGGGGGAGGGAACGAAGAGGCTCGGTGGACAGGGGTCTTTCAATCCCTGTGATAGTTGAGAGAGACAGGGGAGGCGAGGGGGGGACTTGGAGAGCTTCCCCGCTTTGTTCAGGTGGCGCTCTCCTGCCCCCTCAGCTCATCCTGCTCCGACGGCGACGGACTGCGGAGCCCTGGACTCCAGCTGGTGTACTTGAATGCCAGGTCCGTGGTGAACAAGGCCCTCCTCATTCGAGATCTTATTGACGGGGAGGATGTGGACCTGGCTTGTATCACTGAGACCTGGCTGGGGCCAGAGGGTGGTGTCCCTCTCGTGGATTTATGTCCCCCAGGTTTCCGGATACTACACCAGCCACAACTCCAGGAGTGGGGTGGAGGAGTGGCAGTAATTATTAAGGAAGTCTTAGTCATAGGGAGCTCACTGTTCCTCAGACAGGCAGGTGTGAATCCCTTCTTTTGAAATGGGACCCTGGAGTTCAGTCAGGGCTGTTGGTCACGTACCTCTCCCCCAGCTGCGTGGCCTCAGCCCTGCCCACACTACTAGATGTCCTGGCCGAATTGGCAATGGAACTGCCAATTGGTTGTGGGAGACTTCAACCTGTCGTCGGCTGGTGAGACATCTGAGTCGGTGCGGGACTTCATGGCCTCCATGATGGCCATGGACCTAACTCGGATTGTACTCATATTGGAGGACACACACTCAATCTGATTTTTCTTTCTGGACAGTGGATAAATGACTGTGGGGAGTATCTATCGACCCTCTGTCATTGACCGACCACTCCCTCCTCAGGCTGGACTTTCCCACCGCCATCCCCTGCCACAGGGGTGCGGAACCAGTAAGATGGTTCCCCCCCAGGTGCCTGATGGAACCCGAAAGGTTCCTGAGGGAGCTTAGGTCATTTCCTGCCTCCTTAGCCCACGATTCATCCAAGGCCCTTGTGGCAGCCTGGGAACAGGCTGCGGTGGGGGCCCTAGATCGAATCACGTCTTTACGGCCTCTGATCCGACGCAGAGCTCAGGGAAATGAAGCATCGGAAAAGACGCCTGGAGGGTGGTTGGAGATCCTCCTGATCCAAGTCTGACTGAACACAACTAAGAACCTATATTTGGTCTTATCTTGTGGCGATGGAAGTGGCGAAACATAATTATTTCACCACTCTCATTGCATCTGCGGAAAACCACCTAGCAGCTCTGTTTAGAATGACCTGCTCCCTCATTAATCAGGGAGTGAGGGAAGACCCCTTGCAGGGCTGAGCTGAGGATTTTACACAGTTTCTGCAAGATAAAATCACTCAGATTTGTACCGGGTTGGACTCCAACTGGACAAAGTCTGCTGAGGAGACTGGAGCTAGTCTTGATGGGGACATCTGGGTTGAGTTTGAGCCTGTTTGGTTGGATGACTGGACAGGATTATGAGTAGGCTGGGGTCCTCCACATGTTTATTGGACCCTTGTCACTCCTGGCTAGTTTCTGCAGCCAGAGAGGTGACTGGAGACTGGATCCAAGCTGTTGTCAATGCTTCATTAAAGGAAGGGGTCTTCCCCACTGCACTCAAAGAGGCAGTGGTTCGACCCCTCCTTAAGAAGCCTAGCCTGGATCCTGACGTTCTTAACAACTATCGTACAGTCTCCAACCTTCGATTTTTAGCGAAGGTTGTTGAGTCCGTGGTGGCGCAGCAATTCCCTCAATTACTGGAGGAAACAGACTACCTTGATCCTTACCAAACTGGTTTCAGGCATGTTCACAGCATGGAAACAGCATTGGTTGCCCTAGTAAATGATCTCTGGCGGGCCAGGGATGGGGTTTGTTCCGTCCCAGGCGCCTGATGGACCCCGAAAGGTTCCTGACGGAGCTTGGGCCGTTCCCTGAGACCCTAACACACAACTCGACTGAAGAGCTGGTGGCCGCCTGGGAAAGGGCGGCCGCTGGAGCTTTGGACCGCGTCGTGCCTTTGCGGCCTCTGACCCGATGCCGATCTCAACTGGCTCCTTGGTTCTCTGAGGAGCTGAGAGAAATGAAGCGTCGGAAAAGACGCCTAGAGAGCATTTGGAGGACTAGTCAATCCGATTCCGACCGGACACAGGTGAGGTCTTATATCAAGACCTAGTGGCGATAAAAGCGGCAAAGTCTAACCACTTTTCCGCTCTTATCGCATCTGCAGAGAACTGCCCAGCCGCCTTGTTTAGGGTGACCCACTCCCTCCTCCGGGGGGGAGTGCGGGAAGATCCCTTGCAGGGTCGTGCTGAGGATTTTGTGTAATTCCTGCACGATAAAGTCGCTCGGATTCGGGATGGCTTGGACTCCGACTGGATGAGTCCATGGGAGGAGACGAGGGCAGGTCTTGAGAATGTTATCTGGGAGGAGTTTGATCCTGTGACTCCCAAGGATGTGGACAGGGTTCTGGGTAAGATTAGTGCCGCCACGTGTTTATTGGACCCGTGTCCCTCCTGGTTGGTGCTGGCCTCCCGGGAGGTTACACGAGGCTGGCTCCAGGGGATTATAGGTGCTTCTCTGAGTGAGGGCGCCTTTCCTGCCACCTTGAAAGAGGCGGTAGTGAGGCCTCTCCTCAAGAAGCCTTCCCTGGACCCGGCTGAATTAGCCAACTATCGTTCAGTCTCCAACCTTCGTTTTGTGGCGAAGGTTGTTGAGAGCGTGGTGGCACGACAACTTCCCCGGCACCTGGATGAAGCTATCTATCTGGACCTGTACCAGTTGGGCTTCAGGCAGGGGTACAGCACAGAAACGGCATTGGTCGCGTTGGTGGATGATCTCTGGAGGGCTCGGGACAGGGGTTGCTCCTCTGTCCTAGTCCTATTAGACCTCTCAGCGGCTTTTGATACCATCGACCATGGTATCATGCTGCAGCGGTTGAGGGGGTTAGGAATAGGGGGCACCGTTCTGCGGTGGTTCTCTTCCTTCCTCTCCGACCGCTTGCAGTTTGTGTTGACAGGGGGGCAGAGGTCGACCTCGAGGCATCTCGCATGGGGAGTGCCGCAAGGGTCGGTCCTCTCGCCTCTCCTGTTCAACATTTATGTGAAGCCGCTGGGTGAGATCATCCGTGGTTTTGGGGTGAAGTGCCATCTGTACGCTGATGATACTCAGCTGTACATCTCCACCCCAGACTACCCCAACGATGCCCTTGATGTGATGTCCCGCTGCCTGGAGGCCGTGCGGGCCTGGATGGGGAGGAACAGGCTCAGACTCAACCCCTCCAAGACCGAGTGGCTGTGGCTTCCAGCGCCCCGATATAGTCAGCAGGTGCCATCGCTGACTATTGGGGGTGAATCCTTGCCCCCCACAGAGAGGGCTCGCAATCTGGGTGTCCTCCTGGACACACGGCTGTCTTTAGAAGAGCACATGACGGCCGTGGCCAGGGGGGCCTTTTATCAGGTTCGCCTGATTCGCCAGTTGCAGCCCTTTCTGGATCGGGACGCCTTGCGCACGGTCACTCACGCCCTTGTCACCTCCCGGTTGGACTATTGCAATGCTCTCTACATGGGGCTCCCCTTGAAGAGCACTCGGAGGCTCCAACTGGTCCAGAATGCGGCCGCGCGGGTGGTTATGGGTGCAACTCGTTGCGCCCACGTGACACCCCTCCTGCGCGAGCTGCACTGGCTCCCAGTGGTCTTCCGGGTGTGATTCAAGGTGTTGGTTACCACCTTTAAAGCGCTCCATGGCATAGGACCCGGGTACCTTCAAGACCGACTTCTGCCACCAGTAGCCTCCCACCGACCAGTCCGCTCCCACAGAGAGGGTCTCCTCAGGGTGCCATCGGCCAAGTTATGTCGGCTGGCGACACCCAGGGGGAGGGCCTTCTCTGTGGGAGCCCCAGCCCTGTGGAATGAACTGCCCCCCGAAATACGTAGGATCTCCGACCTCCGGGTGTTTCGCTGCGCTCTGAAGACCCTGTTGTTCCGCCAGGCAGGGCTATTAACATAATGTTTTAAATTGGGGGTATTTTAAATTTCTGGGATTTTAATTGGAGCCTAATTATTTAATGATTTTAAATTTTAAATTGTTGTTTTGTTTCTCTGTTTTTAAATAGGCTGTACACCGCCCTGAGTCCTTCGGGAGAAGGGCAGTATAGAAATAAAATAATAATAATAATAATAATAATAATTATTATTATTATTATTATTATTATTATTATTATTATTATTATTATTATTATTCTTGACCTCTCAGCAGCTTTCTATACCATCGACCATGGTATCTTGCTGCAGTGGCTCAGGGGGATAGTGATAGGAGGCACTGTTTTACAGTGGTTCTCCTCCTCCTCTCTGGTCGCTTGCAGGCTGTTTGGGTGGGGGGTCAGGGATCTTCCCAGAGGCCCCTCACTTGTGGGGTGCCTCAGGGATCGGTTCTCTCCCCTCTGCTCTTTAACATCTACATGAAACTGCTGGGTGAGATCATTCGTGGTTTTGGGGTGAGGTATCATCAATATGCTGATGATACCCAGCTTTACATCACCACCCCTGACCACCCTAGGGATGCCCTTTCCATGATGTCCCACTGCCTGGAAGCGGTGTGGGTTTGGATGGGGAGGAACAGACTCAGACTCAACCCTTCCAAGACTGAGTGGCTGTGGATGCCGGCATCCCGGGATCTGGAGGTTCCATCTTTAGTGATCGGGGAAGAGACCCTTACTCCCTCCGATAGGGTCCGCAACTTGGGTGTCCTCCTGGATTCTTGGCTGTCCTTGGATGATCATCTGACGGCCGTAACCAGGGGGGCCTTCACACAGGTGCGTCTTGTGCGCCAATTGCGCCCTTTTCTAGACCAGGATGCCCTCGCCACGGTCACTCACGCCCTCACTATCTCTAGGTTGGACTACTGTAACACCCTCTACATAGGGCTGCCCTTGGGATGCATCCGGAGACTCCAGTTAGTCCAGAATGCAGCTGCGCAGGTAATTACCGGGGCTTCTCGATACTCCCATGTTACACCTTTCCTGCGTGAGCTGCACTGGCTGCCGGTGGCGTTCCGGATTCGTTTCAAGGTGCTGGTGCTTACCTATAAAGCTTTTAATGGCTTAGGCCCGGGTTACTTGCAGGACCATCTCCTGCCGCTCTCCCATCGTCCCGTGCGCTCGTCAGGGTGCCGTTAGCCAAACAATATCAGCTGACAGCCCCCAGGAGAAGAGCGTTCTCTGTGGGAGCCCTGACCCTCTGGAATGGATTGCCCACCAAGCTCAGGACAGCCCCCAACCTCCTTTCCTTCCATCGCGAGCTGAAGATGTGGCTCTTCCGTCAACTCAACTGATCTGTTGGGTGTACACTGTTATAATTTTAAACTGTTTTAATTGGGGTGTTGATTTTAATTTTTATCTTGTTGTGATTTGTATTAGAAATTGTCATTTTGTAATCTGCCTTGAATCCCTCAGGAGAAAGGCGGCATATAATTAGCAATAATAAATAAATAAATAAATAAATAAATAAATAGCTTCTCAGCATCCAATTTCAGATAAACAATTAGGATCCTTGAATAAAATGCCTCTCTTTCAGTCACGCTGGGGCATGCAGAAGATCTGGATGTTACCCATTAGGATGATGGGAATCAACAATCCTGATGAATACCACAACTATAACTATATGGATATAATTATAATGTCACTTGGGTAGTTGTTTTTACTTTTATATATATATGAGGATATCTACTACTGATGGGGGCAGAAGATGATTGAAGATTTTGAACAAACTGTTGCACCAGCATATTATTTTACCCTATTATGGGTGATGGGTTTAACAATCCAGTGGAAAGACACCAAAGAAGATATTATATGGATTATAAATTTAAAGTTATTGTCTTTTTTTTTTTTTACAAAATGGAATGCATATATAGATATGTGTATATTTTAGTAAAGTGGGCAGTGGATTATATTTAGAATTGTATTGCATGATTTTGTAGGAATTTGGGTTGAAATAGGTTAGTTTACTGATTGATTAGTTTAAGAAAAAGGATCTTTAAGTCATATATTTAGGGGAGTGGAGGAATTGGATAGAACTGAATAAATGTTAAATTTTGATGTAGGGAGAAGGCCGCTTTAAAATGCTATATTAATATATATAAAAGACTAAATGTTAATTTGTTGTAATAATACACTATAAGTTTAGGGGAGGAGAAAAAGGGCAGATTATCGCAAAAATGGGAGTTATAAGAATATTATGCTAAGGGTCAGTATTTTGAGGAGGGAGTAAGGGAAAGGAAAGATATTATGTAATTAGTTATGAAATAGCCTATTGTTGTGAAGAAGTCACGGGGGGGATGGGTGGTGAGGGGGGGTTAGGGAAGAGGGGGGGAAAAAGGGGGAAAAACTTGTATTTGAAAACTTTTTCAATAAAAAAAAATGCCTCTCTTTCAGGCTCTGGAAAAGACCGATTTCTGATTCTGGTTTAAATGTTGGCTTTGAATTTACAATTTATGATTACTAAATGCATGAAGATTAAGCACATTTTTTTTTAATGTGGAATTGTAACTTTTAATTAATCTTTATTATTATAATGTATTAATAATGCTGTACATCATTAATGCTGTAATAATTATATTGATTTGAAATTATAAATTGATTAAATAAATAAATATTCCTTATTTATGGTAATTAACAAAATGAAAGAACACATACTAGAATTAAATCCAGACAAGATAAAGATGCTGTTATTAAATACATAGCACAGATCAATTACTGATGTGGAACTTATTTGGATAGCTTATCATTGCTCCTGAAAGAGCAGGTTTTAAAACTAAGAGTAGTCTTCAATAGTGTCTATCATTAGATTCAGAGGTTGGGCTATGGTGGCAAACACAGTTGTACAATTATGCCTTTTGCTGTATATATGCAATTATTTCTCCTATCATTGATCTTTTTTCTTTCTAGCTAATACTGGAAAGCTGACTGATTTATTGGAAATGATCAAATACTGTAATTAATAATAAAGTACAATAAAACCTCAAATCCCAATCTATATAAACCTTTAAAAAGCAGCTAATAAAACAATCATTTAAAAGTAGTGACCCAACTAAAAGTAGGAGAAGTTAACCCAACAGATATTATGAGATATTCTAAATATTACACAAATAATATAATAGGGTAGAAACTATAGAAATATCAGTAATGAAACAGATGCTAAGGAGGTTTCTCTGAGGAAGGATGATTACTATTACAAAACTTTCAATATGGAATTTTAATAAAATATTATCAAAATAAATATGTATTCACAGATTATCAAACAATGGTGTCTAGATGATGAGCACATTCAAGTCACATATCAATATTTAAACTCATCATATGAGACCTTTGGTTGTGTTATTGTTTTGCTGTTGTTAGTGTGTGGATTGAATGACAGGTGACATTCCATACATACAAATAAAGTAAATAAGTAATTAAATTAGAATACTACTCCACTAAAGTATAATGAACTATTAGCATAATAGAAATATTTAACTTGTAACTAAAAAAAGAAACTCTAATGTGAAGAAGGTATTATGAACGACATTTCCGTATTATTGTAATAGGTATATCGTACCCATAACTTATGAATTCTTATATGTAAGAAAACATACTATTCGAAAAATAAAGTATGTATTAAAGTGTTACTTGAAGAGAATTTAAATGCTTTCTAATATTTGCTATTTTTTCAATTTTTCTCAAAATAAATAATTTCTTTCCTCCTTTTTCAGTACTGGCAGGTTGGCTGTTCCCAGTTTAGGAATTGGCTGTTCCATGTTTAGGAATGATAAATTGTAAAACAGAGACCTATTTTTTTCTGAGAAAATTGTCCCTATTACGTTATATGTTAAAAATTCCTTTCAGGGATATGTTTCTGTTCTAGTGAGAAAATGTTGAGAGCCAAGCTCCTGTGTTGCAGCCAAGCCTCCTTTTTCATCCTATTCCTTCCAGGCAGACCATTGTATACAGTGACTCTAGAATAGCTTTTAGAAGTTTACTCTTATGAATTTGGAAAGGAGGAAGAGAGGGGAAGTTAATGGAAAGGACATAATTTGCTATTTTCTCCATTTTTTCCAAAATAAATATTTTCTTCCCTCCTGTTTTTCTTCATTAAAAATCGATGCATACAAATCAAACCCCAAGTGAGAAAATGTATCAAACCCAGAAAAAAATATCAAGCCCAAACCCAGCAGTAATTTCAAGTTGATCATTTTCAAGTAGGACAGTCATTTCTACACCTGCTCTGAACCCTCTACAGATCATAATCCATAGTATCCCTCTCTGTAGGATTAGCAATTATCATATAGCAGTTACACAAGTACGGATATTTATATTTCTATATGACACTTTCATAAAATACCTTAATAAAAAGCTGAGAAAGGAAATATTGGATTAAGTTAGAGACTGCCTAAAATGAATGACTCATAATCATTTCACTTCAATCATTGATTTTTGGTATTAAACTGTGGGTGTGCAATGTCTGTGAAAAAACATACTGCAGAAATTGTTTGGCCTTTACTTTCAATGTGAAAAATTCTTGGTAATATCAAGTTTCCTTTGTGCACGGTGATTGTGACTGACATATTTAGGGTTTTTTTTCACTTTCATTCTTATTTAATTCTGACCTTCCTGTTAACTTCTATTCTCTTCCTCTCTTCCATATGATAGAAGAGACTTTTAATTCATAGAAGTAAATTTCTCAAAGCTGTTCCAGAGTGACTGCATACAGTGGTCTGTCTGGGAGGAATAGGATGAAAAATAGGATGAAATAGGGTTTGGCTGCATCACAACAGCTTGGCTCTGATGATTTTCCCAGTAGAACAGAAGAAACATACCTCATAACAGAAGAAAATCCCGTGAAAGGGATTTTTAATATACAATGTAATAGGGACAAACTTTCCAGGAAGATTTCTAAACTGGGAACAGCCAAGTTGTCAGTACTGAAATTACATGGACAAATGGTTTTTGGAGCTTACACATATGGCAACTCAGAGTATTTAGTATAGAACAAAAACTAATGTTTTCATTTATAAAATTAAAGAGTGCCTTACTGCCTTTAGTTCACACTGACTCAAGGTACTCTGGCTTCTAACTAAGGACTTATGATGCTGTTGTATTTTGTATTGTGTTTGTTCTAGCGTAAAATGTACAAATGGTTTAATATGAAATGCTTTGTGATAAATCTCTTACTTGATTCATAATCTTGATTCCATTTTGTGTTTGTTTTTTGCCAAAGAGCCATCTTCAGTAACTGTAAATCTCATAACTGGTTCCTTCTATTAGAACTTAAGAATATTAGATTTTTTTTTACTTGTTAATAAGTAAGAAGAAATAGCACATCCTCAAAAATTAAATGTATTTATTTATTTGCTGGATTAAGAAAGTTGTCCAACTTCATAAAACTCTCTGCAATGCACAATACATTAAATAATAGTAATGATAATGATAACAACAGAAATATAACTGGGAACAGCCAGATTTTTGGAGACTCTTGAACATCAGCAGAATATAAAATATTATATATGTTCCAATTTATACATTTCATTTATTTTTACAATAGTCAATGACTTTTTCCAGATCCTGCCTTCTTTTCCCAGCCTGTACTGAGAAGTATTTTATCTATTTTTCACAGTTGTGAAAGAGCAGCCTTTCATGATTAAGATACTTAGAGCAGGAAACATTAATGGAAGAAAAAGCTTTGGTGGTTTAGATTCTTACTAGATACAATGGGTAAAAATATTGATATATAAGCAAATAACATAAAATAAAATACAAATAAAACAAAAAATAAAGTAAAATTTAAAAATGTGCTTATTTTATTTTATAAACAAATTTATCCAAGATGTGATGTACCAGTGTGAAAAGCAACTGTCCACTTAGATTCAGTAAGTGGTTGTTTGTATCTGTAATAAATGCAACCAAACACTTCTGTAAATGGTGCTCAGACTCATTTCTCACTGGATATACTAATGGAAGTTGTGGCCAGGAGAATTTTCACATAATTAAAGTGAATACATTACCTATGGCACTTGCTATGCTAGTCAATTTGATAATAATGATCCACATTTTGAACACACTCTGTGTTGAACTTATCCTGAAAGGTGTCCAGTTGGCTTAAATTGCAGTTGCCAGAAAGGTAAACTAAATTGCAGACCTCTGCAAATTTTAGGGATCACATATTCACTGTTCAGAAATATCTGAATTGGCTGTCAGTTGCCTATCAGGTGTTGAAAGCCCAACAACCTAAGTCCTGACTAACTTTCTGTCCAGTCATTAAGATCTGATCATTAAGACACCGAGAGCTTCTGCACCAGAGATAAATTCCTTCTGTGTCTAATCATACTTGGCCAAATAAAGTATTCATTTATAGCAAATCTCCTTTATGATTTATACAGTAGACAGGGCTTTTTCTTGATTGTTCATATAAGCTTGAATACACAGAGCATTCATTTTATAACTCTTGAAAATGTATGTTTAAATGGTTTTCTTACAAATTAACAAGGTGGATGCTAAATTGATTTTGGAAGGATGCTGTTTTAAAGAATGGGTGCCGTGACTCAGAAGGCTTGACTTTATAGTCCATAAAAAAGTCCATAAAACAAAGGACTCTGAAAGAACCCATCCTTCTCAATTTTCTTTGATGAAAAAAAGCAGCTCAGTAAAGGAAAGTCCCAACAATATCTGTATCCTTTGCCAAGGAGGGCTTTAAAGACCTCAAATATCATCTTAAATTGCACCCAGATGCAAACTCAGTTCAGCTTTTGAAGTTTTGCTGTAGAAAAACTCAGATGTTTCTTTCAGTGTTTTCAAGATCAGATCCATCTACAGAAAATTGCAGCCATCCAAACAAAAATGACTAAGGCATGTCTGTAAGAAGTTCTAACTTAATGAAATTTTATTATAATTTTAAAAGCCAATGTATTACTTGTAAAATAAAATAAAACTTGCAGTACAAATATATTGCAAATGTACACTGATATTTCGTGGTCTTTATTGGTGTTCTTTTTCTTTCCAATTGATTAAGGTAATCTACTTAAAAGCTACATATGTATAACATTTCATCATTTTATAACATTTCATCAGTTTTACAAGCTACCCCATTTCACACTGCTTTTTTTTACTTCTCCTATAATGTCAATATTATAGTATTTTTTTTAAAAAATAAACACATTTTTAAAATAAGAAAAACTTGAAAACATTGTTAATTAAATTTTAAAAAGTATTGTAGTAGAAGAAAGTGAGGTACAGTACATTGAGTCTTCTGAAGTTAGAAAATACAGTTGAGAAAAGTACAGAAGACTATTTCCCAAATGATGATACAGCTGATATCGATACTATTCATTCCTTACCAAGAAATTTAATTCACTCTCAAATATATACATAAACTACATTTCAGCATAAAAAATATTCTATTGAGCACTCCCTCACACACATTCTCTCCCTCCTTCTCTCTCTCTCTCTCTCTCTCTCTCTCTCTCTCTCTCTCTCTCTCTCACACACACACACACACACACACACTTAATAAAACAAGATAAACATCTTTATAGTATCATGAGAGGACATCATATGACAAGCTAAAATGGTAATAGGAAATATTTTTCATAAACCTACAATATATAGATTGTTATTTTCACTTTGATGCCTTAGCAACTATTTCTACAGTGGCAATGGGACATTCAAAAGAGCTGTTTGCATAGTAACTAATCTATCAGCTGTGTTACAAGGAAACCATACAAATAAGATAAACCTGAGGAAAATGTCATACAGAATATAATTACTGGAATACATTATTAAGTCTAAAGCTGTCCTATGTTTAGAGATGTCAGGTACACATCAATCTGACTTCTCTCAATTCAGCTACAGACTGGAACATATCCCATTCTTTAATTTGCACTCCTCCCAAATTATAGCATTAATGTAAGGGATTGGTGATTTTTTTAAAAATAAAGCAGGAACAATTCTTTTTAATTGATAAACTCTGAAAGGCTTTACAATGTCAAAGCATAAATACTTTGTTTAATGTAATAATGGTCAACAATTAAACATTATGGAAAATACTGTGAAAAATATTAGCAAAGTTAACAATGTGAACTTTATTAAAATTAACTCATAGGACAAGCTATTTAAGATGGATAGATTGATAAAGATAGAGATAGAAATAGAGAGATGGGGGAAAGAGAGAGAAGAGAGAGGGAGAGGGAAAGAGAGAGAGAGAGAGAGAGAAATAGAAAGACAGAGAGGGAGAGACATTTGCATGATTGCACCCAACTATGGGTGAGTTCAGTACAAGTTCATAAGTATAATCATCTTCAAAAATTGACTATAGAAATCATTTTCCATCAAAATATTCAAAAAAAACTTTAACACAGTATTAAATTGAAGCTCTAAGCAACCAAAATAACATATTTATAATTATCATTCTTCAGGAAATGTCACTACAAGCTGTTTACAAGTTCCATTTTAAAAATTGGAATGGGTCATTGACATATATATATAATCTCACTACAATAAATTAAAAAGTGGCTTTATAGTAAAGTAACTACTGTACTGCACAACTTCTCCAAATATAATCAAAACAAACTAATAACAACCATAAAGTGAAAGTTGGAAATTCTTGGAATTGTACTTCCAATTCATTCACTGAATTTATAACATTTGAAAGTTATAAGTCAAACAACTATTACTAACTGAAACAGCTAACCGAAATAATCATTCATAGAATGATTTTTATTATTTACAGCTGTGAATAATAAGAAAAATAAAATAAAAAAGTCTAAAAAAGAGGGAAAAAATGTGAAGCAAGACTGCTTTGTTCTGTCTGTATGGATTTAATATCTAAGAAAAATGCAGTATATTTTTCTCTTGATAGTTGTTTTTATACAGCAAGCAGAATCGTGTCATTGCTTATAAAATAACCCAAGAAAATTAATCTGATATTTAGAATTTTCTATAGTCTTTAAACATGATCATGTTTGAATTCTAACATTTTACAGTGCCATTTTGTAATTTAAAAAAATGGGAAAATTTAGGCAAGAGCTAAATTAATCCCTACACATCCTTGATGTGTCATACCACTGCCCATCAAAGAAACCCTTGAACTCAGGAGTTGTTTTCTCTGCATAAATGGAGATGAGAGCAACAGAGGTGGTCTCTATTTTATTCTTGATGGATAATGTTAGCCCACTTGTGAATATAGGAAGGTGGGATGCTTTTTTCTTATATGAGAGGCTTCATCGTTTTATCCAGTGATGAATATAGAACACAGCAAAAAATAGTCCAATGGCTGGACCTGGTATGAAGACTTGATAAATGTATGTGTGTCTGACAGAGTGTATATATTACTCAGCTATTGCTAGTATCACTATGCAGGTTACCAGGGAACAGTCAAATCTACCCACATCCTGTATAAAGGAATTTTTGAATGGCTATATAATAATTATTTTATTGTTAATTTTATATGCCTTATACTTTAGATTATTATTTTACAAATGGTGTTAGTTATCAAACTTTATTATACTCTTGTACCTTATTTTCATTAGGGTCATTTCAATTAATTTAACATTCTGTTTATTTATACATTTAATCATATGTATAGAGCTGCCAATCTCACAAAATATGAATGCACAGTGCACAATAAAAAAAAGAGGCAATCAAGAGTTAAAATTAATATTACAATTAAAAAAGGTCAGGAGAGAGCAACAGAAATTAACAGCCATTTTAACAAGTCACTATTCCCAGCCCCTCCAAGCCTGAGGACAAAAGGACTCACCAAAAGCTAAGAGGGGGAACCCACCTCGGAGTGATTATGTTTGGGAAGGTAAGCATCTTTTTTAGAATTATGCAATAATCAATCAACTTTAATTTATATCTAACAATAACATTTGGATTTCATTATGGTAAACAGATAATATACCTGAAATTGATTACCTTTTTTGGATCAGATTATATTGAAGAATCTTTTATTATCTTACCTAAAAAACAAAAACACAAAGAAAAAAAATATGTTAACTTCAGTAAAAAAACATTTTAGAAAAAAATAATATGCCACATGTAATTAATCAAAGCACCGAACTAGTTCAGAAATTTCAAGAATATCTACATTTCAATATACTGATAACTGCTTCTATTTCAGTGATACTTTCACAGAGAGATGACAGGGAAAAAAAATTAAATGAGGTCAAAGAAGACTTGGCTTCTGGTTTGGCTTCCGTCGCCGTTAGACGGTCTTTTGAGACCGCCAGCCCCGTCGCCCGTAAAGAGCCACCTTTACAGCTGAAAGGCGGCTCGAAAAACTCCGTTTCCTTAAGGAAATGTGAGATAGAGTCGGCGAGGGCAGGTAGAGCCCTCTGCGAAGTCCCCAGAGTTCTTTTTTTTACTCTTGGAGAGGAAGCAGGATGAGGCTCCCTATTTTTGCTCGCCGCTGCTCCGGGCTTCGGGAGAACTCTGTGCTTTTCAGAGCCAGGCGATGGGACCAACCCAACTAATGAAAATTAACAGATCGCTTGAACAAACAAACAATCCGGATCTGGGACTCTAAATTGCAAGTATTTCTAACAACCCTAAGACTGATTTTAAAAGTGAAGAAAGAGTGAAAGTGGGGAAAAAAGAAAGTTTAAAATGGCGACTGGCTGAGGCTTGAGAAGAAAGCTGAAAGCGAAAGTCCTTCCATTTGAATAGTTTAATATGTTACAAAGTATCTGAAACAATAGCGCTGGCTAGAAGTGAAGAGAAAAAAAAAAAGACTTCATTTTCATGATGTCCAAACAATATGAAAGAGAACCACAAGACACCACAACAAACTCACCAGGATGCCGTGGGATAGTTTAAATTTTTGTGAAGACCCTTTGCTAAGCTGTGTTTGTGTCTATTTGCAATGTTAAGGAAGCTCTGAGCCAAAGAGGTTTGGGAACCTCTGACTGGAAATCTCAGCTAACTTTAAGATCTATTAATGTGTTGCTAATTACATTGTAGACCTGTAATGGGGCAGAAATTAACTAAATATATACCAAGAACTATAAGAATCCTTAGTTTGTCCAAATTTCCCTTATCTAATCACCTTATTAAAAGTTGCTAAAATGTACTTTATTGCAGAAATATTGAATAGCAAAGTAGTTAGGACTTGGAAAATATTTATTTAGAGGGAGGGACGGAGGGAGGGAGGGAGGGAGGGAGAGGGAGAGAGAGAGAGAGAGAGAGACCTTGTGTTTGCTTCCTACATTTCTTGTTCTATATCTGAGTTCCTCTTCCTTCTCACTACATCTTATCTCATTGTTTGATTGGTTGTCTTGAACTTTATGTTTGGGGTTCGGTCCTAAAGATTGGTCTATGCACCCTTCCAGTTTTAGTTCAAATCCTTTGGATAAACTGAGCCAGTTTATTCTTTCCAGTTCTTGTGAGGTGCAATCCATTCCCTAACAAAAGCCCTTCATGTAGCCCTTCATGTAATGTAATGTGGTCTAGAAATCTAAAGTTTTCTCAGTGACACCCCTTAAGCTAGTGGTTTATTTTTACAGTCTTCTGATCCCTCTTCGGATGTTAACTTTCCATTGGATGAAAACACCACTTGTGCTCCTATATCTTTAGTTTTCATATATAGCTGCTCAGTCTCTTGATATTGTTTTCTGGCTCTTTGGTTTATTGTTCATCTCCAAATGAAATAGAAGAATGGGATAATAATTTTTGATCTTAATTATTTTAGTAAGTTTCTGAGAATGTCGTATTACTTCTCTGTTTATTTGCGTATTCATTTATTCTATTTATATAGCTGCCCATCCTTATATACATGACTCTGGACAGCTCACACATCTACCAACCCAATGAAACCGCAGGGCAAGGCATGCTATGGGCCCTTTCTCCTAAGGAGGTCCATCTAGCAGGACCAAGAAGGGCCTTCCTTGTGGTATCTCTCTCCCTGTGGAACATTATCCCTATGGAAATAAGATTGGACCCCACTTTGACACACTTTTTCAAGGCACTGGTTTGCTAATGGGCCTGTGGACCCTAGAGTGTGATGGAACCCAATCAAGTGGCTTATTTGATTGCTGTCAACAGGGGGGTCTTGCTTTTTATTGTTTTTATATTGGCCTTTTATCTTTATAAGCCATCTGGAGTCACTGAGAGTGAGTTGTGCAACCATATAATTTTTATTAAAATACTAAATATTTTTACTAAAATATTTTTACAAATTATGGAAAAGCAGCTAAAAAAGTATTCAAATTTACATCATTCTAGTATGTTTAATAAAAATCAATAATAAACTCAAACTATCCAAGGCACAATGCCCGTTTGATGACCTGGGCCAGATGCTCTCTCTCTTTCTCAGTTCTAGGAAGCAGGCAATAGCAAACCACTTCCAAAAATGTTGCCAACAAAACTGTTGGAACTTGTCCAAACAATTGCCAGGCATCAAGATGGACTCAAAGGCTCTCTATCCCAAATATATATATGAAATCCAGATTCTTTACATATACGATAAAATTTTATCTCTATAACTGAAAATGCATTTCAATATTTTTTGGAGAATTGTTCAATAATTAAGCCTCTAAGTAAAAATAATAAAAATAGTAAAACAAACAAACAAACAATGAACACTATTATCCTGCTTTTTAATGCCAAGTCACTTGGAACAATCCTACCAGCTTTCAATCCAGTAACTAGAGTATTTTGAACTCCACAGAACCCAATCAGTATAATTGCTGTTTCTCCACTAGAAAACAAGAACTTCATTTCTCATTTAGTAACATTAGAAATAATGCTTTCTTTATTTTATCTTTAGGTTAACCATCAAGAAAATTTATACCAAATGATCTTTAAAGATTTTCATTGCTTTTTAGATGAACACATCATTACTAAGTGCTATTAACTTAAATGATTGTTTTATTCATATGTTCCCAGCAGCTATTCTTCAAAGTAAGAATATAAACTCAACTCCCATATGCTGCATCCCAACAGATTTTTTGTTGAAAATCAATATTTCTGGGGAGTACACCCATTGAAGATAAAGCTTATTCAATATATCCTGGATATAGAGTAACAACATAGGTCAGCAGAAGCACTGATCTCCATGATGATTTCATCAATCTGACAAAGACAGTGTTGTGACATCATGATGCAACTGTCACTGCTTTTGTGTGTATGCCAATTGGCCCTTGCCAGTCAATAGTAATAATTTATTCAGCAAAGAAAAGCAGAAATATATTTTGTTGCATGAAGCAGAAGATATAATAATATTTTAAAACAAAACAAGCTCTTATGTGTTCCTCTTTTTAGAAACTATCAGTTTCTGTTTTCATCTATAAACAAATTATTTATTTACACAAAAACACTTGTTTAAAGTTTAAAATTTTTAAGATTATACTTGTATCTCTTATTAGATATCTATTTTTTTCTTTTCTATAAATATTTCCATACATAAGTCTGTTTAAAGTGGCCTCACAAAAGTCAGAGACCTAATCTTATCAAACTTACTTTGACTTATATCAGTAAATCTCTTCAAATCTAAATACAAATCTATTTATCATGCTTTTAATAGGAAATGGTTATATTACTGACTAAGAAAGGATGCAAAAATTAAGTGATATATTCAAACAGTTTGCACTATGTATACACAAGTGGTTCATTGTTGACATAAGTAGTTGATTGAGTCATAAATGTTACATCTTAGATATGCTGATCTATTACCCTGATTATTAGTAAGCTTTCATTTCCTTTCCATTTTTGCCCCTGGATAAGCTCAACTATTCCCAAGAAGAAGCATTGATCAAGTACATTTGTCATGCAGGCAAGTATAATAAGGTAATTTATCATGATCTGTCAAGTGTTTTACTCCAGAAAGACTGCTGCATTTTTATCCTTACTTAAAAATTTGCTGTCACTCCAACTGAAAAATTTGGTAGACATTTTGGACATGTTTAAAGCCCATTCCAAACTGATAGTGGCAGATAATTAACTTATCTGCTATCAAAGTCATTTTTGTTCACTAAAATGGTATGGTTATGAAATTCTAGGCTGTTCATTGGGTTTAATCACTTGTTCTCTTTTTTTCCCCTTTTAATAGGAAAAACTAAGTACAATTCAAGATGGCCAATTAAGGCGTTCTGATAAATTTAGTAGAACTATTTTGTTATTTTTTAGAAGATCATGAATCAATTGTATCTATACAATCTTCTCATTAGGCTATGTTCTGAATTACTGATACCAAAATAAATTATTATTTAAAATTGTATTTGTTGCACACTTAAAAATTATTCAAGGTAAGTTTTTTGAGAAACAAAATTTAAAAAAGAATTATCACAGACAACAAGTTCGTGGAAAGTATCACCAAGTCATGTATTCCGTTTTCAGCTGTATAAAAGATTTTAAGAATAAAAGTTTCCTCTTTTGTCTCTTGTCAAGTGATCACGTGATTGCTTGATAATTGGTCTGCATTTATGAAATGTCAGCACCTTGAACTTATGAGATAAAAAAATCAACTTTTCTCAACCTTCTGACAAACAAACAAAATCAATTAGGAAAGCTAGATTCTTCTAACAACTGTGCAAATTACTTACCAACCATGATTCACTTAACAACTAAGTTGATTCACTAATTGGCATTGTAAAATGTTGTCCAATCACATAATGACTCACTTTACAACTATATCAAGTGACAATGAAAATTCCATTCCCAGTTATGATAATAAATTCATACAATTTCCATATTTGTACGTGGAAATCCATGAAGTAGACTGAGCAAAGAAATGAAACCTGGAGCCATTAAGTGAATGTCCATGAATGTGAATAATGTAAAATCTGAATCATTCCAAACCTAGGTAGTGCAACAATTTAACCACTATCCCACTAAATCTTGCAAGCGTAATTAAGAGTTAAAGGAAATCATGGAATTTCTAGCTGCTTTCACTTTTTAAAAAAATGTATTGATATTAAGCATGCATCTTCCTGTACTTTTTGTATTTATAAAACTGAACAATCACCAAGGTGTTTGCCATAGTTTCTTTATTCCAAACAATATATAAATGCTCTTTGATTTTGCACCCGGCTCCCAATTAATAGTAAATAAGTTTACAAATTAATGAAATGTCTTTATTTCTTATCCATAAAAACGAAATACAGTTCATTTGTTTAGAAGGTCTGTCTGTCTGTCTATCTCTATCATCAATCCATCTATCCATTCTTACCTCTGAAGATAGCATTTGTCTCCCTCAGGTCCTCTGCCACAGGCCTAAGAGTTTGAGGGTTCTGTGTTGGATCTTAACTGCATTGTATTCTTCTTAATAAAATATTTTGATGTTATTCCTGAGTTGGAACCACTCTCCTATCTTAAAAGTCATAGTCCTAAAAGCTCATACCACTCCTGAGACCACTTTGGCTTTTACTTTTCATATTTTCTCTAGTTTCCCCTTCAGGCCTTGGTATATCTCCAACTTCTCATATTCCTTCTTCCTGATGTTGCTGTCACTTGGGTCCACTGTATTTGTCACCAGTGTCTTCCATTCCTTGTCAACTAATATGGTTTCTGCGATTGTTATTCTCCATGCCTTCTGTGAGATCACCCATGCTGACTTGAGAAGGTCTAGGGAGTGTCAAACTCAAGGCCTAGGGCCTGGATCTGGCCCACAGGGTGCTTAGATCTGGCCGGTGGGGCCACCCTGGAAACAGCAAAGAACCAGCCCATAATGCCTCTGCCAGCAAAAATGGAGCTCAGGAGGGCCGCTTGGGAGCCCATTTTCGCTGGCAGAGCGCTCCTGCCAACACAGGCACCCCTGACATGAGTGACATCAAGCAGGCCACACCCACCCTGGCCTCCTGAAGTCAAACACAACCCTGATGTGGCCCTCAATGAAATCGAATTTGACACCTCTGGTTTAGGATATACACTGTTCAGATGTTTCTACATACAATGCCAGCTATTCGGTTGTGCCATTCAGCTATTTGGTTGTGCAGTTTCTCCCTGCATTTTACACCTTGCACTATTGTATATATTAGTTCACATAAACCAGTGCACAGTGAGAAAACTTCTTACATGGTTTCCCCAAATAATGGGTAATTAAGGGACAGGCATTGTACTGGCAAATGCTTCAATGTAAGTTAAGGATAACACTGTAATACAAAAGTTTTTTCTAAGGGATGATCCTTTATATCTTAGCAATATTTATAGTTCAAAATAAAATTCTCTGTGGGTACACGAGCCGTTGCCCTAGTTCAGCTTTGCTGTGCATGCACATGAGCCTCCTGCCGGCCAGCTGGTCATCAGGCTTCTGCCGCGCATGTGCAGGGGGGTCAGGCATGTGCAGAAGGTGCATGCATGCACAAGAAACGGGACATGTTCAGGAGGCCACGCATGCAAGGGGTGGGGCGCTTGCATGGGGCCACACGCACATGCATGGGGCCACACACACATGCGCGGGGGTGGGTGCATGCATGGGGGCCACACACACATTCCATTTTGGGGTTGACACACGTGCGTACATGCACACTTTGGGCACTCAGTCCGGAAAAGGTTAGCCATCACTGTAATAGATTATTAAAGATTATGAATAAATAGCAGAGCAAATTGTTGTAAGAGTTATTTCCTAATTTGCTTAGGGTAGTGCTTTTAATTTCCATACCTTTAAAAGAATTAAATTTCAAGAAGCATGAAAAGTTAATCTTTTTCTACGTTTGTTTGCAGCTTACTGTAGCCGTATAGCTTCCGCACCTTTTTTTTTATCAACCATGACTCTTTTCTGCACTGTCTCAGCCAGTTACAGTTTCTGTCAAAAAAAATTGTAATGCTGAATGAAACAATGGTCCAATCCTACCTGGTGATTTGTCACAACTTAATAGAAATTTCAAAATATCACCATTTTACTTGAGTTTCATTCTTGAGTTTCAAGAAAAAGTTACTCGGTGTCCAAGCAGAGAAGCAGAGTATTACCCATTCCTGGATGATCTTTCCCGACACAATGGAGAACATCAAGTGCTTTCAATTCGCCACATTGCACCAGATGATTCAGCCTCAGCCAAAATGGCGAGGCAAGGTTTTTTGTTCTTATCTTATCTTAATCTTATCTAATGAACTAATCTGCAGAAAATAGATTTGACATTGATGAAAAGGAAGGCAATAATCACACCTTGGATAAACCTCATTGGCTATATTACTACCAATGTCTAAAGTTTACCTTTAGCTATTTAAACTTTAATTTAATTTTAATGTAACTTTAATTTTTCTGTTAAGTTCTCGTCCACTATCCAAGTTTCTCAAGAACTGAACTTCATCCACCTCACTTTTGTATTCAGTCCACATTTACCCATCTTCTATTTATTCTTGCCGCTACTTTGTGTTTTCATATTCAAAAATAGACCATGCCTAGTGTATTCCATTTACTTTAACTTAATTTTAAATTCACTTTACTTTAATTTTAGTTCATTACATTTGTATCCCATCACAATCTAACAACTCTTAGAGACCTTATATAACATGTTTCCCCTGACACATTAAATTCTCACTTCTATATAACACTGCAGGCAAAAGCGTTCTATAAAACACAACTTTTATTTATTGCCAACAAACTTTCTTTCATTTCTTATAACAAATAATATTTTACCACCTAGTTTTCTACTGTCATTTACTAGAAACTTCTAGTTTCTATTATATAAATACCACTGTATTCAGCTATGATTCCTGTTTTCTATAGTGTGTTATTCATATTTCATAATATAATAAAACAATTGATGGGTGAATTCTCTTCCTATATTTATTAAACATTTACCAATATAAAATAGCTAATCTACTTCCTCCATTGTGATTAATTTTCATCAGACTTCCTCTAGATTTCATTAGTTTTAAATCCATAGTCCACATCCATCAATGCTATAAGTCATTCAATTTTTAGCCTACATGGGATTATGTACATAAAAAGTGCATGCATATTTACTTCTGCACCTAATATAAGCTTTTACATTTACCAATAAATATATTAAATAAGAAAGGGAACAATACATATTTATCTTATCTAATAGTATGGGGAATGATCTTGGAAGACAGGAGGAAGAGCCACAGACTGGACAACCAGGTTGAAAACGTATTTCTGCCCAGGAGGAAAGACATGAGAAACATTTCAAAAGAGACTCTACTAGTTTTAGACGGTAAAAGGAAAGGAGAGGGAGGGATACTTTCAGGCTTTTAAGATTCTGTTAATGTAGCCTTACAATAGAGTTAGATGTCCTGATTCTGCTTTCTGTTTACCTCAAAGGGCTAACATCTCAATCCCTGTTCAATGTTGAATAATTACCCTGTAATTTATGTATTTATTGTTGCTATTTTTCCTTTGTATACAGAAGCACTGATGATATATATTTTAATGACAGGCATATACTTAAAAAACAATGGGATAAAAATCATTTTAAAATCATTTCATAAACATCTCATATCAATACCATATTTTATCTCCAATTACATTTTATACATTTATAGACTTACCATTTTTAATGTGTTTAAATCATTTATTATTTTATCATTTTTATACATAGATTTTCTTTAATTACATTCTTCAGTATAACTCTTACATTCTCATATAAATGTCTAACTAGTTTTATCCCAAATAAAACTCTAACATGAGTTTCTGGTCCACATAAAATTATTCATGTTTAATAACTACTGTAATCACTTAATACATTTTAGTCACATTTAACTTTAAAATAATTCATTGAACCCACTGAAATTTATGCACATCTAACAAACTGGATTGAAGTCAAACCAATAGTGGGTTTCAATTTAGTTTGCTATCGGTTCGCTTGTGCGTGCAGGTGGTCACGTGCGAAGCTTCTGCTCATGCACAGAAATATCCGGGTAGGTGGGCGGAGCTTCCCGTCGCCACTACCGGTTTATCCGGCCTGGGGCGAACCGTAGCAACCCACCATTGAGTCAAACATACCAAATGTGATACACTACTTTCAAATACATTTGCCAATTTCATCTCACCATTTTCCCATTTCTTTTACTGTTATGATTCATATATTGTATCCAGTTTCAAAAATAGAGAATGCATTAGTGCCTAACATTTTTCAATAACTCCCCATTGGAACATTTTCTACTGTAGACCACTAGATTTATCAGAATTTATTTTCATAGGGATTTTTTTTGGGGGGGGGGAGGTTGCAATTCAGAAACTTTTAAGACCTCTTGATAAACCAGCACAAAACAATTACTTTATTCCCCAGTGGGCACCATTACTTCTTATTATTACCATGAATTGGTTATTATACCACCACTTGGTTGTCGCAGAACTTATTTTAATTAAGGCTATAGCAGCATGTGTATGACATAATTATTTTTAATAAAGAATAAGAAGTAATTCAGAGTGAAAATCACAGGCAACTATGCAAACAAGTTGTAACCCATATTAATTCAAATTATTTATTTCCTTATATCCATTTGTATTATTCACCTTTGCTGATTTGACAATATGCATAAGAATTATACATCTTATACATCTTATAGCAGATATTAATGTCTTGAACTCCTAGGTTTATACAAGGTAACGAGGATGTGTCTGTCAATTTTCAAGTTACATTGCATTAATTTTATTTTATTTATTCATCCATCCATCCAAAATTATGCTGCATATTCTATGACATGTGAACTTGCTTGCTCTTAAAGGCCACAGAACCTTAACAAATAGATTTGGACGAGATCATACAACCAGACTAAAACCACAAGGTCATTCCTACACAGAACTAGGAGATTGTTTGTGTATTTGTTTGTTTGTTTATTTATTTATTTAAAAGGACACAAGCAATAACAACATGCTATATGAGAAGAAGAATCAAGGAGAAATTGAAATGATCACAGTGGGAATTAAACCTACTGAACTGAATAAGTGATATTTAGAAGGACCAGAATTGATCACGCTCAAATAATTATATATTATTGTCAGCCCTTCATGATAAGCAAAATCAAGAAACAGATGTCTGTAGAAGTCTTAGAATACTTTAATTAGTTCAGATATGGTAACATAATTTTGAATGCCAAACATGCCTCTTTTTATAGCTTCTGTCTAACACAATCAATAATAAGTTATTTTGAGTTTCTCAAAATTTAGATACCTCTCAGTGGTTTCTAGATCATAGTTTGAGGAAATTGTCATGTAATATCAAATTTAGGCATGCAAGCAAAAGACATCTGGCATAATTCTTCCCTGAGCTAGAAACATAGGGTTGTTTTTCCATTACACCCAAGGCTTAGAGAAATTCTGAACCTTATGTAAGTTCTCCCAATTCTTGTGACCTGTTTAAACTTAGGATGCTCTAAGAAAAGTCTACATTGCTAAACTATTGTTGTCATTGGCAGCAATTATTTATTGGAAAATGCCATATATCTATTCAGCCAAGATAAAGAGTCTGAAGTAAAAGACACAAGGTAAGACATCCACAAGGTAAAGGGTTTAACAACTGCTTGTTTTTAAGTAGACCAGTTAAATTGGCACCCTTTTTTTTAAAGTTAAGTGGTGGCCTAATATTCTCTGAAAAATCAAGGATGCATTTTCGATACAAATAGGCAAAGTCCAGAAAACACTGAATATTTTGGGTGCATGGCCCATAAATATGGAATGAGCACTTGTAGAATCTCTCTATAGAATCAATACACATATTTTGTAGAGATCAAATGGTCAGTCACTCCAGAATTCAAAACCACGAAGATATGGGTTTCTTAATTCATAGTGTACAAAGATTAATGAGGATTATAAAATACAAAAATGCAATTGCAGTGCATGATGGCTCAGTGGTTAAAGATGCTGAGCTCGTCAATTGGAAAGCTGATAGTCTGGGTTCAAGACCCGAGTCATGTGCGATGGAATGAGCTCCTGATACTTGCCCCAGCTCCTGCCACTTAGCAGTTCAAAATCATGCAAATGCAAGTAGATACAAGGGTACTACTTTAGTGGAAAGGTAACAGCATTCCATGTGCCTTTGGCATGCAGTAAGTCTGGCCACATGAATATGGAAATGTCTTCTGACAATGCTGGCTCCCTCAGCTAAGAAATGGAGATAAGCACCACTCCCTAGAGTTGGATACAACTGGACAGGGGATACTTTTTACCTTTAAAATGCGATTGCTTGTAATAGATATTCCCCTTCCCCACCCTCATCTCCCACAGAGTTCTTGGAAGTGTAAGTGGGGATTCCCAAATACAATGTTTTGTAATGGTCTTGGTATTTACTATCACAATGATCTACATTACCATAGGTGTAATACTTTACAGCCAATTATAAGAAGGAAGCTTACTGGAGCAAGTGCTCACTATATGTCTTAATACATCAGAATTAAAACAGAATATAAAGTTTTCATCTTCTTTGTTTATTTCCGCTATTCATTACTCCTATTTGGATGACTCCCTGTTGTTAGAAAAAGAGAAAATTGATGCGGGGGGGGAGGTGAATAAAACCCGTGAAACCATCTTTCTCTGTTTATGTCTCCTTGCTTCAATTTCTCCAATCTGCAATCAATTACCCCATAACCATGCTTTGTGTTTTCAGACATCACTGAGGTTATCAGAAACCTCTTACTAAAATTAATTGAGTGCCTTGCCTTAGCTTTTGAATCTCACAGTTTGCAGTTGCTCTTCTGGACAAATTGTTAAATGCAGTTCTAAATTTTAGCATTAAATCTCATTATTCTGTACCTTGTCCTTCAGTCAATTAGCAGATGTCTTCCTGAGAAGCTTCCAAATGTTATTTCATTCTGGACTTAAAAATGATTCATGTACTAAGTAACAGATCACACATATCTCCAACTCAGTTACCTTCTTTACACTTTACAGATGTAGCTTTGGACACTTGTCAGACCACTATCTGTGAGAAAGTAAATTCCCATTCTCTCCTCATTTCACAGAAAGCTTACAAAGATTATAATTCTTTCCTGCCTCTTCCATTTTTCCTATGAAAATGAGAAGTGCTAATTTGTCCATTTTATTTTTGAATCCTTACATTTCTCTTCTACCTACCTTAACCCCTGCAGCTAACAGAAGAAGAAGGAAATTGTAAATAAACTGTTATAAGATCATTCTAATTTTTAACATTTTTTTTACAACTAGATGATGATGGCTCTGGCTGTTTCAGTGACTGGACTGCTTTGTAGCTGCTGTTGAACACTTATTACCAACTGACATTTAAATGCAGCCTTTTCAGATATAACCACCACAGAGAAAAGATGCTTTCTTTTGGCTCTGCTCCATTGAATGTCTTCATCAGACTGTTACCTCAGGGCCTAACCCCTGTATTGCTGACTTTGAATGTTTCATCTTCCTGGAATCTAAAATATAATCTCATTATATGTCTTCCATCTTCTTCCAAAGTTCTTCCTGAAACTTCTGGAATGTCTCTCAACATTCTTCAACCATTTTCTATTTGTCCTTTCCACATCTAATCTCCATTCATCTTTGTCACAGCAACACTTACCACATAACACAATCCACATACAGCTTTAATGTGCTATCCATCCATCTCTACTCCACCATGTTGGTCATCACTTTTAAAGCGCTCCATGGCATAGGGCCTAGCTATCTTCGAGACCACCTGCTGCTATTGACGATCTCCCATCGATCCGTGCGCTCCCACAGAGAGGCCTCTTCAGCAAAACAATGTAGGCTGGTGACCCCCAGGGGGAGGGCCTTCTCTGTGGGGGCACCTACCCTCTGGAATCAGTTGCCCCCAGAGATAAGAAGAATCCAAGACCTCAGCGCCTTCCGCCGTGCCCTTAAAACCCATTTTTTCCAGCAAGCCGAGCTGGCTTAAGAAGAAATTTTAAATGTTTTAATTGGTTTGTGATTTTTAATTTTGGGGCCAAATTTATATATATTTTAATTGTTTTTTAATATTTGTATTTTATGTTCTTAATTCTGGCTGTACACCGCCCTGAGTCCTCAGGGAGAAGGGCAGTATATAAATTGGAAATAAATAAAATAAATTTTAATTTTCACAGAATCAGCCTTTTTGAAGCCTTCCTGCTCCATGCATGATCTTTTCAGAAAAAGTGCTATCATTCAGCTGTTCTGTCATAAACAGGATATGAGTTATAGGAATTGAATATACTGGTTTAACTTATCAAATTAAAGAATCAGGTGTGACATAAAGATCTGACCCAATAGACATATAATCAGGATATAAGATCAGTGAAAGGAATAGATTCAGTAAACTTATGTGAAAGAGAGTCTGAGAAACCATGCTAAGAGATAAGAGAAACTGTGAAAAATGAAGGGGGAATGGATCAAAGTTCAAAATATCAAGGTGTCTTTCACAACAATCTATCATGGTAGGCAGGGAAAGAAATAAAATGAAAGAGGAATGAATGCATGTATCAAGCATTAAAAGACAATAAAACATATCTATATCTTACTAAACCAAAGAAAATAATAAAGAATGGATAAGGTAGAATATACTACTTGTTCAGGTATCCACTCAGAGCCCAAATAAATGTTTTGTGCAAGTTTTACTGGAAAAGGTAAACTGGGAATATAGTGTAATTCTGTTTCTTATATCATAGATAGCATTCCCATATAATAAAAGAAGAGGAATTGCAGGGTTAGCATTAACATTTAAATCCTACAAATATGAGATGAACTCTGCGAATGAGAACTAGGAAAAGTGAAGAATTAGCTGGCAGAAAAGATAAACCTAGGCAATTTTGACTACTGAAAATCTTTGATTTTAATATAAAAAATGAGAGCTGGCAAAGCTGATTTGGAGACTGTGGGTGTTAAACTGCTGAAGTCTTGCTAGTTGGAGGTAGTTCAAAATCTACAATACATATCAATTCAAGTTTGGAAAACATTGCCAAAGACACATAGATGAGCCACACAAGGACAGCTGGTGAAAATTAAAGGACCTTTCCACACAAGGCAGCTGGTGAAAGTCAAAGGTGATGAAAGTGCAAAGGTTTTACCAACTAAACTCATTTGTCAGCTTGAGATAAAGATGGAAAATTTCCACTAATTTCTGTAAGCTCTTCCTTAAGTCTAAATTCAGAAGTAAGCGGGACATGGAAACAGAGAATTAACATATATATTAAGCCAACACTATAAAGTGCATTTTTATCTATATAGAAAATGCTAATACTATATAATATCGAGTTGAGTGAAAAAAGCACAGTCAGTGCTGTTTAGAATCTCAAGTGGCTGTGCTTTGCCTTCAAATAAGCAGAAAGTGGGAGATCTTGACACCTCTGTAAATAAATATTCATGATAGCTCACTAAGGAATAGGGGAAACTGAAAGTTTTGCTTCTTTTAAACTCAGTTGATTAAATAAAGGAAAAACAAATCTGAAATACTGGACTGAAACGGAGAAGCTACAGAATATCCTAACCACAAGTTATCTGAGAAAATTTAAAGAACTTTTATCTTTAACAATCAAGGCTTTTGAGTGTGTAGAATCCACCAGAATATGAAATATATTAAGGGTATTTTCTTCTCCAAAATATATGTTTATTCTTCTGATGACCCTTTACAATGAAGAAGAAGCTATTATAATAACTTAATCTAGAGGGTACAAAGATGGTTGAAAATAGAAAAGGGGGAAATATATTCATATTGTTCTCACATCTGCTCTACTGAATATCTGCTTTATTGGAACTATAAGAATGCCAGAACTGAACATTATGACAGCTGGAATAAAACTTGTGAATTTTACTATTTTAGTATGAAAATGAGTTTTTTAAAGAATCCTTCAAATATCTTATTATGAAATTAAAAGTGAAAAATAAAATTTCAACAATGTGAAATATGAAAAAGATAAATCAATATATTTAATGAATAAGCAAGTAAATAAAGATTTCTTGTCTTGGGTTCAAGAAAATATAATGAAATAAATAAAAATACAATAAAATATTAGTTTATTAGGAAAGTATTGACAGTCTTGCATAAGATAATGATAAGAATATTTGCATGATAAAGATTAAAATAAAATAATGATCAACTTCAATATATGGAAAGTATTAAAGCTGAACATTAAAAATGAATAACAGGAGACATATAGGCAAAAGAAAAGAAGACATTACAGATTTGGACATAAGATTACTATGGACTCCAAAATTTAAGATGTTGATGTAAAATGATGGGGATGGGGAAAGGGTTTGAACAAGTAATGATTGTTTCAGAACTAAAGACACATTATTTCAGAAATAACTTACCATTTTGTAAAGAAAAAAAGTTGGCTTATTTCTAACAGTATCCAGGGGCAGCTGCTGGAATACTGTATATAATTAAGAAAGTTTAATCAGAGATTAAAATCAATAAATTAAATTTGACATGATCACTGATCTATCTTTTTAACCTGGAATGTACAGTCTCCAGTCTCTGGGTCATGTTGTTTTTTTCCGAGAGGGAAAGTGATTTTATTTGTTTTTCAATATGTCCAAAACGGGTCCAGAGACTTTTAGTCTCTGACTTTTCATTCTCCTCAGGCGTTTCTCCTCAGGCGATTCTCCCCCGACTTATCTCCTCAGCTGGCACTCCTCCAGTCATTTGCCGTGGGGAATGGGCCACCGGCCTCTTCATCCCAGACCCTTCGACATGGCCCATTTGCAGAAAGACGATTCGTTCTGGGTGTTCTGTCCTTTGTAACAATTAGCCCCCAACCAATTGACTAGAGGGGGTGTAACAGAAATCCAGCCAAAGGAGAGAGGTGTAAAAGAATTTGCTAAAATGCCTTCCTTCCTTCCTCTCTCCCCCCACCCACCAATACAGCGAGGAAAGTTGGTTTACTCGGAAATAAGTCTCACTAAATTCAATGCCAGGATTTAAATCCAGCGAAAGGAGAGATGTGTAAAAGAATTTCCCAAAATGCCTGCCTGCCTGCCTGCCTTCCTCCCTCTCTCTCTCATCCCCCACACCACCTATACAGGGACACTGTTACTGACTAAGCTAAAAGCCTCCTTCCCTCCCTCCCTCCCTCCCTTCCTTCAACCAGTTAGTTAACCAAGTCTGGAAGAGTCCAATAGAAGAGAATTTTTCCTTCCTTCCTTCTTTCCTTCCTTCCTTCCTTCCTTCCTTCCTTCCTTCCTTCCTTCCTTCTTCCACGCACCCATCCATCCATCCATCCATCTACCCACCATAACAGCATAAAATGGCAACTAGCCATGTTTGAGGCTCCTCTAGAGGGGTGGAGTTCCAAAAAACCAATGTCCATCTTCCTTTATTTTATTTTATTCTCTCCCCCCCTCCCCAATAGCCTGGTCTCCAGTTCAGAAGAGGAACCAACTATTCTCTGCAGTGTGATCCAGTGAAATGGCCTTTTAACTCTGCATCTGCCTTCCTTTCCTTTTTCACAGACACAGACACATACACACACACACAAAACCTTCGCTAAGCTCCACCCCTCTAGAGGAGCCTCAAACATGGCTAGTTGCCATGTTATGCTGTTATGGTGGGTGGAGGGAAGGAGGGAGGGAGAGAGGAAGGAAGGAAGGAAGGAAGGAAGGAAGGAAGGAAGGAAGGAAGGAAGAAGGAAGGAAGGAAGGAAGGAAAAATGGACTCTATTGGACTCTTCCAGACTTGGTTAACTAACTGGTTGAAGGGAGAGAGGGAGGGAGGGAGGGACAGAGGGAGGCTTTTAGCCCACTCAGTAACAGTGTCCCTGAATTGGGTGGGGGGGAGGGGAAAGAGAGAGAGAGGGAGGAAGGAAGGAAAGAAGTCAGGCATTTTGGCAAATTCTTTTACACCTCTTTCCTTTCGCTGGATTTAAATCCTAGCATTGAATTTAGTGAGACTTACTTCCGAGTAAACCAACCTTCTTCCCTGAATTGGCGGAAGAGAGAGAGAGGGAGGAAGGACGGAAGTCAGGCATTTTGGCAAATTCTTTTACACCTCTCTCCTTTGGCTGGATTTCTGTTACACCCCCTCTAGCCAATTGGTTGGGGGCTAATTGTCATGGAACACCCAGAATGAACCCTCTTTCTGTGAATGGGCCATGTCGAAGGGTCTGGGATAAAGAGGCCGGTCGCCCATTCCCCAGGGCAAATGACTGGAGGCGTGCCAGCTGAGAAGATAAGTCGGGGGAGAATCGCCCGAGGAGAAATTGCCCAAGAAGAATGAAAAGTCAGAGACTAAAAGTCCCATTCCGGTCCAAAACAATGTATACTTTCTGGAATGGATTCCTTCTCCTCCACATCCTGCACTTCTTTAACTGCACTGTGCTCATTAAATTTTAGGCAGAAGAAAAAGGAAGATGACAGAGATATGCTGGCTGTAGGCTTGGCCATGACCACTTATTAACATACAAAAGGAAGAGCCAGAGATTTGCAGACTTTGAGGTTTGCTGGTCTCAAGTCATCTTCATATATCTTTTTTTTTTTAATCTTGTACCTTTTATCTTGTCCCTTTCCCAGACAGGCAAGGCGTAACTATGAGGCATGAAAAAAGACAAATGCCACTTTTCATTGTTTTTGAAATTATTTGATTGAACTTTTAACAAGAACTAGCAGTCTTTTACAATTTTTATTTCCTTTACATATCCTGCTCTTCCTTACTTCATCTTCTCCCAATTTTCTTTTAATTTTCCACACACAGAATGACATAAATTCCATTTGAAAATCTATGATTCAGCCATCATCACCCTGTCACTGTCCTTGAAGAGTCTCTCAAACTCAAATGTGTATTTTGCTGGATTTGCAGAGCTACTACAGAAGCCCAGGAAAATTCACAGCATCTTTAAGAAACTGCTAACACATACAGCATATGTGACCACGATAGATAAAACGTGTTTCATACTTCAGATTACAATACTGCACATTTCTAAGACTTTTCAAACATACAGAAACACTACTATCAAACATGCCTAATACCCTTATATATTTAAGGTGTCCTTAAATACACATGAAATTAAGATTTGTAAATTTAATTTTGTGAAGCTTTTTTTCTGAAAATGTATTGCTAATTAGAGCTTATAAAACTTATGCTAGGCCAATCTTAGAGTATTGTTCTACTGTTTGGAATTCCCACTCTATATCTGACATCAGTACAATTGAGAGGGTTCAGAAGTATTTCACAAGAAAAGTCTTGCGCTCTTCTGTACACAATAGAATTCCCCATGCTACTAGGCTCAAAATTCTCAGTTTAGATAACTTAGAACTGCGGTCAGACCTAGGTATTGCATACAAAATTATACGTAGTAATGCTTTACCTCTAAATAACTTTTTCTGTTTTAATTGTAATAATAAGCACGCAAACAACCGCTTTAAACTCAATGTAAATAATTCTAAACTTGATTGTAAAAAATATGATTTCTGTAATAGAGTTGTAAAAGTCTGGAATGCTCTACCTGATTCAGTTGTCACAGGTACGAATTTTCACAGTTTCAGTCACAAATTGGCTTCCGTGGTCCTTACTTCATATTTAAGTGATCAGTAGAGGGAGCATGAATAAGTGCACTAATGTGCCTACCATCCCTGTCATTGTCTTTTTTCTTTTATTCTTGTTCTCATTTTTGTTTGACAAATTATAATTTTAAAATATCAAATTTTATAATAAAGTATATTTTATGATATCCTGCTTACAGGAAGCAAAACAAATTCTAATTACGGAATATTGAAAGTGGCAGTTAAATCTGATCACAAATGAAAGTATTTTGAAACATTAGTACAAATCATAAAAAAAATTGTGTGGACTTTATGAAGTACATAAAGTTTCAAAATCCTTGGGCAGCTAATGATACATCCATTTTATTATTTCTGTTGTCCACGTTGCAAGGATCCTGTACTGTTCATTGCTTCCTAGCAGACTTTCATTTTGCTACATGTGAATTATCAAGAAATACAGTAATTCTAAATGGCACCAACTATTTGTGTCATTTGGATGCACAATCTGGTACAAGGAGAACTTTGAAAACAAAACAACAATTCTTTAAAAATCTGAATTGGTCAATGACAAGTTTCTCTTACTTGGACATATTTCTTGTTTTTTATCTACTAGACATACAATATTTCTTATTTAACTTCAAATTCTATGTAAGTGGAGATGGAGAAGAGGGTGTATTCTTACAATTAAGAATTGTATTACCGTACTTATAATCTTTTATTTCTAATAGAAATTTCACATAGAGAAACTTGTTTTGGATTACCTTCTTCACTTAGTTGGGTTGAGCTGGCAAGAATTTGATGATAAATAAATGAGAAACAGCTTTAAAAAAATTGAAAAACCATGTATGTGTTGAACACATTATATTTAATGAATAAACTGGAAATTAATAAAAGGACAAACATTAAATGTTTTATTTATTTCTTTATTTTAGCTTTACTTTACTTTTTGACATATTTGGCTCAATTTGTTGTCCTATAGATCTTAACAAACATACATATTTAATATACATTATATATGAACAATTTGTATAAACAAATAAGTAAAATCTAAGAACATTTAATCTAGAAAATCAAGGTGAAAACCAAGAATATTTAAAGAACACTTGCACAGATTAATTGATCTTAAACAAATGGCTGGTAAAGCAACTACCAGAAAGCTACTAAATCAGACTTTATTAGTAGTTAGTAGTAGTAATTTTATCTCACAAAAATAAGTAAATAAACCAAACAATATCATAGAAGAGTTATACTACTGAAGAAAAGAAAACCAACGAATACAAAAAGAAAACAATTAGATTTCAACAGATCATTCTTTCATTCTGTCTTTTCCCAAACACACAGCTCAACTATTTACAGCAATGATTTGGAGTATAAAAGGAGAAATTAAGATGAGTTGGAATGGGTATGTAATAAAAGAATTGACCACAAATCCCGAAATATTGTGTATATACACACCAAGACCAATCAACTAAAAATAAAATTTCTTCAGATTCTGTATGCATAGAAAATGAAAGACGAGTAATTATGCTGTCAACTGTATTGACTTCCTAAGATTGTATTGACTTCAATAAGATTAAAATAAAAGGGCAGAGAGATGGTGTTGGGATATTTTAATTTAGGAAATGAGCAATAAATGAGAATTACCAAACCAACTAACTTAGTCTGAGATAGCTCAGATATGATTATGAAAAAAAAAACATAAAATCAATCAGACACATAAATAACACAATATTTATTAACAGCAAGATACATAATATTAATCACTAAAGATAGAACAAGACAATCCACAAAATATCAACTCATTATTATTGTTGTTGTTGTTGTTATCTTTTATTCATTAAACATGAAACTCAGTCAACAACATTTAAAAATGTATCGCAAATATCGTTGACTGCCGCTGATGGTTGATACGGGTTGCTGCCAGATTTTTTTGCAGTTCCGCTGCTGTTATTGCAGGAAGCTGCAATTTCTTGATGTATTTTGTTAAATTCTTGAACGTGGTACCAAGTGTCTATTGGTACAATGGGTATCACTGTTACATGTTTCATCCATAGCCGTGTAGTTTCAATGGTCAGGTCGCAATATTTTGTGTTTTTTCCAGTTTTTTTTTTTCCTTCGACTCTGGCATCTCCTGGTACCATATCAATAAATTGTATGCTTTGGATTTCGATAACTGTGATATCTGCCATGTTGTGTTCCAAATGATGATCTGTCTGTATTTGAAAGTCCCACAAAATCTTCACCTTCTCATTTTTGACAACTTATTACATTTTATGTTCCAATGATTTTTTGGATACAGGTAAATCGTATTTTTTACATAATGACCAGTGGATTAATTTAGCAACTTTCTCATGTCTAGTTTTGTAATCAGTTTGCACGATTTTGCTGCACTCACATATTAAATGTGAAAGCGTTTCAACTTTGTCATTGTAAAGTCAGCAGTTTGGATTGTCAATGGATTTTTGTATCTTTGCTTTCATGGCATTAGTTTGTAGTGCTTTTTCTTGAACAGCGTTCGTTTCTTTCTTGATTGTTCCATCTTAAGCCATGCCATGTAAAGTTGTCATCATATTTTCCTTCAATGTTTTTCCAGTGCTATCCATGCAAAGTTTTGGTTTTCCATCCATTTAATCTGTCATCCAGCTGTTTTGCCTTATATTTCTTATATTTATATATAAATTATTATAAGGAAATTCCTTATATTTGCCTTATATGCCTTTGTTTCTGTCATTTTTATAATCTCTGTTTTCACACCCTAAAACAATTTTTCTGTACTTTGATTCATGTAGTTATTCAAACTTCGTTTTTCTTCTACAGTTTGATGGATTTGCAATAGCCTTCTGCCCTCTATTCTTCTTGGCAGGTACAACCTGTCGATGGCACTTCATGGATGTAAAGCATGGTAAATATTCAAAATTATTATTAGTAGTAATAGTAGTAGTAGTAATAATAATAGTAATAATAATAATTTTGATTACTATGTAGTAGTAGTAGTAGCAGTAATAGTATTTAGTATATTGTAAAATAAATTTAGCAATGAAAGGTTGCATTTTTAGCAAATTTTAATATCCTCTTATAAACACAAGAAAAGTTTGGGAAAAGCAATATTAAGCAGTCATATAAGGGAAATAGTTTAGCAGCCTTTTTCCCTGATTCCATTATCCACTCAAGTCAAAAATATGTGTTTGTTAATAAAAGTTTAATTCATATATTTCTCATGGATCATCTAGTTTAACCCTATGACTATCTGGCCTAGAGGGGACTTTAAAAACCATTTCTGATAAGTGAAGTACATAAAAGTACTTCAAATCTTAAAAAAGAATACAATTAGCTATAAAAAAAATTGGGCTCTGATCTAGAGAGTTTGCTCCCACAGGGCCCTATTTCACATCTCTTGAAAAATTAATGAGACACAGAATAGCTAGAGAAGGAATGGTAAATGCAAATGTACAAAAATCCAAAGGGGCACGACAAAAAATAGGTCAGTGCTAGGTGACAGGTTAATTACCATTTCAAAGGCAGAGGGCCATACAAACACATACACACACACACACACACACACACACACACACACTACATACATACATACATATGTATGTATGTATGTATATGTGCATATGTATGTATGTGTGTGTGTATATATATATATATATATATATTTCTAAATTCCTCTATATTTCCTAGTTACTAAACACACAGCTAAGCTATTCTTAGCAGTTCCCAAAAACATAATTTGATCCTAACAGAAATTTTATAATATCTTTAGAAAAAGATTAAAATCTTTAAGTAAATGATTTTATAATTAGGAAAAAAATAGTTATCAAAACTGAACAAAATGCCCCATAGAAACAATTATATAGAAGTTAAGTAAAACTATGAAAGTATAAAACTTCCATATAATATAATAATGCCAATAGTTGGATTAATATACTCCTTTCTTCTTCTCCCCACCCTCCACATTTTCAGATGTACAGTATAAAGTATAAAGAATTGGAGGCCTGTGCCTGGCTTCTAAGAACAATATCTGGATTTTCTAAAACTGTGAAAGGCACAATTCACTTGATAAAAAACAGTTTGATAAAATTATGTGTCTATATAAATATGCTAGGGTATTTTTTTTCTTAAGATCTCCTTACTATTGTAGTTTTATGAATAGAAAACTGACATTGCTACCAAAATCACTTACTTGAAAGTAAGTTTTCAGCTTTTAAGAACTTTGGAAAGCTCCTCCTATTGAATATCTGCATGGAAGTCTCCAGAAGACTGGCCTGAAATTACTTTATGATTACATTGACCTCAATAGCTAAAGCAACAATAATTTATAAGATTGTTTATAAGATGGTACACAATACCCAGGAAAGAATGCAAGATATTGACAATCCACCTCAATATATTTGCTTTTCAAAATGAAATGTGGAATTAACTTACATTAGCACCTGAAATTGAAGGTATGCTCTCAAAGCCATGTACAACCATGATTAGAAGATAAGAATTTTACAAAAGTTATCTGGTCATTTGCACTTACGAATGACCAGGTGACTTCGTAAATTTGCAGAGACACTGAAGCATGTCCACCTATCTCTTACACACACACACTTCTGCTAGGTCTCCAAAGGCACTGGGTCTGCAATTTCCCCGTTCCACCCTTTCACAATGCCTTGCTTACCTTCCAGATATCTGTATAATTCAGTGTTATAGGCTGTTCTTACTGGGCCACATGGAGCAGCCATTTGCAAAATGACCTTGGGAAAGCAGCATTTCCCCTGGCTTCTGCCTTCTGCATGGCCTCTTTAACTCAAACCAGGATAATGAGCCACAATTTGTGCTTTGTAGTTTCTATATTTCCTCGTGAAAAAAATGTGAAAAGGGGGGAAAAGAGTTTGGTGCAGTGAGACGGAGAACAGACAATGAAGAGTTAAATGTTAAAAGGACAATGCAGTGGCAGGGGGAAGAGCAGCTTTGTCTTCCATGTCAGATTTCAAACAAGGCAAAGCAGATCCCTCTGCATTATCCTTTTAACACTTAGCCCGTGTCTGTTCTTAGCCCTTGTCTGTTCTCCGTTCACTGCACCATGCTCTTGCTTCTACCCCTTCCTTCTAAAACTTTTTTTCATGAGGAAATACAGGAACTACAACTCAAAAACTGTGGCTCATTATTCTACTTTGAGTTAGAGGCCATGCAAACAGGCAGAAGGCCAAGATCAGTTTGCAAATAGCTGCTCCACATGGCCCAGTATAGACAGCCCACAATACTGAATTCTGCAAATCTCCAGAAGGTAAGCAAGACATTGTGAGTGGAGATGCTGTGGGGATCCCAAGGAAAGGAAGCAGAGCATGGGGATATAAGTGGAGTGGGCTGGGAGGTTCAAGGCAGGCATCTCTGAGGCACCCCATGAACATTTAACGACTCCTGCATTCACCTCTACATTCATTAACATATGGATCATTGGGGTGATCCAGGATGAGGGTTCTTTCACTTAATGAATTTCAATTAATGTCCTTCCACCTTACAACTAAAATGGGAAGGCTGCATTACTGTCATAAGTTGAGGATTACCTGTAATAGTTATTTCAGATAGTGTACATTGCAAGTAACTTATGAAAACGCTATTATTATAAGATTGTTCTTTTAGCAGGTAAGTGATTTAATGGAGAAACCAGAATGATTCAAATCATGAAGTAATAGTTATACAAGACAGGGTGAATTTGGAGTGTAAGTAAACAAATGCATGAGAAAACTGATCTGCCCAGTCCTCAAAAATGGTACATCTTTTTATTACTAATAGATCATGATTAAAATACAAATTTGTGATATTTTCAACCTAACCTTAGATAATCAGTTTTAAATACCTACCATTAGTGAATCATGATTTTATATTGGAATAATGAAATAATTATGAGGGCATATAAAATTAAAACAGTTAAACAGAATAACTATTTTGGTATATATTTTAAGCATATATATATATATATATATATATATATATATATATATATATATATATATATATATATATATATACAAACACACACATATAACATTTACATTACTATTAGTTGAATCCATTACACATGAATGTGAAGATATAAATTTGATGGTACATATTAAATCATCTAAGACAAAGTTGTGATATATACTAGTAGCTAAGCAACAGATGTATCCACTGAAAAAGAGAAAATAATTATCATGTATATATTCAAACAGAATTGGATGTAAACATATCATAAAATGGTTCTGGAGATTGAACAATTGTTTGTCATTATTCTGATTTTGTTTCATTATTTACAGGAATAAAAAATTTCCTAAAATTAAAAATTAATACATGAAATACAAATTATATTTACGGTATATTGGGAAAGAGAGTGAGTTTATTCAATATTTAATATACTTAGGTAACTTTGTGAAGACTGATGAATGAAGCACACTAAGGAAGCACTCATTCAAACCTTTTGTCTATGTTAGCTATGACCTGTATAAGATAACATTAATAATCACTAAGAGGATCATGATTCTTCTAAGATGCCTTTTAAAGTCAATAATACATTAAAGTAATGATGTGAAATGGGTTGGTAAAGCATCATACAGCTAATAAGATAGAAGTAAAATTACTAAATCAATAAAAAATATCTAAAATGTCTAAAGAGATGAATTGCAAGGCATTCAATTTGTATTCTACTACAGTGTCAGTCTCTATCTTTAAAGCAGATACAGTTCCTGTGAAATATTAATGATGCTGAAAATATTCCTCCTAGCAAATCATTATATTATTCAGTACATTTTTCAAAATGGATTCATTTTATATCCTTTTTTTTTCCATCCCAGGAAGCACATCAGTATGAATTTGATTTGCTTACTCTTTTCCTAAGGGGAAAAACATTTTTTCCACACAAAGTTCATGTCCTACAGGATAGAGATGTATTGCCTCACATGATACACACTAACAAAAAGATTTACAGTTTTTGATCAGAGCACTAGTAGACGCATAGACATCCTGTGGAATTATTTCAAAGTCATGGCATATTTTAAGATGAATTGGTCCTGAAGAAGACCTCTGGTGAGCTACCAAGATCAAACTGTAAAGTCACGATTTGTTCTGACATTTTATTTCATTGCCTCAGCCTGACTTTCCATTTCATATAATATAATAGCACACTGATACACTTTTTTGCTTTTTTTTCAGACAAGTCAGTATTTTCTTTAAAAAAAATATTCTATTGTAGCCCATAAATACACAATATATACAATATATTGCACAATATGTAATATAAATTCAATGCACAAAGTATATAAATACTTTGTAAAATAAAATATACACCAAATAATTAAAAGTACTTTCTTAGATCTTCCCAAGAGTCTCAGGGCTTTATTTATTTGAGGTTAAAAAAAATGAAAATTTTTATAAAATAAGAAAATCATGAACACATCTGAAAGTTTTAGAAATAAAAATTCTCAAAATAATGTGGAAAAATCATTTTTTCTTCAGTAACACGTAAGTATATTGTTTAGCTAGTAGCTCAAAATATTTGTAGTATTTTTTCACAAATTCATCCATTAAAATTTAATCACAACCATTTTCTCTACAGTAGAACCTCTGGTCATGACCATAATTCGTTCCATAACTTTGGTCACAAACCGATTTGATCATGACCCAAACCTAATTTTGGAAATTTGGCACTTACAAAGAAAAAAAAAATGGCCTGGAAGGGGAAATTGGCTGCAAATTTATATTTATATACATATATGATTTTTTTTGGTCGGAACCCAATTTGGTCGTGGTCAGAAACATTCATGATCAGAGGTTCTACTCTATTTGTTTCTATAGTGGACAAACTAGGGTGGGCCAGGGCTTTTTCCCATCCACCCCATTCTTTCAAAAGACTATTAAACTTTTTTTTTGTAATAAATATAAATGAGAGATTTGTAGTCTTATCTCTAGATTATTATCATTACTTGTATGTATGCACCTTAATGTTAGTCTGAATCTTTATTCTTATTGTAACAGCAGGGTTAAATAGAAATTTCTTTTCTAAGGCAAACAACATGTATTTAATAATTAAAGATTAAATAACATTATTTCTATTTTATTAAAATTCTTCTTATATAAATTTAATGATAATTAATGTACATCGAAGAAATTTGGCATTATATCTATAAAAGGTGTAATATTTTTTCTGTCAAGATTGATTCCTGGTAATTTCATGTGCCATTCTCTGAATAAGTATCCAATTAGCATTTTACTTAAAGCTAAACTGGATTAAAGAAATGGCTCTTTTAATAGATTCACTGATCAAGCACTGATCAGCAAAAAACAAAACATACCTACCCTGTTTCCCCAAAAATAAGACATCCCCTGATAATAAGCCCAATTGGGCTTTTAACCGCATGCACTAAAATAAGCCCTCCCCAAAAATATTTAAATGCATGTGCAGCTGGTCCACGCTATTTCCTCTGGTTAGGTTTAGGGAGACAGAGCTGGAAATCAGTTAAGACGGCAAGAGGAGCCCTGTCTTGCTCCACGTGCCCCAAAATAATAAGACCTCCCCAAAAATAAGGCCAAGCGCTTATTTCGGGGTTCAAAAAATATAAGACAGAGTCTTATTTTCAGGGAAACACAGTAAATCCCACTTGGTACAATTGGATTAATATTTATCTGAAATTTATCTGAACTTCTGTTTTATTGGTCTTAATAAATCAATTCAGCTGTGTGTTTTAGGAAAGTCACAGCCTCTTAGACAACCCTTGATATCTCAATAGTCTTCAGAATTGGGCCCTGTTCAACAAGATGCAGTTTAGTAGAGAGAAATGTAAGGTCCTGCACTTTGGCAGGCAAAACTAAATGCTCAAGTATAGGCAGCTACTCACTCAACAGTAGTGCCTGTGAGAGGAATCTAGATGTCCTGATGGACACTGATTAAATATGAATCAGTAGTGTGCTGCAGCTGCCAAAAAATTCAATGCAGTTCTAGACTGCATCAACAGATGAATAGCATCAAGATCATAGGAAATGATAGTACTGCCCTATACTGCACTGGTGAGGCCACATTGGAATATACATAGTTCTTGTCATCATGATAATAAAAATACAGAGGCCTAGAAAAAGTACAGAGAAGAGCAACAAAGATGATAAGATAAATCACACAATGAATGGCTAAGGGAATAAAGTATGTTTAGTCTAATAAGAGAAGGCTTAGGAGAGACATGATAGCAATCTTCCAATACTTGCAGGTTTGTCACAGAGAAGAGAGCATCAACTCATACTCCATAGCAATTGAAGCAGGACAAGAAGCAATGGATAGAAACTCATCAGAGAAAGATCCAATATAGAAATAAGGAGGAATTTCCTAAGTGAGAAGAATTAGTCAATGGAACAGCTAGCTTCTAGCTGGAATTATGAGTGACTTATGGCTGGTAGTTTTCAAGAAAAGATTGGACAACCAGTTGTCTGGTATGATATAAGGCCTTATTCCTTAAGCAAGATCATCCAAGATCCTTTTCCATCATCCTTATGATTCTGATTCCAAGGCTGAATAATGCTATTTAAATGTAGTAAACTGTGGTTATTTCAGTTATGTTCCGAAATCAATAACACAAAATTTGCCATAATCCATTAGTTATAGCGTATTTCCCAAATTATCCCCTCTGCTTCTGCTACATTTATGCCAATGTGCAGATCAAGCTACTAAACTCAAAGCAATCTGAAATAGAACAGAATAAGATTCACAGAGCAAAGGCTTCTTCTAGTACCAGATTAAATTCTCCACTCCTTCAAAAGGTTAAAGCTTATATTGGTACAATATGCTATCAGACTTGCAAGATTGATATTAACCTTTTGAGGTAATCCTGAAAATAAGTATGCCTATTATTACTAGCTCTACCTTTATTGTAAAGTTACATTAACAGAATCTTTCAAATCAGAAAGTATTTCTGTTTACTGTGCTGAAAACTATGGAGGCTCCCTTCTAAAATGTTTTCCCCTCTCCTCCTGTTTTGGGCTAACTACCATTATGCTCACTGCAGTCTTTCTCTTGTCTGTCATGGTCACTCTTGCATAGCATTACAATCCTCCTTAACATTTTTGGATGAAAAATTAATAATTAATTATAGAATTATTTCAATGCTTGAAATAATAATCCCAAATAAAAGTGTTATTAATTTTTAATGATATTATATAAACATTATTGCATTGAAATGTGCATTGAAATAATACAATGTATCATGATACAATAATGTAGTACATTACAATAAAAGGAAAAAAATAAACATTGAGAGAGAAGGAATTGAGTGCTAAAAGCAATTATAGAAGAGAGTAGGTTGAAAAATAAAATTTGCAAATATCAACATACAAAACAAATAAATTAATTAATACAATGACCAGAAATCTACTCATCATTTCTACATCAAAACCTTAACCATTACACCACATTGGTTCTACTATTATTCTGTTAATATAGCAGTAAACTATAGCTACGAAGGATTTAAAAAACAGCACAACTGCAGATAAATTTGGCTTTCAATGTTTATTTGAATTCAGGTTTATGACAGATATTATTCAAAGTAATCTAAAATTATAAGTAAAATTAGGACCAAAAGGAAAAGGTAAAATAGATATGCGAAGAGCATAAAAAGAATTTAAATCAAGATACTAAGAACAGAATAAAATAAAATGTAAATAAATAACATAAATAACATACTACAAATAAAGTATTATTAAAATTATTTAAATATTAAGAGTTAAATTAAGAACTCCCTCAAATATAAGTATATTAAGAACAAATCTATAAACTAATACTTTACAGAAATTTATGGGTAATCATGAACTTCCATATTTCCACAAAATCAGAGCCGTTCAAGAGAGTGGAGGTATGGAATACATCTTAAACTTGGAAATAATTGGCCTTTCTGTGAGTGCAGGCTATCAGAAACCATGTTTTTTTAAATAAACAAACTTGAAAAACTTTTTTTATACTATTAAAATTCTCATTATGACCTTTAACTGAGTGAAACACTTCATCACAGGACAACAATTTTAATTAAGGTACGTCAAATGGGCTATCTTACAAAATGTGTATAAAATCCATGGCCATGACTCCTAAGGAAAAAAATTTGGAGAAGTTGTAGTTGCTTTAGTGCTAGTATTTGCTATGGGCTGCTGCTGTGGTCATGTAATCTTCATTTTCAATGTTCCATGAAGTTTCCCAGCCACTCTCACATTCCCTCTCTCCCTTCTGCATCCAGCTGGAGCCACCTAATACCAAAGGAAGGGAAGGGAAGGGGATTTCCACAAGGATTCCATGGGGAAGCCACCAAGAAATCAGAAGTTGTTCCTGTTCCCACTGCTTTTTTTTTAACCAACCTTTTGTCATTCTTTGTATCTGTTCAGGTAATTAAATATTCCTGAAATGATGGTCCAATGGGGGACAGTTTGTCTAGTTAAAAATTAAAAGGGATATTTCTTCAATTAATTAATTAATTATATCTTTACATGAAATCTAGCAACATTTTGTATAATAAAAATATTGCCTAGCTGAGAGAAGAAAAATCAATACTTTCTATTCATGCTAAAACATAGCAATAAATGTGTCATCTACACTGGTAATAGGGCAAATGTAAAATTGCATGTGCAATGGCCTCGCATCATCAGATTTTCAAATGTAGGAGGAAATTGAGCATTAAGAACAAGGAAGAGTAAAACATCAAGCCTGACTTTGAAATCAACTTCTTTGTTGGGCAGGAAAAATGAAGTACTTGTCCAACTGCAACCTAGAATAAACAGTGTGATCTCCGATGAGGATGGAATATGTTGTCCTCTTTCTAGAATGTAGGCCTGGGGCCCTTTCTGCAATTATTCTTTTACACTGATCTAAGTCTGAAAGTAGCAGTTGCTAAAGTGGTAAGCCATAAAAGATCAGTCTTTCCAGAATCCCTTTTAGCCTTAAACACTACTCTGCTTCAAGAGACTTTTAAATAATTGTTATAAAAGTTTCCAAAATTGAAAGATATATTTGATCTGTTTTGCCAATTTAAATTTTTTCTACTCATTTCAAGGCTTTCTATCATATTTTGTAATAAAAATGAATATTTCAGAATATTAATTTTTAAATAAAAATATGATTACTGCATTAATAAACAAATATTATATTTCCCAGAAGCTTTTAAAAGAACTAAAGTAACTATGAAACATAGCAAACAAAAGAGCATAAAATCCTCCTTAAGGAAGCCAATAAGAAGCTTATCAATTATTGTGTATTGCTTATGGTTAAACCAGACATTCATATTTTTACTGAGGATACCATTTATTGCTATTCAGTGTGTGGAGACAATCTATCTAGCCCAAGTTTCTTTTAACCAATGTATTAAAATGATACCAGTGGTTTCATGATGTAATTATTCTTTATGCCCAACTGTATGCATGAATTCTAAGAGTAGAAGACATTATGTATACAAGGTTAGTCTGCAATACAAAATTATACTAAAGAAATATATATGCAAAATTTGCTGATAAACAAAAAGTAGTCCTCGCTTTTTTTCCACAATACAATAATAGTTTAATTTTATTAGACTAGTGCATCTCTGTATTAGTCTATATATAATAAACACACACACACACACACACAGAGAGAGAGAGAGAGAGAGAGAGAGAGAGAGAGGGAGAGAGAGAGAGAGAGAGAGAGAGAGAGAGGGAGAGAGAGAGAGAGAGGGAGAGAGAGAGAGAGAGAGAGAGAAGAGTATTACAAATTACAAAGCTCATCCACTTTGGTTGGCAAGGTAAAAGATAAAAAATATATAAATATTCTTTTTCAGTCTGTCATTGATGATAAACAGCATTAACTATTTGGCAGGCATTAATGTTGCTATCTAGGGAACACAGGCATCACCAGGAAAATTTTACAGCTACACTAATCATATCCTTGTTTGTCAAAGAATATCAAACAAAATCTCAATAGGAAACACAATAAATATTAACATTTATTAACAAAGGAATGTCAATAGAAGCATGACGATCTGAAATTAAAAGATGCATCAATATATTAATAAGAACAGTTTAGGATGAGATTGACTGCAAATAAGCTCCTTTATCAATTTACAGTTTCCAATCTTTCTTTCTTTCTTTCTTTCTTTCTTTCTTTCTTTCTTTCTTTCTCTTTCTTCTTTCCTTCCTTCTTTCTTTCTTCCTCCCTCCCTCCCTTCCTTTTCCTTTTCTTCTTTCTTTTTCATTCTTTCTGTTCTTTCTTTCTACTATAAACTTTAATATAAAATTAACAACTCCCACAGGAGCAGACCCCTGTTGGAGTCCCAGGCCAAATGGCAGAGCTGATTTTCAGACTCTTCTGGAAGGCCAGGAGTAGGGAGGGCTGGACTGGGAGAATATTGCAGAGGAGAGAGACCACTGCAGAAACTGCTCTTCTACTGGACCCCCCAGTTAAAACTTTTTGGCAAATGGGATTCAAAATATGCAATTTTATATACATGGTATAAAGGACTTTGAAGGTAATATTAACACCTTGAATTGGACCCAGAAAAAAAACTGTCAGTCAGTATATATTCATGTAGAGCACACTGCAATAATCCAACTGGGAGATGGCTATGACATAATTAACTGTGTTCAGGGCCTCACGATCCAACACACACACACACACACACACACACACAAAATTTATTTTATTAGATTTGGGTGCCATCCATCTCATACATATACTATACATATACACATACATATCAATATACAGTACATATATGAATTCATTGGATTGTTTAAATAAACTCCTGTTTAGAAGCATACATTTTCACTTCTTCACAAAGTTGTAGGCTTGAATCTCTGTTAATTTATTTGCTGTAATCCCTTGGAGATCTCTATGAAAATCAAATGTGAGATAGCTTTATATACTATCACTTAGTAAATAAAACATCAGAATGGAAGATGAAGTAAAAAAAAGAGAGAGAGAGAGAGAGAGAAGGAGGAGACCACAAGTTAGCAAGCCCATAGAAAGTAAGGACTCAGAGGATGGTTCAGCATGAACCAAACTTTGAGGAAGATGGGCACATCAGAAATTTGAAAGCAAACAAACAAACAAGGACATTACACTTCGAAGCATAAATACTTTGCAGGTTCAGGAAAAGCTGAAATAAGACAAAGATGAATAGTGTTACATCAACAGAAGAAAAGTAGCTCTTGTCCCATTGCATTATGAGCAATTGCTCTTAGACCAAGATTCTTGAAAAGATAAGCAAGGCAAGTGACTTTGAGGAAAAAGGCAACATAGAAAGTAAAAGGGATAGAAGTCTAAGAGCTAAATTGTAAAATAATAAAATCTGAAAGAAATCCTGAATTCTAACTAAATTGAATTAGGATTAAAATGATGAGAAAATACCAAACCTTTAGAAATATAAAGGATAATAGTTAAATCACAGAACTATGAAATCATTTGTTTTAAAATAGAAAAATTCTAAGTTTTTAATATAATCCACAATAAAGTCTTGTGGAATAAAAGTCATTTTATCTAGTTGCCAATATTCCTTATTAAAATAAAAGCCAGGCAATGTCTTGTTCATTTTGGGGCCCAAATGATAAGATTGCACTGACTACTGAATACATATATTCTTAGAGTGCTTGCTTTTCCCTCAAGAAAGTTATAAAGATAAGAAACTTCTGGTTGATGTCGTGGCGAGAATGGCTTGGAAAATAGTGGGCTCCGCCAAGCCCTGCAAAATCCAGCCTGCAACTGCTGTCAGGAGACCCTACGGGATCAAAGCCACCTTGTAGGGGTGGCGAAGAAAGGAGAGGGACTTCGTGGACCACAAAGAACTTGCAATTTCTTTGTTAGGTCCGAAGCAAGCTCTCATGAATGACAGCAGGGACGAAGGCCATTTTTGGCAGTCACAAGCTGGGATAACCAGGACCATAAGATTTGTGCTGGAGCAGTGTGTACAAAGCATTGAAACTAGGTGAGATAACTTCCAACTCTTAATCCAAAAATTTAATTTAAGTACAAGAATTTTAAAAGATACTCTCCAAGCATTAAGGAAGTGGCAATTAAAGACTGAAAATTAAGAGGCGAAAGAAATACACAAGGGAAGCTTTAAAATACAGAAAGCCTGGAAAAAAATCTTAAACTATTGAAAGGTGATTTTTTGGGGGAGAAACTGTCTTGCTTATTTGTATTTTTAACCCCCCTGATTATGATTATTGCATAATCAGTTGTTTTTGACATACTGTTTAATGTTGGACTTGGAAGCAGGAGAACCATCTACTGGAAGAGGAGCACTACAGCACTACAACATCAGTACCCTTAGTGAAAGTGGAAGGTGGCCTGACCTTGACTCTATTCTAGAAGACAATTTAGATATTTTGAAAATACCTAATGAGTTTCTTTTTCCTCTTGATGATTTCTAACATGAACTAAATTGCAAATAACTAAACTTTATTGAAACTGGCTATTGGATTATGGATTTGAAAGATTGGAGGAATTTAGTGGATTAATTTGGATTTGGATTAATAAAGCTATTTGACAGAACATTCTATGAAACAAAAGAATAAAGGTGATAGAAAGAAAAGAGAAAAGAAGAACAGTTAAATAAGACTTTAAAATTTGGACAATTGGGAAGATATGAAATTGGAAAACCACAATGAAATTGATAAACTACTAAAGAACGTAGAAACCACTCAACAATTGGGGGGGGGAGATGAACATGATATTCAGGAAATAGATGAGAAATTACAAGAAGCAGTGGAAGAAAAAAATCAAAATGAGATGCAAGAATATAAAGAGAATGAAAAGAAGGGGCGTTGGTCCTACCTGATAAGCCCCTTCTCGTTGAGTGGAGACAGCAGCCAGACATGGGTGGTGCTCATTGGTCAGAGGTTGGACTGAGCCTGAAATTCTTCTTAAATTCCGCCCCCTGTTGCTAGGGCTCCCAGCTTTTGTTGAAGAAGAATCCAGACTCGGTGTGTGGAAAGAAAAAACAGTAAACAACAATGCAATAATACAATGACATGAATAACCAGACTGAAAGATCAGGGTGGGGCTGGCTGCTGTCTCCACTCAACGAGAAGGGGCGTGTCAGGTAGGACCAACGCCCCTTCTCCCTTGAGGGTGAGACAGCAGCCAGACGTGGGACATACCAAAGATCACTGTCCCATTTCACGGGCGGGAACAGTCTGGGCAGAAGACCCCTCCCAAGCTTCAACACCCTGTAACACTCTCCTCCCAAAGTCAGCCTCCGCAGAGGCGAACTTATCTAGTTTATAATGTCTAATAAAGGGTGAAGGGGACATCCAAGTGGCCGCCCTGCAGATCTCGCCCAAGCCGCCATGGTCGCAGCACTTCTGGTAGAATGAGCTGTGACAGTAGAAGGAAGAGGCAACGACCGAAGTTCATATGCAGTTGTAATCGTCATTCTGATCCAACGCCCCACCATGGAAGAAGTCACTCGTTGTCCTAAGGAAGATGGTAGAAAGGAAACAAACAGTGATTCTGTTCGCCGAATAGCAGCAGTCCTCTGGATGTAGAGTTTAAGCGCCCGATGAACATCCAGGGTGTGCAACTGGCTCTCCAATGAGTTGGAAGGACATGGATAGAAGTCTGGTAGAACCAGTTCCTGTAAGCGATGAAAGGGAGAGTTAATCTTAGTCACAAATGTAGGATCCAATCTGAGGACCACCCAATCCCCATGAAACACACATAAATCATCTCTAATGGATAGCGCTGCTAATTCGGAAATTCTGCTTGCCAAAGTGATTGCCACCAAAAAGGCTACTTTGCTGGATAACAGATGTAAGCTGACTGAAGCAAGAGGTTCGTATGGTGATCCCATAAGGGAGTCCAGCACGAGGGAGAGATCCCAGGAGGGATACCGATGTAGTACAGGTGGACAGAGGTTAGTCGCACCCCGGAGAAACCTTCGGATCAGCGGCTGCTGAGACAACGAATGAACAGAATTATATGTCAAGACAGAAGAAATAGCTGCCACGTGTCTCCGGAGGGTGTTTGGAGACAGCCCCTTGTCCAAACCACACTGTAGAAAACGGAGGACCTGTACAATGGAAGCTTGAAGAGGGGAAAACCCTTGAGCTGCACACCAAGATGAAAAGGATCGCCAAGTAGCGGAATAAATCTGTTGTGTAGATGACCGCCGGGATGCCTGGATGGTATGAATTATGTCAGAAGGGATGCGGTCCCTCTGTAGAGCTTCCCACACAACCGCCAGGCGGTCATCTGAAGCCACTGAGGGTCCGGATGTAGAATCGCCCCTTGACTGAGGCAATTTGGAGTATATGGAATCCTCCAAGGAGGGGACACAGAGAGATGTATGAAGTCCGCAAACCATGACCTCCTAGGCCAGTGTGGTGCCACCAGAATGATCTCTGCCTGTTCCAGCAATAGTTTCTGAATTACCCTCAGAATGAGGGGAAATGGCAGAAAGGCGTACAGTAGGCCCTGTGGCCAAGGGGAGCGCAGGGCATCCACCGCTTCTGCCTGATTGGAAGGAAAACGGGAAAAGAAGCGAGGTAACTTGCTGTTCTGATGGGAGGCAAACAGATATACCTGCGGACTCCCGAAACGTGCAGTTATTCTCTGGAAAAGGAGAGGATGGAGGCTCCACTCTCCATGGCCTATGTGTTGGCCGCTCAACCAGTCTGCTGTCACGTTCAAGACACCCGAGATATGGTCTGCCTTCAAGGAGATCAGATGTTTCTCCGCCCAAAGGCCTAGTCTTTTTGCTTCCCGCATCAGCGAAAGGGATCTGGTGCCGCCTTGGCGATTGACGTGCGCCTTGGCAGAGGTGTTGTCGGTGAGAATCAACACATGCTTGCCGGAGACCAGAAGTTGGAATGCTCGAAGTGCCAGGTAAATCGCTCGCAGCTCTAGCCAATTGATGCTGCAGGCAGCTTCCACTTTGGACCACGTACCCTGAGCGATCTGAGCCCCGCAGTGAGCTCCCCAGCCGAATTTGCTGGTATCGGTGGTCACTGCTACCCACTGAGGGTCCAGGAACAGACAGCCCTTGGAGAGCGTCGGAGATCGCCACCAGCGAAGGGATGAGAGCACCTCCCTTGGAACTGCCACCTTGGTGAGAGAGGATCCCCTGCCCGTTCTCTGACAAGGCAAGAGAAACCATTGGAGGTCTCTAAGGTGTAACCTGGCCCAGGGAACAATAGAGATGGCCAAGACCATCTTGCCTAGGAGTTTGGAAAGAAATAAAGGGGAAGCCCTCTTATCTCTCAGGACTTTAGCTACCATGGATCTCAACCCGGCCTGTCGATCCGGGGAGAGAAAAACTCTACCTTGCGCCGAATCAATAGCCCCCAAATGAAGGATTCTAGTCGAGGGTTCCAGGTGGCTTTTCTCTACATTAACAGAGAAGCCGTGCGACGCTAGTGTCTGAATTGTAAGATGGAGATCAGACATGGCCTGCTGATGGGAAGATGACATAATCTGGGAGCGCGGGAAGACCCCTTGCAAGGCCGTGCTGAGGATTTTGCATGTTATCTGCATGATAAAATCGCTCAGATTCGGGACGGCTTGGACTCTGACTGGGTGGGTTCAGGCGATGTGTCTGAGGCGGGTCTTGAGAATGTCATCTGGGAGGAGTTCGATTCTGTGACTCCTGAGGACGTGGACAGGATGCTGGGGAGCTTGAACGCAACCACATGTTTATTGGACCCGTGTCCCTCCTGGCTGGTGCTGGCTACCCGGGAGGTTACACGAGGCTGGCTCCAGAGGATTATTAACGCTTCTCTGAGCGAGGGTGTCTTGCCTCCCGCCTTGAAAGAGGCGGTGGTGAGGCCCCTCCTCAAGAAGCCTTCTCTGGATCCGGCTGTTTTGGCAAACTATCGTCCTGTCTCCAACCTTCGCTTTGTGGCGAAGGTTGTTGAGAGTGTGGTTGCGCGACAGCTCCCACAGTACCTGGATGAAGCTGTCTATCTGGATCCGTTCCAGTCCGGCTTCCGGCCTGGGTACAGCACGGAAACGGCATTGGTCGCGTTGGTTGATGATCTCTGGAGGGCTCAGGACAGGGGTTGTTCCTCTGTCCTGGTCCTATTAGATCTCTCAGCGGCTTTTGATACCATCGACCATGGTATCATGCTGCGCCGGCTGGAGGGGTTGGGAGTGGGAGGCACCGTTTTACGGTGGTTCTCCTCTTATCTCTCCGACCGGTCGCAGTCCGTGTTGGCAGGGGGGCAGAGGTCGACCCCGAGGCACCTTGTTTGTGGGGTGCCGCAAGGGTCGGTCCTCTCGCCTCTCCTGTTCAACATTTATGTGAAGCCGCTGGGCGAGATCATCCGTGGATTTGGGGTGCGATGCCATCTGTACGCTGATGATACTCAGCTGTACATCTCCACCCCAGACCACCCCAACGATGCCCTTGAAGTGATGTCCCGGTGCCTGGAGGCCGTGCGGGTCTGGATGGGGAGGAACAGGCTTCGACTCAACCCTTCCAAGACCGAGTGGCTGTGGATGCCGGCGTCCCGATATAGCCAGTTGGTGCCAACTCTGGCTATTGGGGGCGAGTCAGTAGCCCCCACGGAGAGGGCTCGCAACTTGGGCGTCCTCCTGGATGCACGGCTGTCTTTAGAAGAACATATGACGGCCGTGGCCAGGGGGGCTTTTTATCAGGTTCGCCTGATACGCCAGTTGCGTCCCTTTCTGTATCGGGACTCCCTATGCACGGTCACTCATGCCCTCGTCACCTCTCGCCTGGACTACTGCAATGCTCTCTACATGGGGCTCCCCTTGAGGAGCACTCGGAAGCTCCAGCTGGTCCAGAATGCGGCCGCGCGGGTGATTACGGGAGCGACTTGGCGCTCCCATGTGACACCTTGCCTGCGCGAGCTGCACTGGCTCCCGGTGGTCTTCCGGGTGCGCTTCAAGGTATTGGTTCTCACCTTTAAAGCGCTCCATGGCTTAGGGCCCGGCTATTTGCGAGACCACCTTCTGCCACCGATAACCTCCCACCGGCCAATTCGGTCCCACAGAGAGGCCCTCCTTAGGGTGCCGTCGGTCAAGCAATGCCGACTGGCGGCCCCCAGGGGGAGGGCCTTCTCTGTGGGGGCACCCGCCCTCTGGAATGAGCTCCCCCCAGGAATACGACTAATCCCAGACCTCCGTACCTTCCGTCGAGCTTTGAAGACCTTCCTATTCCAGAAAGCTGACCTGGCTTAAAATTTTTTAAAGGGTTTTTAAGGGTAATGGGTTTTAATACTTCGGTAAGCCAATTGGATTTAATTAAATTATTTTAAATTTTGTATTGTATGTATTTTAATTTGGCTGTGCACCGCCCTGAGTCCTTCGGGAGAAGGGCAGTATACAAATTTAATAAATAATAATAATAATAATAATAATAATAATAATAATAATAATAAGGAGGAGGAGGAGGAGGATGTCATCCAGGTAGCACTGGAGACGAACGTCTTGAAGCCTGAGGTGAGCCGCCAAGGCCGCCAAAATCTTAGTGAAGCTACGGGGAGCAGAAGAAAGGCCAAAGGGTAAGGCCATGTACTGGTAGTGAACCCCAGCATAACAAAAATGGAGGAACTTCCTATGAGAAGGGCGAATGGGAATATGGAGATAAGCCTCCGTGAGATCTATTGAGCAGAGGAGATCGCCGTTCCATACACCATCTAGGATCGAATGCAAGGATTGCATTTTGAACCTTCTATAGATTACAAACTGGTTCAAACATTTAAGGTCCAGAATAGGTCTCCACCCACCCGATTACTTAGGGACTAAGAAGACCCGAGAGTAAAACCCCTGTCCCGCCTGATCACAAGGCACATGTTGAATAGCCTTGATGGCTAGCAAATGGTTGATAGCCGCCTCCATGAGGGATCTACGTCCGGCTATCTGGGACAGAGGACAGCGAATAAAAGACAAAGGGGGGTGGGGTGGAAACAAATTCAATGGCCAATCCCGATGAAATGGACGCCCGGACCCAGCAATCTGAAGTAGTACTCTCCCAAGCTTTGGCGAAGAGGCCCAATCTTCCGCCAATGGGAGGATCGCAGGTACTACTAACGACGGCGACAGATGGAGTGACCCCTTTCCCCTCGAAAGGGTCGCCGGGAACCGAAAGCCCTCCCCCTGGGAGGTCTGTCTTGGAAATTCCTCTGTCTAGGACCTAGATATCCCGTATGGAAGTTACCCGTGAAACGGGAGGGGCCCAAACCACTTTCTGAAGACCTCATTGGGGGGCGAGGACCATAAAGAGAGAAACGGGGTTCCCCTCTACGAAAAACTGCAGGTAAGATCTTTCATTTGTCCTTGGTTTTGACAAGAAACTTGTCCAAGGCATCCCCAAACAGCTTTGTGCCCGAGAAAGGAACAGAGGCTAGGCGCCACTTGTGCCTGGCATCCGCCTGCCAGTGACGAAGCCAGACCAAGCGGCGGGCAGCAATGGAGGAAGCCATGGACTTTGCTGCAAACCTTGTCATGTTTAAAGTGGCATCAGCGGAAAATTGTACCGCAGCAACAATCTTGTTGAGGTCTTGTTTCAGTCTCGAGTCCTCATAGGCCATCTTTTCTTGCAGCTGGCGAAGCCAGGGAAGTGTAGTTCGATTGAAGAAAGAGGCCGTGGCCGCCGATTTAATGGCCCAAGCTGCCCCTAGGTGGGCCCTCTGCAGGACCTGTTCAGCCCTGCATTCCTCTGGCTTTAGACCTTCCTCAGGATCCCATGGCAGAGATGAAGACGAGAGTAAAGCTGCCACAGGGGTGTCAACAGAAGGCACCTGCAGCAGGGAGTCAAGGTCCGGGGACAGAATGAAATTCTTTTTGTCCATAGAGGACGGTACAGGGATTGAGGATGGTGCAGACCATTGCTTACATATAACCTCTAGAAACGAGGAGGCATAGGGATTGCAGTTATTGGCTTAGGTTGTTCTGCAAACAATGGGTGTAATGAGCCTGCCCCAGTTTCAGGCTCTGGAGTGGGAGATGGCCTTAAACAACAAAGACTTAAAGAGGGCCTGTGGGAACAGGCCTGTAAAAGCGGGCTGATCAGGAGGCAAGCCCTCATCCTCCGATAACTCCGGTTCCGGAGCCTCCGTGACAGCGTGGATGGAATGATCACTGACACAGGAAATTGCCGGAGAATCTGACCCCGCCAGAGAAATTGCATCCTCCGTATTAAAATCGTCCATAGGCCCTGCAGATACAGATGGGGCTGGCTGGAGAGGAGGAGGTGTCTTAGCAGGAAAACCACGCTCTGCTAAGGATTGTTGCACAGCCACAGAGATCATTCGCTGAATATCCTCAGGCCGCCAACTAACCTGAGTTTGGTCATGAGCCGGACTGACCTCGGTAGAGGTTTGGGCCGGAGCAGAAGATGGGGAAGCTAGGAGCCCCGGAGGAATGGGAGTGCTAGACTCCACAGCAGGAATCATGACCGCGGCCGAAGAGGAACCCCAGACATCAGCTGACTCAGCTGACAACTGATAATCCTGCAGTGAGACCTGATCAGAGGTCACCGAAGCTGCTTGCCTAGGGACACTAGAATCAGCCCTGAGTCTTTTGGGGTGGGCAAGGTCAAGCCTAGGGGCGCCCGTACATTGGTCCATGCCAGATCTATCCTGACCTATCCCCGAGTTGGGAACCTTGGCAGAGCGTTTTGAGCCTGTGTGCGAATGACTCAATAGAGGAACATCATTATGCACCTGGGTATGCTCCTCCCTGATCGAGGCCACTGACTGTGCTTGAACTGTGGCCTTCCGGACATGTTTAGATTTTGCCATGGATTTAGGCATGATCAGCTGCAATGTGAAATTGCCCCAACTCTTCACCAGAATGAGATCACTAGAAAGGACCCAGCTGTTTAATAGGCAGGAATAAACACGACCAATTCTGAGGACTTTAGACTTCCAGGCTAAAACTTTTTAATTGCCTTTGAGAATAAACGCTGCCTGAGTGATCTGGGGCAGAGCCTGACAGACAGGAGGCCCTCAGTGACGGAAGGGTTTTGGCGCCACAAATGGCGCAGGCGCGAAAGCAGAATGAATCTCCAGGCTCTAGATGCCTCAAAATGGTGCGGGCGCGAAGCCCGGTTAAAGTGCAAGGGGCCTTTTTTTTCTCCGAAGTCTGCTGCGCCTCACAGCTGCTTCTAATTAGCCTCTGCTCGGAAAGGCGAAAGGCTCCAGGAAGCCAGTTCCGCCGAAGCACCGGCAATCCGCTAAACAGCTGAGGGCAATTATCACCGGGCAGTGAATTACAGGGCCGGCGATGCAGACAGAATGCGTAGAGCACGAGGCTCTACTTGCTCCCGGCGATTGCCTGCTAGCAGAGGCTTAAATCAGGGGCAGAGGCTGTCAAGCTGTTAATGAGGTTCCCTGCACAGTCTAAGTGAATGACAGCCGGGAAACCTTTGAAGCCGACAATCAGCTAGCCGCTGAAAGCGCAAGGCTCTGAGAAAAGGCAGCAAGCGGCACTGTGAAGAACAGGGGACAAAATGGCGGTCCGCAGCCTAACGAGGGAGCACAAAACTCCGCTGATCGATCAGAGGCAAATGACACCACCAGAAGGGGATAGCCTGATGGACCACCCTCCCCAAGGGAGCGTTAAACTCCGCTAACCAGCCTAAATTACTGACCGTGTAATTATGATGAAAGAGAGAAGGTAAAGGTAAGGAGGAAAACCTTGAAGATCAAGGGAATCCCTGCAGGCAGGAATCCAAATCAGATTAGAGTAGAATTGTCAAAAAATAGTCCAATGGTCAACCAATTAATCAAGCAGAAAGGAAATAGCTCTAATACACAAGAGTAACAAGAGCCCACAATCCACACAACTGTCCAGTCTGATGACTGAGCAAAAAGCTGGGAGCCCTAGCAACAGGGGGCGGAATTTAAGAAGAATTTCAGGCTCAGTCCAACCTCTGACTAATGTGCACAACCCACGTCTGGCTGCTGTCTCCACCCTCAAGGGAGAAAGGATTATAAGACTCCAAGAGAGAGAAATAAAAGGGTGATTAAAAAGTCAGTAAATGATGGAATTCCAAAAAGGCTAAGAGATGATGGATAATGATAACATATATTAATAAAAAGAAAAAATAGAAAATATAAATAGAGAAAATAGTAGCATACATATTAACAGATAATAGAATCTATTATAATTTTAAAAAATAAACTAAGCTTAGTAGGTGGAAGTTTAAGATTAGGTAATCTAACTGTATTATTAATATTAATAGTGTGTTAAAGTATATTGTGAACTTAAACTTTTAACAATTTTAAAAGTTAAACTTTTTAAGGATTAGAAATTGTGGGGATTTTGAGATATATTCCCAGGATTGATTAAATTTTGTTAATATTTGGCCTTATTAGTAGTCCTAGTCCTAGACATTTGGGATATTGAAATTATGGTGGCATAATGAGTAATTTTCAAAATATTAGTAATTTAGTAGGAGATAACAAATACATGGCACAAAGAAATGTTATTTATGTTTGAATGAATTAATGGAAAAATGATAAAGAATTATAACGAGAGAATGGTACTGTTGAAGTTGGAAGATCAGGATTATGTATACTTATTTGCATTATTACTGTATTGTTTTAAAAAGATGTGACCCAGTCCATACCCTGTCGACAAAATATGTATAGTGTATATTATATTAAAAAATAAAAAAGTTATTAAAAAAAGTTATAAAGATACAAATGTGATAAGAGTTTGTTGCAGCACACACAATCAGATAATTCAGCAGGATTCAAAACTTCTTTATATATATATAATAACACATAAGGCAAATATTCAATACCCATGCTGGTTTTTCCAACATGGTAGAGAGAAGAGATTGTAAATCGATACAAACACAGGCTGGGGACAGCAGAGTCAAGACTTCTCCTATATACAGAACAGTTGAGCTAAGCCGCACTCAGGCTCCTAGCTGTCTGAACCACCAAACAGCTCCCATTGGCTGACCTTGTTGCTATGCCTATTCCAACTCATGAACTCTTATACACTGACAAAATACTTCTACTTTTAAGAGATGCTGGCACAGTCAGGTCTGCATCACATCATCTGTCATTGTTTCTAGCTTCACACAAAAGCTTTTACTTTATTAAACATATACAGCCCTTGGATTTAAGGCTTTCCACTTCAAAGGAATTATTACACCATTATCTTTATTGTTCAATTTTCTTTGTGCAGTATGCGCTGCTGAACTAATATAGAATAAGCAGAAATAATATACTTTATGCTATTATATTTGGAAATATCAAAGAATCAAATTAACACTTCTCTCTCTCTCTCTCTCTCTCTCTCTCTCTCTCTCTCCCTCCCTCCCTCCCTCCTTCCCTCCCTCCCTCCCTCCCTCTCCCCCTCCCCTCCCTCCCTCCCTCCTTCTGTCTCCCCTGCCGCCCTTCCATTTGAGGAATATGTTTATTAAATGACATCAAATTTTCTCAATCTTCTGTTATGGTAATGAACTCTGACAGTTTCATTGCTATGGCTAGTGGGATATTAACCATTAGCAATCAACCATTAAAATGTTAAGAAAAAACTTCAAATAAATTACCCTTTGCATTCATAAACTGAATTAAAGAGAAAAACCTCCAGTATACATATTTAAAAAGTCATTACAGCCCCGAACCGCAAAACTTTTAAAATGCAAACTATTGGATTTGGGCCATCTCTATTGGTAAATTATTTATAAAATCAAAACTACTTTGTTATTTGTGATGTGCTATGTTTTTTTTAAAAAAAAAACTTTACATCTTTTCTAATCTATATGAAATAAATTATATCAAAAAACTATTCTAACAAACATTTTAAACGATACTGTCATATGTATTATATAAAACATGCAATTCAGTCCATTTGTGGCATTTTGTACAAATGATACTGACAGTGATTAACATAGTGTGAGCTTCTGATTCCTCACCCAAGAGAAAAAAAATACCAAAATCTCAGCAGGTATGTAATGGGCCAGAGATTTACAATCTGTTCTGAAAAACAATCTGTTTCAAGACCACACAGAACAAATAGCTAGAGAATTTCTTATAGAATGAAGAAGAACAAGCACTAGGTAATTAACTATCATGATCATGTATATGTGGATTAGGTTTTAAAATTAGATTATAACAAGTATTAGAAGGCCTTCTGAATAACTTATCATGACCATAATTCTAAGGGTTTTAGTTTAATGTCACAAAAACAAATGCCAGTGCTTGGTGATTTCGAATTTATTTAATTGAAATATTTTGCTTTATTAATACTATCTTATATATTGATTATTTTGAATCAAGTCATACTTTGTTTTCAAAATACAGATAATGTCTTTTTCAAGTAAAAATTAGCTCCTCTTCATGTAGCTTTTTTTCTTTTTATATAGTAATATAAACATGATTTGTCACTTTTATCTTCTGATATATTTGGTGACTTCTCAGTATAGCCTCTAACCTTGGAAGTTCCTATATATTTTCTATCCAAGTACTATCCATGTGTATACAAAATTTACAATCCTAAGGTTAGGATTGTATGGGCCACTATAAATCAAAATAGGAAAACAAGCACATTTTTAAAGTATTTATAAATCAAATTATTGCATACTGATCTTCTCCAGTAGTCATATATAAGCATAATTTCTTAGTAGCCTGAATAGCAGTAGACCAAGAATCATTGTGGAATGCCTATCTAATTAACCATCAGGGGAATTAAAATTCCAGGCTCAATTCTGTTTTCAGGTATAGAAATAAGCTCAGAATATCTTGGACTGTTGCTTCAAATTATATTCCTATTCCACAGATAAATGAGACTACTTGCCTGAATAACTAGGACATCAGAAGTGACCTCTTACATAAATTGTTCTTGGAAATTAGTTTTTATGTTTAGGTTTCTGTGAATTATAAGTAGGATTTATGTTGTAAAAGATCAATGAAGAACACAATCTAATACAGACAATCACTCAATGTAAAGACCAAGCAGGGATTTAAGTGGCTTTTATCCCTATCATGTTTGTGTTATTTCAAATGAACCCCTTCTGCATAGACTGTACAAGGAGAACTGTTTGTCTGATATGAGCCAATTAAACTATTGGCATTCATTTCATTTAAACAAAGTAGTTTTATCAGTTTCATTCCATGTGGCATCACTGTGTCTAACTAAACTAGTTACGAAACCAAATGATCGCAGTGCAATTACAAGAGCCATATGTCTAAACTTAGTTAACAGAAACTACTTGTTGAATACCTCTAGGGAGTATTGCCTAAATCCTTTTGCAAATTGGGAACTATACTTTCCCTATTACTCTAAAATACTGACTTACAACATGTTAACAGGTCCAATAAGTTAGCTTATTTAAAGTTAGCTTATTTAAAGTCCTTCATGGCAAGGGGCTGGATTATTTTCGGAAATGTCTCTTCCATGTTGTTTCCATGTATCTCATCAGATCTGACAGGAAAAGAGTGCTAAGAGTTCTGACAATTAAGAATATCATCTAGTGGGACACACACAAAATGTGAAAATTTTGTATCACAGCACCTACCATTTTTTACAAACCCTGATATTAGATTGGCCCCAACATTGCCACATGTCTGAAAAGTCATAAACACCAGGATATATTCCCAGGCATGGTGGTTGAGAGATTACTGGAACCCCTAGGATATTTTTAGATTATTAGTTCTATTTTTAATTTAGTTTCGGTAGTGTTATTTTGTATGGCACTATAGGCATTAGCTTCCCATGGTGGCAATGGTGAGTTGGGCAGTTATATAAATCTAATTAATTAATATAATTCAATTTTAACTCAAATAGAAATTAAGTATATACAAGCCTCTTGTATTTATTTCAGCTAGCTTTAGTTTTATCTATGAAATTGGAAACCAAGTGAACCCCAGAATTTATCAGAACATTGAAACTGTGAATCTAATATGTAAAGTCAGAGAAGATCTGAGGTTGTATAAAACAAAAACAAAAAGATAAAATGTTTCTTCCATAAATTAAAGATAGTTGACTGAACAAGAATAAATATTTTTCCAGGGAAAGCACCAAACCCTAGTCCTCCAGAGGAGTCTTGCTGTCCCTCTCAGGTCATGCAGAGGACTCTGGATGGCGATGCAGGCTGTTCAGACCCCACAGCCCACTCTCTCTCCACATGAGGAAACACGGCTTTGTAACCAAAGCATCCTGAGAGATAGGATGGGAGACCACCAGGAGAAGTCAGGAGGACAAAAGGGGATGGTGAAAGAGCAGCAGGGCTGCTGTGCTAAGGCAGGACTTCCCTCAGACTTCTCTCTCATTATAATCTCCCTTCCTCTTTCTTTCTTTCCTTCCTCCCTCTCTCCTTTTCCCTTTTCTTCTTTTTCCTTCCCTCTCCAATCTCCTTTTTTTTCTTCCTTCCTCTTTCCATCTTTTCCTTCCTTGCTGTCTTCCCATCTTCCCTTCTTTTTCTTTCTTCTTTCCTTTTCTCCTTTCCTTTGCTTCTTGGATGCTCAAATGCAACAGGGGAAACATTTGTCGATGTCTCCTTGCCTTGTGATCAAATTCAACTTTTGCTAATAGTTTCTTTTGTTAGCACTTTGCCAGTGAAAATGGAGCTCAGGATAGAGCGAATGGCCCTAAGCTCCATTTTGCAGCCCTCCTGAGCTCTGTTTTGTACTGTAATGACCTCCTGCAGCACTTTGCCAGCAAAAATGGAGCTCAAAAGGGGTGTGGGTATCCCTCCCAAGCTCCTTTTGCATTGTGATGTCCTTCTGCACCACTTTGCCAGAAAAAAAATGGAGCTTGGAAGGGGCACAGGTGGCCCTCCCGAGCTCCATTTTCAGCTGCGACCACCTGCTCCAGCCGCTGCCAATGAAAATGGAGCTTGGAAGGCCAAGCCAAGGCACTGCGGGACGGTCCTTCACTATTTCTAGGGAAGCCCCGCAGGCCAGATCTAAGCACCCCAGGGGCCGGAGCCAGCCCCCAGACCTTGAGTTTGACACTCCTGCTCTAAAAGGATGCAAATGACCAGCTGTCTGCAAGGAATATAAATCTTCCATTCCCCGCTATCCTGTCAGAACTGAAGAAGCTTCTTGGATGAGAAGTGAAATGTCTTCAAAGAAAAAACAAGAAAGTCCCATTGCCTCTTGAAAAAGCACCTTTGGGACAAACCGTGACCTGGATGACTAAGAATCTCTACAGACTTTTTAAAGCTAATAATTCTAAGCATTTATTGAATTACATCATTTATTTTTCCACTTTTTTAAAAAACATAATATATTTTTATGTCAAAGTAAATTCCAGAAAAACTTACAGATTAGGAGAAACTATTTTTTCATGATTTTTTTTTAAATCACTGTGCAAAGATAATAGTGATTGGAAAAGAGAAGATTCTGAGGGTTTCAAGTATTAGTTATATTTTCTCATAACAAGTAGATGGAGTGCATACTATTCAAGGACAGATGGAAATGACCTAATAAGCAAAGTCTCAGCTGTTTGGAAAAAATGCAGATGTCTTATTTTACTATCTGATAAAATGACTGCAACAAGGTATGGTTACCTGTCACAGCTGATCTAAGTAGGAAAGCAGTTATGCAGAAAATATATCTAAGAAAATCTGCTATTGAAGATATGAAGGTTGGAGATAATCGAAAATTCCATTCTTTTTTTAAGTGGGAAATCTGACAGAATACAGCATGTAAAAGATTTGAGATATGGCCAGTTATAAATTCTACGCTGATTTCCATTTGCTAAGAAGTTGTCATCTATTTAAATGTCTATTTTTCCTCAAATGCAGTAAACATATACTGTTAGCTATGTTCATCATAATGTCTGTGAAAGTCTTCTACGTAGAAAAGTCAAAATCAAGAAGAGTTTAAGTACAAGGGGCAAACATGCCTATGAATGAAGTCAGCAAATATATTGAGCTAAAAGGAATGATAAGCATATGGATGGAAAGGTGTTAGGCAAAATAGATGAATATAACTTCATCCACTTGAATCAGGCTGACAAGAAACAAGAAGATCTGCAGATATGGACCATGTGCCTTATGAGTCTGGCAGCCTTTAAAACATTTTTTTTTCAGGATTGTGTTCTTTCTGGATGAGGAATGTTAATTTTTCATCCCATGATTTTATTTGCTATTGTTTAAAATTTCAGTTACTACCAGGAAAATTAATTCTGATTAAGTGAATTCAAATAATTTCTCCTTTGGTTCATTTGGATTCATATATAGGAAATAATAGAAAGAAACTCTCTTCCCAAAATTAGAAAAAAAGCCCAATCATTCTGGTAAGATAACAAACATTTTCTAGGGCTTTTTAAAGATTTATTCATTCAATCAACATGAAAAGTATTTTTTACTATAAATGCATAGTTTAATATTAACTATAATGTATCATATTGACGAAAAACTTTGCCTGAAGCTTCTTTTCATATTCTTATACAATATTATGCTGGGAGTCTACTAATTAGTTAATCTGTGCAAGAAATTATTTTAACTAAATAATTAAACTATTATATAACTATATAAATTAAATTATTTATTTTAGTTTATCGTGAACTATCATGCTCAGATTCATAATTTGGGGCCTTCCTGGACTCACAGCTTCTTCTCAAGGAACTGAAGGTCCATTATCACAGTTTTATTTTCTGCATCACTTGTGCTTATTCCTAGATCAAAGGGACCCTCATTATTGCAAAATGGGACTGTCCTTGAAAATCATCCAGGAATGCAACTGGCCTAGAAAGCAACAGGTGGATAATTATAGGCATGCCTTAAGGGCATGTAACACTTCTGCTATAAGCTATTTTAGATCCCTACAGGCTTTTGTTTAGCAATTAAAGCTAGTCACCATTTTTTACTTCCCTCATGAGTTCCCTCATCACTATGGTGCACTCATCACTAACATAATTGAATCTATACACAGTTGCTAGTTGTCTTTTTCTCTTTTATTCCATCTTTGCACCTTTCCCAGAGAGATAGGTTTTCTCATATAAAATGTGTGCGCACATTTGCGAACTGGTAGGCAAGGTAAGTGAATTTCACCACTGGTTTGAATCCATATCTACAAACCAAGATGATAAATGGCCCTGCTGTTTTCCTCACCTTATGAATGTATCATCAATAAAAACTCCACCTTTGTAAGACTGTCGATGAATACCAATGAAACATCAATCACAAAACACCAGTTTTAATTAACTACCCATGTAGGCTCTCCTTAGCTAAGGCCAGAATCATAATTTTTGCTTGTTGCATTTCCAGCTTGAGCCATTGTCCATTTCTTGAGTACAAGAAGTCAATGAAGTTTCCACACACTTCTAGCCCAGTAGAAATGCCACTATGTTCTGAGGCTGAATTAAAAGTATATTTTTTTTATCCTAATACATTTTAAGATCTTCCATGGGAATGATCTATTATGTATCCTTACAATCTACCAGTATCCCAAGGGCCGAGTAGCTCAAGCATTTGAAATGCCACCTTCTCTTTAGTCACTAGTCACTGCCATATTATAGCCATGACTTTTGGAGAGTTATGTTCTCAGCTGATCAGCAGTTTGTTTTTTCCTTCCAATTGTTCTAATAGTGGCATATAATATCCATTTAACTCAGTTTCCTGGTTATCACCCCTTCTGTTAACACAGCCTCATTTCATCCTTATATCTCTTCTTCTATGAATCTGAACTATCAAATCTTTCTTGATACAAAGCATCTTCAGCATGACAAACAACAAAGGAACAATCTGTTTTCTTTTTCTTTGATGACTCTACAAACAGAAAAATGTTTGTACAATAATAGAGAAAAAGAACTGGTATGCCCTAATGCCAAAGGAAAGAATGGAAAATGGGGTAACCAGGTAATCAAATATTGGTAAAATCAAAATCAAAAACTAATATGAAAGAAACAATTCCCAAAAGGCAGGAATTTGTGCAGACACTGCACAAATGTGAGAGGCCCAGAAAGAACTAATAAATAAATTCAAAGATGCATGCTTGTCCATGCAGTATTGTCTTTAGTTTGTTTGAAATGCTGATCTTTAACAAGATGAGATGGTCACTCTAAATATTTTGTAGAGGCTCTTGTACTCGTTTGTGAGCTTCAGGTGATATTAAAAGAATACAAGTGGTTTTAAATTCCATCTTGTCCAAACATAGACAACTTAGAAAATTGGAAAAATATGTACGATATCATATCTATTATTCTCTGCATGCCACTGGGCTTTCTGCTAAATTAAATCTGTTTCCTCAAATGTATCTACACTAAAATACATTTTTATTACATCCTCTTCTTTGTTTTTATTCAGTACAAAGAAATGGAGCGCGGTGACTCATGTGGTTAGGGTGCTGGGTTAGAGGTTAGTAAACCTGCATTTGAGACTTGAGTGCTGCTGCGTGGTGTAGTGATCTTCCATCATTTGCTGCAGCTCTTTGATGGGGACATGAAAGGAGCCCCCATGGGCATCTCCCAGGCAATGGTGATGTCACTGCCTAATCCTTTCAACCTGGAAGCTCCTTAAACGGTGCCTCCAACATGAACAGGATAGGAATATAAAGGAAGGCTATTAGGAGACAGATAATATTATTAGGTTAAAAACTGCCAATAATCATTCAGCTATTTATCAAATAGCATTATAAGTGTGTGCCTGTACAAGTCTGTATCAGTGTTATTGTTTTTTGACACTGAATGCTGACATTCAACTATGATTTAATAAATACCTACAGAAAATGCTATATATCATTAAACCTGCATTCAATTCCACTGCCAGTATTAATTCAGTATCATTATGATCATCTTCATCATCATCATCACCATTTCTATCATATTTACTTTGAAACTGCTTTTGAAATGACCCCTCTTTGTCAGAAAATATCTGCTGTGGATATCCAACTCATACAAGCAATATATATTTCTACTGAAAAGAATTTACTGTTGTAACACACCTAATAAGGGTTTCAGTATGTCCTTCCTATACCTTCCAATGTGTAAACATACTAGGTTGTGTGCGAAGCTTCACATTCAATTGGCAGGCCTTCAAATAAGTGGACACTTCAAAACAGACTCCTGAACTGAAGAAGGGACCTGCTTCAAAGTAACAGATCAAATACTTTGGAGTTTTGATGATTGATTTGGAGATTTGATGATTGATTTGTGCTGGTTTGAGAAAAAATATTGAATACACAATATTAAATTTATATATGGAGAACCAATGGGGGGGGGTTTGGATGGCCATGTCTCTGAAAAAGACATCAGTGGCTGAACAAAATAGGTTTATCACCCTATTAAATTCAGCCTACTGAATCTCTCTTTAAGTGGAAAGGTTAACATTGGTTTGATTTCATTTACTTTTCTCTTTATTTTGGCAAGGTTAATATTACTTCAAGCTTCACTCAATTTCTTTCATATGACCAGCACTTTACTTTAACCTTTTTTGCAGTTACATAATGTATGCTTCAGTGCTGGTTCTGTCAGCCCAGGAATCCAGCTCACTTGCTAGTACTCAAATATGAAACAAATGTCCAAACATTTTAACAAAGTAAATTCCACTTTCTCTGAGTCAATCTTATTTTATAATGTAGTCCTGGTTCTGCTTCTTTTGCTAACTACCTAACTCAAACTCCAAATCATAATCTCCAATGCAACTAAGTATTGACAAGGATGAAGTGGTTCTTTCCAGGAAAAGGAAAACTTGCCAATTAGCTTTTAACATTTTTTTCACACCACAGAAAACACAGGCTATAAAGCTACACAATACTTATAAGGAGATGTTCAGGGTCTTTTTTTAAGCCAGCTTCTGTTTGAATGAATCCATGATTTTCCAGCAATGTGCTGCAGAGAGGCAGAATTAAGATCACATGAAATATTAGCACTTCTTTATAATGCCTGGGTAAGACCACTCTTGGAATATTGCATCCAGTTTTGATCACCACAATACCCAAAAAAAAAAAAATGTTGAGACTCTAGAAAAAGTGCAGAAAAGAGCAACAAAGACGATTAGAGGACTGGAGGCTAAAGCATATTAAGAATGGTTGCAGGAATTGTGTATGTCTAGTCTAATGAAAAGAAGGACTAAGGGTGACATAATAGCAGTGTCCCAATATTTGAGGGGCTGCTACAAAGGAGAAGGGGTTAACCTATTCTCCAAAGCACCTGAAGGCAGGACTAGAATCAATAAATAGAAATTAAGCCTGCAAATAAGGATAAATTTCCTGACAGTTAGAACAATCAATCAGTGGATTGGCTTGCCTTCAGAAGTTGGAGGGGGGGGGAGGGCTTGGACTGGGAGATCTTCAAAGTCCCTTCCAACTCCATTATTCGGTATATATGGAAAGCACTAGACTGAGAAGGTAATGGGAGTATGCATTATTTAATTTCTTAGAAGATCACTATCAGCAATAGCTGATTAGAATGTCCCAAGCAACAAATGGTATTGTTTTAGGTAGCACTGAATAAAATTGAATTGAACGAATTTTAGCTTCTACTATATTACTATTGTCACTGCTTCCAGGAAAGAACTTGACCAAAACTCTACAGCAACATATATTGTCAATAGGTTTACTTATTGAAGGTATAGACACATCACAGCATCCAAATATCTTTCCAAGGACTTCCTAGTTACCCTATTAAATGCTAGTCTTTAGTCTATTAATTGACCACAAGCTCCTTTATTGCTTCCTAAAAGGCAAAAGCTTCACACCATTATCTTCACTATTAATCCAAAAACTGATTGCTCTACTTCTTATTAGTTTAGTCATTTTTATATTTAATTATAGTTCCATTTTTTCATTGCACCATTTTCATTGTCCACTTCCATTACTAGAGATTGCAGGTCATTTGCATTTTTTGTTATTAGAACATTGTTTTCAGCATAGTGCTGATCTTTCTACTGATTTTATAATCATCCTTATTTTATTACACTATAGACTTTTTAAATAAATATATTCATCATCAAGGTGGAATAAATAAAGAGAGAGCACACAGGCTTATTTCATTTCATTGCTGACCTAAAACCAGTTTCTCTCTCAGAATTGCCTTCTGAGTTCTGAGATCTTTCAGAATACATTTATTTTTTTGTTGCCTTTAACTATCTTTATAGCTGTTACCATCTTCATAACTGTTATAGTAATATTGGTTCACATCAGAAGGAAGCAATAACTAACATCACACTAATAAAATGTTATGCTTGTGGATCATCCAGAACTATTTACCTAAAACTCTTATATAATAATAAAATCCCAATCAGATGTTTCATGATAAAAACAAATAGGCTTTCCATTTCTCAACTACTTGCTCAACTATTTGCTGTGAGAAAAGAAGTAGAGAGGAGGAGGAAAAGAGATGAATATAATTCTATAATTTGGACAGAAATTATATTTATTTGTGTAAGTAAATTCTGCTTGCACAAATAAGATTCTCTCCAATTACAGAAGCCAAATGTATAACTTTCTAGCTCAACTAGATCCCAATATCAAGGAAAAAATGGAAATTGATAGCCTGCAATCCCTCAAAGTAATCACCTTTTTAGTTAGGTCATCTTAATGACCTTAAGCAGTGGTTGTCTTAGTGACTTGGAGAGCCTTTTATAAAATTTGGCAGATATGCCAACTGCAACTGGGATCAAGATATCTTTGTGACATTTATCCTTGCTTTGATAATTTCCTGGCAGGATTATTGCAATGCATTATATATGGCACTGCCTTTGAAAATAGTCCAAAAACTTCAGCAATAATATTAATGATGACTGAAAGACATGATCAATGATTTATCGTATCTACTGCCTTCCGATCCATTTGAAGCTCCATTCAAAGTGCTAAAACTAAGTGACTTAAGGAAATGTCCTGTCATAAATCATTACCTATCTAGCTTTTAAGCCCTAACATTATCAAAAGTGTTTCTTCTGGTTTCCTCATAAAATTAAAAAATGGGTGTAGGCAGATCTGTCATCATCATTAGGTAAAGTGAAGTAGTGATCTTACGTGACAGATACCACAACGTAGAAATAGCAAGCAATGTGCCATGTGGTTTGACCTATGTTCCCTAAGTTAAACTGCTCCTTTAGGTCCCCTATGTGTCCTTTTAGCCATGTTAAAGGAAGTTCAACTGCAGTCCCTCTGGCTTCGGAACATAAGGGGTATCATTTTTTTCTTCACCTCAGGCAGCAAAATATCTTTAAAAACTGTAAGTGGTGATATATGAAACATGAAAAGGTTAATCTAGTGTCCTTTTCTTGTAATTGTTCAGTATTAAACAGACATTGTCTTCCGCATAATTTTACTCCATTTACTCCAGGTTTGTTCATTGCTAACTTTTTACTACGTATACTATTACTACTTATTTTCTTATTTGTTTATTTTGAACACAACTGTATACTTAATTCCTTCTGTATTGTTACCCTGAAACAGTTTGGTGTAGTGATAAGGCACCAGAATGTAAACCAAGAAATTGATTTCTAGTCCTGCCTTAATCAACTGGGCAACATTGGGTCAGTCCTCTCTCTCAATCCGAGGAAACAGGCAATTGCAAATCACTTCTGAAATCTTGCCAAGAAAACTGTAGGGACATGTCCAGACAGTTACCAGGAATCAACAATTATCTGAAAGCATGCAAGAAAAATGTCCAAGTTCTAATGATTTTAGGATAATTTATGAGGTCAAACACATTATTTTAAATTATGTTAGTTGATTTTATAGTTATTGGTTTATAAAATTTAAAACCACAAATTACTTGCATAGTAGGTGGCCCAGAATGTAATACTTAAATAAATAAAAATATTTTGAAATATAAACATAAGAATGACAGTTAATTATAATCAATTAGTCCAATAGTTTTGCCACCCTTTTTAACATAGAACATGTATAATTTTAATCTATTCTTCTGCTTCACTACCTCATTTACATAGGAAAACATGCATATATTCTCTACAATCTCTTCACATATGCACATATTTTTTTCTTCATCGAATCTTGGATAATTTTTGCTAGATTTTATCCATGTTACATTATCTGCTTAAACTTCTATCTTGAATGCTTGTGTGTAATTTATACAGTGCTAGAATTATATGACCTACTGTGGTTCTTACCTGCATAGGATTATAACTAGATCAAGTTGTTATTAGCAATTTGGAGATACTTTGATCCTGCAGTGGAAACTTAAATTAAATGTTTTGACTAGACTTGCAGTGATATGTCCAGTTTATGGACACGGCTGTGCAGCCATACATACAATACACAATTATAATTTTATATTGAAAATGTACTGGTTATTGCACATGTTTATATACTTCCGGTTTTTATCAAATAGAAATACAAAGACAGCTGTTCCTAGTCATGCCTTATATTGAAATGCATCTGTTTAAGTTTATTGGACAAATATTCATAGCATATTGGTCCACATAGTAATTTATTAGACAATAATACTTAACTCATTAAATGAAAATGCCAATCATTAAAATGTCAGTTTGTGAATTGGAAATTATAGATTTTTTCTATATGGAAAATATCAAATAACTATAACTGTCCTCAAAAACTGAAACCACTGGCAGAATTAGTCAGCTTTCTAGGATGCTCTTGTGGTTGTCTAAAAACAACTATTATTGAATGAAATAGGTTCAAAAAGAAACTGTATCATGAAAATGCTGAATTATACAATTTTATCTATAAACCTATATCTGAACTGAAGTAGGATTAGCTGAGTTTAATCACCCAAAGGTGATTAAAGATAATCTAAAGATAACTAAGAGGCTGTAGTAGTCTCAATTACTGCTATTGGAAAGGATCACTGTGTTACTTCTTCATATGTTAACTTTACAAGATCAGCACCACTATATTTTTTCTTTTGCATATTATTTCCATATAGTATTTTATTTACAATTTCTCATTTTAAACTTGCATATACATATAGTTGCTGGGTGGCAGAAACTTTCCACATATTTAGTAAAGTGGACTTCTAGTTTGTGCTGCAGGAACATCTCAGGGCTTATTCATACTAATTGTTCACTTACCAGAATAACAATAGCAATAGCACTTAGACTTATATACCATTTTACAGTGCTTTACAGCCCTCTCTAAGCGGTTTATAGAGTAAGCATATTGCCCCCAACAATCTGGGTCATTTTACCGACCTCGGAAGGATAGAAGGCTGAATCAACCTTGATTGGGGAAGGTATCCATTTTCTGAGAAACTAATTACTCCAGATACAACTTTCCTATTTCCTATCATAAATTTGACTTCCTGTGTTTTCCTGATGTAGTTTGAAATTATTATCTATCTTTTAGGTTACCTTAAGTGCTGTTATTATTTCAGCTGCAGCACTTCTTTAAAGGCCAAACTTAGCAATGCATTCACTACTTCATAGAAGAACAGACAACTTCACCGATGAGACCATAATTTTCCTGTACTACCATCATTAAACAGAATAGTGGCTGAATTGTGTTTTTTTTTTTTTTTGTATTTCTTGTACAGTAGCTGCCAAGCTACTAAAGGCCTTAAAAATTACAACATTCCATCATTTAGCTTCACCATTTAGCTTTTCATATTTAGCTGAGGGCCTTAAAAACTACTACTACAACAATACTAAGTGCAAATTTCTAGCCTTTCATCATTTCTCTAATGATCACTTGAGATAAAAAGTTTAGTTCAAGTGAATAGAAACAAATGAAGTATTTGAACATGGTATTAAAAATGAAGCACTCAGTAAGCTAGAGAAAGCTAGCTATATAGCTTGAAGAACTAAAATGTTCATCATCATTACCATCATCAACATCAAATTAAAACCCCACATACTTCATACTATAGGAGATAAAGCACCTAGTCATAGCACTATTGGTAATGAAAAGGAAGTTTAGAATGCAAAGGAGCTGTCAAGAAGTTATTTTTATTTTTAAAATGTGTTGACTGCATATACATTGTTATGCTTTAACCCTATAGGTAAAAACATATGTTTACTTTGTGTTTGTGTATGCACATTGAGGATAGTTGAAGTATGTTGGTGAGGGATAAATGTTTTAGTAGTTGGGATAAGGACTGATGAAATTCCAAAAAGTCTGGTGAAGATATCGGTGTGCTGCTCTCAGGAAAAGAAGTAAGTTTGATATCTCCTATCAATGCTTCCTTTCAGTCTCTTGTGCTCATCTCAATGTCTGGTTTTTGGTAGTCCCAGTCTCTGTTTCTTACTACTTAATACTTGTAATAAAGCTTGCCCTCTGCATGAGAAATATGAGTTTGTATGTATTACTAAATATTACAAAGGTAAGGGATCCACTTTTTGGACATATCCCCATTTAGATTTTATATGTGGAACCACCATGAATCTTGTGCACAGTTGGTTGAGTAGTTGTTATTATCCAAGAGAATCTGGTGGTCACCAAGGATGTTGTGTTAGAGATATTGTAATTATATGTGAAGTTGAGCTTAAGGATTTGACTGGTATGCTATTTTGTAGGAGCATTTGAGGTTATTTCTAAAGCTCTGCAGTTATGACTCAACCAAGGCCTTGGTTGCTTGGTTATTCTAGTTGGCTATAATCCAGGATGGTTTAGAAATTCCATGTGCATCAAAGTGGAGTTATGTAGCACTTCATTTTTTAAAAACCCAGGAAAAAAACAGTTGCTAAGAACATTATTTGCATATTTCTTTGTTTTCCTTATCTAACACACTCTTCAGAGACCTGAACTTCAATCTGTTTGTTATGTCCCTTGGACTGAAACTCTAACTATGCTATAGTTTTTTATTGTAAATGCTTTTTTTTCTGTTCCTGACTTGGCTTATTAAGCTACATATTCTGCTTGCCTGCCTTGGGTTGGACATGGTTGCACATAGTGATACCACAGTTGCTTCCATTGTTTCTGTGACACATGAACTGACTTATTCTAGTTATTCACTTGCTTACTGTATAGAATTTGAACCAGTTTCAACAGAAATAAACCAGTTTTATTTCAAATAGAAATAAAAATATTTTTTGGGTTGTGCTTTAGTTGTTTCTACAGACAAAACAATAAACAATAAATTGTAGCAATGAGTTCTGAAATACAAAACGGTGACTGTTTGCCTGATGGTTAGTCTAAGTGAAAAATAAAATTGTCTGTTCCAAACGGAAACTAAACTTAGACTTAAATATACTACATTTATAATAACTACATAGCATTAAGATTTTCTTCTATTAGCTTTCTCTACTTAGTTAGGGACTAACTATTAAAACTAGCCTTTATTGTATGAAAAAACCCTATATTATTGCTCTTGCTAGAAATTGTATTTCCCAAGGAATAAAATAATAGAAATTAGATAACTCAGAATGTCAGAACCTGTATGTCATTTTGTTAAATCAGTTTTATTACTGTGAAAATTAAAAAAAGATTTACTAACTCGTTTGCATTTTTGCAACTCAAATTCTGCTGCCATTAATTCACCAGTTTTCCTATATCTTTCATGGAAAATATTCAAATCATATCATTATATCTAATTTTCATTAAAGCTTTTGGTATCATCATTTTTAAAAATTACCCTTTGTTCCAATTCATCTGACTAAGAATCTTTGTCTGTCCTTTGAAAATTTTGTTTTTATTTCTATTCCATTTTTTAAATTCAATGCACAAACTATTGAAAGTTATTACATCAAGAAGTTACTTGACAAATAATTAGAATGAGAGAGTACATTAACCAAGTGTTGCTAACTGGACATTGCAAGAGGATCAAAAAATTATCAAATAAAACAATAGAGTCTGAATGCCAATAATTACTAAGTTCACATTAGAAATCTAAATATACAATAAACGTGGAGTTTAGCTAAGAAATAATTTGAGCAAAGACTAGCTAAAATACTTTCATATGGAAGTATTATAATTGTGAAGCTAATGTCAAAACAAGAACAGCAGTTTTTAATCAATCAATCACAATTTTATTTAATGTACACCATATGTCCATTTATTGTGTATCGCAGAATATCCACAGTTAACATTTGAAAAACCTTATCATGATCTACACTAATGAAAATACAATCTCCCAGATTAATATTCTTTATAGCACACTCTTGAGATTTCCTTCGGAGAAATGGTGCAAACATTTCATGTTAATGTGATTTATTAAGCTTTCTAAAAAGAAATCTCTGAACAGCACACAACAATAAATGATATAAAAAATAAAAACAATTTTTAAAGATTTTTATGTAAATATATACAATATATTTTTTTAAAAAAAAGAACAACCTCCTTGTTATGTTTCACGGGTTTAAAACACCACATATGGTATTCAGAATGCCTAAAAGAGATCATCACCTTTGATTATTTGCTATTCCTTTTTTTAATATAGAAATAGTCACAAAAGAAAATGTTTTAAATGTATTTTCTAGGGAATAAATATCTTTGAACTTACTTCACTAAGTGTAATTTATTTCTAAACATTAATAGGACTATCTTATAAGAGCTTAATAGAAAATATTTCCATATCTAAAACTATAGCACCCTATACTGAGATTTCAATAGTTACAGAACCTACTAAGATATCTAGACCATGCCAGAATGAGAGTGATAGCTCAATACACACATATCTCCCACACTGGATTAAATACTTTCATTTTCAACACCTTGGAGAAATAAGCTCTTTATTAATATATACTTAAATCCTGTGCACAGTTAGGCTACTTAATTCTCTGTGGGATCAATGGGATTTAAGCAACCAATGTGCAGGATTGCAGCCAAAATCAATATAATCTGGATGGCTGCTTGTTCTATTTGCTGACTCTAAAGGATTAAGCATTAACAATACTAAATTGTTAAAATTCTTGAATGCTAAATTTCAATTTGTTCAGGTCTCCCAGTGTTCTATAATCATAAAGGTTTGCATAAAACATTCTACCAAGAGTAGCATTGGATTGTTGTAGGAAATACATACATGGAAATATTCAAAAGTATATAATGACCTCACTCAGTTAACAGGAATAACAATAGCCATATTTAAATGGGTTATTTAAATAACTGCAAATATTTATTTTGTATGCCACTCATTTACATAGCCTCTAGCCTACTAACAATATCAACAAAGAAAACAGCCTATTGTTTGTAAAGGTAAATACAAGTACAGTTATATTCATATTTTCTGTGCATATAAGTATAAATACCAGGCATTATTGTAATACCTGTGCATATAAGTATAAAAAACAAAAACTACAATCTCCTACCCACAAAATAAAATATAATGTACTTGAAATCTAAACTTCTCAAAGAACACTCTACCCTATGCAAGACTGTACAGATATCATGGAGTTGTAGACACAACACCACTACACAATTGAAAGCAATATCTCTTACAACAGTTTGCAAAATCAGCATTACCAATTAAATGGTAAATTAGTCAAGTTAGTAATTCAAATCTGGATCAGCATACAGTTTACCAACCACTCATTCAACAACTGTTCAATGACAGTGCTGAAAAACACTTTACAATCAATTCATATCCATTTAAGACATAGACCCATGTACTTTGATTACCATTACAGTCAGTGTGACTCATCCTGTCTCTGATCTTTGTTTATTTTCTTCAGTTTGACTGAAAGGAGAGCACAAAAGTTAATTTTCTCCAGACCTCCAACCCTCCTAAAATGGAAAAGACAGGGTACTTAACTAGCACCATCTAAACCAGCTGGCCAATGACCATCATATACATCGTAGTATACGATGGTGGAGCTGCATGCAATTAAGAACATCAAACAGGGATGGAAACATGGGCATTTGGATCAGGGCTAGTCTAGAGTAGATACATCTTTCCAAGGCAGATGCCTGGTCTTCGCCATGACCAAGCAGAAGTTAAGGAAAATCAGACAATCCCAGTTCCAAACCATAGCATATTTCCTTTAATGTATACTCCCTATAACACAGGTGTCAAACTTGTGGCATCATGTTGCTACCACATGATGTTTCGCGATGTTTTCCCCTTCATGGAGCTGGGATGGGAGTGGCCTGACCTATATTGTGCTTGCTTACTCTTACCTAATCCCTTTGTCTCCAATGAATGTAAATACAAGCAATATTCATTATTATTAATTATCCAGTGCTGTGGTGATAATTCCAAAAAATGGGAAATGCTTTGAAGCTAAACAAGCTGAAGGTGTGAAACTCTTTGTCAGTTTTGAACCAGAAAGAAGTCAGAGACATATGATTTCTCAGTGACTGCTTTACATAGAAACCAAGTTCTGGTTACAATTGTTGCAGGGATGGGTTCTACTTATCTTTACTACCGGTTCACAGTGGGGCCGCGCAAGCACACTCGCTTCACTCTCATGCGCGCGACTCTTCTGTGCCTGTGCAGAAGCGTTTTGGTGATGTTGGGGTCGGTGAGCAGGGCCTCCCACTGGTTTTACTACCAGTTCTATAGAACCGGTGCGAACCAGGGACAACTGGTTCCACTGAATTGTGGTCACTGAACAAGGACTATCTGTTTTGTTGGCTTGGGTTACAGCTGTATTAAACCTCTGTGTTACCAGTGTTCAAGTACAAAGATGTTTGACAATTAATCTGTGAGAAAAAAACCTAGATATTGAATTTTAAATCCATGGCCTAAGAATTTTGACTTTGGGCCTAGAGTGATTGATGGTTATGTTTACAGTTAAATCAAGGCTAGTCAATATGGAAAAGCCCCATATTTTGAACACATGCTAATAAAAGTATTAGAATTCCTTCCAAGTACCTATGCAATTTAATCTATAATCCCAGATAGGCTAGCAAACACACTAATTATATTTCTTTTGTAGTAATAGAGGACAAACACTAAAAGACCTTTTAGTCTGAAAAAAGTATATTCTTGTAGAGAAGGAAAAATAGAATTTATGACACATGAACTTCTAAGCTGCCATCTTTAAGAGCAAACCAGAAGTATGACTATTACTATACACCTTAAGAAACTGAAACAGAAACCCACGAAGTCTTATTTCTATTTTCAATAGAAGAACAGCTGTTCTGATAATACAGTCCAGGTGGCAAAAAATTGCTCAGAGACTATCCAAGAAAGAAATAACTTTATAATAATAGATATATCAACGTAGCTAAAATGTTTGTGTATTCAGTATTTTTAAATGGCATAGCTTACTTTAACTTTCTTAATTCTTTTAGATTAGCTCTTGCTTTTATAGATTTTAGACAAGATTTTTAACTTTGTACTTATATGCAACAAATACTGTTTATAGTGTTTTATAATATTTTTTAACGGAGTTTCTGGGAGTCAGAAAGCATAAAAAATTATAAATTATTATGGTTGCTTGCACAATCAGCCAACTGTTTAGACTGGATCTGAATTCAAGGTATTCAGCCCCTTCTTCGGACCTGGGATAGACAGATGTTTGATGTTTTTAAAAGTATTGCCACAATGTGTAAGATGTTCCAAGTAAAGCTGCCTTTTGCAACTGACTGTGATTCTATCAATGTCAATGGTATTCAAGCAGTGCCTATTAGTATCTATACTTTATTTACTTACTAACTTACTTACTTACTTACTTATCACAGTCATTCTACTTCTATTTGCAGGTCTTTGTATTTTGCAATTTTTTTCAGGTATTTCTCTTCTATTCTACTGTCTTCAGGTATTGTGACATCCTCTATCAATACATTTTTGTAATTCTTATTAACAATGGTTAAGTCTGCATTATTAGGTGGGAGGTGAGCCAAAACACTTTAGTTGCTTCATTTTCTATTATTTTGTCTATATTGGGGTCTCATGAGATCATGATTGCAGCAAGAAAGCATTTCTTGCAGATATTGCAATGTACCATTGTTGCTACTTTGTCATGCCTTGCTTGTAGTCAATCAGTCAGATCTTCTAGCAGCAGTTAACTAGGTGGTCCACAGTTTCTCCAGCTTCCTTGCAGAGCCGGCACTTGTTATTTGCTGTCTTCTTAATTCTGGTTTTTATTTCGTTTGTTATTATTATTACATTTATGTATTGCATTGATCAGAAACCAAAATAAATGTAAAACTGAATATATACCTATCATATATTTATGAATTAACAACATTGAACCTTAGGCAACTGTGTAAAAACATTGTGATGAAAATCCTTTTACAAATAATATAAATGTTTGTAAATATCTCTTAACCTCCAGATCATTAGATCATAATTCCTTTAATTTCTATATAGGTAAAGGAAACAAGACTGAAACAGTTTCTAATCAACTACAATATAGATAATCAATACAATTTGCTATTTTCATTTTCAATCTTAATTACTGTATCTTGATCAATGTGGTTCACTCACTGAATAACTAGGTTTTCTTAATACTACAATTTATTGTGCCTTGGAATAAAATGTGAAGACATTACAGCAAATTGAAAACAATTTTTATATAAAATATATCTGAAATTAGCTGAAGGAAAATAATTTCTCCTCTATGTTTTTTAATGTAAAATTAATAATTGCACAAAATACTTAACTGGAATAGTTCTTTCTTTGATTAACTCTAACCATAGAAATAGCCTGTCACATAGTTCATTCTCTATGTATTTCTTGAGATGATATATTTTGAGCAGGTCCTCTCAACATGACAGTACTGGACATGGAGATTTAATTAAGCTGTTGGTTTGCGCTCCTACCTTGGCAATTTGGTTGCAAACGTTTCATCATCAATCGAGGAGACATCGTCACTGCGTTTTGAATTGTGCTCATCTGTCAGAACATAGGTCTTTAAAAACCATTTTATGAAATGCAAATTAGTCTGAATGTTGTTTGTTCGGATATTTCTGAGTCATGGTCTAATTTCGGACTGTTTGATTGCTGGCTTTGTTGCTGGGCTGCAGTTAAGTACTGTCTGTGTGATGCACATTAGGATTAGACTTGTTATGTGGGTGCTTCTCAGTCATTGTCTGGTTTCAACTTGTTTGATAGTTTGAGTGACTGGCTGTTGTTACTGAGATGTGGTCGAATATCTTGTGAGCCGAGGGTTATAATTTCCTTGCTGCGTACTGGGATTCCTGTTTCATTTTAAATGCTACCTTCAGGATCGTGATTGATGTAGTTCTTTCATTCTCACCAACTGGTAGACTTGATCGATGTCAATGTATCTATCTATTGACTTATTGGTGGAAAACCAGGAAAACCAGGCTTCAAGGAATTCTCCTTCTCTCCTTGATTTCGCCTGGATTATAACTGTGGTCCTGGTTAGATAAAATTTGTGACCCTCTGAATCTTTGTGGACTGACATGTGGGATAGTGAGTCATGTCTTTTGATAGCCAGGAAGTGTTCATGCAGTCTGGTTGATAGCTTTCTTCATGTTTGTCCAACATGGTTCTTTTCACAGTTGCTACTCTGGATTTGGTATATGACGCCTGAATTTTTTAATTTGTTTCTGTCTGCCCTTTCAGTTTTGACAGAATCCATCTGAGAGTTCAGGTTGGTTTGTGAGCTACTATGAGGTCATGTTGGCATAGTAGTATTGCTGTCATTTCTGAGGCATTCTGTACATAGGGGATTGTGATTTGTCTGATCGTTGTCATTCCTGTTGTAGTTGTTGTATTGCTTTGAGTGTTTATATTGTTTGTATGTAGGCATCTCCGGATGAAGTTTCTTGGGTATCAGTTTCTCTTGTACACTTTGAATAGGAGTTTATTCTACTGATCTTGCCTCCATGGTGTTACAATGGGATTCCACTCTCCCAAACAGTGCTTCAGCAGCGCTGGCTGAAGAAGCCATGTCTCACATAGGCACAGGTCTACCTCTTGTTTAATAACAAGTTAAGAGTCCCAAAGATCCCCCAAAGTTGCATGGCAGTAACTACCTGGACAAATCCTTTTCAATTAGCACTTTATCTCAGCTTGTTAGTTCCTATAAAGATCAGTCTAGGAAGTGAGAGTGGGAGGGAGGAAGAGAGGGAGGAAGGAAGAGAGAGAGGGAGGGAGGGATGGAGAATCTGCTATCTCTAGGAACTTCTATACTTGATTTTCCACCTTTTTCACAATCTTTCCCAAAAAGGAAAGGATGGAAAACAAATAAGCATTTATTAGAGATGGATCCAGGACAATATTTTCAAGAAATGACATACTTCTGTTCCCTTTAAGACAAGCAGCATTCATCCTCCACTGATTATCTCCAAGAGCCAACTTTTCATGCCCCATCCAGCTACTCCAGGTTAAAGATAGCAGAGTTTGATATAATGCTATTTCCCTATGCTCCAAGTTCAACATTATCCAAAACTATTATACAATTTCAGCCTTCAACATCATGGGCTCAGCTCATGGACAGCCATTGCACAGCCAAGTATCAGCAGTTTTGTTATTAGTGCTATAAAACCCACATTTTTTTCCAGTTTGCCTATAGGTGTTTTATCACAGTTTTATTTCTTTGAGCATCGTGATATGTGATAAACAAAAAGCTTGGCAGTTTGTCATTAGGTGAAATTTACTTTTCTCCAAAATGTCTTTGGTGTGCACAGTTTCAAGGATGAATCAGAAAAGTGAACTTTGAAGTCCCTGGGGGTATGCACATTTATGTTTTGGTTGTGTTTGTTTTTCCTTTTTAGGTCAGTGTCAATCAGTTTCAATATGATTCAAAATGCAGATTTGAGAATCAAGAAAGACATGATTCATGTTAAGTTGTTATTCAAGTTTCAAGGGCAACCCAATTTGATTAAAGCAGCTTTGAGATTTGCTTGGGGTGGGAGGGGGGTGAGGGAATCACACAATAAAAGTAGAACACTTCAGTATGCCAGAAGCGGTTCCATTTGGAGCAGAAAGGAATGAAAAGACTAGACATGGCCAGACCTGTTAGGGGACATGATGTTTTCAAGGTTTTTACTGCGATAAATATTTAAATATCCTTCCTTATGTCTTTTAAGGCTGAAATAGCAAGCATAATAAAAAAAGAGACTATAACAGACTCAGAAATGACCACAAAGAAACTACAATGATATAACAAGTGCACTAGTCAAAATAAAAATGCAAATAATTTTTTTTAGGGATAGGGTAACTTTGCTTCTTCTGATTTTTCTGATTAGTCCAGAAAGTGATCTATCCAATTTAAAAATACAAATGTTAAACAAAAATTAAAAATAATCTCTCAGTGTTTCGCTTGCTTTTCAGAATTGCCTATCCTTTTATGTGATGGTGTAAATTTTCTGCCTCTAATTACTGGCTTTCTTAGGACACTATGAGGCTTAACACAGCTGTTTGGCAAGCTTGGCTTCTCCTGGAAAGGAGCCTCTTCATTACTGTCAGGTTTTGGTTATGTCAGAGTTGCTATTCATTGGTAAAATACTCAGATCCCGAATACTACAGTGAACTATAAGAAGCTGACATAAGACAAGTGGCATTTATAGCCTTACTCACTCACCCTATTTTTTTATTTATTTATTTTTTTAATTTGATTTATATGCCGCCCTTCTCCGGAGACTCAGGGCAGCTTACAATGCGTTAAGCAATAGCCTTCATTCTTTTGTATATTTTATACAAAGTCAGCTTATTGCCCCCACAAACTGGGTCCTCATTTCACCTATCTTAGAAAGGATGGAAGGCTGAGTTGACCTTGGAGAGATTCGAACCAGCAGAAATTGCAGGCAGCTGTGTTAATGACAGGGTGCACTAAACCACTATACTATCAAGGCTCTTTTCACCATAATAGAGATTTCATTAGTACCTGTCAAACATAACTGCCTTAACTTTGCAGAATTTCTGAATAAGAGCGGTTTTAAGCCCATATTTAAAATAGTAGGAATTTTAGCTCAGTCCTGTATTCGCAAGACCAGTACAGAAAGATTTCCATTTCTCCACTGCAGAACTAAATTAAAATTTGTGACAGGGCATGTTAAACAAACTTTAAGATGATAAAGTTAATGAATATTTGTAGTATGGGTATTACTGAACCAAAAAAAATGTCACTTGTTGAATTTAAAGTGTTATGAAAGTGCTATGATCGTTTATGCTATTTTTCCATAGTCAAATTCATCTTTCTTGACAAATAATAGAAAATTTTGATAATATACTGAAATGTTCATTTCAGTAATAGTTAAAATCATAAGAATACTCAGTTAATTCAAGACTGACCAACTGTGTGACATTTTCAGATGCGTAGAACTTTTCAGCATTATAGGACTCAATTCATTTCATGTTGCAAAGATTAATGCAACTACCAATAGGAATGATAATGGAGAATTAGATATGAAACATAGATCAGCGTGCTCAAGAAGATAAATAAAATTGAAGGGCTAGAATTACTTATGCTCATTGCATTATATAATAGGAAAATTCAGGGTTTTTTAAAAAAAATAGCAAACATTTAAAATTAATAAAATTGATTGTAGTGTATATTTATGTCAGGCATGAAAGACCAGAACTAAATGTGAAGTTTCAATTAAAATGATTTATTACCATTCATTCCTAAACATAGGATCTACTAATGGTGTGGTATTTTGGTACTACATAAGAGTCAATGGAATTCAAGTGTAGTTAGACTTACTCTGTTTTGGCTACCAAGTGACTCTAAGCTGATTTCTCTCTTGATTCCACCCACAAGAACCTTTATAGCAAAAACCTTTAAAAAAATCCTAATTCAAGAAAGAGATACTATAAAGAGGACTACCTTCAATTCTAATCAGCCTGAGCCAGGTACCTGAGGAAGACATGTGTCTTTGTTGCTTTTCTAAAGACCTAAAGGATTAAACCCAGTTGAATATTAGGTGAGGGCAGAGAGATCATTCTAAAGATCAGGCACCACTCTGGGAAAAATATACCTTGTACGTTCCATAAGAAAGCATTCTACACACACACACAGACACACACACAGAGACACATCAAATTTCACATAACATGCAGGCTCAAGAAGCAAATTTTGTTTTACTGTCGTTTCAATCTTATTTCTTTTAGAGCTAATATGACAGGTCACAAGATAACCAGTCTTTTATATTCAGATTATACATATAAATACAAACGCTACCTGGAATCAGAGAGTAGTAAACTTTATGATCTTATACGACAAGCAGGCAAATTGTATTGTAAATGAGTAAAGTTTGGGTGACAGTATAAATAAAATTGCTGCTAATTTTTTTAAAAATATTGCATTATATTTCTTATATCTATCATTTGATACTTCTCTTTATTAAAATTTAATTGCAATTGATTATATGTATCATAATTTTTGTTACTTGACACCTGGTTTTGATTTATGTAGATAAATGTCTTCTCTAAATTTCCTTATTTGTATATCATTTCATCTCATTTAATTAAGTGAAATGTTACATGTTTTATATAATGTATTCTTTATCGCAGGAAAGTATTTTTAACTATTTTGAGTGGAGCATTTTTGTGAATTATACATTTGAACAGTAACTAAAATAATCAGTCAAATCTACTTATTAACCAATTATAGTAAACTCTAGGGCCGTGATGGCGAACCTATGGAACGCAGGCCAGAGGTGGTACACAGAGCCCTCTCTGCTGGCACACACACCGTCACCCCAGGTAAAATCTCTGTGGCGTTTCTTTCATGAGCTTCTGTTTCCCTGCAAACGATGAAACAGAAGCTCACCAAAGAAAAAGATCTTACCTCTTGTCACGCTGCCAGTGTTGGGAACCAGCCAGCTGGTCTTCAGATCTCTGCTACGCATGTGCGCATGTCCATGCATGTGCACACATGTCCATGTATGCACATGGTCACGCACATGCACATACACCTTTCAGTTTGGGTATGCACATGCACAGTTTGGGCATTCGGTGTCTAAAAGGTTCGCCATCAATGTTCTAGGACATATGATAACATTTCCTCTCCTAGGTCTTTTCAGATTTGACTGTGCAATTGGATATAATTGTTCTATGTATTTAGTTTCAAAACCTGTAAATGTATCAAGCAGCAAAAAATTTGATAGTTGATAATGTTTATCTCTACTATCATATTTTATGAATGCTATGACAACTTGGTATGTCTTTCAGACATATTTACAATCATTAATCCAAATTTAAATCCTGCATTGCATATAAATTTTTCAAAATTATAATATACAACGAATTATAAAGTCATGTAACCTGTCCTTTATAAATGCAGTTTTTCAGAAATATAAATGATTTGTACGATTATAAGCAGAGATCAAATAATCACTGTTTCTTTTCAAAGCAAATGAGTGCTCACAGTTATAACTGTAAAACCTTTAATAATTCCATGTCAAGATAGTGCTTACTTATATGTAACTATTAGATATGAAATAAGAAATGTTCAGTAAACACAGTGTGTTTACTGAACATTTCTTATTTCATATCTAATAGTTACATATACAGGGCGACACTTAATTTTATTATAATTTATTCTGCCATTAATCCATATCTCCCAAAATTAACTCTTCAAGTAACTTCTTGTGTTGCTTCATTATTTCAACACAACACTCAAGATTATACTAGCATCAAATGCTTCACCCTTCCAGTACTACATGGAGCACAAAGAGATTTTGATGAGAAAATTATGAATAAGACTACTGTGAAGCTACTTTGGGTACAGTAGATGCTAGCTGGTATTTGGCTTTACTTTTGTGATCAGATGATAGACCAGCTGCTGCTGTATAATATATAATGTTTCTCAAGTTATCACGTATAATCAGTAGTAATACTGTATTTCATTCATTATCACAAAAGAATTGGAAAAGTTTTATATTTAATATGAAATACTCTTTTCTTCAATTTATAAGTATCATTTTGTAATGCAATTATCAAATATACATCCTGAATAACATTCAATATTTATATTTTAATTTTACATCACGGATCTCCCTCCACACCTACCAAAATAGGATTTTTTTCAACATTTTCAGCAATTTTTGAAATGAATGTATAATAATTGGAGAATGTAGAGATTTTTATACACATTTATAACAAATATATTGCTGCTTTCATACAAATATTAAGCCAGAATTCCTGAAAATTCTAATAAGCAGCAGGCTATTGCACACAATATGATTGGTAAACTAGCTTCCATAGAAGTAGGAATAGCTAAGATAATAAAAAAACTTATCAGTGCAGAAAAAGTTAATGTTATGTCATACATGGATCCTGGTTCATTGTTCTAATAAACTCAAATACCTAAACCAACTTCAATCATGTCCTGTAAAGGACAAATATGTACATAAAAAAACTTGAATGAAAATGTAAATCTACCAGGTCCTTTAAAGATTCACACTCCTTTCTTCCCCAAAATTAATAAACTATTTTCTTTTCAATACTTACTACACATTACTAATGGACTATACTTAAACTATATATTTCAAAATACTGAAAATTAAAGAAACTCAGCATATGCAGTATATTCACAATTTTATTTCAATGTTATAATACTTTTAAGGAAAATATTTGTAAATTAGGGATTAAATAAGAAAGCAAACAATTGTATTTGACACAAATGGAGATTAACAACATTCTTTTCATAGAATGACACAAAACAGTACTAGCACAAACAGTGTATTGTTAATGCTAGAGATATAGAAGTTACTATTTTTCTTACCATTAGGTATACTACTGCGGGCAAGAATCCCTCAGAATAAATGGAGTAGCCATCATAGTCAATAAAACAGTAGGAAATGTAGTACTGAGATACAATCCCTAAAATGACAGAATGATCTCAGTTCAAATCCAAGGGAAATCATTCAACATCATAATCTATGCCCCAACCACTGGTGCTGAAGAGGATGAAGCTGACCAGTTCTATGAAGACCTACAACACATCCTAGAATTAACACCAAAAAATGATGTCTTTATTATCATGGGGGATTGCAATGCTAAAGTAGGAAGCCAAAAGATAACCAGAATAACAGGCAAGTTTGGCCTTGGAGTACAAAATGAAGCAGGGCACAGGCTGGTAGAATTTTGTCAAGAGAATACAATGGTCATAGCAAACACTCTTTTCCAACAAACCAAGAGATTATTCTACACGTGGACATCACCAGATGGTCAACACAGAAATCAGATTGTTTATGTGCTCTGCAACCAAAGATGGATAAGCTCTATACAGTCAGTAAAAACAAGACCAGGGGCTAACTGTGGCTCAGATCATGAGCTTCTCATGGCAAACTTTAGGATTAAATTGAAGAAAGTAGGGAAAAGCACTAGGCCATTCAAGTATGAACTAAATAATATCCCTAATGAATATACAGTAGAGGTGACAAATAGATTTAAGGGATTAGATCAGATAGAGAGTGCCTGAAGAACTATGGATGGAGGTTTGCAACATTGTACAAGAGGTAGCAACTAAAACCATCCCAAAGAAATGCAAGAAAGCAAAATGGCTGTCTGAGGAAGCTTTACAAATAGCTGAGTAAGAAGGGAAGCGAAAGGCAAGGGAAAAACAGAAAGTGCAAATTGAGTGCAGAATACCAGAGAATAGCCAGAAGAGATAACAATGTCTTCTTAAATGAACAGTGCAAAATAATAGAAGAAAACAATAGAATGGGGAGCTCTTCAAGAAAATTGGACATATGAAGGGAATGTTTCATACGAAAATGGGCATGATAAAGGACCAAAATGGCAGGGACATAACAGAGGCAGAAGAGATTAAGAGGTGGCAAAATTACACAGAAGAACTATGCAAAAGCAAGCTTAACATCCCTGATAACCATGATGGGGTAGTCACTGACCTCAAGCCAGACATCCTGGAATGTGAAGTCAAATGGGCCTTAGCTGAACTATTCAAAATCTTATAAGCCATGCAATAAAAGTGCTACACAAAATTTGCCAGGAAATTTGGAAAACTCAACACTGGCCACAGGATTGCAAAAAGGTCAGTTTACATTCCAATTCCAAAGAAAGCCAATGCCAAAGAATGTTCAAATTACCACACCATTGCACTCATATCACATGCTAGCAAAGTTATGCTCAGAATCCTATAACCTAGGCTCCAGCAGTATGTGGATCGAGAGCTACCAGAAGTACAGGCAGGATTTCGAAGAGGCAGAGGAACTAGAGATCAAATTGCCAAAATATACTGGATCATGGAGAAAGCTAGGGAGTTCCAGAAAAACATCTACTTCTGCTTCATTGACTACGCTAAAGATTGTGTGGATCACAACAAATTGTGGCAAGTTCTTATAGAGATGCATGTACCAGACTGATCTGTCCCCGTACCCACACACACACAAACACAGCCAGCCGAGGGTTAAGGAAACACTTTGGAACGCACCCAGTTTCGTTATCTCCCACTTGGCAGCGATAGACACACCGTCTGCCAAGTAACTTTATTTTCACAGTAAAACAGAAAGATAAATACTCAAGAGTCCAAATGTCCGACACTATAAATCTTTCTCTCAGCAGTTCCGGACGAGGCTTTAGTGACTATCCAAGGTTTGCTTTGTTCGTCACAAGGATCCCTGACGACCACCCTCTATTATATAGTCTCTGGGGTGTGGTCCAGTGACTCAGTTCTAATCCCTAGCACGCCTCCTAAGCTGCTGCAATCGTTTATCACGCCTTCGGAGGCATGCGTCCAGGAATGATGTTTCTTCGTCCGAATCAGCTGTCTCCCTGCTGATCTCCTCTCCCTCGGCCGGCACCTGAGACAATGCCAGAGGGGAGGGGCCTGGAGAGGGAGGTCTGGCTGACTCCTCTTCCTCATGCTCGGAGCTTTCTTCCTCCGATGGGACAGGCTCAGAGGGCGGGGCCACAACACCAGACCATCTTATTTGTCTTTTGAGAAACCAATATGTGGGTCAAGAAGTGAGAATTGGACATGGAACTGATTGGTTCAAAATTGAGAAAGGACTTTGGCAAGGTTGTATACTATCTCTCTGCCTATTTAACTTATATGCAGAGCACATAATGAGAAAGGCGGGGCTAGATGAATCACAACTTGGAATTAAGATTGCCTGGAGAAATATCAACAACCTCAGATATGCAGACGATACCATTCTATTGGCAGAAAATGAAGAGAAATTAAAGAGCCTCTTGATGCGAGTAAAGGAAGAGAGTGAAAAAGTTGGCTTGAAACTCAACATTAAGAAACTAAGATCATGGCATCCAGCCTTCTCAATTCCTGATAAATAGATGGGGAAGAAATTGAGGTAGTGACAGATATTATTTTCCTGGGCTCCAAGATTACCACAAATGGGGATTACAGCCAAGAAATTAAAAGACGCTTGCTCCTGGGGAGGAAAGCTATGGGAAATCTAGACAGCACCCTGACAACAAACATGCTTATAGTCAAGGCTATGGTTTTCCCAGTTGCAATGTATGGCTGTGAAAGCTGAACGCCAAAAAATTGAGGCCTTTGAACTATGGTGCTGGGGAAGACTCCTACCAGTCCCTTGGATCGCAAGGTGATTAAAATGGTCAGTCCTAGAGGAGATCAACCCTGACTGCTCTTTAGAAGGCCAGATCTTGAAGAGGAAACTCAAATACTTTGGCCACCTAATGAAAAGGAAGGAGTCACTGGAGAACAGTCTAATGCTGGGAACGATTGAGGGCAAAGAAGAAGGGAACAACAGAGAATCAGGTGGCTGGATGGAGTTACTGAAGCAGTCAGTGTGAGCTTAAATGGACTCTGGGGGATGGTAGAGGACAGGAAGGCCTGGAGGAACGTTGTCCATGGGGTCATGATGGGTTGGACACAACTTCACAACTAACAATATTTTTTCCTTACATAGAATAACATAGAATAACAGAGTTGGAAGGGACCTTTGAGGTTTTCTAGGCCAAGCCCCTGCTTAAGCAGGATACCCTACACCACTTCAGACAAATGGCTATCCAACATCTTCTTAAAAACTTCCAGTGTTGCAGCATTTACAAGTTGTTCCATTTATTAATTGTTCTGACAGGAAATTCTTCTTAGTTCTAGGTTGCTTCTTTCCTTGATTAGTTTCTATCCATTGCTTCTTGTCCTGACCACAAGTGTTCTGGAGAATAGCTTGATTCCTCTTCTTTGTGGCAACCCCTTAGATATTGGAACACTGGTATCATGTCACCCATAATCCTTCTTTTCATTAAACTAGACATACCCAATCCAGCAACTGTTTTTTATTATGTTTTCGCCTCCAGTCTCCTAATCATCTTCGTTGCTCTTCTCTGCACTCTTTCTAGAGTCTCAACATCTTTTTAACATCATGGCAACCAAAACTGGTTGCAGTACTCCAAGTGTGGTCTTACCAAGACATTATAAAGTGGTATTAACACTTCACGTGATCTCAATTCTACCCCTCTCATTTTGTTAGATAGTGCCCAATATTCAAGTCTGTCAAGATCCTTTTGTATCTTAAGCCTATCTTCTGGATTATTGGCTATTCCTGCCACCCTAGTGTCATCTGCAAATTTGATGAGTTTCCTGTCTATTGTGTCATCCAAATAATTGATGAAGATGTTGAGGAATAGTGGGCTTAAAACCCCGCTGCATACTTCCTTTCATGTAGATCCAGTACCATTGAGGACTACACGTTGTGTCAGCCAGTTATGAATCCATCTGGTAATGATGCTGTCTAACCCACATTTTTCTATCTTATCAAGTAGTAGTTGTGGTCTACTTTATCAAATGCCTTACTGAAGTCTAAATAAAGTATATCCACTAGTCCATTAATTTTGTCACTTTGTCAAAAAAATGCAATGAGATTTGTCTGGCATGATCCGTTTTTGACAAACCCATGTTGGCTTTTGCTTATGACTTTCTTTGCCTCTAGGTGTCTGCTGATTCATTGCTTGATTATCTTTTCCAGAATCTTCTCAGGTATTGATGTCAGGCTGATAGATCTGTAGTTCCCTGGATCTTTTTTTTCCCTCCTTTTTTGAAGATACACAGGTTGTGAAATCTGCTGCTGAAAATACTAACAGTTTCAAAATAACTGAATTGTACCTTGTTTTTAAGTATTATGATTATCTGTATTTAATATTATCCATATTAAGACAAACTGTCTGTCTCACAATCAAATCATCTATTTTTTTTTCTCTTGTCAGTTCATGTACTGACAGATTTTACTTTGCAGGATGCAGATTTCCTGTATCCCTGACTGGCTTGTCATTAAATCTGTCACCAACTAATTATTCATGTATACCCATTTATTAAAGTAGCAAAATAGTTATCCCCCACTGGCAATTTCTTTTATCTGTCAGTGTCAACACAACTGATTTTTTTTTTAAATCTTCTCTGATGGTTCACTATTCCTTTGTGTAAATACTATAAATCAAACTATTCTTTTCTTTTACACCCTATCATAACTAAGCATGTTCAGACAAGCAAAATAATTTGAAAGGAAACAGATAAGTGTTTTAGAAATCTTATGCCCATTAATGCAAAACCAAAATGTAAAGCCTTGCATTATTTGTAAAAAAAACAAAACAAAACAAAACAAAAAACCTCTATAACTGCTGATTAATAGTACTGGAAGTGTATTCAAAATAACAGTAAGAAATAGTAAAGAAATAAAAGCAGCTACATATTTTTCCAATGACAGTTTTCTCCAATACACACACACATACATATGTGTGTGTGTGCATTTATATGTTCACTGGATATACCTGCAAGAGCAAATTGTATTTTTTAGATATTTCATCATAGGTATAAAAATACACATGTAATTTATAGCAAATGCTATATTTATATTTGTTGTAGATCATCTTATAGACTTATATAAGGAGTCTGGGCAACAGAAAACAATTCTGATGTGTAATAAATCAAAACTACAAACCATTTACTAATTGACAGGGTCATCCTTAAAAACTCAGAAAGAAAACAAACCTATTTCAGCTTGAACTGACTATAAAAAGGCATTTCATTTCTTTCTACATGACTCGGTAGGAAAATGTATTTAAAATGTGGGATTAGTAAAACATTGAAAGTGTAAATAATCAATAAAAACAAATCTAAAAATGAAGATTGAAGAGATTAGCAAAATAAAATCAGGAGAGATATATTCCAAAGTGACTCACTGTCACTTTTACTATTTGTTTTAGCAGTCATATCACTTATAAATAATTTAAACAAAACCCAAAGGTGCTATCAATTCTTAAAACAGGTTCCAAAAATAATCAATTTGCTATACATGGATAATGCAAAAATGTTCATTAAATGAAAAATAGAAGTCAATTATCTACTGAACATTGTCCATGTATTCAGTGATAATACAGGAATGCAATTCAGTCCATACAAATGTGCAAATTTAGCAATTAATATAATAGCAGAATAACAGTGTTAGAAGGGACCTTAGAGGTCTTCTAATCCAAATTCTAACTTCTGAAAGCAAGTCATTCCAATAATTAATTGTTCTAACTATCAGTAAATTTCTTCCTAGTTCTTCTCTCCTTGCTTAGTTTCCATCCATTGCTTCTTCTTCAGGTGCTTTGGAGAATAGGTTGAGCTCCCTCTACCTTGTGGCAGCCTCTCAAATATTGGAACACTGCTTTCATGTCACCTCTAGTCCTTCTTTTTACTAAATTAGACATGCCCAATTCTTGAAATTGTTCTTCATATGTTTTAGTCTCCAGTTCCCTAATTATCTTTGTTGCTTTTATCTCACTCTTTCTAGAGTCTCAACATCTTTTTTATATTGTGGCAACCAAAACTGGATGCAATATTCCAAGTGTGGCCTTACCAAGACATTTTAAAGTAGTACTAACACTTCACGTGATCTTGATTCTATGTGTTTGTTAATGCAGCCTAGGACTAGGTAGCTGCAGCACATTGCTAGCTCATATTTAAATGATGGTCTACTAGGACTCCAAGATTTCTCTCACAGGTACTATCATTAAAGGACAAAAAAAAATATTGGGTTACAGCTAATTGAAGGAAATTGATTGATAATTGATATCAGAAGATGATACAAAGACTTAGGAATAATGGAAGCGTCCGATTTGTTAAACAAGCAAGTTTAAAAAAGAGTATTTGCTTTAATTATATGAAAGAAATCCAAAACATTTTAAAAGCAAAATTAAATGCACAGAATATAATTAAAACCATAAACACTTGGCCTGTTCGTGTTATTGAAGATTTAATATCCAGTTATTAATCGAGCTGGGTTACACAGACTTCATAGGAATAAATCTTACTTTGCCAGAAGTAATGATAGGATGGGATTTCTACCCACAATAGCAAATAATGGAGGAAGAGGAATACAATATGAATAATTTTCTGGGGTATAATTATGGTAGGGAACCACTAGAAAGACAGTTTGAGATAGTGGTGAAGACATTAGTTAGAAACTGGTGGACCATGAGTTCTAGTTTCATTTGAGGCGCAAAAGCAGCTGGGTAACCTTAGGCCAGTCATCATATCTTAGCCTAGATAGGAAGCAAAGTAAACCACTTTTGAAAACCAAGAATCAACACTAACTTGAAGACAAAAAAGTACATATGTAATGTAATGTAACGTAATACACACACACACACACACACACACACACACACAAACCAAGCTACTGAAATAAGCCATCTAAGAACAAGAACGTGCATCTAAAATATCTAATAGCTGAGGGCCTGCTGGAATATCACAAATTTAACTTGTTTCTGGTATGCAAAGAGGACCGGAGTTACCTGTACTTCCATGTGCAAGGTATGTGAGAGAACAGAAGGCTCACCAAGGAGGCCTGTTCCTGATCTACACCCTTGTAACAAAAAAGAACACTCAAAGGTATCTCTAGAATGGCCATTCCACGATAAAATAGGAATATGTGCTATTAAAATAGATGAAGCATGCTTTGAATGATACTGCATTTCCTCAGTAAAAGCATATTTGTAGGATTTCTTGACTACAGCTTTCATGGAGTTACAGGCAGCAACCGTGTGAACAACTGCAACTATTTCTGTGTCATTTGGACTTGGCAATAGTTATAAATTGTGAATAGCTTGGCAGCTATTGGTCTGGATTACTGCAATGCACTCTGTTTCAAATTTCATACTACTCTGAAAAATGTCTTTGCATTTTAAGTGGTACAAAATGGTCTTAGGCTGGTAATAATTGATATAAAGTAATTGATATAAAATAATTAGCATAATCTACCCTGAGTCTTTATTTAAGCAGAAAGGTGGGATTATTCATGAGATAAATAAATAGATGTTTTGCCAACACTTATTTTAGAGCATATCACTGTGGGGGGAGGTGATGGTTTCCAAAAATAAACCTCCAAAATGGACAAAGTTCAAGGTGTTCTGAGACTAGTCTGTCCCAGACATATATCTGTTTCATTTGTAGCACTGTAGCACTGTATATCAATGCCTCAAATGACTTTCAGTTCTAAAGATAAACGTCCTTAGAACTGAACTTCCCTTGTAACATCCAGGATAAAGTTCATATGGTACAAAAAGAAATATTCTGGTATTTTCCAGAATGTTCAATTCCTGGATTAGAACCTTAATATTAATTAAGGTGAATGTTATACCAAATATATGTAAAAACCCAGAGTACCTCTGGTTTTAATTCAATTTATAAAGCTAGAATTTGTCCCTATAAACACCAATTCAAAAATATTTTCCATCTTTCACTTTGGAACAAAGATAACTCAATATTTGCATACTGTATACTGTGGGTACTTTTATAACTCTTTTCATTTTATGGTTAATGTAGATAATGCTAAGGAAATAACTAATATTTGCTAATTAGAAGGGGTAAAATGCTCCCGGTTCGGAGTGGATCACCCGATCTAGTAGCGATGGAGGGGGGTGGTTTGGAGAACCGGTAGCAAAAATCCCTTCCCCCCCCCCCATGCCCAGCTGAGCCGCACAATCATCAGAGGCTTTTTTTTTTTTACTTTTAAAAGCATTTTTTCTACAACCTTTTCGGCCGAAAAAATGCTTTTAAAAGTAAAAAAAAAGCCTCTGATGATTGTGCGGCTCAGCTGGGATTGTCAAAGGCTTTTAAAAGCATTTTTTTCTACAACCTCTTAAGAGGTTGTAGAAAAAATGCTTTCAAAAGGTTCTGATGATTCCAGCTGAGTTGCCTGATCAGCAGAGGCTTTTTTTCTTTTAAATGCCTCTGACGATCAGGCAACTCAGCTTGGATCATCAGAGGCTTTTAAAAGAAAAAATGTTTCTGACGATCAGGCAACTCAGCTTGGATCATCAGAGGCATTTAAAATAAAAAAGTCTCTGCCGATCAGGCAACTCAGCTTGGATCGTCAGAGGCATTTAAAAGAAAAAAAGCCTCTGCCAATCAAGCAACTCAGTTTCGCCAAAGAGGTTGTAGAAAAAAAAGTTAAAAAAAAATTGGCCATGCCCACCCAGTCACATTACCCATCACCACCAAGCCACGCCCACAGAACCGGTAGTAACAAATTTTAAATTTCACCACTGCTAATTAGTAGTTTCATCTACCGTATATACTCAAGTATAAGCCAATCCGAATATAAGCCGAGGCACTTAATTTTACCACAAACCTGGGAAAACTTATTGACTCGAGTACAAGCCTAGGATGGGAAATGCAGCAGCTACTGGTAAATTTCAAAATAAAAATAGATACCAATAAAATTAAATTAATTGAGGCATCTCTAGGTTAAATGTTTTTGAATATTGATTTCAAAGAAAAACAGTAAACTAGCTCTGTAAGTGGAAAAGAGGATCAACAAAAACAATATGGTATCAACAATAACTTTAAAAGTACTATATATGAGTTGGGTAGCTATATAAATTTGTTTAATAAATACAATGGGAAAGGTCTTTGGGGATTCAGAATTTACATGGCACTAATTGGATTTTTGATCTCCCTTTTATTTTGAGACATAATAGACTAGTTTTATACTATAAAAAAATTACACAAGAGAATTTTGCTTCCAGGGGGCTGCAGGGAGTCTTGCTAGGCACGCCTCATGCCCTAGCAAGGCTCCCTGCAGCCCCTGGGAGCCAAATAGGGGCACCGGGGAGGGACGCCGCACCCCCTCATGCCCCATTTTACCTTTAGCAAGCCTCCCTGCAGCCCCTGGCAGCCAAAAAGGGGCGCGGGGGAGGGGCACCACACACTCCCATGCCCTATTTTACCTTTAGCAAGCCTCCCTGCAGCCCTTGGGAGCCAAAAAGGGCGTGGGGGAGGGGCGCTGCCCCCCCCACGCTCCATTTTACCTTTAGCAAGCCTCCCTGCAGCCCCTGGGAGCCAAAACGGTTGCAGGAAAAAAGGCATTTTTTTCCTCACTTGAGTATAAACCGAGGGGGGGCTTTTTTCAGCATAAAAAATGTGCTGAAAAATTCGGCTTATGCTCGAGTATATACGGTAATTTAAATTTTTCACAATGTATATTTCCAAGAAATGTTAGACACCAGCCTGATATTTTCTGAGTTCAGGTTTTATAATCCTCCTTTTCATACCTCTGGTTCCAATGGATAAGAATTATTGAATTACATATCTAAATATCAGATGTTTACTATGAATAATTATCTCTCATATTATGTGAATTGCTCTTATTAAGATAATTATATAGAATTGTTGTGAGATTTTTGATCAGAAATATTTTAAATTTCAATTTCTTATTCAGAATTAAGTTCAGAATTATTACCAAAAATTACTGATAGTGTTATTTTACTACAGAAGTTAATGTGAGTAGGTATACATAATACTACAAAGAAAGTTACAACCCTATGATCAATATCTTTAAGGACCTAAACAGGAAGTTCAAAAGCCTTTGAACTTGGAACTCATTCAGCCTTCAGTTCTATCAAATAGGAATAGAAACCAAAAAAGGAATACTGCACGTCAATGACTGCAGAAATAGTGTTGATAGGTTGCACCATAGAAAACACATTCACAGTTATGATAATGATGAAAAAGTAACTTTATGATCAATCTACACATCTATCACTGTAGCAGGTCAATAATGAAAAGGAAAGCTAAAGATCATAAGTGCAATCATGGTTTAGTAATCACTTTGTTTAATAACTGAGTGGCCAGACCCAAATGTGGTTGCTAAATGAAGAACTATAAACGGGATGTTTCTTAATAAATTATGAGAATTAAAGAACGTTGAACACTAATGTTTTTAATAAAACATTAAAGATTAGGGCACACAAAATGTTCTTTTTTATATTTTTTATTAATTTCCGAAGTTAAAAAAATGAAAAAAATATTATAGATAATTAATCTGAATAAATCTGCAAACAATTCTGAAGAAGACAATAATAAATTTCTGATTAATCTTGCTAAATTGTTATATTGGCTGTCAGTAACATAATTTAAGAGACTCAAGTGCAACTTCTTTCTTTAGAATACAAAAATAAAATTCAAAGGCATAAAGTAGCAGGTTTGGTAATATTATTTTCTAGAAATAGCTTGGAAGAGTAATTGATTGCAAATTGAATATAAACAGCTGCAAAGAATGTGAATTTAATTTTTGATGCATATCAACAGACATAAAATTTCCAATCTAGAGAAAATCTTTTTACTCTCTTTTGTTCAGATGCCACCTTGATTTCTATCCAATTTGGAGACCACACTTTAAGTAGGGATTCAAATAATTTGAAACAGATTCAAAGAGAGACACAAAAATTATCAAGACATCATAAACTAAATGTTTTAAAGGAGATATTAAAGGAAATGGGTATGGTTAATCCTTGTCGAAGTCAACTAATGGGGATATGATAGCATTATTCAAACATCACGATCCATTTTCTTATTTCAGAATGTCAGAACTGGATTTTAGTTACAGGGAGGCAAATTTAATTTAATAACATTTCTTATCATTCAACAATGGAACCAATTATCTATATCTTCTCTCCTTTAGTGTTATTCTCAAGTAGAAAATAGATAGTCAACTGTCTGTGATGCTTTAATCTGAATACATGCATCCAGCACAAGGCTGGATTTGTTGCTAAATGTCCCCATAATTTGTTGTTGTTGTTTAATCAAAAGTAGAGATATTTGGCATGGCTGCAGCACAGCATTACTCACACGTGATGATAGTTGTAATTTTGGAGGTCATAACTGATGCTAATGTTTAAGGTTGTTTGCAATTCTATGCCATGTGCTCATATTTAAGGGAGGATAAAAACCTAAATGTGCACCATAAATTATACTCTCTCTTAATCGTCCTAATTTTTAAGTACAACATAACCTAGGTAACATGACTCAGCAACTTTTTTTTCAAAATTATTTCTCCGTATGTTAAATTCCCCAACCACACACTTTTTTTAAGTAAAATGAAAATTACATACAGTAGTTTATGCTTTTTTATTGTGATTGAATGTTTAAATATTTTGTACAGCATGGAAATAATGGCCTGTTGACCTGCTAGTTTTCCCCATTAGTCCTTGCTCATTTGGCAGTTTATCAGAAATGTTATATTTCAACAGCACTATTTAATAACTATTACCATTTAAATATATTTGTAATCGAACTGGGAAAATTACTGGGCAAACTGGGCAACTCCAGTCTATGAACATTTGTCACTCAAAGAAAATTGATTAGTAATTGACTAATGACTGGATTGGATACATCTGCAAGGCTTTTCTTGCTAATTTACATCTAATCCCTTACATAATCAGAATGCTATCCTTACCCATTTGAAATGGCTAATCACAAAATCAAAATGCATTGAAATTTTTGCTGGTCAACTAAGCAAACTGTATATTAGTATTGCTAAGCATACTAAGGCCTGGCTGATGTCCTTATTAGGCACTTAGTCATATTATAAGCAAGCAATTACAGGAGCAAGATGAACACAAATAGTCAAGCACGTTCCTCCACTTCAATTGTAATACCCTTACAAGTTGTACAGTTGTACATCTCCACCCCAGGCCACCCCAACAATGCCCTTGAAGTGATGTCCCAGTGCCTGGAGGCTGTGTGGATCTGGATGGGGAGGAACAGGCTCAAGTTCAACCCTTCCAAGACTGAGTGGCTGTGGCTCCCGGCATCCCGATATAGTCAGTTGACTCCATCGCTGACTATTGGGGGCGAGTCTTTGGCCCCCACAGAAAGACCTCGCAATCTGGGAGTCCTCCTGGATAGGCAGCTGTCCTTGGAGGAACATCTGATGGCTGTAACCAGGGGGACCTTTTGTCAGGGTCGCCTGATTCGCCAGTTGCGGCCCTTTCTTGATCGGAATTCCCTGTGCACAGTCACTCATGCCCTCGTCACCTCTCGCCTTGACTACTGCAACGCTCTCTACATGGGGCTCTCCTTGAAGAGCACCCGGAGGCTCCAACTGGTCCAGAACGTAGCAGCGCGGGTAGTGACGGAAGCAGCATGGCGCTCCCATGTAATACCACTCCTGCGCGAGCTGCACTGGCTCCTGGTGGTCTTCCAGGTGCGCTTCAAGGTGTTTAAAGCGCTCCATGGCATAGGGCCTAGCTATCTTCGAGACCGCCTGCTGCTACCGACAACCTCCCATCGACCCGTGTGCTCCCACAGAGAGGGCCTCCTCAGGGTGCCATCAGCCAAACAATGTAGGCTGGTGACCTCCATGGGGATGGCCTTCTCTGTGGGGGCACCTACCCTCTGGAATCAGTTGCCCCCAGAGATAAGGAGAATCCAAGACCTCAGTGCCTTCCTCCGTGCCCTTAAAACCCACTTTTTCCAGCAAGCCGGGTTGGCTTAAGAAGAAATTTTAAATGTTTTAATTGGTTTGTGTTTTTTAATTTTTGGGCCAAATTTATATATATTTTAATTGTTTTTTAATATTTCTATTTCATGTTCTTAATTCTGGCTGTATACCGCCCTGAGTCCTCAGGGAGAAGGGCGGTATATAAATTGGAAATAAAATAAAATAAAATAAAATAAAATAAATATTTCCCCCAACAGCTGTGATAGTTGGCGGAGCGAGACCCTGAGTGATTGGGGCGTGGACTTGCCTTGAAAACAGGTGCTGAATGGCGGAAGTTCTCAGCACTGACTTTAAACTTGCAGAACTCCGTTTGTCTTGTAGCCGGCTTGTAGCTGTAATAAACCTGCTTTTGACCAGCATTCCAGCACGTTTGAGTCCTTTGTGGCACCTCAGCACAAGTGTGGCCAAGCAAGCCGAGACAATGTTTATATGATAAATTCTATGTGTTTCAGTCATAAGAAAAGTCTAGATGACAAAATCAGTATTCCAGTTGTGTCCAGCCCTGGACCAGAAGACCTGCTCATGATCACTCATGCCTGAGACACCACCTGATTGGAGTATTGCAACATACTCCACATGGGGTTGCTTTTTAAAATCATCCAGAAGTTTCAATTGGTCCAGAATACAGCAGTGCAAGTAGTTATGGGTACATCTTGTCATGCCCACATAATGCCACAACCTGCACTCGCTCCTGATAGGCTTCTGGGTGCATTTAAGGTGGCATTGGACTAGAGTACTTGAGGGATTACTTTGTCCCAAGAGCATCTGTCAGCTCTACACAGAAGGACATGTTCCAGCTGCTTCCAGTTATGACTTGTCATCTTACTGAATCTCAGAAGTATGCCTTTATTGTGGTTAGCATCATGGAATGTTGTCCTCCAATATACAACTGTATATACCATGAACTATCAAATCTTGAACAGCTACAGTATAAAGTTAGAAATAATAAATAGATGAATAAATATTTTCAACATTCTTAGTCATCCTATTCTGTTATTAAAAATAAATAAATAAACCAATTTGGTACATCATACAATCCACAATATGTAGACAAAACGTGTTTAAATAAGAAAATATGTTTTGTAGTAGCAATCATCTCTATTCAGCTTTAATATCCAACAATTTAAATATGTTCATGAATGAATTAGAGAGTATAAATTGAAAGAAGTATATCAAATACTCTCCCATTCATACTTTCTTCAAACCAGGTTTTTTAAAAAGTAACTATCAATGCAATCAACAAAGCAGGCTTTATTCCAACTAAAGAGTTAACTGAAGCTACCATTTAAGAAATGCAGATCAGCAGTGTTTAGAAAACCAGCTGTGCTGTAGAACATCTGCTAATCATAGAAACAGGGCAATTATCTCTTCAACATTTCAAAAACTCTCCTTATGAGACTACTTATTTTATATAGCAAATAATATTCACATTTACATATTTTAATGTTTAATAAGACAAAAGTTCAACATTTCAAGCCCCTAGGCTTAAAAGGACATATCCAAGTGGCTATCTGTATTTATAAAGCAATAATACAGTTACTAAAGTAATATTTAAAAATCAATTATAAATTTCTGCTTCTCGAATAGTTAAAGCTTAATAGAGATTATTCACTTACTAACTGAATGAGAGAATTGGACAGATCAGTAGTCAATAAGTTGCTATGCTACGATATCATCTATTAGCATCTGTTTGAATGTATATGAAAGAATTTGTTCCAGTTTGGAAAAAGAAATTAAATAGTATGGACAGCTTGGCAAATATTATATGTGAAAATACATCTGATAACCACTAAGTATGATGAATTAGCAACCAATTAATATATTGCCAAGGTTGGTAGTCAAGTATTATAAATTACTATTGAAAATGAAACCATAGCTTGATTACTTCCTAGTATTACCAAAGCAAATCATAAGACAATAATAAAAAATAAAGATAATTCACATAAAACTCAGTTATACTGTTTATAAATAAAAATCTTGAAGAAAAAAATTAAGATGGAACTGTATATTATGGGTTATAGGTCAATTTCTGTTGGATTTCAATCCAGCCATTTTGAAAAAGTAATAATTAAGTAGTCAAATTTAAGATGAACGAATTAATTTAAAAATTAAATATTTCAAGTTTTAATTTGTTGATTGTCAAGAAGATGGCATTAAATTACTTTGTTGAAATATGTGACTTTTGTGAATTAATTGCTTTTTCCCTTCCATTTATTCCATTTTAGGGAGTGGGAATCTTTTCCACAATACTTAATTCACGTAAATTTAAATTGATTTTACTCAAAACAAAGGTTACACTGGTTATTCAGATTTTAGAACAGTATTTTTCCAATGTGTATGCTACATTGTTTCCAATCTCTGCCATAAATAACTATTTCATAGTCAGTGTACTTCCAATTTACTCAAAAATATTCATAGAATGATTTTAAAAAGTTTATTTGGTATTTATTTTCTGGAAAGCAGAATGAAGGGTACTGGAAGGAATGCTATCGTGCTATTAGCTCCTTTGAATGTAATATTGTGTTTCAGGTTTCTCTCATTCCCATAGTTACTTAAATAGTTCCATGTTGTAAAGAGAGTCCTTGCCCCCAAATAGCTTACAAAAGAGGAATTTAATGGAAATGAGGTCTCTTATATACAGTGTATTCAGAAAATATTTCTGAACCCTTCACTGTTGTCAACTTTGTTATACTGCAGACTGAAATTCATTTTTTTCTCATTAATCTACACCTAGTACCCCATAATAATAAAGTGAAAACAGAATTTTAGAAATGTCTACATTTATTAAAAAGAAAAAACAGAAATATCACATTGACACAAGTGTTCAGGCCCTTCACTCAGTACCTTTGGCAATAATTACAGCCTCTTTTGGGGTATGATGCGACAAGCTTTGCACACCTGAATTGTTTCCATTCTTCCTTGACTGTTGGGATGATATTGGGGAGATGATGAGCGGTGCCTGGTTTCTTCCAGACATAACATTTAGAATTGAGGCAAACAGTTCAATCTTGGTTTCATAATATCAGAGAAACCTTGTTCCTCACAGTCTGAGTCCTTCAGGTGCTTTTTTTTTTTAATTCCAAGTGGGCTTTCATGTATTTTGTACTGAGAAGAGGCTTCTGTCTAGCCATTCTGCCATAAAGCCCATATCAGTAGGTGGCTGCAGTGATGGTTGTCCTTCTGGAACTCTGTCTCATCTCCACACAGGAACTCTGGAGTTCAGTCAGAATGACTTATCGGGTTTTTGGTTATCTCTCCAGATTGCTTAGTTTGACCAAGCGACCAGCTCTTGGAAAAATCTTGGCCAAACTTAAAGCGCTCCATGGCTTAGGGCCAGGGTACTTACGAGACCGCCTTCTGCCACCAATAGCCTCCCACCGGCCAGTACGCTTGCACAGAGTGGGCCTCCTCAGGGTGCCGTCCGCCAGACAATGTCGGCTGGCGACCCCCAGGAGGAGAGCCTTCTCTGTGACGGCGCCCACCCTCTGGAACAACCTTCCCCCAGAGTTGCGTACAATAACAGACCTCCGGATTTTTCGTCGGGCCCTGAAAACCTATTTATTTCAACTAGCTGGGCTGGCTTGAGTTAAATTTTAAATTGATTTTAAATTGGGTTGTTTTAATTTACGGCCAAATATTTAATTATTTTAATACTGTTTTTAAATTTTGTATGCTCTGTTTTTACCTTGGCTGTGCACCGCCCTGAGTCCTATTTGGAGAAGGGCGGTATAGAAATTTAATTAATAAATAATAATAAATAAATAAATAAACTTCTTTCATTTGAAAATTATGGAGGCCACTGTGCTCTTAGGAACTTTCAGTGCAGCAGAAATTTTACTGTAGCCTTCCCCAAATCTGTGCCTTGCAATAATCCTGTTTCTGAGCTCTGCAGACAGATTCTTTGACCTTATGGCGTTTGCTCTGCTACCATCTGCATTGTCGGCTATGAGGCCTTTTATAAGAGGCGTGTATCTTTCCAAATCATGTCCAATCAATTTAATTTACCATAGGTCACCTCCAATTAAAATGTAGAAGCATGTCAGCAATGATCAATAGAAATGGGAAGCACCAGAACTAAACTTGAAGTGTTGTACTTATACCAAAGTGATATTTCAGTTTTTTCTTTTTAATAAATTTACAGACATTTCTATGAATTCGGTTTTCACTTTCTCTCTATGAGTACTGAGTATAGATTAATGGAAAAAATGAATTTCAACCACTGTAAAACAGGCTGCAGCATAACAAAATTGACAAAAGTAAAGAGGGTCTCAATACTTTTTGACTGCACTGTAGTTCAACAGAACCAGGATGCAGGCCAGAATTCTATCTCTGAGTGTTTTTCTCCCTTATAAACACTAACTGCTAGGTAACTAGCTTTGTTTTGTGTCTTAATTAATTAATTACTATTCTCCAAGCAGCTTGTGCTGCTGCCTGAAATCATCAAGATCTTAATCAGTTATATGCTGAAGTTCTTGCCTTAGAAGCAGCCACTAGTGCAATAGGCGAAGAGCTGGTGTTAGTGAGCTAATCCCATCGTGTATTTCCCATTATCTGCCTGTTTATTCACTTGTAATCCCTTCCTTTTCAATGAATGTAGATACAAACATTAAGGGCCTTCTTGTTAATCACCCTACTGGTAAAGTATCCATTCCAAAGCATGAGGGAATATGGAAATGGGGCTATTGGATTTGCCCCACAAACCTAACTTCCTTGTGAATCAAATTTCAAAGATCATCCTTGCCTTTGGGCAAACTGTTGTATCCTGGTTTGTCTCTCACTATTTTCATTTTTTGGTATCTGTTCTACAAATCCTAAATTATGTGTCAATGTACAAATTAGCAGCAACAATTATTAAGGCTAGTAACCAAGTCTACACTTTCTTACTAAAATAATTAAATTTACAGACATTTAGAAGAAATTGCTTTATAAAAAACATAATTTAATCATTGAAAAAAATTGAATGCAAAATCTAATCCTGCGATTAAATATTGATGTAATGTTTAACAGATTTTCATGAGAATAAGACACAACCTTTAGTAGCTTAGAAGATACAGGCACTAATTTAAATGTATGGGCTTACTAATACATTGTGGACAGTGATGAAAACCTCCGCAGATTGCCACTGGTTTGCTGCCCGTGCATGCGCACTCGAACCAGTCCGAACCATTTCACCCGATTGTGGACCATATGATCATCAAAAAGATACACACATTGTTCTGATAGGCATTAATCCTTTTCAAGACTAGATTACACTTTGATTTCTTTTCTTTTTCTAAATCAATTATAATGGGTGTAAATTGCATCAATAATCATTGCAGATTATGCATTAAGAATCTTGAGGTTTAATCTGAAAGAAAATGTTTGTATTCTTTCATCAGTTATAGCTTGCTTCACAACCCAAAGATGAAGCAACATTTAGCACACATACTAACAAATTATTTCACAGAAAATACTACAAAAAAAAAAACCCATATTCAACAAGATGAGATGCTATGAAAGCTGTTTCAAAAGATGAAGGTATAAACCATATGACCATGATAGAAAGCAGACTATACTGTTATACCCTTTAGAAAATGTAATTAAAAATCCCACACAAGTTTTATATTTAAAACAAAAATACTATGAATTTTATGAAAATACAAGGCTCTTTGTAAAATTTAAGTGAAATAAAAAAGGAATTGGTAAATCTCAAGCTTCCAAATGTCTTAACAAGGGAATTTTATAAAAACTTTTTTAAAAATGTGAAATTTTTAATTTGCAAATTCTTGTGCCATAGACAGTTTCTCCCATTAACACGGCAATTATCTAAAATAACCTTAATAGTCCAAGAGTTAAAGATTTACAAGAAGTATCCTCCTATAGACCTACATACCTACTTAACATGGGTTGTAAATTATTCACAAAGATTTTAGCTAATCCGCCAACTTAATTGTAGAAAATGTATACATCCTGATCAAGCAGGATTTATCCCTGAACGGAATATATCAGAAATCATTAGGAAATTGTTGAATATCATTAACCATTGTAAAATTAATACATTATCATTATGCTCACTAGACATTCTCAAAGCTCTGAATTGTGTTGAAGGAATATATTTAAAGCAAATATTGTGGAAATCTGAATTTATTTTTATTTATTTATTTATTTAACATGTTAGATCAAATTTATAATCATCATTCAGTCAAATAAGAATTAATACCTACGATCCAGAAGAATTTATACTTTCAAGAGGAACAAAAAAGAGTTACTTTTTATCACCAGTGATATGGAAATATTAATGGTAGTTTTGTGTTATAACAAGGAAATTAAAAAAGTGAAAAAGAAGAAAAAGATTTTTTTCTGTGTGAAATTTGTTTGCTCATGACAGGATACCACTCATGACATGATACCAATGCTTTCAAGTACTGGGCATTCTGAAAAACATATTGGAGTTTGAAGAAATCTATAGAGTCAATGGGTTTACTGGTAAATTTCATAAGACTCAGTTAAGGGTTTTTATTCACTTACTAAAGTGCACAATAAGGAATCCAATAAATTAAAACTATAAATGTTTTAAATAGTTAGGAAACAATGTTGTTAAAAATATTATCAAATTATTTAAAAATAATATTCCTATTTTGGAAAAAAAATCAAATGATGGCACAAACATATTTAAATATACTGGGTTAAATTGTAGCTAATAAAATGATGACATCTGTTTTTTAAAAAATTCCAAGCCTTACCAGTTGAAATTTCAGGGGGGAAATGGTAAAAAACTGAAATAAACATAGTTGTTTTAATGTGAAAAAAGGGTTAGGTTTACAGAGACAGAGAAGATGGAAGATTCCATTTTCAAAACTAATACTATCAACCTAATCATTAGGATCATGTGATTAAATTTATATTGGAAGACAGAATGAAACAATGGGTTCAGATGGAAGGCATACAAGAGTTTGATATATGAGCCAAATGTTTTTCCCCCCAAAGGATCTTATAAAAGTAATCAATATAAAGAATAGATTTACATCGGCTATATTTCAGGTTTGTAGGAAGAGGAGTTCAGATTGATTCAATTAATTCCCTTAATGGTATGTTCTGATTTTTATGACACATCAATTCTATGGAGACAATGATATTTATACAAAATAATAAATTTTTATAACAAAAATTTGCTATGTAGTATGGAAAAAATAGAAAGTATATCAAATACCTAGATTAATTTTTGTTAATAATAAAGTAGTCAGAGAAATAGCAAATTGTCTTTTGATAGATTTTGAGAAATCAATAATTAATTATCACACATAACCAAGAGGAACAATTTCCAGAATATATACTGGAGACAGAGATAGATAATCTCCCTACCTCATTGTGAGAGATGTGAGATATAGATTTGAGTAAACAAAAAGAAGACAAATGTTGGCAGAATCTATGAAAATCAGAGATATATCTATTGGTTATATGCAAAAACTGCTACTGAAGGAAAAATACTTGGATGGCATTTTTTAAAACAATATGACAACTTTGCTTCCAAAATCTGGGATAACTGCTACATGGTCATTTTGCTGCTATAGATTTATTGAACATTCTATAAATATTGAGCTATGTCAGAATAGACTATCTTTCTAGCACATAGAAGATACCAATCATAAATAATTCTAAACATCAAAATTCATAGAATTTCTTACTAGTATTAATTAATCCTTTTTTTAATCTTAGACCAGCATATAATTAATAACATAACAATTACAATAAAATAGGAAAAAGTTTTATTTGTAAAACAAAATTATTAAATTGCAAAAGAATCCTAGAAATTTACAATTAAATTTTACAATGAATAATTTAAATGCTATAAACTAAGGCAAATAACTGTAAAATGAAATGAGTAATACAAACTACAATTTATAAAATATCCAGCATTTTAAAAAAAATCAAAAATAAATTAAAAGGCTTATCTGATTAAATGTAACAACATTTTATTTCAATCAGTGATAGAAATCTTAAAAGATTTGTATATTATACAATTTCATATCCATATCACATGTCAAATGAATGAACTGAAAAGCCCAGTTACAGTGAATAGTTTTATTAGCTTTCCAGCTCAAGTTTCTGTCAAAGTTTTGTCAAACTTATGAAACAAGTTGTTTGTATACACTATGTATAAACCTTGAGAAAAAAAATAACTCAAGAAAATAAAGCAGAGATTAGAGGAGATTTAATGCATGTGGAACAATTCGATTCTGAAATAAATATATTATCTGTTACCTTCATTAGTTTTTAATCTCAGAGTGCAGCCTAATTAAAATTGAAGAACCACAGTTAAAAATGAACCTGGAAAGGTTACAGCATTCCATTGTCAGGAGGAAAATCTAGAATTAACTTCAGCTCCCACTCCTCATCAAATTATAAGTCTTTTTAAGTCATTCATCAAAATGTAATTTGGCATTACATCAAGTTATTTTTGACTCATGTTGAAGCACTGGTAACATTTACGATAAATATTCTCTAGATACATTCTTGTAAGGAATAGAAAGCCCAAATTAAACCATGAACTGAAATTTGTTGAAAACTAGAACTTACTACCTTTTTTCAGCTAAATTTTAAAAACTAATAGATTCTAGTTTTTCTTTTAAATATTAAAATATTGAACTCAAAAAAAGTTTAAAATATCAAATTACAAAGATTTATTTGGTTTCTTATTATTTCCATTGAACAGTTAAGTAGTATAACCAAATGTGTATTTTATGACATTAAAAACTATCTTCACATTAACTATACCTGAATGAAAGAACATATATCATCACCTTTATTTCTCTTCCAAGTCAATGACAATGTTGTTGTGATTTTAAAACAGCTGAAAATTGCAATAAAATACTAACTGCACTTAATGAAACAAAGAAACCAAATGGTAGTATGTCTAAATTCTTAGTTAAAAAGAAGAAAAATGAATAGGAATAGGAATAGGATTGAAGAATTCAGTCAAGAGACAAAGATGAAAGAATAGCACCATCTAGTTCCCTCTCTAAAAGTTTTCAAACATGCTATAGTGATGAGCTTTACTTCCAAGAAAAGGCCCTGCCAATGATTATATAATGTACAAATCCTGTATCTTCTAACATCAACTTATATCCAACAATAAACAAACAACATGTTTATTGGACCCGTGTCCCTCCTGGTTGGTACTGGCCTCCCGGGAGGTTACATGAGGCTGGCTCCAGGGGATTATAACTGCTTCTCTGAGTGAGGGTGCCTTTCCCGCCGCCTTGAAAGAGGCGGTGGTGAGGCCTCTCCTCAAGAAGCCTTCCCTGGACCCGGCTGAATTAGCTAACTACCGTCCGGTCTCCAACCTTCGTTTTGTGGCGAAGGTTGTTGAGAGTGTGGTGGCACGACAACTGCCCGGGCACCTGGATGAAGCTATCTATCTAGACCCGTGCCAGTCGGGCTTCAGGCAGGGGCACAGCACAGAAACGGCATTGGTCGCGTTGGTGGATGATCTCTGGAGGGCTCGGGACAGGGGTTGCTCCTCTGTCCTGGTCCTATTAGATCTCTCAGCGGCTTTTGATACCATCGACCATGGTATCATGCTGCGGCAGTTGAGAGGGTTAGGAATAGGGGGCACCGTTCTGCGGTGGTTCTCCTCCTTCCTCTCCGACCACTCGCAGTTCGTGTTGGCAGGGGGGCAGAGGTCGACCTCGAGGCGTCTCGCATGGGGAGTGCCACAAGGGTCAGTCCTCTTGCCCCTTCTGTTCAACATTTATGTGAAGCCGCTGGGTGAGATCATCCGTGGTTTTGGGGTGAAGTGTCATCTGTACGCTGATGATACTCAGCTGTACATCTCCACCCCAGACCACCCCAACGATGCCCTTGATGTGATGTCTCACTGCCTGGAGGCCGTGAGGGTCTGGATGGGGAGGAACAGGCTCAGACTCAACCCCTCCAAGACCGAGTGGCTGTGACTGCCGGCGTCCCGATATAGTCAGCAGGTGCCATCGCTGACTATTGGGGGTGAATCTTTGCCCCCCACAGAGAGGGCTCGCAATCTGGGTGTCCTCCTGGACGCACAGCTGTCTTTAGAAGAGCATATGACGGCCGTGGCCAGGGGGGCCTTTTATCAGGTTCGCCTGATCTGCCAGTTGCAGCCCTTTCTGGACTGGGACACCTTGCGCACGGTCACTCATGCCCTTGTCACCTCCCGGCTGGACTATTGTAATGCTCTCTACATGGGGCTCCCCTTGAAGAGCACTCGGAGGCTCCAAGTGGTCCAGAATGCGGCCGCGCGGGTGGTTATGGGCGCAACTCGTTGTGCCCGCGTGACACCCCTCCTGCGCGAGCTGCACTGGCTCCCAGTGGTCTTCCGGGTGCGATTCAAGGTGCTGGTTACCACCTTTAAAGCGCTCCATGGCATAGGACCCGGGTACCTTCGATACCGTCTTCTGCCACCAATAGCCTCCCACCGACCAGTCCGCTCCCACAGAGAGGGTCTCCTCAGGGTGCCATCAGCCAAGTTATGTTGGCTGGCGACACCCAGGGGGAGGGCCTTCTCTGTGGGAGCCCCAGCCCTGTGGAATGAACTGCCCCCGGAAATACGTAAGATCTCCGACCTCCGGGTGTTTTGTTGCGCATTGAAGACCCTGTTGTTCCGCCAGGCCGGGCTATCAATTTAATAATTTTAAATTGGGGTATTTTAAATTTTTGGGGTTTTAAATCGGCCAAATCTATTTAATTATTTTAATTTTTAATTATTGTTGTGTCTTGTGTTTTTAAATTGGCTGTACACCGCCCTGAGTCCTTCGGGAGAAGGGCGGTATAGAAATAAAATTATTATTATTATTATTATTATTATTATTATTATTATTATTATTATTATTATTATTATTATTATTATTTGATACAAATCTAAAGAACACTATTAAAATCAAAATAAAGTCAAATAAAAGGCTTTTCAGCCTTTTGGCTAAGATCAAGTGACCAAAATCAAGATCAGTCTTATCAAAGATTTAATAAAATAGCAGCAAAATAACCAGTGGTGAAATCCAGCCAGATCTATCTGGCTCGCGCAAACCGGTAGCACCATCCGCCAGGACGTCATTACATCCCATTTTGGACCCTCTGTTCATGCGCAGAAGGCTTTGCGTATATACAGAAGAGGCGCGTGCGCTCATATTCCTGAACCGGTAGCGAAGGTAAGTGCATTTCATGGCTGAAAAGAACCATACAGCAGTTATCTGGATTTTGGTAGCAAGCTCTGGTAGCCCTAAAGAAATCTCTTGCCTAAAGTTATGCAAACTTTAATGTCTTAAATTATCTTTCTTTCTTTTTTTAAGTTTCAAAGGACAATTTCCATATCTAAAGTGACTGAAGCAATACATAGCAGTACCATTCCAATAAAAATGTGATCCTAAAAGGACATTTCTTTCAAAATTTTGTCATTATATATGAACATGACATGCAGAAATAGATTATAAATGTAAAAGAAGCATGCAATTTACTGGCAGGTATTCACCAAGGTGCTATTCCATTGTCAAAATACCAGTATAGTACTGTGGAAAAAAAACAACAGAAGATAATAGCAGCCTATCATGGCCTCCTTGCTGCTGGGCTGATGCCATCCAAAGGCTGCAAAGCCCTGCGGATCTGCCAACTATGCCTGTGGAAGTGGAAAGGATGGAAACTGGCAATTCAGAGTGGGGGGGAGGGAAATTGCAGACTCTTGTCTTAGAGCAACAGTACTAAATTTGTAAATTGTAAATTTGTAAATTTTAAATTGGCTATACACCGCCCTGAGTCCTTCGGGAGAAGGGCGGTATAGAAATAAAATTATTATTATTATTATTATTATTATTATTATTATTATTATTATTATTATTATTTGATACAAATCTAAAGAACACTATTAAAATCAAAATAAAGTCAAATAAATTTGACTTTGTCAAATTTATTTTCCAACATTTTTAAGATTTTCATTTATAGTTTGATTTTCAAACTATATAGATATTTTGTTAAACAATCAATGTTTATTTTTAGGTGAAAACATTCATTAAGATTTCAATTTAATGCAAGATTTTTTTTAAAAAAAATCAGAAATACAAGCAGGGCAGTGGAGAACTTGGTCAATAAATTGTACCTTTCGAAGAACCTTTTAAGAATCAAATCTAAAACACATGTACTATGAAAATCAAATATTTTTTCTACTTTATTCTGTACCCATATTCTTCTTTGGCACTATTATGAAAAGGTTATTAAATATTCCAAGGACCTGTATGAAACCCAACAGCATTTCTATAAATGAACATGCTACAGATTAGTGATTTCTCTTATCTTATCTTATTTGTTTTTAATAATTAAAATAATTGTTTTCCTTGTATGAGATTTACTATTCCATGACTAATAATATTCAGCTATTATTCTGGAAGGTAGGGTTAAGATTCCCTCAGTTATAAATACAAAGGAAGAGAAAGAGAACATAGGAAGGATTTCCTTGAGTATTCTGTTTTAAGTACCCAGTGATTTATGAGCACTCACTGCTTGGGATCAGAATAAGTAATCAGCAGATTAGTATTTATTCCTATTCCCTTCAGTCACCTTATTTTAAGGCTAGTCCGCTTTCACAGCCTGTAAAAGGGGAATCAGGACAGAAGAATATTGATTAAAGTATGCCTAGTTGTCAGAAGATTTTTATAAACTAATTTTTACTATCAACAAAAATTGCAGCATAAAAGCAATATACAAATGAATTTATGTCTACTTCAGAAACTATTTTTTTTTACATTCTAAAATAACTAATTTGGTATTTTTTTGTTAGGGAATAGTTAGAGAAATCTCTTGCCATATTGCATGGCAAAAATAGAAGCAGGTCCTCTAATACAGAGATAATCCAGCAGATGTAGGTCAGTTTGGTATTTTCCATTTGTTCAAATATTTATCCCTAAGCATCCACTGACACTGAAAGGTAATTTGTCCTTAAAATTCCTATGAGCTGTCAGACATTTTTAAGCTGCTAGAGCAAAATTTTTGTAAGTAAAAGTAGACTTGAGACTCACAAATATAAAAAACAAGGCAACTGTATACGAAATTCTAGAGAAAAGAATAACAAAAGCAACTAATATAATTGGTAAACTGACACAGTAAATACATGGTTTAAGAGGAAAATGTAGAAATCAATGCATTGTCCAGACATTAGTTATATGAATAGGTAAAGCATATTCCCATTTATTTCTCATGTTCCAGTTATTGATAACAGTTGTTATGATTCCTTTGTTTTGTAAGACTTTATTTTGTGGCTATATCCTTTCTTCCAAAGAACAAATTATTTAATTTTCTTCCATAAGCAACAGATCTGGAAACACCTTGAAATAATCAAAGCTATTACTACAAGCCAACATGGCTTTGTCAAAAACAGTTAATGCCAGAGAAACCTTACTACATTCTTTGACAAAATGACTAAATTAGTGGACCAGCAAAATGCTTTGGATATAATATACATGTTGAGTATATAGTATACTTAGTATACCTGAAGGCATTTGACAAAATAGATGATAGCCTACTTATTGGTAAGAAAAGTTGTAACTGGTTGACCAGCCTCACTCAATGTTTAGTCATCAATGTAACTATGTTGACATTGAAGATAGTTTGTAGTGAAGAACCACAAGATTCTGTCTTAGGCCCAATACTCTTCAACATCTTCATGAATTATTTAGATGAAGAGATAAAAGGGGAATTCATAAAATTTGTAGGTGACACCAAGTTGAGGCAAATAACCAGCCCTCCAGAGGATAGGCTCAAGATATAAAGGATTTTGACAGACTTAAACACTAAGTCCTTTGTAATGTAAGTTATGTAAATGTAAGTTAATGTAAATTCAATGGTGAAAAAGTAAGGTTTTACACTTAGGCAAGAAAACCAAATGCACAGAGATAAAATAGGTGGTACATGGGTCGACAGCAGTAACTGTGACATGTATCTAGGAATCCTAGTGGACAATCAATCAACTATAAGCCAGCAGTATGCTGCAACTGCCAAAAGGGCCAATACAGTCCTAGGATGCATCAACAGATGGACAGCATCAAGGTCACACTTTATGTGCAGCTTTATACTATGCCGCAAAGACTACATTTGGAGTACTGTGTCCAGTTTTGGTCACCATGATACAAAAAGATGTTGAGCCGCTAGAAAGAGTGCAGAGAAGAGCAAAAAAATGTGATTGAGAGAATGCAAGTTAAAAGAGAAGAGTTGTCTAGTCTAACAAAAGAAGGACCAATTGTGACATGATAGTAGGCTTCCAATATTTGAGGGAGGCAACCTATAGTCCAAATAAAGAACAGGGCAAGAAGTAATGGATGGAAGCTTAACAAAAAAACATTAAACCTAGAATTAAGGAAAAATTTCCTGTCAGTGAGAACAATTAATAAGTGGGACATCTTGCCTCTGGAAGTTGTGAATGCTCCGTCACTGGAGGTTTTTAAGAACAGATTGACAACTATTTGTCTGGAATGGCATATGGTCTCTGCTTGAACAGTGGGTTAAACTAGGACACCTCCAAGGTCCTTTCCAATTCTGTTATTCTGTAATCTTGTATATTGAAAATTGATAGGTTTTTCATTTATTTTTACTTAGTTGTTAATATTATTTTATTGTTACATTTCAATTCCACTTTGTGTTTTAGTTTAAGTTTAGTTTAAGTACATAATGGTCTTTCTTATTTTATCTCTATCATTGCAATCTTGAGACCTATTTCAAGCCAACAATTATGTAACTGACCCAAAGCTATTTCATAAGCTACATTTTAAGTAGAAACATTTTAAAAAATGCCTAGTTGTGTGTTCAGGTTTGTTTTACAAAAAATGTTATTCAGGACTGTGAATGTATGGTTTCAAAAATTACATTTTCTTACAATAAGATTATCAAACAAGTTGAAGACACTCTGAATGATTTTTTAAATTAAAATCATAGTAATGCATTTATCTTTATGGATGAACCATGACTGTATATGTACACTGAGAAACATACACACAGCAGGAGTTTTTCGAATCTACTCATGAACGGAAGAGGAAAAGATTTTCAGTTTAAATTTTATTTAGAAAATGACTATCCTCTTTATCATTTTGAAGAAAGATTTATAACTACAAAAAAAGGTGAATTAATGAAAAATAGCATCTTTTTAACAAACATTTTAACAAAGTTTCACAAAATTTGAAATACATGCAATATTTACTACCTTGTACAATTTAAACTGTACCAATATGCAAAGCTTTAAAAAAAGGTGGTGCAAAAAGGTTTCAGAATCTACTTAGCTATCTCTGCATGTCTGTGAAACCATTTGCATAATGTAATTAAGGAGTAATAATAAATTTAGATATTCAGATAGATTATAAACACGTGCACACACACAAAACCACCTATTTATTTGTTTTATAGCCATCCTAATAAAAATATAATATGGAATATAATATTAATAATGTCTGTCACATATTTTCTCTCTTTTTCTTCATTGAAACAATGGAATAAATATGAGGCAAGTAAGAATAAGGGGATTTATACATTATGTTTTACAATGCCTTTGCAGCAGAAATAATGTATTGGTAAAATATTGAAATATATCTTACAGTATGCAACACTTTAGTCCAGTTCAAGTCCTGAAAGACCATTTGATACTAAATTACACACATTCAGAAGCAAGTATTCCCCAAATACCTTTTCCCCAAAAAGTTATTTAGGTTAATAGCTATTCTGTTACAAACTGTATCCAATTGTGTCCATCCACCAGTGAAATTACTACTTTGGGCAAATATATCTTCCTCCTTCTTGTTGCCCCACTCTACCCCACAACTGCTCTGTAGAGTTGAGGATTAACAGAATCAGATGGCTGGGTAGAAAATATGAAATAAAAGAAGAAAAAAAAATCCACTTGTATAACACTAGATGTCACCCTATAAAACAATCAATATTCAAGACATGTTTTGTTTTTAAAAAACAAAACTTTGTTGCGCCCATGTCTATAATCTAGTTTTCCTTTATCTATAATACAGAAACCATATTCACTCCAATGAAAAATGAGATTGAATTTAATACTAGGTTCCTCCCATAGAAGAATATTTACAATGATATCAATACCTACTGTATATTATAGATCTGTTTAGACATTGTAATTACAACCACAGATTAAGATCCTGATCAATGTCCTGCTTTTCCCCTGGATTAATCAGTTCTGAAATTTCCATGTCCTCTGATGTATGCATATGACTAATATTATTTGTATATGCATATATATATATGGATTATATCACATGTCAAAAAAGGAGTGGGATCAGCATAAAAAAGCATTAAATGTATTAATGACTACTAATTAAAATTGTTTATTAAAAAGTGTTCCATTTATAAATTAGTCAATCATATATTGTCTGTCTGTATCAACTCTTGTCTCACATTTAGTCTATTCATAAACATGTAAACATAGTGAACGTTACACAAATATCTCTTCTCTGTTTAAAAAGAAACAGGAAGGAAAAAAGGGAAGGGAAGGGAAGGGAAGGGAAGGGAAGGGAAGGGAAGGGAAGGGAAGGGAAGGTGGTAAGAAAAAGAAGTGGTTATAGTGGGAAGGGAAAAGAAAGGAGAAAGAAAACTTTTGCAGTGGAACAGATAACTGGACAGAGAAGTGGAGAACATATTTAGGTATTACAGAATGGATTAAATTCAGAAGATGCTTATATTTCACTGCTTATTTTTATCATAATATTTTTATTAGTTAATCAGAATATAAAATACAAAAGAGAATGAAATAATGGGAAACAAGAGAGGGAAGAAAGGAAAGGAGAAAGTGTGGGGTAGAAAGGAAACAAGGAAGAAAGGGCATTGACTTCCAACTCTTTTTAGCACAGTAAAATATAATAACATTGTAACATCAACTTTTTACTTTTATAGCAACTACTATTTTTCATGTTAATTTTTAATGGACTGCTCACAGTTGTTTCTAACCATGTATTTTTCTTGCCCATATTTTTTTAAAACAGTTTCTTATTCCTATCATTGTAATATAAATTCTGCAAGACCCAAATGCTTAAGTCACAGACAATGATTTGGAAAAAATACAGGCATTCTTCTATGAGTAATAATGGCAAGTTGTTATCATAGGGATATTGAAGGGCATTGGCTTCAGGGATAGCACAGTTGCAAATATAGATATGAATATGTCCGGTGTTGTTTATATACTTTGGACATAGATCAGACAGATTCCATAAAGTCTGTTAAGTCTATTAAGTTCAAGTCTCCATAAAGCTTGCTGGGTTATATTTTAACCTAGGATAGGCTTGAAATACATGATATTATTATTTTCACTGTTGGAAACCATATTGTGATTTTTATACTATTTAAATTTCCAACCTACACCAGTGTGTTTTACTTAAAATCTTAAGAGTATAAAAAGTTTGCAAAACATCCCAAAACTTGTTTTTAAAGTTACAAAGAATGACTAGTGTAATACATTTCCTAGAAATGAAGTTTGGGCAGATGGTAAAATGGACCTATGTTTCTTGAATTTATCAGTTGATATGGCCAATTACCTTGCAAATATTTTCTGATCTCTAAAAATTTAGTTCTGGAAAATAAAGAATTACATAATTTCATGGAAATAAGTGATTGCAATTCTTTTGAGTTAATAAAATAACTTACGAATGTCTTATGTATATTTCAACTTCAATTAGCACTGGATTTGTCTATAACACTAAGATAAAATCTGAGAACCTTCTGTTTAAATATCAAATTCTGTAGTTTTTTTCGTTATAAAACAATTCATATTAGATCACCTGGTCATATACACATTCTCTGGCATCTCAAGTACAAGCCTGGCCTGAAAAAACAAATAAAGAACACATCCTTCCCATATTGTGTAATTGGTTCACAGCTTTTCTACAGTGGGAACAGCATCCTGAACCAGGTTTAAAGTACTCACAAATGATATATATTAAGTTTCCATCAAGAAATCATGAACTGGCCATATAAATACATGAACATATTTTTATTGAGTTTGTCTCAATGTAGGGAACATAAAAAACATAGCAAGATCACAGTAAAATGTACAGTTTACTGTAGATTAAGCATCAGACTAGAAACTGAGACTGACTTCCAGAACTTTGGGACAGTCACTCTCTCAGTCTCAGGCAGTGAGGTCTACTTGTCTTCGTGGTGTTGCTGGATATTGCCCATTAGGGTAATACTGAGCTGAATACAGACCAAACTGATGTTAGGCCCAGGAGGCAAGTCAGTCAGTCATGTTTTTTTGTTGCAACCTATGAATCTACACCCATGTCCGTTAAAATTGAGACATGACTCAGATGCTGCAAGATGGCATTTGTTGATCTGAAAAGCAGATACTCCTCCTGCTAGGAAAAACATTAGGAAGAGGAAGAGGAAGAAGAAGAGGAAGAGGAAGAAGAAGAGGAAGGAGGAGGAGGAGGAGGAGGAGGGGGAGGAGGAGGAGAAGACTCCTCTCTCTGAGTCCCATGAAGAAGACAACGACAAACCACTTCTGAAAATCCTTGCCAAGAATACCTCAGAGACTTGTCCAGCAATTGCCAGGAGCCAAAAAAAAAACCCACCACCACCACCCCCTGATTTGAAGGCAATCACAGTAGCCTACACACAAAAGTCAACCCAATGATATAATTACTGCAACTGAAGTCTTTCATGATACATTTGAGAAACTGTAGGCTAAACCTTGATGGATATAGTGGAATAAATAGATAATCTTTAAGAAGGAACACAGGAACAATTAAAGAAAATAAGAGAAATTGTAGTATTGAAAAAGGAAAAGGCATGAAAAAGAAACTCACATAACCATTTTGAATATGCTTAATATAAGAAAAGGCAAAGGGAAATTGTCAAGCTTTCAATATTATCATATCCCACAATATGAAGTAGAATTTCTATAATCGTTGCATTTTCTTTTCATTCGGTGAAAAATATGAAAAAAATAATCAAAAATTCAACTCTTAAAAAAACAAAACAAAAAGGCTTTGCCATCTTTACTACACAAAATCATAAACAAAGTAAGTTAAATACTCTGATATTCAAAACAATGTCATGTTTGTGTGTGAGAGAGTATGTATGTATCATTTTGCAAAACGTAAGAAAGTGAATCATTAAAAAAAATTGAAGAATAATTAAAATTCATGACTAGAAATTATTTCATGAGGACATTTAATTAAGACTGAAAGTAGAAAAATATACTAACTGGTCCATGCTGATAAAAAAAAAAGGTTTAAGTAAACAAATATCAAACAGTCTAACTTCTAGCTACTTTTGTTGATACGTTGTATTCCCTTCTTTTCTATTTAAAGCAAAAAGAAATATTTTAATTGTATTTCAGTGTGTGCATGTATGTGTTACACATGCGTATATATGTATGTATGTATGTGTATATATATATATATATATATATATATATATATATATATATATATATATATATATATATATATGATTTATGATATATATATATAACATATATGATATGATATATATGATTAACATTAAATAGAAAGAAAAACACCCAAAACCACAAAAGAGAGATTTTTAAATCCCGGTCTGGACTGATGGGGTAGTATATTTTAATTTTTTTAAAAAAACTTTTTTATTCTTTTGTGTATATTTGTTGTTTTTAACAGTCGCTTGGTCGATTGTCGTTGTGAACCGCCCTAAGTCCTCGGAGATAAGGCGGGATACACATTTTATAAATAAATAAATAAATAAATACTCATGTATATTTCACAATAAGTAATTCTACGTTATGCTTCTTATACACATACGTCAAAAATAATAGTTTATATTCATTTTATTAGTACCATTGTACTGTATGAAATATATACATTAATTCACCAAATCTCTGCTATTTACACTACTGAAATTATCATCTACATTGGTTAGTCTTATTTCTAAGATATTTGTTTCAATGTATTAGTATACATGTTTTTTTTTATCCTCCTGTATATGTATTTCACAAATATGATCATTCCTGTCATGTTCTGAAGCTAATGCCTGACTTTAAGTTTGTTAATAAATAGAAGAATTAATATTTATCTGAAATATAGTATTTTTAATACATGGAATGCATAAATACACAAATGTGACATTTTAAATAATTTTAAGCTACTAGTTATATTCAAATTATACATTAGAAAATGATAAAATATATAATCACACTTCTTGCTAAGCAGATGCTTATGTCCTGAAATCAGAACAGCCTGGTGTTCTAAGTTTGTCATCTTAAGTGTATGGGTGCATAAAGTTTGGAAAAGTCTTCTTAACTTGATCGGTCTTGTGTAAGTATTGAGAGATATTATAAATAGTACATGAGTACTATTGAGTACATATCATTTTAACCAAACTCTTGAAGTTTTGTAGCACAACATTATTTCTAGCATACATTTAAGCAAAATTGTTGTTTTATCTTTTACAGCTAAAAATACCAACATTCTGATGTATAGACTTGTGAGCACATGTTTTGAAAGAGTAATAAAATATTAGTTAGTCATCTACTGACAATCATTTACTGATATTAGTTGTATCAGAATATATTTTTCTTAGAGATTAGCAATCTTTTGATGAGATTTTTATTTCAGTAAGACTATAATTGATCTTAAAGTATTTATTCTGTGTTACTGAAATTCCAATTAACTATTTTTTAAAAAGAAATAATACAGTATTTTCTATTTTCAGAAAGGTATTGCAGCTTAAATTACTGGATGCTATTTGCATTATCTCACAGCAGGGGGCTATAGCAGCTACAGTTCTGGGCCAATTCTTACACCTCTATATACTTGAACTACAGAAAAATGTTTATTGCTACAATCTTCATACCATGTATGCAATACACGTTTTGAATATATATTATTTTATTTATGATTAGTTTTAACCCATGCTTTTAACTGGTTTTTGTAGGATTGATAAAATGTTAAGCAATTTCACGTGTTTAGCTTCTAAAAATTTCCAGATAAATGTAATATAATGAAGAATGTTAATGAATAAATATATAGCTATATAATGGCTTATATAAGATTTGTAGGTTAGGCTATTAATATTAACTGGGAGCACTTTTACTATTTTCCTTAGCAAGATAATTTGAATTTATATTTAAATCTAGGAGAAAAAAATGTGTAGCCTCATGAAGTAAAATCTTGAATTTATCTTTTCACTTCTCATTAATACCTTTCTATACTTATTTTGTACAAAGATTGCTTACTTCTTAAAAGGCAGAGTCAATCTCCATACAACCTGATGATCTATTATCTCCTTAAAATATTCTGGATTTTTGCAGTTGGCCTTCTGGTTAAGACAGGTTATTACAACAAAACCATATTCCTGTACAAATTATATTTATTATCCAGCCTCAATTTAAATAAAAATAGATTTCATCTGTCCATTTTTCTTTCCTTATTTTCTTAAATCAAATTAAGATTTGATTAACAACTCCATTGCAATTAATACTACTCCATATAAGGAATTAGGTACCAGATGTTTTACATTTCAAAAGATTTGTATTGTCCACAATAAAAAAGTGAAGCTTTTTCTAAGTATTGACTGAAAATCTTGATTTTCAATTTATTATTGTAGTTTCATTGGTTTATCTACAAATTAGATAAGGAGTGTTGGTAGGGAATGTCTATGTGCATTAAAAGAGATAAAAGTTGAGAAATGATTAAATTGGATGAACTAAGTTTTTCCAAGCAAGTTTATTAATATTATATAATAATATTAATGACTAATGGCCAAAATAAACCCATGTAGATTTATTAACATAAATAAGAAATTAATATGTGTTTAAACCATATAACTATTAAGAATAACATACTTATGTTATAAATACTTCATATGATTTCTTATCATTTCATTTCTGCCATATGAAGAGACAACAGGCTTCTGTATATTGGAAGAATTCAGTCATTTAATGTTTAATTATAAGAAATAAATCAGGCAAAGTGTTTTACAGAGTACCTTCTCAGTTAGACCTGCAAGAGTAACTGTTTGAACTCTTATTTTCATCAAGTACTGCTTAAAAACTGACAAATGTAAACCAAACAGAACACCCCACTTTTTACAATATAGGGCAAATACCAGGTACGTGATGTAAAAAGAAATAGATTGTGCTTTATCTGCCTGGAAAAGACCAGTATGATTACCTTCATAACAGCAACAGCAAAAAGCAACCTCTTGCATGGCATTTTTCTTTTACCTGATACTGCCTGCAGTGGTGCATTTTTTTCCTTCATGGCACAATCACTGAACTGCTGTGTTTAAAAAAAAAATACACGTATCTGGACAGGCAGACACAATTTTACACTATTAGTTTACTCTAAAATACAGTGTGCATGGAATGCAGCTGACTCCATATCCTAAAATATATTAAGTTTTTTCTTCATCAGAAGCAACCATGATTACACTGATGAAAAAAAAAAAATCAATAAAGAGAGCTTCCCCCTCCTTTTGCAGCAAAGAGAATTGACAGTTCACATGGAAATGTAACAAGAGAGGCAACCCCCTACATGTGCCACCTGCCAGATTCCTCAATAAATAATCCCATAGAGCAGCACAACAGCAGCTCCTTGTATTGTGACATTCCCAGCAGTTCCCAGGGATTAGTAAGAAAAGCAAATAGCCATATAAAATCATCTCTGTTCCCAAACACATTCTACCTCTTTTCGGCACTGCCTCTGTAACTCAAAAAATAAACCTGGGAGTTTATGCAGATTCCCAAATCCAGCAGATTTAGACTCACTTAAAAGATTACTTCTGCTTTGGGGATATAGGGAGCAAAGGCTTCCAACTGCTTTCTCTGGAGACTTTATATCATACTATGGCAATTACATGGAGGCATGGAATACCAAAAAGAAGAATCAACCAACTTTACACTACCACTCCTTGCAAAGAGACGATACCGTGTGTCTACATGGTACCACAAGGTCACAACTGTTTCTTAATTAGAGAGCATAGAGAGATTGAGACACATTTTTGGACTCAGACAACATGATGGTGGGAAGAGGGGCAAATGCCAACCATCCTGAAGAAAACATGGAGAAGTTGCTGGTGCTCGCTGACCTCATTTGAAGCCTCCAGAAGCAAACTAGATGGTTGTTAACACTCAAGGATGCTTCATCCTGACACATTTGGATTTCTAACTGTTACATTCTCCCATTGCCTGTGGGAGGGAAGGAGAAACAGGCAGCAAAAGGACCCTCCAACCACATACTCAAACACTGCAGCCATAAAGACACACACACATCCATTATCCTTATTGCACATTCCACACCACTGCCACATTCTCGAAGGAACAAGAAGGATCAATGGAATCCTTCCCTGGATTCCTTAATAGACATTACCATTCACCACTTACCACAATTTTACAGAGGTAAAAGAGATAGTGCTGGAAGCTTGAAATAAGCTGCCGCGCTTTCTACTTCTTATTTAACAGCCACGTATTTTCAGATTCATTCATTTACATGAGCGAAATACCTTACATGTTTCTTCTATTGTAATTTCTGCATTTCACTTATTGGGTCAATATCAGTGTCAAGGAAACATACATTAGGAAAAAAAACCCGGAACAAATAATGCAAAAACAAAGAACTGAGGGTAACAAGGGGCTTCGAGAATGCACTACTGTATATATTATAGGTTATGGTGGGAGGAGAAGGGGCTCCAATATTTCACTTTGCTCATCTTTAAGACAAGCCACACTTCTATAGTCTTATTGTCTGTGCCCCCCCCCCCCCCATTTTGAGCTTTTATCCTCCTGGGATGATGTTGCAGTGCACACGTTGTTCACCTCACTGCATTCCCCTTCTCACTTTCCTAGACCTATTTGATGGGGTGAAAAAGAGTGGCAAAAGGGGAAGGTTGCAAGGAGTTGAAAGGGAGAATGGGAGCCTCCAAAAGGAAGGAGGGAGGGAGGGAGAGAGAGAGGGAGGGAGGGCACAAGGGAGAGACTATTAAGGGCGGGCAGGAAAGGATTAATGTTTGTGCAGCACTTTAAGGATGGAAAGGGCTACCCAAGTGGGGCTTCTGTCGAAGACAAGCCCGGAGGGTGAAGGGATGAAAGAAAGAGGAAAAAAGGAAGAGAGAGAGAAAACCAGGAGAAGGCAAAGGAACCTCACGGCTAAAGATGCCAGGCATGTGGAAGAGGGAGACGTGGGGGTGGAGGGGAAGAGCAGAGAAGCAAGAGACGAAGACAAATGAGGAACAGGTTGAGGGCAAAGCTCCAGGGGGGAGAGGAAATAAGGTCAACGGAGGAATCCTTATGAAGCAGCTGTGGCCTCTTCAGCCCTACCGATTTCCCACCACCTTCGGACGCACATCATATCCCTAAGTTGGAAGAAAGCGGGGGCCAACGAGGGGGACGGGCGGGGGTGGTACCTTGTATAAGGATCCCGCAGAGGCTGTATAAGCGCAAGACGACGCTCGGTTTCAGCCGCATCCTGGAGGTTTCCCTCCGGCTGGCTGGACGTGAAAGCAAGAGAATCCCGCGGCGGCTGCGGCTGCTGGTGCTTCTGCTGCTGCTACCCACCGCAGCTTCCTCCTCTTCTTCTTCCTCCTCTTCTCACCGGGCTCGTCGTTCCCTCGGCAAAAACCGCCGCCGCCGCCGCCGCCGCCGCAGTGTCTCCCTCAACCTATCCAACGGATAACCACGAGAGCCAGGCTTGCGCGGGTGTGCAGCGGGGAAGAAGTGCTGTCGGTTGGCTTTCCTCTTCCCATCAATTCGTCCTCCAGCCCTGTCCTTTTTTTTTTTCCCGGATGGGCACAATTGCACCCCCCCACACACACAGAGAGAGAGAGAGAGAGACGCACACCTCCTTTCTTTCGCGGAGCCGTCTATCCGTTCCTTGCAATGTGACAAGAGCTGCTTTTTCCTCTTCGCCGGTCAATCCGACTAACGAGATGGGATGGCGGCAATTGCCCTGGTCTTCCTTACAGCTTCGCACGCGCTCGCTCGCTCTCTCTCACCTCGGCTCGCAGGGAGAGTGCTCCGCTACCCAAGCCGCTTTTCCAGCTCGAGACACAAGGGCAAGCTCAACGCGCGCACCTCCTCCTCTCTCTCTCTCCCTCTTCCCTCCCCCCTCCTTTCTCTTCCAAGTCGCCACCCCCTTCCAAACCACGCTTTCCTTTCTGAATAGCCACACCTCTAAATTTCCAAGACCACGCCTCTCCCAGGGATTTTGATATATTTCCCCCTCCCCGCCCGCTCCCGTTCGCATAGCCATGCTCTCCTTGACAACCGCCCCTTTTCATGCTTAGTACGTGACAGACAGTAGCACCTATCCAATAAAAAGGACACACTCTGTACATTCTGCCTGTTAAAGGAAAGCAGTCAGAATAAGAATAAAAGAATAAGAATAAAACGAGGAGCAAGAGGAGGAGGAGGATCTTAAATGTTTGAAGGAGACTTATTGCTGAGAGTTACCAGCTTCCCTGCCTCTACTCCGGACTGGCAAGTACTTAAGCCAATTAAAATTACAAGTAGACATTACTTACAAGCCAATGGAAGAACAGACAAAAGAATAAAAAGGTGGGGAAGATCGGAAGTAGTGCAGACGCTGTGCAAAGGTAATCCTGAAAGTGGCTGGTTTTTCCTCCCCCATTTATTTATTCATTCATTATTAACTTGACAGGTTGGGAACGAAGCAAGTGCCCAGCGGCCTGAAACAGCGCCCGTTTGAGAGCTATTGAGAAGCAGAGAGGGAACAAGCGAGCGAGTCTGGGAAAATGGGTCACTGCTCAGGCAGCCGCGCAACTGAAACTAAAAAGCACGATTTGCTATGTATGTAGTCTAAGAAACCGGGATGGTAAGATTATCGAACAATGATTGAGGGAGAAGAATTCATGAGGAAGGAGGCAGTGACAGGTGACCTAAAATAATAGGCGCATGTGGAATAATCATTGAAAGAAGAAAATTCAAGTAAGTTTCATGAAAAAATGTGTAGGGTTTAAATTAAGCTGCTTTTTCACATCTCAGTTGTGTTCATTTTTTTCTTTTCAGATCAAGGACATATCCACATAGCCACTATCACTACAGTGCAATATCACAACCGTACCTGTTCCTGCATTATGTGACTGCATGACTCCACCTGCACCCTGTGGTTTGCCCATTTCTAAAAAATCCTAGTCTTGTGGCTCATTGTGCCTTTTGACATAGCAAGATTGGGCTTTCAGTCACCGTGCAGCACATTGGGCCAACTGAAGATATAATCTAGTTTTAGGAAACTCCCTTTTCATCTGCATTTCAGCTACAGAGCCATCACTTATTCACCATTTGCCCACTTGAGAATCAGACCATTCTGGTGTTTTTAACTGTTGTGGTAACTGGCCCAGCAACTGTACCTCCTTGTTCATCAAATGCATTTTCTGCCATCATATTCTAAATTGTCAAGGGATGACAATTTAATTCCCAATACTTGTGGCAAAAGGCTACTGGTCATCATAACTCTAGATAAACTCTAAATAAGCATTTAAAGGTACTTTGGATAAGCTTTGACCAATAATCTGTTATGCATGCTTTTTTTCATTTTTAGCTGTGGCAGTTTATTTGTGCGAGACTTTATACCTAAGAACTTATATTTGAAGTTACAATGCTTTTATAGCTTTAAGCCTCTTTGGGGAAGTACAAACCAATAAAATTAAAGTGTGGGAAGAACTATAAGTGTCCATTGAACACAATTTCATTGTGTAATTCCTAGAAGTCAGCAACTATGGTGTTTTTTATCTGCCAATGTACTGGACAGTTTTCTGGTTGATCATTTTTGAAAACTACCATTAGTGAACCAGACTTTTCTGCATTCTGATTTTCTTCATATATTTCCACCTCATTTGCCCCTATGATTCAGTTACTCTATAGCTGCATGATCCAATGTTCATATTCAAGTCCCATGTAAGGCAATGGCTAGTGCAGTGATAATCCCAGCAAAGTGCTGCTGTGGAATTATATAGTGGAAAAACCAAACCATTATTCTCCTAGGCTTTGGGACAAAGCCAAAGTCCAGAAGAAATTCTAGTGTAAGCTTCAAAACACTGATATGTTTGACTATATGGCATAAATGAAGGGCTAGAGGCTTTCCAGACTTGGTAAGAGAATAGAACAAAATCAAAGGTAATCAACTGGGTATAGTAGACCAAAATGGTAGGTCTGGAAAGGACCATACATCATATCCTATACAAAGTGGCTTCAAAGAGGTTGGGACACAGCATCCATGGCCACTGCAGTTGTTTCTAGAGTTTGCTTCCATGAAAGCAATAATCAATTACAGCTGGCCTTTCCAACATCTCCCAGAGATGTTGTGAAAGATTCTTCTTAGTGAAAGATTCTTCTCAGAATACAGAAGTTGGTGGTGAGACAATTTTAAACAATATCCCATTATATGGGGCAGAGGATTGCTTGATATACACTATCCTGATGCTACAAAGCATAGCACTAGAATATATTCCTTTTTAGTTTTATGTTACTTTAATACACATGTGACCAGTTAGATGTGTAGCAGTCCCAGATTATCTATGGATTAACTCAATATACAAGCAGTCACAATTGTAATCTGGTGCACGCGGAGGGAGTGTGCGGAAGCGATGGGCAGCCACTGTTGTCAAGTGCTGAGCAAATTTGTGACTATAAAAGTGATTGAATCAATGGCATAACCCACTTAAGGCTGCATTATCAGAAGATGGATATGTTTGAGAAAATTTTGTTTTGGTCCTGATTGGTCATGAAACGTGGAAGGAGAATATAATAGCAAATGCAATCCCTGGCATGCTAAAATGTATGACTATCAGAAGAGGAAGACAAAGCTTACGTACTTTGAATAGGCCATGTCAACTGTTCAAAGTGACAGAAAGTTAAAATCAGAAATTTCTATCCTGACCAGCACTGGAATGCATGGCTGAATGAATTGCTGCAAAATAGTTTATGATATTATGATCTTACACAACAGTCACAATGTTACATTACAGTGAAGTTCAGAGCCATCCACAGCAAACAGAACAAATTTCAGCAAAATTACAAAATATATTCTGATGCTACCATGATAAATTCATACAAATTCATGTAAGTATGTAATTTACATACAAACGGCAAAGTTTGCGTCATAATGCTGCAATGCACATTTTAAAAAATTTGTTCCCTTGCTTTTTCCCAATGGATTGCATGGTGATTATTGCAACATAGAGCTTTTTAGAGTTACACAAGCCAGGATATTTATAAACATTGCAAATAAGATTAATACTAGATTTCTACTACTAATTTCCTTTTACCAAGTAGTGCTCATCTTAGGAAATAATAAAATATAAAGCCAAAGAAAAGGAATGTAACAAAAAGGTAAATTAAATAAAGAGTTATTGCATCAATTATTGCATGATTGGCCTCATAAACAATCAAAGAAGCATGTTTTCCATTAAATTAACAACAGTATAGGAAACCATGTGAATGCTTAAAAAAAATTATGCAACCCCCAATTAACTATATTCACATGTAGGGAATAATAAATCTAGACCAGAATATAGAATATATTTTTGTTTTTGGTATCCTGAGCCAATATACAGAACCCCTTTGTCATCATGGCATACTCGCATACATTTCCTTGTTTATTCATAAATGACACCATGATAACTATTTGGTTTGGGGTTTTGTTTTGGGACTTCTGTTTTTGTTTTTATAAAATCCAATAAAAATGGTAATTTTAGCTGGTGCCAGTAGTCTGCTGAGGTGACCCACTATCTACAGATAGGGGAAAATAAAAGTAAATGAAGTCAAGCAGGCTCCCAGTCTGATTTTTCTTTCTTCAAAGCTTGGTTATAGACAAAAGGAAACAGCAGCTGAAGATATGTGGAGGTAGAATTTATATGAGCAGAGAAAATAATAGGCCTGCTGTTACACAGAAGTCATATGGTCCAAGAAATATATCCGAAACTATTAAAAATTAGTGTTATCCTTACAAGGGTAATCTAGCTTTCTGGGAATAGCATCATGGGTCATTTAAGAGTAGCCATAGATTTTTGTGATAGTGTATGCTAAGGATACACTCGGTTCCAAAGAGGCCTCCTTTGTATATTTCAGTTGAGTTTTCCTTAAATTCTAATTGGTGCAGCAAAAAGACAGTAGTTTTATTTATACAATACTATATCTACAGCCTTTGTTCCACTCAAATCCTGTTATGTTGTCTTGGGATAATATGCTTCAAGTGTCATGCCCCAATGCATGCCAGAAGTACAAACTCATCCAAGGTTTGAAGGTTGTCCAGCTGTCCAGCTAAAGTAAGTAGTGATACAGGAAGAGATGGAATTGAATGATCAGTGATCACTTTAATAATATCAGCAAAGACATCATGCCATATTATGTGAGAGAAAGTGGTAATAAAGCACATGTATAAATAAAATAAAAGTATGTGTTGCCATAGCATTGAATGATGGGCCCTTCAGTTAACATGCTGCTGAGATAGAATTGATGATTTTTTAGAGAATTCATGATATTTAATATGCAACAAGATTAAAGGCTTTGGATTATCTAGTTAGTGATAAGTAGATAAGCAGAACAAGAATATCCAACAATTTCTTAACAGTATCCACTCAATCAGAATTCCTATATGCATGAACAACACAAGTTGGAGTACACAGAAACAAAGTATACTATATAATTGATACAAATTGGGTGGAAGAGTTTAGTTATGGTAAGAACATGTAGCCAAGGTCTGACTGATCATGAATTGGTCATGTGCAAGTTCCAACTCAATCTAAAGCAATAGAAAAATCCAATCACTTTTCATGATATAATATTGTACATATACCCACCGTTTTCAAGTTAAATATTAGAAACTGATTTGAAGTTCTGAACTGACTGATAGGAACCAGTAGAACTAGAGAACGAATTTAAGAAGTTGTTAAGAAGGAATGTCAAAATAGACTCCCAGATAAAGAAACAGAATATATAAACAGAATTTTAATTATTAGAACAAACCATGGAAATTGGGTAGAAGACAAGAAAAGAAAAGCCAAAGGTCAAAAATCTCAAGTAAAAAAAATCAAAGATTTTCAGAGAGATGTTAGAAGAGTCAAGGAGCAGTATTAGAACCATGACAGAACATGATAAACAAATTGGCTCTGGGCCAGCAAAAGAATAAGACAACACTTTATAATATCTCCATATTTAGTCAGTTTATATGCTGAAAATATATTAAGGGAGTTTGGATTGGAACAAGATGAACAAGGTTTTTAAAATGGAGGCAGAAGCATCAATAACCCATGCTATGCTCCCAATACTACTCTGTTAACTGAAAATACAAATAAGCACAGTGAAAAAAAATAGATCTGGGATTATCCATGAAAAAGACCAAACTAATGGCAAGAGGTACAATAGCCAACATTGGAACTGGAGATGAAGATATTGCAATGGTAATTAGCTTTTGCCTTTTAAGATCAAGTATCAATATTAAAGGAATGAAAAGTCAAGAAATATACAACAGCTTAGCACTTGGTAGGGCAGCAATTAAGTCCTTGGAAAAGATATTTGGATGCTACAAAACATGTATTCCTACAAATATCAGATTTGTGTAAGCAATGTTTTTCCTTATGACACTATGGAAGTCAACGTTGAATTTTGAAGAAACAGAATAGAAAGTGTATTTACATTTTTGAGTTTGGTGTTAGAGAACAACCCAAGATAATTAATAAATCAATTATAGAATAAATCAATCCAGAAATCTCATTTGAAGCACAAATAACCTGACTCACTGTTATATTTTAAACATGTTAGACTAAGACATAATTTAAGGAAACTGGAAGGAAAGGAAAGAGTGTGCACAAAAGCACAGACTCAATTATGGCAACAGTGAGTTTTCAATTGGAAAACTTTAAAGAGTGTGTTTGGGATAAGCCATTCTGGAGACATTCTATCTATACAATAGCTAAAAATTGACACAGCCTTGATGCCACATAAGCACTCTATCAATAGCTCTTATGCATAGTCTCAGTGCTACAGTAAATAGTCCTAGTTCTTCCTTCAATATCCTACTTCTAAGCTTTCAGAACTACCCATGTTAAGTATGGAAACTGGGTTATTCTGTAGTAAATTTTCTCCACAAATGTTTTGTGGACCCTAAATTATTGAACCCTGTCCTCTGTAGTATCTTCCATTCAAATTATTAGTACAGCCTTAGCATGGAAAATTGATAATGAAGGTAACCCTGAAGACTAGTTTTAGGAACAAGTTCAAAAATGCAGATCCATACTTACAACTACAAGTAATCACTTTACACTTGACTTCATAGAGCTAGTATTTCAAATAAAATTACTGCAGTTTAACATACCTATCTGAAGTAAAATAGCAATCAACAAATGTACTTTACATACTATATGTGAAATGGATAATGTTTCCACAAAAGGCATTTGTAAATACCTTATTCAATGAATTATTATTGTGCATGACTACTATCGAGATACAAATCCTTAACTACCGCACATCGTGATACTTATCTAACGTTCAAGAGACTAACCAGTACCAATAAAAGAGAATATTTGTAGCTCAGGGTTGAAATGGGGGGTCCTTGGTGCTCTCTGAGCTTGTTTGTTTTCTTGCAGGCGTTTCATTATCCTAACTAGGTAACATCATCAGTGCTAGTAAGGAGTGCTGTTTGCTGTCATTTTATATTCTGCTGTCTTGCCTGTAGGTGGGTAGGGACAGTCTAAGGGATTCTTTGATTGGACTGTTTACTAATGGCTCCTTGGCAGTTTCTTGATTGGGGCATTGCTTACTTGATTGTTGGTCTGAAGTTGACCTTGGAGTTAATCTATGCTGATCTGAGTGCCGATTACCAGTGGAAAGGAGCTGGAGTTTTTTTCTCTTTGGGGCTGGTTGATTGTCTCTTTTGTATAGTCTATAGATGTTGTTAATGTCTATGTATCTATTGATGGCTGATTTGTCAGACTGCCAGGCTTTTAGAAATTCTCTGACATTTTTTAATTTGGCCTGGTCTAGGATTGTCACATTTTCCCAATTGAAACTATGGTTAAAACTGTCTAGATGTTGTGAAATTAAAGAATTTTCATCATGCCTTCTGACTGCCAGTTGGTGTTCATCGACTAATTGCCAGTATGCAGAATATCATTTGATATCTCAAGCTTTGCCTACACCAGTTATTGTCTATAGCTTTACATAAAAGAAAACTTTAAAAATTGCTAGGATGTACTGCTCATGCATTTTCTCCTAATAAAATTGATTCTGAGTTAAGCATTGTAGCATGCATTCTAAACCGTAACTGATGTCAACTTTCTCTAAACAACACAACCATATCAAAATAATGGATCTTCTTTTTTTAAAAAAAGAGAGATCCAATAAAAATATTTCATTAAATATGAAGAATGGTCATCTGCAATTTGAGTGTCTATTTGACAGCTCAGAAAGTTGAAGTAAGAGCTAGTAAATAACTGATATTCGTAATAGGAATAGTTGAGAAACAAAGTTATTTCTCTATGGAACAGTCTTTCTTCACTGTAAAATTATGGGCCTGCTGGTTCCTTGGAAGATACAATTAATTTGAATCATATTTCCTCTAATGCTAAAGTGTCTCATTCTGGATCAACAGGAACTGCTGCAAGTGTCATATTTGCACTTGAACTTGTACTGGAACTGCAGGAGCCATTTTTCACAGATTGCTCTGCCAAGTCAGTAGAGCCAGATGCTCTTATTATTTGCCAAGTCTTCCCACTCATTGATGACAACTCAAGACACATTTATAGATGCCTTTATAGGGATTTCAGATGACCTCTTGTTTCTTAGCATTCAGTATTTTATCTTTATATGTATGTGAATGAAATACCTTGCATTCTAGTTACACAATCGGATCAAAACAACAATCCTAATTTGAGTATAATTAAGAATCAGAGTATAGATTGGACTTGGAATTAATAGTAGTGATAATAAACTAGTTTTGATATTGTCGGACATATTATATATTAGACCCTCTAAGAAACAGCAGCATAACTTATTTATTATTTAGCTGCCTTCTGAATTCCATGCTTTGCCACTATAAATCCTATTGTAATTAAATTAATCACACAATAGGATGATTTAATTTTAGCTTAAAAATTATGTTGAATTCCTATGCAGTGGGAATTTTGTAACAAATATAATTCCAAATACAAACTTCCTCAAACCATTACACCCAATAGTTATTGATTGATTGATTTAGATTTATATAGCCACTCTTTTTCTACAATTGAATTCCTGATACCCTGCACATATACATGTTTTTATTGTATTCTTTTTTACTATAAATTTTGTAGAAACGTAAGGCTCCCTTTTTTACTCATACTTTGAGATTTTCATTTTCTATATTATTTAGCTAAAGAACTACAAAAATAAAACAAAAATCACTTGATTGTTACAAATGATAAATTTAAATATTTAATTAATTAATAATTCCTATAATGGCTGATTTGGTTTCTGCAGAAGATATTGTTTCAAGACTTAAGAGACCCCTAATGTTTAGAAATAATGTCTATGTCCTTAGCTACCAATTGTCTGATTTTTAACTCAAATTTGCTTGCAATAGCATACTAACATTATAACAATTGTAATCATGTATGAATAAAGAATCAAAATAAATTATACAATTGAAAGAATTTATAGAGGTGGTCACAGAGAATTTTATTTTTTAGTTTCAAAGTGTGTGATATGTTCACTACAGCACCATCCAAGGGTGGATTCACCTTACCTTTACTACTGGTTGGCAGCGGGAGTGTGCAAGCTTCTGCGCATGCACAGAAGCTTCTGAGCATGCGCAGATCACCCATGATGATGTTGTGGCGGTGGGCAGAGCCACCCGCCGGTTTTACTACTGGCTCTATAGAACTGGACCGAACTGGCAGCAACCCACCACTGGCACCATCTCTAATTTAGGAAAGATGTCCAATAGAGATGACATAGTGGTAATCTGAAGCACTGCAATTAGGAAACAATATAAAAGCCCCCTTCCTCCTCCCCTCCAATAATTTGAGAAAAAAGGCAGCGTAAGAAAGTGATATGCCAACAGTCAAAGTTATGCTATTTTATTTTAAAATATTTCTTTAAAATGAAATGAACATTGAGTTGGTAATCATAAATTAGCTTCAGAGTATGGTAGTTCATATAAGTAATAATGATGTAGGATGAATCTAATAACCTTTCCCTTTTCAGTGCCCAGAAAGTTAATGTTAGATTGGTTGCGTTTACTGCTAGTGAACTTTGGAAAGAAAGTTTCCAAGAGAGAAAGTGCTGTCTCTCTGTCTCCTGTTTATCATCTATCTAGTCAGAAGAAGATGCATCCACCTTGTATTATAGCCCTTTTCACTGCATCTTGTCTGTAGAAGTGAATAAGTTCCATTGCTTGCGGTCTAAACTGACTTAGAATAGTAGTGGCTCTGAAATGCACTTTACAAAATATTTTGGGCTTGATTACTTTTAAACAATATGTTATTTAGGATAATCAACAAATAAAATGTTATGTAGCCAGTATAAATGTAGTAGTAGTAAACACAACTATGCGCAATGCTAGTAATGAAATTAGAATGCTTGGAATATCCATCTATTTATCGTTGCTTTGTGTTACTGTAGGTAGGTGTTATAATAGATGGTGCCTATTCCTAAAAGATAGTAAAAGTTTTCCTCTAGCTACCTCCCTAGATTTCTAGGTAGAAAGCTAGATAACACAGTTTAACATAGAAGGCAGACAGTTATTAAAATAGTTAACATCCAACCCTTTCTTTTGTTTGCTATTATTTCAGAATTCTTTTATTTGTGATACAATTCAGATTCAATAAAACAGGATTTTTTCATTGTGCCAAGTAGTGAAAAAAATGTAGCATGAATATAAATATTCAAAATCTACTTTTTACAACTGTTCCTCCCTGGAAGAGTGTTTTTGCATTCTTGTCTCCTCTGCTGGCCAAATCTGATCTGTCTTTTGTTTTAATACTTATCACATTTCAGAAAGAGTAAAGTAGGTTAATTAAATAATTATAAATCTTCACAACAGCTGTTTATTATGAAAAAAGTAATCTGAGCCAAAGAAGATATTATAATCACTTCTTTTACTCAGTCTCATCTAGTTTCAGTGGATATGTGATGCAGAGCATTTGTCAATAATTCATGTTTTGCCTTAGAATTCAGGACTTTTCTTTTCAATGTCTTTTAAATGTGATTAGGTATACTCACATCTACATAAGTATGTAAAACAATGCTAGAATGGCTATATTTGCATCTTTTGTATTATTGTTGAACTTTCCTTCTTTAACATGAATAGTATTTATTTATTCTTTTAATTTTTAATTTAGTTTGTTAATTGTTAATTACTTTGTGTATCTTCGTGTTTATATTCCACTTTTTGCTTCTGTCTTGCAAATGCATAGCTAAATAATGAAGAAAAGGTATAAAATAAATATGGCTATCATTAAATCATTTGTGGAATAAACGAAAAAAGGAAAACAAAACTTCTTCAAACAAAACTCCTTTATTAATTATTAATTTGTTAATGTTTTGTCTCTCTTTGTATTCTACCTTTTGCTTGTATCTTGTAAATTTAATATATAAATGCCTAGCTAAATAATAAAAAAAGGAAATAAACATGGCTATTATTAAGTCATTTGAAGGCTAAAAGAAAAAAAAAAGCAGAAAATTTCTTCAAACAGAATGACTTTATTAATTGTTAATTTATTAATGTTTGTGTCTGTGTCTTTATTTCACCTTTTACTTATGCCTTGCAAATTTAACAGATAACTGCAGAGTTAACTAATTAGGAAAAGATATAAAATAAACATAGTTATTAAATCATTTGGGGACTAAAGAAGTAAAGAAAACAGCAAAAAATAAATCTTCAAACAAAAATCCTTTATTAGAAAAAGAATGTATTTTTCTACCATTCCCATGTCAAGAAAGATAACATGTTCTTTGGGAAATCAGGATAGTTTTCTAATTACTATGTTACTCTTACAAATCTATTGCTGATTTTTGAAGAACTCAGAAGAGGCTTTGGAGGTACATGTGAAATTTAAAATACCATATTTTTCGGAGTATAAGATGCATCTTTTTATCCCCCAAAAGGGGGTGAAAATTTAGGTGTGTCTTATACACTGAATGTAGCCCTGCCCACCCACTGGCCCCCACCCTTTGGCCTGTTCCTCGCAGCAGTTACCTCCTTGCAAGCAAACAGCAAGAAAAAACAGCCCCTTTCAGTTTCAGCAAAGGTTAATTAGCACAAGTTGATTAGATTGGCCTCCCGACTCTCAGCTGATTTGCTCTCAGCTATTTGTGCAGGGCTCTCCTGCTTGCTGCAGAGTGCTGGAGCAGATTTTTTTTCCCTAGCTATGCTGAAAAAGTGAAACTGAAAGTAAAGCAGGCTCTGCTGCAAAGTGACAAGATGAGGCAGAGAGAGATTTCTTTTTCCTCACCAAAAGTAGCTACAAACAATGGGAAATTTAGGGTAAAAGAGGAGAGTTCAAGATTTTAAAACACACACACACAAAAGCTCTATTTAACTAGAGAATTGTAATAATTCAGATACTATTAATTGTATATTGTGTTGAAAGCAGAAATGGTTAAGTGTGGTTTGGAGGAATATATGGGGGAAATTATTTGGTTTATTATTATTGATAAATATAATTAATTGATTTATAAGAAATTGGAATGCATGGAAATAATTGGAATATTCATGTTCATATTGATTAATATATAAAAAAGATAGTTATAACTAATTGGTTTATATAAAAATGTTGAATTTGTATTAAACAATTGTAATATTAAATAACTAACCAATGTGAGGATGGATATAAAAATAGATGACAATGGTAAAGGGTATAATATAGAATAGAAGGGAAAAATTGAATTTGATTAAGATTAGAGATGAGAATGAAGGGTAATATTGGTTTTTTTAAGGAAACCAATATGAGGTTTTATGAGGAATAAATATGGCAAAAAGGAAATATAGAAATTGTAAATTTAATTGAAATGACCAAACACTGTTTAAATTTGGGAACCAGCCAAAAAAATGGCCTTGGTAGTACAGTGGTCTAAGCACCCTGTTATTAACACAGCTGCCTGCAATTACTTCAGGTTCGAATCTTACCAGGCTCAAGGTTGACTCAGCTTTCCATCCTTTCTAAGGTAGGTTAAATGAGGACCCAGTTTGTGGGGGCAATAAGCTGACTTTGTATAAATATACAAAAGTATGAAGGCTATTGCTTAATGTATTGTAAGCCGCCCTGAGTCTCCGGAGAAGGGCAGCATATAAATCAAATTTTAAAAAAATACTCTGTTCAATGAAAATACCTTGTATGTTTGTATGTGTGTTTGTCTAAAAAATTAAAAAAAAACTTTTTTAAACAAAAACGACCAAAAAAGGTAGCACGTTTTATACTCCGGTGCGTCTTATACTCTGAAAAATACGGTAGTCTTGTTCCATATTGCTTTCTGAACTTTGTTGTTTTCTTGACATTTCATTACCAAACTAAGTAAAATTAACAATGCAAATTTAATTAATTAATTTATTTGTTTATATTCCACCTTTATTATTTTTTACAAATAGCTCAAGGCTGTGAAGATATCCAAAACACCTTCCTCCTCTTATTTTCCCCTACAACAATAATCCTATGAAGGGAGTTGCACTGAGAGAGGGTGACTAGCCTGAAGTTATCCAGCTGGTTTTCATGGCTAAGGCAGAACTTGAATTCATGGTCTTTTGCTAAGTTAATGTTGGGTTTATATATAATTGCGTATGGCAGAGAAGGGTACTGTATATATTTAATATAGGGCAAAGAAAAATCAACCTGATAGAATTTCCAAACATTAGGGGTGCTCAAAAATTGTAACATCCCTTGAGGATTATAAGGATATTTTTGTTACATTAATATAATTTAGATGTGATTGGTAAATAACTACATAAATATTGTAAATTTTTAACATTTTGTTTCTTTCACACAGTTCAACAAAATACTTCACATTCTCTCTTCTATTGGTTATTTTATTATTTTATTTTATTTTATTTTATAAAAGCTGTTATCTCATGGCCTAATACTATCAATACTACTATTATCTTAGAACCTTTAGGAATGAAAATAATATTTAGGTCAGTATGTTTAGTATGTTATATTAAAACATAGAATTTGATTATGAATTATGTTTAAACTGAACTGACTATTTTAATACTTTATTTTTTTCTTTCCAAACTAAATGCCATCATAACAAGAATTGAACCAAGTTGCTGCTGGTTCAATAAGGTTAACCATTATGACAAATCTTTTCTCTCACATTCCCATAATACAACTTCTTCCAGAATTCGGTCAAATGAGATGATCTTTGAGTTTTACTGTAGCCTAGAAACAGGTTTACATGGCACTTGCTCTAGAGCTAAATTGTTGAAGGTTTTTAGGGAGCTATCAATACCTTGACTTTATCCTGATGTAAAATAGAAGTTAGTATACTGGTAGTTAATCTAAAATATATGGTTTGTAAATATACACAAAGGCATCATTCAGGCTGCTAGGTTTTTGATATTGTTTTCTTTTCAGTTTCCTTTCAGCTCTGACTACTCATAAAATGAACTTCAATCATCTACCTGGAAGTTAACCCAGTTGGATACCCTAAGGCCTTATCAATTACACTGATAAAGAAAGAGTAATCTGTGTATACATGCATTCAATTAGTATTACAAACAGGGTACTTTATTTTACACATAATTTATCATAATTCATTTTCTATATCTTTTTGAAATTGTATATAGATCTAAATATGTCTTATATGAATTTCTCATTTGTTGGAGAAAAATATCTTCAAATGAGATTCCTTGATAAATTTTATAATTATTTTGGTGTGTAATGTTCCTTTTCAGGCTAGAGAATAAATTTAAATTCTTAAAATTTAAAATGATTTTTCTTTTGTAGAAATGCATTAATTATTATTATTTTTTGTATGTTATTTATTCATTCAAAAAAATTTCAGATTGATATAATTGTCCATCTCAAATACATGACTCTGGCTGGCTAACCTAAAAATAAAAAACCCCACTATGTACAGACATTATAAAACACACAGAAGCTAGGAAAAATTGCAAAAACATCACTTAATCATTCAGCACGATCAAGAAACAGGTTCCATCCAAAGTCCCAGGCTGAAGCACAGAGCCAAGTCTCCAAAGCCTTAGAGAAGGCCAACAGAAACAAGGCCAAACTAATCTTTGGAGAAAGATAATTCTAGAGGGAGAGAATATGAGAGATATTCATATTCATGAGAGAAAAGACTCTCTTCTTCAGCTCTTAGCTGACACTCCTTAGCAAATGGACCAGGAGCATGCCCCTCCTGCTGGGACAGATGGGACAGATAGAGATAATTAGAAAGAGATAGTTCCATAAGAAAACTGGCCTCAAATTATGAAGAGTTTCAAAGTGACTACCAGCACCCTGAATTGCACCCAAAAATATGTTCCTAGCCAAGTAACTTGTGGAGCAGTCATTTTGCAGCACTGAAAAGCAGCTATTGCTAACTGTCACACTATGTACTACCTGAAGCTTCCAAATGGCCTTCAAGGGTAGTCCCATGTATCACACTTACATGATCAAGAAAAGGTTTAATTTATTTGTTCAGAAAGAAAATCATGTTAAATTTCATGTCTATCTTTGTTTTGATTTATAAACATGTTCTGTTGGATATTTTTGGATTTGCCTTTTCAGACTGCTATCAATATTTCCTTGTTGAATCCCTATTTGACTTTGCAAACTGGACTGTGTTGCTTCCTTGGGTTTAGCGACTAATAGGAAGTGGTTGAACTGGTCTGAACCAACAACAAGAGGCAAGCTGGAAAACAAAGCTAACACTGGTACAAAAGATATCCTGATGCCCTAAAGTACTTGGCTGTTTTCAGGTACAGTAGGTTACAAATTAGAAGATTCAATATCTAATCTAATCAATTTTTCTACTCAGAATGTGGGAAAACGAGCACTTCCTTAATGAGACAGTGATATAATGGGGAATCACAGGAGTTAATTTCTTAGTGCTTTACTATAGTACTATTAGAAATTACTCAATCCATATGTTGTTTGTAGAAGTCCTGTTTGTGTACATCCTAGCTACTAGATGGCACCAAGGAAACTTCTTAGGTCTTCTTGGCTGAACAGTGTGCTCTGTATTATGAATACATATACTATATCTACTATACCTATACCTATGCCTAAATCTTCTCCCCTTTTAAATGTAAATTTTAATTTGTTTTTAAATTATTGGGTATTTTAAATTTGTCTCAGCCAAATTATTTAATTCATTTTTATTCTATTTTAAATTTTTGTATTTATGTGTTTTATTCTGTAGCTGTTCACCGCCCTGAGTCCTTCGGGAGTAGGGCGGTATAGAAATCCAATAAAATAAATAAAATAAATAAATACATTCTGAGGATTGCTTTAAACATTGCTTTGATTGATCTGAGTGTGTTAAGTCTGTATTTATTTAATGCCAAATAATGTATCACATTTAAGTTAAATTTCTTAACTTTTTGGATTTAATCTGCTCATTTCTACACTCTAGATTTCTTGTCAAGCATATATCTTTCTGGATCTAACCTTGCAATTATGATGGAAGTAGGGGCATTTTTGTCATATGTAGTTTTGTCAACCACATATATCCAGCCAAGCCAATCAGCATGAATTGGATATTATATTTTCAACAACTCTGGAAATTGAAAAAAAAAAGAAATTCAGGTAGGAGATAACATCTTTCTTTTTTTTTTAAATTTGATTTATATGCCGCCCTTCTCCGGAGACTCAGGGCAGCTTACAATGCGCTAAGCAATAGCCTTCATTCTTTTGTATATTTATACAAAGTCAGCTTGCAAGCTTCCATGAAATAGGGCAAAAGGTTGAACATCTTCTCAGACTCTCCCTCTATAAAAAACAAAACAAAAAAAACAACTAGTAATGGATTCATATTAGACTTGTGTAGGCAGCAGCACTTTGATTCAGGAAAGCATTTTATGCTATAATGTGAGGTACTTCTGTTGTTTTGTTTCAGACAGATGCAGTTACTAACTGGAAAAGTCAGATAGTAAGAGTTAAACACATCTTCTACTCCTGGAATTAGTAGATGTAGAACTTGGTATGACACAAAAGCAGTTCAGCTGAGATTTGCTTTTAGAAACCGGACAGTGAAATTATGCAGATTCTCAAAATGGCTTGAAAAGTGTGCTTTGCAGAAATGCATGTCAATGCAAACTATTCCTTCACAGTCCTAATTAATATGCAACATGTTTGCTGTTTTCATGTGAGGATTTGGTGGTTTTAGTTGTTTTGCTTTGCTTCCAAGAATATTTCTGATTAAAAATGTCTTATTTTGTATAACATGTTATTTAAAAAAAACCCAAATCACATATTTTACAGCATTATTCCAAAATAAAATCCTTTGGATTTATATTCAAACTAATTAAAGAATTTTAGAGAAAATAGATATTGTGATTGCTTCACAAATAACACCTTGGCAAAACAAAGCATGTGAGGAAAATAAAATAATGCTGCATTTATCATCTTTGACATAAATTAATATTATATCATGTTGAATTTCTATAAGAATGTTAAAGAAAACTATAAGGTTTTGAGCATGCGCAAGATGGTGGCTGCGCCGCAAAGTGCTGTGATCTGATGGGAATGGCTTTGGGGCTCTAGGGGGTACCACAGGGCACTTGGTCGCCAGCACCCCTGGCTTGGTCGGATGAGCTCGGGGTGAGGGTTTTGAGACCTTCCTTGCCCCTGGGTGTACCCGGAGTCGGCAACAGAGAGCTGTAGCCGCACTGCTTCGACGCAGCTGAGACAGGAGAATGGTGGAATGGTGGTTTGTCGGCAGCGGTGAAGGCGGCAACATAGCAGCGAATGGAAGGCGGCCCATTTGAAATCCACCCGCCTCACTCGGTAATCTTTTCAGCGGTGCTTTGGAGCCGGGGATGGCGGCGCTAGTATCAGCGGGGGTGGCGAAGTCGGCCCTGATATTAAATGGGGCCGTGGCACACCCGATTGAAGTACTGGACGCTGTTGCCAAACACCATCACCAGCAAAAAAGGGCTTGCTGGGGCAAAACTGAGAGGGGTACAAGCAGCTTGTCGCGGGACTGGAGACGCGAGACCCCTTCACGGAAGACCTCTGGCAGCTGCAGAAGACTTGGAGGCCTCCTATGGCATTTAACGGAGGCTGGGGTCTGGAAACTGTATGTTACCCAGGAAGAACTGAAGAGGATAGGGTTGATGGGCGACGGAGGGGTTTTTCTCCTGGTGCGCTGATACCAACCTCCTCCCCTCCTCCTCCCTCCCGGGTACTGTGTATGCCATGAAATGGGCCTACTATCTGCCCTTGACTGAAGGGGTTCTCCCCTCCCCCCTTCCCCTTCCCTCCCCTCCCCTTTTTATTGGGACTATTACTCGGATACGATCTTCGAGTATAAGACTACGCCAATGGACTATTCCATCTCTGTCTCCGGATTGACTGACGGACTGATAAGACTTCTCTCTCCAACCATGGGTCAGCCAATGAAGCAACTGCTGTGGGGTCTTTGTTACATCACGATTTTGCCACCGGGAGGAGTATTTTTGATCTATGGTTGCTTGAGGGCCCCCCGCCGTGAGAGGGCGGGTTGGATGTCACCTCCGTTGGATGTAGTCATTAGAACCTCCTCCTACTGTTGTGAGAGGACAGTGGAGGTACCAGTGGTGCCTCACGGAACAATGGCTGCATGCTACATCTTTTGGAAACTGTTATATGGACCCCTGATTATGCTCCTTGCCTCCATCACTGTACTCGGAGATGTATACAACACTGGATCTTCTCTGCCAGATTCCCCCCTCTCGCAGATGGGGCCCCCCTCACTATCGAGGGCCTACCTCAATGACGGGTTTTGGGACCCAGAGAGGTGGCATGTGAAAACTAGGGGGTTGAGAGTTTTTTTATACAAATTTTTAGTTAAACTTTTAAGGGGTTCCATGGGGGGGGGAAGGGCCAGATTAGTAGTCAGGCTGTGGGTATGGGGGATAATCCATTGAGGGGAAGGGAGAGTCTGGCTGTGAAGTGTGGCATGGGGGATGGGGGACCCGGGGTCGAGGGCGTGTTAGAGCTTATCTGGATAGTGTTTCAAACATCAATACTGTGGGTGGGAGGTGAGGACTTTGTACAGTATCTGTATGACAAAATCACTCAGATTCGGGAAGACCTGGACTCCGACTGGGTAGTTTCAGGGGGGATGACAGAGGCAGGTCTTGAGAATGTTATCTGGGATGAGATTGATCCTGTGACTCCTGATGACATGGACAGGATTCTGGGCAGACTGAACGCGACCACATGTTTGTTGGATGCGTGTCCCTCCTGGTTAGTGCTGGCTTCCCAGGAGGTGACACGAGGCTGGCTCCAGGGAATTATAAATGCTTCATTGGGTGAGGGTGACTTCCCCACCTCCTTGAAAGAGGCCTTCCCTGGACCCAGCAGTGTTGGCAAATTATCGTCCGGTCTCCAACCTTTGCTTTGTGGTGAAGGTTGTTGCGAGTGTGGTTGCGTGACAGTTCCCCCAGCACCTGGATGAAACGACGTATCTGGATCCATTCCAGTCGGGCTTCAGGCCTGGGTACAGCACGGAAACAGCATTGGTTGTGTTGGTTGATGATCTCTGGAGGGCTTGGGACAGGGGTTGCTCCTCTGTCCTGGTCCTATTAGATCTCTCAGCGGCTTTTGATACCATCGACCATGGTGTCATACTGCACCGGTTGGAAGAGTTAGGGGTGGGGGGCACTGTGTTGTGGTGGTTCTCCTCCTTTCTCTCTGACCGGTTGCAGTCTGTGTTAGCAGGGGGGCAGAGGTTGACCCCAAGGCCCCTCATATGTGGGGTGCCACAAGGGCCGGTCCTCTTGCTCCTTTTGTTCAATATTTATGTAAAGCCGCTGGGCGAGAACATCCGTGGTTTCGGGGTGAAGTACCACCAGTACGCTGATGACACTCAGCTGTACATCTCCACCCCAGCCCACCCCAACGATGCCCTTGAAGTGATGTCCTGGTGCCTGGAGGCCGTGCAGATCTGGATGGGGAGAAACAGGCTCAGGCTCAACCCATCCAAGACCGAGTGGCTGTGGTTTCCGACGTCCTGATATAGTCAGTTGGCACCATCACTGACTTTTGGGGGAGAATCATTGGCCCCCACAGAGAGGGCTCGCAACTTGGGCATCCTCCTGGATTCATGGCTGTCTTTAGAAGAGCATTTGATGGCCATGACCGGGAGGATTTTTCATCAGGTTCGCCTGATTCACCAGTTGCATCCCTTTCTGGATCGGGACTCCTTACTCATGGTCACTCATGCCCTCGTCACTTCCCGCCTAGACTATTGCAATGCTCTCTACATGGGGCTCCCCTTGAGGAGCACCCGGAAGCTCCAGAGTGCGGCCGCGCGGGTGGTTATGGGAGCGACATGGCGTTCCCATGTAACACCTCTCCTGCGCAAGCTGCACTGGCTCCCGGTGGTCTTCCGGGTGCGCTTCAAGGTTTTGGTTACCATCTTTAGAGCGCTCCATGGCTTAGGACCTGGTTACCTACAAGACCGCCTGCTGCCAGCAATAGCCTCCCACCGCCCGGTACGCTCTCATAGAGAGGGGCTCCTCCGGGTGCCGTTGGCCAATGTCAACTGGCGACCCCCAGGGGGAGAGCCTTCTCTGTGGGGGCACCTACTATCTGGAATGAGCTCCCCCCGGAGATACGGAGGATTCCGGATCTGCACACCTTCTGCCATGCTCTTAAGACCTTTTTATTCCATTGGGCTGGCCTGGCCTAATCTTTTCCCTTTTTACCCTTTTTAAAATGTAAATTTTAATCTGTTTTAAATTATTGGGGTGTTTTAAATCTGTCTTGGGCCAAATTGTTTAATTCGGTTTTACTTTGCTTTTAAATTTTGTATTTATGTGTTTTATCTTGTGGCTGTTCACCACCCTGAGTCCTTTGGGAATAGGGCAGTATATAAATCAAATAAAATGAAATGAAATGAAATGAAATGAAATGAAATGTTCTTTCTTCGGTTTTTTCCCTCCAAATACTCTTCCAGTTGTAAGTTATACTATTTATAGATCACTCCAATTTATCACTTAATTTACCCAATATACAATATACAGAAATGTTGGGGAACCTTTTTGGCACCGAGTGCTGAAACGGGAGCACGTGCATGCATGGGAGTGCCAGAAACCAGAAGAGCAGTTTCCCGCCTGTATATGTGGGAGTGCCGGAAACCAGAAGAGCTAAGCTTCAGTTTCTGGCGTGCACATGTGTGCTGGTCACCTGGTGTTCTGGTTTCCGGCACTCCTGGGTGCACAAAGACCAACTGGCCGGAACCCAGAAGAGCAACAGGCGGTGGCTGGCATGCCTGGAGAGATGCCACTACATGCCACTTTTGGCACGCATGCCATAGGTTCACCATCACTGGTATATAGTATGGTTGGGAAAATCATCATGGAAAAGATATATCTTTTATCACATTGATAAAAAGAAAGACAAATAAAACTACTAATGATACTAATTATTAAATTATAATTCAGTCATTCTCTCTCTCTCTCTCTCTCTCTCTGTCTCTCTCTCTCTCTCTCTCTCTTTCTCTGTCTCTCTCTCTCTCTCTCTCTCTCATACACACACACACGTACATTATAAGATTTTAAAGGTAAGGTGTAACATAAGAAATTTGCCTCCATATTTTGAACGTATTCATATTTACAATTTTAGTCCATCATGGTAAGATTTACTGGAAGACTACTCTAGTTAGATTATAAGTATGTGTATCTGTTTGTCTATAGTTTTAATAATTTTATTAAATTTATATGCTGTCATTTCACAACCCAAATATGTTGCTGCTTGCAGCAATCCAACCAGCACACAAGTAAATAATTCAATAGGATTCATTTATAGAAGAAACTTCTATACAACTTTATATACAATAATATAAATCATGATGCATATATACAATACCCATGCAGCTCTTGCAACATGGTAACAAGTACAAGGACAAGAAGGAGAAGGAGAAGTCAGAACCATAAATCACAGAAGCACAGAAGCTATATTGCAAGGACAAACCAACACACACACACACACACACACACACACACACACACACACATGACATGATATTGACTTTAAAAAGACCAGAACTATCGCCAAAACGGAACACTTTAACAACAGAATAATCAGAGAAGCCATCGAGATAGAAAAACGTCCACACAGCATGAATAAACGAGATGATAGCTTCCGCCTGCCAGCCATTTGGAAACCCGCCCTTATTGACAAATGAGTCCCTAACACAAAGAATGATACCAGACCCACACTCACGGGAGCCACACAGATGTAACCACCACACATCCACGCAGAAAGCAGACTCAAACCCACACTGATGATCAGGCACGACCACGGACCAGAAGCCAGACCACAGCTGCATCATTAGCCACTTTAAACCCCTCCAATCCATACATGAAGCAGACTGACACCCAACATGAAGAGATAGCATGGCCATGAACATGAAGCCAAACAACAGCAACACAGCTCACCAGCTCAAATCCCCCTGCTACTCAGACTAACCTGAGCACAACCAAGCCCCACCTAAACAGAACACACACCCATCCAATCAGAGCACAGCCAACCCCCATCCAATCAGAGCACAGCCAACCCCCCAATCAATCAGAACACACCTCCACCCAATCAGAACACAGCCAAGCTCCCACCCAATCAATTCACACTCCCACTGGCAGTTAAAAGGAAGAAACAGCTGCGATCACACACATTGCTCCTAGAAGCACGAAGCCGAGAACACCAGCCTGAAGATGACGAATGAGACTTCGTCGAAATGTTGCCAAGACACCTCCAATTTTACGTGGGAGAAAACCCGAATAACCAAATACCTACATATGTGTATATATATATGTATGTATGTATGTATGTATGTATGTATGTATGTATATGTATATGTATATGTATACGTACATACATACATACATACATACATACATACATACATACATACCAGTCAAGCTAAGCCACATCCAGGCTCCGAGCTATCTCACATGGCTCACAACAGATCCTGTTTCTTAGTCACCAAACAGTACCCACTGGCTGACTTGTTGTTATGGTTATCCCAGCTCATAATTTCTTATATATTGACAAAATAATCATTCAATATTTACTTTACACAATGTAAGAGTCTTGTAATTTCAGTTACTTGCAATTATTCCCAAGTATTACTACCTTAGTTATTTTAACCATTATAGAGTCCTATACTGAATTTTTTTTAAAAAAGATTTAATATCTAAGCTACTCTTCCAAAACAATTTGGAATCACTTGACTGATCCCATGTCCTCAAGAGCATTTGGATAGGATTGGAGAGTTCTGGGTTCAGGTGCCAGTCAGCTACAAGCTTACTATATGACTTCATAGAATAGGGGTTCTGTGAGGATAACATTGAATATAGCTTATTTGCTTGTGTTATTTATATCTAAGATTTTTGTGGCTTCCAATCTAGCTCTGATGGTTTACAAGAAAAGCCAATGCATTTAAAACTATATAAAAAAGCAGGAAATAAAAGTAATACTACAATAAATGTAATATGTACCAGGAGAAAGTGCTTCTTTCAAAGCCTTGTTGAATAAACACAGCAACAAAAAGTGGTCCAGATATATAAGGATAAGTTTTTCTACAATGGGAAGTTACGGCTCAGAAGGCGTAGTTACAGGGTCCCTGAAAATGAAATTCTCTCATCAATGAGATTTTTAGCAGACTTTCTCCTCCAAATGTCAGTGGACGATCACATTTATTTTGAAGAAGATATAAGGCTCCCAAGCTATGTTAAGGTTTAAAGAAAATAATTAGTCCACTGAATAAAATCCAAAAGCTGATTACAGTTTCCAGAATATAATGTTACTTGGGTGAATTTAGATATGCCCATGGCTACCTGAGCATCCACATGTATTCAAGAGGGGACTACATATGGTTAAGAGCAATAGTTCATATGTGACAAGGGCATAAGTGACTGTGTGCAATATATCCTATACTGGGAAAGATTCATTTGGCACATTACATTGAAAATATCAAAGCTGTCCTGATCGTGTGAATAAACTTCAAATAGGGGAGTGGATACCTGATAAGAGCTAAATTTATATTATCTCTGGATTCAGAATACCACTGATCCCCCAGTCTCTGTTTTCTCAGGGTTCAACTCTGTGAAAATATTTATTTTGAAGAAGATATAAGGGTCCCAAGCCATGTGAATATTTTACTTCTCAACTACACCCTAACCACATTAACACACAGGGTCAGGATTGACACCACAATAGCTCATTCACCAGGAATTTATATGTAGAGCTGGATACCATTAGCACATTAATGATACCACAACCTGTGCCTACAAACAACTTCAGGTAGCAGTTTCACATGCTCGTTAAATAATAATAAGAAAAGTTTGGAGTACTGTTATTCCATAAAGAATAACGGAAACTTGGGGACATTTCCTATAAGTGCTATGGTAGGATGCTATGCTTTTTCAAGGTGAACTATCATCATATGCACCACACAAGCCTGTGTTATCTCTTTGGAATAAAGCTGCTCCTCATGAGTAGACCGTGGAAACTGCCATTCTATGGTGGGGTCATGAATTGAATGACTGGGAGTTGGAATTCCATCAAGCTCACACTCAAAACCCAATGTTTATGGTCATTAAGTTCAAGTGTCTTATATCTTAATAACTCTTATGGATGTTTTTTTACTTGAATATTGGATAGATTAAGACCCTTTGCACTGGCAAAGTTTTACTGTATTCTTTGGGTAAAGTTTTCACCTCAGGCTATCATGCAAATTGAATTTTAAGTTGTAAAAATTATCTCTTTTTTTACTATGCAAGCAGACGGGTCATAATATATGCATTATGAAAAGTTAATAGTGGATTAAGGGACAGAGGATTTGGAATTATAATTCTGAATTATTTAGAAGAGATATTCTCATGGGAAATGAAGATTGCTTTCCTTTTTTTGTTTTTTATTTTGTTTTATGAAAATGAGATCTTGAACATTAAATCACAGTTTAAAGAAAATGATCTCTGTGTGTGTGTGTGGGTGTGGGGGTGGGTGGGTGGGTGGGTGTGTATGTGTGGGTGGGTGGGTGGTGTGGGTGTATTCTTAATTGTCCATCTTCTTCATAAAGGGGCTCTATGTACTTAATTTTTAGTGCAAACTTCTGAATACTTCCGGGCCAACTTTTTGGACAGAATGGATAAAATGTTTGATAAAATTGACATAGCATATTCTAATGAATTTGTGAAACAAGAACAAAATGTTATGGATATTTATGAAATTAATTTGAAGGGTAATGTAAATGTAGCACAGATATATTTGATGTGTGACTTATTCCCTAAAGAAGACAAATAGAAAGTCAAGCAGGATATTTTTCCTCTTCTGGATAGACATCATAGCTCTGCTATGATTTGAAAATACTTTTTTAGAAGTGGCAAACAAAAGGCTAAATTTTACTTACTGATATAAAAGAAATCTGTTAAAATTCTGAAGGATTTTTGCTTTGAAAGACAGATAACCAGCAAACTACCTTTTTTAAAAAAAAGAAGTTAAAGAATAATTTAAACACTCTACTCAAGGAAGTTTATAATATTGGCCTGTTTGAATAGAGTTAAAAACCAAAAATGATTATATCTGGTTACTGGACTTTTGCAGACAAAAATAAACGGACACAATGTATTTTTAATCTAAAGATGAGCTATAGGGAAAAGAGATTGTATGTATGTATGTATGTATGTATGTATGTATGTATGTATGCATGTATATTTTACCTGCTTGGATGAAAGAGAAAGTTAGTTCTTCTTTTTCCTTTCCTTTTCCTTTCCCCTTTATTCTTTTTCTTGTATTTTTTTCTTCTATTTTTTTATAGTTTGTATTGACTTTCTATTTTCACACACACACACACACACACACAGTATATAGTATATAGCTAGTAAAAATTATTCATACAGGATAACCTTTTGTCCTTCATTTTTCTTCCAAATCTAATTAAAATACTAACTTCTCCATTCCTATCAAACCAAGTCTTTACCTTTCAATCTTCTTTCCTTCCAAGTCAAAGTTCTCACACTCAATTTTACTCTCTAATAGAAATGTATTAAAGTCTTTCCTTCCTTTTTTTTCCTTTATTTTTTTATTTTGCAATGTTTTTCTGAATATTTAGTAGTTTTTCCATGTTTAGATTTTTTTCGTTCGGTGAAGTGATATAATAATATGTAGTCCTGGTTCTTATTAGACATCTGGAACTCCTGCAGGATTGTTAACTGCGTTCTGAGAAGCTTCTTTAGCTTGATGGGCTTGCAATACAACCACAGCTTCATCAACCTTCAAACAAATTGATTCAGGAAACTCAAGCATGTGAAGAAATTCAGAGTTGCCAATTTCTAGCAACATATCAGTTATTTTATCCGCCAAAGTAGGATGCATGGCTTGGATAAGAGGGAACAGATGTTCTCCCAACATCTGCTTTTGTTCTTGTGGAGGGGCAGAAGCCAACATGGAAGCAGTCAATGGTTCCTGACCTTGAACATGGTTCCTAACCCTGACCTTGAACATGGATAGTAGGCTACTGCATAGCAACTTGAGGCTGTGTGTTAAGATGCTGCTGAGGATTCCGAACACCTATAGCATACCTATACTGTGGAACAGTGCATACAGTTGGAGTGACTGCAGCATCTGCTGCTGCTGCTGGACGTGGACCCATGGTCTGTGTTGATGTGTTTGCAACACACTGTGTTGACATGACTCATGTAACTTGTGAAGCTGGCCTCATGGTACTAAATAGTGATCTGGGAGCTATAGGGTGGATGGCATCTGATATTCTGGAAAGGATGAGGTCTGGCACCCTGAGCAGCTCAGCAAGGACTTGGTCTAAGTTGAGTAATTTGGCTAGTAAGATAGTAGGCTGCATGGTTTTGTGTCTGTGAGATAGCTGCCATGAAATAACCTGAAGGACGTGCTGGTTGGTAAGGGTTGATGACAGGGTTGGGCACTTCTCTCACACTTGCCATTCTCTGCATATATTGGTTGGTGAGGTGAGCCTGGCATTCCTCTTTACATTGAGCTACAGCTGCTTCTAGTGGTTTGGTGGCCACAATTATACCATTCATTTCTGTTACTGCTTTGGTTGCTTCTTCTGGTGAAGAAAAGCAGACAAACCCAAATCCTTTACTGCAGACTCCTTCAATCATGACCTTTGCGCTAGTTATTGTGCCAAATGGTGAAAATTCTTTATGCAGACGTTCATCATCAATTCCATCATCTAAATTTTTCACATATAGATTTACACCCTGGTATCTTGTAATCCTATCCTGCTTCATTTGTTCAAATTTGCATTTAAGCTCTGTTTGTCTTTCAACTTTTTTCTGAACTCTTCCAATGTATATTTGCTTCCCATTGAGTTCCTTTCCAATCATCTCATGATCTCAGCCTTTTGGGCATCTTTTTTTTAGCCAAAGCCTTTGGATTTTCCACTTTCATGAGTCATAACTTTCACACTCAAGGCAGGTCCAAACTTGCCAAAGAGTTCTTTCATGTGTTTTCCAAAATTCTTGTTGTAAACATTAGTGACCTCTTTAGCAGGAGCTCCAAGCTCTGCTTCCTGTTCTTTGCATGATTTAAACCTTCCAACAAATACTTTATGATCGTTAAGCAGCATTCCATTCATTTTTTCAATAGCTCTTTCTGCAGCTTTTTGTGTTTCAAAATGTACAAATCCATAGCCTTTGGATCTATTCTCATCACATACAACCTTACAAGAGAGTATGTTTCCGAAAGCTGAAAATGTATCATACAAAGCTTTATTATCAATTGATTTATCCAAGTTTTTAATGAAAATGTTGTCAACACCACTTTTTCGAAGAGATGGATCACACTGAGACCACATGATACACACTGGCTTGCCTTTAATGACGTCAAAATTCACATTATCTAAAACTTGTTCAGCATCGGCAGGCTGCTGAAAGTTGACATAGCTGTAGCCCATCGGATACAGGTTGCCCATGTAGAGCAAGACCATCGGGTATCTGGGAGCACTGGGGTTCATGCTGGCAGGAGACAGGGAGGGGAAATGGCAGCTGGGTAGATTTGCGAGTGCCAAGGCCATATCAGGTTGGCGGGTTCTAAACTCAATGGCTCTGCGGTGGTGGTTGGCTGCTTGCTCAAGCATTCGGGGCTGCTGGTGAGTGGAGGGGCAGGTGGTCCTGTTGCTGCTGGCAGGTCTTCTTCCTGCTGCTGCTGCTGCATGGATGAAGGTTGTTTCAGAAATTTATTAAAGTCTTGATGTTGCCAGCATTAGACTAAATCTTAAATTCATTGGGGGCTTATTTCCCTGCTGTCATTTTCACAGCACTGAAAGTTGCCTTCACCAAAACTGCAGTTCTCTTAGAACTGCAGTTCTCTTAGAAATTTCTTCTACAGAGTTCCTAATACTCTGGTTTCTCTTCAGTTTGTATAAATCTTTTGCCCTAATAATGGTTTTGCAGAAAAAGATTTTATTTTGTGGTACAATACCAGAAAGACTGGGATTCTGCATTCTAGCCAGGTTTGCCCTACTTTCCAGTCTCCAGCTCACTGCCATCCTTTAGATTTTTCCTTCAAGATTGACACATGTCACCATCTGATCCCAGCTAAACACTGTCCCAGTATCCTTTAGCTTCTTTGATCATTGCACAAGATTCTCAAATTTAAACTTCACTGCTGTTCATTCTTTCAGCTAACCACCTTCAAGTTACCTTTATACTCACAATCACTTCACATTCATTTTCATGTCCATGGTATATTCACATTCACTTTCCATCCACCTACTTAATTCATCACATTTTAGTATCTCTAAACATACCTTCTGCACCAGTACAATTTTATCTCTTACTCTTATATACATTTCTGTGAATTTCCAAAGACTAATTTAGAAATAAAATAAGATTAATTAATACATGACTTATAATTATAGGCTGTTTTACTAATGCAATTTCATGTTATATGTCTTTAATAACATAAAAGTGAAAATAAAAATTCTAAACAGTATAATGTAAAAATACAGGAACTGTAAGTTATATGTAAAAGGTGGATCTGAATAAAGCAACCTGCATTGTTTAAAATCAGTGCAGTTTTGTACAAACCATAAACACTTTATTTTCTAGTAAAAAAGTTAGGATGCTGTGTGAATTTTATGAACATTTATGGTATTTTGAAAGACATAGAGAAACCATTTGCAAAGTTGTGATGTCAGACTCAACTTTTGCATTTTCATTATCCTTTTAAACCTGCTGTAAACATTTGACTGATGTAATTTACAGTAGTTCATTTATGTGTGATACAGGGATGGAGAAATTATTATTAGATATCATGCCTCACCATCCCCATAGTTACAAATGTTAAGTTTTTTTCAGATGGCAAATAATGAACTTTCAAATGGAAGTCTATTTATTCACAAGAAGAGAGCCAAGCACACATTGCAATTGGTGCACAGAAAAGAACAATAAATACAACCTACCCATGAAAAGGGTGCAGTCATATATACAGTATATTGGATCTATAGGAAGTAGCCCTCTAACAGCATCTGTTGACTGACAATTCTCCTTAAAGGCCTAATACTCATGCCATAGTCTCTTGTCCCTTTTGAATAGTGGCTTTATAGTTCTTGCAATCATCACCGGTATTCTAGGAATTGTCTTACTAATATTCTCCCCATTGTGTTTGTCATGTGTGAGAAATGAGGCTTTGTACTCTGCATTATTCTGACAATTGCTGTGTAAAATTAATTTTTTTAAAAAGCAAAATAATTGGTGCTGTGCAACCTTTGTTTGTATAGCATGTGAAACACATAGCTAGATGTACTAGCCCCTCTTTCCTTAGAAATAAACAAATGTCAAAGTTCTTATTTAGAAACCCCTTTTAATTTTAAATATTGAAATTAAAATATGCACTACTGAGGGAAAAGATAATTTTCAGAGCTGCCAATTTTACATGGAAACAACAGCTTCCAGAGAGTTAAAAGGCATTGTTCCCATCAGATCACCAAATAATAAATGGCCTGCTAAAAATAGGAGTGAATTCAGCATCTCAACTGATGTTAACAATTACCAAAAAAGAAAAAAAAGCACTTTTATACAATCAAAACCTGTTACAGAGTTGGGAAAAAAATAAAAGTACTTTCAAGAGCAAGTTGAATGTTCAATTTTCAACTTTTGAAAATTCATCTGTTTTGCAAACAGTACACTCAAGAGGCAAAGAATCTAAACTAGCATATGCACAATACAGGAATTAAAATTGTTATCTCACTTTTTCCTATTCCTATAGAGAATAGACTGTCTTTGAATAAGTTTTTTTTATTCAATTGTTACCCTGGAAATTCCATTTAAATCAAAACCTGAAGATTTAGAAAGCTCCTTTAGTTTGTCTTTTCTTTGACATATCTTCTGCTTCCTTTGCACCAAAATTTTCCCTGGGATCAACTTGTCAGGTAAACCAGACAGAAAACACAACCAGCTGAACTAATTCTACTTTATTATATTGCTACATTAACAGAACGTTGTAACTCTGAAAGTATAATTTGCCTGTGGTCTTCTTAACAGCCTGAGAACAGGAAGAGGAAGGAAAGGAGTTAGGTCCATTCTGAGCAGGATGGATAAAATCAATGATTTTTTTTAAAAAATAAAAAAAATCAGATTTTTTAAATTTAAATTGGATTTTTTTTTATTTAAATTGGATTTTTTTTAAATAAAATGCTTTTTGAGGAAAATATATTACCATCCAAAGGTTAGTCCATCATGAAATAAAGATTAGTTTTTTAATTATGTAGAATAAGGCTGTAAATGTGTAATTTTTTTGGTAAATAAATTCCATTAATCCATTCACAATGTCATGCTCTTCCAGAGGTTTTTGTAAGATTATTGGGCAGTTTCTCTGCCTACAAGATATTATCACAGATGCTTGGTTTACTTTTGCAGTTCTCAAAACTGAATTTGACTCAGCAGAGATCACATGCCTCTTCTTCACAGCAAAAATGTTATAACATGAACAGAGTTGAGAAAAAGACCTTAATCCTATTGTTCTACAAACCTATGAATACAGACTCAACCCCTTCAGTGCTAAGTTTCAAGAAGTTCAGTGAATAGAATAGAAACAATATTTTTCTGATTGTTTGGAGTGAAATAGATCTGCACAAGAAGAAAGTGAAACTAAGTGTGAGGACGAAGGGGCAAGCAGACAAGCAATACAAAATGAAAGTGAAACTTTCTGAGCACAATACTGCACAGCCACAGACAGACAAGTCTTTGGATCTTTTTGTGTGTATGACCTGAGGTTTATCTTTCTTTCCTTGGAGGAAAAAACCTATAATGGCAGCAGGCCATAAAAGAGACCCAGTTTGGCAATATTTTAATGAAGTTCCTTTACCTATCGGTAAGGCAGACATGCGTGCAAACTGCAAACACTGCAACAAAGAAATGCAAGGCCTGGTGGCCCGAATGAGGCAACATCATGAAAAGTGCTGTGATGAAGATGACCAAAGAAACATATTTGAACAGGCAGGATTTTCAGGTTGGTAAACATTTTTATTGAATCATATTTCTAAAGACTGCCTTGAACTGTCATGTTTGAGCAAAATTATATTTCTTATTATTACTGCATGTTACTGTCATTTGGTACAGTTATGAAGAAAAGCAAATATTCCTTTTGGGGCAGTGCTGTGTACAATAAGCAGAAATTGTATAAACAATAAAATAACAGCATTGACTTTTTTGTTTAGGGGAATTCATAGATTCTGAAAACTATCCACCTTCAAGATCACCATCCTCCTGTTCTACAGTTTCAGAGTTATCCATCCAGGATAGTGCTTCATTAGCATCATCATCATCAGACACCCACAGCCACATATCACTATCACCTAAAAGAAAGAAAAAACCCTTTAGTCCTGGAACCACCATAGATAAGTTTGGGGTAAAAACTAGCAGATTAGAAGAAGAGTTAATTGATGAAAAAATTTCCCAGTTTGTTTATGCAACAAACTCTTCTTTCCGTCTGACTGAGAACCCACATTTCATTAATATGGTTCAGTCACTGAGACCAGGAAACAGTCCACCCAGCAGAGCAGATGTTGCAGGGAAACTGCTGGATAAAGTGTATGACAGAGAAATGGAGCAATGTGCAACAGGTCTGGAGGGTAGAATTGTTAACCTAAATATTGATGGGTGGAATAATGTCCACAATGAACCTATTGTATGTGCTTGTATAACAACAGAAGAAGGGAAAGTCTTCCTTGCACGAACAATTGATACGTCAGGAAATGCACACACAGCAGAATACTTACAAGAAGTGGCAGTAAAAGCTATAATAACGTGAACAAAAATTCAAATGTCTTGTACGCAGTTTGGTCACAGACAATGCTGCAAATGTATCCAAGATGAGAAGAAATTTAGAAGAGCAGGAAGGGAATACAAAGCTAATAACATAGCTAATAGCTATATAGCTAATAAGTCACTTAAGCACTTGGATTTAGAAACTGTTCAAGTAATGATTTCACTTTTAACAGCAGTAGCTTCTTCTGCAGGCGTTGAAAGAATATTCTCTTCCTTTGGACTCATTCATTCTAAATTGAGAAATCGTTTGGGACCCGATAAAGGAGGAAAGCTTGTTTTTCTTTTCCAGATTATGAACAAAGAAGAAGATGAAGATGACGAGTGAGCTGCAGAGGACAGTATTTAAGTTTTTCATGTGTAGGCTGGGCTGACAGTCTAAGTTCTTAAAATACATATATTTTGTTTAGCCAAATTAGTTAACAAACATGGATGTTTAAGCAAATAACATATACTGTAATGTTATTGTTTCAGTTGAATAAATCTATTTAAATTGTTATTATTAAGGTAATGATTATTTTTCTCCTTCCTAAGTACAACAGAAAAGTTGTCCAAATATGAATGATTAACCAATTAAACTGAGGATAAAAAAACTAATATGAAAAGTTGTTATTCTAAAAATCTTCATCTGCTTGCATATTAAAGTTATACCAGCAAGAATTAGTCTTTATGTAGAAAACTATGATTTAAATCAAGCCTTACTAACTAGTGATTTAAATCGTGATTTAAATCAGTTTGATTTAATTCAAATCTACCCTGATTCTGAGTCTCTTTCTCTGCCTGTTAGGCAGCTATGATCCTCTTTTATATGACCCCAGGTGGCATCTCTTCAAAGTCATTCTTCTATCAAGTTCATTCCCATTTGCAATTACATCTTGCTTTTTAGTATTCATTTAAAATTTTTAAAGATTATAACAATACATCTTCATTTTCTTATATTAAAGCTTGAAAGCACTTATCTGGTGCTCCCAGCCTTCTCATTTTGAAGGTGTCTAACTTCTTCAAAATAGCTAACAGGCAATTTCCAAAAGTGATTAGCAAAGTAAGTGTGAACTTAAATGTTCTTTGAAAGGCTCTATTTGCAGATTTCCTTGGTTTCCAGTTCATTCATCCTTTGGAGAGAGTTGATTGTATTCTCCTCATGAGAAGCAGCTAAATGAAGCACAGTTGAGTGATCTTGCATTCTTTTTTTCTAAAGAGGGTCAAAGGATCCAAACTATTTGTCAGCTCCCTATTCTTAACTGTAAAATAACTCCACTTTTCACAGAACCATCTTCAGTCTGCCATTCTTCCCTGGAAATGCCAGAGTTACAAATGTTACTACAAATCTTATTTTTATAGAAACTCTGTTAATAGTTTAACCTGTGTTTGGTTTTCCCACTATTGTTGAAAGTGTATATATTTCAGGAAGCCATCTTTTACATTCTGCTATACATATTAGGCAGGATTGCTTTCCAATTATCTATTACGTCTTAGTTGTGAACCAATTGTTTTTCCAATAGTCATATCAACAAAACATTTTCCTTACTAACATGTAAGGAAAATGCATAACCATATACTATATTGTTAAACATAAAAAGAAATGCAAATTGAGGTAAACACAAAGATGAAGATTTTCAGCAAGCTTAGCTAACATTATCAAGGATTGGACATTATGGAAGTCTCATGTGTTTACTACCTTTGGATTAATGTATCCTTTGTACTGTTGTTTCTAGTTTTGAAGACTAAATATTACATGTTACGAGTAGATCAAATGCCTATCATTTTTTTTTCTATTGGGAATAATTGTCCATTTTAATATCAGATGATTGTATGGAAATGATTCTTAAGCTCTTACTATTGCTTACAACATCAATGTAATTTGTAAAAGAATTAAGAAAAGTGAAAAAAAATCTTAAAACAATTCAAAATGTAAATACATGTAAAATCTATCTAATACTAAGGTAAAAGCATCCATGTACAACACGGGTAGCTCTTCAAATATTGTCAGATTACAAGTATTACTATCCCTTAAATTGACTTTGCAGTGTGCATCTGTTGAGAGCTGTGGTTCAGCAATGTCTACACGTTTCTCACCACTAGCTGCCACCACCTTTAAGTTAAGAAGGCAAATTAAAATTACAGTATTACATTGTTTCTTCATGGAATTCAGAGCAATATTCATTTATCACATCATATTCGATCTCTCCACTAAGGAACTTAAGATGGCATACCCTTTAGCTTCATGACCCATTAGGTTCTGGTAAGCTAAGATAATGACTCCCTCAAATGCAGCCAATGAGCTCCATCACAAGCAGGAATTGTACTGAGTTTTCCCAGCTGTAGGCTGAACCCTGTGGATATTGCACTACATTAATTTTTACCTTGCAGATGTTCCTGTTCATAATCACAGCTCAAATAAAGGAAAAACAAAAGATTGTATGAGCTACTATGCAAAACAGACTAGAATACAGGAACATATTCTACTCTTTGCCTGAAATCATTCAGGGATTCAAATGGATATTCAGAGTTACATAGTTAGCTACTTTGCCAAACCAAGCTGTTAGGAAGGATTTCTAGATTGAATTCATCTAATGATTGAGCTTATTAAGTTGAGGCAAAGGTAGGTTAGTTATTAGTGGGATAAATAAAATATGGAATTGACATCAGTTTCTGTACTATTGGAATAATTTTGTCCCCTTCTTCACCATAACATAGTTGTCTTACTTCAAGGCACTACTTTTACTCAAAAGAGAAACTTTTCAGGAACAAAGGCATTCAGAGTGTAACTCTCTCACAAAGCCCAGCTTCCTTCTACTGTTGTTTGCTTTTTGGAATGCAAAAATGCCTTGTTTTAAACCTCCAGGCACCCAGCTCTGCTGAATGCTAATATGGAAACAAGAAAACATGCCTTTATGTGATGTACTTAACTCAAAAATTGTCAATGGAATCAACAAGCTATGAGTAAGGTTGCTCAGTAAATAGCACAATCTCACTACACGTAGTTTGATCTTTTATATTTATATTTTATAAAGAAGATTGGGATATGTTTAATACATAAAAAAATTGGAAGTTAGTAATTAGTGGTACAATTCTAGTTAATTTGAATGTTTCCATTTACAGTGTCTTCATGACACCTACTTTTAACTACCAAAGTGAATTTTTAAATGCTTTAGCTTGGCTTTTTTGTATGTATACAAACAATACATACTCTAATGGTATAGAGAAACCATGTTATGTATTATATAAACCTTATAAAATAATAGAAGTTTGATAACTAATTAATTCTAAGAAATGTCCTTGACATTGATTCTATGAGTTTCTGACTCACACTCAAGTTGTTAAAAGCTACTATTCAACTCTCTATAATTGACATGGAAATTGAATAATTTTTATTGCATTTTGACCTCAATTGTCAGTCCAGTGAGAAGAAGTGTAAATGTAAGTTGGAAGCTGGGCTGTTGGAAACAAAACTGTGCTGTAGTTCGTATATTCTCAGTTATCTGGTAGAATCTGAGGATCTTGAGGAAATAAACACTTTATTTATTGAAGAAATAAATAGAAACCTTTGTTATCTTAACTCTACCACTTCTTGACCCTTGCTGTCCTGCCTAGCTGGTGAAGGAGCAGAGATTGTCCTCTGATAGTGATCCAGGCTATAATCAATATTTCCTTGAAAGGAGCATTAGACTTACTTCTTGTCTTAAAAGGCCTGATCCAGATGAATACTGTGGTCAATGATACTGATGGCTGTTGAGAGTTCAAAAAGAACCAGGATGAATGCACTGCCCTTATCCCACTCCTGGCAGATATTATCCAAGAGTGTAAACAATGCATTATAGATCCCATACTCAGGCCTGAACTCTGACTGAAAGAGTTTCAGATAATTTTCTGTATTTTTATATAGCCTTGCTACCTTTTCTGCAACTTCTCCTTAAAAAAATGAATGCTGGAGACTAAATAAATTTGTCTAGAATGGTAGGCTCCTATAGTGGTCTCTTTAATCAATGCTTCTTCAGAGATGATGGTACCATGTCTTTAATCAGAAACAAATTAACGATCACCCAGACCTAACCACTTGATTCATTATCAGGGACCTTAACCAGCTAGGAGGGACATGGGTCAACATAGTGTTAACTGAACTGCAAACCATGAAAACCTTTTCCACTACCTCTGATTGAACAATATCAGACTCTGTCTAGATAATTATTCAAGCCTAGATCCCTCAAGCCTCCACATGGCCAGCTTTAGGCCAAAGTCCAACTAGAGGAGACCCATCCTCTAGCATATTACTCAAGCATATTACTCACAATAACCCTACAGATGGTTCCCCAAATTTCCTCCCAGTAGGGCTTTGGTCAACCAAGGTACAACTGGATGGCTATCTGCAGATGCAATAAGTTTGAAAAAATATTGACATTTTGCCACCTTTACCATCACAAGGTAGTTCATAATAGCATGTCTTGCCCATGTTTGATCAAGTTCACTTCTTATCATTCTCCAGTGATGGTCTATTGTAGGCATCTTTTCTCCCACATAATTTCTCTCAGATCCTCTGTGAATCAGTGGAAGTTTCAGGATACCAGGAGAGAGAAGGCTGCTCAGGCACAATCCAAGCTTAAGTCACCATCTCATTATAGTACCTATTAGGACTTTGTAGCAGGTGTTCAGAACAACTTCAAACTCCTCTGCAACTTAATTGAATCCTCTGCAACTTAATTGAATTTACTGGATCAGACCTGTATAATAAGCACAGCTTCCTTGGAATTAAAAGGAGTGGATATCATCAGAAGACTTCAAGATTACTAGACAGTGATATGATGATGACAGAGAAGAAATCACCAGCTCCTCCAAATCCAGTTAACTTTGTCGCTGTGCCAACAGAAAGACCAGATTAGGTGTATGACAACTATTATGTGTTGGATGACTTGGAATAGGCCCATAGCTGTCATAGTGGCCATGAACTTCTGAGTTACTTCTGATCACACACAAGGAAGGCAGATTGAAGTTCCACAGGACCATAAATAGCAATAGCACTTAGACTTATATACTGCTTCACAGTTCTTTACAACACCACTCTAGGTGATTTACAGAGTCAATATATTGTCTTCAGGATGGAAGGCTGAATCAACCTTAAGTTGGTGAGAATCAAACTGCTAAACTTCAGGCAGCCAGCAGTCATCAGAAGTAGCCTGCAGTAATGCATTCCAGCCACTTCACCATTATGGCAGAATTCACCACCATAAAGTTGGGGAATTCCACATGTAGCCTGGTCACAAAGTCACAGCACTCAGGCAAGAAGGTTGCTATCCAGGTAGGATGGTACAGTAGCAACAGTCACAACTGAATTCTAAAGTCCAATTTAACAGTCTTGTACCCAGCAATCTATACAGAGGCAGTGCCTCTGGAATTTTTCCAAGTACTTTAGAACCACAAAGTGAACAGCCAGAAAGTGGAGTACCACTAACAACAACTACCCACCACTACTTTCTTAGGATCATGATGGATGTCACAACTGAAATCTAGCTAGGTGAAGCTCTGAGAAAGGAACTGTCCTTTGGGGACAGCCAGGTTTTGGTGATGCATACCATCCATAACTAAATTACAAATCAAGACAGATTTGTTATAGATCCACGTGACAATCAGCAACTACATCTCCTGGCATTGGGAATGCTCTTGGGGAAAGTTAAAGGTAGGAAAATTGGAAGATGACCAGCAGCAAAATATATGTATTTGATTATGATATCAGTAAATCTTTTACTGAAAAATATAATGTAGTCGCGTAAATATTCTTAAGAAAATTTACCTAAATGGTCATCTACTAGTTGTTGAGCTTTTACAATCCAAATATGGTAGGTGAATTGTATAGCTGTGGGAACAACATTCATATTGAATTAAACCACAGCATTTCTGATACCACAGTCAGGACAGAGGCATATATTTTAATCTTAACAAGAGTGTGAGATAGTTTATGTAATTGATCAGAAGTTATGTTTTTAGAACTTCAGTATTATTCAACCTACTCTATTAAATTTCATGCACTTTTTATAGGAAATATATTCAAAATCGTAGATATGTTCTGTATTCATCCAGTTACTTTCTTTCATATTTGGAAAATAACTAATTTTTCATTTTACATTGATTAATTCTTGCATCATGATTTATAATTTTATCTTTGCAATAAACTGAAACTGTTTACAAGACATATGTACTACATTACAAATAATATACTTTCTACTTTTTAGTTTTGCAGAAGAAATGTCTGTTGTCTTATATTTATTTATGGACTCCAGAATATTGCATGTGTTTGCAATTCAAATAAGCTGTGTTGATTTCTAATATTTTTTGTACATATTGTCTTCAGATTTATTATCTTACACTCTGAACATGGAACTACATAACCTAGTTACCTGTTCGTATATATACAGTTTTAAAGCTTCCTGAATTGTATCCTCTCTCTGTTGACTGACCTTTCCCTTATCCCCTTTTGTATATTGTGCCATCAGCAAATTTCATCAGTGTCCCTCACAATATAATATCAATTGAAGAAAATTGCCTGTAGTACCCTTGTGTCATGCCTGTAGTCACCTCTCTTCAATCCAAACAGATCCTTCAATATATATTCATTCAAATCCTGCACATTTTCAGCAATACAATCTCTTGAAGCAAAACAAAGACTTAGATATATTCTGTACTCAAGAAATGTTTGAAATGTATTAAGACATTAATTCTTCCACATGGTTTTGATTTTTTTTAAAAAAAAAAATAAGCTAAGATGCAGTTATGATCCACCTGTAATTTACGGTGGCATAAATTATTTTATTTATTTTATTTTATTTCCAATTTATATACCGCCCTTCTCCCTGACGACTCAGGGCAGTGTACAGCCAGAATTAAGAACATAAAATACAAATATTAAAAAACAGTTAAAATATGTATAAATTTGGCCCAAAAATTAAAAATCACAAACCAATTAAAAACATTTAAAAATTTCTTCTTAAGCCAGCCTGGCTTGCTGAAAAAAGTGAGTTTTAAGGGCACGGCGGAAGGCACTGAGGTCATGGATTCTCCTTATCTCTGGGGGCAACTGATTCCAGAGGGTAGGTGCCCCCACAGAGAAGGCCTTCCCCTGGGGGTCACCAGCCTACATTGTTTGGCTGATGGCACCCCGAGGAGGCCCTCTCTGTGGGAGTGCACGGGTCGATGGGAGGTCGTCGGTAGCAGCAGGCGGTCTCGAAGATAGCTAGGCCCTATGCTATGGAGTGCTTTAAAGGTGATAACCAACACCTTGAAGCGCACCCGGAAGACAACTAGGAGCCAGTGCAGCTCGCGCAGGAGCAGTGTTACATGGGAGTGCCATGCTGCTCCCGTCACTACCCGCGCTGCTGTGTTCTGGACCAGTTGGAGCCTCCGGGTGCTTTTCAAGGGGAGCCCCATGTAGAGAGCGTTGCAGTAGTCAAGGCGAGAGGTGATGAGGGCATGAGTGACTGTGCACAGGGAATCCCGATCAAGAAAGGGCCGCAACTGGCGAATCAGGCGACCCTGACAAAAGGTCCCCCTGGTTACAGCCATCAGATGTTCCTCCAAGGACAGCTGCCTATCCAGGAGGACTCCCAGATTGCGAGCCCTTTCTGTGGGGGCCAAAGACTCGCCCCCAATAGTCAGTGATGGAGTCAACTGACTATATCGGGATGCCGGGAGCCACAGACACTCAGTCTTGGAAGGGTTGAGCTTGAGCTTGTTCCTCCCCATCCAGATCCGCACAGCCTCCAGGCACTGGGACATCACTTCAAGGGCATCGTTGGGGTGGCCTGGGGTGGAGATGTACAACTGGGTGTCTTCAGCGTACTGATGGTATCTCACCCCGAAGCCACGGATGATCTCGCCCAGCGGCTTCACATAAATGTTGAACAGAAGGGGCGAGAGGACCGATCCCTGCGGCACTCCACAGATGAGAGGCCTCGAGGTTGACCTCTGCCGCCCGCCAACACAAACTGCGACCAGTTCGAGAGAAAGAAGGAGAACCACCGCAACACGGTGCCTCCCACCCCCAACTCTTCCAGCTGGTGCAGCATGATACCATGGTCGATGGTATCAAAGCCGCTGAGAGATCTAATAGGACCAGAACAGAGGAGCAACCCCTGTCCCGAGCCCTCCAGAGATCATCAACCAATGCGACCAATGCCGTTTCCGTGCTGTGCCCAGACCTGAAACCCGACTGGAATGGATCTAGATAAGATGTTTCCTCCAGGAATTGTGGAAACTGTTGCGTGACCACACTCTCAACAACCTTCACCATAAAGCGAAGGTTGGAGACAGGACGATAGTTGGCCAATATTGCCGGATCCAGGGACGGCTTCTTGAGGAGAGGCCTCACCACTGTCTCTTTCAAGGCAGCAGGGAAGTGACCCTCACTCAACGAAGCGTTGATAACACCCTGGAGCCAGCCTCGTGTAACCTCCCGGGAAGTACCAACCAGAAGGGACACGGGTCCAGTAAACATGTGGCCGCACTAAGTTTCCCCAAAATCCTGTCCACATCATCGGGAGTCACAGCATCAAACTCCTCCCAGGTAACATTCTCAAGACTATGCCTCGTCACCCTGCCCTGATTTACCCAGTCAGAGACCAAATCCCCCCGGATCTGAGTGATTTTGTCATACAGGTATTGTCCGAAATCCTCTGCCCTGCCTTCCAAGGGATCCTCCGCACTCCCGGATGGGGCAGGGAGCGGGTCATTCTAAACAGGGCGGCCGGACGATTCCCTGATGACGCAATAGAGGTGGAAAAGTAATTAAACTTTGCCGTCTTTATTGCCACTAGGTAGGCCTTAATATGCGACCTTACCAGTGTTCAATCAGATTCAGTGAGACTGGCCCTCCAACCGCTCTCCAGGTGTCTTTTCCGGCGCTTCATTTCCCTCAGTTCCTCAGTAAACCAAGGAGCCACCCAGGATCGGCACCGGGTCAGAGTCCGCAAAGGCACGACTCGGTCCAAGGCCCCACCAGCCGCCTGATCCCAGGCGGCTACCAGGTCCTCAGCCGAGTCATGTGCTAGATCCTCAGGAAATGGCCCAAGCTCTGTCTGGAACCTATCAGGATCCATATTCTCCTTCACTGAAAAATTATATCCTATTAATATCAATGCTAATATAAATAAAACAGGAAATAAAATATAGAATGCATGAATTGGAAGAAATTGTACAGTCATTTAATCTACCTCCTTCCCCAGTTCAACTGTCCATTAATTTATACACTGTAGGCCACCCAGTTCCTGTTTTAAACTTGTTTTAAGCAGATGGTTGTATTACTTAACAGCATTGACCATTACAAAATTTTTCCTAATATTCATCCTGACAGTCTTTATACTTTCAAACCAGTATTCCTTATCAATTTCGTAGTTTGAGAACAGATCTTCCCGTTCTTGCTTGTGATAACTTTTCAATATTTCTAGACCAATGTCATATCTCCTCACAGTCTCCTCTTTTATAAACTAAACACGCTCAGTTAAACCTTTTTTTAAATTAAACATTATGTTATATAGATAAAATTAATAAAACCTAGAGTAAAAATTTGGAAAATATAAAAAATTAAAGTGAAGAAAAAGAGTAAAAAGAGGGAAAATAAGAAACCTCTCCCTTTATCCGCAGCAAGTATAATCAACATTAAGAGGTTATCTTAATCTCTTAAAATAAAAGCAACCATCTCTTCATAGATTCTGTTACTCCTTCTCTACAAACCAATTTTTCAAATCTCATCACTCCATCTTAATCAGCAAAATCCCATTAATTCCATCAGAAAGGATAACATAATTATTACTATCTAATAAATCAAGTTTGAATCATTCCTTTTATATTTTTATCTGCTTTACTATTTAAAGCAATACTTCCATCTCCTTTCTTAAAATAAATAACAAACAAAACAAACAAAAATAAAATGTAACATAAACAAAGCATAATCCTATGGTCCTACTCAACCTATTAAACATTACTGAAGATAGCAGCCCATTTATTTTAACCTTTATCAAATAAACCAATTTTAAATTTATTCCTCTTTCTCCTAACGTTCTTTAGTCTCTTCAAACAATCCTAACATCTACTTTTTCCCAATATACTCAATTTGCAGTATAAAAACTTCAGTTTTCGCTATTCATATTGTCACAGTCTCTTCTCATGAAATTTTCCACAAGTTCAACAAATCCTTCTTGTAAATACAATGTATAAAAGTTATTCATATTACTCTCCTGGTTTAGTGTGTGTATGCGAAAGAGTTATAATTATTAAATCATCAGTCAGTTTAATTTGTAAATCCAGCATTTCATCTTTTTGCGTATCCACTCTTTTTTTTTTCTCTATATCTTTCTTGTAGGCTATTATTTTTAAATCATATTCAAATTGGAACTTGTATGCCTTTAATAGCACTATCTAGTTTTCCCATGAAATAAAATAATTTAAAATTATTTTCAGAATCTTAATGAATCAATTGATGTATTTATTTCTTCTTGTTGACCTCTAGTGACAAACCTTCAAAGATATCTTATCATTTCCAGATGTAAGCATATATCTCATGGAAAGGATTCTTATAATTATTTCAAAGTCCTAAATTCAAGTCAATTTTGGCACTCAATCTGTTTAAAAATATCTAAAGCCAGTAGTATAACTACTCTTTAGGTATATATCCCCCCTTTTATGCAAAACCTTAAACTCATAATTAAAACTTTTTTCTTCTTCAAAGATTGACGAAAAACTTACCAAATAAATTGTGGTTCTGAAGGTTCTCAATCTCAAAACCACTCTAGCTTTTTCATGAATACTTTAAAAGTATGATACCTAGAAACAGATATGATATCCCAAAATGTTGTTGAACTAGTACAAAATTCAGTGGAACTATTATATCCTGTAATCTTGAAAGAATGGCTTTGTTAATGAATCCTTATGATGTTAATGCATCATTGACTTGTGGAATCCTTTGTGCCTTCTGTGCTTAGTTGTTTGCAGTGCACTTTTGGTGTGATTTTTTTCTTGGTAGTTCCTTGATTAAAGTATTATTTTCTGCTTGATTGTTTAATGTTAATTTTTGCTTATTAGGATGTTGGTTGCTGGGGAAGATGTGTTATGGTCTGTTAGTTTCTTTCTTAGTGTTTTTATTACCTTTTTTTTTGAATGATGTATAAATATGATTTATTTCCATGGTTAATTTTTCTGAATGACAAGTTTCTGAAAATTACATAATGATTTTATATTTAGCTTGATCTAGGATGATTATAATTTCCCAGTTGAAGCTTTTGTAAAATCTGTCCATGTGTTGTTGGGTTAAGGAGTTTGCATTGTATCTTCTGACTGCTGGTTAGTATTATTGGATGTATCCTGCTACTCGTAGTCTATTTGTCCTACATAGTGGCAGTTAAAGTCCTTTTATTATATATTGAAGATGACTCCCTTTTTCTTGGGCTACTGGATCTTTTGGTTTAATTATTTCAATTAATTAAGTTAATTAAGTTTTGGTTTGTGTTCTACAGTGATACCATGTGGTTGTAATAATATGTGGTTATTTCTGAAATATTTTCATGTATGGTGATTTATCTTTTTTATAACTTGAATTGGTTGTGTTATGGGCAGTGGACAGACACTATTTTGATTCCATTAAAAAAAATAACCAATATTAACCAAGTTATGAGTGTTGTTTGGTTACTATTGTTTTTTTAATAGAATAGTGCTTCTTATTTGACATTGTTTCCTCTGCTGAAGAGGATATCCAAAAAGGACAGTGTGTTATTTTTTCCTTTTTCCTTTATCAATGTTATCCCTTTGAAGATGTTGTTAATCACTGATTTTTTAAGCTTATTTAGCAGTTGCATCATACTACTATCTGTTGTTTATTTGGCAGTCTACTTCTGTCACTTATTGCTGGAAAGCTAGGTACCTGTATTCTTGTACCTAACTTGATACCACCATTTGGATTTGGTCCACTGTTCAAGCCTGTTGAAGTAATTATGAATCATGATTTTGTTCTCTATGGTATAAGGCAGGGGTGTCAAACTCAAGGCTGGTGGCGTGCTTAGATCTGGCCCACAGGACTATCTTGGAAATAGCAAAGGACTGACCCGTGGTGCCTCTGCCAGTGAAAACAGAACTCAGGAGGGCCATGTGCATGGCACCCGGCTCCATTTTCATTGGCAGAGGGCTAGCAAAAGAAACTAAAAGCAAAATAAAACAAAAGGAGAAATGTTTCTCCTTTTGCATTTGAGCATCCAGGAAGGGACAGGAAAAGAGAAAGGGAAAGAGGAAACAAACGTTGCTTACCTGAACGTTCCTTCTCGGTGCGCTGATGGAGAATCCAAAGCGTGGGTAATGTTCACGTTGAGCTTGTCAGAGACTGAGTGTATCACTTTAAATTTTCTGCCTCGGTTCCGCCTCCTCTGCTCGACTGATGTCAGTTTAGTTCACGAAGAACAGGTAAGAAGACGACGTAGTGCACAAACAAAGCACCAGACCTGAATCCATAAGATAGGGAGGGTTGGATTCTCCATCAGTGCACCGAGAAGGAACGTTCAGGTAAGCAACATTCGTTCTCCAGTGTGCTGCTTGGAGAATCCAAAGCGTGGGATGTACCCGAGCAAGTTAATTAGGGGGGGTTATCAGACAGGTCCAGGGCAATCACTGGAGCAGCGACCGATTGGAGTACATGACGTCCAAAGGCAGCGTCAGCAGCTGCAAATGAATCGATTTTATAACGTCTAATGAACGGGTTCAAGGTTGTCCAGGTGGCTGCTCTGCAAATTTCCGAAACCGAGGCTTGAGTTGCCCAGGCAGCTGACGTGGACGCACTCCTGGTGGAATGAGGAAGGATTTTACCCAGAGGAGGCTTGCCTGACGCGGAGTACGCCTTAAAGATACATGCATTTAGCCATCGTCCAATTGTGGTAGATGAGACCTTTTGGTCCAGAGAAACCAGAAGAAATGAAACAAAAAGAGCTTCAGAACGACGGAATGCCGAGGTCCTCTTGATATACCGACGTAGAGCCCTCCGAAATCAAGGGTGTGCCAGTGGTCCTCTAACGGGTGTCTGGGATCTGGACAAAAGTCGGGAAGGATTAGCTCCTGATTGCGATGGAAAATCGAGTTGACTTTCGGGATAAAAGAGGGGTACAATCTGAGGACGACTCGATTAGGATTGAAAATACACAAATCCTTTCGAACTGACAGGGTTGCTAACTCAGATATCCATTGAGACGATGTCACCGCAATCAGGAAAACAACTTTGAGTGTTAGAAAACGCAGACCAATAGATCCCAAGGGTTCGAAAGGAGGGACCGTGAGAGCTCGAAGGACTAGTGTGAGATCCCAGGAAGGATACCGATGGACACATGGAGGGCAGAGATTCAAGGCGCCCCTCAGAAAAGATCTAATTCGTCGATTGTGAGACAAAGGAACATCCGAATTGGTGGAAAGAACGGTGTTCAGGCTGGTCACATGTCTGCGGAGCATGTTTGCCGCGAGGCCCTTGGCAAAACCGGCATGCAGAAACTCCAACACGTCGGAGACCGAAGCTGAAGTGGGATCAGAATGTCTGGTGGCACACCAGGAAGCGAAGGAGCGCCAAGTGGCATTGTAAATTCTGGTGGTGGAAGGTCTCCTGGAGGCCTGGATAATGGAAACAACTTCTCCGGACAAGTTGTCTTTGGTTAGGAGAATCCTCTCAAGTGCCAGACGGTCAACTGCAACCATTGAGGCTCTGGATGCAGTATGATCCCCTGGCTAAGAGAAATCCTGTGGTCTGGGATTTGCCATGGAGGGACCACCGATAGGTCCAGCAGGTCGGCAAACCAGGACCTGCGCGGCCAATGGGGAGCGACCAGCAAGACGTCTGCTCATTCCAGAAGAATCTTCTGGATCACCCTCAGCAGGAGCAGGAGGGGGGGAAAGGCATATAGAAGGGCCCGTGGCCTGGGGCAGAGAAGGGCGTCAGTGCCGTCTGCTGTGGGGCAGTGGAACCGGGAGAAAAATCTCGGAAGTTGTGCATTGGTTGGGTGGGCAAACAGATCGATTATGGGCCGGCCGAACCTGGCGGACAGTTCTTGAAAGAGGGACAGATGAAGTCTCCGCTCCACCTGATCGATCTGCTGACAGCTGAGCCAATCCGCTTGGCGGTTGTCGGTTCCAGATATGTGATCCGGCATCAGCGACCGAGTGTGTAGTTCCGCCCAAGCCAGGAGCATCGTCACTTCCGCCATCAGGGGAGCCAAGCGTGTTCCTCCCTCACGATTTACGTGTGCTTTTGCCGTCACGTTGTCTGTGAGGATGCGGACGTGTTGGTCTTCCAAGAGAGGCTGGAAATGAGATACCGCAAGTCTGATCGCACGGAGTTCCAGCCAGTTGATGTCGTTGGCTGCTTCTGCAGGAGATCAGTGACCCTGCGTGACCTGGTTTTGAAAGTGGGCGCCCCAGCCCAGCAGGCTCGCGTCTGTGGTCACTGTCACTCGCGGAGGGTTTTGGAACAAACACCCGGAGAACACGGATGGCGAGATCCACCAAAGTAGGGAATCGCGAACCGCCCGAGGTAGCCGAACTCGGGATTTGGAGTTGTTGCGGTGTGTCCGTTGAAATGGCAACAGGTACCATTGCAGAGGCCTGGAGTGGAATCTGGCCCAAGGTACAATGAAGAGGTAGGATGTCATTTTGCCTAGAAGGGTCGAAAGAAGCAGGAACGGCACCCGGGGGACTGACAAAATCTGAAGAACCAAGGCACAGATGCTGAGCCGACGATCTTCCAACAGAAAAATCATGCCCAGTTGAGAGTCCAGGATCACCCCTAGGTGGAGAATCCGAGTGGTGGGATGGAGATGGCTCTTCCCGATGTTCAGCATAAATCTGTGCGACCGAAGCTGTCACCAACTCGAGGTCCCTCAGGGCGAGTGTGGGAGACGACGACAGGATGAGGATGTCGTCGAGGTAGCTATATAGCCAAATGGGGATCAGCCGGAGGGAAGCTGCTACGGTGGCCAACACCTTTGTAAATACCCGTGGGGCCGACAACAGGCCGAACGGTATTGCCCGGTATTGGAAATGCCAGCCGTTTTAAGTGAACCTGAGGAATTGGCGATGCGCTGCACAAATGGGGATATGCAGGTAGGCCTCTTTCAAATCTATGGAAGTCATCAGGTCCCCAGGGCGAATACAGTCCATGATCGACCGCAACATCTGCATTTTGAATTGGCGGTATGTGATGAACTTGTTGAGCGCCTTCAGATCCAGGATTCCTCTCCACCCTCCAGAATTTTTGGCCACCAGGAAAAAGATGGAGTAGAAGCCGGTCCCGTGATGACAGGGTGGGACCGTCTCTATGGCTCGAATATCCAGGAGGTGTTGGATCTCTGTCTCGAATAAGTCCCGCTTCCCTTGGTTGGATGGGACTGGACATCTGATAAATCGTGGAGGAGGGAGAGAACAGAATTCCAGCGTGAGGCCCAGGCGGATGGTCTGGCGGACCCACGCGTCCATGGTAGTGCGCTCCCATTGGTCCCCGAAAAGATGAAGGCGACCGTCAATGGGAGCCGAAAGGAGGGAGTCACTTTCCCCTCCGGAAGGGGCGGTTGCCTGTGCCCCTAGATGGTCTCCGAAAGGCAGACTGTCGGCGGCCATGGTCCCGAAAGTTAGACCTGTCCGATGGTCTATAGAATCCCTGAGAAGAAGATCGGAACTGGTAGGACCCACTGGTCCTGGAATCCTTCCGAAAGGGCGGCCGTTGAGGATAAGGCAAATAGCGATGATCCCCCCCATCGGTAGGAAATCGGCATCACCTTACGCTTGTCCTTATCCTCGATGAGGATGGGGTCAAGCGGGTCACCAAATAGAGTCGACCCCTTGAAGGGACGGAAGACAGCTGCCATTTCGACTTGTTATCCGCCCTCCATTGCTGAAGCCATAGGAGGCGACGTGAGGCGACAGTCGTAGCAAGAGAACGAGACGCGACATCCAGGGATGTCAACTTGGTGGCATCCAGGGATGCGTCAGCGGAGAATTCCGCAGCCGCTACAAGTTTATTAATGTCTTGGTGGAGACGTTTGTCGTCCTGAGGGAGGCGCTCCTGCAGCTGTCTGAGCCAGATGATAGAGGCCCGATTAAAGAAGGACGCTGATGTTGCCACCCTGATTGCCCAAGCTGCCGCCTGGTGATTCTTACGTAGAAGGACCTCCACTCGTCGGTCCTCAGGCCTCAATCCATCTGCCACATTGTTAATGAGAACCGAGGAAGCCGTTAAGTGGGCCACTGGGGCGTCCACAGATGGCAATTGTATCATCTCCTCCAGATTAGGAGCAGCACAGTATAGTTTTTTGTCCAGGCCGCTTGGGGCCGGTAACGAAGCTGGCAGGCCCCAAGGTCATTTGATGACCTCAGAAAAAAGTTGGGGACATGGAATCACATCCTGAGCCGCAGTCTGTACATTGAATAAACCGTCGGAAGGGAGCGACGAAGAGGAAGCGGCTTGTTGTTCGGGAGGATCCACCAGATTAGTGGAGACTTTAGCCTTATGCAGTAAAGATTTGAATACGGCAGGGCGGAAAAGTCGCGTGACCGGAGATCTGTCTGGTAGGAGACTGTCGTCTTCTGAAAACTCAGAGTCCCTAACATCCTCGTCCTCCCAGTTGGAGTCCTCACTATGGGCAGAGTCCTGATAGTAGTCGTAATCATGGAGGCGACTGGAGGCGTTCGCCTGTGAATGCTGGGTATGATGGAGCGCACCTGAAACGGTAGCGGAAGGCCAAGCGCCCAATGCCATAAGGTTAGAGATGGTGGCCGCCACAATAGACTGGACATCCAATGGCGCCCCCGAATGAGAGTCCTCACTCTGTCGGAGACCCGCAGCTGTCGGAGTATAAGTAGCCGACGGAACGTTCCAAGAGGAAGATGGAAGAATGGATCTAGGTGGAGGGATAGTGGCCAAAGAGGCGGCCTCACCCGGGCCAGATGGTAAGCCGGATCTCTCCGAGATGGTTTGGGCCTCGGGGTCCACCTGGGGCCGCCTGGAGGGATCAGGAGCGACAACTGCGGGCAACGGGGTGAGATCCGTAGCCAAGGCCTTCTGTTGGGCAACAAGGAATTGGCGCTCCAGGGCCCGATGGCGCCTTTGTTCCTCCTTGCTTGACAATGGAGCGCAGGTGGTAAATTGTGTGGAGGATGGAGGGGTGGAAGCTGCCTGTGGAATTCGTTTTGACCGTGACTTAGGCGCCTTCTTCACAGGTGCTGGTTCAACAGCAGGCTGAACGACAGACAAATCGGAATCAGACGACAACTCATGATCCGCCATTGAAAATTCAACTTGGAACAAGGGAAGATGGAATCAAAAAATAACAATGTGATTTATTTATTTTTTAAAAATTTTAGGAACTTGAACGAAAGGAGGCGGAGTCCGATACAGGTGAGGATACGCTAGAACAGTTAATACCGGAGAAGAACAAAGTCCTGACACTTGTCCAGATCTATGAAGCAGAATAATTAATAAAGCTGCTGAAATGGTCAGTAAACAGTCCTGCACATTCGCAAAGTGAAGGAGCAAGGAATCCACGGAGCTGACTCAGTGCTTCAGGCGATCCGCAGTTCGCAATTGAAGAAAACAGGAACGTGACGCTGGGCAGGAATAATTAGTGCTCCTCGGCCCACGACGTCTCCAAAATGGCGGCAAGCCGGCAACAGGTCAAAATGGCAGCCGGTGAAATGGAGGGGCGCTCCTCAGCAGAGAGATGAGGCTGTAACGAGCAGCAGGCACAAATCGGGGCAATGCCGCAAGGGTCGATCGGCCACCGAAGGCAATAAGGGCTGCAATCGGGCTCCCGATAGAAGTGGGATCCTCGCCGTCCAGAAGGCAGAGCGGCCCGAAACGAAGGCAGCGGCGAGTGGGAAATTTCAAACAGCCTCTGTTCCTCTGTTGAAGTGAGGAGGCAGAGTGTTGGCCGGCAATCGAAGATGGCGGCGGGCGGGAAGATCAAACAGCCTCCGTTCCGCTTCTGAAGTGAGGAGGCAGAGTTTTTGCCAGCAATCTCAGGGCGATGCCACTGAGGGTCGATCGGCCCCGATTACAGTAATGTAGAGCACAATCTGGCGGTCGCGAAGTGAACCCGCTCAGGAGCCCATGCAGGAATGCAAAGCGTGGGTGGCTGGCAGCTAGCGAGGCCCCGGGAGCAGGAGAAAGGCTGCGCTGTACGCTGGGCAAGGGGCTAGAAGTCGCGACGGTGGGAGATGGAATATTCTTAATAATGGGTCTTAATATAACGATGTAGGAGAGGCCACAGCCTCCAAGTCTGGCAGGGAGCCCAGGGAGACTCATCCAACCCTTACAAATCCAGGATAGTCCAAACTGGAAAAAAGATGAACTGAACCTAATAAAAAAACCAATTAATAGAAAGGAAAATCCAAAGCGTGACCAATGTAGAAGAATGAGATTGCCAGAGCAAGCCAAATTTCAGTCTCTTCCACTCGACTGAGTGAACTAAACTGACATCAGTCGAGCAGAGGAGGCGGAACCGAGGGAGAAAATTTAAAGTGATACACTCAGTCTCTGACAAGCTCAACGTGAACATTACCCACGCTTTGGATTCTCCAAGCAGCGCGCTGGAGAATAAAAAGAAGGGAAGATGGGAAGAGAACAAGGAAGGAAAAATAAGAAAAGAGGCAAAGGAAGAAGAAAGGAGAATGAAGAGGAAAGGAAAAAGAAGAGAAGGAAGGAAGGAAGATGATATGAGAAGGAGGGATGGTCTGAGTGAAGTCCTGCCTTAGTACCTGGCCACCACAGGTGTCCCCAATGATGTCGAGCTAGCCATGCCCACCCAGGCCATGCCCACCTTGGCCCCCTGAGGTCAAACACAACCTTGATGTGGCCCTCAATGAAATCGAGTTTGACACTCCTGGTATAAGGCAATCACTTAGCTTGGTACCACTGTCAAAGTCATTAAGCAATATTTCCATTGCATCATCTAGGCATTTTAGAAAGATATGAATAGGACTAGCCTTAAGATGTAGATAGTGACTGGCTCAAGGGCATTCAACTGACTCTGTGACTAAGGTTGGACTAGAAATTAGACCTTAGAACTTAGATCTCCCAAATTTTGTATTGCATTCAGTATGAAATTTCCACAATTCTATTCTTATAATATTGAACAGTTTCATCTAAACAACTGTAATGGAAAACAGCAAGATACACATTCAAAACATCCTGGAATATACCAGGGATTTTATAACGTTTTTCTCATCATTTTTGCCTAGGCTGCTTGCTCACCTTTTCATTATCTCCTCATATTGAGAATATAAGAGAACTGAGAGATGTTGCCTAGGGATGGGAAAGTAAGTTGTGGCTTTTCTCTGCATGTTACCAATTATTTGTTACCTTAAGTGCAAGAGATTATTTTACCTATAAGGGAACTGGTAATGAAATAAATATATACAGAAATAGCTTATTATGGAAAGTGTTGTCTAGACAAATGCCATAAGACTATTTAGCAAGGATATATTTGTTATTGTAGCAAAGTATACTGTGGAAGTATTTAGTATACTTCCACAGTATATTAATCCTTTTCTACTATTATCAGCTGTCTTCTTAATATCTCAGAAAGAACACTTATACTACAGGTATGTGCTGAGTGGTGAAACTTTAAATATTAATATGTGCTGCTCTTTAAAACAAACATTCTACCATTAATGGGATATCATAGACCATTTTCAGTTCAGTGAGGCTCCAGTCAGCCTATAATCCGCTTGCTGCCAGTATACAGGATGATTGTATGTCCAATCCTACATAAATATTTTAATTCCTCATCACTTAGCAGACATTTAACATTTAGACAACAATGGGAAAATAACAAGGTGATAGACCTGGAGGTAAGGAACTTTCTTTGAAAGTTGTTGAATACAATGTGTTTCTCTGGAGAAGGCTGAAACACTTTCACATATTTGCATTGTCTGTTATTCAAACTTTTTTTAAAAAAAGAATTCATCTTCATTTCACTGTTAATGTAGGTAGTTGTCTCTATAACTTAATTTGGTGGGTAACAATTGTTATCTTTGTGGATTTTTTTTTTAAAAAAATTCCTTTTCTTATCCAAAATAACATGTATTTTCTCTTGGTTTTTTCTTTTTAAATGCATTGTTAGTTGCCTAAAACTTCTTTTACAAAAGCTTTGCTTCCCAAACCATTTTTATTTCTGTGCCTATATTAAGATTATTCTCAACATTTTAACTTTTCTTACAATCCTTCATTAACTTTTTACTTTTGCAACAACATCTCATTCAATCTCCATCTAAAACAGTCATTTTTACTTTAAAAAGTTAAAAAGAGGTTGTGGTCTGAAAAAATCTTTCATAATGTTTCCACTTTATGAACATTAGTTGCCAAAGTATTATAGATCCTTACCATATCTATGTATTTTTGAAAAAGATCTACACTTTTAAAAAATATATTCTGTTGACTCACAATTTTTATATCTCCATGCATCAAGGGTCCAAATTATCCATTAAGTCAAAGAAAACCTTTGGTAGTTTGCCATATATTTCTAATATTTTTATTATAAATTCTATCTTTTTGTGGGCAAACTACCCCCTTCGGTCTTCCAGAAGTCACAAATTTTCATTCAGAATGTCTAAGGATTTTTCATACATCCTTTATAAAATGCTCTTTTATCTTCATTTGGACTAAAAATTCCAAATATCAAATTCTTATCCCAGTAGATTAACTTCCACCCCAATGTATCTTCCTTAAATCATCACCCAATATGTTTGTAATATCAGTCTATTGCAACATATCAATAGTAATATAAATTGATATACAAAACTTCATTTCTTTGTTCCTATTAAAATGAATTCTTTATCCAAATATTTTTGATTCAAATGTTTTATATTATTTCCTAACAAGTATTTCTTGTAAGCAAATCACATTTTAACTTTTTAAAATAATAATTTCCCCCTCTTTTGAGAAGCATTTGCTCCATTTATATTCCATGATAAACATATATAAACCATCATTTTAGAAAAGTCAACACCAGTAGCACCCAACATAGTACCATCTTCAGTATCATGTAGTATCTTTTGTGACATTTCTTTTGTCATATCTGTCATTATCACTTCCATTTGCATTTCTTTCAATTATTTTTTGAATTTTCCCCAAAAATCTCTTGCTTTCAGCACAGAGCTCAATCTGAATCTCTGCTGTTTAAAAGTAAATATTCCCATCCCATTCAATTTATCGCATCCAAATGGAATCATATCTTTTAAGTTTTTTAGAAAATAATACTCTGTTCTCTTACATAGTAAACATAGAATTTTATTTGGAATTTCCCTTAGTATAATTACATTTGTGTGTATCAATCTACTATTAAAATACTGCTGTAAAACTTGATCTCTAGTCTTATTCCTGACATAGTGCACAAGGAAATCCATTGGGATGTTTTTTTAATTTTACAAATCATATATTGACCATATAAATCTTATGTTTCCTCTGATATGTCCCACATGTTCTTCTGGAATTAGTCTAAATCTTAATAAAAAAACAAAAACATTTTTCTCTTATTTCCAGTAATGTCAACTTATCCAAATGTTTACCTATCTCTCTACTTATAACTTCTGTCTTACTTTCCAAAATTTACATTTGGTCAGTAATTTGTTTTACATCTCCAACCAATTGTCCTGTAGAAGAATAAACCTTCTTAACTTCTTCTTTCATGTCTATTTTATTTTATTTTTGCACATGCTTCTTCTATTTTCTTGTCAAAAACATGTAAACTGTTAGCAACCATCACACTCATCTTCTTGCCAAATTCATCAGACATTTTCTGCAATAAATTAAGAGAAATATCCTTACCTGTAAGTGGGTCTAGTGAACTTCTCCTATTTTTTGCTGTTTTTCTTGTGGTGGCCATTAAGATAAAAGTGAAAGTATGTCAATTATTAGATGAAATTAAAAGGCATTTTTTTCTTTTTCCCAGCCGTCTGTCTGTCCCTCCCTCCCTCCCTCTCTCTTTCCTACCTGCCTCTCTCTCCCTCTCTCTGTCTCTGTATATCTATATCTAGATAGATAGATACTATCTGATGGATAGATAGATAGATAGATAGTTATATGAATTAGTAGATGAATAGGTAGGTTGATAGATATAGTATGTCTGTGTATACTAGAAAAGTTTTAACTGTTTGAAACTTTCTTAAATTAAAATGTTGTTAAGATTTTTTTTCTTTTAAATTAAAATCATTTAAGGTATTTTTTTTCTTAATTCCGAAAAGAAGGTAATTCATCAAACCCAGCTTATTGACAGAAAGCAAACAGATGTGAGCAATTTTTACTATAAACCTTTGATTGAACTGTCTTTCCAATATGAATAAAGCAATGTTTTACAGCGGCACCCATGCTCAGTAAATTACTCAACTAGTGTTAATTTTCATTTTTTTTATTAATCCTATCATTTTGGGAAAAGATACAAATAATATACAAATATATTTCCATTGTACACGATTATATATCCATTGTACACGATCTAGTTTTAAAAAAAGTTGCCAAGTGTATCATAACTTATTGACATTGTATTTGTATGTGTGTCCCTGTCTGTCTCTGTGTGGGTCTCTGCGTGTATATGAAAATAGTAGCTGCAAAAATGCCTTTGATACATAAATTTGTGAAATATTTTTGATGGAAATATGAATTATATCTTATTTAATTTATCTTATGTTACACTTTATGCCCATTATTAGGACAATTAGACAGGGAACTATATCTTTATGTACTAATTTTAATGTTTAATGTTTAATGTCACTCATATTGACATATTTTTAATCTGAAACTACTGATCTGCTTTATTAGGCAAAGGGTTAGGGTTTCAGTTATAACAGTGGTTGCAACTGAATACAAACTGTTACTATGTACTGTTGATATATTATGACATATTTATTCTCTATACCCAAATGTATATTTATTTTGTAACTATTTTGTAATTTTTAAATTAAATATATATTCTTAAATATAAGATGTTGTCTTATATACTTACTTAGGGGTCTAAAGTTTCAATGCAAATTTGTACTTATTGGCATTTTAATTGTTAAATATCTATGAAGATTTTCTATGAGAGTTTTCAATCATTCAGGTCATCGTTGTCCCAAAGGTGCTTTTTAAAAAGCAACTAGGTTTTCCTGGGTTTTTTCCTTGAAAACATTTCACTTCCTAGCCAAGAAGCTTCATCAGTTCTGACTCAATGGTGAGGACTGGAAAGACTTATATTCTTAGCAGTTATCTGATCATCAGCACTCTGAAGATTGGTCCAGCTCTCTAAGAGTTAAGTTATTGGTCGCTGAATTAACTCTCAGAGAGCTAACGACTGAGCTTCAGAGTGCTAATAGTCAGACAATTTCCAAGGACTATAAATTTTCCATTCCCCACCACTCCGCTAGAACTAAGGAAGTTTCTAGGATGAGAAATGAAATGTTTTCAAGGAAAAAAATCAAGGAAGTCCAATTGGCTTTTGAAAAGGACCTTTGATATCTCAATTGTTACTTGCATTATTTTGTTTATAGTTATTTTAAAAAAACTCTAGTTCACTATCAATTTTTAAATCCAGATACAAAATGACACAAGTAGATGGTTAAAAATCTCACATTATTATAAATAAACATTACTTCAAGACTGATAATTTGGTAATAATCCTATCTAAATATTTTTAAATTATTTTAAATTGACTGCTCAGATATGAGGAAAGACATATACTAAATACTACTACCAGGTATACTTATTATGTAATGATAGGGAGTGGTAACTTGTTATTTAGAACTTTACTAGACAACCTATGACTCACATTGGGTCATATTTCCTTACCTGAACAGAGACAGAAGGATCATTACTATGTCTGATTTAAAAAATAAAAATAAAAACATCATTTTATTAAATAAAAGAGATGTGTACAATGGTGACATCTAAACTGGTGTGCCACTGGTTTGCTGGCCGCGTATGCGCACTGCATGCCAAATGTGTGCTGCACTGGCATGCACAGTACATACCAAACACATGCTATGCGTGGGTGCATGCACAGTATGCAAGAAAAGGAGGCTTGGGAAGGTAAGTAGAACAGCAAGGGGGGAAATCAGCTGTGCCGCGTGATTTAGATTCACTAGAAAGCAGGATTTCCTGCTTTCTAGAGATTTTAAATTGCGCGGCACAGCTAATCGTTGGAAATACCTGTTCAGAAGGAACCGGTAGCTTTTTTTTACTACCAGTTCGTCCGAACCGGTAGTTTTTATCACTACCAGTTCGCCTGAACCGGTGCAAACTGGTAGCATTTCACCATTGGATGTGTAGCGAGAGAGACTTAGATGCTTACACCAGCAGTGTCATGCAAGTCATGCATTTTGCCTTGCTGTTTCTTTGTTGAGGTCTTGTAGTTGAGACTGGATATGGTCATGTTGAGGAACTCTTGCAGAAATTAGTGTTTGCCACATATTTTTGAGTTCATCTTCCTTTTCATCTCCATCTTTTCTTTTCTCCTCATTTTGTACCTTTCTTTGTGGTTCTGGAGACATGCAGCCCTTTCATCCTTCATTTCTTTATTTCTCCTTTCTGGGCAAAGAGTCAGGTATAATGGCTGATGTATCTAATTGACACATGATCCAGTTCTACACCATCTGTGGCCACAGCAGTTCATTTGGTTACTTTCAGCCCAACCTATCTTATACTGGCTGAGAGACTGTCATGGGACATTACAAATTAATATCACATAAGTACAGCAGCAACCAGCAGCACAGCTGCAGCCACTAAAGCAGCCTCAATTTCTCCAAATTTCATCCCGTTGAGAGTCATGGGTTACAGATTTTGAATGCATTCTGTAAGTTAGCCCATTTGGTTCAAAAATTGTTGCCTTGTGATGCACTGTTTTACTCAAATTAAGGTCATGGCAGTGAGAAAGTTTGTAGCATATAGATCACAAAGCATAAACTTTGATTTTAGTTTCTTTTATGAAACAAAAGTGATTGAGAAAAGAAGCCATTATGGGCACAAATTAAAAGCTATTATGTGGCTTCTTTGGCATCACAGTTGGCCTTGTTCCAGTTTTAGCCATAGATTTATTATATTTATTAAAGGCTGCAAGGCATATTTAGGAACCATTGGAGTAGAAGTATAATTCGGACTCTTATTCTCATGAGAAACATCCTCTGGGAAATCCCAATTTTAAAATTGCAAACATTATATACAATATTAATTACACAATATATAATTATTATTCATTATATTATTTGGCTGAGGAGGTTATGGGAAGTAGGAATAGAATACTTTAAATCATATTATTTGCAATCAAGTTTTTAAATAATCAGATTTATTCCAAGAAAAAAATGAATTACCAGAAATTGACAAATGGAAGTATATTCCATTAAAATCTTTCTTGATTTCATAATTTGCACTTAAAACTCTTTGCTTATTAGTATTCTGGTAAGCCATTTATGTACATAGGTATCAAGTAATAAATAATTGTAAATACAGTATCAGAATACAAATATTAGATGCCTCAAAGGAGTAGGAACCTAGATTATTTACATCTGGCCCTTTAAGTTACCAGGGACTGAGCTTTAAAACATATTTGTTTTGGATTATTCTTAATTGACAATTTTTATTAAAACAAATGTAGAATATTTCTAAAATAGATATTTGCAAGATTTGAAATACCTTATATTAAAAAATCAGTAATAAGTTTCTTACATATTAAGTCCTGCATGTTTCCTCTGATCTTAAGATGAAACTAGTTTAACAAAAGATTCATTTCCACATTTACTGCATACCCCAGAGAATGTTTTAAAAGGGTTAGCTGTTAATCTCATTATGGTATAAGTATAAAACAGGTGAGGGAACACTTATTCATATGATATAGGTTTATCTCACTATTTCCCTATTTGCCTATCTCCATAAATTCTTTAATATGGTGGTATGAAGCTCAGTGAGGTTAAAGAATTGAAAATAATGTTGAATAATATATGAAAATGTTGAATTTACAACTATAGGAAAAAGGAAAGATTTATTGAACTGAAAATTGGTGGGAGGGATTTGTATGCGTGTGTGTTTTCTTTTATTCTCCTTTCTTATTTAAGTAATAAAATAAACAACAAAAAAGGAATCATTAACTGCAGGAAGGGGAAGTGTTAGCTGAAACATTGTGCTTTTCTGATTATGCTATTTAGCATCAGCATAGATTGAAAAGTCTGCTGGGAACAGAATTGCTGTAATTAGCAAAAATATAATCTTTTTCACTAGGCCTGCTTTGGTTCCTATGGATGTTTCCAAGGTCAAAGAAACAGCTTGGTTGGAACAGTGGAAATCTTTCAGTGAGCAAAGCACCTCTCTGGTTTATTTGTGAATCAGTATGGCTGTATCATAAGGCCTGAGGTCATCTGGACATGCAGAGTAATGAAGGAGATTTGAATGACAGTTGAGTGTTAGTGAGGGCTACAAAGAGGATGCACTTTGTTTCCTTTACTGAAACACTGAATAGCCATCCAACAGAGCTTTTTGGAGTGTATGGGGATTAGTGTCATTTACCCCAGAAAATATTGTTTTACAAGCCACAAAACTCTACTGTGAGAAATTTGTTGCTTAGTGTTTGGCAGTGAATCTGAAGTAGTCTTTCTCTGCAATGATAGTCATGCCATGAACTGACTCCCTCCCCCAAATCCCTCTCCCTCCAATCTCCTGCAGGATACCAGGCCTCATTGTTTGTTGTCTCAAGCATTCCTTTAAACCTGTTTTATGTTTGCTTTCCTAGCAACACAAATCTACCCAGAGTTTTGTCTGCTTTTACTTTGTTTTCATTCTTTTGCTTCTTTCTTGTCTGTTTTCATCATTTTTTTAAAAAATTCTGGAACATTTCTATGGTTATTGTCAATGTTTTGTTACTAGAAAATAATAAACTCAATGAAGTTGTTTAGTACATATATAAAGATATATCAGATGTGATATTCTAATATTAGAGACCCTTTTCTAAAAAAAAAAGAAGAAATAAATGACACACGTTATCTTTCTTTTAATTTTTCAGTATCACAATAAAGCATGGCATGTAGGTGTCTAGTACAGTTTTTATTTGAAATTCAAACCAAATATATTCCAATGTAATTCAATATAGTAGCATAGTTTTGATTTTGTACATGGTTTGTATAATCCTTCTTTTCAACATATACTAATAACAACTATAATACAATATATATAATATACATATAAGAACCATTTCTATTTTTTATTTTTTTTCCTGCAAGTAATCCATCTATAGATATCCTTTAATATGAGACATCCATGATATACCGAGGGTTGTCACAAATAAGATATGAATAGTTTTTCCTTATATTGGACAGTATTGTATTATGATAACTTAGTATCCTTTCATGGTTCTAAGAACTATCAATTCAGCAATAATGATAACAAAATCTTATTCTTCAAAAGGGCTACTAGTTGGGAAAAAAAGGTAAAGGTTAGCTAGCATTAGGGGACATGGTGACAGCTCAGCAATTCAAAACCTGAGAGTGCAAGCTGTGAGATGGAGTGAGTACTCATCAATTTGTTCCAGCTCTTGCCAATCTAACATTTCGAAAGCATGCAAATGTGAGTAAATAGGAACCATTTCAGTGGAAAAACACTAGGGACATGAAGGGAACCTCCTTGGGCATTGCACAACGGTGATGTCACCAGCTAATACTTTCAACTTAAAAAGAGCCTTGGTGGCGCAGCAAACTAAAGTGCTATTAAGTAGAACCAGCTGCCTGCAATTACTGCAAGTTCAAATCTCACCAGGCTCAAGGTTGATTCAGCCTTCCATCCTTTCGAGGTAGGTAAAATGAGGACCCGGATTATGGGGGCAATAAGCTGACTTTGTATAAAAAAGAACACCGCTTAGGGGGGCCCGAAAGCCCTACTAAGCAGGTATATACAAAAGTATGAAGGCTATTGCTTAACGCATTGTAAGCCGCTCTGAGTCTCCGGAGAAGGGCGGCATATAAATCAAACCAATAAATAAATAAATAAATAAATAAATAAATAAATAAATAAATAAATAAATAAATAAATAAACTTGGAAGCACCTTAGTAGATCTTCTGAGACAAATAATAGATAGCATTGAAAAGCTAAGCAAAATTAACTTGGTTAATATATAAACATGCATGTGTATGTATTTAAATATTTCTTTTTTATTTCAGATAAAATCAAAGAGAATCTGAAAACAGAGAAAGATGAACAGTAGCCCTCCAGCAGAAAAGACAGGACCAGGTAGTGTGTTTATATAGAACTGGAATTAGAATGAGGATTTCAATAATGTTTCTGTGTAAAAGACTTGCATTTGAAAAACAGCAGTCATCTAGCCTTTCTTCACTAAATCCAGCCTAGTGTAAAGCATGAAATCTAACATTTCTACTTATTCCAGAATGTGATAAACCATGAAAAATAAGATGCACAGTAAATATGTACATTCACCTAGCATATCAAAGATCTTGACCAAGCACCTTGGTCTGCCTTTGATGCACCTTGGTCTGCAATATCAAACCTGGGAAACTAAACCTCATATAAAGAATTCTGGTAGACAAGGGCCAACTCTTCTATAGATTGAACATCTGGAACTCTAGACCTGGTTTGTTTTGTCTTAGCCAACATATTAACAACCCACATTGTCATTTTGTAAGAATAAAAACACACATATTGAAAATTGAGCAAATATATACAATTCAGATCTGCCATACAAGTTGCAGTGTGAAACCTGCTGTTAAGGCTTCTTTGGAACAACTATATAAAATTTCCCCTCTCCAGTGTTTTCCACCAGTGCCACCATCTGGACATAATAAGCCTTATTGGCTATTCTGAAATTTCTGTCTTGAGGTTTTCTTCGCTAAAGTTTTATTTTAGCATTTATGCATATCTTGTAGTTCCAAGATTCTTGTTACCATCCACTTTAATATAGATATAGATTATACTGTATTATTAGAGATATCACTTAATTTTCTATATTTTATTCTTTTAGTACAATCATCAGCTTTCTCAAGATATCTAAAAGTTAAAATAAGCCAAATTATTGGGAAAAGTCCAAAATATACATTAGATATTGAAACTAAATATGTAAAATTCCTGCTGATTTTCTGTTGTTTAGATTCTGAATCTTGGCATCCTCAGGATGGCTGAATTTTAATTTTAGATTGGAAATATAAATGCTCACATTATAATTTCTGAAAATCTGATTTATTCCATGAAATGAAAATAAAACTAATCTGGTTTTGAAGATATCTGACTAGTAACAATATAATTTGTGTTTAATAGTGATTCACAATAGCTTTATTTTTCCGTTACATGATCACTGTCTGAGATTTTAGATTTTTTCCCCCGATATTGTCTATCAAATATTCTGTGAAATCTTTTAAAAATTGGCACACATACTTGTACCATTCCAAATATATTTACCCAATATATTATTTTTAGCTACTCTGAATTTTTTTTTGAAAGAAAATTTAGAAACTATTAACTATTAATACTGAAAGAGATTTTGTCATTCCCCTATTTATGTAGATTAAATAAATAAAACTAACAACTAGTATATGTGAAAAGAGAATAACTGAGAACTTTCAGAATCCAAAAAGGTTCTTAAACCAGTTAGTATTTTAAAATTGTATTTCATTACAGTTATTAATTGACAATTTATTATTACAATTGTAGAAAATCAAATAATAGGAATTAACATTTTATGAAATACAATCAGTATATGAAATATTATATGAAATAACAGGATATTCTTCTGAAGAGTAGATTATGTTTTCAAGACTAATCTGCAGGTGAATATATATTAAAAAAGCAAGTTTGTATTTTCTCAGTTTTTCCATTCCAATTTTCTGTTCATTAAAATTTGGTAAGTAGATTTTAGCTTCCACCTGAGATTTTCACTCTTAGTGCAGCTGAAATAAAGACTCATGCTGCTTGAAAGGCTGACCCAGGCAGCCGTGTCACAACATGAACCATAGCAGGGAGCAATAAAGGTTCTGAATAGCTAACACACATTTCAGTGAACAAATATATTTGTGGTGACATTTATAAGTAGACAATAGACACTATGAACGATTTCCAACTAAGTTAATAATAGGGCCAGCAAAGCTTGAAAAATAGTTTTAAACATTATATATATATTCATAAAAACTCTTGTCAGTTTATCCCATTCCACAGATTATTATTAGAAAATATTATAATAGTTCTTGCACACATTTTTCCCTTTTTTAGGACAGGTAATAAAACTGTAACACTAATATTGATCAATGAATTATTAATTATGACGTTTAGTTTATTAAACAACTGAAGCATTCATAAGGTCTCCTAGTAATTGATAATATAGTATCTAGTTCTGTCAAATGGTAGACTCTATATTAATTTAAATTAAGGATTTTAATTAGGTATTTAGTAAATGAAGATCCTAAAGCTGTGGTGATGCTGTAAACTGCAAAATTTCAGCGTACATGCTATACATTTGACATAACTACACATGAATTTCTCTGTCTCACTCTCCTGAAGAATATAGCAGTATCAATATGGCTGTATCATGTTTCTAAAGATCCCTTGATAGACAACGACTGTGTCTGCTGAAAAACTTGAATAAGTTGAAACCTCTCAAAACATCTTGACAAAACAGGTACTATTTTATAATTATTATTTGCACAAAATAGTTATTTGTAGAGCATTATTTTTGGTTTTTCCTTCTGCTTCTTTTGCTGAAGAATGGTACATGAATTTGTCCAAGTTAATTCAGTTGAACAGTTCAACAATTCAGTTTGAAAACTGTTCTCAATGTTCAAATGAAATCAATCAGGGCTTTGAGATAGCTTAATATAATGGCCAGGGGAGCTTTCTATCTGGTTCGCTTGATGCACCAGTTGCGTCCCTTTCTGGACCGGGATGCCCTGCGCACAGTCACTCATGCCCTCGTCACATCCCGTCTGGACTACTGCAACACTCTCTACATGGGGCTCCCCTTGAAGAGCACTTGGAGCTCCAGCTGGTCCAGAATGCGGCCGCATGAGTGGTTATGGGTGCGACTTGGCACGCCCATGTAATACCCCTCCTGCGCGAGCTGCACTGGCTCCCATTGGTCTTCCGAGTGTGATTCAAGGTGTTGGTCACCACCTTTAAAGCACTCCATGGCTTAGGACCGGGGTACATACGAGACCGCCTTCTGCCATCAACAACCTCCACCGGCCAATACGCTCCCATAGAGAGGGGCTCCACAGAGTGCCGTCAGCCAAACAATGCCGACTGGTGACACCCAGGGGGAGAGCCTTCTCTGTGAGAGCACCAGCCCTTTGAAATGAGCTGCCCCTAGAGCTTCATCTTAGCCCCGACTTGCATACTTTTCGCCGTGCCCTAAAGACCTTCCTGTTTCAGCAAGCCAGACTAGCCTAATATGAATTTTAAGTGCGTGTATGTGTGTTTTAATTTGAGAGCCAAATTGTATATATTTGTTTTAATTGGTTTTAAATTTTATAAATTCATGTTTATAATGTGGCTGTACACCGCCCTGAGTCCCCTGGGAGAAGGGCGGTATAGAAATCCAATAAACTAAACTAAACTAAACTAATGTAAATTTTCAAATAAAATAATGCTGGATTAACAAATTTTCCTTTGGAAAAGAGAAACTTCACTTCTCCCAAACACACCAGTTGAGATTTCATTATTTTTTTAAAAAAACAAAAACAAAGAACCTTTAAACCAAAGGTTACTACGTTTTCTTTAAGTAACTAAGTTATTTATTCCATCCATCCATCTATCATTTTTCTATCCCTAACCTAACATGCATTTTGGAAAGTATCTGTGACTCTGGGTCAATAAATAGGGATAAAGGAATTTATAGTCTATTAGAATTTGATTGGTACAGGTCCCATCTCCTATTTTGGCATTCATTACTGTTTTACAGGGTTTATTTTTGCTACTGATATAACATTATATGTCTGATATTTTTGTTTTTCTTATTTATTAGAAAAAAGTAATATTATTATGCAGAATTATAAACTAATGCTTTATTATTATTAGACTACATCCAAAGTATTTTTATTAAAATGATAGGAATGTTATCTTATGTTCCATGCTTGAAAACAAATTACTCCTCTGTATTTTTCTTGTTCTTCCAATGTTTTTTGGTTCTTTCTGAGGTAAAGAATGCTGAACTGTATTATATACTTTTTGTTTTATTTTGATCTAGCTTGATACAAAATCTTTTTTAGAGTACCCAATTTGATCTAATATTATTGATTTCTCCCCTTCAATTCATTTTCATGCTGTACTTACAGCAACTTTCCTAATCATATTTTTATCGTGCTGCTTTTTATAGCACTATAAATTGGAATATCTTCAGTTATGACACCCACTCTGTGTGGAGCCTTCTAACACCTCATGTGCTTTCTTTGGAAAAATTTTTGTGCAAATGAGATCCCAAAAGGCATTTACAAGAGTCACCATCTGCCAAATAACATGTAGAAAGTTGGCAACTTGTTCCTTTCTTCATCTGATTCCTGGGGATATATATGCAGCATGAATGTATACAGAAACAAATAGTCTTTCTCACACGTACTTGTTTAAATATTTTTTAACCTTTCTACTAGATTAGTTGGATATTACAATTAAATATACAATAGTCACAGTTAAACAAACTGCTTAGTTTCTAATATGAATTTATTCATGTTATTCAGAATATTAAGGTGGCAGTTATTTATCAATAAATATCCATTGGTTTAAAGTCTTAGACTGTGTCTCATTCCATAAATGGTAGTATATTTATAAAATTAATCTGGTGCCAATTTATAATATAGACTCTCCTGACTTTTTAAATGGAATTACTGTAAATTATCTAGAGATCTAACTATGCTAGGCTTCTCTAGAGCAAGTGGGTGAAATCAATTATGTAAGAAAATTCATCCTGAATTAATAAACTATAATATATAAAGTCACAGAATAACATGTCAGTAACCTTATAGAAAATTGCTTGCCTACTTATATGTTTTTGATTCTTGACAAGAAACATGAATACAAAAGTCAGGAAGACTGAAAATTTAAAAAAGGCAGACCAAAAAAAGAAAGTCTGGGTAACAAAAAACAAGATAACCAATAAAATATAAATTTTGCTACTTAGGAGGAAGAAAAAAAAATAGAAAAGACATTAAAAATTACATGCATTTTCTACAATTTAGCATTCTATATCCCATTTCCTTTTGATCCTGTACAGCTGAAGGTAGACTTGATTAAACAATTTAATTAATGTTACCATTATCTAAGCTATGATTTCTCTGCTTCTCTGAGATGCATCAGGAATTAAGATATCCACAGAATATTCTACCATACATTCTGCATGAAAGCCCCTCTAATTGATGCCATTTTAAAAATAATTTGGGATTTTTTTATTTGGAAACTGTCATCTGGAACAACAGAGCATAAATTTATTCCAATTAGGTATCAGATTTTTCAAATATTTTGCACTCTTCATAATGATTTAGTTTCCAAGCCCACATCTAATATTTGTTTCCCACCTCTGGATATTTTCAGGAGATTATCCATTGCTCTATTTTACAGGCATTATGCAACATCTGCTAAGACAGGTGTTCCATAACCTAGATTTGTATGTATATTACTATTTGCAGAGATTTTTCATTTATTCCAGTACATAATTATGGACAATTTTGTTCCAACTTTTTAGCCAGTCAATATAATTTGGAATCCTACTTGTTTTTACTAAAGTAACTACCTTTACTTGTAAGCATTAGTCAGTCATACTGTATTCTATTTAGCATATTCTATTTTATAATCTTTGAGTGATCTAGTAACAAGTCTCAAAGCTTGCCTCTCCTGCAAAAAAAAAAAAAAAAAAGGATTAATTTGAAGACTAGATTTTTTTTTTAATTTGGAGATAAAATTTGCTAACTAAAGTTCCACCAACAGATTTTGGTACATTCAGGAGAGACAACTAATTTCCTAATAAAAGTCAATGGTCAAAGTTTAATTTTTGGGGAGGCGGATGAAGGCAAAGATTAACCGTTTACCCCCAGCTGTAATTCCCTAAATTATTTCTTCCAAACTTTCTTTCATTGGAAAACCTGTATTGCAGTGGGGCAATAGAGGGGCAAAATCACATATGCAGTTCTTCCTACACATGAGCTCTACCTTTCATAACCTTTATGAAAATTTGTTTTCATAGAAATCTAGTGAAATCAATGCATTTTTTTTCTAAACAAAAAATGCATAATTGGGAGTGTGGATGTTGTACAGTTAATTGTCCATGTGTCTGATGTTTGAGTGTTATTATATAATACGTAGTTATGGGTTTGGTGAAAATTGTATCTATGCATGTATGAATAAAAGAAGAAATGTCTGCTACAGCTCCATCTAGTCTCTCAGTGCTAGCCAAAATCTACTTTGACTTTGGCTGTTCTCTTTGGATGCACCCTAATCCTTATTGCTACGTATGAGAATGTTCAGGGAAGATAGGTTTTTCAGAAAAATATCATAGCTGTAACTTTTAAAGGGCACATATATTTTTCCCAGAAATGTTAGACATTTGGAACAGATTTGCCTTCTTCACTTCACTGTTTATTCTGTCGCTGTTCTTATTCTACTTTCCACTCTGATCTTGAGAATTCTATATGGCTCTAAACTGGAGCAAAACTGAACTTATTCCTAGTTGCTTTTAAGCATTTTTCCATTATTTCCTGCATATTTTTATCTGCCTGAACCATTCATTTTCTCTTATGAACATAATTTTACACTAGAGGTTTTATGCAGCTTTCTGGAAATTAACTCTCTAATAAATTTGCTGATGTTCCAACATCTATAATGAGAGTTGTGGGAGTGGCTGTATAGTTAAAGCATGAAACTTTTTCTGTTGTGACAATGTGAGAATTCCATTGCATATAAAAACAAAATAATGATTTGTCCCGTCGTTATAAATATTCATCACTGAAGAGTAGAAAGTGTCTAAATATTACCAAAATTTGAGAAAGGATTAGTAATAGATAGCAATTTCAGAATTTGAGGCAGCGGAAAGCCTTGTTTTAAGTCTGCTTCCGACCATTTGGTTCTATTATTACTGAATGGTATAGAACAAAACTGAAAAAAACTTTATATTAAAATATTCATATGGTTGTCATCTTGTGAGACATAACATTAAGCAATGCAATGAACAATAAAACCGGGTGTCCAATCCAATATTTGCATTCATTAGCTATACTATCCACACCCTTGCTATCCCAGTGCCTGCAGGAAAAGTATTTTGCAGATCGCTAAAATGGGTGGAAGTCTGACACATCTTAAGAGGGAGGTTATTCCACAGGACAAGGGCTCCTATGGAAACACCATGCTTCCTTCATCCTGCTAGGTGGCAACATTTGAAGGACAGGACCTGAAGTATGCCCACTCTATCTGGCATATTTATGGACAGATACCCACTGAAACAGGGTGTTCTACACATAACCTGACTCCATGCCATGAAAAGCTTTAAAAGTGATAACCAACACTTTGAATTGCCAGTACAATTCACACAGCAATGGTGTAATATGAGTAAACCAAGCGGTGCCTAGTACCACACTGCTGTATTATGGATTACTTGTAATTTACTGGGATGTCCTTAAGGATACCGCCAATAGTCCAATTGAGAAGTGATGAAGGAATCAGTGATTGTGAACAAGACCTCCCATCCAGAATAGGGGAATTGGCACACAATACATATCTGAGAAAAACACATCCTAGCCATAGCTGCCACCTGCTCCTCTGGAGGCAGCAATGGCAGAAGCTGTGAGTTCATGAGGACTCTCAAATTGTAACAGGCCTTATGCAATTAAGAGCTTTATAGGTAACAACCAGCACCTTGAAATGCCCCTAGAGGCTGACTGGCAACCAATCTAGTTAACAAAACAGTAATGATACATGGAAATAAGAAGTTTCCATTTTTTGCTTGCAGTCCATTTTGAATCAGCTGTGGCATCTGGATAGTCTTTAATGCATTGCAAAAGTTCAGTCATGAGGTGACCAGTCTGAATGACCTCTGGTTAAGAAGGGAACATGAACTCTCTTGGCTATAGCTGCAATCTGCTCAATGAATGGTAGCTGTGAGTCCAGGACATGCCCAGGTTGCACACTAGTCTTGAATGGATCATGAAATCCCATTCAAGCCCCATGGTGGTATGACTAAATATACACAGTCATTTAAAGATACTTTTCATTGTAAGCATTATCTTTTATGTTAATGTATTTTGAATATTACTGGGCATAAATTACTCAAAATAAACATTTGTCTTTGCCTTATTATATACTTGCTATGTCTTACTACTTAAGCTCTTATACTTTTATAAATGATATATGTGCACATTTAGGTAACATTTTATCAATACATTTAGTACAGTTTCGCTTTTGTCTCCATTTTAAAATACTTAAGACAATTAAACAGCAGCAATAATTAAAACATAATTTGAAAAAAATAACTGCCATTGCTAACATAAAACAGTGAAGATATGTTTTGTAATAGACATTCTTTAACAGCATTTCTCAAACTCAGCAAGTTTAAAATGTGTGAAATTCAGCTCTCAGAATTCCCATGCTGTTGACCACCCATCATGGGAATTCTGGGAGTTGAAATTCCCCACAACTCCACTAGCACTAATGATGTTACCTAGTTTAGTAATGAAACATCTGCAAGAAAATAACCAAGCTCAGAAACCACTCAAAGACCCCACAGTTCAATCCTGAGCTACAAGCATTCTATTGATCCACACATCTTAAAAATTCCTGAGATTGAGAAATACTATTCTATATCCCTCTGTATCAGATTCAAAATCCTTCATGAAATTCTGCTTCCAGGATCCAGCTTAGAGTGATTGTATTGCAGACAGAACACCTATGTTCCCCAGAAGAGAAAATAAAATATACTTGAGGACTTTGACAGGATTATATATCTTTTACTTGTTTGAAATCACTATTGGTTACCCTAATTCTGGTTGGGGAAAGCTTAGAGGATAATAAGAGTGAATCATACTTGCTTCTGGCAAATAACACTGGAGTCTTCCAATGCAAAAGGGGCAATGAGGAAAATGTCCAGATAGGACTATGCAGAGAAGAAAATCACACTACATATAGAATCAGATGTCTTTAGACATGTGGAGCTAATTGCCTTTTATAATTATGTGGTAATTTTGCTTGTAAAAAATTATTTGGCTAAGCATATCTATATAGAGCTGTCCGTCTAGAAACATGAAGGGTCTATGGTCTGACAACTGTCTCACTGAAGATAGATGAAATAAAGAACACAAAATTCATGAGGGAAATGTTGTTTTTAATGCTAATGACTGGACTCTTTTTCCTTATTCATGCTCCTGAATCTGAAATGAGAGAGAATGGATTATCACAAGGCAGGTTGGGTTCCTTCCAGACCTGGAGATTCAGCCACAAAGTATTTGGGGCACTTTTTGTACAATCCTTATACTGTACATTAATCATGCTCTACATCCCCCACCCCACCCTTTGTACATCACAGCATGCGGCTTTTATTTACCTTTCCACCCAACTACACGCTTTAAGAATTGTGTTTTATGGTTCCATTACTGTTTAAATTCTTTAGGGAAATCTAAGTAACTATAGATTTTGTTGTAATTATCTCATTGGCAATAATTACAGATACTACAGTACTCTCATTAACTGGGCAATCCTATGTATTTTATTCTGAGACAATCTCTGTCACTAACTAGTCATATGCATGAATGAAACTTAAATTCTTTATTAAGTTTTCAATTTTATTATTTGTATTTTTTTATCTTCAGAGTTGTTTCCTAGCAATGCCTTTCACATTCTGGAAGCTTTTTGAATAGTAAATAGTTATATTTGGACTCAACAATACATTTTTCTCCTTTTCATAATGCTGGGTAATTTATGTATATTATTGTTTCTTCTTCGCTTGCTCCTGCTGTCATCTTCTGCCTTAATAGTATGGTTATGGGGATGGATGCTATTATTAGTCTCACATGCTTAAATCGCAGGGAGCCATTTTAATCTCAGTGGAAAAAAGAAGCTGAGTAGTTCAATTACAATTTTAAGAAGAAACTTATGAGTCACATTCTTCACATACTAACTTTTTTGTCTTTGTTTTTAATGTTTAACCTGTATTTTTAGTAGTTTCTTTTAAAACAAACCTTCATTTTAAATGTGCTTCCTTTAATGAAAGCTTTATTGTGTGTTCTTTATTGAGTACTGCAGGGCAAAGCTGTTGCTTAACTTCTGTATCCTAAATGATGTAGTTCTGAAACAATTCTACATCAAGATTAGCAATAAAAAAATACAAAAAATATTTCTCTGTATGCGAAAACAGCTTTTTGTTTAGTCTTATATGTTATTCTTAAAAGAGCCAACCAATTTGATGTTTATAGTAATGATCAGAATTTACCTTACCTTCTCAATGTCATTTGTAGAATATTTCCAGTTATAAATCATTTCAGTACAAGTATATCTCTGCATATTCTATTCTTTTTATGCTCAATTTACTTTTTATGTTTTATCTTTTTCTCAGGTAGCTTTCTGCTTCTTTTCTATAGGGTAAGAGGTAAAGGAGAGCAGCATGATGCTTACCCCACCCCATTATAATGCTATAATCTAGAGGGAGACAGATGCCACTTTGATATCATTTTGATTTTATAAATGTTTAGTCTTATTTATTTTATTTTTTTTACTGTAGTAAGGCATGATTTCACACACAAAGAAAAAGAACCAAACACACCCAATACAGTCTGCTAGAAATGAACACTTTGAGCAAATTGAGATATGGCTTTCATCATACCCAACTGTCTGATTATAGAATTAACAATGTCCTTATCTGTATAAAGATAATAATAATAATAATAATAATAATAATAATAATAATAATAATAATAATAATAATAATAATAATAATAATAATTTTATTTCTATACCTCCCTTCTCCCGAAGGACTCAGGGCGGTGTACAGCCTATTTAAAAACACAAAACAAAACAATGATTAAAATTTAAAATCATTAAATAATTAGGCTCCAATTAAAATCCCAGAAATTTAAAATACCCCAAATTAAAATTATTATGTTGATAGCCCGGCCTGGCGGAACAACAGGATCTTCAGTGCGCAGCAAAACACCTGGAGGTCGGAGATCTTATGTATTTCTGGGGACAGTTCATTCCACAGGGCTGGGGCTCCCACAGAGAAGGCCCTCCCCCTGAGTATCACCAGCCAACATAACTTGGCCAATGGCACCCTGAGGAGACCCTCTCTGTGGGAGTGGACTGGTCGGTGGGAGGCTGTTGGTGGCAGAAGTCGGTCTCGAAGGTACCTGGGTCCTATGCCATGGAGCGCTTTAAAGGTGGTAACCAACACCTTGAATCACACCCGGAAGACCACTGGGAGCCAGTGCAGCTCGCACAGGAGGGGTGTCACATGGGCGCAATGAGTTGCACCCATAACCACCTGCGCGGCCGCATTCTGGACCAGTTGGAGTCTCCGAGTGCTCTTCAAGGGGAGCCCCATGTAGAGACCATTACAATAGTCCAACTGGGAGGTAACAAGGGTGTGAGTGACCGCGCGCAGGCCGTCCCGGTCCAGAAAGGGCTGCAACTAGCGAATCAGGCGAACCTGATAAAAGGCCCCCCTGGCCACGGACGTCATATGCTCTTCTAAAGACAGCCGTGCGTCCAGGAGGACACCCAGATTGCGAGCCCTCTCTGTGGGGGGCAAAGATTCACCCCCAATAGTCAGCGATGGCACCTGCTGACTATATCAGGGCGCCGGAAGCCACAGCCACTCGGTCTTGGAGGGGTTGAGTCTGAGTCTGTTCCTCCCCATCCAGACCCGCACGGCCTCCAGGCAGCGGAACATCACATCAAGGGCATCGTTGGGGTGGTCTGGGGTGGAGATGTACAGCTAGGTATCATCAAGATGAATAAAGGCTAAATTTTCACGGAAATCATTATTCAAATGAGGAGGAGGAAGACATGGAGATCAGCAGATATAAAGCTCAAATTGCACACCAGAGACAAAATCTCCAAATTCAGTCAAGTCAGAAACATTTCTATCAATCCATCAACAGAGACGTTGCAATGAACCAGTTAGCACCTAACAAAGAAGAAACGGTGCAGTTTATATAAGAACCATAGGACAGTCTGAAAAAATATAACAAGAATGCATCTAGGATAAAGGAGATTAAGAAACAAAAAAGAAAAAGAAAAACTGAAATGAAATGACTAATAATAACAGCAGAGAGGGCAAAGAAGCTCATGAATTGGTGAAGAAACAGGTGAAGAAACAGCAGGAATTTGGTTGAAACATACGACACATTGCCAAACAGTATAATAATATATTACAAGGAGATGAAATTGAAGATTGGTTAACATCTGGCAAAATCTACCTGATAATGAAATATACTGGCAATACCAGGCAAGTACTTGCATAACAATAACTTTCAAATTGCTAAATGGTGTGATAACTAATGTAATCCAACAGCACCTATCTGAAAATAAGCTCTTTACTCTGAGCAGAAAGGAAACCATCCAAGCAGCAAAGGAGATAAAGGATCAACTCCTAATTGGCAGCTGATTTTAGAAGTTCAACTTGAATGTAGCTTGCATTGATTACAAGAAGACATTTGATTCCTTACCATATGACTGGATAATCAAGCACATAGAAACAACAGTAGAAGCATCAGAAGTGTTATGCAAAGATAAATGGCACAATGGAAGACATGGATTTTGGTTGATGGTGATATACTGGGAGGGATTAACATCAAGTAAGGGATCTTTCAAGATGACTCGCTTTCACCACTGTTATTTCTCATTTCATTGATACTTCTGTCAATAGTACTGAATGAATCAGGTCATGGCTCTCAAATATCAAAAACATCTGTCAGGAACCCAATGCACTATATCAATGATCTGCAGTTGTATGGAAAAACAGCATTTCAGTAATTCTGAAATAGAACCACTGCTTAACACTGCTCAACACTGCCTGAATATTGCAAATATTGCAATGGAATTTCAACTAGACAAATATGCCACCTTTACCATCAACAGAGGAAAAAGAGCCAAGTGAAATAATATCAAGAGCCAGGATTAAGACCCTGGCATCTTTCCAGTTGATAATATCAAACACACTGAAGTCAAGAAGAAGGCTACTAATACATCAGAAAAACCAAGGACCTCTCACTTTTTAACTCTCTACCTTTTTAACCAACTACAGATCTTAACTTCATTTTCATTTATGCCACTGGAAGACTACATTTCTGTCCTTTATCTGTTAACAAAAATAGGAATACAACTCGCCTCTTAACACTGAGAAAATGAGCTCAAGGCCAAAAAGACCAATATGTACTCTCAGGTCAATTCTTACTTTTCTATTCTTTGTAATTGGGGTAGGATAAAGTTTCTTGAAAATCTGAATGAATACCACAATAACAATTAGTGATAAATACTGAGGTGGGTAGGCATAAACAAGGCCAATTCAATTAACCATAACCATTCCTTTAATTAGAACAAGTTAACAGCAACGGCTGGATCTGTACAACAACTACTAACTGAGGAACTAAGCAATTCTGTCAGGCTTTGACAGCTCTTAAAATACCCAAGCTGTCAGCGTCTTATCCAATGAGCGCTCTGCTCATTCCCGCCAGAAGAGCACCTCGCCTGGCGGTGGCTGACACGCATGCTCCAATCTGTCAGTACATAACACCCCTTTCCCCCGGAATGGCACATGCGTAATCATGCAGGTATGCTGGGCGGTGACGGCTCCTCCCTGAATGGCGTAAATTGGTCCCGGCAGTCGGAATGGGTGACTGGGTTGGAGGATCGGCGATGGTTGGGGACGGAGGAGTTAACCCCTTGTCGCCCAGAGTATCAAGCGCTGCCGGTTCCTTCCGCACAGATGAGTCCAACGGAAGCCACGGCGGTAGGTGGTCAGGCACGCGCATGCACACTGGTGGACTCACAGGAATGGGCGAGGAGCAGGGGCCAAACTCCTGCGAGTCTGGCAAACGCCGCGCCCTCAACTGGTCAATATGCCGTCGTCACAGACGGCCATCAGCCAGGAGGACAGAATAAGAACGTGGTCCCGTTACCCCTGAAATTTTTCCCGGAACCCAATGGGGGTCACCACTGTAATTTCTAGCATAGACAGGGTCCCCTTCGGTGAAAACTCGGACCCCACCCATGGAGTCTAAGGGCAACTCAGGGGAATAGGTCGGATGTAAACGATCTAAGGGAATTTGCAGATGGCGGCCCATAAGCAGTTCCGCTGGGGAGCGATTGGAGACCAGGCAGGGGGTAGAGTGTTGCGTCAAAAGGTAGGTGGCTATCTTAGACTTCCAATCCCCTGACCCCAACCGACAGAGGGCCTCCTTAGCTGATCTCATGGCCCTCTCAGCCAAACCATTTCCGGCTGGATGAAACGGGGCCACACGGGCATGGCGAATGCCTAGCGCTGCCAAAAACCCTTGGAAAGTGGCAGATGTAAGTTGAGGGCCATTATCGGAGACAATGACATCAGGGAGCCCATGGGTAGCAAACAATAGACGCAATGCCCAGACAACAGCGTCCGATGATGTGGAAAGCATAGGTACCACCTCAACCCATTTAGAATAGGCATCTACGATAACCATAAATGTATGACCTTGTAGAGGTCCCGCAAAATCAACATGCAGATGGGACCAAGGAATGCGGGGGGAATCCCAATCCCAAGGGGGGGTGGCTGGAGCAGATTCTCGCGACTCTTGGCAGGGAGAAGAGTTAGCGACCCAATTTGCAATATTCTGGTCTAAACCAGGCCACCAAACATAACTTCGCTCCAAGGCTTTCATACGGGCGATGCCCGGGTGACCCATATGCAAAGAAGATAAAACACTCCCCCGCAAGGCAGGCGGTATAATGACCCTCGCACCCCACAGCAAACACCCCTTTAGAGTAGTCAGTTCAGTCTGGCGGATCTTGAAGGGCTGGAACTCAGGGGCAGTAGGATCAAGAGGCCATCCTCTCCGAACCCAGTCAAGAACTTGTGAGAGGGTTTTGTCTTTAACGGTGAGCCGCGCCACATCCGCGGCAGTGACAGGGAGGTGGTGGTCATCAATCAGCAGAACAGCAGTGACAGGCGCGGGGTCATCGACCGGCGAGGAAAGTGGGCAACGACTAAAGGCGTCCGCGTGGCCCAGTGCCTTACCGGGGCGGTGTAGGAGGCGATAATGATAAGCCATCAGGAACTCGACCCATCTCGCCATGCGAGGGGAAATGATCTGAGGGGTTTGTCTGTCCCCAGCCAGAATACCAAGGAGAGGCCTATGGTCAGTCATGAGGTCAAACAAACGGCCGTATAAGTAGTGGTGGAAATGTTTGACTCCAGCCACCAAAGCAAGAGCCTCCTTATCGATTTGGCCGTAGCGGCCTCAGTTGGGGAGAGTGTGCGGGAGAAATAAGCAATTGGAGCCTCAGAACCATTGGGAAGGCGGTGACTGAGGATAGCCCCGATGCCATAGGGCGAAGCATCACAGGCAAGGGTCAACGGGAGGCAGCTATCATACTGGACCAACAGATTGGAAGAAGTCAGTAAGTCCTTAACAGCAGCAAAAGAAGCAGCCTCCCGGGGCCCCCAGGACCAAGGTGTTTGAGTCTTAAGCAAACAGTGGAGAGGCTCAGCGAGAGTGGCCTTGTGAAGAAGAAACATGTTGTAAAAGTTTAAAAGGCCCAAAAAGGCCTGCAATTCGGACTTGGACTTAGGAGTGGGGGCCTCCTTGATGGCATGTACCTTTGCCTGAGTAGGGTGAATTCCCACAGCGTCAATCTGAAAACCCAAGAACTCGACTTGTGAAGAGCCAAGTTGGCACTTGTCGCGCTTTAATTTAAGGCCAGCATGCTGGAATCTAGTTAGGACCTGTCGCAAACGACTCAGGAGCTCGTGGTCATCTTTCGCTGATACGAAGACGTCATCAAAATACGGTATTACTCCCAGTAGTCCTTGTAACAGCTGCTCTACCAAGCTCTGAAAAATTCCAGGGGCAACACAGATGCCGAATTGCAGGCGGTTGCACCTGAAGGCGCCATGGTGGGTAACTATTGTCTGGGCCTCTGCAGATGCACTGTCCACCCGAAGTTGTTGGTAAGCTTGCGCCATGTCCAACTTGGCAAACACCACACCATGGCCCAAAGAATGCAGCAAGTGTTGTACCACAGGAACAGGATACGGGTGGGACTGCAACGCCTTATTTAATGTCGCCTTATAGTCGGTGCAAATTCGAAGGGAGCCATTAGGTTTAATTGCCAGCACGATGGGGGTCTCCCATTTAGCGTAGTCCACAGGCTCCAGGACCCCTTGACTAATTAGTCTATCTAGTTCCTGATCAACCTTGGGCAGGAGTGCCAGGGGGACTCTTCTAGGTTTGAGCCTGATGGGGGCAACCCCAGGATCCAGGCTGAAAGATACAGGGGGACCTCTGTAGGTACCAAGACCCTCGCTGAATACATCAGCGAACTCATCAAATAAGGAGGCAAACTTATCCTTGTTAGTTCTATTAACCCCCGTTATGGCCAGACCCAGGGCATCAAACCAATCTAACCCTAGGAGATTGGGCAAGGAGCCGCTGACAACGATGACTTGCAGGCGGCCACTAAAATTGCTATATTGCACTCTAACGTATCCGCGCCCCAAATTGGGAATGGAGTTACCTTGATAGTCCCGTAACCTAATATTGCATGGAGACAAACGGCGTTTCAAAATTTTGGGCGACAGGCGTTTAAAGGTGCTCCATGACACTATGGACATTGGGAATCCCGTGTCAACTTCCATTTTACATGGAATACCCTCAATTAACAAAGTGAGGAAAATTTTTCTTTTTACGTCCCCACTGGCCTGGCCAACAACTACCTCAGGGCTGTGCGTGTCTCGATAGATGGTAAAGCACTCTCCCCCCCCCGGGGCCTTGTCTACCTTCTGGCGGGGCTTCCCGGGGAAATGGTCTATTAGGATTAACTGTGGATGGTTGGCCGGCTCAGCAGACTTTGGCTATGTGGCCTTTCCTGCCACATCACCTGCACTCTACGTTCCTGAATCTGCAGGAAGACCAGTTGTGGTTTCCGCCACAACCATCGCACCAACTTTGAGCCTTCCGCTTCTCGGGGTCCCGATCCTTCTTAGGCGCTGCCTTCAAACGGCTCACCCCTTCGTCGTCTGTGGAGTGGTCTGAGTCGATGTCTTCATGGTGAACAGTTGACGCCTGTTTCGCTAATGCGGGGCTAGCTGTCTTCTGCATTTCGTTCGAGTACTTATCTGACAGCTCAGATGCACGGGCCTCATCAATTGCCCACTGCAAGGTGGCGTCCATTCTGGCCAACAGACGGCGTTGTAGATTAAGATCCCGTACCCCGCAAATTAATTGATCCAGCAGGAGGTCATCTAGGTCTCGGAATTCACAATACAAGGCGGCTGTCCTTAACGCGGCCATGTATTGGTTAATCGTTTCCCCTTCAGCCTGATATCTGTGGCGGAAAGCATAATGCCTAGCAACACGGGAAGGCAGTGGGGCATAATGTCCTTTTAACTTGGTCATCAGAGTATCCCAGGGTACGTCCTGAATCCTCAGGGGCGCTAATAGAGCTCTCACAGTCTCAAACATCTCATGACCACAAACGCTGAGGAAAACGGGCTTGCTTCCAATCACCCGGTAAAGCCTTATAGTCATTAGCTGCTAAGAAACAGTCAAACCTGTCTAGGAAAGAGTTCCACATCTCCTGCGTCTGATTAAAGGGCGCAAACATCATTAGGGTGGCCATGGTGCCTGGACGGTTGCCTGAGGCACTTACTCTGCGTTCTGGTATGGTTAATAGCTCAGTGACAGCTGAAACGTAGTTGCTTGATTTGCTGCCTCACGATCCCACCTTCGTTGCCAGTGATAAATACTGAGGTGGGTAGGCATAAACGAGGCCAATTCAATTAACCATAACCATTCCTTTAATTAGAACAAGTTAACAGCAACGGCTGGATCTCTACAACAACTACTAACTGAGGAACTAAGCAATTCTGTCAGGCTTTGACAGCTCTTAAAATACCCAAGCTGTCAGCGTTTTATCCAATGAGCGCTCTGCTCATTCCCGCCAAAAGAGCGCCCTCGCCTGGCGGTGGCTGACACGCATGCTCCGATCTGTCAGTACATAACAATTACAGCTTTTGCTCCAAATGTTTTCTGCTTTAAGAAACAGGCAAGTGGCAGAGATTTACATGTGGGCCAAGCGTCTCACATATTTAGAGTTACTTTAACGCAGGGATGTCAAACTCAAGGCCTGTGGGCTGGATCTGGTTAGGTGGTTAGATCCCGCTCACGAGGTGGTTAGATCCAGCCCATGAGTTGGTTAGATCTGACCCACAAGGTAGTAAGATCTGGCCACGGGGCCACCCAAGAAACAGCAAAGGACTGTTGTCTGTTGTCTGTTGTGACCTCGACCTGACCCAAACTGGCGCTGATCTGCAACCTGGTGGCAACCATCCAGGCCAGACCGCAACCAGCCTTAGATCTGCGGCACAGCCTCGGCCTCACCCCTTGTGCATGCACACAGGAGGTGGGGAATGCACAGGGCCTGGCATCCCTGGGAACTGCATTTTGAGCACTTTCCTTTCACCCAGGATGCCAGCAGTCATGCACTTTCTGCCTCCTATGTACACACCCAGGGGGCAGAGACAAGGTGGTCCCATGGGCTGGTTGCGGTCTGGCCCAGATGGACATCACCAGGTTGCAGATCAGTGCCACACCTGCATCAGCACCTCCATGCCCCACTTGCTGGCCTTTCACATGTGTGTGTGTGTGTGTGCATGAAGGTGGCTGAAGTATCCAGCAACAACAGCTCTACAGCAAGCTCCACTCCCTCCAAAAAGCAGGTATGGTGGCAGCGGCACCGGCAGCAGGCAAAGTCAGGGGGGAGGCACATGAGGCAGACTACCGGACATGCCTGCTCCTGACTGGGTCCCTTTCCCTGTGTCTCTGCAACTAGCTAATGCCACCACCATGGGCCGATACACATGGCTGACCAGGGGGTGGGGCAGCTGCTGCTGGTCACTGCTGGTCATCTCCTCAGCCCCCTTGTGGGTCTTACCCTTGGCCCATGAGTGGAGCGTGTTCCCCTCATGCAATTGACACACTGCTGTGGGCCACTGTTAACACTGAAGTTGCCAGCAGCTCATGCAGGGCCATTAGGCCACTGCCATCGCCACCTGGAGTACCAGGCCCACCCCCACGAAGGAGGCAAAGCAGAAAACTAGAAAGGCTGAGTAGAGGTGGTAGAGCATGTTCAGGCCCAGCAGGCAAAAGGCAGCCACTGTGAGCCAGATCACCATTGGCACCATGGCCTCTCAGGCCCAGCAAGGATCACATGCCTTGCCCCCATTTGCTGCTGTTCTTCTGCCTTGCTGCTGTCAGACTCCAGAGGCTGCACATAACTATCAGATAGCCTTGGCCCCCTCTCTGCTTCTGATGCAAAGCCCTTATCCAAGCTTTCCCTAGCCCCCAGGACTGGCCCAAGTTCCTCCCCAACCTCCTCACTGAATGATTCTGCTGCCAGCTCCACTGGGCGTCAGTGGACCATAACAGGTCTGCATTATGTGCATCCCCTTCTCACATCCGCCTGCTGCTTGGATGGCCAACCTGATGGTGGCACTGGGCTACAGAACTGCAGAGTGTGCCAGCTGAGGCCAATGGTTTCTGGCTGCAGCTGCCCCACCCTCTGCTCCACCTCACCTCATCCCATGAGATGAGCATCCCATCCACCAGAGACCTCTGGATTCCATCTCCAACCTCACCCAGCCCAAGCACCTCTCACATTGTTGAGCTGGCCACGCCCAATCAGCCACAACCACCCTGGCCATAGCCCTCCCCCTGGCCCCCAGAGGACAACTACAATGCTAATCTGGCCCGCAATGAAACCAAGTTTGACATCCCTGCTTTAATGGCATCTAAGAAAAAGCAGTGATGGGAAGCGGCATATTTACACCAGTCTATTCAGTATATCAGCGGACATGATTTTCTGTCATGCATATCTGACAACCCAAAAAGCACATGGGAAAATAAAACTTATGCTATTTTTATTTTAATTCATGGCCATTGTTTCAGCTAACTTTCTTGATATGCTTTTTGCTTTTCTTATTCATACAAACTCAGCCTTAAGAGTAACACTTCAAAATTTTATTGTGATGAAAACCTTGAAGTTATGTAGCTGTAAGTTAGTAGGGTGAATGTCTTCTATAGGGTCTACCATTTCTGCTATTTTTATCAGCCCCAGATGAAACACATTTCATTCTATAAGAAAAATGAAGGTACTTCAGGCATTTTGAAGCTTCCCCATTATAGATTTTGGATAATTCTTTCTTTAAAATTGAATCTTGAAGGTGCTTGAATGAAATAGGTTTGCCTTTGAATCATGAGTTTGAGTCAAATCCTGGGCCTTTTGAATCTCAGATCTCCAATATAAATCAAAATAGGGGTGATTCATATAGACCTAATCCCTTTGAAGGAATGCTTGTTATGCAGTTTGCAAGTCTGACTGACTATTGAGAAAAGCTGAACCTTGAGTGCAGAGAGGGGAAAAAAGATTACGATAAGCTTTTGTTTCTCCATAAAATGCTCAGAATGGAGAAATGGGGAGATAGGGATGAAATCAGGTGATTGAACATTTAATGTATATTGGAATATGTTAGGAATAATTTGACAAACAATTATTCAGACTACCAAAATACATCCATTCCTCAATGGTGGAAAAAGTTAATATAAGTCAGTCATTAATCTTGATCTTCAGGAAAGCAGATTTTATTTAACATTTTATTTAACAATTGGATAATATATAGAGCTTGAAATCCTAAATAATAAATGAACGAGAGTTGTCCCCAAAGTGCTTTCTCGAAAGGCAACTATTCTCAGTTTGTGTCTGGGTGTTTTATCCTGGGGTGGAGATGGGGAGAGAAGCCCCTGCCTTAGTGTATTCTTGTGTTTAAATTGTACATGTATTTTGTGTTGGTTGAAAATCCTCCTGAGGTTTTCAGATATTTCTGCAACATATGGAATGATAACATTGTTTCATCTGTTATGGAAGAGCTCCTGCTGGGACTGTTTTTTTAGATTTGATGAAGGTCCATTTGGGATAGCCACAGTCTTAGCTTGCTTCATATTGTGGCTATCCCAACTGAGCTGTCATCAAATCCAATATAAATAAGTAAATAAAGTAAGCTATTCAATATAAGTAAATAAAGGATATAAATAAATAAAGTAAGCTATTGATCTATTATGAAGGGAAGAAAGGAAATTGATGATGAATTTTTAAAAAATGCAACTCACATTTGTTTTCCTTGGGGTTCAGACTCATATTCCTCCAACTGCAACTTGAAGATACTCTACTGACCATTTATAAGGGACATATTTTCATGATGTTGCTTTCATTTCACTCCCAGACTGTGGATGAAGTTTAAATTCATTCAGATTTTAAGGTAGTATTTTCAGTCTTTTCTAATAAAATATTGGCTGTGCATAAAATATGTAATGCCTTCTCATTAATATGGCTGTGGATATAAAAAGCAAGGGTCAGACATACATACATTGCTTTAATAGTATTCTGATAAAGCAATAGATTTGTGTTTTGATTGTTTAAAAGACTAATGGATTTTTTTTTGAGCGTATATAACTCCTGGGTTGCATAACAACATACATAGATAATAGTTATTGAGAGAATTTGTTTTATTTTTTTGCTCAGCAGCTTCACTATTACCTGGAGCTAAACTTATTATGCTCTATTTCCCTTTTCTTTTCTTGCATTCTACCTTCTTCTGCTGCCGTTGATGAAACATCATATGCATTTCTCTTTTTCTCCAGTGTCTGTGTACTTCAAAGCATCAGTAGGTAAAGATGCCAGCTTTTCCCACTTTATTTGCCAATTCCATGCTAAGATGCCTACAGTAAAACCAAGGATGATTTCTAGAATCCCTTCCTTTCCTTTGAGCTACTATATGATTATCAAAGCAGCAGAACAAATAGCCTTGTTCTTACTGCATACTGGAAGGGAATGTGAAGGGAGGAATACAGGAGACACAGAAAATCCATCACCCAACACATTATCTTCTACATGTATCTGTATTTTTTTCCTTACAGAAAGTTAACTTCTTCACAGTTTAAACAAAGCAGGATAGAGAAGAATAACATGCAACCCATGTTCTTAATAAACCAATGCCGACAGGGTTAATTCTTTCACAGATCTTAAACCAAATGCCAGTAATGAGCTGCTCAGCCATATTTTAATGATATCTATAGGGATGAAAGTCCTGTTTATTTTATCACCACGTCCTTCTCCACTGCAAGAGCCTTCTCATACATTGTTGCCCTTATCCATATATTTTAATTTCATTTTAGAAGTATGAAGTATGAATTATTGGGGATTTTTTTGTTAGAAGCAAATTATTTTCTCCATTCTTTAGCCAAGGTGATAATCTTGTATTTACTTATTATGGGAGAAGTAGTGACAGAACCTGGGAGTGGAGTCAAAAGAGGAATGAGCTTAGAGTCCTTATGTAATTATAAACTGACCATTGAATTCCATTGATACTTATCTAGAGCCAGGATAGTAGTAACCAGTGATGAAATCTAAAATTTGTTACTACCGGTTCTGTGGGCGTGGCTTGGTGGGGAGGGTAATGTGACTGGGTGGGCATGGCCAACTTTTTTTTTTTTACTTTTAAAACCATTTTTTCTACAACCTCTTCAGCCAAAGAGATTGTAGAAAAAATGTTTTTAAAAGAAAAAAAGCCTGTGCCGATCAGGCAACTCAACTGGGATCGTCAGAGGCTTTTAAAAGAAAAAAAGTCTCTGCCGATCAGGCAACTCAACTGGGATCGTCAGAGGCTTTTAAAAGAAAAAAAGTCTCTGCCGATCAGGCAACTCAGCTGGGATCGACAGAGGCTTTTAAAAGCCTCTGAAAAACCCAGCTGAGCCGCACGATCATCAGAGGCTTTTTCTTTTTCTTTTTAAAAGCATTTTTTCTGCCAAAGAGGTTGTAGAAAAAATGCTTTGAAAAATAATTAAAAAAAAGCCTCTGATGATCGTGCGGTTCAGCTGGGCGGGGGAGGGGGCAGGGATTTTTGCTACCAGTTCTCCAAACCACCCGCCTCCATCGCTACCGGGTTGGGCAATCCGGTCTGAACCGGGATTATTTCACCCCTGGTAGTAACCATTAGTTGAATAGATTCCTGTACATAGGTATGATTAGTAATAAATCAGTTTAACTGGAAATTCATATGGGGTCCTGATCTTTTGCATCTGATACTTATGTTTGGTAAAGAAAGGCACACAGAACACAGAGACAAACCACATGCAGTTTGGTCTTTTCTGAAAACTGATTCTTATTTGAATAGATACAATTGATTTGATAAGTGAAACTTGAGCATAACAAAGCAATACATATTTGTGTCACATATGGCTAATCTTACCTGGGTTCAGAAACTAAGTGGTGGTGAACTGTTTGGTATCAAGATGGGATATTTCCAGGATGGTGGCCAGTTGAAAAAAAGAATTCTAGACAAAAGGCAATGGCAAATCTCTTTCTCTGTTGTTGACAAAAACACTAAATAAATGTGTTTGTGAAGTCAACAGAAGTAAAATTTTATTTTGTTTCTAATGCCCACAACTGAATATCAAGCAGCACAGTTAGAAGAGAACTTTGCAGATGTCACATAATTGGTTAGAGTATATAATATCCTGTTAGTCAAAAATAAGGTTCAATATTATATTGATTGAAAATAGTTGCAAATTACAGAGAAGAGTGCAAAGTTGCAAATTACAGAGACAAATTCCTAAGTTCTTCACCAAGGGTACAAAATCAAATTGACGGAAATAAGATGGAAAAAATTACTTCTGAAAACAAAACTTTGGAATAATGGTTGATGGCTAACCAAAGATAAGCTAATAATGTGAAGTTGCAGTATAGAAAGTTATTTTAGGCTAAATAAACAGAAGTATTGCTTTAACATCACTAAAATAATGGTTCCACCTTATTCTCCCTTGTTCATATTCTACTGCAAGTATTGTGTCCTTACCTTAACAGTATACAAAGAAATTAAAATAAATCAGACAAGAGTAGTCAGGATGAACAAGAGACTAAAACTGAGTTCAATGAAATGAATCTCAAAGAAACTAGGTAGGCTTATTCTTGGGGCAAAAATCAATGAGGAAAAGTATGACAACAATTTTAAATATACAAATGAATATCAGGCTAAGAAAAGGTGATACTAAAAAAGGACATGTTCTCTCTGAGATTTAAGTCTGTAACTATGTGAACTCATAGTTTTCCAGTGGATATAAAAAGTCTACACACCCCTGTTAAAATGCCAGGTTTTTGAGATGTAAAAAATCATACCAAATGAAATCAGTTCAGAATATTTTCCACCTTTAATATAAAATATAAGCTGTATAATTCAATTGAAAAACAAAGTTAATTTTTAAGGGGAAAATTATAATTAAAAATAGAATAATGTGGCTGCATAAGTGTGCACCCCTTCTTATAAGCAGGGATGTGGCTGTGCTCAGAATTCACCAATCATATTCAAATTAATTATAAATACCGTATTTTTCGGAGCATAAGATGCACCTTCCCCCCCTAAAACGGGGTGAAAATTTAGGTGCATGTTCTACACCGAATGTAGCCCTGCCCACCCATTGGGCCCCACCCTTTGGCCTCTGCCTCCCAGCAGTTATCTCCTTGCAGCAAGCAGCAAGAAGAAACAGCTCCTTTCAGCTTCAGCACAGCCTAATTAGCACAAGTTGATTGGATCGGCCTCCTTCTCAGCTGTTTTGCTCTCAGTTGTTTTGCACGGGGCCTCTGCTGCTTGCTGCAAGGAGGTAAATTGATGGGATGCAAAGGCAGATTTCTTTTTCTTGTTTCCTCACCAAAAATGGTAGATGCGTCTTATAGTCCGATGCATCTTACAGTCCAAAAAATATGGTAGTAATCAATACATCTGTCATCAATTAAACTGACTCTGTTCAAGGCAGGGGTGAAATGCTACTGGTTCAGGGCGGTTGTCCCAAACCGATAAAAAATGCTTTAAAAAGTAAAAAAAAAAAATTCCGACGATCGCGTGGCATAGCTGATTGTCTGAACTTTTTTTTAATAACTTTTTTAAAGCATTTTTTACTACCTGTTCAGGCAATAGGCAGTAAAAAAAATGCTTTAAAAAAGTAAAAAAAAAAGGATCTGACAATCAGCTATGACAATCAGCTGTGCCATTCAATCCTCAGAACTTTTTTTTTTCTTTTTAAAGCATTTTTTTTTACTACCCATTGGGTCCATTTTTGCTCCCAGGAGGCTTCCCTGAGCCCTGGTAGGCCAAAAATGGGTGGGGTGGGGTGGGGAGGATCCATTTTGCTCCCAGAAGGCTTCCCTAAGGCCTGCTAGACCAAAAACAGGAGGGTGAGGGGTGCTGCGAAAGAAAGAAAGAAAGAAAGAAAGAAAGAAAGAAAGAAAGAAAGAAAGAAAGAAAGAAAGAAAAAGAAACAAAGAAAAAGGAAGGAAGGAAGAGGGAGGGAGGGGAGAAAGAAAGGGAGGGAAAGGAAAGGAGAAACAAAAGAAAGAAAAAGAAGGAAGGAAGGAAGGAAGGAAGGAAGGAAGGAAGGGAGAGAGAGAGAGGAGAAAGAAAGAAAAAGAAAGAAAGAAAAAGAAAGGGAGGGAGGGAGGGAGGGAAAAAGGAGAGGAAAGAAGGATAACAAACCTGGCACTAGACGCAGCTTCAGAGGATACCTTGAAAGAGCACAGCAATCCAGGTCTGGAAGGGATCTGGAGGTCATTTAGTCCAACCCCCTGCTCCAGCAGGACATTGTTAAAGTGAGTTTCTGTCTTTTGACCCCCAGTTACATGACTACATAGCCATGCCCAACTAGTCACATGACCCCACTAAGCCATGCCTACCAAGCCACACCCACAGAATTGGTAGGAAAAAATTTTAGATTTCACTACTGGTTCAAGGCCATATAAAGTTGAGGATTTTTTTTGTGATATTTGCGCAGTTGCCTCTTGTAAAATCAATGGTCTGCAGAGAATTTACAAAGCATCAATAGAATTTCATTGTTGGAAGATATCAGTCAGGAGAAGGATACAAAAAAATTCCCAACGCATCGGATATGCCATAGAACACAGTGAAAACTATCATCAACAAGTGGATAAAATATGGCACAACGTTACCAAGAACTAGATGTCCCTCCAAAATTGATGAAAAAAACATGAAGAAAATTGGTCTGAGGTACTGCCAAGATGGCTACCGCAACATTAAAGGAGCTGTAGGAATTTCTGACAAGTAATGGTTGTATGCTACATGTGACAACTATCTTCTATATTCTTACAAAGAAAAACATAGAAACCCAGCTACATTTATACCTACATCAAGTCTGACAAAAGCATATGAGAAAAAGTGTTATTCTATGATGAGACCAAGGTTGAACGTTTTGGCCATAATTCCAAAAATTAAGTTTGGATCAAAAACAAGACTTCATCACCAAGAGTACATCATATCCATGTGAAGAATGATGAGGGCAACATTGAGCTTTGGGGCTGTTTTTCTTCAGCTAGAACTGAGGCTTTAGTCAAGGTGGAGGGAATTATGAATACTTCCAAATATCAGACAATTTTTGGCACAAAGCCTTCAATCCTCTGCTAAAATGCTGAAGATGAAGAGAAATTTCACTTTTCAACATGACAATGACCCAAAGCATACTTCCAAATTGCAAAAGAATGGCTTTACCAGAAGAAGATCAACGTTTCGGAATGGCCCAGTCAGAGCCCGGAACTGAATCCAATTTGAAATCTATGGCCTGATTTGAAGAAAGTTGTGCACTTGAGATGCCTTTACAATTTGACATATTTGGAACACTTTTGCAAGGAAGAATAGACAAAGATTCCCAAGGCAAAATATGCCGTGCTGATAGGCTCCTATCCCAAACTAAATACCATCATAAAAATCAAAAAATGTTTCAAAAAGTATTATGCTAAGGGGTACATCTTTATGTAACCATATTATTTTAAAATTTTTATTATTTTTCTCCCTAAAAGCCAGGGTTTTTTTTTTTCAATTAAATTGTACAGCAATTTATGTTATATTAAACAATTTATGTTATATACAGAAGTATATGTTATATTAAAGGTGAAAGAATTCTGAAGTGATTTATCTTGGTATGATTTTTTAACATTTCAAAAGCTTGGCATTTTAACAGGGGTGTGTGGACTTTTTGTATCCTCTGTAGGTTACCAGGAGGCATAATTTGAATGAATATGAAAAGAAAAAAAATACTAATATCAAGAACAGTTTTACAATAGAACCAATTACCAAAGGAATGGTAAGCTCTCCTTCACTAGATGCATTCAACCTGATGCTAGGAAGCCATCTGTCAAGAATATTTTAAATTGGATTCCTGCATTGAGCATAGAATTGGACTTGATACCCTATGTGGCTCCTTCCAATTCTATGATTCTGTCGTTTTTTGCCAAATAAGTTATAAACTCCTTCTATGCAGTAGATCAAGTTTCATTACAATTCACTATAACAGTAATTTGTTCTTATTGCAGACATAACAAAACACTATATTTTCCACGTGAAGGGTCCCATTTGGGTACTGTTAGCTTGTGGATAAGATAAAAGTTTGAATTTGTAAAACACTGGGATACTTTGGGGACAACCAGGTGTGTACAAAATGAGGATGGTATCAGATTATGGCATGTACTATCATAAAGGTAGTAGGGAAGCTGATATCTATTCCAGGTGAAAAGCCAAGAAGAAATAAGGACTATCCACTTTGAGAAAAAAATATCATCCTTAGAAAAAATAGTGTAAAAATGGGTGATTCTACAAAGAGAGACAAAGTTGATTTAGGAAATGAAATTTGTCCTTGAATAAAGACCACAGGGATTTCTGCATGTGGCACAGAAAAGGCAAGGATAAGATTGTATAAGTGATTACATGCAAATTAATAAAGTTTTCATCCAAGTGGAAGAATTGTACAGCAACCCACTACTGGAGCAGGGTTATGTTAAGGAAGGAAGGATCCACTAAGGTGAAGTTTGTATGTGAAGCACAGCATACATTTGCGTAAAGTAGAACTCATAAATGAAACAAGCTACTTCTTTTGAGGCACAGTGGAAAAGCAAGTTAGTTAACACAAATGGCTGGTGTTATCTTCTCATGATAAAAAAATGTGATCAACAACTTGAAAATGAAATTAGAGTTTAGACTTCAAAATAAACAATAACAGTAATTAGATTTGTGCAAAGTTTTACAGCAATATTTCACTTCTATTTATTTATTAAATTTTTATGCAGCCCATCACCCCTATAAGGTGATTCTGGGCAACAAAGAAAAACTCTCTTTTTATGATTCGTGGTAGACTTGGGGTGACTGAATGAAGCTGTTTACTGGCCAGATGGCCTTCTTGAGGCCTAGGCAGAGTTAATTGCAGATATTTTTTTTCTTTGTGACCTAGGAGAGAAACATTTGCTGCTATCTAGGATTGAACTCTTAAGCTTCCAAGTGGGAGGTGAGCATCTTCACCACTAAACCACCATACTGTTCTATTCTGGGCAGCAAAGAATTTTTTAAAACAAATTTTTGAACAAAGTGTTCTCTCAAAGTTGCTTCATAAAGCAAAGTGGTTCCAATCTCTTCAAGGCAGAACAAGGTAAAGCAAGGTAAAACAACATGTTGGCTTGCTTCCCACTATTTCATAGCCCCTCTTTATAGAGCTAATGTTGTGAGAAAAAACTGAGACAAGCGTTATTCAACAAGTATCATGGGAAAATGCTGAATGACACTCTCTCCCATGGCACTAACTCTCTCTTATGGTACTAACTGAAGCACTTCCAGACAGGATGGCTTCAGCAAATGCTGTGATCAGCTTAACAACTCAGCATTATTAAAGTGAAAATAATTCTGTAGAAGAATGAATGTTGTTGAAAAGTGAGATTGTACAAAAAATAACTCTTGTCTCCCTAATCAAGACTGATCTCTTATTTTGTTCCAATTTGTCTATAGACAGATAAAATAGGGAAATAGGGAAGGAACTTAAAAGTGTCTGAAGTTCATTAAAAAGATATTGAAGATTTCTTAGATAGGGTTACTTTCCTTAAATGATATTTATTTAAACTTGTTATTTAAAATATTTATATAAAAGGTATTTCATGAATGGAAATTCAGTGCATTTAATTTACATAGTGCCACCTGCTGGCCTGGATACAAAAAGAGCAACCATTTCAGTTAGCTATGGCATTACTCAAATCCAACTTTAGAATGAAGAAGGCATGGCTTTAAAGCAGATGATCCAAATTTATGAAGTAATACAGTGATATGGGTGGGGGCTAGAAGTCCAGGATATGACAACAAAATGGAGTCTTGCAATATGATCAGTCCTTGTCCTAAAGATCAGTGGGCAAATTTTTGTCCATCAGAAAATAATGACAAATAACAATAGGTGGATGATTAGAGACTAGAACTTACCATCATGCTTGTCTGTCATATATATGGCTGTGATTTCAAATCTTCAATAATGTATTTCAAATCTTTAATAATGTATTTTTCTTGTGATTATATTGCTAAAGAGTCATTACTTAGAGGGAAAGTAATGGCTTCAAATTCTACTCTATATGTTGCCCCAATATTGAAAAATATAAATTATATTTTTATAAAGATAAAGAAGATTCAGAAAATACTGCTTTATATGTTTATGAATGGGATAATTGAATTTCAGTAAGAGGTTCAAGGATACCTGCAGGTCAGAACCCAGAAATATTAATGTAGAGTGAATAAGAGTGTCCAATCAAAATATATTTTCTTAGTACTTGTCCTAGCATTCCAATTAGCGAGAAAAAACTAGTCCTGTCAAAATGAAAAGAACTACACATAATGTCATATTCATATTTGACCATGCTAAATTTTATAAGTTGCAAGGCCAAGATCCTTTGGAGTCGGTTGCTAAATTTCAATTCCTGAAAAACAAATTGATTACACTATTACGGAACAACTTAGCCATGCTTTATCCAAATTACAAATGACAAAAAAAATATTACTTAGTCTGAATAAGCATTCAGTTGTTTTAATAACTTTCAGTGGTTTAGTTAGTGATTACTGATCACATCAGAGATATATTTTTTTGTAAACAGTGCCATTATGGATCTCTGTACCCTTGTGGAAAATTATATTCTGGTTTGTTTGACTGTTTTCTATCAGAAATTGACAGAATAGCATGACAAGTTAAAATTAAATAAGGATGTTTGGTAAAATAAAATATGGATTATAACATTTTGCCAAATTATGCTGGATAAACAGGTATCTAAAGAGCAAAGATTTTACTTCACTGAGCTGACCTTGGCTTGACTTAAGACAGCTTTACCCAATATTTGTGCAAGTTGAAACTCACTAATAGCTTCCTCTAGATGTAAACTACAATGGTCTACAGAATTTCCAACATTAACTTTTGCAAAGCCTTTGGAATTTAATTCAGCCCTGGGCTAACTGAAAGTTCATTGTCTTTGCTAAAGATTTATTTTATGACACCCTAGAAGGCACTCTATGGTTAAATGAACTTCTGTTTGTGAAACTCATGTATGGTCATTCCCCACCACTATATTTTGCTGATTCCTAATATCAGGATAGTCTCATTCCTGCGTGTTATGTATTATTAAGGTGCTGGATAGGTATATATGAATGCATTCCTGCAAAAAAATGAAAGCGATTTTCTTACAATATAATTAAGAGGATTAAAAGGAGTCTAAGATCTTAATGTTCTTGTGTTTAATATTACAAACTTATATTTTAATGAAAATATATAGATAGAAATAGCAATAAATCATACAAATGTTGCAATATGCCTATCTTGGAAATACAGAACCAAGAGGTCAGCTATACTGCTTGGATTGTTACATTGTAAAAAAAATGGAACTAGAGATGAGACAAAAGTCAAAAAAGCATGCTTATCCTGTGTCCATTCACTGAACCAGAAAATAGAATAGAATAGATAGAATAGAATAGAATTTTTTATTGGCCAAGTGTGATTGGATACACAAGGAATTTGTCTTGGTGCATATGCTCTCAGTGTACATAAAAGAAAAGATACGTTCATCCAGAATCATAAGGTACAACACTTATTGATAGTCATAGGGTACAAATAAGCAATCAGGAAACAATCAATATTAATATAAATCATGTGTGTGTGTGTGTGTGTGTGTGTGTGTGTGTGTGTATACATACATACATAGATACATACATAGATACATACATACATACATACATACATACATACATATTTCTCTGGCAGTCTACAATAAATCATTCCTAACAGAGAAGTTCTTTATCCTCTTATGACCATATGTTTCCTCTTATTTTCAATGGTCATCAACTTCAGAAGGTGAGCACAACGATAATGCTGTTTTTTTTACCTGTGTATAATACATATGACCCTTTTAATACAATAAAAAGGGTCAGGAATTTGATTGCCTGGCCACACCCACAATCCAAACTATATACTTTTAGGTGTACATTTTGAAAGGATTCATATTACACAGAAATTGATGGAAGTACCATATATATATATTCATCAAACAAATTTTATAAGAACAATTACTTAATGTTAGAAATTACCCATCTAAGAAGAGTAGCTATCTACTTGTGCCTAGTAAGGTTCCTAGGATAGTCCATCAAAATTAATTTGCAGAAAATAAGGATGGTGTTCTATTAACCTAGAACAAACAAATGGCTAATTCATAATTATAATATCTAATTGTTTTAAATATCAGGGTAGTTTTTCATGCAAGAATAAAGCTCAGATTTATCATACAACATTGTCAGTAATGCTGCAGCAACCCTAAAGTTCTTCTACTAAAGAGGAGAGTTGTTCTTGCTATTTCAAAATATTTGTGATCAAGCCTTTGGTGCAACTTTTCTGTGGAGCCCATCTTTGCCTATATTTCAAATCATTTTCCTGGCATTTAAGATTCACAGTTATTTGCTACAATCAATTCTGCAACTGCAGGTTGCACTGACTAACATGAATATTTGAGCATGGTAGCAATTTTCAATTCTGACTAAGCAGAACCTCTGCCAATAGTCTCAGTATCCCTTACAATCTTTGATAAATATTAGATAAACCAAAAGAAAGCCTCATACATACGGTCGTAATACTCTTTCATCAAAGCTCTAGACATTATGATATATGAACATAATAGATCAACTTTAAACCCCAAATGGCAAAACAATCTAAATCTAATTTCCAATTAACTTAATTTGGAAACTGGATATTAGTATAAAGTTGGCTAACTAGCTCACTATCTTGGGACTGCCAAGATATCACAGAGACTTCTCTTGGGTCCACTTCAATGCACTGCCATCTGCCTTGCTATAGAGCTGGTTTAATAAGATTCCCTATGAGGAGGAAAGATGTCTATGTAGGTCAAGTGTATTTAAAAAAGCTAGTCATGTCTTACTTTCCAGTGAGCATTATAGTGACATATGTAGTAAGCTAATTTCACTCCTTATTGAATCAAATCTTCCAAGTTACCCGATTGCTGTGATTCTTTTTTTACTATCTGATTGGCACTCAAGCATTCCAGTCCACATAGTTATGTGGCTGAATTCTGTTTAGCAATATGTAAGCTCAACATGAAATAATACTGGACTTCTTATAATATTTTTATGAAATTAGTGAATGATGGAACATAAAACCTTGATTTTGTTTTTCAAACATGCTATGCTTTGATGAGCATAATTAACTTCAGAAGCATATCTGGTATAATTACGGACAGAAAAAAAATAATATTCTAACCAGTTTATGACAATCCAGAGTTCATTAAAGCTTCTTCCTTCTTAAAGAAAAATATTTTATTATATCACTAATTGATTCTGCTCTGATATTAGATATTAAAAACTGAACATAAAAGATATTCAGTTTTCATGAAATGGATCAATTTATATTTAAGCCATGCACAGTTTTTTTTAAAAAAAACTTTATTTCTAAATTAAGAATAACAGATAGTGATTTATTTCTTTACATGCAAACTGAAATACCTTAGTTATAAATGCATGAAGTTTGTAAGTGCTACAGGTCCTAAATTTAATTTAATCTTTATTATATTTTAGGATAATCTGTTTTGTGGCTTTGTGTATTGCTGGATACAATGATTTTTTTTTTTAAAAAAAAAAGTTGATCTCCTGTACTTAGTTAAGTTAGGTTTATAACTTTCCCCCCTGACCTTTTAGGTCTATTTTTCATACTATCCTTTTCAATCCTTGTCATTTTAAATAAGTATTTTGAGTTGCATGGGTAGTTCAACAGATTTAGCCATTTGAAAGAAATACATTTACTCAGATTTGATATTGTGATTAGAATTCTGTAAAAGGAGAACACTAATGACAAGTAGGTTTTTAAAAAACCAATAGCAAATATCAGCATATTGCCCCACCAATCTGGGTCCTCATTTTACTGACCTAGGACGGATGTAAGGTTGAACCTGTCAGGATTGAACAATATTGCATTCTAACCACTGTGCCACACAGGTTTTAATTAATTTCATTAATTTAATTTAATTTATAAATAAATAAGCAAGCAACAAGCAAGGCATCCAGAGTCGGGGGAGATGGGTGTCAAGGAAATTTAATAAATAAATAAAAAATAAACAAAAATATGGGAAAAACATTTTTAATCCTATTGAAAAAGATATATTTTTAGTTTCATATTTTACAGTGAGAAGTGATCCACTCTGATTAAATATAAATTGTATTTTAATTGTATGATATTAAGGTGGGATGCGGTGGCTCAGTGGCTAAGATGCTGAGCTTGTCAATTGAAAGGTCGGCACTTCAGCAGTTCGAATCCGTAGTGTCGAGTAACGGGGTGAGCTCCCATTACTTGTCCCAGCTTCTGCCCACCTAGCAGTTTGAAAGCATGTGAAAATTGCAAGTAGAAAAATAGGGACCACCTTTGGTGGGGAGGTAACAGCATTCCTTGCACCTTAGTCATGCCAGCCACATGACCATGGAGACAGCTTTGGACAGCGCTGGCTCTTCGCTTTGAAATGAAGATGAGCACTGCCCCCTAGAGTTGGGAATGACTAGCACATATGTGCAAGGGAAACCTTTACCTTTACCTTATTAAGGTAGTGTAATCACCATCATGCATGCTTTCATTTTTAATGTATTCAAGTCAAAATTCACTTCATTAGAAAGTTTTAAGGCGTAAAACAGATGTCTTCAGCCACCTACCCATATTGTGGGCATTCTAATTTGTTGCTTGGATGGGGACAATGATCAGTCACATTGAGATGAATGACAGCTTCCTCTTTGAAACTTCACTGGTTTAATCTATGTGAGCCAAACATGATTGTCCAAATTAACAAACAAACAAACAAAAGTCCCACAATTATTTCTAATTATTTGGAGCATATTAAATTATATCACATTATTGTCAGACTCTCAACTGAGTATGTTTTAAAAAACTCTTTTGTGTGCTGTTGTAGTTGGGGATTTGATTTGTGTGTATCACTTTCCTGTGAATTTCAGTTTCTAGTATGCCATTGTTTTCTCTGCTGATGAGGCTGTCAAAAAAGTTTAAAATTGGTATCATCTTCTTTTGTAAGAAGATTCCATAAACTGTGCAATTGATTAGTTCTTTTGTTCTTATAATTCTTTTGTTATGCGTGTTCTGATTATTTTCTTAGCAAAAATGTCATTCACACAGTATGTCCATATTTATGGCTACCATATTTTCCAGCATATAAGATGACTTTTTAACACATGAAAATCTTCTCAAAAGTCGGGGGTCGTCTTATACGCCGGGTGTCATTCTCCTGTAACCAGGCACACCAGCCCGAAAGGCTCTCACGAGCCTTAAATGGCTCGGGCGATCCAAGCTCTGATGATCCCAGTTGAGTTGCCTGCTAATCAGGCAACTCAGCTTGGATCGCCAGAGCCATGTAAAAGGAAAAACATCTCCCCCCTCCAGCTTGCTTACTTTAGCTGCTAGTCGCAACGCTTGCCTTGCTTCGCTTGCCTGAATCCATTCCATCAGCAAGCAACTTCCTGCCTGCAATCAAGCAGGCAGGGAGTTGTGGACTTCAACTCCCAGAATTCCTCAGCCAACAAAGCAAAGCTGGCTGAGGAATTCTGGGAGTTGAAGTCTACAAGTCTTAAAGTTGCCAAGGTTGGAGACCCCTGTTCTATTGGGTAAGATTTTTTCCCCTTTGGGAGCTTTAAAAAAAATAGTTAATTGGGTTTTTTTTTAGTTGTTCTTTTTTAGACCTAGCCATTTAAAGTTCAGGAAGTTTTAAATTTAGCTTTCATATAAAAATAAAAATAAAATAAAATAAAATAATATTTGTGCAGCTTTCTGAGGTTTAGTGTGTTTCTGTAGTGTTTCACTCTAACTACACAAACACACAAAATCTCACAAAGCTGTATGTGGAATTTTGTGTGTGTAAAGTGTGAAAGTTGTTTTTTGGGGGGACTTTTGGTGGCTGTGTGAGATTCCTGCTTGTTGCAGGGGCCATTTTGGGTCTAGCACAGCTGCTTTTACATTGTGGATGAGCCAGTTGATGTTTTTTAATTTTTATTTGGTGTGCGATGGAAGAGGGGTAGTCTTATACAGCGAGTATAGCCCAAACCCTATATTCTAACAGGAAAAGTCGGGGGTCGTCTTATACACCCAGTCGTCTTATACGCTGGAAAATACGGTATATTTTTGAAAGGTTGACACTAGAATTTCAAAACTGCTTCTATATCATGAGATAGGGAATTCCACTGAACTATCTTTAGATTTGTTGATCATATTGAAAGTATGTGGCGAGGCATAAATCAGTTGTAAATTATGTAAGTTTAGATATCTGATTTTTGTGTATCTAGGTTTAGCAAATTGGATAATTTTGTACTTGATTGGCTATTTATCTGATTTGGGATCAACTGATGTCAAGAAATCAGTGATAGGTAATAAGATTTCATGATTCTATATTATTAGGTCTTTATTTTCTCATGACATTGTAGCAATGAGCTGATGGAAAGTTTTCAGCCATCTACCTGATTCTTTGGATAAGAGTATGTCAGAGTCTTTGTGAGTGACTTTTTGATAGGTGTTCCCCTGATTTGCAAGAATTGCCCATAATAACTTTCCTAATTCTATTGCATATAAGAATACAGGCTTGTTTATAATATTATGAAGACCTGGATGAATGAGAAATCTACCAATTTAAGGTACGCTATTGGATGGTTTGGTATTAGATCAATTATATCACCCATAGACTATATGCCTGGCCTTCCCAGTGTGTGAAAGCTTTCAATGAGGCTAGAGAAAGCTGGTTCAAAGTAGGTAAATACTGGTACATCCTTTTATGAATAATTAGTATCACTTGCTTTGCAGTAAGCAATGATGTGTGCTTCCTTTATGAAACAATTACTCAACGTGGCAAATTTGAATTACTACTGGCAAGGGTTTAACCTTGACTTTAAGCGAACAGATAACAGTTGTTGAAGTAGGGCTTGACACACTCTCCACTCTTATTAAACATCTGTATAAGGTCACAGGCTGAGGCCAGCAGTTGGCAAAAAGGAAAAAAACAACTGCAAAATTGTTGTAAAACATAATTAGCAATTAAATTGTGATTAAATTTTAAAACAACTGATTCATCTAAAGGTCACAACTAGAATTTGGTGGAGGGGAAAGCTTTTTTTCATGTTCTTTTGATTTTAAATTGTGTTAAGCTTTTTTTTAAAAAAAGAGAATACATTACAAATTAGAATACTTCTATAATTCTTATAAAGGGCTCAGTGGTTAAGATGCTGAGCTTGTCGATCGAAAGGTCAGCAGTTCAGCAGTTCGAATCCCTAGTGCCACGTAATGGGGTAAGCTCCCATTACTTGTCCCACCTTCTGCCAACCTAGCAGTTCGAAAGCACATTAAAAATGCAAGTAGAAAAATAGGGACCAACTTTGGTGGGAAGGTAACAGTGTTCCGTGCACTTTTGGCATTTAGTCATGCCAGCCACACGACCACGGAGACGTCTTTGGATAGCACTGGCTCTTCGGCTTTGAAATGGAGATGAGGACCGCCCCCTAGAGTTGGGAATGATTAGCACATATGTGTGAGGGGAACTTTTACCTTTATATAATTCTTATATTTATCAGTTGTGAGAAGAGGAAATTTCAGCTACCTGAAAGTCAGTCTTTAGCTGGGTCTCAAGTTGGTTGGAGAGCTCCAAGAGCACAATATATCTTTCTCTTTCTTTCTCTCTCTCTCTCTCTCAGACCCACACACTTTACAAACAAACATACACTTCACACCAGGGGTGAAATGTGAAATTTGTTACTACTGGATCTGTGGATGTGGCTTGGTGGTGATGCGAGGTAATGTACTGGGTGGGCGTGGCCAACTTTTTTTTTTAACTTTTCAAAGCATTTTTCTACAAAAATGCTTTTAAAAGCCTCTGCCAATCAGGCAACTCAGCCGGGTTCGTCAGAGGCTTTTCAGAGCATTTTTTTACCATCTCTTCAGCCGACGAGGTTGCAGAAAAAATGCTTTGAAAAGCCTCTGACGATCCCAGCTGACTTGCTTAATTGGCAGAGGCTTTCTTACTTTCTTTTAAAGCCTCTGACGATCCCAGCTGACTTGCCTGATTGGCAGAGGCTTTCTTTTTTAAAAAAGTCTCTGACGATCCCAGCTGACTTGCCTGATCGCAGAGGCTTTTCAGAGCATTTTTTTAAAACCCCTTCAGCTGGAGAGGTTCCTCTTCAACTGAAGAGAAAAAATACTTTGAAAATCCTCTGACGATCCCAGCTGAGCCGCAGGATCATAAGAAGCTTTTTTTTAATTTTTAAAAGCATTTTTTCAGCTGAAGAGGTTGTCGAAAAAATGCTTTTAAATGTAAAAAAAAAGCCTCTGATGATCGCGTGGCTCAGTAGGGCATGGTGGGGGGGCGCAGGGATTTTTGCTATTGGTTCTCCGAACCACCCGCCACCATCGCTACCGGATCAAGTGATCTGGTCCGAACCGGGAGATTTCACTCCTGCTTTCACACACAGATCAACCTTAAGCTCTCTAATAAGGTAACATCCTATAACCCTATCCATTTTTTTCTATTTTATATCAAGTGTGTCTCCTTAAAGGTTGCAATACATAGGCTAGGGATCAAAGTATATTATAAATCTATTTTAATTTAGACATCCACTGTCGAAGTTTGCTGCCGTATCTTATAAACATGAGAACAGCTCTTAATACATGATCTGAAATGCTTTTATTTTTCTCATTCTTTCAGATATTTCAATGTTCTACAACAGGTATAACTTACTCTTCAAAACCTTGTTTACTTTCAATATGTTTTTAAGAAACCAAACTGATGGTCACACTTGCTTTTATGTTCTATTGAAAGTCTTTCCCCAAGCATGTTAAATGTTTCTCTACAGCGGTAGACTGCTTTTTAAATTGTTTATCCTTGAAAGTACTTGATCCAATTTTATGCCCATAGCTGCAATTGTGCTTTAGTCTCAACTCATCAGGCTAAAGTATTTTTTTTTTCCTCCCAAGGTTATAAAATAGTTTAGTCTGGCTGAGGCAAGTATGGTGTTTGAAATATCAGCATTTTATCTTTCATTACTGATCTCTCCAGTTTTTCTCATTCCAGAATATGTTTTTTGCATTATTTATTTATTTATTACAAAATGATAGTCTTTGCAAAGAAGTATAATGAGAGGTTCCAGCCTTTAGCCAAAATTGCAGCTTTACTGTGTTCTGTACATTAAAAAGGACTGTGAAGTTTAGTCAGAATATTTTCATCTTTTCCCCTATGGGGTTACTTTTCTCATATTAACTTTTATTATCTGACAGTAGAAGCAAAAAGGATATCGGTAGTCTTGGAAGAAGATTCCAAATGGATTACCATTTTGTGAATTCTGATAATAGTCATATTGATATGAATACTATTAATAATGTGAAATTTTGCCAATTCCTTAGGCTAGGAGAAAAAGTTCAAAGACCAAATAGAGTATAGATAAATATTTTTATTTTTTAAAATATTAAACTGTAAGTTCAGTTTAATTTTTTAAAAAATAAAAATATTTATTACTACTAAAATTATTTATTACTACTAAAAGTAGTTGTGAAAGTGTGCATTACTGAAATTCATTAAGGATTACAAATAGAGGCTGTTTAAAATAATCAGGTATAAATAATATGGCAGCTGCGGTATACCCCAGGAAACTCTATGAATAAGTCATCTTTTCATACTTTGTCAAAGTATTTTTCCTATTTTATTAAATTTGTTATTGGAAATGTTTAAGGATTACTTTAAATCAAATAAAGTGGCAATTGGATGGCTAACTGGATTTATTTAAAAAAATATGTATGTGTATGTGTGTGTGTATGTATCTATAAAGTGTTTTTCTATCGAGACACCTGGTCTACCCCAACATGTGGGAGGGGGCATTCTGCTCCCTTTCGCCTTTCAGCTCCAATCCGGGAGCCCTCAAGCAGTCGCATTCACGACAAACCATTTTATACCAAATTTATATTTTGCTGATAAAGAAATAAAGGGAGACTAGTATAGATCTATTTCAAGCTACTTAGCTTTAGCTCAGAAGGTTAATTCAACTGCCTAATATGCAGGAAGTTAGAATCTAAGTAAGGGTATGGCTAGCTGATGAAAGCTAAAAAGCTTGAAATAGATCTATACTAATCTCCCTTTATTTCCTTATCAGCAAAATATGATATTTATATATTTTGTTTTTCAGAGAAGCCATTGAGATAGAAAAATGCCCACACAGCATGAATAAACAAGATGATACCTCCCGCCTACCAGCCATTTGGAAACCAACCCTTATTGACAAACGAGTCCCTAACACAAAGAATGATACCAGATTCACACTCACGAAAACCACACAGGATGTCACCACCACACATCCATGCAAAAAGCTAACTCAAACCCACACCGATGATGAGGCATGACCACAAACCGGAAGCCTGACCACAGCTGCATCATTAGCCACTTTAAACCCCTCCAATCCATACATGAAGCAAACTGACACCCACCATGAAGATGTGGCATGACCACGAACGCGAAGCCAAACAACAGCAATGCAGCTCACCAGCTCAAATCCCCCTGCAACTCAGACCAACCCGAGCACAACCAAGCCCCCACCCAAACAGAACACACCCACAGCCAATCAGAGCACAGCCAACCCTCCACCCAATCAGAACACAGCCAAGCTCCCACCCAATCAGTTCACACCCCCATTGGCAGTTAAAAGGAAGAAACAGCTGCGATCACACATTGCTCCTAGAAGCACGAAGCCGAAAACACCAGTCTGAAGATGATGAATGAGACTTCATCGAAACGTCGCCAAGACAGTTCAAATTTTACGTGGGAGAAAACCTGAATAACCAAAGACACACACACACACACACACACACACACACACACACACATACATATATATATATATATATATATATATATATGTATGTATGTATGTATATGTATAGTATATATATATGATAATTGTCAAATTTTAACCTGCCCTTCTAAGAGCATAGAATAACTCCCCTCCTCCTACCTCAGTCTTTATTGTCACATGGCTGAATACATCATGTTGAGTGTATGAGTTGCCAATAGCATTGGGGTGATGATTTTTTTGGAAATATCCCTATGTTGACCAAGAAATCATAGCCATTTTCTCATCATTTTCCATTGTACAGCAAAGTCTTTCTAATAGTTTACCTAGCCCTACTGTACTATAAGTATGTATTACAGCTATTTTGTTTAAAAAGTGTGGCTAACCTCCGTTCTAAAATATGCTAATCTCAGAAGGAAATTGTATATAAATAGATATATTCAAAGGAAATTTGAGTGTTGCAAGAAATAATAAATAGAATAATACTATTCACATATTGATGTAGATGGTCAAATACTTCAGTATTATAAACAGATATAGAGAAAATATTAGAAGATATAGAAAAAAATCAGGTTTACCGAAAATATATGTCAATGATATAGTTTTGAACCAGGTGCACATTTTGTCATCCCCAAGTTTCAGTAATAAAACTAATAAGTTTTTCTTTTTAGTATACTTAGAAATAAAATGATAAAATTCTGTGTGTTCAGTAGTAAAGTGGTAAAATAAAATTAAGTAATAAAATATAACAAAAACACAAATCAAGGTATTCCAATTTTACAAGTGCACTCATATTAAATTTAGCAGTCACTAATAAACTATTGAACTGCATCTATATAACCTTATATTGGATTTAAGAAGCACCAGATTGCAGTATTTACTTTAACAATAAAAATGGAATCCCAATGGTATTTTTTCTTAAAGAAGTAAGGTTCCATTTTACAATTTGGTAATCCAAAGCATAAACTATATTAGAACTTAAACAGTGCAGTAGAACTTACCAAAATGACAAAGGACTTAAGCCCTGTAGCAACAACAATGACACTTTATTATTAGGTGTTTCAAGTTTTACTATAAACAAAACATTAAATCTAAGTAATGTCTCTTATAGACATTAAACTGACTGGTGCAATATGTCTTTCTTCCTTTCACCTTCTCTGCCCTTCAACTATACTTTCATTCTTCCATTCTTACAATGTTTAATATTGTCATGATGCTCAGAATGTGTTCATCTCATTGTTGCTAAATGTTTTATGAATTATATGTTACAATTGAATACATTAAAATGTTTTACATCAGAAAATATGCTAAGTGCAAAATCAGTGCTCAACCACCTATTCAAAGATCAACCATTGATAGGTGCTTTTTCATTTGTTTGTTCTTTATTAGCCTTTCAGTCCATTCAGCCAAACAACTTGGGGTTTTAACAGTTTATTGGGTATTTTCTCACTAGAACTGCTGAATATAAATATTTAAATTTGTTGTTATGACCCACTGTTGTTCAGAAAGACAAAATATTTTACTAGCTTCTTCTAAATGTGTTCTTCAATTGACATTGGCCATTAGTTGATAAGGAGAAAACCTTATACTTACATTCTTGAAGATCTCGGATTCATACACTGTATGTTGATTTAGGAGATGTTATTTGAACTTGTTATTCAAAGATTACAGGTACATTAAGATTATAGTTTACTGAAATACTGGTTTCTTCTAAATCAGCAACATTTTCTGACTTTCTCATTTAATAATAGTAACAGTAGAGCAGATTTTATTTTTTTTTAAGTTAAGCTGGTAAAGAAAATACAGTATATTTATTTTTATATGAAAGGCCAAGCTCAGGTTTTTGTACTGAAAACAATTCTATAGTTGAATGTACAGTATATGATAAGCCTAAGTATATGATATGATAAGCCTATGGTTCAGTGGGACATGTGAACCTAGCAATTTGTCATTAACATGGTACAAAATACAAGATGGATAAGCAAACTACATAATGATGAGGGAGAATTAATGTACCAAAATGAAGAGAAGAGAATGGTAGTCCATGAGTTTTTTTAAAAAAAATTATACAAAGAAGAGACAGGGGAGGATAAGATTTGGCAATATTTTCAGAAAACGGGATTGCCCAAAGTCCCAGAAGAAAGTAAGGAGATATTAAATAAAGATGTAACATCATTAGAATTATTAGAGGCAATCAAGAAGCAAAAGACAAATAAAGCCCCAGGTCCCAACAGATTGCCGTCAGAGATATACAAAATCATCAGGAAATAGTCTTGAAGGTAACATCTGGGTTGACTTTGACCCTGTTTCCATAGATGAAGTGGACAGGATTGTGGGTAGATTGGGGCCCTCACATGTTTGTTGGACCCATGTCCCTCCTGGCTTGTTATGGCAACCAGAGAGGTGACTGGAGACTGGATCCAGGTGATTATCAATGCTTCTTTGAGGGATGGGGTCTTCCCTGCTGTACTTAAGGAGGCGGTGGTTCGACCCCTCCTCAAGAAGCCTGCTCTGGATCCGGTCTCCTTGAACAACTTTCGTCCCGTCTCCAAACTTCGCTTTATAGCGAAGGTTGTTGAGTCTGTGATGGCATACCAACTTCCACAATTCCTGGAGGAAATGGATTATCTGGACCCTTACCAATTGGATTTCAGGCGTGGGCACAGCACGGAAACTGCATTGGTCGCCCTGGTGAATGATCTCTGGCGGCGCTGGGATGGGTTTTTTTTCTCCATCCTCGTGCTACTTGACCTCTCAGCGGCTTTCGATACCATCGACAATGGTATCCTACTGCGTTGGCTCCAGGGGTTGGGGGTGGGAGGCACTGTTCTACGGTGGTTCTCCTCCTATCTCTTGGGCCGAACGCAGTTTGTTTGGGTGAGGGGTTAGAGATCCTCCCCGAGGCCCCTCGCCTGTGGGGTGCTGCAGGGGTTGGTTCTCTCCCCTCTGCTCTTTAACATCTATATGTTAAAGTGAGATTATTCGTAATTTCGGGGTGAAGTATCATCAGTATGCTGATGATACCCAGCTCTACATCTCCACCCCAGACCCAGAGGCTCCAGCTGGTCCAGAATGCAGCCATGAAGGTTGTTACGGGAGCTTCCTGTTACTCCCATGTAACACCTCTCCTGCGCGAGCTGCACTGGCTGCTGGATGCCCTTTGGATCCACTTCAAGGTGCTGGTTCTCACCTATAAAGCCCTACATGGCATGGGCCCTGGGTACTTGCAGGACCACCTCCTCCCACCACCCTGTGCGGTCACATAGGGCTGCCCTCCTCTGGGTGCCATCGGCCAGACAATGTTGGCTGGTGGCCCCCAGGATGAGGGCGTTCTTGGTGGCAGCACCGACCCTCTGGAATGGGTTACCCATCGGGTTCTGGACGGCTCCTGACCTCCGCACTTTCCGGACCAACCTGAAGACATGGCTGTTTCAGCAATTTCCCTGATCTGCTATGAGATTTTATTCTATTTGGGGTTTTATATTGGCTGTTTTTAGGATTTCTTATTGTTACATGTTTTTATTTTGTGCGCCGCCCTGCGTCCTACGGGAGAAGGGTGGCAAATTTAATAAAATAAATAAATAAATAAATAAAATATTTAGCCCTATTTTGTTAGAAGTTTATAATGATATTTTAAACAAGGCAAAAATTCCAACCTCATGGAAAGAAGCAACGACTTGGCACATATAAAAAACTATAGACCAATATATCTATTGAATTCAGACTATAAAATATTCATGACAATTATGTCAAGATTAAAAAAATTCTTTGAAAATTTTATCCACTCTGATCAAAATGGCTTTCTGCCCAGACGAAATATAAGAAATAACATTAGGATTATATTAGCTATTATAGAATACTATGAGCTTCACAATGAAATCAATGTATATCAATATATCAAGGTATATTGAAATTGTGAATGTAATATAGGTTTACTAAATATATGTATAGCTGTTTAGAAAGTAAAATACTGTATACTTGATATATAATGAAATAGGAGATATGTAAATTTGTATATAGATTAAGGAATATATTACTTATTAACTTGAATTTGGCGCAAATGTTAGAAACCAGAGACGTTGAGCAATGTCCATTGTTTTACTTTTAAAACTAATAAAATATTTTTTTTAAAAAAACATTGTGGGCATATTTACATTATGTCTTAGTCCATAAATTATTGTTTTGACATTTGAGACTTGGCACAGTATTTTTGACGCAATAAAGGAAAATATAAGATCAAATGCATTATATATAAATATGTTTATATGTATGTGTTTTTATGTACACACACATATTTATATAAATCAATTACCCAGGCACCATTTTATGAAAAAAAAATCTTTTATATCTTTCTTGAGCTTTGTTTTTCACTTTATTACAGTACTAAACTTAATTTTCTCTTTAGCGCCTACTGTTTATTTGTTGATGTTAGTACTGGGCATTTTTCAGCTTACTATTTTAGTTGAAGGCAGTTTTGGCATTTTAAGTCTTCCAGGCAATAATCATTTTGACTATGTGTTCTGTTTGAATATTTTATGTATTTGCTAAATTGGAAAATGTTAAGTTTGTGTTAAGTTTCTTTAGATACCTATATGTGGACAAAGGAAGAAAACCTGGAATTATGCAATGCTACTACAGTAGTAGACATAATGAGAGGTATGAAATGCATGAGGGAACTATCAGTGGAAGAAGACCTAAATCCATTTTAACTGAGAAGCAGATGTTACCCAACATTTCAACATGGTGAAGAGGAAACTACTCTCACAATTTGAGATAGACCAATTATACATTACATCCTGGATTTCAAAAGACCCAGAAGAACAATTAGTTGTGCAGCTAAGACCTGAAAATGGATCATCACTGCTACTCCCTCTATTACAAAGCACAATATCTGATAATCATTGGCATCCTTCAGTCTCAAGAGACTATGGTATCGTGCTCTGGAAAGAGGTCCTAAAACAGCATCTAGTGTGACTAAAAAGGCCAATTCGAGAGTGGCAATCCCTTCCACACTGAGGACAGATACATTCTGTCCCCTGCCCAGTCCCCAGATTTCGCTGGTTACGGGACTGCCTCTTTGCCTCAGCCTGCCGAACAAGGTATATGAAGTATAAGATCATAGATAAACTAGCTATAAGCAATTCTCAAGAATGATTAGGAAGGATCAGTAAAGTACCATCAGATAGTATGCTCAAACCAATGAACAGATACACTGTAGCTGCTGAAATGCTTGGCTTTATGATCAAGAAAACATCAAGAGATAGCTGAAGTGGCTGACATTGGAAATCCTACCAGTGGCTGGAAAAGGATGAACTGAAAGATGGCATTCAGGCACTGATCATAGCAGCACAAGAACATGCACTAAGCCTCACATTCATAGAAGCAGGGAGTACTCCACTAGACAGAATCAATTACAGTATTGCCTTGGATTATATCAGAGTTATAAATAAATGTTTAGTTATTCTTAATGAGCCTGAATGTTTTTCTTGCTGACAGTATTTAAAAAGATGATAGGTGACTATTCTCAAAATTAAAAAATTAATCAAAATTTAAAAGAACCATGGCTTACTCTTTCTTTCTTTCTTCCTTCCTTTCTTTCTTTCTTTCTTTCTTTCTTTCTTTCTTTCTTTCTTTCTTTCTTTCTTTCTTTCCTTCCTTCCTTCCTTCCTTCCTTCCTTCCTTCCTTCCTTCCTTCCTTCCTTCCTTCCTTCCTTCCTTCCTTGTTTTCTCTCTCTTCCTTTCCTTTCCTTTCCTTTCCTTTCCTTTCCTTTTTTCTTTCTTTCTTTCTTTCTTTCACCACATCTGGAATTAACTGCTCTTCAGGACTTCTTAAAATGTGTGAGATATCTATTTACATTTATGTACTTTATCTTGTTTATTCCCTTGTAAATATTTTTAATTCAAAAGAAGGAAATCTAGCTAGAATTGAAATGACAATTAAGTTATTGAAGTGATGGACAGCACTGTATTTTAGGATAAACCAACCACTGTAAAGGAACAAGTAGTCATCAACTTACAGCAGTTCATTTAGTGACCATTCAAAGTTACAATGGCACTGTAAAAAGTGACTTATGACTATTTTTCACACTTATGACCATTGCATCATCTCTATAGTCACATGATTTGTATTGGGATGCTTGACAACTGACTCACATTTATGACAGTTGTAGTGTCCTGGGGTCATGTGATCATCTTTACCTTCTGACAAGCAAAGTCAGTGTAGAAGCCAGGTTCATTTAACAACTGTGTTACTAATTTAACAACTGCAGTGATCCAGAGTTGTGATTCAAGGCACAAGTGGCAGGGTCAAATTATATTATTTTGGACATATTATGCAAAGACTTGGCTCTTTTGAAAAATCTAATATTAAAAGAATAGAAAGAAAAAAGAAGAATGACCAGCAGCAAGATGGATAGACTCAATTACAGCATTCAGCAGTAAGTGAGATATGTATACGTTGGATGACCTAAAGGAGCAGGTTGGGGAAAATTTGTTCTGGAAAAGATCTGTATACGTGTTTGCTAAGAGTCAATACTGATTTAATGGCACATAATCAATCAATCATGAGTGACTACTGTTGGGTAATCTTCCAATGAGAGTCCTGAAGACCCTGGAACCCAAACATCGGTTGCAGACCAATTATAAGACTCTGCCTCCCTTACCAGATAAACATGATAGAATCCAAGCCAGTTTATTATTTATTACCCAAAAATCTTTCTAAAGGCAAAAGACATTCCTACAGATGAAACTAGGTACTTGAAACTTGATAAGCTTTATGACTGAAAGGGCAGCAAAGTTAATAATTAACTTGCTATTTTCATCTATTTTAGCTAGCTACAACTCAGCAGAAGCTTTATTCATATGCTTTATTCTGTCAAACTTTATCCATTCTTTCCTCATTGCAAGTCCAGCAATTATAGACACCTGTCCTCTTTTATGAATTATAGCAAAGTTATTGCTATGAGCGTAAATTTTGTTTTGTATATGCTCAGGTTTTTATTATGACCCAAGCATAAGTAACCTAATGATTCAATACACTTGATATAGAATGGCTTAATAATAAAAAAAAAAACTTTACTGCACTTTAGAATGAATGCACAATAATTCATAATCATTGTTCTTTGTAAATATGAAAATGAAACGCTTTGAATTATCTTAGGAATTTTAAATTTAGCAATACTTCTTCATTACCTTTTCTTCATAGATCTTGCTTTATGTTTCTCATGCCTAGTTTTAGGGAAGTTTATTTATTTATTTATTTATTTATTTATTTATTTATTTATTTATTTATTTATTTATTTATTAAATTTTTATACCGCCCCCTCTCCCGAAGGACTCGGGGCGGTGAACAGCCAGAATTAAAAACACACAATACAAATATTAAAATACATTAAAATGAAATTAAATTATCTTTGGCTTCTCCAATTTAAAACCCCTTACCCATAAAATTCCCCAATTAAAAAATTTTTAACCCAGCCCGGCTTGCTGAAATAAAAAAGTCTTCAGGGCCCAGCGGAAGGTCCGGAGGTCCGGGATCAGTCGTATCCCTGGGGGTAGCTCATTCCAGAGGGCAGGTGCCCCCACAGAGAAGGATCTTCCCCGGGGGGGTCACCAGCCGACATTGCCTGACAGATGGCACCCTGAGGAGGCCTTCTCTGTGGGAGCGTGTTGGCCGGTGGGAGGTTATCGGAGGCAGAAGTTGGTCTCGTAAGTAACCGGGTCCTAAGCCATGGAGCGCTTTGAAGATGAGAACCAACATCTTGAAGCGCACTCGGAAGACCACTGGAAGCCAATGCAGCTCGCGCAGGAGAAGTGTCAAGTGGGAGCGCCATGTTGCCCCCATAAGTACCTGCGCGGCTGCATTCTGCACAAGTTGGAGCCTCTGAGTGCTCCTCAAGGGGAGCCCCATGTAGAGAGCATTGTAGTAGTCGAGGCGGGAAGTGACGAGGGCATGAGTGACCGTGCATAGGGAGTCCCAATCCAGAAAGGGGTGCAATTGGCGTATCAGGCGAACCTGATAGAAAGCCCCCCTGGCCATGGCCGTCATATGCTCTTTTAAAGACAGCCGTGCATCCAGGAGGACACCCAAGTTACGCGAAGTTGATTGTTGAAATGTTTGGTATTATTGTCCTTTCCCTAGTTCTGAGTGCAACTACCACTATATTCATTTTGCTAAGAATTGATTTCTAAATTTCTAAAGCTACATTTTAACACAGATTTAATTTCAGAAATGGAAAAGCTTTTAAAGCAATATAACACAACTCTAACACAACTCCAGAGCAGTGCTTAATCTGTAGTAGGCATACAGTAAAGCAGTGCCAACCAATCCATGCAGATCTGGTGGTGCAGCTGTCTGGCAAAGCAGCGTACAGGTGTAGGGAACACAGTAGTTATCATATGAAATGGAGTGCTCTTATGTCACTTAGCAAACTACTACTGCCATCAGCTACTTAGGTGGGCTACTTTTAAGCATGGTTTATCACTCTTTTAGAGTAGTAGTATTTCAGAATAGTTAAAAACCTGTGTTCAGAAGGAACCCAGCTGTCAGCTGTCAGCACCTGAGTGCATCTATGCAAAACATTTCTGCAAAATCATAGCCAATATTGACAGTTGAGTAAACCTTAATAAACAAGCCACCTATAAAAATTCATCTCCTCCCCATTCATATCTCCATCCTCTGTTAAGGGCAGGAATTGATAGATATTTTTCCTGCCATCTGTTGAAATCTAAAACTACTTTCATCCAAATAAAAGAAGGGGAATCCACCAGTTGTTCCTTGGCTTTCTCATGATACACAATAGGGCTAAGCAATGAGTGCAGTAAAATTGGTGCCAGCATTGTTTTCTATTGGTTCAAAATTGTGAAAAATGCACATTAACATGGCTGCGAGAAAGGGCTTTTTGTTTGAGACAGACAGAAAGATATAATATTTGCACTTTATTCAAAATAAAACTTCTTAAATTTAGCGGGACATAGTCTGAATTGTAATATATAAGATTAGGTGTTTATATTACTATTTGCTTGCATATGGGATCACATCCTGATTTTCTCAAAATGTTTAGGTAAATTGTCCCTGAGTGCCTTGTGCAATGAAAATGACTAGATATTGTGGTTTTCTTCCCTTTTAGGAGAGTGACTAAGGGAAGGAAACCCTACAATGATTATTTTTATATTTATATTTTAAAAGATGTGAAACAGCATGAGTCAGGATATGCTGACTTTAGTCATTACAGTAAATCTAAAAATGAAAGAAATTAAAACTATTTTGGGAAAAGATAAAACAAGCCCACACACAGAGAGAAAAGGACCAGCAAACTGAATAATCGTAACAGAGTGAGGTGATGTGTCATTGTTTGTACCTGAGTCATCCAGTATTGTTGTTCATTTGATCAAAAAATTAAATGCATAGCCAAGGCAATTTTTCCTCCTTAGTATTGTAAGATATTTTAACCCTCATTTGGCAATATCCATGCTCAATTAAAGTACTACTCTGTCCCACTGGTGGTCCTGTTTACACCAGAAGGCTGCCAACAGAAATGGTGTGGTCTTAATGAGGCTGAAATTTAGGAAGCTCTAAAATCTATGATAGGCAAGTCATTATAATTTTCAAATATACACCGTCTAGCACTTTCTCTTATGCACAAATTCATGCTTATCTTGAAAGAGCAATTTCAGTTTGCTGAATTTGGGCCACTTGGCATGATCCGCAGACCTGAACTCACCAGAATATTTTGTTCTGGAAAAAAAATGTATTATGCAGAATGATTTTTTTCTGAAATTTCTCTTTTCTTTATGAATGATGGTGGTGATCATATAGTAATATATAGCAAAAATATATCCTTATATAACAAGAGCAAAAATAGAGTTTATATTAATTGTTCAGTTCTGCTGGAGCCTGCATTCTTAGAAGGAGGTGGGTTCAAAACTGAAAAATGGATGGAGCCCAAAACAGCAGAACAAATACAGATTGGATAAAAAATCACACCTGTCCATCAATATTACTTTAATTTTCATTATTGATCATTATTACTAGATTAGATAAACTGCAAGAATCTTATAATATTTTAAACATGAATTAGACTGACTAAATATTGTCAGACATTTTAAATGTCTGTTAATCCATAGTTATGCACAGTTGCAAAACAGTAGCAATATTATTATTTCACAGGCTACCATGCCAATTTTTAAAATTTCCATTTAACTCTTTGATAACAACTTCCACCTTCATTTCAGAGATTCCCAATTATTATTTCTTTGTGAATTCTACAAACTCTATTATCCCTTATAGATCCCTTATGGCATCTATTTTCATTTTATTTCCTCTTATTTACCAAAGAATCCTCTTTCCTTTGTGTTGATTCTTTCCAATTACAACCTGTGCAAGCAGTGGTGGGTTCTTCCCGGTTCCGCCCGGTTCCGCCGACCTGGTAGCGGTGATGATATGACATCACTGAACCGGTTCTGCCTCCCCGCCCACCCCCACCCACTCGCCGCATTATTCTTACCTTTTATTTGGCCCCACCCCCAATCTATTGCTGCCTCCTGAGTCCCAGCTGATGGCTAGAGGGAAAAAAAAACTGTTTAAACTCTTGCCGCGGGGCTTCAAAGGGCTGCCCTACAGCTGATCAGTGTTAAAAGAAAACAAATGAGTAGATCGGTGCCTGCAAAAATACATGAGTAGACCGGTGCCTGCAAAAATACATGAGTAGATCAGTGCCTGCAAAAATACACGAGTAGATCAGTGTCTGCAAAAATAAATGGGTAGATCAGTACAGCCTGGTAGACAAGTACCTCTGCTAAATCCTAAATAATTGTCACATGACCATCAAGCCACGCCCACAAAATAAGGCCACAAAATAAGCCATGCCCACAGAACCGCTAGTAAAAAAATTTTGAATCCACCCCTGTGTGCAAGTATATTTTAGCACTAAAGTTAATTTCCGTGTTTCTATTGTCAATGCCAATATAGTTTACACTATATTCCTTCATTTTTCACTTAAATATATTTAGCTCTTTTTTCTTTTATTTTACATCAAGAACATAACTGTATACAATCTCTATGTGTGATTTTTTTTATGAGACAATTTTTAACAACAACAACAATAATAACAATAATAATAATAACATTTTAAATAATCCTTCATTTAAAAACATGCATTTTTTAGGTTACATGATCATATTTTTTTCAGTAGGAAAACAAAACAAAACAAATAAACATGTCCATAATGTAGTTGGCATTATTTCAGAATAAGAAACCTCCCTAAAGACATCAGCTTCATAGAAGTTTTGGAATTCAGAACTGAATATTGGTATATCCTACATCAAAAATATTTCTGTTTCCATTGATTTGGACAGGCAAATTATCTACATTTATATTTCTTCTGCCAAAATGATAATGTTGCTCTCTGTAAATCAGCAGACCACAGTGATACAATAACAAAGGCATTCCAGACACAGATTTTATAAACAGTAGATGATATGAAGTAGTAATAAAACTGCTACTGGGCAGAGACAGATGGTGAAAATATCTATTTGGGCTTTAGTGCCTTGTGACAAGTGCTTTGTCCCAGTGTGACCTATGCAGATGCTGCATGCCATTCTTGGTAAGTCATGCTGAGTTGTCATGCTCCAAACATCTGTTCTTCATGTCCTAGTAAAGACCTTAAAATGGTGTTTTTTAGCTTTCAGCTTTGAACGGTTCACAGAGTCATGAAATTATAAGAGTGGTTTATATATTATGACAAATTTCATAGGTGATAATGTGTCTCTTTTTCTATAATCTTATGTGAACAGTGAAAGAAAAGTTTAACTAAATATGGTCAGCATCATACGTCAGTGTCATCAGCACTATAGATGAATAATCCTGCCAAGCAGTAGCAGTATCCTCAATCCTTTCCCAGAAATACTTTGCCTATTATTACTGTATCTTATGATAAAAATTAGAGGTTTGCCATGGAAGTAACAGAAACACATTTACTTCATTATTATAAAACATAGATTAAGCAGGTTACCAAACCTTAGGACTAATTATATATATTTGTTCTTATGTTATCTTCACCCCTTACACCTTTAAAATATTAGCTTCTATATGTCTCATTTTTGGTATATTTGTGTGTGTGTGTGTGAGTTTGATATTATATGAATGGATACAGGGAAATGAGATAATAGTACAGAATAGAAATGACTCAGATTGGTAACTGCTAAGCATCCACTTAAAAGTCTGCTTCAAATACATGTTTTAATAAGTCTATCCTTTATAGTACACACATTATAAAGAAATGAACATCTGAAAGCCTGAGCGATTAGATCATTTATTATGAAAGACTGAGAAAATGAAGAATGCAAGATTGATAAGAGGTCCCAAGTATACAGCAGGATGTAGATAGAATGCTTACAGAATATAAGAGAATTAAATGTAGAAAATAGAATTCCTATAGAAAGAAGATATGTGAATTGTGTATGAAAAAGCATTAGGATTAAGATTAGATTAATATCCCAAAAGAATGAATAGAAAGTAAAATAATAAAGTGAATGTGAAAGCTGATTAGAACAGACTGAAATAAATTATACTATAATGTGCCACAGAAGAATGTGGAGTTGGGCTGATGGAATTTTTTTTTTTTAAAAAAAGGATGCTTAGTGAAATCATGATATGAAAGAGGTAGTGAGAGAGAAATAATGAAATTAAGATTACTGAAAAATAAGGATAAGAAAAGAGAACAAGATTAAAAGAAGCACAGAACATGCCTAGTGATTTAAAAATAAATAATTGTTGTGGAAATGGGTGAAAACACTATCCAACACATTTCCGGTAGAGTCAATGGAATCAAGAATAAAAAAGATTAAATTTGGTATGAAATTAAACTTGAATGATTACTAGATTTGTACAGAAATAATAACAATAATCCAAGAATTAAACCAAAATGAATGTAGCGGCATAAATATAATTTAACAGAAATGTGAAAGAAGGAACACATATGTGCTCTGAAAATATTGAAAAAATAGCAAGATTGGATGGGTCAATGATATATCTGGAAAATGTTAAATATCTATGTACATATAAAAACTTCATCTTTACCTGTGAATGGAAACAATATCATTACTATTCTACTATTCTAATTGTACTATTATACAAAGGTAACAAGATTGAAAGAAAAGATTACAGGGAGATTAGTTTGTTAACTCTGCCTGGAGCTGTTTTAAAGAATTTGATAGGAAGTATAAAAAACTGACAGTGAGTAAAATACTGAAAATGTTTAGGGAAGCACAGATCAATATTTCCTCTTTACTAGGCCTTTGAAAAATGTATTAATGTCAGGCAGTATTTGATACAATGTATATGGTAAAACTAAACAAAACATTTTGTACAATATGGAAATGAAAGTTTTCTTCCTGATTGTGAAAGTGATATAAGATAGAAGGAAAGCATAAATGATAGAACATAAATATTTTAGTCCACGATTCAACAGTGAGCAGAGAATGAAACATGATGTGTGGATGATCTGTTGGTTGAAGGAAAGTAGAAGAAATGCTTGTGATGGTATTAAAGGATGTCAATTGGACCATGTATGCATGAATATTGTTACAGTCATATCAAACTGTTCTTCTGTGAGAATCAAATGATTTGAGGCGGACATTAAGTAGATTGCAAGGAGCATAGTTTTGGTTTTGGTTTTGGTTTTGGTTTTCTTTTCCTTTTCCTTTTTTTTTTTTTTTTTTTGTGAAGTGGGAGAAGGGGACTTTGGTATTTTCAGTGTTGACTTCGGTAACTTCTTAAATTAATCCCTGAAGTTTTTTCAGCAAGTTTTTTTAAGAGTGCTTTGGTGCTTCCTAAAATCAGGTAGCTGTATTTAACAGAGAAAATGGAATGAATGATTCCAAGTTGTATATAAGGAAATATGTTAGAATTTATTTTGCTTAAGCATACTGTTTGGGTCTTGAAATGTTTTATTTGCAAACAGATGTACTGTAAACTTGATTTAATCAAATATGTTTATATTATATATGGATCAGAGATAAGTTTCATTGATATAATTATCTTATGTTATCACATTAATTTATTTTTCTGTAACAAAGTATAGGACTTAATTGTATAACTGGACAAGAGTGAAAGTTGAAGGCCTCATTCATAAATCTTGAGAATGGCTCCCATTTCCTAAGAGACCAGGCACCTCAAGGATATTAAATGGCCTGCACATTTTTTATCACACAGACTCCCTAATGAAGGATAAAAATTACATACCAAAGAACTTTTTATCTTCACAGTCAGGATTTCGGGGCTCATCAGGAAATCACTATCTCACAAGTATTCATTAGTATGATTGTTTGGGCCCTTCCCAATTGTTTTGGCAAATTATATGATTTCCACTATATAAAAATGGTGAAAAAAGCCATAGATATAATTTGATAGAATATTCACTAAGGGTGAGAAAATTGATAAAGAAATTTAAAGGTGTAAATTCTGGCAGAAAGATAGTGGGTATTATGTGGCTTGTTGTTTATCAAAAGAAGTAAAAATGTCATTGTTTAACAGCATCCTTTTGCTCACTTTTTAAAGGGAGTCTTGGCAGTATGTCAGAGGAAACATAAAAGTAAGCTGAATGCAGTGAGATGCTTAAGAAACCTTTGTGGTAAAACTAGAAGAGGTAAATAAGACTGAATGAGTCAGAGTGAATGTGAGTTGAATACAGAAGTGATTGAGATTAAACAATGATATTGAATCAGTTTGATCATCAATAGAAAGATGTAAAGGTGAAATCACAAAAAATTTAGAAATATAAAATATAGAAAGGAAAAATAAATGAGGACAGAGATGATGGATGGATGAATTGAGGAGAACCTGAAAAAAAGCGGCTGAAAAGTTTAACGAACAATGCATCAAGTGCTATATGGATGTGATAGTGGTAAAAACAGCTTGCAAGGATACTAAACTGTGTAGCAGTATAATGAATATTTTGTGAAAATTCTATTCAGATGAATTTGCTTTCTTTTTTTTCCTTTTCTTTTGCTTTTCAATTCTTCTTCCCATTCCTCCTATTGTCCCTGTAACATTGCATACTTGAAAAGGAATAGGGTTGTGAGTTTTTAGGTATGTATTATTGGCTCTTGTGAGCCATATTTGCTTACAATATCCTGAGCTATACTTTGCTTCTACTTTCCTTCATCATGTCAGCAACAGTGCATAATCACCTAGAAGCTCTTATTATTCAATAATAGCCAACAACAAGGGGAGTAGATCGGTGTGGCAGATAGCAGCCTCATGTAGTATTTGTTAGAAATACAATCCAGATAATTGAATGACTCGAGTACAGAAGTTCATCATGCTAAATACTGCTTGGTTCACATAGCCTGGAGCAAGAGCAAGAGTTTTACTGAAAATCAGCAACTTGCGGATTTTTTTTTCTTATATCCCTATAAATCTACCTGATCACCCAAAACTATGAAAACTTAGAAGATTTTCATTTCATACACTGGATGGGAGAACCGTTTATTGGGGGGGGGGAGAGGGGGAATAATGCTCTAATTTTCATTCATGTACCTTAAAGAACTAACCCTAAATTCAAAATACATGTAAGACATCTTTGAATATTCTAGCTCTAAAACTATTATGATTATTCTCATTATAACCCATTATTTGTAACTAAAGGTGGCAAAGGAACAATTATTTGATTGATTAATGTTGTATTTTGTGGTTAGGATTAGGGAGAAGTTGTTAGGATTAGGATTTGGGATTTTTTTTTCTCACATGCCAAAATAATTTGAAGAGATGAAAGCCCTTTGCCATTTCCATTTTTATCTAAAGCTTTTAAAATGCTCTTAAATGCTCAAAAGGAGTCCAAGTGGCGCAGCAAACTAATGCTACTGTTAAAGGTAGTATTTAGCTTCCAGCTGCCTGCAATTACTGCGAGTTCAATTCTCACCAGGCTCAAGGTTGACTCAGCCTTCCATCCTTTCTAAGATAGGTAAAATGAGGACCCGGTTATGGAGGCAATAAGCTGACTTTGTATAAAATATATAAAAGTATGAAGGCTATTGCTTTAACGCATTGTAACCCTCCAGAGAAGGGCGGTATATAAATCATTTTTTTTTAAAAAAAAAATGCAATTTAAGGCAAGGCTTCCTCCCTCTAAACTAAATACCAGTCAATACCTTTTTTTAAAAAAGGGATTGTATCTAGGTCTGTGTTATATTACATATGCTTGTGTATTAATTCTCTAATATGGAACTGACTTTTGCTTTTCACAATAGCATGGAATAGCAGTGCCTCTGTAAAGTATTTCCCTTGGTAATGCTAAAAGAAATATAATAATTTGTAATAAAAATGCAATAAAATGCAAAGAATGTGGGAAATAGGAGGCTTCATGTAAAGAGCAGTTACTAATATTGTTTCATAGTATTTAGAGTTTGATAGACAATCATTCATAATGATATTGCCGTAATCAAATGCTATTTGTAAGGATCATATCACAGAAATATTGGCCCAAAACATCAATATTCTTTTTTTCTTCCTGTAAACCATATTGATCGTTCATATGATTTAAATAGAAGATAAACATGTTAGTGAAGAAGGGGTAAACAGATAAATTAATGTCCTGGGCCAATTTCAAAGGCATTTATGGAAGAGAACACAAAGACAATACATTTTTCATATTCTTTTAAGTAACATCAAATAATCTGATAGTACAATTTATAATCCATGCTCAACTGTAGATATAAAAATACCGTATAAGACGCACCTTCCCCCCCAAAAAAAAGAGGGTGAAAATCTGGGTGCGTCTTATACTCTGAATATAGCCCCGCCCACCTTCTCAAATGGAGGTTTCAGAGGCTAAAAAAAGCAGAGAAAAGCAGAGAAAGAGCTTCAGAAAAGAAGCCCACAAACAAAGCTTCAGAAAAAAAAAGCCCCCAAACACAGCTTCAGAGGCTTTTTTTCTGAAGCTCTGTTTCGGAGACTTTCAGAGGCAGGAAAAAAGTTTTTTTTCTGAAACAGAATTTCAGAAAGTTTCAAAGGCAGAAAAAAAAAAAGCAAGGCACAGAGCTCACAACCAATGAACCTGTTGCTATAATTCACCTCTGGTTGGGGGTATTCCAGGAAACCGATACACCCACCATTCAGCTTTTTTCTTATTTTCCTCCCCAAAAACTAAGATACATCTTATACTCCGAAAAATACGGTAGATATCTTTCAGAGTATTTATAATTTTACCATGGCATTTGCCAAAGATTGCAAATGGCTCTTTATAGCCATTGTAAGACCACACGTGATTTGTGTGTAGCCCATGATATCAAGAAATTACTGTAACATATATTCTTTATTAACATTTAAAATATAAAATATTTTTATTAAATTATAAATATAAAACTAAAACACTAATAATCAACAAACTGAAAAGAAAAGAAGAAAGAGTAGAGAAGGAAATAACAGATAGAAATGCAGCTAACTAAAAAATATTTAGAAAGAAGCAGAAAAACAAACAAGAAAGATTTCAAATTTCTTTAATGGCAGATATAAATAAAACTTACATTCAACTCTTGCTCTATGCTTACAACATAGCACCCATTTAAAAAAAAAATCTATGAATATTATTAGTCCACGAACCCATCTTTTATAGTTTCATATTTTTTTCTCTGTGTGCAAAAAATCCAAAAGGGTCTTTCAGCTAGTATTAAAGTTTTTTCTCTAATCAAACCCATCAGTTTTGTCTTCTTAGCCAGATCCATCAGCTTTACCAACCATTCTTCCATTGTAAGTGTTGTCCTGTCTTTCCACCATAGACATATAAAGGTTTTGTTGTCATCCTCATCATATATAAGAACAGAAAACAATCAAATTTTTTCCAAATTTTTAACCCTAGCACAATTGTCTTGATTGCATATTGACCTTCAAAATTTTATTTATAAATAAATGAAAAAATGCTGGAGGTGTGTTCTGATTGGTTGGGAGCTTGGCTGTGTTCTGTTTGGGTGGGGGCTTGTTTGTGCTCGGGTTAGTCTGAGTTGCAGGGGGACTAACCTGAGCACAATCAAGCCCCCACCCAAACAGAACACACCCCCATTCCATCAGAGCATAGCCAAGCCTCCATCCAATCAGAGCACAGCCAAGCCCCCAACCAATCAGAACACAGCCAACCTCCCACCCAATCAGTTCACACACCCACTGGCAGTTAAAAGGAAGAAACAGTTGTGATCACACATTGTTCTTAGAAGCAGAAGCCGAAAACACCAGCCTGAAGATGACGAATGAGACTTCGTCGAAACATCGCCAAGACACTTCCAATTTTACACGGGACAAAACCCGAATAACCAAAGACACACACACACACACACACACACACCTCTCTATATATCTATATCTATATCTATATCTATATCTATATCTATATCTATATCTATATCTATCTATCTATCTATCTATCTATCTATCTATCTATCTATCTATCTAGAGAGACAGACAGACAGACAGAGAGACAGAGAGAGACACTTATATTAAGGCAAATTTTGTGCTAAACATAATATTAAAATACTAATTAATGCTAAGCTGAAGAAAAACTTTTAAATAATAGCGTTCAAAACATTATCTAGCTGGTTCATTAGCTATTCTGACAAATTCTATTTCAATTGTTCAGCCTCCCCCACAAACACATGTTTATTTTTAATGCAGTGTGTCTGATCCCTCTTCGTCCAGTCATAAGAAGGATGGCAAATAACTTGAATAATATTGTCTCTCTGCATGAATTAAATAAAATGAGGCCTTTTCTGTTCTCAACTACTATTGATCGGTTATCAGCTTAGATACAGCATCATTATTTAAAACATGAATTATATGGTGTTTCCTCCCCCCTGACCATTGCTATAGTCAAGGCTTACCAGGTTTTCTGTTGAGATATATTGAGGTATGTTTCTGCCGAAATGACAGAAGTTTAACAGCTGCAGCAATTTTATGGTGGACCACTAGAGTCTGCAGACTATAAAGAATGTTTTTCTCTTAGAAATGCAACATGAAATACAGAAAGGAAGTTAAGCTTTTTTTAAAAAAAACCCAAACAATCCTTACCAAAGATTTAGACTGCACATTTACAGGATCTTTCTCGAAAATCCAGTTCCAAAATGTTCTTTTCTTTTGAATAGTGGGCAAAGTAAAACAAAGGTGGCTGTTAGTAACCCCGCGTATGCCTTTGTGGCAAGAAACAAAACAGAGAAATAAATACACACACATAGAATTTGGGACTAGAAAACCAATTCATGATTGGCAGGCCAGTTTCTTCTGTAGTAAGATTATAAATACAATTAAAAAAAATTATGAAGTTCAAACTCCCCTTGACTATCCCTGCCCCCCCCCCCTTAAAAATGTTCTAACAATGTAATATAAGAAACAATAATAGGGTGGGGTGATTAACATTTTCTTTTCACAAAAGTATTATGCATTTTTTTTGTATTTCTTTCAGTTGTTAAATCAGCAGACTGCATAATCACATGACATCACCTTAAGCTTAATTTAGAGTGCCCATAGTAATACGTAGGCATTGCTACATAGCTATGCTACAAAGATGTTGATTGATAAGCTTAGGTTGCAGATGGCTGCAGATGGGCTGACACCAGTGGTGGGTTGCCCCCAGTTCGGACTGGTTCTATAGAAACTGGCGGAGGCTCCGCCCACCGACCCCAACGTCATCAGGAAGCTTCTGTACATGTGGTCCCATTGTGAACTGGTAGTAAAGGTAAGTAGACCCTATCCCTGGCTGACACGCACACAAATTGCATGTTGTATGGAAGTGTGCATCCTGCACGCTGATTGGTTGATTTGACTTCCACTTCTGTGCTTTGCTGTTTAAATGTCCCCTAGCCAGAATGTTACATTTGCAGGAATATAACACCTGATACTCAGTGCCGGAGAAATCTGTTAGACTTTTATGTGATCACTATATATGATTCTCTTAGAATTCTCAACACTATATGTACAGAAGCACAGGATAATTTAACAGCACTATTTTGTCTAAGTATTATTTTAACACAGATACAATGATGGCACAAATGATATTTTAATTCCTTTCTCACACATATATACACAGTTAAAAAAACCCACAAATAAAATCCATTCAGTAGTGCAATGCTGACTTGCATGCAATTTCATTGTATGAATGATATTCTTTCTGAGTCTTTCCATTCTCTTGCACAGTTCAGAGAACTGTGGATTATTCAATGAATGTCTGTATTTGTTTCCTTCACTCTTCTGATTATTTGGAGCCTTGTTGCAATACTGCTATCACAAGGGGTGAAGAGCACTGCTTGTTGTATTATTCTTCTTTTGTGACAAAATTGCTGGTAATTGTGGCCATAGTTGTCAGCCATTGCTGGTTTTTACCTGTCAGAAATCATTGAGCACATAGTAGACGGGCTAGCCTTTTGAAGGTTTGAAACTCTGTTCCTTGCTTTCTCTACTACACCAATCTTTTGTAGGATGAAGACTGAATAGATATCCGCAGTTCAAATAATCTGTCTTTTCATATTTTTCTGACTCAAAAAAGGAAAGAAAACTAAGTTTCACCTCAGACATTTGTACTTCAAAAATCTTTAAGTGGACTTCGTTAACAATAATTTGAAGGAGATGGGCTATTGAAAAATGTGATAAAAATAAATTTAAAAAGAATAAATATCACATCATAATGGAAGCCAATCAAACATGATTTTCTCACTACAAGTTCAAGCATATTACTTCATATTTCAGGTATTCAAGAGTCATTTAGGAGATATGGATAAAAAGGTTAAGATATAGCACACCTTAAATGCAATATCTATGAGTAAATAAAAAGTTATTGTGTCTAAAATCATTTGGCATTATTTTTGGAACTCCAAGATCTATCTCAATATATGTTTTAGCAATAGCAGGTTTAAATATATACATATTAGACATTGGATAATATTGTTATATGTAATTAAAATATATTTTAAAACATTATTTTATTTAAAATAAAAATATTTTGATATGGAAGCACATTTATAAAAACTGTTTTTAGTTTAACAGAAAAAAATTCTGTTTATTATTAAAAAGAAATAATTAATTTCTTTTCAAGGAATGCTTACTTTATTTATATTCAAGCTTTATGTGGGTTATTTGTCCCATTCATGAAATGGTCTATAGATTAAAAAAAAATCATTTTAACCTTTTTTGTCCTTTTTTGGGTGTGAAGGAGACTGGCACCTCAGTTTCCACATATCTTTAGATTATTTTTGTTGATTGCATAGAAATTTGGCTTGGATTTGGCATTTTAGGTGGTTAGCTATCAAGATCATCCCAAGGCCTGGGATAGGCAGATATTTGATCATGTTAAAGGTATCGTTACAGGATGAAAGCTGTTCCAAGTAAAGCTGCCTTTTGCAATTGACTATTTTTTTTTCAATTCCAATGGTGTTCATATGTTATTATTATTAAAAGTATAGCTCAACTTTTTGACCTTGAAAGTGCTGAAACCTACTTTACATTTTTTTTTATATTTGTCTCAAAAAGGAATTATTGTTTAAGTGGTTCCTGGTGCCATGAGGCCTGGTTCATCATTTTCTTTTTGCAAATAATTTTATTAAGATGCTCTATAGCTCTCATAAGGTTCCCAATGGCATGACCCTTCCCAACTTCTGCCAAACTAGTAGTTTGAAAGCATGCAAATGCAAGTAGATAAATAGGTACCACTTTTCTGGGAAGGTAACAGCATTCCACCAAAGCACCTCAGCATATAGTCATGCTGGTCACATTACCATAGAAATGTCTTCAGACAATACTGGTTCCCTCAGGTAAAAAATGGAGATGAGTACAGCCCCCTAGAGTTGGACACTTGGAATATTGCATCCAGTTTTGGTCACCACATTACAAAAAAGATGTTGAGACTTTGGAAAAGGTGCAATAAGTTCAACTAAGATGATTAAGGGCCTGAGACAAAAACATATGAAGAATGGTTGCAGGATATGGGTTTGGCTAGTCTAGCGAAGAGAAGGACTAGGGGGGACATGATAGCAGTATTCCAGTATTTGGAGGTTGCCACAAAGAGGAGAGAGTCAACTTATTTTCCAAAGCACCAGAGGGCAAGCAAGAAACAATGGATGGAAACTAATCAAGGAAAGAAGCAACCTGGAATTAAAGAAAAACTTTCTAACATTGAAAACAATTAACCAGTGGAACAGCTTGCCATCAAAAGTTGTGAGTGTTTCATCACTGGAAGTTTTAAAGAAGCGATTGGATAGCCACTTGTCTGAAATGGTATAGAATGTCATACTTGAACAGGGTGTTGGACAAAAACCCTCGAAGGTCCCTTCCAACTCTGTTCTGATTGACCTTTTTATATCTTCCATAGAGTGATTCCTCCAGTTATCTTCCTTTCTCAAATTTCAGTTTCTCTGGAACTTATGTAGTGGCTGCACAGATCTGGAGATCACTAGATGTCAGCCAAGAGACATTAAAATATGTTAAAGATTTGCTGCCATCTGATCCATAATTTGCAAGCAATTATAATTTAAAAAATAGCTGAATTGAATAGGATATTTAAAAAAAGAAGAAAAAAAAGGCATGCTTGGAATAAACAGTGGTATGCATGCTAATTGAAAACACTTTTTACATCTTTGATGGCTGTGGGCAGCACTGAAATATCCATTAACGGAACATTCAGTCATTGTCCTTATGATGTTGGGTGTTAAGATTGTATGGGTAGCAGCAGCACAACAGACCTTTGTTCTGGGTATATAATGTCTAACCAGTAGCCAGAAGGTAATCATGCTGGTCTAAAACTTCATAGTATACAGGTTGGGAAGAAAGCACAGGAAAGTAGCTGTGTGGGTGTGACCAATAAAATATTGTATCATATAAAATTGGAACTAATACTTATCTGTTATTATTTCTAATAATATTGTCAATTGTTATGAAAATTATTGTCCTCTATATTCAACATGTAGTAGGTAGGGACATTATTTTTAAGCATTAAAACAATTGTTGGAAACAGTGGTTAGGGTTAGGGTTAGGGTATCCTTAGTAAAGAATGCTTTGAGCTTTAATTGCCAAAACATCAAGACAGCTATGCAATTCAAGTTCATAACAAAATTTTAAGACCCAAATAAGATATAACAAAATGTTCTTATTTCCTGTAAACTTTTAACCCATAAAGTATAAATAATTAATTCATTCTTCATGGGGTTTAAATGTTCATCTGATGAGGCCCTTTTATTTAGTCCTTTGTTTTATAATAATTCCTGAACTATTATTGCAGGACTTAAAGAAGGAAAATAACTACCAATTTCAGTTTCCCTTGTATTATTCACTAAATTTATTGATCTTTGTTCCCCTGAGGCATTTGAAGACTAAAAGCTGCTATCAGTTTCTTCATAACCATAAGTAAAATTTAATTTCTTCAAACTGTTTCTATGGCTCTATGAGGCAAACTGAAATGTCTGTGATAAAGCTCAAACTGCACTGGTATCATCAGGAAGATTCAGATGAGTATTTAGAAACATTCTATAAGCATGTCTATGTTTTATATGAAATCTCAGTTTTTGTCACTAGAAAAAACATCAAATGATACACAGTACATATATCTAAATATCTGTATAATGTCTAATACAGATAATTTCTCTGACACGAATTGATGTACTATCAATTAAGGAAACAACTGAAATATGAAAATCATATTTGGATATATAAATTTGATAAATAAAAATGCTGAGGGATGAAGGTGGCATCCATATCCTATGTGCTATTAAAATGTCCATTCTATACAGGTAATCTTCAGTTTAGGATCACATTTGGACCCAAACTTTCTGTTGCTAAGGAAAGCAGTTGTTAAGTGAGTTTTGCCTCATTTTACAACCTTTTTTGCCACAGTTGTTAAGTAAGCCACTGCAGTTGTTAAATTAGTAACATGGTTGTTAAATGAACCTGGCTTTTCCATTGACTTTGCTTGTCAGAAGGTTGCAAAAGATGAACACATGACCCTCAGGAAACGGCAACTGTCATAAATAATTTTATCATATGAAAATCAATTAGCGTTTTCTTCATAAATTTGTCTTTAAATTTTTTTGGGGTGGGTTCATATAATGTATGTATTTATAATTATGGTATATGCTTTATATTTTAAATGTTCTTTGATTTGTTCAGTACAAAAATTTAGGCTTTTGAACTATGGTGCTGGAGAAGATTCCTGTGAGTCCCTTGGACTGCAAGGTAATCAAACTGGTCAGTCCTAGAGGAAATTAACCCTGACTGCTCTTTAGAAGGCCAGATCCTGAAGATGAAACTCAAATACTTTGGCCACCTAATGAGAAGGAAGGACTCACTGGAGAAGAGCCTAATGCTGGGAAAGATTGAGGGCAAAAGAAGAATGCGACGAAAGAGAATGAGGTGGCTGGAAGGGGTCACTGAAGCAGTAGGCATGAGCTTAAATGTACTCCAGAGGATGGTTAAGGACAGAAAGGCCTGGAGAAACTTTGTCCATTGGGTCGTGATGAGTCAGATACAACTTCACAACTAACAACAACAATGGAGTAAAATCCACAGGGACACCTTTATTTTTATCTAGGTCACTGTAGGTGCCTATGAATCAGGGGTGAAATCCAGCAGGTTTGGACAGTTCTGGGAAACTGGTAGGGGAAATTTTGAGTAGTTCGGAGAACCGGCAAACACCACCTCTAGCTGGTCCCAGAGTAGGGTGGGAATGGAGATTTTGCAGTATTCTTCCCCAGAAGTGGGGAGGGAATGGGGATTTTGCAATATCCTTCCCCTGGAGTGGGGTGGGAATGGAGATTTTACAGTATCCTTCCCCTTCCACGCCCACCAAGCCACACACTCCCACCAAGCCATGCCCACAGAACCGGTAGTAAAAAAAGAATGGATTTCACCACTGGTATGAATATAGAAATTCATAGCTTATGATTGTTACATTTATTTATTAAATTTGTCTACTGCTATAGTAATAATTATTAGTAATAATTACAATAAATTATGATGAAGAAAGAAACAGGGATGAGTTTTGAAAGAATTTTGAACAGTATAGATAATAGAATTAGCACTTAGATTTATATACCGCTTCATAGTGCTTTACAGTCCTCTCTAAGTGGTTTACAGAGTCAGCATATTGCCCCCTAACAATCTGGGTCCTCATTTTATCAACCTTGGAAGGATGGAAGGCTGAGTCAACTTGAACTTCTTAGAATTGACTCCTGGAGTGAGCAGGGAGTTAGCCTGCAGTACTTCATTCTAATCACTGTGCCACCATGGATAAATGTGATCTGGGACAATTGTTCTATTCCAGTGATGGTGAACCTTTATGGCATCGAGTGCCCAAGCCAGAATGCACATGTGCCAGAAACCTGAAGACCAGCTGGCTAGTGCATATGCGACATGGTCTTTGCGCGCACCGGAATGTCGGTGTTGTGTCCCCGAACAGTTGGAAATCCAAAGACCAGCTGACCAACATGAATGTATGCACTGGAAACCAAGAGAGCAGCTGGTGATGGCGCATGTGCCCACAGAGAGGGCTCTGCGTGCCACCTCTGGCACGTGTGCCACACATTTGCCGTCATGTTTCTATTCGATGAAAAAATGGGTAAGTGAAAATAAGACAACATTTGTAGTATTTGAAAACCAGAAATAGTATGATATTGGTATCTTTTTAGAAAAAAGTGTTTTAATATATGATTTAAATATAAATCTAGTCATGTAAAAACATAACTATTGATCTTCCTGGGTAGACCAGACATGAAACACAATGAGATGAGCTTTCATCCCATTCATGTCAGAGGCACCATTTAAGATGTTTCTGGGTTGAAAGGATTAAGTAACTAATTAGCTAACTCCAAGCCATGTGAGCCACCATGTTCCTTAATGAGACGCTAAATCTACTTTAATCGCAAAGTTATATTAAGAGAATCTTTTGAGTCTGAAAATAAAAAATTTCAATACTCTACTTTTAACTGCTTGCTCCATTAGGGAAGATCCTTCCTTAATTTATTTCTCTGTTTAGTGAACATGGCCTCTTGCCTTTCTTGTCTGATTGTTTCCTGGGCAGCAGTTCTTCTTTTCTTTCTCAACGTCACATATGTATTCCATTACAATAAATTAATATAAAATAATGGTTTTATATTGGTTTTATAATTCATTGTTATGATTTGGAGATTCTTATGAGAAGTGCTGAAAGTGTTAGACAAATGTAGGCTAATGGGAAATATGACAAAGGAAGCTTGGTGGGATGAAAGAAACTATAGATGTGTGAATCAAAAAATAGAAGACAATGGTTGATAAAGAAATGAGGCAGAGAAATATTGTAGTTCAAGTGACAATGTAACTGGCAGCTCAAGTGACAATGTAAATGGAAGATGTGGATCTAGTTTGCTTATGGGATGGCTGAATTGCTTGTTCAACATGTGTGAAGACAGCATTCACTCTATGCTTGACAAAAATAATCATTATGTTGATTGATACAAAGGGACAGACAACAACAATAATTGCAAAACTAAAAGGAGAATGTCAAGTGTGCTTAGAATTCCCAGTGAAAAGATACTAATGGTGACAATCAAGAATATTTAGCAAGCATACTGGCAAAGTGCCCACTTGCTATTTGCAATTCCACAAGTCATTGAAAAATGTATAAGTATTGTAAATTTATTGTAAATGTAAATCTATTGTATCTTGTTGATTTTAAAAAAAATAATGAAGTGAAAATGCCTGAAATGCTGAATGTTTTATATAAAAATGGAATTGAAGGATAATTTCTAAATGCAATAAGAATTTTACCTTCTAGAAATAAAGGATAAATGGCATAAAGGGAAATATTTGGTTGAATATTATGTAGGGAGTAAGAAAAGTATAAATGATATTCTTCTAGAAGTTTAATTTACTTGTGGTTAAAACAGTTATTTACAGTTAATCAATCAATTAATAAAGTTATTTATTAAATAAGAAATATTTACTGATATTAGAATATATTAGGTAATAATATGCTAGTTGGAGATGTAAATATGCACAAATGTGCATGTTATCTGTAGGCAGAATACCATATTAGTGATTGAGGACTGAAAATAAATCAAGAAAATTAAACATTTAGATTTACTTTCCTCCATGTGGATGTAGTTCCATTAAGGACTACATATCGGGTACAATTTGCCAGATACAAACCCATCTGATGGTAGTGCTGTTTATCTCATTTTTTTTAACTTGCCAAGAAATAGATAGTGGTCTACTTTATCAAATGCTTTACTGAAATCTAAGTATACTATGTTTACTGCATTTCACTGATCCACTAATTTAGTCCGTTGAAGAATGAAATAGAACTTTGAAAGATATGTTTCAATGGTTTTGAGATCACATCTGCCACTTCCTTAAGAACTCTGGGATGTAGTCCATCAGGTCTTGGCAATTTGAATGTATCTAGAGCTGACAGGTGTTCTCTTACCTTATTTTTCCATTTTTTAATTTACATTCCTAATCTATTTTTATGTATCAGTTAGATCAATTTAGGTACTGTTTGTGTCATTTATTATGTATTGTCTTTTATGAATCTGTTTATGTTTATTTATGGATATGTTGTATACTTCAATGGAAATGAAAATGGCTATGTAGGAGACCATACTTCTATCCACTTTCTTATATTGAAATAAAAGTAGATACTTCAAAAGTAACATACAAATAAATGGGAATTATATGTTGTACAGCAAGAAGAACAGAAGTCAAGAACACACAGGTTCAGAATGAATGTAAATTGAATACAAACATGAGCAACAAATATGAAAATATTACATTGAAGTGGATATTCCTGTATTGAGAAAATGAATAATCAACCCCCAAAGTAAATAGAATGAACAAATCAAGAGAAGTTCAATAAAGTCATGTTTATATGGAGTTGAGTTAACCTGAAAAACATAATAACTTTAAAGAACAAGTGGCAATGCATGAATTGATATTTGGATAAGATAGAAACAAAGACAATTTGCAATGATGGAAAAGTATCATTAAATGTAATGTATGTAACTGATGTACGATTTATTTAGATTTCCTTTGTTTTCTATCATTTATTTTCCCCATTACTGTTATAAAAAAGAAACGCTGGGAGAAATAAATGAATGAAATTTGAACTTGAGAAAAATATACAGTCATGCAAAGGAAGGTGAAAAGCAAGGAAACCATAATACCAGCTGTCTGGAATGCCAGTTGGCAATAGCAATAGCACTTAGACTTATATATGCTTTACAACCTTCTCTAAGCATTTTACAGTGTCAACATATTCCCCCTGACAATCTGGGTCCTCATTTTACTGACCTCGGAAGGATGGAAGGCTGAGTCAACCTTGAGCCAGTGAGACTTGAACTGCTGAACTGCTGGCAGCTAGTAGTCAGCAGAAGTAGCCTGCAGTACTGCATTCTAACCACTGCACCACCACAGTTACCAAAAATAAGGTTAACTGCCATGCAGCAAGTCAATTATGACCCAGAAACCTAATATTTCAATAAAAGAATTGATAAGGTAATTGTTGACGAAATGCAATCAACAAAGGATAAAAGGACAAACTGTACAGATCTCTGTTGAAAGATTCCAATACAGGGGTGGGTTCTACTTACCTTTACTATTGGTTCGCAATGGGGCCACGCGCGTGTGCTCGCTTTGCTCATGCATGCGTGCGCTCTTCTGTGCAAGCGCAGAAGTGTTTTGATGATGTCAGGGTCAGTGGGTGGAGCCTCCTGCCAGTTTTACTACCAGTTCTATAGAACCGGTGTAAACCGGGGGCAACCACTACTGCCCTAATAGTATCATCTATAGGATGCTTCTGTCTTCCCCAGTATTTACTTGCCTCTTTACAGTTTTGTAATGAAGAAAACAGGTAGAAGTGCATTTGTGTAGTGTGTGTGCGTGCATGCATATATGTAATGCTTACATATTTTTTAAGAACAAAGATTCTCTGCCTGCTTTGCGTTTCTTTAAATTCATTATAATTACCTCATAATAATCTGAACTCCTTCATCTCATTTGAAAATGTATTAGCGTAGCCACCAAAAATTCACTCCCTCCCCAAACCATGGGTTTGCATCATAAAGCCTCAGAAAGGATGTGTGACCAAGAGTTGCATCTGAAAATAAAAGTAAATCAATTGTAAATGGAAGAAATTGTAGCAGTGCTTCTTATTCTTCTGTCCTTTGTATAATGTTTCTAATACCAAAAAGGAATAGTATAATAGTGTCTATGCATATAGTTATGTATGCTTTCACTATAAAAACCTCTTCACCTTTCTGTATCTGACATTTAGCAGGTTATTTCCACAAGAAAGGAATAAAAACAATTTAGATTCAACCTTCTCCCCTATTCCTTTTAAAAACTGAATTTAAGGAATCATACTGATTCTTACAATCTAGTGGTCTATATTTACTTGAGAAAAAAGAACATTCTAGTATTTTTAATAATTTGTTAGTTTACTACAGAGACCAATGGGAGCCAGAAATATAATTTTGATTCAAGCTCTAAATCAAATCAGTCAGTTCCTGAACTTTTCCAAGTCAGATCAGCCTATTTCCTGAAGTGACAATTCAGGCTTGAACTGAGTGATGTGCATATCTGAAGTACAGATTCATGTTCATAGGAATCCATTCAAAAACAAATGCATGAAAATATTTGTATATACATATGGCTTAAGATATATTTTCACAACTAGTCCACTTACATCCACTTACATGAATTTCTTTTTCCTTTTCTTTGCAATTTCCTTTCCTTTTCTTTTCAATTTTTTACTTCTTAAATGAAAATAAAAAAGAAATATATAGAAAAAGAAACAGAAGGAATCTATAATGTTCTAAATCAGGAGTATCAAACTGACGGCCCATGGGGAGGATGTGTCATGAGTAGGCCATGGCCCCCCCAGCTCCATGAAGGGAAAACATTGTGATACATCACATGACAGCAACATGACACTACAAGTTTGATATCCGCGTTCTAAATGAAGCAAAGTAAAATCACAAGTGCTAGATATTCTATAATAAAATATTCAATTAAATAATGAATTAAAAAATATCAAATGTAATTTTACTCAATAGTCATTTGAATATTTTTTATATAAAATTAATATTTTTGCTTCTCATAAAGAAATAATTTTGACCTACTTCTCAGTAGTGGGTTTCAATTTTGGTTTGCTTGTGGGTGCTCGTGTGCTCACACGTATGCGTGACGCTTCTGCGCATGCACGAGACATCCGGGCGGGTGGGTGGAGTGTCCCGCCACCACCGCTACCGGTTCATCCAATCCGGGGACAACCAGTAGAAATTCACCACTGCTACATCTACATGAGATCATTTCATATATTTGAAGACTGTAACTACCCACTCCACAGTCTGTTTAGCTAAATGTTCTGCATTGGTGTCAGTTCTTGGTTTGGAAGCAATGAACTTGCAAATGTGTTGAAAGTAAAAAGCAATTTGTTGAAAAATTAAGGTAAATAAAAATTATTTAAAATTAATGTGTTGAAAGAAAATGATACAGAACAACAGATGGAATCTTATGTTCCATCATCTGTCAGACATCCCTTATTCTCTATTTCAAAGATTGATCCTATAATCACTTGGTGTGCAGCAATATTCTAGGTTCCATTCTGCACTGAGGTTTTGCTTCTGAGAAAATATTAACAGTGTACTATTTCAAAATCTTAATTAGGCATTGGGTTAGAGTTTACTTTTACACACTCATACTCCTTCTTCTCTCTAATTGAATGTTCCAAGATAGACTTTAAAATGTATTTAACAATAAATAAAATGTTTGAGAAATAGACAGTAACTTGATAACCAACTAATAAGAAAAAGTAAGGGATCCTTAGTGTTCTGGGACCTTGGTTATTTCCTTGAAGAAGTTTCATTACCTAACTAGGTAACAACATCAGTGCTATCAATGCTGCTATAAGAAAAAAGTATTTTACATATCTACTTATTTAATTTCTATTCCCAATAACTTGCCAAGCAATTCTGAGAGGTTGACAGATTCAAAATATTGAAATACATAGAAGAATAATAAAGAGAGATAGAGAGACAGAGACAGACAGACAGACAGAGAGAGAGAGAGAACAAGAACACTGGAGCTAATAATTTATATATTGCTATTGTCCTAATACACGAAAAAAGGCTCACATCTCAGGGCCTTTCTAAAAACTGACAGGGTCATGATCTGATTCTTGGGAAGGAGAGATAGGGTTCTACAATCAGATACATCAGTACCAGAAGCACATTTCTTGAGATCCGTAAGATAAGATTGAAAAAGGGCAGGGAAGATCAACAAAAATGATAAGTCTGGAGACTAAATCATACAGTTAAGGGAACAAGGTATGTCTAGCCTAAAGAAGACAAGGAATGGTTTAAGGAATCCTGCCTTGTTGCAGTTGATTGGACTAGAATACCTTCAAGATTCCTTCCAGCCCTATGATTCTATATTTAATTTGGTTGGATATAATAGCGATAACAATGCTGTAAATATCCGGACCCTGTATCATAATATAACAATATTATTCTTTATGAATTGCAAATTATAAATTATATTATTTAACCTAAATTTCCACTGTTCACTTCTTGCCTTTTTGCTTGAAACCCTATTATACTGCTGAAGAGGGAATACTAGATATGTTGGTATAGATGTTAATACCAACTTGGTATTATACTTTGCTCTCGCTCATCTACTTTCAGTTTATTTTTAAACTGATCAAGGATGTTTTGAATTTGTTTTCTACTTATTAGTTATACTAACAAATTTTATGTGATCTGCAAATTTCATAAATACTCTTCTACTTCTTTGTACAAGTAATTCATCTAAAGTTATTCAAAGGTCCAGAGTTTAGAACTGAATGTTGTTGCATTCCTTACTACCACTTTCCAGTTTGATGAGGAACCATTATCATTTTGATAGTTTTCTTTTCCATGGGGCCTAGTGATAACTGAGTATACTAAAACAAAACTAGGGTATTTTTTTTAAAAAAAAAAACTTAAGTCATTGCCTGTTGTTTTTAGAAAATTAATGGGTTTTCTATCAGCAAATTAAGGTATTTAAATACCTAGGTAGTTCCTCTGAAATCTTGGCAATGAGGAAACAAAATGTTTGTTTATGTTCAGACCCACAAACTTGGAAATGTCATTTTGCATTTTACCAATTGTAATGGTAGCAATTAGCACCCACCGCAATAAAAATCTTCAGAGCAAAAGTAATTAGCCACCTGCTATACAGCACACAGATTTGTAATCACCATGATTCAATCATCTAGAATCACTTCTAGAAGTAATCCAGTCTATTCTACATTTTTAAAGTCTTGGTGCCAGGTCCTGGCATGTCTCAAGCTTTTTGTTATGTTCTGGTTTTGTGACTATCAGTTAAATATCTGACCTTGCCCCTCTTAAGCTGAAGTAATAAGTTCTTAATATCAATCTCCAGAGAAACCTCATCAAAAATCAGTCTGTATGGAATAAGCTTGATAAAAAAAGACTGTTCTGTGCTAAAGATATATCCATCTAGATTTCACACTTTTTCAGAATCAGTGGTCTATCTATATAATTGAAGATACTTTTATAATGCTTCTGTAGAAGAAGCAGTATAAAATATACCATTCCTGTCTAAGAAAAACAGAGGAAAAAGTGTTCTGCATGCCCTTTTTATTTGGCAATTCTAATATTATTCCTCGTAACACTACCAACATTCTGTAGAAAACAATGTGTCTCCTTTTAGCTTGTAGAGCTCCTCTTATCTTCAATTATTTCTGAAAAGAGGGTCTCAAAAATATCCAGCTCAAAGTCATGTAGCAACTAGCATTTTAAATTATGCTTGGAAACACTAACAATCAGACACCTATAGCAGTAGTGACAACACACACAGACACATTTTCCAGCTGAGGTTTTTAAGGATAGTCTTTAAGGATAGTCCCATATAGAGAAAATTAAAATAAATTTAAGATTATCCTCAAGGCTTGCAATTGCAGCAAAAGCAAAAGCTGCAATTCATAAACAAACCGAAAACTGCTAAAAGCTGTCTGGGCCAGCACTGAAATTTGATCCACAATCAAGAATTTTGCATTCTGGAAGACATGTAGTATAAACTGAGCCTATGCTTTCTTGGAAGCAGAAGCCTGCTGAGAATCAAAATTGGTATCATCCCAGAAACATTTTTTTGAAATAAAAGCCACACTGCTATTGTTGAGTTAGAGATGTTTTTCCATGTCCAAGGTCCTGACAGATGACAACATTTAACCTGCGGTGAATATATATAGCTGCTACATTTTTTCATTTTGGTAATAACTTACCCATAACTGGTAGATTACTACACCCCGTGGTTTCTTTGGATGTAAATAACATGGCGGAGAGGGTTGAGCCCCTGGGGCACTGTATACTTATGTTGAAATATATTTGATGTTCCATTGCAAATAATGATTATATTCTTGATGAGATTTATAACACTTTTTGTGATTCTCTTCAGCCATATGATTTGAAGGTAGCATGATGTGTTCAGCTTTTTTCAGCCAGTTTTCAATTATATTCTACCAATCTATTAATTCTGTCACAGGTTGATTTTCCTATTCTGGAATACATATAAGAATGTTGAAGCAAATTCAACCTAAATTGCTTTATGTTGTATTATACACTTATGCTTAAATGTCTTTTTGATTTGGATACCCCATTTTATTAAAGGTGTGTTTTTGCTACAGCAGTAATTCAGTCATAATAAAACAGCATGCAAAATTGTTGAGATTTAGCTAGTGACCAGAAATAGCAAAATGGGGGAAATTCACTGCTAATATCAAACTCAACAAAAGGAAAATGTGCAGCTAATTTGAAAGGTGGAAGCTAAAACAATTTCTGTGCCTGCATATATTCTTACTGCAATTTACTCTGCTATTTCATATTATCTTAGATATTCATAAGTAGATTTCATGTTGTAGAAATGCTATTTTGTAATATTTATTATTCTTTACTTTTCCTAGACTCAGCATTAAAAAAAATCCTTCTGTCAAAAGTCTGCTGATTGTGAAGCTTATATACAAGCTCATAACAAAATTATCTGTGTGGTTTACAATTATTAAAAATGAAAGCAGTACATATGTGAAGCAACTCTTCTGTCCAAACTAGCAAATAATAACAAACACCTTTTACAACAATGCAGATATGAAAAGGTATCAGTATGGGAAAGAAAGTGGTACAATTCTTTTATTGAGTCATCATATGATAGAAATTGTAAATTATTAAGCCATCTAAATATAGTAATGAGTAACTTGTCAATTGACAGTTGCACATATTTTAGGACAGACAAAATGGGTTTTTCTGGACTGATGAACACTGAAGAATCAAGAGCAAGAAGTAATTATGCATAACATAGAAACTCTAAAATAGCCACAAAAGTCAGCACACTGCCTATGTGGCTTTTGTTTATGGTAATAGCCATTCCCATCAAATGCAATGCTCTTGATGTCTCTGCAGAGAAAATGATTGAATGAAACAGTGTCTCGGATTTAACTTTATGTTCATCTTCACAGAGCCTAACAGAGAAAAATAAGAAGTGGCAAAAATTGAATTTATACTCTTCTACAGTATGAAGTTATTGTACTAGAAAAGGCAAAATGGCTTCTTTGTCTGCCTTCACACACATACATGTGGGGGGAGATCTCAATGAGGCTGAAACAATCAGAAGATACTGTGTTCACTGACTGGAACCTAAAATTCAGAAAAACTACAAACTAAAATGCAGAAAAGAACAGGGGAGAATTGTGTAACTGTGTGTAAAGCCATGTTTTAGCAAGCGTATCTGGAAAAATCATAGTGCTAAAGGGGTGGAAAGCTAAGCTGCTGAACCATTGTCTACTACACTATTATCAAAAGTTACACAGCCCCTTTCCTCTCTTATAGCCAGTCATTGTTGAATGCATGCTGGTGGGTATATCCTCCCTCAGGATACTGTCTTTAAAGAGCTGCTATATGAGATAGCTGGAATATGAATTAGCCAGCTCTGCTGTTAACTCACTTGGAGCATGCTGTTTTCAGAAAGTTTGATCAGCCGCAGGAGAAGCTCACTGATGCTCCAGGCCAACTTATTTACTGAGTAGCCATACTTAATTTGGTGCGAAGCTTTTAAGACAGTTTTATGTTACAAATTCATCTTGATAACTGTTATTTTACAATTATTCAGTATCATGTGGGAAGCAAATTAGTTGGGGCCCAACTAAAGTCAGAATAGCACTTGAATTGTTTTAATCTATTTGAAATAAAACACATAGGAAGAAAAGCTGCAGAAAGTTAAAAAAAAACATATCAATCCTCCTTCAAAATCTAAATAAGAAAAAAAGCTCCCACAACATATTACTTCCTGTACCTATTTTGACCATATTCTTCTCCCTACCTGTGTTTTTTTATTTGCAACCACTATTATGAACATATACCTTTTCCCCCAATATAAACATAATGTTTCCTATCACTGCATATATTTTTCACTATTTCTATATTTATCCAATACATGTGAGACCTATTGAAAAAAGGGTACAGATTACAAATAATACCATAAATCACACAGTGCTGATCAAATGTTTTGATCAAAGTTCGCTTGATATATTGCTAATCTTTCATTCTACTTTCAATTTTATTATTCTTTTTTGTAAACCTGATAATTTGCATAGCACAGGCTTTGGATAGCTAAACAGATAAAGAAATATGCTTATTTCTTTCTATCCTTACTTATTTGTATTAATTTTAGGTTTCTTTATCTGTTTTTTTTTCTGGAAAAGAAGTCCAGCCAATCATTCAAGTGCTTCTTCCATTAGGTTTCTGATTATGTTTTAGAATATTTACTAAAAATATGAGAATATGCACTATACTATAAACAAATCTGTGAATAATCATGGTTTTTAAAAGAACGCTAACTATTACTTACAGAGAATGGAAAATTCAGACTTCCTTCAGAAATGTGATGAATTTTCAAAAAGTTCCCAGAACATGCATTGAAGAAACAGCTAGCACAAGGATTAAAACATGCCAACAGTGCAATATCAAATATTAGTACCAATTCATTGCAAGAAACTAACTAAGTAAGATACAGAGCAGCTGCAGTTATAACTGAATATCTAGGATAAAAATATCATCATAACAACAACAAAAAGCCAGTGCATTACCAAAATGGAAAATCAGTTTGGAAAGTGAGCAAGCTAAGATCAGATGCATGAAAGCTAGAACAGATGAAAGAAAAGAACCTAAGTACAAGAAGACCAAAGAATACCTAATCAAGAACTAACACCTTAGAAACAAGGAAGACCAAGGAAGCACTGGTAATAATAAAGCAGCACAAAATAGCTATAGCCAAGAAAATCAGCAGATACTCAAATAGTAATCTCCAATTTCAACCTATCTAATCAGAAACATTTATATAAATCCATCAATGGAAAGATGAGAGTGAATCAGTGAACAACTGACAAAGAAGAAACAGTTTTACAGTTTTTGGCTCAGATTTCTTTGGATAATCCAAAGAAATACAACAACAATGCAGCTTAATTAAAAGCTATGAAAGCTTGCATTTGGGTATGTGGCAGTAGTGGGTTTAAATTTTGTTCACTACCGGTTTGTTCATGGGCCTGGGGGTGCGCATGCACAGTGTTTTTGCGCATGGCCAGAAGCTTCTGCGCATGCACAGAGACGTTTGGGTGGGTGGGCGGAGGTTCCCGCTGCTGCCGCTATCGGTTCACTTGATCCGGAGTGAACCGGTAGCAACCCACCACTGGTATGTGGTAGTTGGTGGGCAACGTTAAAGCTCCATCATACAATTATGTAGTTAGCATTATGGTAGATACCTAGCAACAATAATAATAATAATACATGGGTAGGCTTTTTTGGGGGGGATTCACCTAAAAATGTTATTTGGGCAATAATGTGTTTTAATTCTGTCATGGAAACAATAACAATCCACTATAATTTGAGCCAAAGCAGTGAACCCTGTGCTCCTGCCAAACTGACTAAGAGCTATTAATATAGATTTGTAACCAACCAACCTTAGAATTGTTAATGAAGATAAAGTGGAAAATATTAATATTTTTTAAAAAAATTTTTAAATTTTTATTAATTTTAGAAACCACATAATACATTTATAAATGCAAATAAAACAATTTACAACAAACATCATCTTTATAACATTACCTATAATATCTAAATTGTTACAATATCAATACCCTATATTCTTCAATATACAATATTTCTCTCACCCTATATAATGATATTATTTGATGATATTATTTAATGATATTGATATCTCGTATCTTAAATTTCATTTGATGTAAAAATTTATTTTACTCTATTGATATCTTTTCTTTTATTTAATTTTTCTTTCTTTCTTCTTCTCTTTTTTTTTTTCCCACTTCCCTCTAACCATTTATACCATTTTTGCCAGACCAGATAATATTCAGATTCTTCCTTTCCTTGGATCTCCTTGGTAAGTTTATCCATCTCAGCGCATTCCATAATTTTGGATATTAATTTCTCTTGAGTCGGGACCTCTTCTTGTTTCCAATTTTGTGCGTATATAATTCTTGCTGCAGTCAAAATGTGTGTTATTAAATATATTATTTCTTTTTCATATTTGCTTGTAGGTATTCCTAATAAATAAGTTTCTGGCTTTAAGGGCACCTTTTGAGTTATTATTTGTTCCAGTTGCATTTTTATATTGTTCCAGAATTTTTTAGCTTTGGGACATGATCACCATATATGATAGTATGTCCCTTTATGCGCTTTACATTTCCAACAGAGTGGAGATGTGCCGGGAAACATTTTAGAAATTCGTGCCGGTGGTAGATGCCACCTATAGAACAATTTATAAGCATTTTCTTTGTATGGTACAGATAATGTTAATTTATTAATATTTTTCCACAAATTTTCCCACTTATTTAATTCTATTGCATACCCAAAATTTGTTGCCCATGTGATCATATTCTCTTTAACTACTTCCTCTGCTAGTTTATATTCCAATAGAAAATTATAAATTTTGGTTATTAATTTCTCATTGGGGCCTAATAAAATTTTATCCAACTGATTCGGTTCCATTTGAATTCCAGTTTTTTCCATATCAGATTTATATCTGGATTTTAATTGCAAATATGATCACCACTCTATTTCCACATTTTGCATTCTCAATTCTTCTCTTGTTTTTAGTTTTCCTTCTTCATTTAAGATGTCCTTATATGTTTTTAATTGATTTGTATCTATTGTATTTGGATAAATATGTGCTTCCATTATGGGAGTCCACCTAGGAATCCTATCATAGTGATATTTTCTGATTTCATTCCATATTTTAAGCAAATTATCTCTTACAATATGTTTGCGAAATTGTTCTTGTTTTGTAATTTTCTCTCCCCAAAGATATGCATGCCAACCTCTTGTTAAGTCAAAACCTTCCAATATTAATGTTCTTATGTTTTTGAGTTCGATCCAATCTTTCATCCATATTAACGCTGAGGCTTTGTAATAACTCTGCCAATCAGGGAGTCCCATTCCCCCCCCTCTCTTTTGTCTTGTAGATGTTTTAATTTGATTCTTGCTTTTTTCCCCTGCCAAATAAATTTTAATATCATTCTGTCTAAATCTTTAAAATATGTTCTTCCTGGGTTTACTGGTATTACCCTAAATAAATATAACACTCTTGGCAGAATATTCATTTTAATGGTAGCAATTTTGCCTAAAAGAGACAATTGGAGTTTTGCCCATTTTTCCAAATCCTTTTCTATTTGTTTAGCCAATTTAATATAATCGTCTTCCTTCAAAGTTGATATTTTGTTTGTAATCCATATTCCTAAGTATTTAACTTTCTTTGCTATTTGTATCCCTAATATATTTTCCAATTCTTCTTTTTGATACTTGTTAAGATTCTTTGTTATAATTTTAGTTTTTTGTTTATTAATTTTCAATCCTGCTACTTCTCCATATTGTTGTACTTTTATCATTAATTTTGGTCCAGATTGTATGGGTTTATCTAAAATGAATACTATATCATCCGCAAAGACTTGCAGTTTATATTCTTGATTTTTTATTTTTAGTCCAGTTATTTCTGTATCTTTCCTGATTTCTTCTAGTAATATTTCCAATGTTAATATAAACAATATAGGAGATAATGGGCATCCTTGTCTCACTCCTTTTTTATATCAAATTGTTCAGTTGTATCTCCATTAATTTGTATTTTTGCTGTTTGGGTATTGTATATCTTTTTAATCATTTTTATAAATCTTTCTCCAAATTTCATTTTTTCTAATTGTGCTAATAGAAATGTCCAGTTGAGATTATCAAACGCTTTTTGCGCATCTACGAAAATTAGAGCTAACTGGTTTTCCGATCTTTGCTCATAGAATTCCAGAGTGTCAATAATTGTTCTTGTATTGTTATGAATTTGTCTTCCAGGAATAAAACTATTTTGATCAGGATGTATATAGTATTTGACTAGGTTTTTCAATCTCTGTGTTATAATTGATGTGAATAATTTATAATCTACATTGAGAAGAGAAATTGGTCTATAATTTTTAATTTCCGTGGGATCCGAATCTTGTTTTGGTATCAATGTGATTATTGTTTCATTCCATGACTTCGGAATTTCAGCTTCCATTAATGCATCATTGAAAACTTGTATTAATATATCATCTAATGGTTGTTGGAATGTCTTATAAAACTCTGCCGGTATACCGTCTGTTCCCGGTGTCTTGTTATTTTTTTGTTTCTTTCTCGCTTCTATTAATTCTAACATTGAGATTGGTCTGTTCAATAATTCTATATGTTCTTCTTCTAATTCTTGAATCTTTATTTTATTTAAATATTCTATGATATTTTCTTCTCTAATCTCTTCCTTTGCGTATAAGTTTTTTTTTATTGTAAAAGTTTTACAATTACATTTTCACCCCATTTTCACCCCCCTAACCCTCCCCAAACTCCCCAACCCACCCTCCCAAACCCCCCCTGACCCTCCCCTCCCCCCCGGACTTCCATAGAATATCATTATCCCCTATGCAAAAACCTTGAACCCCCCCAACCCCCATGTCATTTTTCATCTTCACATAGTTCAACTATTTCTATCTTAATATAATATAATACTATCAATGAAAAGCTATTTGATACTTCTTGGTTTGGTATTTGTTCTGCACATAATCTATCCACTTTTTCCATCCACATTCATAAGTCTCTTGTGAGCGATCTTTTAAGTATGCTGAAATCTTCGCCATCTCCGCAAAGCTGGCCATCTTCAAAATCCATTCTTCTACGGTGGGCAGAGCTTCATTTTTCCAATATTTACCTATCAACAATCTCGCTGCTGTAATCATATACAAAATCAACTTTATTTCATCCACTGTAAAACCCTCAACTATACCCAATAAAAGCAATTGTGGAGAAAATTGGATTTTTTTCTTTAAAACATTCTGCATGACCCACCAAATTTTTATCCAAAAAGCCTTAACTTTCTTACAAGTCCACCAAATATGATAATATGTAGCATCTAAACAATCACACCTCCAACATTTTGGCTGAACATTAGGGTACATACACGACAATTTCTTAGGATCTAAATGCCATCTATAAAACATTTTGTAAAAATTTTCCCTCAAATTCTGCGACTGTGTAAATTTAACATTCTGAACCCAAATTTTTTCCCATGTTTCCAACATCACTGGTTCTTCAAAATTTTGTGCCCACTTAATCATACAATCTTTAACTAATTCAGTTTCCGAATCCCTTTCTAACAAAACATTATAAAGCCTTTTAATATGCATTGGACCTTTCTCTTTTATATGTCTAACCAATTCTTCCTCATGCAACATAATACCAGTTCTTTTTATTTTATTTAAATATTCTATGATATTTTCTTCTCTAATCTCTTCCTTTGCGTATAAGTTTTTGAAAAATTCCTTTGCAATTCGTTTTTTGTCTTCAATATTCTGGTATAAACAACCATCTACATCTTTTAACTGTATTATAATATTCCTCTGTTTTTCTATTTTCAATTTATATGCTAACCACTGTCCGGTTTTGTTTGCATGTTCAAATTGGTTTTGTTTAGCGATTTTTATTTTTCTTGCTATTTCTGTTGTTGTGATCAAATTTAATTTATGCCTTGTTAAATTTAATTTCTCCTTAATTTCTTGATTATATGGCTGTTTCTGTAGATCTAATTCATATTGATGTAATATTGTCTGTAAATTTTGTTTTATTTGTTGTTTATTTTTATTTTTTTGTGCAGTATAGGCAATTGTTAAGCCTCTGATATATTCCTTGGTTGTGTCCCATAGATTTTGTAGACTGGTGTGCTCTTTCACATTAATTTGTAGAAATATTTTCAATTCTTTTTGAATCATATCCACATATTGTTTGTCATTTATAATATCTCTATCCATCATCCATCTTTTACGCTTTTGGTGTCCCTTCCATGTTATTTCAATGGGGCTATGATCAGCCCATGTGTTTGTTGTAATTTCTATTTGTTTAATGTCTGCTATAAGCTCCGCCGTCATCCAAGCCATGTCAATTCTGGACCACGATTGATGTGGATTTGAATAGAATGTGTATTGTTGTTTATTATAATTGAGTTCCCTCCAAGCATCTTGTAATTGAAATTCTTCTACTATATCATAAAATATTTCTGGAAGTGTTTTTTTCCTGGATTTATTATGTTTACAACTCCTATAGTCCTTCTCTATGTTTACAATTGCATTAAAATCTCCAATTATGCATATGTTTTGGTATTCCAGTTCCTTAATTTTGTTGTGCATCTTTTTAAAATAATCAATTTGGGTTCCATTTGGTGCATAAAGTGATACTAGTAATATCTTCTTCTTTTCTGTTTCAATTTCAACCATCAGCATCCTACCCTCCTCATCTGCAAATAATAGCTTTGATTGTATATGATTCCGGATGTACATTGCTATACCTCTCTTTTTTTGTTCTGTTAGTGCCGTATAAAGTTTTCCTAATCTTTTGTTCTCTAATAAACTGCGTTGTTGTTTTTTAATATGAACTTCTTGTAATGTTATAATATCTATCTTCAATTTTTGTAAATTTCTAAAAATACGTGATCTCTTTGATGGAATGTTTAGTCCATTTATGTTAATCGATATCAATTTTAAATCTTTCTCCATTTCAAATTTCTATTTTCTTGATGTTCTTATTTTCCTAGTGTTTTTTCCCCCCTGTAATTTGTATTTTATCCCTTGCTCCCTCTCTTTCCATTTTTTCTTTCTCCCCTCTTTTTCTTTCTTCTTGCTGTATTTTTCTCGATTTGTCCTCCTGATTTGCAATTTCTTGCTGTGTTTCAGATTCTTGTTCTTCCTCAGGAAAAAAATTGCTATCAAAAAATTGCTGTGCTTTCTCTAGTGTATCAAGTTTATATTTTTTATCTTGCCATGAAACAAGCAGTCCCTCTGGCGTTAACCACCGGAACATTATTTTATGTTTGTGTAATTCTGTTGTCAGAAAGTTATAATTTTTCCTTGTTTCTCTTATTCTTCTTGGTATTTGTTTTAATGTAATTATTTCTTTTCCCTTATATATAATTGGTTTTTCTCTCATTTTTTTGTATATTTCCTCTTTCACCAGCTTCCTTACAAATCTAATGTGAACCTCTTTTGGTAACCTGTTTCTTCGGGCGTAATTTGTGAATACTCTATAAATTTCATCAATTTCCTTATTAATTTCTTCTTTATTCTTTAACGTTGCTTCAGCCAGAATTCCCACCATTACATCTCTCAAATCTTCCTCTCTGTTTTCCACTATATTTTGAAATCTTAGGTAAAATAACGCCTTTTCCATTTCTAAAAATGAAATTGAATCTTCCAGTTCTTTATTTATTATTGTTTGATCACATTCTGACTCTTCTATCCTTTTTTCTACTTTGCTCATCTTATCTTCAATATTTTGGATCCTTTGTTCATTTTTAGCAATATTTTGTTGAATTTTCTCCATCTTATTATCCATTTTTTTAAGATTATCCTTAATTTCACCTATGTCCATTTTCAAATCCTCATGGTTTTTCCTACTTTCTTGATGGTTATCAGCAATTGATTCCTGTGTTTTGTTCATACTCTCTTGTATCATTGATAATACTGAGTGAATGTTTTGATGTTAATTGATTGAGGAGATTTTTCTTTTTCTGAAAGTAACATTGTGTCTATTGTTTTCTGTTGTGCTAATGATGTAATAGACATTGCTTGATTGGTTATTGCCTTTTTACCTGGTTTTGTCATTATTAATGAGCCAGTAGTTGTCGTCTTAATTTTCTAATTTAATAGTTCCCAAATTTTCACGCACTGTCTATAGTATATAGTAAAATTTTCCTTCTGATAATTACAGAAGCCAATATCACTTGTTTAGTTTTCAAATACAGTCAAATTTCAAACTATAATATCATTATATGAGGGATTAATTAAATTTAAATGAGGAGCAGGGATAAAATATGATATCTCAGCAAGTCATATTTCAGTTTCTAAATCAAATATTCTATTTAAATATATTATTAATTCTAATAAGTTCTATTAAATCTTTAGTTATATCTCTAATAAATTTTATCAATTTTAATAAATTTATTCTTATTTAAATCAATATATATCAATATTAATAATCAATTTTCAATTCATTCTTTTAACACCATATCAATTTTTAAATTAATGTTAAATTGTGTCACATAAAAAACTATTAGAATAGGAAAACACGCTAAAACAGAAATAAGAAAAAACAGATATGCTATGTGTTATATTATTATATCTATTCAAAACTTATATATTCCAACTTTTCTTACTTATATTAGAAAGTATATATTTAACATTTAAGCTTAAGTAATCCTAAACCTTATGCTATTTGGGCTATAATATTATATACTATATTCTATATTAAAACATTAAGTATTACATAAGTAAACAAATAAATAGATAGAAGTACTTAAAAGTATTTAAAATATTATTAAAATAATTCAATTAAAATAATTCAAATAAATTAAGTCTCTCAAACAATAAAATAAATTTCTTTCATTATATTAGGTTCCAGAATATATTAAAAAGTATATATTTAACATTTAAACTTAAGTAATCCTAAACCTTATGCTATTTGGGCTATAATATTATATACTATATTCTATATTAAAACATTAAGTATTATATAAATAAACAAATAAATAGATAAAAGTACTTAAAAGTACTTAAAATATTATTAAGTTTCGCCCCCTCACACTTCAATTAGCCTCGTTAACTCACTCCGTTATATTTTCACTCCATTTCTTCTTAACAATTCTGCTTTGCCAATCAGTTTCTCTTTTTAGCTATGTATCCGATGTTTTAAATATTTAAATGTTTCAGAATAAGAGTAATTAGTTATTCTTATTGATGCTGTTTGCTCGATCCTCGCTTCTCCTTTTTTTAAAGCAACCGTCAGGGTTCTGGCCAACCGACAAGAGGTTGGTTTTTTTCCGGGCTGAATTAAGGGACTTTCCTTGAACCTTCGGGGCAATTTTTGATACTCCCGAGGTCCTCAGGATTTTCCCTTTTATCTATTGACCTCTTCGTGGTCAATAGAGCTAAAAAAATTCAGCTTTCAGGCCGAAAATTGGGACCTAGGAACGGAGCGCTGTCCCCTCGGTTCCTATCACGCTGATGTCACCAACAGAAAGAAATATGCCACAGACTATTGCTTGGTAGAGCAGTCATGGAAGCTTTAGAAAAGGTATTCAGATGCATTCATATGTCTATACCAGGGCTGTCCAACTTGCGGCCTGCAGGCCAGCTGGGTCACACATTGGCCACGCCCACACCAGTTTAGCAAAGGGGAAAAAAAAGGGGGCCTGGTGGCTCAGCAGACTAAAAGCATTGTCATTAACACCAGCTGTCTGCAATTACTGTAAGTTCGAATCTCACCAGGCTCAAGGTTGACTCAGCCTTCCATCCTTTCTAAGGTAGGTTAAATGAGGACCTAGTTTGTGGGGGCAATAAGCTGACTTTGTATAAATATACAAAAGTATGAAGGCTATTGCTTAATGCATTGTAAGCCGCCCTGAGTCTTCGGAGAAGAGCGGCATATAAATCAAATAAAAAAAAGTCCAAATACATCATATGACGCCACTGTGACAACACAAATTTGACACCCCTGGTCTATACTTATAAAGATGTGAATAAAAAAAAGATTTGTATTCCATGTGATACTCTATGAAAGTGAAAGTCAGAGTTTTTGGAATCAGGATAGGAAAAGTATTGAGAATTTTGATCTTTGGTATTGAAGATGACAGGTGGTGGGGATCTGGGTTGGGGTATGGCCTGAGGAACGAGCCTCTTTGGGACAATCTGGGGGGAAAATCTGCCTGGTGGCTTCGGCGAACAAGGCGGGCTCCATGATTCATGGCTGGTCCCCCCTCTGGCCACCAATCAGGCAGCTCAGGGCAGACACTGGCCACAATGACTTCACTCCCCAGCAATGTGAGGAGCTGCCACCACTGCCACCGTCTAAGCCCTCTCCATGCCTGGGAGCCCCTAAAGTGAAATGTCCCTCCTTTCCAGCCACCGCCACTTGTTGGCCAGATGCAATTCGCAGAGCTGCGTTTCAGGCGGAGGCCAGTTCCCCTGCAATGTGTTTCAGGGAACTAGGAAAGAAAGCCTTTTCAGGTGGCAGCACCAGATGCACTCCGTGTTTGTGGATTTGGGGAGGAAAGCGCATTGCATAGCAGGGAATGGGATTGGGGGGTTGATCAGTCGTTTAAAGGGGAGGGGAAAGATGCACACTCTTAACTTTTCACACGTCATGGTCGTTGGAGGAGGGGAGGTGGAGGAGCTGGGGGTGCTGATGCTCTGGTTCACTGCCCCCCCACTCTCAAGCTGCCCCGGATAAGATCGACACCATCAAGCGGTCTCGGAGGATGTAGCCGACTACTTCTACAAGAGATACTGGGGAGGACCCAGGCTGACAGGGGGGGTGCCATCCTGGATGAGGCTGGCTTTTCCCCTCCCCAATCCAAAAATGGGTTGTGCGGTCTTGGAAGATGTAGCTGACTACTTCTACAACAGATACTGGGGACGACTCAGGCTGAAAGGTGGGGGGGCCACCATCCTGGATGAGGCTGGCTTTTCCCCTCCCCAATCAAAAAATGGAGCATGCAGCCAGTAGGAGCCGCTCACCCCTTGACCACTGTTTTGAGGAGGTTGCAGACAGCTTTATAGTATTTGCTAAGCCAGCTCTTCAGCTGCAGCACCTGGCACTTCTCTTCCATGCAGTCCTTGTAGAGGGCTTTCACTATGAAGGGGAAGGACATTGGGAGGCTGAAAGGCAGTGGCAGGGCCATTGAGGCAGCTCCAAAAACAGTGCTGGGGAAGGTGTGAGGGGGTGGGGAGTGGGAGGAAGGAGGAAACTGACAAATGAGACAGTCATAGGGGTGCGACCAGAGAAATCCCCATTGGGGATTCCTTGTAGAAATAGTTGGCTACATTCTCTGACACCCGCTTGATGGAGAATGCTTTCTGCCCTGGTTGTCCGAAGCACATTGCAGGGGAACCGACTGCTGCCTGAAACGTGGCTCTGTGAATTGCATTGGGCTAATGGGCGCTGGTGGCTGGAAAGGAGGGACGTTTTGCTTTAGGGGTTCCCAGGCACGGAGGTGGTGGCGGCGGCAGTGGCGGCTCCTCACATTTCTGGGGAGCCCTCTTTCCTAGTCAAGTCTCCGAGGCACTTTTCACTTGCAGAAGAAGGAGGACCATCTTAAATGCTGGTAGGCAGAGGTAGAATTCTTTTTTTCTTGTTTTCCTCCCCCAAAATTAAGGTGCATCTTATACTCCAGTGCATCTTATACTCTGAAAAATATGGTAAATATCTGCCTCCTACTTTTTTCTTGTGGTCAAGGTCACTTTATGTTGCAGCATCAAATGATATTTTGAATCCCAACTATTTTCTTAGTTGCATGCAATTTTCTACTGACATAGTGAAACATAAAATGATTTAAACATAATATTAAAATCTTAATTAAAAAAACTAATTTGAAAGAATGTTAACTTTGAACTTTACAATTCACGCATGGAAAACACAAATAAAAAAATAAATCTTAAACACTGAAACATCCTGTGATCTCTATGATCTGTTCATGTGTGGAAAAACAAACAGCTAGAAAGTATGGAGGCTATTTATAGTTCAGACCTATACTAGGTTTTAAAAGCTTTTTTAATGTAAAAACAAATAAACAACTCAGAACATTCCCTTGATATTTTCTTTTTCCAGCTGCGAAGTAATGATTAGAAAGCTCCTTGGTTATCTATATAGGAAAGAAATGATGGACTGGTGGATAAATTGAAAGTCTTGTTAGCTCTGGAGACCTGGGTTCAGTATCTTTTTTCTGATACCAATGAATCATGTGTTGAGTGGAAGATTATTACTTATGAATTTTAAAAAGCAACATAAGTGTCAAATGCCAGTTCCTAAGACTGTACATCAATTAAACACAGGTTCCCTCATGGTTGCTGCCCAATTGAAGTGTATTTGTATCTAACCAGCAACTTATTTTTTAGACTGTTTTAGAGCAAGCCCTATAAAGTACCTTAGAAGGCTGTCACTTTTTCCCCAGGATATGTCTGAAATGAACAATTTCCTTTCTCCTAAAAATAGTACACAATGAATGAATAAATATATTATACATGCACGCATTCACACAAAGATTGCAGTCTTTACTGCCTTTATTTTCATTGGCTATATTCTCGTTGATATTATGTGAACATGACATTTCCCAAAAGGTTATGAAGTTCTCAGAACTCTGACAGCCCCAAAACTTCAGCTGATCAAAATATCAAACTTCAAATATGTTATTTCACAGTTTCTAAGAATAAGTTTCTAAGTCTTCAATGTCACACCATCCCACACAAGCATGGGTAAGAATAATACTTTAGTTTTAAACTGTTTTTTAAAATTTACTTATAAATTGGAATATGACACTTTTGCAATCAGTTCAATACCACCACCCCCACACACACAATGCATATATACATATGGCAAAATCTCTGATCTATATATTCATCTATTGAAATTGTTAAAACAAGTTGCTGAAATCTGGATGTGTTAATGAGTCCAAATGATTTACCATTCCTACAATTTCATCCTATTTATCAGAAACTGAGACAGCTGTTAAGTATTCTGGTGCTTCTACATATTGAAATCATGAATGAAACCTCTTTATAATTGAACCTCCAATCATTTGATACATGAAGTTCATTTTCTAAACATTAACTGAATTATGCCCACTTTTGACTTTAATGTCTAACCAGGATTGATTCACATATTGAAAAGATATTTTTTCAGTTCCAGAAGAAAAAGTATGTACACCTCCTGAAGACTGTCTTTTGCTTCGCAAAATACTAAATATCTTTTTGAATATCTTTATATATATATAACTAAAACTCAGGATGACAAATGTTCCTAATACTCATTTCTCTTCCTATTTTCCCCACAACAAGTCACCTAACTAGCTTTCATGGCTAAGGTGGGATGAGAACTCATAATCTCCCAGTTTCAAAGCCAACATCTTGACAACTACACCAATCCGGCACTCTATTTGTATGTGTGTGTGTGTGTGTGTGTGTGTGTGTGTGTGTGAGTGTGTGTGTGTGTGTGTGTGTGTGTGTGTGTGAGAGAGAGAGAGAGAGAGAGAGAGAGAGAGAGAGAGAGAGAGAGAGAGAGAGAATCTTTGTGTGTGTGTGTATGCGCTTTAACATTTGTCATATTTCTAAAGCAGAATTTAGATTTGTTTCCTTAATCCAAAGCTATTTCATCAGGTAGACTATGATTTCTGTTTACTTTCAACTCCCTTTCACCCATAGCAAATTAGAACTGATTGTCATAGACAGTAAACAAACAAACAAACAAAAAATCAAGTAGAATGGATGCTCTATTTTTTTTTAACTTAAAATCCCTTTTAACTGTTTTTATGGATTAATCACTGTTCAAAATTTTAAGAGCGTAAACAAATTAAAGTGAATTTCCTGTGCCGCTTTCTGAAGGTAACCGAATATTATAGCATTCGTCAAATTGCCACCTATATTACTAGAAAATTGTATAATCTTAAAGTAGGAAAAACTGCAATAGCTTTGTTGATATCAGTACTCTTGGCAGCTTCGTGGTCCAAGGCCAACTGCAAGTGATCACTTAAGCATCTATCACACATAGTGATTCTTACAGTCTATAATCCCAACTCACTTTTCCGCAAAGAAAAATCTTCCATTTGATGGTGCTGAAACTGGTAAAATTAATGCAATATCTGTTACTGACATTGAAGATGATAAACTAATACTTTATTTGAAACCTGTATCTAATTATATTAACATAAAATTAAAATTGTCCTTGGCTTGGTGTTGCTTTTTCATACTTCGGTTTTAAATTTACACACCTGGAAGTTAATCCAATGAATTTTGTGAGGCTTATTTCTGAGTAAACTAATGCAGAATTATATTGTAAATAGTCAATTAATTTTATTTGTTCTCCTTTCAAAATATTGAGAGTTAAAAATTTTGGCAAATTAGTACATCCAACTATTTCAAATAAAAGTATTCTGCACTGAGAAACTTCACAATTAGAAAGGTATAAAACAGTGCAATTTATAAAATATAGACACTGGGTAATTTACTGGGTAATTTTTACCCAGTAAAAATGTATAAAGGTAGGTTCTCTAATCACATTGTATACATACTTAAACATTACATTTATTCAGGCCAGCTAAATATCTAATAATCGATGCTGGTTCTGTTAAAATGTTTGGTTTTTAACCACTTTATTGCTATAGTTAAGATTAACTGCTTTATTATATGTTTAATGCTGGAGGATTAACCTGGGAGGAAAAAAACTTGCATTTTTTAAATATATACTGCTCAAAAAAATAAAGGGAACACAAGCAGAAGATATCCGAGATCTGAATGAATGAAATAGCCTTATTAAATACTTTGTTTGTTACATACACTGCTCAAACAACTAAAGGGAACACAAAACTACTGTATGTAACGAACAAAGTATTTAATAAGGCTATTTCATTCATTCAGATCTCGGATGTCTTCTGCTTGTGTTCCTTTTATTTTTTTGAGCAGTGTAGTTTGCAGACTATTGCTTTAATATCCAGGTAACCACAGCATTTTAAGACAAACAAATTACGAAACACTATTTAAGTTTTTGGAATAACTGATATATGAGTTATTGCAGAGTTATATTGCAGTGAGGCTTGGAAGCTCTCAGCAGCACATCTTTTGGGTGGCAGCAGCAGTGAATGTATTGACTTTTTTAAAAAGTCGGTAGGCCTTGCAAGCATATAATGAGGTTACATGTAGTCCTTGGGCTATATGATGTACAGGCCTAGTTAGAATGTTGTGCAAACATTCCTTTTTAACACTTAAATTGCTTCATGAAACGTTGCTGCACCCAACTGAAAGTGCAAATAATAAGTGTATGATTAAAACTCCATACAGATTGGATAGAGGTAATTTGAAGGAAATATGACCAGTACATTGTCTTTACTCATACTAATCTTTTTGAATTCTGAGATAAACATTAAGACACCAATGACAACTTTCAAAATGACTTTGCCAAAGCTGTACTTACTTTTTCTTCGTTTCTTAGTTGCTACTTTTGGGTAGGAAGGGGAGAGTTAGAAACGACTGGAATGTGATGCCTTAACCTGCTAGACAAAACATCAACCAGATGCAACATGAGAACCAAGGTCATGGCAATGAACATCTGTTGAGACCGAGGGGGAAGCTACTGGACTGATTGGTTGATGTGACCCAGGACAGCTGAGGGGGGTGGGAAGTTTCTATTCTTTTTATTACTCTGAAGTGAGGGAAAAACTCAGAACTAGCTTCACCTTTCTAACTGCCAATATAACGCACTCAATAAAAGGCCTTTAAAGCCTGAATGGAGCTTCCGAGTCCTGATTCAATTTAATTCATTGATAACCAGCCTCTTAAGATGATGACTATGAAAGAGAAGACTTTGGTAATGTCTTCAATTTTAATATGACCATGTTGTAACTGATATCCACTAAATCTCCAGGTGAGCTTTAAAGGCCTATTAAAGGCCTGAATAAAGGCCTTATTCAATTGACCCTTAATTGAGCTATTCAGCCAGCATTACTGACTAAAATATTATATGGTCTTTGGGTTTAAGTGCTCCTTGATTAATTAATAATTATTTATCTTCTGTTTGTTTCATGGCATTTTATGATTTTAATTTTATGAATATATCTGGCCTCAGAAGACTTATCCACAAGATAGCCATGTGTGTTCTGTATTTCCCAATACAGAAAATAAAAAAGAGCACCTTAGAAATTATTTATGAAAAAACAACTTTTTCTTTTCCTTCTGGAAATGAACTGATTAGTTTTTAAGGTTTTCAAAGTTCACCATGGCAGCATGTTATGGGTTACAGATGCAACATCATTGTGATGCTGTACATATTTCACATATTGTACAGTTATTTTTATTTTATAAAATAGGACACATATCCTTATTTGTATTAAGTAATTGCAATAAACTCCAATATGCCGCCATTAGAATCATCTGCCATAGAAAGCTCTCATTCATTAGTTTCTCAGACATTTGGTAATCTAGCTTCAAAATACTTGTTTTCCATCCATATAGTTTCTTGCAGACATGCTGTTGATAAATCACACCTGTCTAAGTAAAAAGATAGTATTTCCTGTGCAAAATTCCAGGTTAGGTGAAATTACATCTTGGGATGGGAAAATATTTACTGTGTGTTACAAACATTGAAGTATTTTTATATATAGTTCCTGTGGCTGGGGGAAAGAAAATTTGTACTCATATAAAACCATACTACTGTTTTGCATTTTGAAAAGATATATACCTCAACAATGAGTATGTGTCTGTGTACACACAGAGTAAGTATATGCTTGTAGAGAATTAGTGCTTCTTCTGTAGCTGAAAAAGCAACTGCAAAGAATATTTTGTTTTGAATGACTAAAGAAAAAGAATTAATCTAGGAGGGAATGTTAATATATAGGCATTGTTGACAGTTGGAGGTTATGAATCAGTAAAGGAATTAGTATTGCCAGCATAGGGGCAGTCAAAACTATTTCCACAGTGTAATAAAGGTTTACAAATAAATACCAAAGAATTATGGTGGGTCATTTTAATAATCTCTGGAGTTTTCACTTATCTTTATTTGCATACTTACAAGAGTCTGCAAGAACTATATTGTTTACAAGCAAAATATTATGACAGTATATTTACTCCACCTATGTAACATTTAACTAATGGGATAATCTGTATAATGAGTTATTAGGGCTTTATAACTTATTATATTCCAGTCTCATATTTAACTTTGAATATGGGTTGTAAGTAGGTGTAAATTAGTGATCAACTTCTAGCTCAACCTTCTGGTTCTTTCAAGATGTATAATTTCTTATTTTCTGTAGTCAGCATGACCAAGTGAGTTCTAATCAATACTCTTGCAAAATTGAGAAAGGTTACTGTAGACCAAATCTCTCAGTAGGCCAATCTTGATATTTTATTTATTCATTATAAATAAAATTTATTTAATATTTTATTAAATTTGTTTGCTGTCCAACTCACCATGAAGTGGGTTGCTTCCAATGTTAAAAAGAATAAAATACAAAAACATGTATATAATAAAACAAAACACTATAAAAATACCAATTTTCAATTATAACTAAAAGATGGAAATGGATGGAAGGATTAGAATGAATACGGGGAGAGGAGGGATCTGTTATTAATCTATCAGCCAGCAGATGCTTCCCATTGGAGCCAGAGGTAAATCACATCTGTCTGGGGTAGTGCCACCCCATCTAGAACTAAAAATGTCAAAGTCCTAGATCTTAAAGCTCCAGGCACCCAAAGCATTGGGTCTTGCCAGGGTTCAGCTGAAGTCTGTTTTACCCTTTCCCTCTCTCAACAGAGATAATTAAGTGGTATCTCTGTCATGTGTGGTCCAGATGGCCAATTTCATCCAGCACCTTCTGAACTGCCAGGCAATCACCTTTTCCACCACCTTCCCCAGGACAGATGAGAAACAGGTAGGTGGATCAAGTGATTTTTTTAAAGGTTGGGACAAATCCAGACCTCCTTAAAAGGCTTGGAAATGTCCCTTTCTGCAGTGATGAATTAATCACTGCCAGAACCTACCTGCTAGAGACAGAATTTTTAAAAGAAAAATCACTTTCCCAAACTCTTAATGTATAAATTCAAGGACAGATCAAGTGTTCACATAATTTTTGATATAAATGGAAAGAGAAAGAAATATTTTTACATCTTAAATTGTTAACAGTTTAGTTTTATTTTCTCTTCTCTTCTCAAAATGCTTATGTGAGTGTGGTAAAGAATATTTCATGAATGATATATAAAATAAAATGTATTTTAAAAGCTCAACAGTGAAAGCCAGATAAGACTGGTAAATCTGACATCACTCAGCTAGTGGGTAGAACAAAGGGTCAATCTCATCAGAATTTTCATCATGTGCATTCAAATGACTATAAACTGGCTCAGAAATAATGCCATTCAAGCACAGCTTCCAAAGAAGACACATCAGCACAGCATGATTGTTGTTCCCAACATTTGCTGTTGCTTCTAGGAAAAGATGTACATAACTCCATAGCAGAATAAATACTTCCTTTCCTTGGTTCAGCAAGCTGAATGTTATAATGGGTTTACACCCATTATACATGGGTGTACATAGATGGCATGTTCTTTTCTCCCTACAATCCAAACAGATCAGAATCCACTTCAAAAAAACAATATGATCATTATACCAGACAATACTCAGCATGAATAAAATTAAAATAAATTACAGGTTTCACAATTTCTAAGTAAGATTATTGAAAGGGATCCAGTAGGTTCTCCAGAAAACAGTAAGTTAGAGCTATTATCTCAAATATTTATTTCTTGGACAGTGAGACTGAAAGAAATCACAACTCATTCATAATTATAATAATGTGCTATAGTAGCAAAATATAGGACTAAAATTGTGAACGGTAACAGAATTGAAATCCCAAATTGGCCAAAACATCAGGTACTATCAGGGAAAAGCCTACAAGTATCCAGCATTTTACAATTGGGTAACATCAAGCATAGATAAGTTAAAAATAATCTTATTAAAGAATACCTTCAAAGCGTGAGAAAAGATACACTGATGAAATGATTAATTGGACACAAGCTAACTTGGCAGTTTGGACCAACCCCCCCCCCCCCAAAGCTAGTGACCATTCACTATGCATTACATCCCTGTACTGATATTGATAGATTAAACCTGCCCACAGAGGGAGACGTTTACTTCAGGTTATGTAAAAGACAGCCAATAAGACAGTTAAAAATTAGATCTTACTGTACAGAAAACAAAATATGAATTATCAAAATGAAATGAAAGCATGAATAGTATGCTGGCAAGGAAAAGCATTACAGAGTCAGTTTGTACAAAAAATTAAGGGGAAAGTGGATAAAAATAAAAACTGGCAATGACTTACAAATGGAATATTAAAAAAAAAAGCTGAAGGCTTGATTTTGGCTGCTTAAAAGCAAACTATTCAAAGTAATGCAATGAAAGCCAGAAGTGCAAATAGGTCTTAGAAATCTATTTCCTTCTATCTATCTGTCTGTCTGTCTGTCTGTCTGTATTTTGCAAGTGATTAATATTTTAGCTATGAAAGATTTTTGTGGTCATAAAATTATGTATGTGCTGGACATAATTTCAGTATTATTTTAAATTTTGATTTTATTAAATCACTCTGTACATATCCACCAGTAGTGTTTAGTTCTCAAAATATTATTGTATCAAGTGTTAGAAATGTTTTGGCTACAAACTGATGAAAGTTGACAGTATTCCATATATTCAGCAGTGTGTTCCAAGATAATCTGGGACTCCTTTGGCTGCAGAACACTGAAAAAGTAGTTTGGGTGCCATCTAGGTTGTTGTCCTGGTTCAGGTTTCAAACTCACACATACACAGTTGCTATGTGAAAATAACAATTTAGTCGAAGCTTAATACTTAACTGACATACAAGAAAAGGAATGTCAATCAAAACAGTCTCTGAAAGAGATACTTGCTTGGGAAATTTTGCTTTAAGCTGGAATACTATCAAGGGGTTATTTTTTTTAAAAAAAAAACCAATTAAGTTTGACCCAGATTCAAAGGAGTGACAAAAGCACTAGACTCTGGACAACTGTGGTTTTTTTTTTTTTTTACATCTCCCTATAAGAACTGGGAAGATGTTTTAGTTTGAAAACAAAATATAAAAGTGAAATGTGAAACATAAAATTGTATGGGAAGACATTTATGTTCTTGATTCTATTTTACTATTATTTCTACATTACTATACTATTTACTATAACAATTACTATATTGTACTACTATTCAATTAGTATATTTCCTCTATACTATATAGTATATAGTATAATTATTCTATTATTACAACATTTCCTACTTACTATTATATACTGTACTATATAACATTATATAGCAATGTTTTCTTCTTACACATCCTGTTCCACCTTCTGCTTTAATTCCTTTCTGGGATTTCTTCTGCTTTTCTCTTCTGTTAATGGCCACTATGTAATTGCACCATTCCATGTTGTCCTTTGCTGTGCCTCTTCTTTTTTCTCTTGACTATCTACTTCCTTTGGAAGAAAAATCACCTTTTATTTGGCTGCAGAGCTTCTGAAACATGCATCTCTTTTCACACCTATTTCAAAGTTGCAGCTTTATAATCAACTCTGCTGTAGTGACGAAAAGGCTCAAATACAGGGTGGAGGAGAAAAATGCAGCAGAGTTGCCTACATTTTTTCTAAGCAGTTTCACCTTCCATAAATACACAGAAAAGAAGTCAAAATCCAGTTCAAAGAACCAAACCTGGTTTGTTAGCCAGTCTTAAGGTCATAGTTTCAGGCCTTTTTCTTTTCTAATATGAACAGGAGATAAAACAATTGTTTCCAATGAAGAAACACCCCGCTGGATTGCCTCTTAAATCATAATGCAGTCAGCTGTCTTCAACTAAAATAGTTATTCCTTGCTTGTCAAGGAACCTCATTGAACATCTTTGCTCTGCTGTCTGCTCCATTAACCAAGTACAAGGTCCTGGAGGCCATACTTCATTATCTGACTTGTTCAGCTGTTCTGATGGGGCCTATGTTTGATCACCTTCAGGTGATTCCTGGCTTAGTGTCTCCTGCAGTTGAAATTCTATTAGTTCAGCTGGAGCAACTTCTTCAGAGTCAGAATTTGAGTCAAAGCCATGACAATTGTCTTCTGCCAATGTTTTTTTAAACTAATACTACCTATGGGGCATGGTAAGAACAGTAACCAGTCATACTCAGATCGATAGAACTTTATAAGAGAGAGAGACAGTAACAGCAGTTTTGAAAGAGAATGGGGTGAGTATCCTTCTGAAGAGACCAACCCTATAGTGGTAGCGTACATCTCCTTGATGTTTGGACCTCTCAAAATATTATAGCACCAGAGTATGCAGAGATTATATGTTGTGAATCTCTTATTGCACTTTGTGAAGGCTGAAACATTTGGATGAAAGCAACCTAGCTGGAACCATACAGAATTGTTGTTTGTATGTGTTGTGGTCCACCAGCAGCTTGCGAAGCTGGCAGCGGAGTTGGACAGTGAGGAGGCTGGGGAGGAACATGGGCCAGTCCTGAAGTCTGGGGAAGGCCCGGTTGAGTACTCTGTGTCAGAAGCAGAGATTGTGCCAGAGCCATCTGGTAGTGATGCACAGAGTTCAGAGCCTCCAGAGTCGGACAGCAGGAGCAGAGGAACAGGAGGAGCCTGTTCTAGTGTGCGTATGCACAGAGCTGCCAGAAGGCATGAACAGTTAAAACAAAAGGGACGACTTGGGAGTAAGGCCTGGAGATGATTGGCCCCTCCCTTAAGGCTTAAACGAGGAGCAAAGGCATGTGGGCATTTTGCAGGAAAGCAACATTGTTAATTCTGTTCCCAGTGGCATCTCTGCTTGATTCTGGAATCCGTGTGGCTTTGCCAAGTAGGTCTTTGGCAGAGTGTCAAGGGAGATAAAGGTTGGTGATTATCCCCAAGGACTTCTCCCGAAGGACTTTTTGCAACTAATTGGGACTCAGCTGTGAATGAACATAATTCACAGCTATTGCAATAAAAGAGGTTTTTGGGACTACTTGTGTGTTTTAATGACTCAGGAAGCCTAGATCACAACAGTATGTTGTGGTTCTCAATTTTTACCAGTGCTTGTCAAGGTTCCAAGTTACACACCCAATGGAATCAAGGCAGGTATATTCCTCAAAATATAGATTTATTAGGCATGTCATATTGGCACATCTGGGGAAACCTGACTCTAAGCCCCCCTCAGGTTTCTCCCTGGTTAAAAGTAAAGTTTTATTTCCACTGCCCATGCAGTCCATCACATGGTTCAATCAGGTCACAGTCCAAGGGTCTGAGATCCAACCTCCTTGCACCTGGTAGTAAAGAGGAAATAATTTTATTTTGGCTACAATCCCCCAGCTATCTCTACCTCCCCCCTCCAGTTCCCACAGCTTGACTCATCTCTGCTGTGGCAGTCCTGAAGTTGCCAGGGGGAAATGGCTCCAGGGCTGACAGTATTATTTCTGAATAAACAAGTACTATCCATGAAGGAATTGGTTCATGATTTAGGGCAGGGCTGTCAAACTCATGGCCTCTGGGTTGGATGTGTCACGCGCTGGCCACATTCACGCTCAGTTTTTATAGAGTCAGCATATTGCCCCAACAATCTGGGTCCTCAATTTACTGACCTCAGAAGGATGGAAGATTGAGTCAACCTTGAGCCAGTAAAACTTGAACTGCTGACAGTCAGCAAAAGTAGCCTGCAGTACTGCACTCTAACCACTGCTCCACCACAGTTCTTAATAAGTATTATTTATTGTAACAGTTGATTTTTTCTTTTAAATGTTACTGCCTGAAAGGTCTTGTAAAATATTATTTAATAGTTGAAAATATCAATGTAACATTGGTTTACTATTTCACCTTTCACAAAATACAAACATTGGCATTTCAGTTTAGAAATCCTTAGGTTTATTCTCAACATCATCCTTTTTTATCTAGACATATTCAGATCACTTTTCATTTCTTTTATGTCCTATGATAAATGCCAGCATGTTATAAGATCCCAGGCTTTGTTTTGGTTATGCACTCGAATATTAGAGAAAGTATATGCTTTAAACAGATCTGTCACTAAGCACCAAGACTACAAAATATTTTCATCATCTTATTCAACTAATAGCATTATATAATGTATGAGAAATCTGTTGCAAGGCCATGGCCTTTTAAGTTCACTGGGTAATTGATTCAGCAGGGCAATGAGTCTGCACTGCTACTGATACTTCCCATATTATTCTTCTACACGAATTGCTTTCTAATTATTTGATAATGTATATTAAAACTAAAACCAAATCCAGGGAGTGAGACGGAATCTATTCAGATCAGAAAATATGTGAATATGCCATATTATGAATATGGAATAGATATAAACCCAGACTGTGCCAAAAAGTGCCTTCATGATTCTCAGCATAAAAAGCAGGTAAAAATGTATGGTTAACTTATTGACGATTGCTAGAAAAAGGGCATGAGGGTTACACAATGAAATCAAGAAGACAACTGTGTTTTCAATAGTTTTCAAATGTACAGTTAAGGGAGATTTAAGGCATATTACAGGGCATTTCAAACTGAGCAATAAAAGACACAACTTGAATTATGTACAAATGCTGACCCTCTAATTGACAAAATATATAAATGCTAGCTAAAACACAATATGAAATATGAGCACATGAAAGAGTGTATAATAAAAAGAAGTTTGAACATAATAAATTGTTGGAATAGTGGGGAAACATAACTGAAATTTATATTATAATATAATTTAAAAGAGTATTTTTATAAAATGATGTGCCATTGTTATGCAACACCAGAAAAAATATCTAGAATGTATAAAGATTAGAACTGTGGACCACATAAAAGGTCATTTTATCATGCTTGGTGGACTTGTAAAACAGCCAGAAAATTTTGAGTTCAAATACATATAACATAAAATTCAAATACTAAGATTCAAATGAAACTAATACTTTTTTATTGGAGTTAATGGACAGACAACTAGGAAAAAGTCATGGCAGATTGTTCTCATATATAAGCACTGCTGTAAAATTAACATATGTAAAAAATAAATGGAAAGATTCTGAAATAGCCACAGAGAAGAAATGGTTAGTTGACAAATCTAACAAATATGGCAAAATTAACTTGTTTGCTTAGGGAAAGATCAACTGCTACATTTATTATGAATTCTTGCTGAAAAAAAATAAGATGATTTACACATTTTATGATTTGAAAGGGTAGGTTATAGGAAAAAAAAAGACTTGGATGTTACTTTTGAGGGAGAGTGCAAAATATAAATGTGCTATTAAAAAGACTGAAAGCTACTTCTTTTTCTTTTTTCTTTTTTCTCCCCTGCCCTTATTTTGTATTCATTTTTTAGCCATTCCTCTTTTTACTTTCCCCCATTTTTCTTATCTTTAAATCAAAATTTAAACTGTTTTTATTCTGTGGAAAACATATTTAATAAAAATGTGTGCATGTGTAATATAAAGAAAGACAACACAGTTTTTAACAATATATATTAACGCTGATGGCCATATTTACAGTTTTCTCTTTCCTCAATTCTAAGCAACTGACCCCGATAGTTTCCATTCAAATGAATCTCTAGTTCAATCTGTGCAATCTTTGAATCTTGAATGAACACGAATAGGTTAAGTTCATAACAAAACAGAAGCAAACAAAACATGTAGTGTCTTAGTGTAGTTTATCCACAAGTTTGTTTTTTAACCCCTAGAATATTCAGCCATCATCATGGCTGAAATTGGAGGCTCACATGTATAGAAGGCATGCTGGTTGGGGAAATTCTAGCTTTGCATCATGTGTGAACTCAATCAGTGTTCTAACCAATCTTTTTTCATTGACTAATTTTCAAACTTATACTCAACTTTTGTTCTATGCTCACCACCAATCATTATTCTCGCTGTTCTGTTATATTTTAGATGCAACTATTTATTTATTGGTTTTTTATTTAGCTTTGAGAAGAGATAGTAGTCTTTCTTTGTCAAGCTTATAAAATGACACTTCTTGAGAAAATTATTTGAAAGTTGACATGTATGATCTACTAATAAGTGCAAAATTATATCAGATAATTCTAGATCAACTTTGTTGGATATTAAACCCTATTGGCTATTTGGCAAAAGCCTAATTAGCCTGTAAGCCTAATGTAAATACTTTGTCATCTTATATTTTATTTTATTTTTTTTATTGAAAAAGTTTTATTAGAGAAAAAACACAGTTTTCCCACAACCCTCCCACCCAACCCCCCCTCCCCCTCCCCGACTTCCCAGAGCAGAACACAAGGTATTTCTATTAACTTTTAAGAATAAACTAAATTGCCTAACTATCCATTAAACTAACACCCTCTAAAAAATAATTCTTAACCCCCCATAGATAAAATCCTGCTTTTGATATAATTCTTCTAATGTCACTCATGTAGCGCTTATACAATTAAAGATTCATTCATAAGCTATTTGATATTTTTTAGTCTGATACTTATTTTGAATATAAACAATCCATCTTCTCCAGTCCTGTATATATCTTTCTTGTGTATGATCCTTCAAATATGCTGAAATTTTAGCCATTTCAGCTAAGTTAGTTACTTTCAATATCCAAGTATCAATAGTAGGCAAAAAGTCCTTCTTCCAATGTTGTGCTATCAACAATCTTGCTGCTGTTATTAAGTTCAGGATCAGTTTAGTCTCTACAACTGTACAGTCCGTAGTTATACCCAGTAGAAACAAGTGCGGAGTAAATTTCAATCTTTTTTTTAATATATTCTGCATCACCCACCAAATCTTTATCCAAAATGCTTTGATTTTTTTTACAAGTCCACCATATATGATAATAAGTTGCATCATCACAGTCACATCTCCAACATTTAGCTTGCACATTAGGATACATACATGATAGTTTTTTGGGATCTAAGTGCCATCTATACAACATTTTATAAAAGTTTTCTCTTAAAGGCTCAGGCTCAACCCATCCAAGACCGAGTGGCTGTGGTTTCCGACGTCCCGATATAGTCAGCTGGTGCCATCGCTGACTATTGGAGGCGAATCATTGGCCCCCACAGAAAGGGCTCGCAACTTGAGTGTCCTCCTGGACTCACGGCTGTCTTTAGAAGAGCACTTGACGGCCGTGACCAGGAGGATTTTTCATCAGGTTCGCCTGATCCGCCAGTTGCGTCCCTTTCTGGATAGGGACTCATTATGCACGGTCAGTCATGCCCTTGTCACCTCCCGTCTGGACTATTGTAACACTCTCTACATGGGACTCCCCTTGATGTGCACTCGGAGGCTCCAACTGGTGCAGAGTGCGGCCGCGCGGGTGGTGATGGGAGCGATGTGGTGCTCCCATGTAACACCTCTCCTGCGCGAGCTGCACTGGCTCCCAGTGGTCTTCCGAGTGCGCTTCAAGGTTTTGGTTATCACCTTTAGAGCGCTCCATGGCTTAGGACCTGGTTATTTACGGGACCGCCTGCTACCACCAATAGCCTCCCACTGACCAGTATGCTCCCATAGAGAGGGGCTCCTCCGGGTGCCGTCGGCCAAACAATGTCGACTGGCAGCCCCCGGGGGAGAGCCTTCTCTGTGGGGGCACCTACGATCTGGAACGAGCTCCCCCCGGAGATTCGGAGCATCCCGGATCTGCGTACCTTCCGTCGCGTGCTTAAGACCTTTCTATTTCACAAAGCCGGCCTGACCTAAGTCTTTCCCCTTTTTAAATGGAAATTTTAAATTTGGTTTTAAATTATTGGGGTTTTAAATTTGTTCAGCCAAATTATTTAATTTTGTTTTAATCTATTTTAAATTTTGTATTTATATGTTTTATTCCATGGCTGTTCACCGCCCTGAGTCCTTCGGGAGTAGGGCGGTATACAAATTCAATAAAATAAATAAATAAATAAATAAATTTTGTGCTTGTGTAAATTTCACATTTCTAATCCAAATCTTTTCCCAAGTCTCCATCATCACTGGCTCTTGAAAATTTTGTGCCCATTTAATCATGCAATCTTTAACCAATTCCATCTCAGAGTTTCCAATAAAGCATTATACAACCTTTTGATATGCATTTGTTTTTGATCTCTAATTTGTTTTACCAAATTTTCCTCATTTTGCACAAAGTCAGTTTTTTGATCTTCCTTCCATCTAGCTTGAAGCTGCCCATACTGAAACCATGTGTAAATTATACCTTCTTCTCTCAATGTATCTAAAGATTTCAAATATAATACCCCCCTTTCCATAACAAGAAGCTCTTTATAAGTAATCACCTCCTGTTTTTGTTCTGTACTTATATTTTCTATTGCATGTCTAGGATTTGCCCATACAGGTATCTTATAATTTAACTTGTATTGATATTTTTTCCAAACCCTCAACAAAGCATTTCTAAGTATTTGAGCCTTAAATACTTTATCCACTTTTTTGTCATATAACAAATAGGCATGCCATCCATATAGTAAATCATAACCTTCCAGATTCAACATTCTCCCTTCAGTTAAGTTAAACCAATCACTAATTTGTGATAAAACTGCTGCTTCATAATATAATCTTAAATTAGGCATTTTAAGACCCCCTCTTTCACGTGTATCTTGTATAATTTTCATCTTTATTCTGGGTTTTTTCCCAGCCCATATAAAAGTATTAACACCTTTCTGTCATTCTCTCAAATTTTCATCTTTCTTAAGCACTGGTATCATTTGGAACAAAAATAAAAATCTGGGTAACACATTCATTTTAATTGCTGCAATTCTTCCCAATAAAGACAGCTGTAATTTTCTTCAATTCTCTATATCCTTCTGTAGCTTGTGCCAGAGATCGTCATAGTTATTTTTGTATAATTTTGTATTTGAAGCTGCAATATACACTCCTAAATATTTAACCTTTTTAACTATTTCAAACCCTGTTATTCTTCCTAGTTTGTCTCTTTCAAGTACAGACATGTTTTTGGTTATCATCTTTGTCTTATATGAATTGACTTTAAATCCTGATACTTTCCCATATTGATCAATTAAATCCAATATATATGGAGTCGACTCTATGGGTTGAGATAAGGTAACAACCAAGTCATCTGCAAATGCTCTTAATCTATAATCTTTATGTCTGATTACAATACCCTTCAATTTTTCTGAGTCACGTATCTTATTCAGTAGCACTTCCAAAGTCAAAATAAACAACAGTGGGGACAGAGGACACCCCTGCCTTGTTCCTTTCTCAATTCTAAAAACCTGTTAAACCTCCATTAACTATTATTTGTGCTGTTTGCTGCTGGTATATCGCTCTAATTGATTGTGTAAAATACTCCCCAAAATGCATTTTCTCTATTATTTTGAACAAAAATTGCCAGTTCAAACGATCAAATGCCTTCTCTGCATCCAAAAATATAAACACTGCTGGGACTTGGTTATTTTTTTCCAAATATTCCAGTAGGTTTACAATTTGTCTAACATTATATTTCATTTGTCTCCCTTTTATGAACCCTGAGTGGTCATTATGAATTATTTGTTGCATAACTGGCATTAATCTATTAGCTAATATCTTAGCAAAAATCTTATAGTCGGTATTCAAAAGTGAAATTGGCCTAAAATTCTCAGGTTTGATACAGTTTTGATCCTCCTTTGGAATTAGTGAAACAAAAGCTGTTTTCCAAGAAGGTGGTACTCCTCCCCCTACCTGTATTCTATTAAATAGGATTTTAAGTGGTTCTAACATTTCAGATTGTAAATGTTTGTAATAAACAGCTGTTAGTCCGTCTGTTCCCGGAGCCTTACCTATTTTTAATTGTTTAATTACCCCCACAATTTCCTCAGAAGTTATTGGCTGGTTCAATCTTTCTCTCTGTTCCAGCATTAGTTCAAGAATATCTATCTTTAAATATCTATCAATATCAACATCTTGAATTGAGTCTTTAGCATATAGCTTTGTATAGAAATCCCCAAAAGCCTTTTTAATTAAATTCTGTTGGTAAATCTCCTTACCTCTAAATTCTATCTTGTCTATAGTACGTGATTTTTGCTTTTTCCTCATCGTGTAAGCCAGCCATCTCCCAGGTTTATTGGCATTACAGAATGTATTATGTCTAGCATATTGTATGCTGGTTGCTACTTCCCCATCCATTAACATATTAAATTGCTCTCTTAAAATGTTTATCATATCTTTTGCCTTTTTATCTCCTGGATTAGTTATAAGCAATTGTTCTTTCTTTTTTATTTCCTCCTCTATCTCTTTCCGTCTACTTTGTTGTTTTAATCTATATTTATTGTTCAGAAAAATTAATGTTCCCCTCATATATGCCTTACTTGCATCCCATTCCATTTCCATAGAGGTACCTTTATTCATATTGTTAACCAAAAATTCTTTCATTTGTTTTTTAAGTTCATTCAAATTATCTTCATATCTAAATAAATTTTCATTTAACCTCCAAGACCTCCTTTCCCCTCTTTCCTGTTCTAATTCCATCCAAACCGGGCTATGATCAGTTAACGTTCTTGGACATATCTTCGTCTTCTTCACCCTAGAAAAAAGATCATTTGTGGTTAATATAAAGTCAATCCTAGAAAAGGATTGATGTCTATCTGAAAAAAAAGTAAAATCACTTTCCAATACGTTCCTTTCTCGCCAAATGTCTCTCAGCTCCATATCCTCCAAAATATTAAAAAAAGATTTAGGCAACTTAGCACGCGTAGATATCTTGGATAAACTTTTTTTTATCTTTCTGGGTATTTATTACCCCATTCCAATCACCCATTAAAAGTAAAGATCTGTAATCCCATTGTAGTATTTTAGTATGTAAAAATTTAAAAAAATTATCTTGCTGTTGGTTAGGTGCATATATTCCAATTACAAGCAACTTCCCGTTCTGTGTTGTTAATTCAATTGCAATGTATCTACCTTGAGCATCAGCCTCAATTAAATTGGCCGATAGGCCTCTTTTAACATATATAACTAGGCCATTTTTCTTCTCTGGTGCTGATGCCACAAAATGTGTACCTAATTTCGAATTTATCAAGTACTTTTGATCTGAACATTTAATATCCGTTTCTTGCAAACAAATAACATCATTCTGAAATTGCTTCAAGTAGTGAAATATTTTCTTTCTTTTTTGTGGAGAATTTAGACCATTGACATTCCAGGATAAAAATTTATTTGCCATCTCTAGGCCCTCCAAGCTTTGAGAGCATCAGCTGAACCTCCTCCGTCATTTTGGTCTTCGGCCTAGCTCCTCCCACTGCTTGTGTTTTTTGGACTTCTTGGGTTAAATCTTGAGGCTGTTGTGTCAATTGCTGTTTGTAAGTGGTTCTTGTTAGTCGTTGTTGTCTTGGCATCTCTATCTTCTTTAGTGGCTCAAGGGTTGGTGGTGGACCCCCACTCAGCAATAAATCTTCTTCCAAGTTAGATCCTCCAGCTAAAACTTGAGCATAGGTTTGTACTTGCCCTCCATCTTTCTCTTGTTGTATCATTTCCAAATGCTTTCTACCACCCCCTGGTGAGGGTGGCTGTCCAGCCTTTAAGACATTGGCATTTAAGTCTTTTGCCTTTCCAACTGTGTTTAAGCGATGTCTTTGCCCAGCATATGTCACTATTATCCCAAATGGGACATCCCATCTGTACTGCACCTGCTGGTTTCTTAATTCATTCACCAAAAAACCAAACTGCTTTCTGTCTCTTAACATTTTAGGAGGAAGTTCCTTCAAAACCACCAGCTCCTGTCCATCCACTTGAATCTTATTTTTGTAAGAAGCTTGCAGGATATCATTTCTAATTATCCTTGTTGTAAAATAAATCACCACATCTCTTGGCAGCTGCCTTTGTTTTGCCAGCCAAGAATTAACCCTATAGATTTTGTCAGTTTAATTGCCACATCTTCTGGCCTTTCTGAAATCATCTCTGCTAAAGCATTGGAACAAATGTCCTTTAAATTTTCGCCACTCTTTTCTTTCAGAATTCTCAGTCTCAGGGCAAATTCCATTGATCTATATTGTAGCATGACCATTTCATCATCCACTTTCTCTGTTTTTATCATAACCTCTCCTAATTTAGTTGCTAGCTCGAGATTAGCTTCATCAACTTCCCGTACTCTCTCTTCAATCTTTAACATATGATTAGCCAATCCTGAAACTGCAAAAAAATGTCATCTCTTATTGCATCATGTTTTTCCTCCACCACATCTTTAATTTTCTTTAACTCCTCCGAGAATTCTTTCATCATTTCCGTCTGATTGTTCAGGGCACCCATTATAAATTCTTTAAGGTCTTGTGACTGTGTATCAGCCAGAAGTTGTTGCTTTTGAGTCACTACAGGGGAACCTCCTCCCCCTTTAGAAGTTGGTGGTTTTAATTGTTTAGCAGCCATTTTATTTTAAAATGAGTTATTCCTTTTACAGCCACAAAGTCTTATAAACAGTCTTGCAATATTTATTTCAAAGTTTTTCAAAATAATCAATCCTCTCTCCAGTCTTTTCTCAGCCCCCAGCAATTTTCTCTTCAAGCGAAAGACTCTTAACAAGCAATTTCCCTTTAACTTTCACTTTCCATTCCGCCCATAACAAAGGCTTCCTCTCCAGCCTCCAGCTCAAGAAAGTTCCGTTTGCAACAATGTATACACGGAGTTAAGCTCTGTTTCTTTTAAAATGCTTGCACTCTTGCTTCCGCTCTGTCTGCCTCTTTAGTAATCATTGAAACTCACTGTTTGCCGGCAGAATTGGACGCGACGTCTGGCTCTGGCTAGTAGAAACACCACCGATCCGGAGCGATGGGAGGGCTGAACTGGGGAGCTCTCACCCTCCAAGTCCCTGGGATTAATCCAGGGACTTTTGGGGAGCTCTACCCACCCCCTCCGACTCTCCTCTCCTTCTTTGCCTGAAGGAGAGTTTTTTCAAACCGCCGGACAGCAGTTTAGCGCTGTCAGGGCGGTTTTAACAGATCGGGTGGCTGGCGGTCAATGGAGACCGTCTTCGACGTCTGCGGAGCCACCGGAGGTCCCTTATATTTTACTTTTAATTTATGCACTTTTTCAGAAATCATTTCATAACCTGAATATAGTATAACATTCTTCTATTTTTCACCATCTGACTATAAAATAAAAAGTAAACAATATCAGGAAAACTTTCAAAGACACACTGAAACAGTTTGTAGAGCAAGCAAACAGACACAACAACAACCTTGGTCCTCATTAGAAGCATTTTAAACTCCTGTTAATTTGTTTAGGACAACTGATCTCTTCCACAAGCATCATACAAACATTGCTTTATCTCTTATTGATGATCTCAGCCAGACAATTGATTGATTAGTTTACAGAATGTACTATTACTATTATGGTTGCTAATTAATTTGTTTTAATGATCTTCCATTCCAATAGGCTATTGCATGTGCTTGTTTGTTCTTTCCAGTTTGAGCAACAAATTTTCCTAACTTACTATTTTTTCACCTCCAATTTGAAAAATGTAATAGAATGTTGTCCAGCGCCAACCACATAGAACTTTAAACTTGTCATTGAAACAGAACTCTTTTGCCCTGCATTAATTAAATTCTGCACTGTACCATGAAGCAAAGCAATATTTATGAAAAGGAAAATATATTTGTGGGTTATTAACTTTGAAGAAATGTCAGGGTTTTTTTTAAATGACTCACAATTTTGGCTTGCTGAAAATAGATCTGACAGATGAATTAGTGAGCAGACTGAGGTGCTCAAAGATGCATGGTAAGTGTGATTTATTATATACTTTTAACTGTGTAATTCATTGGTCCTGAAGTTTATCAAGTTATATTATGCTTTCCAAGTCTATGCATGGCTTTGCTTTAGCAAATTTAAAAGATATAAGTATTTTAGGAAAGTTAGCACAATGATCTACAATTGCATTACACTTAAATATTGCAGCAGCCTTGAGATATATAGGAACAATTCAAAATGGATATTGGGTTATTTAAGCATCTGATATATTACAGAATAGGTATTAGGAAGGCATATTGCAGATTGTATTTTATAATTCATACTTTCCTCATAGATTAGCATAGGAAATTCAGCATGAATAGCATGCATCTCCACATCAGGTATTATGAAACAAATAATAAATAAACGCTTAGGTTTGTTTCAGGTACTTGTGTATTGATTCTCACACTGACAAACAAAAGTGTCATTTTATAATTTCTGTGTAGAACAAACATTTCTTCTAATTTGCTAAGATTTTAGGTAAAGAAAGAAAGAAAATAGAATTTCCACACAGTTGGGTGCCCTATACATTAATTAATTAATCAAATAATTAAATAATAAATAAATAAATAAATAAATAAATAAATAAATAGACTTTAAGAATTAAATTAGAATTAATTTAAACATTACGCAGTCAGTGGAAAAAATAAGAAAACAAAGAAATCCATTCAGAGAAGTTGTTTTTCTCTTTTGGAGAAAAAAGGTAAGGAAATCTATTTACTCATAGAAGACATTGATTGAACTTCTATCACCTGTTATTCTAATATAAGGAATAATGCACTTCAATTACAATATGAACAGTTCATGGGCAAAGCCAATTATTTGGCCAGTCACAAGGTATGCATATTTTTCTTTACTGGAAGCCTTTAGGTAAATTATAAAAAGCTGTTTTCTTGTTTACTTTTTGAAAAAAAGTTACTTTGGATTTCTTCATTTGTGGAGATTGTACCCCTGTGGTCTATATGAACACTTTACATTCTATTGTTTTATTTAGGTATTATTCTCTGTGTATTGCACAGAGAATACCCAGTTTAAACAGGGTAAAAAACTCCTAAAATAAATTAGCAGTAGGATTGCCAAGAATTAAAAAAAAAAGTCTAAAAATTACTTAAAGAAAAGACCACATGGAAGACATAAGATGATTCTTTTCTGGGAAAAAAATATGTGCAGTGGGATACTTTGGGCCTTTTTACATTCTTCCTTTTCCAGGACTCCTGCTTTTTGTTGAGATTTTTTTAAAAAAAAAAAAAGATCTAGCAGTGCATGATTATATTATTTTTGTTAACTATTCCTTTTTCTATTTCATCCTTTATTTCCAATAATCAAAATTATTAGTTTGGGGAACTGGGGAAATTCTTCTACTTCAGATGATCAGAAAAGCAATCTGGATTTTTTTTTAAAGCACAGAGTAAACAAAAAAGTACAGAGACACTTTTTAAAAAGTAATTAACGGTTTTGTTTAAAATCTGTTGGGATTTAAATCAACAATCTTCTATTTACAAAACAAGAATAGGTTAAATGTATAGAATGGCAACAGGTATATATTTATTATAGATCTACATATATATATGTATGTAGGTATACATTATATGTATATAGCAGAGGTGGTATTCGACCGGTTCAGACTGGTTTGGGTAAACCGGTAGTGGAAATTTTACCTGGTTTACTAAACCAGTAAATACCACCTCTGGATGGCCCGCCCATGCCCATCCAGTTGCCCGGTCCCCGCTTGCTCCTTCCGGTTCCTCATCACTCTTCCCTTCTTGCCGCTCGCCACTCACCTCTTCCAGCCACTCGCCACTTGCCCCACCCACCCTTAACCTATATATGTTGCCTTCACCACGCAGGCCAACTAATTGGCTCACCAGTCGCCTCGCTGACACCTGCTCAGCTTAGCTCACCAAAGGTAAGCAATTCATGCCGCCTGCTCACCCTTCGCCTTGGGCTGGGAACCAGGGCCCCAAGGACGCGCATTCCCTAAGGTTCCAGAGCTGCTGCCTGCCTTGGCTGGGTCAGTGAACATGCCATTCCCAGCTCTCGCCTTGCTCCAGAGCCACTGCCTGCTCACCACCCACTTTCCCTTCACCAGTTGCATGTGTTCCCTGTTTTTCCTCTTTCAATGGCTCTGGCCCTAGCCCCGCTTCCTCCCCATGACTGCCTCTTTGTTTGGGCTTCATTTATTCAAATGTGCTCCCATTGCATCTAATAAATATTTTAAAATCACCTAATATTTTTTCCATACCATAAAAAGGCATGCCACCCCAATTGGAGATCATGTCCCTTCAAAGTTAATAGTCTTTTATGTCTCAAGTTTACCCATGGATGTTTTAGAAAGTTTATATGACCCAGGGCTTGGTCTGACAGCAGATAACACAAAAATGACTTGCAATTAGGCAGAGTAATAAACTGAATTTATCCATAAAAAATGTTCCAGACTCCTTTGGGTCTAAATGAGAGACCACAATGATATATCATGGGAAATAATAATGATAGTGTACATGTCTCATATTTGGACAGAGTTAAAGTTGTCTTATGCATAATAGCTATATCCTATTATTTCTTCTAATGAAAGGATGTTATACTACATATTTTCCTTTCTAGTAATTTCCCATTGATTAAAAATAAGCATGGATCTAAAATAGCCTTTTGTTAAAAATATGACACTTATTCTCATGCCCTTGATTTTGAATCATTATTCAATATCTTATTTATTGCTGCTTAATTGCCAGATTTTTAAGGCTGGAATAAGGCAAAGTACAAGTGCCACCACCTACTGCAAGGCTTTTCTTTTTCTCAACAGCTGTTGCTTTTTTCACACTTTCTTCATTATAAGGAAAAGCAGAAAAATAAAAAGAAATAAATGAAAATCATAGGACTCTTGATATTATGCAGTAGCACTGTCTGTTTCCTGCCAATTTAATTGATGGCATATTGGTGAATAATTTAGCTTTGATTTAGAAATTATATTTGTGTGTACCTGTACTAGAACAAGTTTGTCTCAGCTTAATGTTTTATAGCAGGAGCAACAAATTCTTTGTGTTCTATTTATTGCAACATAACACTTAACTTTTTAGCTGTGCCTGAGAGAAATAATAAACAAAACAAAAACCAAACAAACAAAACTCACAGAAGCCACATACAACTTCTCCTCAGAAAGAACAAAGCCCAGGTTGACCAAATGTTTCAACCAAAACCCATAGACTTTGGTTGAAAGATTTAACTCAGACAAACTAGTGGCCCACGGGCCAGATGTGTCATGCACAGGCCATGCCCACCCCAGCTCCGCAAAGGCAAAAAAGTCACAATATGTCACAAAATGTCATGTGACCCGATCGAGTTTGACTCCCATGATCTAACTGGTCTATACCTCCTCATTGCCAAGCAGTGCAACAACATACTGGAAGGAGGTAGAATTGAAGATTGGTTAACATCTGATAATGTTAATACCTATCTGATAATGAAAGATTCAACAACAGGGCAGAACTAATCAATTGCAGAACAATGATGTGGTTACCAACAACTTTCAAATTGGTAACTGGTGTGGTAGCTGATGCAGTCCAACAACATCTACTTGAAAACAAGCTCTTTCCGCCTGAGCAGAAAGCCAAACAGCCACCAAACAGAAGAATAAACAGAAGAATAAATGATCACCATCTAATTGTTAATATGATTCTGGAAAACTGCAAGAGAAGCAGAAACAAACTTGAATGTAGCTTGGGTTGATTATACGAAAGCTTTCAACTCCCTGCTACATTATTAAATAATCAACTGCCTAGAAATTACAGGAATCAGGAGAAATGTGAGAAGCTTTGTGATCAATCGCACAATGCAAGATACAGTTTTTGGTCAATGGAAATAGACCAAAATATGAAGAAATGAATTTTTCAGGGAGTTTCACTCTCACCACTACTGTTTGTCATTGTACTGATTCCCATTTCAGAAATACTGAACAAATCAGGCCATGGCTATAAAAGATATATGTCAGGTTATCACATCTCCTTTACAAGGACAATCTGAAACTCAGGGCGGCGAACAGCCAAGAATAAAAAATATCCAATACAAAATTTAAAATTATTAAAAGAATTAAACAAATTTTGGCCCAGATTTAAAACATCACAAAGAACACCATCTGAAATAGAATTACTGATCAACACTGTCTGCATATAGAGACAAGATTTTGCAATGGAGTTTGGACTGGGCAAATGTGACACCCTCATAATTAATAGAATAAAAAATAATGAAAACTGAAGGTATCAGATATCCAATAGAAATATTATCAAAAGTCTAGATGAAGAAGATCACTACAAATAACTGGGCATCCATCAAGCTGACAACATTAAGTACACTGAAGTCAAGAAGTGAAATTCAGTGGAGAAAATAGTATCAAAGCAATTAACAAGTCATATACCCAGCTGGAATAGTGGACTGTATTGTACTGTACAGAACTAAAAGCCCTGGATAGGACAACTAGAAAAATAGAGAAAATGAATCATGCCCTTCATCCACACAGCAATGTTGATATACTCTACCAAAGAAAATAGGTGGGTGTGGAATGTTGCAAGGACACCAGACACTTGAAAAAGAAAATAAAAAGGGCATTGGAAGACTATCTGAAAGACAATAAAGAAGATACACTGAAGCCATGAAGGTTTATTGAATAGTAAAATTACCAAACTGGGCCACAAGAAAAATCAAATGATGAATAGGAAAGGAACATGGGAGGACAAAGTATTACATGGCACAAAAACAATTAGAAGGACAAGCAGATAACTAGCTAACAATGTCTATGAGTAAGGAAGTTGAAGAAAAAGACAAAGGGGCTAATTCTGGCTGCATAATCTTAAGAAGAAATGTATACAAAGCCAGAATTGAGAAGCAACAGCAAATGCCACTTCTGCAAAGATGCTGAAGAAACAGTGGAACTTACAGTTAGCTGCTGCAAGAAGATTGCACAGACTGACTACATACAATGGTATTACAAATAACAGCCATGGTGTATTGACATATCTGCAAGAAATACTGCTTGACTGCAAGAATTGGGGAAAACCGCAACATTGACAAAATAATAGAAAATGAAGAAGTAAGTTTTCTGAGAGACTTTATAATTCAAACATACAAGCACTTGCACATAACAACCCAGACTTAACAATTGTTGATAAGAAAAACAGAGAAGTCTAGACAATAGATCTGGCAGCATCTGAAGACAGCAGAACAGAAGAGAACAAACTGGAGAAATGTACAAAATACAAAACTTGCAAAGAGAATGTTGGGGCAAAAGAAAGCAAATATAATATCAACAGTAATAGGTTCCTTGGATGCAAACCCAAAGCAAATGGTGCACCACTTGAACACTGTCAGCATTGACAAAATCACCATCGGTCAATTGCAAAAGAAGATACCTTTAATACTATCAAATAATATCTGCCTCTTCTAGATGCTTGGAAAAGACTTGATATACAGACAAAAATGTTAAATCCTGTCTAAAAATCTGGCTGACTGAAGTCAATGCCTTTCCGCCCCTTTTTTGTCTTGTACCTTACATTTTCTTTCCCCTCCTCTTTTTCCTTCTCTTAATTTCCATTTCTATTTCGCTTTGTATTTTATATGTAGATAAATCAATAAAAGCCATAAAAAATAAACATCTGTGACTATGTGACCAACTATAACATCACCAAAAAGGCATTAAGAGTTGTAAACCTAATCTTGCATAGCTTCTTTTCCAGTAATATTACACTACTAACCAGAGCATACAAAACACTTGCTAGACCAATTCTCGAATACAGCTCATCTGGAATCCGCACTGCATATCAGACATTAATACAATTGAAGGTGTCCAAAAATATTTCACAAGGAGAGTCCTCCACTCCTCTGTTCGCGACAAAATACCTTTTGCCACCAGACTTGAAATTCTGGGCTTAGACAACTTAGAACTATGCCGCCTTCAGTATGACCTAAGCATAGCTCATAAAATTATCTGCTACAATGTCCTACCTGTCAATAACTACTTAGCTTCAACCACAATAATACAGGACCACACAATAGATACAAACTTAAAGTGAACCACTCCAAACTCGAAACCCCCAAAAATTTAACCTAAGACTGTCTACTATTGACATCACCCCATTCCTAAGAGGTCTGTAAGGGGCGTGCAAAAGAGCACCAGCATGCCTACCATCCCTGTCCTAATGTTCCCTTTATTTGTATTCATTTTATGTATTCAATTCATGCTTATACTTATATATATTATCTAATATGTACTTGATAAACAAATAAATAAATAAATAAATAAATAAATAAAAAAAAGCAGAAAGACAGATGATGAAAACCAATAGTGCTAATTTTTAAGAATTATTACCATAATTTAGCTATTTTAATTATTTTGTCTGTTTCTTGAAAATGACTTATCTCTAGACATCATTAATCTGTGATAAGTAGGTCTTGATGTACTATGATGAATTGAAAAGGACCTTTCAACTATTAAATCCAACTTTCTTTTCTGGGTAGAAACCCAAATTAAATCCTCCTACTCTCTCAGTAATTGATTTCATAGCTGAACCTCTTTTGATTCTAGGAAGGATCCTTTCCTCCTAAAATTCCATTTCAATCTGTTTTCTTGTAATTCAAATCCTTTTGCTATCTCTGAAATGTCTTGTAGGGGGTTGCATAATTAGAAGTTAAGTTCTCCAATTTATTAGATTTAAAAACAGAAAAACAGGACTGATATTACGCAATGTTGTAATAGGAAAAAACAATTAAATATTCAACCCTTGAAGAATAAATAATGCCATCATTAAATACAGCTTCAAAAATAATAGCTCCTTTCGGTTTTGATTTAACTTTTGCAGAAATGTTATTGCTTCAGGACCAAGCCCATCTGATACTAGGAGGTTTATCATATCAACATGAATATTTGTCAGGTTAATTCTTGTATACTTAATATGATTTTGAGGTACTGAAACATAGACCACACCAGGAAAAAAAATGTTTTTATTTTTATTGTGAATGCACTTCAAAGGTCAACATTTGTACATTATATATCCAAACCTCAGTAAAACTAGGATATCACTTTAAGTGTCACTACTCCTCTAAATAAATAATCTCACAATGTCAGTTTTATTGCAGCCGAAGAAACCGACCTTCCATTCCAGCTCCTGCTAGGGTACTTTGTCAATCCATTCTCTATGATTGAAGGATGAGGACTTGATACTTGCTTGAATTTTTAATGCCTGGCTTTTGCCCTGAACACTCAAAATGTTAATGTTATTTATGGTAAACATGTTTCTCTGTTTATATCTGTCATTGCACATGCATGTATGCAACCCCAACTCATCCCACAAAGCTCCTGTTAAAAATATTGTATTGGTGCAGTTACTGGTTTGTACAGTTCAAAAGTCACATCTTGGATTTTCAGCATAGTGAGCTAAATGAAGAAGTGTCTGTCTGTGTGTAGACAGAGAGAGAAAGGAAGAAAGAGGGAAAGAGGGAAAACAAAAAGAGAGCCTGACCTCTTGTTGGTTTTATGGTATCCTGATCATTCATTACACTGGTATGAGGGCCTTACTTTTCTAAGTGACAATTTAATACAAATGCTTATTAGGAAATGAAAATTCCTAATTGATGTCATATTTATTTTTCTCCATAGAACAGCATGGTATCATAAGTAAATCAATTGAAATGAATAGGTTTACTTAAAAATTAAGTCATTTTAAAGGGATGTGGTGGCTCAGTGGCTAAGACACTGAGTTTGTCGATCAAAAGTTTGGCAGTTCAGGGGTTTGAATCCCTAGTGCCACGTAATGGGGTGAGCTCCTGTTACTTGTCCCAGCTTCTGCCAACCTAGCAGTTTGGAAGCATGTAAAAAATGCAAGTAGAAAAATAGGTACGGGAAGGTAACAGAGTTTCGTGCGCCTTTGGCATTTAATCATGCCGGCCACATGACCACAGAGACAGATGTCTTTGGACAGTGCTGGCTCTTCAGCTTTGAAACAGTGATGAGCACCTCCCTCTAGAGTCAGGAACGACTAGTGAAGTGGTTCGGGAATAACGAGAGGCACAAGCAAGCAAGTGACAACAGCTCTTTAATATACAGTGAGACTTCAGCGAAAACTCAGGGGCTGCAGTCCTCCTTATATACAATCCAGGAGGGACAATCAGAAACGAATGCAGGTTTGAATCTCCCGCTCAAAAGTATCAATACATAACACCCCTCCCTTCCCAGAAGGCACTAACACTCAAAAATTAACATATGTACAGACAAAATCTCGCAAGTGCTTAGGACGAGTTCTCGCCCTAGTTGACCTGCGCAGTTCAGAGTCTGGTGGGGCGTCGAGCTAGTCGGAGGGACTCTTTGTCTCTCCCGGCTCCGCCAATGGAACCTCCTGGATTTTGTCCGGGGCGTGGTTATTCCCGGCTGGGAGTGGCGACTCGCTGGGGCGGCGCTGGAACCAGGGCTTGTCAGCTAAGTATTCTCGCGGCCCCGGGCTTGAGTTAGCTGTTTTGGAGAAGTGGTCATAGTTAGGCTCGGACATGTCTGAGTTGATGTTTGCCTCGCCAACCACCCGTTTCCTAAGTTTGTCTATGTGGCGCTTCCAGAGTCTATCTACCCCCACGTCCACCGTGTATGATTTTGGGCCCGTTATCCCCACTATGGTTCCTGCAACCCACAGAGGACCGCTGGCATAATTGCGAGCGAACACCGGGGACCCGACCTGAAACTGCCTTAAGCCACAGGTCTCTCCCTTAAAGTTTTCGTGCGAGTAGTTAGGGTGAAGCCTGTCCAACACGCACCGGAGCTTTCTCCCCATGAAGAGCTCTGCTGGGCTTCTCCCTGTTGCTGTGCATGGTGATGCATGCTGAACTGCAAGGAATTGATCTATCCTGGCCTGCCAGTCCCCATTGTCTAATCTGGACAGTGCTTCCTTGGCTGTCCTGACAAATCGTTCAGCCAATCCGTTGGAAGCCGGGTGAAATGGGGCTGATAGGGCATGGCGGATTCCCAGGCCGGCCAAGTAACCTTCGAAAAGGGTTGCTGTAAATTGAGGCCCGTTGTCCGATACCAAGGTATCCGGCAGGCCGTGGGTGGCAAACAACTTTCTCAGGGCCTTGATAACGGCTTCGGCTGTTGTGGATGGCATTAATACAATTTCGAGCCATTTTGAGAAGGCATCCACTACTATTAAAAACGTTTGGCCATGGAACGGGCCGGCAAAATCAATGTGGATCCTCCCCCATGGGCCTTTTGGTTTCTCCCACTCTCGGATGGGCGCTACTGGGGGATCGGGGCGAGACTCCTGGCAGGGTCTGCACTTCCCCACCCACTCGGAAATGACCTGGTCCATGTTGGGCCACCAGACATAGCTGCGGGCTAAACACTTCATCCTAACGATGCCCGGGTGCCCTTCGTGCAATAGTTCTAAAACCCTATCCCGTAGTTTCGTTGGAATTACCACTCTGTCACCCCACAGTAAGCACCCCCCTTGCATAAACAGTTCATTTCGTTTGTTGGCAAAACCTTGGTACTCCTCCCCTACCACCTTGTCCGGCCACCCTTTCAAAACCCAACCCATAACAGTCCGGATAACAGGGTCTCTATTTGATGCCTTCGCCACCTCGCCGGAGGAGATGGGCCCCAAAGTTAACGTGTCCAACAAGAGGACGGAGGCTTCCGGCGTTGGGTTGTCCAGCAGGTCGGGAAGGGGGCAACGGCTAAGGGCATCCGCATGACCCAGGGTTCGCCCAGGCCGATGGACGAGCTGGTACGAGTAGGCCGATAAGAAAATCGCCCACCTAGTCAAACGGGGGGAGAGGGCAGCGGGGGTTGGCCTGTCGCCTGCTAGCAGTCCTAGCAACGGTCTATGGTCAGTCACAAGTTCGAATTTTCGGCCATAGAGGTATTCGTGGAACTTTTTAACCCCCGCAATCGCAGCCAGAGCCTCTCTGTCCAATTGGCTATAGTTTCGTTCTGTGCTGGACAGAGTTCGGGAGTAGAAAGCAATGGGCGCCTCTAGGCTGTTCGGCAGTCTATGGCCTAGGACGGCACCAACTCCTACGGGGGAGGCGTCGCAAACTAAGACGAGCGGCAGCTCTGCATTGTACTGGATCAGGAAACTGTCCTCAGATAGGAGCCTTTTTACTGCCTCGAAAGCGGCTGCTTGCGGTTTCCCCCAGACCCATGGTACATTCTTCCCTAACAGTTTGTGAAGGGGATCTGCGACCGTGGCTTTATCCTTTAGGAACATTGAGTAGAAATTGAGCAGTCCAAGGAAGGCTTGGAGCTCAGCTTTGGATTTGGGGGCTGGTGCGCTCTTGATGGCTCTCACCTTGCTTTCGGTAGGGTGGATGCCTGTGCTGTCCACCCTGTACCCCAGAAATTCTACAGAGGGGACCGCTATCCTGCACTTGTTCTTTTTAAGTCTTAGTCCCGCTTCTCTGAATCTGGACAGGACGTTCCGTACCCTGTCCCCTAGCTGGTGTTCATCTTGGGCGCTGACTAAGACGTCATCGAAATAGGGCACCACTCCCGGGAGTCATTGCAACAGGCGCTCCATGGTGCTTTGAAATAAGCCGGGTGCGACGCTCACCCCAAATTGGAGCCTGGTGCATTTAAATGCACCCCTATGAGTCACGATCGTTTGCGCCTCTGCCGTGGCGTCGTCGACCGGTAACTGTTGGTAGGCTTGGGCCAGGTCTAATTTGGCAAAAAAATTTCCGGGGCCCAGGGAGTGTAGTAGATGGTGCACGATCGGCACCGGATAGGCGCTCGGCTGCAAAGCCTTGTTGATCGTGCACTTGTAGTCGGCGCAAATTCTGATTGAGCCGTCGGACTTAACTGGGCTGACTATGGGGGTCTCCCACTTAGCATGGTCAACGGGAACCAACACCCCTTGCTTAATCAGTTTGTCCAGTTCTGCATCGATCTTTGGTTTCAATGCGAACGGCACTCGTCTGGCTTTCAGTCTTACTTGGGCTATGTTGGGGTCTAAGTTTAGTGAAATAGGGGTCCCCACATACTTGCCCAACGTGTCCCCGAAAACGTCCTGGAACTCGGACAGGAGGCTGTCTTTCAGGGTTGACTTGGACATCAGGTGGACGCCGGTGAAGCCCATGCCAAGGGCTTGGAACCACCCCATGCCCAGGAGGCTCGGAAGCTGCTTCGTGACGATGGTCAGCGGCAGGTCTCTTTCGTAGTCTCCGTAGGTGACCCGGAACATGCCCACGCCTTCGAGGGGGACTCGGTTCCCCTGGTAGTCTAGGATGCGTAGTCTCTGTCTGGAGAGTTGATCCTTCCGGAACGACGGCAGGAGGGTCTTTAGGGTCGTCCACGACATGATGGAGAGAGCTGATCCGGTGTCGATCTCCATCGAGCACGGCCTTCCGTTGATCTCGACCACCATGCTGACTTTGTCCTCGACCGTCGTGCTGGCCTGGTCGATGTGTATGCTGCGGCCGTCTCGCGGTTCAAATTCGCGCCGTTTTTTCGCGCCGCCTTCTCTCGTTGGCTGCTTCTGGCGCGCTGATTCCGGTTGGCTGCGGCGCTCACGTGGTTTGTGTCTTCTGGGCAGAATGGCTCTGCAGACTCGCGCCAAGTGCCCTTTCTTCTCGCAACGCCTGCAAATAGCCTCTCTGTATTTGCAGGACAGTCTATCATGGTGCCCGCCACAGCTGGGACAGCTTCGCCGGGGGCCGCCAGTGTCTTTTCTCTGGTGCTCTGTTCGGAAGACGTCCTCATCCGACTCGGACTCCGAGCTGGATCCGGCGTCTTCTCTGTGCACCGGGGCAGACTTGGGGCTGTCTTTGCTGGTCAGCGGACGCTGCAGCGTTTCAGCGGCCTTTGTGGAGGCTTCGTGAGCCCTGGCCTCGTCAAGGCTCTGGCAAGCGTCAGATCAGGCTTGGCGAGCAGACGCCGTTGCAGCCTAATGTCCCGAACACCACAGATCAGTTGCTCAAGCAACGCATCGTCCAAATCTCTGTAGTCGCAATGGGTTGCGGCTTTTCTCAGGCTGGCCATGTACGCGCTGACCGGCTCTCCCTCTCGTTGAACGCGCTGCCTCAGTTGGTATCGCTGCACGAACTTGGAGGGGACGGGAGCGTAGTGAGCCCGGAGAGTTGCCATCAGGGTGTCCCAGGAGACTGTTTGAACCGGCGTTGGCTCACACAGTGACTCGGCCATCTCGAACACGTCCGGTCCGCAGTGGCTTAGGAATAGGGCTCTCTTTCGATTAGCCGAGAGGCCCTGCATGTCGCTGGCTTCTAGCGAGCATTCAAACCTCGTTAGGTACGAGACCCATTTTTCGCGGGTCGGATCAAAAGGCTTGGGCGGAACGTAGGCAGACATGTCCGGTATGTCTCCTGTGGTTCGCCTCGTCGCCTAGCTGAAGCTCGTGGTCTCACTGGTTGGCTTCTTGTAGCCTCTATCCCACCTTCGTCGCCAATGAAGTGGTTCGGGAATAACGAGAGGCACAAGCAAGCAAGTGACAACAGCTCTTTAATATACAGTGAGACTTCAGCGAAAACTCAGGGGCTGCAGTCCTCCTTATATACAATCCAGGAGGGACTGTCAGCCAATCAGAAACGAATGCAGGTTTGAATCTCCCGCTCAAAAGTATCAATACATAACAACTAGCACATATGTGCGAGGGGAATCTTTACCTTTACTTTAAAGGTAAAAACAATGGACAAAATATACAGGTGAAAAGATCTTTACAATCTTTTACAGGATGTAGGCTTGTGCTGTAATGTATTCTGCAGTCAATAAAGTTCCAACCATTTGAATCATCTGACATACATTTCCCCATTTTTATTCTGATTGACATTATACCTGGCCCAAGGAGCAGACTAAAATCAGAAATAAATTGCTAGATTGGGTGAGAGGAAATTTGAATAGCTTTGAAACTTCTTGTATAGAAAATACAGTAATAATCAATTAGGAATGACACTGGGAAAACTCACACTTTAGCTGCTTTTGTCCTGTGTATATGCTGAGTTATCTAGAATCTTTGGTAACTCCTTGCAAAGTATCTAGTCTGGACTACAGAGACCATACCCTTGTACTTGTTAATCCCCTTCTACTTCCGCCCTCTATTTCAGGCTATGATATCAATTGGCTATTACTTCCTATTGCCCCAACAATCTTCTGTTTGTACATTATTAAATGTATGTTTACATGTATGTGTGTATGTATGTATGTATGTATGTATGTATGTATGTATGTATGTATGTATACACACATAAAGTTAAAACTGTCTTGTCAGGAAAGGGTTTCTCTGTTTTCTTGTTTTTTAACATGGCTGTTAACTTGGCTATTTATAAGTTTGGAGGTCACATCTCTGAAGCTCATAGTGAGTCAGTAGAATTCTATGCATGTCTTCTCAAGAAAACTAAAACAGTTTTCCTAAACTTTTTATCCCTAAAAAAGGTATAATATTACTTCTATAAGACGTCTTTTACATTACTTTTTGAACAAGTTAAAAAAATACTGGGCCTGCATCTGTAGTTGTATTTACATTGAAGTCATTATAGATTGAAGAATATAGAACAGCAATGGACAATAAAGCCTGTCCCAAAATTGCTGCTGAGGTGTAGTTTGTGATCTGCCAAAATGATAACATTATCAAGGGCATTGAGAGTAATACATTTAATTGCACATAATTAATTTAATTTTAATTTAGTTAAATATAGCTTTGAATTAAATTAAATCAATTGGTTTCTTTTAGCTATGCTCGTTTCTCAGCTCATGCTAGCATACTGTTCAAAGAACAAGATAGACAACAACAAAAAAAAAACCCCTTACATGTTCCTAACAGCCCTATTTGTTTAGGAGTATCCTGAAATTTCATTCATGCAATGGATTATTGGTAAATAATATTTTACATTGAAGAACACTTCACAATGATAAGTTTTTCATCCTGAAATGGGGTACAGTTCCTTCCATTAATTAAAAAAATGTTGCTGAAATTCTTGGCCACAGTCCTAGCATTTGCCAACTATAATTATGAAGATCAGATGTTTAGGGAGAAAAACCTTAATCTTTAGCATTATGGTCTTGGATGATCCTAATGAATATAGCATTTGCTATATATTTCTATGCTTTGAGGTCTGTCTGTCTGTCTAATCTGTCTAATCTATCTATCATCTATCATCTATCTATTTATCTATCTAGTTTTTTCTATCTAGCAATTATCTATCTATATCATGTATCAAAAAAAAAAAGAGAGACAGATAGACACACATAGAGAGAATAGGCATAGAGTGGTTAGGAGAGGTGAAATGCACACACACCCCTGTTTTTAGCCCAGAAGCCAGATGTATAATAGTGCAAATCATATATCTAACAACGCACATTGGACAGTAGGTCTGAATTTACAAATGGCCATGAAGTCCTTGCAAAATGGTATCAAGTGCAGAGGTGTAAAGATAATGGAATGGAACACATGCTGATAATTTTTGCACATTTCTCTACTTTTATCAAATCTCCCACCATTTTCATGAAATATTCAGATTTTCTCCATCTAAATAGGACAATGGATATTGTGTTTATATCCATCCTTGTGCTTTCTGTTTTTGAGAAGAGTAACTTCTTTTTAATATTATTCGTTTCATATTTTCTTGAATGCAGCTTTTAGATAACAATGGTAAAATCAGTGTGAATGCTAATAAAAAAAAAGTTCAGTAGACAATTTCTCACTTCTAAAATGTGTGAACCAGATGATAATGGAAACAGACGTGCAGGAACCTTTTATAATGTATTTGTGGCATAATGCAGACAAAATGTGCCACTTTATTGTAGCTGAATCTGCCTAATTATTAGGCAGAAGGGATTCAAATTTATTAAAACACACTTATACACATTTTTAAAAACAATGTTATGGCAGGATATAAAAAATCTCATGAATTCATGATATAGCAATATATATACTTATGCTCTTGAAAACTAAAGCCATACACATTGTAATCGAATGTGTGACTGACCTTGGGGTAAGAGGGAAAGAAATGATGTCTACAAAACAGTCAGACAAGAGATATATAAGAGCCTCCAATGACTTTATTTATTTATTATATTGTTATCCCACTATAATTATTTTAAAAGTAACTCAAGGCAATGAACCTTTATAATACTTCTTCCTTCTCCTCCCCCCACAACAACCATGTGAGGTAGGCTGGTCTGAAAGACCATGATTGCCCCAAATCACTCAGTCAGATTTCACACCTAAGGCAGGACTACAACTCACAGTCTCCTGGTATCTAACCTGGAGCCTTAACTACTAAATCAAACTGAAGTTAGTGTCTTTAGACTTTCATTATTCTGTTAATGTGGTCTTACAATATAGTAGAATTCATTCTTCAAGTCGGGTTTCCTGTCTGGTTAAGAGCAAAGATAAGGAAAATATCTGATATTATCACCATGTGTTTTATTAACTGTCTGTCTATCTTTTTCTGCCTTCCTGCCTGCCTGCCTCATATCTATCTATCTATCTATCTATCTATCTATCTATCTATCTATCTATCTATCTATCTATCTATCTATCTATCATCTTTATATCTTTATAAACACCATTTCTCATCTCTCCATATTATATATATCATTGCAACATACATATGCTGTGTATGTGTGTGTGTGTGTGTATATACAGAGTGAAAGAGAGAGAGACGGGAGGGAGAGAAGTTTATATATCTGAGTACATAAATATGGTTATTGAAATTCATGAAAACTGATTTTTTTCACACTAGCATGGCATGCTGCACACTGAATCTTCAGCTAATATTTTTGCTTAATACCTTGCCCAGTGTCACCATCTGTACATCCAGAAAATCCTTTCTGGAACAGTATGGGAAGTGATTCAGTAGACTGTGAGGTAGACAACTTTGCCTCTTCCATTAAATTTATAGTCTTTCAGGTACACTGAAGAGATTCGTCTGAACTTAACAACTCTTGGTTGCTTTCACTTTTATTATGCCTCTTAACAATGTGAAATAGCATTATTATATGTTTGTAAATAAATTAATGAGTTAGATTAGGGAAAGGGAAGTCGCTGAGCCACAATTCTCCACAATCCCTCAATATTGCCTATGCTACCTGGAATTACTGACAACTGCAGTTCAGCAACATCTGGAAAGTTAGATCTCTCATTCCTGATTTAGATATTCTAGATTATATGACTCCCATAAGGCCTGGCATAAATAGAACTGCTGTTAGCCTTTAAAAACAGTGTGAAGGAATGGAGAACAACATAGAAAAGTCATATAGCAAAAATTTCAGCCTTTTAGGTCTTCTATTCCTTTCATTGAAGCAGTAAATTCGACCTGTTTTCTATTTAACAGCAGTGTTTAGAGTCTGATTTCAGTCCCTTTTCTCACTCTCTGTGATTTAGGTACTGAGAAGGTGCTTTGTTATAGTACTTGCTAAACCTCCAGGGGTGAAGAGCATGGCTTGTACCTCCACATTACTCTCTTGCCAGGTGGTACAGCAGCTTGTTGCAGCAGTTAAAATACAGAGCCATATGTCCATTTTTCTATTGCAATTGCTTTGGAAGAAAGGACATTTGGGAAACAGAAAAGAAAAATGAATGGCAAGAGAAATTTTGTTGTTGATGTTGTTTTGGTAGTCTGGAGAAGCTAATAATCATCAGCTGTGTAAGAGATAAATGGCGCTTTGATTTAGAAAATCCTGTTGATTTTATTATAATGTGCAAGGATCAACCTTACTGTAATCCTCTGTTGGAATTATTTAAAAGCCACAGAGGATGTCAGCTTGATCCACAATAGCATTAATAGAAAACGTTAGGAAGAGTTTAACTTTCATCTATGGAACTTGAACAGCTTATTTCCAAATACTTGGGTGACATTTAGAATAGAATAGAGCTGGAAGGGATGCTGGAGATCTTTCAGTCAAGCGCCCTGCTCAAGCAGGAGACTGTGGCAAGTGAGACAAGTGGCTGTCCAGTCTTTTCTTAAAAACCTCCAGTGATGAAGCACCTACAATTTATGAAGGCAAGCTGTTCCACTAGTTAATTGTTTCCACTGTTAGGAAGTTTCTCCTTAATTTCAGGTTGCTTCTCTTTTGGAATAGTTTCCAACTATTGTTTCTTGTCCTGCCCTCTGGTGCTTTGGGAAATAATTTGACTTCCTCTTTGTGGCAAATATTGGAATACTGCTAATTATCCCTAGTTCTTCTTTTCTCTAGACTAGCCAAATCCAAATCCTGCAACCATTCTTCATATATTTTAGTCTTCAGGCCTTTGATTATCTTGTTGTTCTTCTTTGAACTTTTTCCAAAGTCTCAAAATCTTTTTTGTAGTGTGGTGTCCAAAATTGGTTGCAGTATTCCAGCTGTGATCTTACTAAGGTTTTATAAAGTGACACTAATATTTCATGTTATTTTGATTCTATGCCTCTGTTTATACAACCCAGGATTATATTAGCTTTTTTGGCTGGTGCTGCACACTGCTGGCTCATATTCAAGTGATCATCCATTAGGACTCCAAGGTCACCTCACAGTTACTGTTTTTGAGCCAGGTCTCACCTAGTTTGTACTTATATCTTTCTTACATATAAACCTTTTCTCCAAATTAAAATTAATTTTGTTGGATAGGCCTATTGTTCAAGTCTGTCAAGATCTTTTTCGATTCTGAGTTTGTCTTCTAAGGTGTTGGGTATTCCTGCCAGCTTAGTGTCATCTGCAAATTTGACAAGTTCCCCTTCTATTCTCTCATCTACGTCATTTATGAAAATATTGAGGAGTCTAAGACAGATCCTTGTAGTACCCCACTTCTTACTTCCCTTCATGTAGATGTAGTGTCATTAAGGACTACTCATTGAGTATGGTTTGTTATCCAGCTACAAATCCATCTGGTGGTGATGTTATCTATTCCACATTTTTTTAGCTTACTAAGAAGTAGGTTGTGGTCCACTTTGTCAAATGCCTTACTAAAATCTAAGTACACTATGTCTACAACATTTTGTTTGTCTACTAATTTAGTCACTTGATCAAAGAAAGAAATAAGATCAAGCAGCTCTGTTTTCTCCCTACTGCCTGTTATTTCCTTGCTGTCTTCTCTTTTTAGTGTATCAACTGTTTCCATGACTTTTTTCTTGTTATTAATATGTTGAGAGAAACTTTTTTTTGTTTTCTTTACTTTTGTTGCAAGTCTTTGTTACAACAAAAATCAAAGATAACAAACAATGTTTTAAAATATTAGCTGGCATCTGGTAGTGAAGCAAGAGATCAGTTTTTAAAAAAAAAGAAAAAGAAAAGAAAAAAGTCATTGAGTTATAGTTTTATTTTTCAGTAACACTAAGAATAATTTAAGTTAGGGAATCCCATTTTAACAAATACAGATCTTGTAACATGAATTTGTTCAAAAGGAAGCAATAGAAAGGAATGAATGATTGTGTTATATGATCACTGCACAAAAACGTTTTAGCTCCTTGAAGATTTTTGGATGCATCTTAGAGATCACAAAAATAACCTGTAAATTAATCTATACTTACTGTTTTATAGAAATCTTCTGTTTTTGTAATATATACCCATGCTGTGAAAATGAAAGAAACAAAAAAAATATGAAACAGTTGCTAAAGCACATCTAGTAGACGGAGTTCAACTAGAATATCTGTGGAGATATAAAAGTAATGCCTCTGTCTCTTCAAATATACCTTGGATATACCAAGTACTGTTGTTAAATATGTGAATGGGACAGTTGTGAAAGAAAATCACATCACATTAAACAGGAATGACCACTCCAAAGAATTTGGTTCCAGGACAGGAAAATGTGGTAGATGAACCATTTGTTTACCTGACAAAGGTATTTTTGACTTCACATAAAACTCAGACTGATGAAAAATTTTGGGAAAGCAATGAATAAGAAAGCTGATTGTTTTCATTATTTGAGACAAATATTTCCATGAATAACTAATCCATAGATCAGATATGTCAAGCAGTTCAAAGATCTGTTAGTAAGACCAGAGAAAATTGCATGGGAAACATTCAAGGATGTCATTGAGAATTTTCTTAGAACTAAGACCAACAAACTACATTCAGTTGGTTGACAAACTTCTTACAGCATACAAGACCACAAAGTGCAACATGTCACTGAAGATTCATTTTCTGCATTCGCACTTGGACTTCTTCCCCCAAATCTAGGTGCACTCAGTGACAAACACAGTGAAAGGATAATTTCCTTTATACTCTAACATAAATTTTAATTTATTAAAAAATAAACTTCTGGTATTTAAATAATATTTATTCTATTTTTGTCATTTATTTAACAATTCAATTTTCCAATTAGTCAGAAAATCCCAAGTGATTTTCCTTTCGTTCACTTATCAGGAGGAAAAGAAAGGAAAATGCAATTTTATATAACTAAAAATAAGTTCATAAAACTGTCAAATCCTTTATAATTTTTGCCTGATTAAAGGTCATTCTTCATTTTATTTCATTTTTTAGTTAGTTATGCACTGTCATAATTAAGCTGAATGTCTTGAGAAAGTCTGAAAACTAAACAATAGCATTCAAGATAAAAGTAAAAATAATTTCCACAGGAGAATGACCTTTCTTAAATGACACTTCTACTTTGCTTTATACAGTATCATTGTGCACTGTATACAAACATACCCTATTTTGCTAGACACATAATTTCACAGTAAAATTAAGCTAGAAAGAAGGCTTTGGTTGTTATTTAGGAGAATACATCAGCTTTTGAGAAACTAAAAAAAAAAAAAAAGAACCACTTCTCTGCTGTGTTGCTGCATAAGTCAGCCAATTGGGTTTATAGCTATGAGTAGTGAACTTTTAAAATGATAATAGATAGGAAAACAAAAACAATTTAGGTCAATTCTCTACAAGCAGTTTTTTTCCCCCCGGTTTAAAAAACCTCAGCTATTTTTGTACTGAAAGAAAAAAGCTATTAAAAATGTCAAAACAAATGTAATAATCACATGCAAATTTTACTTCCAGTTGGCAATTGTGTTTTATAAATCTGATGCTGTTTTATTAAAATTTATCATGTATTTATTTCTTTATTAAACAAATTTATATTGCCACCCAGCTCACACATGATGAATTACTATTTAAAAGATTAGATTTCAGGACAAAGTCTGTCCTGTCCTTGATGTTGCAATAAGTTGATAATATTTTATGAACTTTGTATGCATAGCCTGGTGTTTCTTTGCAAGATCACTACTCAGTATGAATATACTCATCATGCCATCAAAAAATGGAATATCAGATATTTTCCATGTTGTTATACAAAATTGAATGTAGCAACTAGTAAAATTTATCTGTAATATTAAGACAAAAGTATGGGGGTTTTGATAGAATGTCTCTCTTTTGAATTGAATATAATATTTTATTTTGTGTGATTAGAGACACAAGGAATTTGTCTCCTTAATTTAAAAAAATAATTTTAATTTAATTAAAAATATGATTATTTAATTCTTGTTTTGAACAATTGGACCAAAAAAGGAAAATAGGCCAATATGATTATCTGCATATATAAGTTATTAAAAGTCATATATGCTTTGTTAAAAAAATTGCAGGCAAGAAATTGCATGGCTAGAAAGTAATTGCAGATACCATGGCAATAGAGATTCCCCAATATCATTCAGGTAGTGTAAATCTTTTCCTTCTGAGTGAATAATTATGAAAAGCCAGTCTGGTATTTGGTTAAGGCATCAGGTTAGAGACTGTGAGACCATGAGTTTTAGTCCCATCTTAGGCAAAAAAGCCATAAGCTTTAAAAATCAGGCAATAACCAATTACTTCTGGTGTCTTGCCAAGAAAATTAGAGGCCTTGTCTGGGAAGTCATCAAAACTAAACACTGACTCAAGGGCACCTGAAAATAAATTAAATAAAGAGTCATGTAAGATGATTCTATGAGGGGAAATTATTAGAGTTTCCGCATCTGAGAAATAAGTCACCACACATTTTAAAAAAGCATCTTTCAAAAATGTTATTTTGTTATTTAGAAAGGACAATGGATTTATATCCACTATCCTCAAACTGTATTTTTGTAAATAAAATCAATTACTTCACAATGTATTAAAGTTTATACCCACTTGATTGACACTAAACTCCTTATAGCTTAGAAAAATATAGCACATGTTAATATAGAAGACAAAGATAGCACACAGAAGAGAAAGAGGTTATGACTAAACATAACATGAGTAGATAGAAAGTCACAGTGTGAAGATAATATATTTGTCATGCTATAGAATACCATCATCAGTCTGCTGAGTTCTTAGCTAATTATTTTACTGAAGCCTAAAAATGGTCAGTACTTTCAAAACTGCATGGAAATGGTGAGAATTTCAGAATGCCTAAATATATAAGGCTCATACACATTATTTTTTACTTTTCACCTTACATTTTCCAAATCATAGTAAGTTTCATTATATCTTTTTAAGACATAACTAGGATTGTTTAAAAAAAAGTTTCCCTTTATAAGCATACAATGTGAATCCATCACCATCCTGGCATGCATTATTAACCTTGTGGGAAAAAAAAATCATTATCCAAATAAACATTCACAATTCTGTAAGCCAGCAATAAAACTTAAAACAGCAAACTCCCTTTGGGACTCAATTCAGTTATCATACATAACTAAAATCTAATAGTGTACCTATCAGAATTCAAATGCCATTTATTTTGGTATTATAGTTTAAAAATATCCAGAGGGAATTTTTTTTTCATTTCACATGAAAATATTATATAACTATAGCTAAAGGTAAAGATAAGGATTCCCCTGTTGTGTCCAACTCTAGGGTTGGTGCTTACCTCCAACTTAGGAGAGCCCACATTGGAACCCACATTGTCCAAAGACACTTCCCTGATCATGTAGCCAGTATGACTATAGTCTGAGGTGCACATAATACTGTTACCTTCCAACTGAAATGGTACTTACTATTTCTTCTTCTTCTTCTTCTTCTTCTTCTTCTTCTTCTTCTTCTTCTTCTTCTTCTTCTTCTTCTTCTTCTTCTTCTTCTTCTTCTTCTTCTTCTTCTTCTTCTTCTTCTCCTCCTCCTCCTCCTCCTCCTCCTCCTCCTCCTCCTCCTCCTCCTTTTCCTTCTTTTTGAGGTTAGTGTCCATGTTTCACTGGCATTTGTTAAAGCAAGTGGTACACACTAATTGAAAATGTTTCTCTTTAGGCATAGGGAGAGGTTGTTCTTGAAAATTATGCTTTGCTTGCTGAATACCTGCCAACTACATTTAACACACCATTCAATTTCCTTTATTGTATCATCTTCCAATGAGATCTGTTGGCCAAGGTATATTTAGTGGTCTAGTACATCTAGTTCTTCTCCAGATACATTTTTTGTTTCTTTAGTGAATTTATTAAACATAACCTGATTCTTGTTCAGGTTTGTTTTTAAGGCAAATGGTTCTCCTGCTTCGTGCAACTCTTGTATGTGTCTTTGCAGCTCTTCTGGGTCGTGTGAAAAGAGAACAGCATCATCTGCAAATCTTAAGTGATTTAAATAGGTGTCATTGATTTTTGGTGGTACCTATTTATCTACTTGCATTTGTAGACTTTCAAATTGCTAGGTTGTCAGGGCCTGGGGGGAAATAACAGGAGCTCACTGCATCATGCAGCACTTGGGTCTTGAACCTGAGTTGCCAGCTTTCCAACTGACAAGCTCAGCATTTTAACCACTGAATCATTCCACCCCCATATCTATAGCTAGTGAAATCAAAACTCTATCTCAATCTTACCCAAATTGGTGAAAGTTCAAAGTGAGGAGATAGAATGGATGTGTTGGCTTTGATCCTCGCTCTTTCCATCTCTATGGGCATATCAGAAGATTTGATAAGGAGCTATATTTTCACTTATTTGATCAAGGAAACAACCCTTCATCTAATATGGAATTCCAAGTTTATAGATTCTCGACCTTGACCATCTCATCGCTGAATCTATGAAAGCTGTATTTAGTGCAGGGCAGAGCTTTGTCAAAACTCTTTTCTTTATTAAAGGATAGGTGTATCAGCATCCTTTTATCCCTTGACATTGATTTTTAACAGATATGCTTTGGTTGTATGGTTAATTGCCTTTCACAACATTGGGATTGGAGAAAATGATGCATCCAGCAATTGACGTTTGTGAAGGGAGCCTCTTTTATGTACAATTTTAAAACTTTTATGTTTTCTGCTTTGAACTATATAAAACCTTTGATATACCTATTTTTATTGGCAAGAAGGGTCCTTTTTCCTAACAATACAGATGTGATGTATTGTACATATTACATATACAGATGTGTATGTGAATTTTATGCATTCCTTTGTATTACATTAATTGCATAGCATGAGTACCTCTGTATTTATATTTTATCATTTCAACAATTTTCAGGTATCTAATCCAAACCCTGAAGAATACTTGTCATAATATATGGCTTGGTGCAGTATCAGTCTGAGTTTCAATCACTACATGGACAAAGGTACATCATAATAATATTCTATAATTGGTCCCTTTGCACAATTAAGAAGTCAAAGCATATTAATCAGGTAGCTATGTATTAAGCACAGCTGTGCTACAAGAGAACATTCAAGGTAAGAGAAAAGGAGTTCCTGAATAAGATTGTCCCTTGAATTTGAGCAAAGAACTTGCTTATCAATTTTATCAGAATTAGTTTCTGAAAAGAAAACTCAGGGGAAAATAGATACCAAAGAGATGGCATGAAAAACTAAATATGGGCTATCACTTCTGACAAGTGGGCCAAGATAGATGGGAAATATATTCCCTTTCTGGCATTCAGCTACTGTACTGGCAGTGCCTGGAAGGAATATAGTCAATTTTTCTACAGGTCAGAAGATACCTTGATGACATGTTGCAGTCTGATTTATCATTTGTAAACTTTTTGTGCAAGCAGATGCCTTGCTAATGAACAGATAATTCTCAGAGAATAGCTACATCTCCATTATCATCCCAAACGTTTGATGAAAAAGATCAGATTTATAGAACCAAAGTTGAATTAAGCGATGGAATGTGTTAAGATAAGTTGTATGTTTGGTTATAGAAAAAAAATGTTTATAAAACAAGAAACAAAAAATGCCTAATTTTTCATAAGTACAAATTCTGAAGCACTACATACTAACAATTTGGCATTTTATAATTGGCTAGTGATAGCCCCTTAAAGTTTTTGGACCTTAGAAAATTAAAATTGACTTATTTTAGCTATGGTGCTGGAGAAGGCTCGTGCATAACACCAGAAAGGCACATTACCTACCAAAGTTCATCTGTTTTTAATATGTTCTAGTTTCAAGTGGTTCCCAAATATCTAATTTTGGGTGATAATATCCAGTTTTTCATTTGATTCTGATAAGCTTTATTCAAGAGTGTCAAGATAAATCTGCCCATTTGTTGGAAATGGCTTTTTGACTTTGGACCTATGTACTTGTTATTCTTTTCCAAGTCTTGTTTAGGCTTAATATTCAGACTGGGTCATGGATAAATATGGTTAAATATGCACTATTTAAAATAAATCTTAATTTTCTTATACTGCCCTCTTCTATTAGTAGATGACTAATATCCCAATTGACAAGATGTGGATTCTATGAATGATCCAAATCTTAAGTACTTTCTGGCTAATTCCTGAGTACTATCAGGAAATTTACAACATGATAATAAATGTCAGTTTTCGTTTTGTCTTTGCTTAGTTTTCAGGTACGGTAAATAAGGAAAAGAAAGAAATTCATTTCCTAGTTTTGTGTAGATCATAACATTTCTTTGGAATAAGGTGGAAGAAGAAATCAATGAAACAATTAATCAAAATAGAAAAACAATTGCATATTGCTTTGATAAAACTTTAAATATTATGTCATTACAAAGATAAATGTAAGCTACTGTTAGCTACTAAGGTATGTTTTTTTTTTTGTTTATGATAGGCAAATTTATCACTTCATAATCCATAATTTGTTCATTGAGTTTTTAATCTTACTGCGAGAATAAACATCATTATTCTTACTTCATAACATTTATATTTATTTATATATATTCACTATCTATCCATCGTATGTGGCCACACACATATTTCAGGTATGTACCAATTGGATGTGTTAAATGAAGTCATATTGAGTCATAAGAATTGAAGCAGTTTGAACTGGTACAAAAGCATAATTCAATGTCGGCTTTAGAAAAAAACAATAAAAGTTAATTCTAATCAACTAGGTATAATGGAAGTAAATTGAATTTACAAGGAAATTAATTTTATAAAACAAAAATGTTGTAACAGTAACAGAGTTGGAAGGGACCTTGGAGGTCTTCTAGTCCAACCCCCTGCTCACGCAGGAGACCTGTACTAGGGATTCAAACTGCTGAACTGCTGAACTTTTCTGATCGACAAGCTCAGTGTCTTAGCCACTGAACCACCTAGTGAGTGTTTTCCAAAGTGTTAAAATGTTTAACATTAAAAATGTTGGTTCATACATTCAGAAAGAACAAAAGAAACGGATTATAACGTTAATTTTAGATAAGCAGATACTTCTGAAGAGCTGATTTACCAATTTATTAAAAAAATACTCTCTATTTTGAATGCAATGATCAAATAAATCAGAAAAGAACAAGAAAGTGGCTATGATATTTCTTGATGAATAATTATTTGGCATAATCCTTTATATTCATTACAATTTGCAGTTTTAATTTTCTCACAAAGGTACAAAATATTTGTAATGAAAAGGGAGCTAAGATAATAAAAATTGATTTTAATCATGTATGCATTAGAATAATTGGCAAGGAATATACAGCAAGATAATATTTCAGTAATCAAATTAGCAAATCAAAACCATAAAATTATAAGCTGATGTACTTACACTTACCTATCCAAGGCTTCTATAGACTTAATAATGTAATTTATACATGTAGCCCTCGACTTACAATAGTTTGTTTAGTGACCGTTCAAAGTTACAATGGCACTGAAAAATTTGACTTATGACCATTTTTCACAGTTACAACCTTTGCAGCCCTATGATTCCTATGACCATGTGATCAAAATTCAGATGCTTGGCGACTGGTTCAAATTTATGATTGTTGCTGTGTCCTAAGATCATGTGATCACCTTTTTCGACCTCCTGACAAGTAAAGTCAATGGGGAAGCCAGTTAGTAGTAACTGAGTTACTAGCTTATTAACTGCAGTGATTTGCTTCAGCTGTGGCAAGAAAGGTCATAAATGGAGCAAAACCCATTTAACAAATGTCTTACTTAACAACGTAAATTTTGGGCTCAATTGTAGTTATAAGTCGAAGACTACCTGTACAGCAATATGGTTGAGTATCAGGATATTGGTTTAATAAGAACAAGTTGCAAATGTTTACATTCAATTTATATGAGCTGGAAAAATAATATTTGCAGCAAATAACAGCAAATTTTATATTAATGACAAACTGATTAAGGCCCCCTGAATTAGGCCCTTTTAACAAAGTGTAATAGATTTATTTAAGAGTCATTATTCACCAATTTTGAAAACGTAATGGTCAGTGGTGGTTTGCTCCCAGTTCTGCCCTGTTCTTTAGAACCAGTAGTAAAAGTGGTGGGAGGCTCCGCCTATCCGCCCGATGTCATAATTTGTGATCTGCGTACGCGTGTTCCCATTGTGAACTGGTAATAAAGGTAAGTAATGGTAATGGCATACATTTTAATACTGAAAAAGTTAAACTTGTCTTGTTTGGAAGATATCAATAATAAAATAAGTATTTCACTTAGAATCAGTTTTCTATTTTAATGATTCCAATAAGAATTGAAGAAAATATAGTAAGTGTGTGGCTAAGACAATTTACTAACTTTACATATTCAAGCAAAAAATAGAGATTAAAGTTAGGACTTTACAGTGGAATAAACAAAGTGGATTAGCAGTACCAAATCTTAAACTATATTATTAAGGTAAAATTCAGGTATAGTTAGTGATAGAAATATGTGGGCTGCTATTGTGATTACCCAGTAAATCAGTGAATAAAGTGCACAGTGAACACCCTGAATGTGTTGATGAATGTATCCTCTTTGTGTTCTTACATTTTAACATTGTAATTGTAGCCTGGAGAATGACCATGGGTTCAGTCCTGATTCTGAACTATTTTCACAGATTCTGAGTCCAAAATATAACCCCTACTAACATATTAAACAGCAGAGAACAGAGTGATAGAGAAATGCCAACCTGAGAGGTCTTAGAAATAACGGACCAGAAGGGATTGGAACCATACTGCAATAATAATGAGTGCTAGCTGAGCTGCTGGGACCTGATGAAACTATACTGGGGAGTGCAAAATTGTTAGATGATGAGAATAATACATATATATATATTCCCTGACTTTACTTTTGACTAATACACATTTCTGCTCTTGTCCTTTGGACACAACAGTGAGGAATGAGAAAATCTTTTCTGCTACTGTGGTTATGGGAATTTTTTACCCACGGGCCATAATAGAAAAATTGGCAGATATGGTTGCTGTTACTGAGGGGTATTTTTTTTCCACTTCATAGCTCAGTCAAAGTTCATGTGTCTATTCATTGCTAAATAAGTATAGCTAAAACAGAAAGGATCTACGAGCCTTTCTGAACCCTTAGGATATTTTTGTTTAACACTAAAATCTGAAATATATTGCAAATTAAATAAAACAAAGCAAAAGTTAAAATTTTTCATAAGCAAAGATGTTTGAGCTATCAGGGTAGTTTTACTTAAGAAGTCAGAGAATCCGATACTGTGGATTAAACGAGAATTAATAATTGAGATATTGAATTTAAATAAAATAGAAACTTTACAGGTTTTCTGTTGGAACTGTTCAATTATGGGTATCTGTAAAATGAAATCTTTGCCAAACCAACAAAAGTTTGATCACTGATTAAGACATTAAGGCTAGAAATCAGAAGACCCTGAGTTCTAGTCCTGCCTTAGGCATAAAAGCCAATAGAGTGACTTTGGACCAGGCACACTCTCTCAGCCAAAACCAAGTCACAGGGTTATTGTTACTGCATCTCTCTTATTTATGTTCTCCCTTTCTAAAAGTTGTTTCCTGATTTCTTTTCCCATCAAGACTTTTTGAAACACCCCTAATATGGATGGGCAAATGTGATGAGAAAAAATATATATTATTCAGTCTGTGTGCCTGGTTTAAAGAAAAAAAGTGATTGTGTTAGCATTTCCAACTTTATTTTACCTAAAGATTCAGCATATAACAAAAGACCATTCGATAGAGACCTATAAAGTACAATTTATTCTATAATTGGCATATTTCACTATAACTAGAAACATTGAAATAGGTTTTTCAGCTGATATTTTTACAGGATTCTTCCTATTTACTTTCTGAATAGATTGTGTATTGTCCCTGTATTAACTTACCTTGTTAACTTCACTTAACATTTCAAACCTTGGGACCATTTTGCTATGGGAAAGGTTAATTGAAAGAAATAGACAACTAATACTTTCTTCTAAACTGTAGGTTGCAATAGAACCTTTTCATTCAAATTCAATTTTGGCAGGAGAGAAAATACTGAACAGAGGAATTTATTTATTCATAAAATGCATTTTATGAACAATTGATTTTTAATGCCCATTATATTTAACATTTGTTTCTAGCTGTATAAGAAACAGTTTTATTTTATTTCTAAAAAGGTGCACTAATATATTTTTTTGGCATTACTGCAAAAATACTTTTAAATTTGGGTTTTATACTTTCCTTCCCTAAGTACGCTTCCTCAAATGAAGATAATATTTATGACTGATTGCAACAAACAAACGATCTTTTTTTTTTAAAAAAATTATTCACACAAAATACACATACACATACATATACAAGTACACATAAAACAATACTCAACATTAAAAACATTTAAGTGTAATGTCTGATTTCTTACGACATCGGTGACCTATATTCCTTTCTCTCTATATCCTCTTCTCGCCTTATATAACAATATTATTTTTATTAAAATTTAGTTATTCATTGTTATGTCTCATTTGGTACAGAATTTTGTTTCACTCTTTTAGGATCCTCTTTTTGTTTGGTGTTCCTTGTCTCCAGCCATTGATACCACTTTTGCCAAACCAGATAGTAGTCAGATTCTTCCTTTTCTTGGAATTCCTTGGTGAGTTTGTCCATCTTGGCACATTCCATGACTTTGGATATTATTTTGTCTTGTGTTGGGACTTCTGCAAGTTTCCAATGTTGTACATACGTGATCCTTGCCGGAGTCAGAATGTGTGTAATTAAATATATTGTTTCTTTTTCATAGTTACGTGTAAATATACCTAATAAATATGTTTCCGGTTTTAATGGTATTTTTTGTGTTGAACAAACAAACTATCTTTAATCATCACATAGGATTAAATATTATTTAATCTAAGATATTTAGTCATATTCATATGGAGTTAATTTATAGCCTTTTAAAAATGTACATTGGTGATATATGCTCATTTACTGTCCAGGAAAGTTTACTGTAGTGCTGTATATACCTTTGGAATTGGTACAGAATCTTCTGGTGATACATAATTATGTTGTTAAAATTCAGGATGTAGCCACATTAACGAAATAATGATGAAAATGCATTGGCTTTTCATTTTCTAGTGAGACATATTCAAGATGGTGCTGCTTTCCATTAAACAGCTTGTGGTTCCAGTAATTGCTAAAGTGTAGAATAATCAGAAGGGAATGGTCTTTATGTTGTTTGAAGAAAATCATGAAGGGAAAATAAAATAGACTTCTGTGTAATAATGAAATGCAAATCTGATGTAGTCTCATGAAAAAATGTGAATGGTGACAGTCCTGTTTTTGAAAAACAAACAAAAACAAAGCCAAATCCAACTCTCTCTCCCTCTCTCTTTCTCTCTCCCTCCTTCCCTCCCTCTCTCACATATACAGCCAAACTTTTTAGAACAACTTTTAAAGTCATTTGATTGACTTAAAAGTCAAACATATTTTTATTGATACTGTATTCTTTTTTTAAAAAAAATCTTTTTATTAGAGCATAACATGCCTTGTGCCCTAGAGCCCTTATTAATGAAACAGTAGTTTAGAGATACTTTATGTACATATATATTGCGCACATACATATTGTCATGTTTGCTCTCAATCTGCAGCAGAATGACCTGCAATGGCAAGCCTGATTAGACATGCAGATGATTTAGTATATGTTTAAGAGCATTGCCTTGAAATCTGCAACAATCAAGTAGGACTTTCCAGGTCACACATCCAGCCTCTGTGACTCCTGACTGCTGACATAATTATTCCTTATTATTGGACAGAGATAGGTGACCTTCCTAACATTCATAGTGTATAAATCACGGACATAATTATAAATCATGTATATAACTGCACCTACATTATCAACCATTCATAGTTTCAGAATAATGCTCAAGTCAGTATGTAAGCTAAATATAAAATCATGTTTCAAACAATACCGTCAGGAATGTTTTATGATTGTATCAAATATATTTTCTTACATGCAAATTTATTTGTGGAAATTTCCAGTCTTTATATGAATAAGTAATATTATGTTGATGCAAAAATTCAATCACTATTTTAAACAGCTTGTAATTACATGATTACTGTAACAATAGAACCAGTTTATGCAATGAAGTCTCCTTCCATCATTTTCTCTGCTCTTTGCAATCAGGTAGGGCAACACCTATGTGCTAAGGATTCAGGGAAACGTGGATACATTTTCAGGGCACCTGTATTCTGATTTACAGTTACAGCATCATTACATGTTACAGACAAAAGAGTGAAAACAAAAATGGTAAAAAAATAGCAACTTCCATTTTTCTAGAGCTAGATAAATAGTAATCACAATCCCATTCACACCTTTTGGAAATCAATATGAAATACTTAATAGGAATCAGAGGGAAAATTGTATCATAGATCATACAGTAGAAAAAATTTGTTCCAGAAATCAAAGTTGAACTTCAAGGTCAGGATAAGAATCCAAGCATCATGTCCATAACTTTATCCATCCTCTGCCTGAATATAACCAAAGAAAAGGAGCCCTTCTGTTCTATCAATATTTAGGGCACTAGAGAATAGATCATGGCTTCCTTCTCTAGGACAATCCTTCATGCAATTGAGGAGTGCCATATTTTCCTCATTTTTCAAAATTAAATATACCCAATAACAGGAATCATACAATTTAGCACCCACTTCCCTAATTATTATTGCTACTGTACCTTTTTGGATTTGTTCCAATTTGTCCTCCTTTAAATACAGTACTTAAAACTAGACTGAATTTTCTCACAATAGCACCTTAACATTGCCTAATTGTTATCCATAATATTCTTATTCTGTTCTCTTGGTATATAAAAAGCTTATCAACTAGTTAATTGCTGTTAATTTTTACTCAACACAGTCATCATTTGACTCTTTCATTTAGTTTCCATTGCCATCCATTTCTATCTCTCTCTCTGTCCATATATACATATATACATACACACACTTATGGCTTAGGACCTGGTTATCTATGGGACCGCCTGCTGCCACCAGTAGCCTCCCCACCGGCCGGTACGCTCTCATAGAGAGGGGCTTCTCCAGGTGCCATCGGCCAAACAGTGTTGACAGGCGGCCCCCAGGGGAAGAGGGGGGGCACCTACTACCTGGAATGAACTCCCCCCGGAGATACGGAGGATCCTGGATCTACGCACCTTCCGCCGCGCTCTCAAGACCTTTTTATTCCATCAGGCTGGCCTGGCCTAATTTTTCCCTTCCCCCCCTTTTTAAAAAGCAAATTTTAATTCGTTCTTAATTTATTTTAAATCTGTCTTCGGCCAAATTGTTTAATTCGGTTTTATTCAGTTTTAAATTTTGTATTTATGTGTTTTTATCCTGTGGCTGTTCACCGCCCTGAGTCCTTCGGGAGTAGGGCGGTATATAAATCAAATAAACAAACAAACACACACACACACACACACACAAACAAACACACACACACACACACACACACATGTATGTATGAATGTATATATCTCCCATAAGTATTTTGTTTTAAAGATAAAATGTTCAAGTGGATTTGTTTTTTTAAATCTCTTCTAGCAATGATTACTTAAATTAAACATCACCCTGTAGTGTGTGGGTTAAGATATCAGGCCAGCAACAAAAGTTCTTGTTTGTTTGTAGCTTTGTTTTATCTTGTGTCCTTTTAACTACATCCTCACTTCTCCTTTGGCCCTACAATTTTGGGTATATATGTATCATTTATTTCTTATGCAATCTCATCTTCACTTTTGACTTTGTCGAGATAGTTCTACTAACAAGAATGGTACTGTCTTTTTGAAATCATATTCAGAGATCTCTGCAGCAAGCCACATTTTTCAGTGACTTTATGATGCAAGTTTAAAGTGTTGAGTTTCTGTTACACAGTTCATCAATTGCTTCCTTTTATACTCCTCCTCCCTGCACAGATAGCCATGAGTTAATGTTCTTGATCCATGAGAAAAGGCATTTCAGTTTATCCTCAGAGCAACAGAAACCATTTATGTGCTATTTCTGGAAATCATCAAGTGATTTCTGTATGTTCCTTTTTGCAAGTCAGCTTTTTGGTGCTGTCACAGTAGGTGCTGCCACAGTTCTTAAGTGTACATAATAATATTTCCTTCCTTAATTTGTAGACAAAATACATATACTTCCTGAGAGATGTATTTTCTTCAGCGAACCATACAGATACATAAAATACTATTGTTTTTTCTTGGGCAAGAAAAGAGAATATTAATTATTTTTCATCCTGAAATGGATCTCTTACATGATTTAAAAATAGATTTAGTAGTTTAAAAAATTGGGACCATGTTTCGCAAGGGCTGTAAAACTAATATTGTTGCAATATATTAATCAGTATTTAACTGGGGGGACAACATGTTTGTATATGTTAGGGTTTTTTTTAATGCACTTTTTAATGTCTTGTTTGTTTTGTGATTTTTGTTTGTTTTATATAAAAATGAAGTTTTTATTTGTATTTTAACATTTGCATAAAATAAAAATAGAGAAAATAAATCATTGGGCCCTCAAAATGACCGTATGTAGTATTTATGGACTTACATGTGTTGTGTTATTTTGAGGGAACAGCACATTTATACTGTTATACAAGCTGTATACTCACTACTTTACATTGTGGCCAAGTGTCATTTCTTCACTGTTGTCACATGAAAAGATATACTTAAATATTTACAAAATGTGAGGGGGTGTACTCACTTCTGTGATATACTATATACCTCAAAGTGGCTCTCTAACAAGGCAAATTAAAAAGGTGTCCATTAGGGCTGATTGCTGGCCCTCTTACCCTTTAATTTTTATATGACTATCATTGTAGAAGATTTTAAAATGCTTCCATTTATGTTGCAACAATAGGAAAGATCCCTATATCACAATATTCCACAATATTAATTGGAATGAATTTGACACTCTAAGAAAGAATCTTTACAAATAAATTATTTCAAATTTTGCTAAATTTTGCTAAAATATTGCTTTAAAAAACAGACATAAATGGTCATTTACATATTTGGGTATCCCATTTACTGAATTACCTTCATGGAAAACATAAATTGCATCCATAAGAAAGATGGTCATTTCTGGAGAAACAACATCAAAATTGATATATGGGGTTTCAGTAAACTAGAAGAATTAGGTCTATAATAAAGTCATAAGATCAATCTTAGCCTTACTCCCATGTAAATATTGGGATTAGAAATGAGCTTCCAACAATAAGTATAAAGATAAAGAAAGCAATAATGTTATATTATAGGAGACTAGTCCTAAAAGCTATTTCGCAAAACAATGCTTTCAACAGTAATGGATGAATTTGTGTCTAAAACTACTTTCACAATTCTTCCTAGATCTGAAATTGCTGAGTGACATAAATTATCATACAGTATAGAGGAGCAATTTATTCTTTTAAAGATTTTAGACAAGATAGAGGTAGGTTGGACTGGTATCAATTCTTTTTTTAAAAAAGACAAGTGATATCATACTATTTCTAGGGCAGCGATGGCTAAACTTTTTGCCGTTGTGTGCCAAAAACAGTGGAAGCATGGGGGGGGGTCGCACACGCGTGCCTACACCTATAATTCAATGCACCCTGCCCCCATGTATGTGCATGCGATCCCCGCATTCCCTCCACTTTTGGAACACATGGGACCAGAAGTCAGGAAACTGGCTGATTCCAGCCTCCAGAGGGTCTCGGGGGGTGGGAAAGGCTGTTTTCACCCTCCCCAGGCTCCTAGAAAACCTCTGGAGCCTGGGGAGAGCAAAAAATAGGCCTACCGGTCCCACTGGAAGTCAGGAAATGGGCTGTTTCTGGCCTCCGGAGGGTCTCCAGGGGGGAAAGGCCATTTTCACCTTCCCCAGGCTTCTAGAAAGCCTCTGGCGCCTGGGGAGAGCGAACAACGGACCTTTCCCACTCCACCCGGAGGCACTACGAAGGCTGGATATGGCCTGTTTCCTGACTTCCGGTGGGCCCGGAAGGCCTGAAAATTAGCTGGCTGGCGCGTGCATGCATGCTGGAGCTGAGCTAGGGCAACACTTGCATGCCCACTGATATGGCTCCATGTGCCACCTGTGGCAATTTCCAAACATTAGGGGTGCTCAAAAGTTGTAATATGCATCAAGGATTGTAAATATATTTTGGCTACTCTAATATAATTTAGATGTCCTTGGTAAGTAACTACATAAATATCATAACATTTTTAACATTTTGTTTGTTTCATTTACAGTCTCTTAGTCAACTGAATCCGTCTGGATTCGAAGAAAAAAAATCTATTTTCTGATGAAGATAAGCATATATCAAAACAAGTTCCATTGTTTGCAATGGCTGCAAGGAAGATACAAAAACACCTGCTGCCAAAAAGTGCTGAATATTAGAGAGGATGTAGTGAACTGATATGGACTGTTTTAATTTTATATGCATTTTGCTAAAACCTATAGTTGCAAATAAATATTTCAAATAAAAATAAAAAAATAAAATAAAAATATAAACTGTTTCAACTTCTCTCCTCAATATGCATCTGTAGAACATTGCATGCCAAAACAACTAGACACAAAGGCCATCACTCTGCTAAACACCTAACTCCTGCAACACTGACTTATGCTAAAGTGGACATTCATTTAAATAAGAACCAGCAGTGTGCTGTATCTGCCAAAAAAGCCAACACATAAACAGGGATAGAATCAAGATTACATGAAGTGTTAATAATACCTTGGTAAGAAGGTGTCAAACACAAGGACCTGCAGGCTAGATCCATCTAGATCTAATGGAACTCAGGGCCCATGGGGCTGCTATGGAGACAGCAAAGGACTCGCCCCCAGTGTCTCAGCCCTGGCCCACTCCAGCTAGGCACTGATCTATAATTGGATGGTGGTCATCTAGCCTGGAACATGAACAGCCTGGTCATCCTTAGATATGCGAGGCCACCCTGGATCTGGTGAGGAACCCAGGGGGCAGGGCTGAGGCAATGGGGATGGTCCTAACTAGCTCCAGGGTGGCTGCACAGATTTCAGGCTCACTATGTTCCATGCTGGATGGACACAATCCAGTTATGGATTAGCCATGCCCACCACCAGCACCTCCATGGCCTGCTCACTGGCCCAGCCTTGCAGCCTGTGCAGGTTCCCTTTCACCTGGACCACTCCTGCCCCACATGAGAAAGCCACAGTCATGGTAAGCACTTCCAATCTCTCATCCTCCCCTTGTCTCTTCCTGAGTGTGGGGGAAGGAACGAGATGGGAAGGAGAAAGAGGGAAGGAGAAAAGCTGGCCACACCCACCCCTACCACACACACCCGCCCCCCCAAAAGCAACCACAACCCTGATGAGGCCCTCAATGAAATTGAGAGCTTATGCATCAGAGGCTTGTGTGTCCAATCACAATTCCCAATAAATAACTTTATCCTATCCTATTCTATTCTTAACCATGGTGACACATGTTCCCAGGTAGACCAGGTAGGAAACATGAGATATTTATAGTAAAAAATGAAATAATAATAATAAAAAACTTAAAAGTCTGAAAGTATAAATCTCCCACCATCTCCTTTATAGCCTGAAAAGCTAGAGAAGATCCCTTCTGTGCTTCTTTCTCTGACTATTATGCAAATGTGGATTATGTCCTCTCTTATCTGACAGTTCTCTAGGTAGTATTTCTTCACCCCATTTCTCAATGTCTATTTCATATACCAATACAACATGGTGGATCATTTCAAATTATGGTCAAATCTAGTCTGTTACAGCCAAGAAAATCATCTTAAATAATTGTATATAGCACTACTTTTCAGGCAGAAAATTCAAAACTACATACTAATCAAATTTTGCTTCTGACATATGTCTAAATATTTTCTTTTCAGGACTTCAAATATTTAGGAATTTATACAGAAGTTGTAGAAACAGCAGCATTGTTCACATTTAATAAATGGCCCTTAAAGCATTTTGGAAGGGTATAGTAAAATTAGCAGTTTTGTCACATTTAATTTTCTGTTTTAGAGAAGCAAAAAACACAACCTTCTTATATCTTGTATTATTAACTCATAAAATAGCAGCTAAGCTCACTGCATTTCTTGTTATATGAAAGTGTAAGAACTAATATTAACTACACAGGGGTGATTCCCATTAATGTATACTGTGATTTGCTATTTTGGAAATGGTTTATGAGTATTCCCTTACTCATAAGATATAAATCAACTTACAAATAGTCATGATGAATAATTACTTCTTTTAAAATGAAAAAAAAGATAGAAAGCTATCAGAAACAAAAATGTTTGTTGTTTATGACCAACAATTCTAGTAGCTAAAGGATACAGAAACAAACATATTCCCCACCCTCAAAATGAGGACTCAAAGCAACTTACAGCAGTCATGTGTTGGATTGCATAACAACTAAGAATACATGCTTGTATTTTTATAAAAACAGTCTGTCCCTGTTCTATTTTGAGCTTTAATGTTGACAAGATTTGTGACATGGAAGATTTGTCCTGCGGTCCATCCTCTGCTATAAAATGGGTTTCCCAGCAAATGATGGGATGTAAGCTTCCCATCATCCACCTCAAAATCAACTAAAAATCTATGCAAGGTGACAGTATGCATACCTGGCTATCATAAACTTAACATAAGGAAAGTTTAATATCGTCCTCTTTTTCCCCAATGTTAGGACTTTGTAAATTGAAAAAGATGCTTCATAAAGCTTTCTGGTACAAGTAAGCTACCCATCTTTAAAATATTAAAGCAGCTATGTTGTTTGGAAGGCTCATCCAATTGTTGTGAGTATTGTGCTAGTTGTATGTACACTTGTACAACCACTTCCTTATGTCAGTCTCATGGGAAGTGTTAGCAATATATGCAAGGGAACCGAGGACATTCTTTAAAGGAGCCATATAAGCCTTTCAAAAAAACATGGCTATTTTAATATTTCTAGATGCAACTGTATGTGGGAATGAACTGGGAGGCAGGGAGAAGAGACACAGTCAAAAAATGGTCAGATAAAAGGTAATTTAGCCCACAGCAGGATTCTTGAAGGGGCAAATGTTTCATAAGGAATCCTGCCTAGTTTCTTGGGCTATAAAGGGCATGGGCATAAAATTTTACTTTATTTATTTATTTATTTATTTATTTATTTATTTATTTATTTATTTATTTATTTATTTATTTATCATTTATTTATTTATTTATTTATTATTTATTATTTATTTATTTATTGGTTCAATTTATATGCCGCCCTTCTCCAGAGACTCAGGGTGGTTTACAATGTGTTAAGCAATAGCCTTCATACTTTTGTAAATACTTGCTTAGTAGCGCTTTCGCCCCCCCTCAAAGCGGTGTTCTTTTTTATACAAAGTCAGCTTATTGCCCCCACAATCCTCATTTTACCTACCTCGAAAGGATGGAAGGCTGAGTCAACCTTGAGCCTGGTGAGATTTGAACTTGCAGTAACTGCAGGCAGCTAGTGCTATTTAACAGCACTTTAGTCTGCTGCGCCACCTAGGCTTGCAAGCTCTTTCAAGCTTGCAAGCCTGTTTTAATGTAACCTTACAATAAGTAAGATTAGCTCATTTGGCCACAATATCTGTCTGGTCTATGCTCAAGACTTGCACTTATTTATGCTGAAATCATATTTATTATTTTAAAGTGCATTTTCCCAAATTTCTAGATTTTCATTGTTTGCTTTTTCTTTGATAAGAAAATAATTTGGTGTCATGAGAAGGAAGCAAATCAGCAGTGGATACCATAATGTTATATTTTATAGAAGTCTATAATTGCCGAGAGATCTACTGAATAAACTCATGGGAAGCAAGGATGAAAGTCAAATTACCTTGCAACTGTATAATATAAGAAAATGGATTGAAGAATGCTGTTTATTTATACAGAATCCGGATTTCAAAATTTCATAGTTAGAATGTTATTTCACTATATATTACTATTGCTATTGCCTACAATTTCCATCTCTTTTTGGCAAGTAGGGGTCAAATTTGCTGAGGAAATCCAGCTGATAGCTTTCAAATCTCAGACTTAACTCCGGAAGATCACTTGTTTCTCTTCTGCTATAAACGAGTGGCTCTTGTTTTAGGAGAGAAAGATAATTCTGGTCCATTCTTCATAATATTCTATACTAAGAAAAGATGGAATGTTTTAAAGGGAAAAAGTAAAATATAAATATCTTAGAATTTTTCTAATAACATAAATTTCTAAATCAGTAAAGATTATTTTGGTGTCCCATAAGCTTATTGATCTGTGCAGCATAAAAAATAATTAAAACAACACCTCCCCTCCAAAGAACAAATAAGAAAATACAGCATTTGTGACTATAAAAATGAATTAAAAATAGTATAAAATAATCTACCTTGAAATCAGTCATTACATATATTTATTTTAAAATCAATTTCTACAAATGGGTAAATAAAATATTTTTTTCTTTATTGTATTACAGTTAGATCAAATATCTAGCTCATTTATGGATAGTTATTCATTTATGGATAAATAGTTATCAGATGGATTTTTCTGTCTCATATGAAAACCAACCCCCCCCCACCCCATTCTATTTCAATTCACAAAATCAAAATGTTTCACTTTATCCATTTTATTAGAAGTGATAGGAAAGGGAAAACATACCAAGCTCAAAATTCTTGAGCTGAGAAACATGTATTTTATTCCCATCTCAAAATTTACACACACACACACATGTGCACACAGTTTATAAATTTTTCTGTCTCCCAGTTTCTAGCCTGGTGCCTTAACTACTATGTAAACTGGCTCTTTGAGAGTAAATAGTTAAGTATTTACTCCATGACTCCAATTTCTCTATCCTGCTGCCTTCTTTTTATGTGCCTCTGCCTTTCTTCCAGTTAATCGCACACAAATCACTTTTTCCTAGTAGGAAGTAGTTAGACAGCTTTGCCTATTGCTATAATGTAATTGGTATAAATTAAATCTCCTTTTTGTTTCACTAGGCATTGCTTAAAATACTATTGTCAGGCATGCTCTCACATGGATACTGAAAGTTTCAATGTCCAACAAGCACATGCAAAACCAGGAGTCAAAAAATGGTCAGATTACATACTTTGTATAAGTCAAATGCAGCACTTATCTGCTAATCATTATAGCGGTCATATGTTTTTCTGCTGTTAGAACATAATCTTATTGTATTACAAAATTAGCTTGGTTTATTACAATGTCTTATTAAGTTTAGGAGCCATGGTGGCACTGTGGTTAGAGTGGAGTACTGCATGTTACTTCTGCTGACTGTCAGCTGCTTGCAATTTGGCAGTTCAAATCTCACCAGGCTCAAAGTTGATTTAGCCTTCCATCCTTCCAAGGTGGGTAACATGAGGACCCAAATTGTTGTGAGCAATATGCTGACTCTGTAAACCACTTAGAGAGGGCTGTAAAGCACTGTAAAGTGGTATATAAGTGGTATATAAGTCTAAGTGCTATGGCTATTGCTACTATGAAATCTTATCAGCAGAATAATTATTTTTGAACTATTTCACTCAGCAAAAGTTATGGAAAATATGTTTTGTTTCAAGCTAAATATCCAGCATTCTAACTGTGAATATTATGTGTTAGCCATTATGTGGCTATGTTCTTATGAAAGAAAATTTGGGAACAAGTCAATTTTCTCTTCCCACATGGAAAAAAGTTAAAATAGTTTAATTGTCACACAAAATGGAACTTGAAACAAGTTTCATAATTTTTTGTTGTATAGTCACAAACATAAATATGATGATGGACCATTCCAGTTGCTACCTACAAATGAACCCCCCCCGCCCACACACACACACACACACACACAAGTTTTTAAACTATCCATATCAAACAACAGAAGTAACAATTTAAGCCTATTTTCCCCACCCTGTTTTCACAAAAGGTAAAATTAAAAAGCTCAGGAAAGAGAAACAAGACATGTTTCACTTCATCCTGGGCCTTGAACAACAATACCAATGAAAAATACAATTTTCTGCTGATTAGCTGAAAATTCACTCACTTTCTACTAAACTAACAAATGAACCTTCTTTATTTGAAACCTGTTAGCAACAGTCAGGAAACTAAGGTGATACAATCTTTCCATCTAACGGATCAACATCAACATGATACAGCTTATAACCTGACAACCACAAGACTATTATTAGCCATACTTGTATAAGACAAACATCTTTGCAGTTGGCTATTATTTTCCTTCAAATAAAGCTCAACATAAAGGGTCATACCTAGTCATGGCTATTAACAAAGTTGTTTCCTGCCAGTTTTCTAGTTACGCTGGGTGGGGGTAGGGGATGAGCGGAATTAGAAAATAAGCTAACCATAACTTTTTAAAAAATGATAAGATTTTACATATGCACACATACATATATACGTGTGTGTGTGTGTGTATGTGTGTGTATGGATGCTGTCTTGATATTGTGTTTGTGGAGGATCTTGCTGATTCTGTCTGGGATGCCTTTTATCTATGGGAGGAGGGCTTTACCGTTTTCTTGTTCTTTGTCTTGGATTTTAGTGGTGTCTCTTTTTGGATTACGTTGATAATCTTGTTTCTTTGGAATCCGTTGGATGTTAGTACATTAGTGGTAGAAAAATATCCACCATTCTAAGAAACTCCAAAGACAAAATCGAGTTAGAAAATCAAGGACTTTATGAAATCCCATGTACCACCTGCCCCACCACATACATCGGACAAACCAACAGAAGAATAAATGCACGCATTGAAGAACACAAAAACTCAGTCAGAAAAGAGGAACCAACTTCTTCCCTAGTCCAACACCTTAAAGCCACAGGACATGAAATTGATTTAAAAAAAACTAGAACTATCGCCAAAATTGAACACTTCAAAAACAGAATAATCAGAGAAGCCATCGAGATAGAAAAATGTCCCCACAGCATGAATAAAAGAGATGATATCTCCCACCTACCAGCCATTTGAAAACCTGCCCTTATTGACAAACAAATCCCAAACACAAAGAATAACACCAGACCCACACTCATGAAAACCACACAAGACGTCATCTTCACACATCCACGCAAAAAGCAAGCCCAAGCCCACACCGATGATGAAGCATGACTACAAACCAGAAGCCAGACCACAGCTGCATCATTAACCACTTTAAACCCCTCCAATCCATACACCAAAAAGATGTAGCATGATGTAGCTTTTGTTGTAGCCAAACAAAAGCAACACAGGCCACGAGTTCAAATCCCCCTGCAACTCAGACCAACCTGAGCACAGCCAAGCCCCCACCCTATCAGAACACACCTCCAGCCTATCAGAGCACAACCAACCCCCCACCAAATCAGAGCACAGATAAGCCCCCTCCCAATCAGAACAAACCTCCACCCAATCAGAACACAGACATGCTCCCACCCAATCAGTTCATACCTCCACTGGCACTTAAAAAGAAGAAACAATCACAATCACATATTGCTCCTAGAAGCACAAGGCCGAAGACTCCAGCCTCAAGATGAGAAATGAGACTTCGTCGAAACGTCACCAAGGTACTTCCAATTTCACGCGGGAGAAAACCTGAATAATCAAAGACATATACATATACAAAGGGTTGTGGCTCCATTACCTGAGCCAGTGTCATCGGCAGGAGAGGACTCCGAGAGTGAAGGAGAGGAGTTGGCAAGGCCTCCCTCTCCAGGACCCTCCTCTCTGGCAATGCCTTTGGTGTCCATCGAAGGGCAAGAGATAGGGCCGGGGCCAAGCACGTCCATGCAGCCACAGGTGGACAGTGATGAGGGTAATGAGTCTTGGCTGGATCCACGCCAGCGTCGCAGAGATAAGCGCGCGCAACAGAAGAAAAGGCGTGCCTGAGATTAGGCTGAGTCACTGGACCACACCCCACAAGGTATAAAAGGGAGTGTGGTGGCCAGTCAAACCTTGTGACGAACAAAGCTGAAAGCTTCCACGCCATTCTGCATTGCCGGACTTTTGTTATAGACTTTGCTGGGTTATCTTTGGACTTGATTGACTCTGTAATTATTGAGCTGTTTCTTTTGATGTACCAGAAGTGGGGAGAAGTTATCTCTCCTCTTCGTAAGTAATAAACACTTGGCAGGCAGCCACTAGGTTGTTGCCAAGTTCCGTTATCATAAAGAAAAGGATTTTACCGGCTGGTTTGGTCTTTAACTCTTGAACGTCTGTTGGTGTGTGTGCATGTGTGATGGGGACAGAACACATACATACATACATATATATGGTTTTAAATATTTTTGGAAATTATACAAATTAATAGCAATAGCACTTAGACTGATACATTTACAGCACTCTCTGTGAGTGGTTTCAATGTCAACATATTGCTCCCAACAATCTGTGTCCTCATTTCAGCAGTCTCAGAAGGATGGAAGGCTGAGTCAACTTTGACTCCTGTCAGGATTGAACTCCAGGCTTTAGGCAGAGTTTGCCTGAAATACTGCATTGTAACCACTAATCCACCAGGGGTCATTCGTATTTGGCAATAAGTGATAGGTATAGTGTGTGGCCTTACCAAGTATTTGAAATAACCTCACCCAAAATAGAAACAGTGTTTACTATATAACAATGATGGCTAACCTTTTTGCCATCATATGCCAAAAGCAGGGAGAGTGCGGGAGATTGCGTCCGCATGTGCCCACACCCATAATTCTATGCACCCCTCTGTGCATGTACGTGACTCCCCTCCCACATTTCCCCAGCTTTTGCCGCGCAATGGCACAGTGGGCCCAGTGGGCCTGTTTTTCACCCACCCCAGGCTCTAGAGCCTTTCTAGGAGCATGGAGAGGGTGAAAATAGCCTTCCCAACCACATGAGGCCCTCTGGACGCCAGAAATGGCCCATTTGCTGACTTCCTTTGGAACAGGAAGGCCCGTTTTTCACTGTCCCCAGGTTCTGGAGGCTTTTTAGGAGCCTGAGGAGAGCAAAAATGGCCTTCAATTACATTAACATAGTTAATATAATTTTCTATATTATCACTTAGTTTTAATCATCATTAAAACTAAGTGATAATATGTAAAATATTTCTCTCAATTTTTGCAATGAAAAAAGAAACTTGTGACCAAAAATCGCAAATAAAATATAATCTGGGGTACTGTTACATTTGATCAGCAAATAAGAGATTGCAGGCTAATGCAGAGAAGACAGCAGAAAGGAAATTTTGATAATGTATTAGTGATACTTTATTTTAAATTTTTTCAGTCTTCTGTCCAATAATCTTCTATACATATTGAATAGGATGGAGGACAAGATACAGCCCTGTGGAATTACTGAATCAGGAAATGTTTTGTTAGTCTGTTTTTTTAAAGAAGCATTGATATTACAACCATTATGGACAACTTTGCATATTAATTATCTCTCTTTAAGTATCAAGTAGCAGAAAAATAATAATTTAATTTTGGCATAACTTTGTTTTTTATTTTATTTTCTGCTAGGTTCCCTTTAGCAATTTTGATGATTATTCTATGATATGTGACATTGTATGTTCTCTGTAATTTAATATAATTTGCATTTTGTCCTTGTAGCACTAAACCTTTTCAATATTCAGAGAAAAAAAATGCCCATGGGAATCTACCAATTAGTATGCATGAACAAACTGTCGCAGAAAGGCTATGCTGAAAACATTGCATCCCATGATTTATGTTTCACAGTTGTTTATGAGGTTCTACACTGTGATATGCTCACTTAAAATATGGCATAACTTGGAGTGATTCCTTTTAAAGGTGAACCACTTGTAATAAATTAACATAAAATCAGTTGATATAAATATCTAGGAAGGAATGCTTAATTGAATGGACATAGTAAAAATAAATAGGACTATAATACTAGACTATAATAATATTTCAAAATGTTAAAGTTTAGGATTTAGAATTTAAGGTGATTTCCATTTCTACTCATAGTTCTACTCAAGTGATACCAGTAAGTCTCCACGTATTCACGGTTTAGGCTGTACTGATATTTCAGTTTGTTTCCGAGGTCAAGAAGAATTATTCAATATATTCAGATATTCTGGTTATTAGATAGTTTTCCCTATTTCCTATATATGTAATCTCTCCAAAGTACAGGGTGTCCCGAAATTCTACTATTACAGTAAATGTCTAGCAAAATGTATCCATACTGTATTTCATATGTCTACAAAATGGTCACTTACAATGCATCTGTCTTATTGCCATATCAATTTTTAAACTACTGTCTCAGCAATCTTTGCACAAATCACATCAAATTATACTGTTTATGGCAGTTGATACTTGACACAATTTATAGAGTCCTCAATTTTATCTTTAAAAATTAGAAAATTGTTGCTTCTTCATAATTTTTTAACACAGATATCAATATATATATATTATTTAAGTCTGTATGGCATAGTGGTTAAGATATTATTCAAGGACACAAGAAAGTCAAAGCCCTATTTGAAGAATTATTTTAACTGTTATTTTTTTCATCAATGTTCAAGAGATGACTTGTTCAGATATTGTCTGTCAGCCCAACTTCCTTGATATGGACAGTGAAGATAAAATAAGAGGTGGTTCAATGTACATTGCCTTGAAGTTCTTAAAGAAAAGATGACATATTAATGAAATAAACAGTGGAAGTTAATCAGAAATTCCAATATTATATCACACTGTTACATATCTACCCCCACCTTGAGCAGAGAGATGTGAGGCCTGCATGTAAGTCATAAAGTCGTTAACAATGTCTTGGCTCATTCTCATAACAATGGTAAGCTTAATGATTATTTAGTTATAAAAAATAAATATGAATGAAAAAGTGGCAATGAATGATGAGTATTGAAAATAATTGTATTTTGTGATTATTAGATATTACTTAAAATATATTTTTTGACATTACTTACAATATTCACTTCCTAAAAATTAACTTAATTTTTTTACTTAAACAAATATCTGCACCATTGAATATACTGTTTTCAATTAAACTGTGATGATTTTTCTAGGATCTTGCTAGCTATTACAGTTGCCAAGTTAATTTATCTAAATAAATACGATAAAGATAGTTCTTTATCATATAGTTTATCTGAAGAACTTTATCAAATAGTTCTTCAGTTCTTCAGGTAGTAAGGTAGAGCACATGAAGATTGTTCTTCAATTCTCATTCTTAAATATTTAACAGAATAACAGAGTTGGAAAGGACCTTGGAGGTCTTCTAGTCCAACCCCCTACTCAAGGAAGACACCCTATACTATTTCAGACAAATGGCTATCCAATCTTTTCTTTAAAACCTCCAATGATGCATTACGCAGTACTTCTGGAGCGAAGCCATTCCACTGATGAATTGTTCTCACTGTCAGGAAATTTCTCCTTTGTTGTAGTTTGGTTCTCCCCTTTATTAGTTTCCATACATTGTTTCAGAAATAAATTTCTGAGATTTATTCTGATATTTTAAGCAGAATTAAATGGTGTGGAAAATGAACACAATGCAGGTTATTTGGAATATGGAATTTAGAATGCTGGCTCTATGAAACATATAGTACTAAACTCTAACCATTTAAAGAAAACTATATCTTGGCATTGTATTTCCTCATTTTGCATATCAGGTACCCATAGAACGGTTTCATTTAAAATGAGTTGAATGCGTTTTGCCTTATCTTATAGTATACATTGGTTAAACTATTTATAGTGTACACATGTTTATATATTCTACCTGCAATTTACTATATATTTAAATTCTGCTCTTTAGAACCATTGAATCACATGGGACAATTTAACTTTATAACAATTATATACTTTATCTTTTTTCTGTCCATTTTCAGGAATTCATGAAAAGTTCTAATATTCAGTATAATTACAGGACTGTTTCATGTTTAAAAGAGTCTCAAGATTTCAATTCTTTTTCTACAAAAGTTAGATCCATATGATTTATAGAAAAGATCAGTCTGTTCAGTAGAATACCATTGTCTTCCTGTAACTCTCCTCTTAAACTAGCTTTTATGATAAACTGCCATGTATACACTGTCTGTAAAAAAGGATATGAACCTGCACTATGCATAAGTGAGGTCACCAGATGAACTGTCCCATCTAAATAAAAATGCGAACAGTATTATTTTATTTCTTCCTAAACAGTGAATTAAAACATTGAAAAAAGATTATTTTGTGCCATCAATCTGCAGCTTAGTGCAAAAATTCAGACTATGTCATCCTAGGAGGTGCGTGGCTGTATACAGGTAGCTTCTTTTTATGTATACATTTTTTATTACAGACCCATTGGATCATGCAAGAGATATTTCTTTACCTAACCAGAGAAACAGAATGACCATGATAGAGCAAAAAAGGAATAGGAGTGATTCTCAACTTCCTGCCAGCTTTCCCACTGGTTGCTTGTGGGAAGCTAATAGAAGCATTGGAAATGATTCATTCTCTATATCAGCTGACTCACAGAATTGCCTGGCACTTTGCTAGGGAAAAAATGGAACAGTGGGCCAGCGCAGTCCCGATTTTCATCCTGGAATGTCCCCAAGCTTCACTCCTTCCAAGATCCTTCCAAACCCTAGCTAATCTTATGTTACAAGCAAACATTTATGTTATTTTTTCATCCCTTCCATCCACTTCCATTAAGAGATTTCAAATTTCATCTTCTGTTTCAAAACAACCAACTGCCACCCACCCATCAGGCATTGCTGCCAGCTGATTGAGCACAACAGTGGTAGTGGGAACAATTTTTGTCTTCTTGCTGGTTTCCCAATTGATTTTGCATTTGGGAAGCTGGAAAGGAGCATCATAAATCATTTCTTTCCTTGAAGATAGCAACACATCTGTACATGCAGTAATCTCATTGAAGGTACCATGTTAAAAGTCATGTCAAAAAGTCAGATATTTTTCCAAAGATCTGATAAGAAAAACCTCTGCTATCAAGTACGTATTAATCTTTTAAATCCTCTGACCCAGTGTGCCTATTTGAATCCAGAATTTTCTAGTTTTAATTTTTCAACAAATGATAAAATGTCCCTTCTTGTTGTTACATTGCCAATGTAAATTTGAAGTGTCTTTATACAGTATAGATAATTTTTCTGGTAACATATACTACATCATTATTGGTAAACTGCCAGCTTGACTGGAAGGAGGGTCAAGCGATGGCTTAGCTTGGAATCATTAAGCAGATGCAAGCAGTATAAATTTCATCTTTCCCATGATCCATGTAGCCTTATCTGGTTGTTCCCAGGAGAAGACAAGCATTCTGGTTAGATTGTTGTGTCATAGTTGGCAAACAATAATGTTAATGAATATTAATATTCACAACTGGTTGTTTCCTCTTATCATTTTATTTTATTTTATAATAATTTTATAAATATTTTCATTAAAATTATAAGATTATAACAATATTTTCAGCCACATATATATTTTCTAATGCCATCTATACACTATAACCAAAACTTTCAGCCCATTTTATGTTACATTCCTTCTTTTGTTTCAAATTTCAGGGACATATATTTTAGCAATTATATATTCATCATTTGTACGCAATTTTATTTCAAACTCAGTCTTAAAGTTCAAAACGATGAACTCTTTTACAGTTTAAATATTTCTAATAACTGCAAATAAGAGAATAATTGACAAATGTATCTCTGCTAACCAGGTCTTCTTTTGATTTTATTTTACATTTTCCTTAGCAACATTCTAGTATCTTATGATAAATTACCCATTTAGATTTGCCTATTATCTTTCACTATAAAACGTTCTTTGGGTTGAGAGGTGTTTTCATGTACAACTTGGGTTTGTATTTATTCCACATTTTCAGTATGGACATCTAACAATGATTTTTAAAAATCCGCATTAACCTTGACTTTGTTATCCTATAAATATTCATGCCATCCAAATCTTAGGCCATGACCTTCTAACCCCAAAAGCCATCTATTTATCAACAGTAACTGCTTTTTCATTCAAACTAAAGAGCAAGCTGCAATGAAGTTTCATATCAGATCCACCCAATCCTCATCTTTCGTTTGCATCTTGTACAGCCTTATATTTAACTTGTATTTTTTTTTATCTCTGCAAACAAATTTAGAGACCTAATTCTGCTTCTGTTTAAATGTATTTTCCAGGACCAATGCCTTTGGCATTGCAAAAAGCTTTAATTTTATAAGGTTCTTTTTAAATCTTTACTTCCACTATTTCTTATTTGGTATCATATCTCTATTCAGTATTTCAAAAACTAAATAAATAAGAAAGGAGATAGTGGGCATCCCTGTCTTGTTTCTTTTTGTTTCTCATAGGGTTTTGTTGCCTCTCTACTAACAATTAATTGCGCTTTCTGTGAATCTAAATTTTATAAAGTTTTATAAAATTTTATAAAGTTCTGTTCAAAGTTCATTTATCTTCCAAAAACTTGAACAAGAAATCCCAGACAAAATTTGGTAAATCCACAGGGGTATGTCCTACCCATAGTCATCACTGTTGCCACCCTGCTCTAATTGGCTAAGACGTGAGCAGGCTCTTCGCGAGAAAAAAACAGTTCTCCTATTGGTTTTCCTCCGCCTGACAGGCTGCTATTTAAGCAGCTGTCAGTCGGCACCTGTGTGCCTTATTAAAAAGTTAGCTTGTTGTTAATAAAGAGTTGTGTTACGATAAGGCGAGCCTCCGCGTCCTGCTTTGTTCTCTGAATAGAACAACTGGCAACAAGGATGGGATAGTTCTGAGGCATCGGCTGTGGAGTGATCACAGAGCTGAAGCATCCCAGCTAAAGGCACCTTAAGTTACGAGCGACGAGACGTCGCTTACAGGCTCACAACTCCAGCGTCTCGTTGACTATGTCCACCTTCTTGCCAGCATTCGCCCCATTCGTGCTGGCATCGGAGACTTGGGACACATATATAGAGAGATTCGAGTGTTTCCTACAAGTGAACAACCTGACAGGGCTGTCAAGTGCATGGAAACGGGGCTACTACCTTAGTTCATGCCGGAGCGACATTTTCGGAACTGCCAGGGTTCTGGCAGCTCCACAACAGGTTTTCGATGTGCCGTGGGAGACGTTGCTTGATAAACTGAAGAAACATTACTCCCCGGCACCTTCCCACTTCGCACGGTGCCATGCCTTTTGGCAAAGGGCACAGAAGGAAGGAGAATCTGTCAACGATTATATGGCTTCCCTACGGTCAGCCGCCCTGCACTGTGAGTTCGGCAAGCTAGATGAAATGCTGCTGGACCAGTTAGTGTGTGGCATTAGGGATTTAAAGCTCCAATGGCAGTTGCTGGCCCGTTTGGATATCAACCTTCAAACAGCCCTGGATGAGGCTAGGGCAGCAGAAATGTCAGAACAGTCCGCCACTGAAATCCAACATTTCCAGGCAAGCCCCTTGGCTGCTGGGAACCCCTCCTCCATCCATTGTGAAGTTTCTGACAACGACGAATCATCTGAGGATGACGGGGCAGTTAGCCGCCTCAAGGTGAACCGGCGAAAGAGAGAAGCGCCTACGGCCAAATCCCCCTCTGGAGTTTGCCTGGGTTGTGGCGGCAACCATAATAGGGTGGACTGTCATTTTAAAACTGCTATCTGCCACCGTTGCGGCAAGCGAGGCCACCTGTCACGGATCTGTAAAGTGACTCTCCCCGCTGCAATGGCTCTGTCCCACAAGCCGTGGACCCATCGCATGGGCAGGAAGGTGGCGTGCCACAACGACTACTATGAGGTGTCCCGTCTCGATGAACCCTGTGACATCGCGGTGAGCCACGCCACTTCACCAACATCAGTTAACAAGATCTATCTCACCGTCACCTTGGAAGGCACTGCCTCTGGGATGGAAGTCAATACCGGGTCTTCCAGGTCCCTCATTTCGTGGTCAACGCTCTCCTGGCTGCTGCCCCATGTATCTAAACGGCACCTCAAGCCCTGTCCTGTTTCTCTCAAAGATTACCAGGGACGGGCCATTCAACTGTTGGCTGTGACACCTTCCATGTGTCTTATGAAGCATTCTCCAGCAAGTTGCCTTTGATCATAGTGAAAGCTGACCTCTCGAGCCTCCTAGGGCTTGATTGGTTCACCACGCTGAATCTTAACGTCTCTGGTGTCCATTCGACTATTCCTGATATTACGGCCGCGTTGGCCCGTGAATTCCATGATGTGTTTGCTGACGGCTTTGGTAAATATACGGGGCGCCCAATCTCTTCTAATCTGGACCCCCAGGTGGCGCCAATCCGCCTAAAACCTGGAAGGGTGCCACTAGCTCGTTGGCCACAGGTTGATAGGGAACTAGATAAACTGGTGGTCCAAGGAATATTGGTGCCCATCGATCATTCCAATTGGGAGACCCCTATAGTGATTCCCCTTAAACGGAATGGGTCCATTAGAATTTGTGTTGATTATAAGTCCCTCAATAAGGCATTACAGGCCAACCCTTACCTGGTCCCCGTTGTCCAACACTTACTTCACTCTCTCGGCCATGGGCAAATATTCGCCAAATTAGATTTGTCACAAGCCTACCAGCAGCTTCCAGTCGATGAAGCTACAGCAATGGCTCAAACTATCGTTACGCACTGCGGTGCATTTAAATGCAACCATCTCCAATTTGGCATCTGCGTCACCCTAGGGATCTTTTAGAGCCTGATGGAAAGGCTCTTGCAAGGCATCCCCGGGGTGGTGCCGTATTTTGATGACATCTTCGTCTCGGCCTCCAACAACTCTGATTTAATCTCCAAGTTGCGAGTCATCTTGTCGCGCCTACACGCTGCTGGGCTTAGCCTTAAGAGGGAGAAATGTACTATTGGGGTTCCACAGGTTGAATTCCTGGGGTTCCTGATTGATGCCCAGGGGATACACCCCACCCTGTCTAAAGTAGCCGCTATTAGGGATGCCCCCATCCTGACCAATAAGGCTGAATTGCAGGCCTTTTTGGGCCTGCTCAATTTTTATGCCGTTTTCATTCCTCATAAGGCTTCCATTGCTGAGCCTTTGCATCGGCTCCTGGACTCCAACACGCCATGGCATTGGAGTCCGGTGGCTGCCGCTTCCTTCCGGGCTGTCAAAGACGCCCTGACGTCACAGTCTGTCCTCGTCCAATATGATGCCTGCCTTCCCCTCTCTCTGACTTGTGATGTGTCCCCGTATGGCGTGGGGGCGGTCTTAAGTCACATATTTCCAAATGGCACGGAGGCCCCCGTGGCTTATTATTCGCACACGCTCTTGGCCCCCGAGAGGAACTATAGTCAATTGGAGTGGGAGGCTGTTGCTGGAGTGAAACGGTTCCATGACTATGTCTATGGCCGTTTCTTCAATTTAGTCACCAAACATAAGCCTCTTCTGGGCTTACTGGCTGGCGACCACCACACACCATTAATTCTTTCCCCCCGCATGTCTTGATGGGCTGAGTTCTTATCTGCTTACTCCTATCAACTGCACTATTGACCTGGCTCGGCTATTGGGCACGCGGATGCCCTTAGCTGCTGTCCTTTGCCTGTCCTGGTTCAGGACCCTGCTCCTACTGCCTCTGTCCTTTTGGTTGAGGAAGTGCAGTTCCCCTTGTCCACTTCAGACATTAAGGACTTGTCCTCCGGCGACCCTGTCATCGCTTGAGTGATCGACTGGGTGCGCAGGGCCTGGCCAAAAGGGCCGGTTCCACCTGAGTTTGTGCCCTTCTTCCGGAGGCAGCATGAATTGTCTGTCCTCAAGTGGTGTCTCCTTTGGGGTAGCAGGGTGGTGGTTCCTCCCCTGCTGAGGGCCCAGGTTCTCGTGCACCTCCACGAGGCACCCCCTGGCATTGCCCGTATGAAAGCCCTGGGCCGCAGCTATGTATGGTGGCCCGGTATGGACCACGAGATTGAGAACTGGCTTGCGGCCTGTGTTCCATGCCAGCTGTCCTGGCCGGCACCCCGGCAACCCCCGTCTGTGACTGGGAGGCCCTAGAGCACCCTTCCAGTTGTTCCTGGCCAAGCTTGGCATTCGCCACACCACCATGGCTCCTTACCATCCGGCCGCTAATGGCCTGGCGGAAAGGGCCGTGAGATCGGTCAAAGAGGCTTTGGGCCATTTGGGCCCATCCAATTGGCACCGCAACATCTGCCAGTACTTGCTGGCACAACACACTATGCCCTGCCCAGTCACCAAGGCTAGCCCAGCTGAGCGACTCATGGGACAGAGGCTACGGACAACACTGGATCGGCTACATCCTGAGTACGCGCCTGACAGATTACGGGACACAAACTACCCGGTCTGGACCTTTACTGTCAGGGATCCTGTCTTTGCCCAAAACTTTAGTTCTGATGTAAAATGGTGCCCGGAAGTTTTTATTCAACTAACCGGACCATACTCTTACAGGATTCAGCTTACAGATGGGCGAGTGTGGCGGCGACACATAAACCAACTCCAGCGAAGAGCTACAGACATGGCCTATCCATTGCCGAGCCCGGATGCACCTTCCCCGGGTGGCGATAATGCTCCAGAACCTCCACCTGTTATGCCTGCTCCAAAGGTTTCAACTACACCCGATTTGTTCTCAGTGGCAAACTCACCTGATGCATCGGTGTCTTTAAGGGTTCTGGCCTTGACTACGGCACCTGCTCTTGAAGTTCCGGAGAGCGATCCTCCAACTCTGCCTCCTACTGTGGCCCCGCCTGAACTGAGAAGATCAGGGTGGAGCCGGCGTCGTCCGGCATACTTGGAGCACTACGCATGCGCCATTCAGGTGGGAAGGGGTGTTAAGTCCTCAGAGTTACGTCCTACCCATAGTCGTCACTGTTGCCGCCCTGCTCTAATTGCCTAAGACGCGAGCAGGCTTTTCGCTGGAAAAACACAGTTCTATTGGTTTTCCTCCGCCTGACAGGCTGTATTTAAGCAGCTGTCAGTCGGCCACCTGTTGTCAATTGTATGCCTTATTAAAAAGTTAGCTTGTTGTTAATAAAGAGTTGTGTTACGATAAGGCGAGCCTCCGCGTCCTGCTTTGTCCTCTGAATAGAACAAAATTGTCAAAGCCTTCTCTATATCTAAAAAAATAATCCTGTTTGTTTTACATTAGGTTGGTCCAAATATTTCAAAATGTATACATTTCTAATTTTTTCCATTTAGCTATCTTTTAGGTTAAAATTCACATTGATTAATACATGAATACATTCTTACAAAATTAGTTTTGGTGTATCAGCTAGAATCACTTTTTATAATGATATTGGCTTATAGGATGTTTTTTTTTTTTTTGTTAAAGTCAAATCTTGTCCCTCTTTAGCTATTAGTGTTATATGTATCTTTACAACTCTCTGATATCTTTTCTCCCTGAAAGATAAAGTCCATTGAGTTCTGTAAAGATATTCATCTATGACACGTCTTATATCAAAATTGGAATAATACTAATAAAATCTTTTTTCTATGGTTGCATTGTCCATTATATAATATCTTCCTTTTTAATTTCAATATCATTTTCTTTTTTTTGTATATATATATAATTTACATTAGCCATTTTCCTGGTTTATTTACTCATTTTTTTAAATCACATTTTTACTTTCTCTTACTGTTAACATAGATAATTGATATTTAATTCCTTTTCCCCCTCTTTATTTCATTCAAAATAGCCTGTGTTTTCTTTGGGCTTTTTTTTTCCCAATTCACTATTACGTTGTATAAAAACACATCTAATAGAAGCCTTATTTGCATCCCAAATCATTCTTAGTGTCTTTATGTATGATATTTTAATGTACCTTTATCATCCTCCATCACTTCTTTCTATAGCAATATTTAGTCTCCAGAATTAGTTTTTCTTTTATAAACCAAACTCACAGGATTATGATCTGAAAAATTCTTTGGTAATATATTTACCATAGAAACTTTATTAGCCACATTCTTTGAAATTCGAATCATGTCTATTCTTGGAAAGAAATATCCCTGGTAACATATCATACAATTTTCTTGCAAATCGTGTATCTATTCTATATACTTTATAAATTTCTAACTTTGCATCCTGCTCATCCCAATTAAAAAAAAAAAATGTACTAAAAGCTTTTAAGAGGAATCTGTTGTAATTCCTGTCTATACTGTTTGCTGTAGTGCTCCTCCTGTTGATTTTAATGTGTTTCTGGTGGTTTCTATTATAATATTATAATCCCAAAAATGAAAGGGTGTCAAATAAAAGGAAAGAGAAAAGGCAAGCTCCCTCCTTTTCTATTTTGTCTTTTTGCACTCTTAGTACTTTGGACTCAAATGGCAGCCAGCACTATCAAATTATTTTTATCTTTTCTTTTGTAAAATCCACCAATTGTTTGCACTTTTTAGTAATAAATAAAAAAACATTACCATGAAGATCTAATTTATTTGTCAGTTTAGCCATTTTAGTTCTAATTTATTCAAAAACACTTTCAGGTCATCAAAATTTTTAGACCTAGCTTCTTGATTTTTCTCCATTAGTTCTTGAATGTTTTGGAACATCGCCTGCATTCCTTGCATTGTAATTGGTTTCTCTGTTATTGGTAGGTTTTCGGATGACTTCCTTAGCCCTGGGGGTGTTGTTATCGGCGAAGATGCCACTGTAGAGGCCATATGTTTTTTCATCACTTTTGTGGAGGTTACTGTGGTAGACATATTGGTTAGGCAGAGGAAACTTTTCCAAATAATCATACACTAATGTTATGTACTCTGCTTAAGTTTGCACACTCAATTCAACTTTTTCCCTTGCTTCACTCCTACTAATATTCACTCTCAATTCTATATGTTTATAACCATAAATCAATTCAAATTTATCTTTATTTATTTATTTTTATTTATTAAATTTTTATACTGCCCCCTCTCCTGAAGGACTCGGGGCGGTGAACAGCCAAAATTAAAAACACACAATTGCAGTAGTCCAGACGGGAAGTGACGAGTGCCTGAGTGACTGTGCGTAAGGAGTCCCAATCCAGAAAGGGACGCAACTCGTGTATCAGGCGAACCTGATAGAAAGCCCCTCTGGCCACGGCCGTCATATGCTCTTCTAAAGACAGCCATGCGTCCAGGAGGACATCCAAGTTACACGCCCTCTCCGTGGGGGCCAATGTCTCACCCCCAATAGTCAGCGATGGCACCAGCTGACTATATCGGGATGCCGGCAGCCACAGCCACAGCCACTCAGTCTTGGAGGAGTTGAGTCGGAGCCTGTTCCTCCCCATCCAGACCCGCACGGCCTCCAGGCACTGGGACATAACTTCAAGGGCATTGTTGGGGTGGTCTGGGGTGGAGATGTACAGCTGGGTGTAATCAGCGTACAGATGGCACTGTACCCCAAAACCATGGATGATCTCGCCCAGCGGCTTCACATAAACGTTGAACAGGAGAGGCGAGAGGACCGACCCTTGTGGCACCCCACAAACCAAGTGCCTTGAGGTCGACCTCTGCCCTCCAGCCAACACAGACTGCAACCGGTCGGAGACATAGGAGGAGAACCACCGTAAGACAGTGGCTCCCACTCCCAACCCTTTCAACCGGCGCAGCATGATACCATGGTCGTTGGTATCAAAAGCTGCTGAGAGGTCTAATAGGACCAGAACAGAGGAGCAACCTCTGTCCCGAGCCCTCCAGAGATCATCAACCATCGTGACCAATGCCGCTTCCGTGCTGTATCCAGGCCTGAAGCTGGACTGGAATGGATCTAGATAGACGGTTTCATCCAGGTACTGCGGGAGCTGTTGCGCAACCACACTTTCAACAACCTTCACCAAAAACCGAAGGTTGGAAACTGGACGATAGTTTGCCAAAACAGCTGGGTCCAGAGAGAGCTTCTTGAGGAGGGGCCTCACCACCGCCTCTTTCAAAGCGGGAGGCAAGAAACCCTCACTCAAGGAAGTGTTTATAATCCTCTGGAGCCAGCCTCGTGTAACCTCCCGGGTAGCCAGCACCAACCAGGAGGGACACGGGTTCAATAAACATGTGGTTGCGTTCAACCTCCCCAGCATCCTGTCCACGTCCTCGGGGATCACAGGGTCAAACTCATCCCAGATAACAGTCTCAAGACACACCTCGGACAACCCACCTGTAGCTACCAAGTCAGAGTCCAAGCCTTCCCGAATTTGAGCGATTTTATTGTGCAGATAATGCGCAAAATCCTCAGCATGACCTTGCAAGGGGTCTTCTTGCAATCTTGTCTGTCTACAATTGGCTAAGTTCTATATATATGTATATACAAATTATTTTATCAATTTATATTAAATAGTAAATCTAAATAGATAATTATATACTCAATCAATTAATTATTGATTGAGTATTATATATTATATATAATATTGTATATTATTATAGTATTGTATATTATTATATACAATTATATACAATTATATACATTTAATAGATATTAGCAATATTAGTTGTTAGTTAGATCTTCAGAAGGATATTGGTCTCCAGTTTTAATTCAGCTTGTCAAAATGATTAAAATAAACAGGAAAGGGCTCACTGTCACACTGAATTCCTGGGAAGGAAGGGGGATCAGGAAAAAATTTATCCCCTAATCATTGCCCGCTTTGTATAGTTAAAAATTCGCAGTATATTATTCATTTGTCCGCTGGGCTTTAGTTATTATCACAGCTAGCAACTTTCATTAATTCCAATAATCACCGTCCCATAATCCAGTTAAGTCGTACTTCCATTTTCCTCCAGTTCCACAGCAGCGAGATCGCCAGAAACATGGTAAGTAAAAGCTTCCTCCACTTCTAATCTGGGCTGCCGCTGTTCTCTCAGGTTGCTGCACAGTCCCTGCAGTTTTAGGTTCAATTTCCTTCTTCTTGTCCCTTCTCGTTTTGTCCTGACTCCCCGTGCCGGTCAAAAAGGCAGCGTCATTGGCTTCAGGGCCGCTATTCCACGGCCCTCTTCCTGTTCTCCGGGACCTCAGAGGTCGCACTTTGTTATGGTGGGGGGTCGCACTCCCTCTCCTCGCCTCCGAAGGAAGCCCCTCTGCTCCCCCAACCTCTCTGGGGCTGAGAGCAGTGAAAAAAGCCGCGGAGACACCAGAAAATCGTTCAGCACAACAGAGCTCGTACCGCGCCAATCTTCCGCCCTGACAGCTGCACCAGAAGCCTCACCCCCATATTTTAAAATATTATACCCTCCTTTGTAATCCAGAAAGAATGATGACTCATGAAGTAAAATTTTTATCCTGCCCCTAAGAAAATCTGTCCTTGTATCCACAACCTTATTTCTGTAACCTTAATTGAAATCCCTTCACTTCTATCCGCTCAGTTCACAAGGTGACCATAAAATCATAAAAAGAGCCTTGGTAGTACAGTGGTCTAAGGCACCCTGTTATTAAGCTGGTTATTAAGACCAGCTGTCTGCAATTATTGCAGGTTTGAATCTCGCCAAGGCTCAAGGTTGACTCAGCCTTCCATCCTTTCTAAGGTAGGTAAATTGAGAACCCAGTTGTGGGGGCAATAAACTGACTTTGTATAAATATACAAAAGAATGAAGGCTATTGCTTAGCGCATTGTAAGCCGCCCTGAGTCTCCGGAGAAGGGCAGCATATAAATCAAATTTTAAAAAATATCCTTAGTTTCTTCAGACTAATGAGGAGGATCTACTGTCCAGAGAAGATACAATACCACTATTTAACCTTTAACTGGAGATAATGTGTTGGGTGGGATTCATTGCCTGACCACTGTTCTCTGACTTATTGCCATTCCCATTACTTCAGGGACATCTAATTCATCATGAATCCTCACCATAAACTTCATAGCTTCTGATAAACTTCTGTGTGACACCCACTTACGTATTTGAAGAATGCTATCATATTTCCACTCAAATATATTTTGTCAAATATACTTCTGTTCTATTTCTACTAGCACTATATAATGACCATAGCTATAGCTATGTTAGTAGTATAAATCATTTCTTTCCTTGAAGATAGCAACACATCTGTACATGCAGTAATCAAAAGGGTTATACAAACTTAATATTAAGTCTGACTGGACAGAAAGAGAAACTAAAATTAAAGACTATTAATAATATAATATTTATGGCAATTGGAATTCAATCATGAAATTAGTTGCATAAACCATGAATAATTACAATTTGATAGAATATTGAAGGGTGAAAAGAGCATTCTTACAGAAAATCAATGATTGTGCTAAATCAAGGAGACTTTATTTAATAACTCTGAATTACTCATACATTAATAATCTCAAATACCTGTGTCTAGCTACATAGCTAGATAGTAATCACATAGCTTACAGAAACCATTATCATATTATTTATTGTGAATTTATGGAAGATATTAATTTAGATATCAAAATGGCAGGTGATATAATGTCAAAGCAGTATGCTTTGGCTTGAAGGAGAATGCAGAAATATATCATAAATGCTTGTGATTTATGTTTACTTATGATAAATGCTTATTAAAAAGAAAACCAACGGGCAGATGAATGCATTCAAAAACTCTTAAGAGGTGCTGAGAGTCATCTTTACTAATATTGAAAATAGTTTCAGCCACTTTCAGTGGACATAAAGAAGCCTACATAAGTGTGTGTATAAACATACACGTATGTGCATATGCAACTATACACATAGACACAAATGTATACATACATACATACATATAAACTGTATGCTATCCTATTCCCAATAAATTTAGAAACTAAAAATGGACGTTATTCTTGAAGAAAGCAAAAAATAAAAACAAATGTAGCAGAATAAATACAAAAATTAGGGGCACTAAATAGCTGCCAATATTTATTTATTTATCTATTTAATAAATTTATTAAATAAATAAATGAATAAATTAAATTTATATAGATGTCCCTATAGCGAACACAATTAAAAATATTAATATAGCAATACAAAATGAAAATTAGAAAATAAAGATATGCAACAACAAACTTTTGAATGCCACTGAAATCATTGGAAGTTAAAGACAGAGAAATATTAGGAATGAAGATATTATACAAAAAATGAACTTATGTGCGCATTAAAATACAATGGATAGCAAACAATGTAATCATAAATAAATATTATTCATAATTTAAAGTGGCTTCCTTGCCTAATAATTTTGTTATCATACATAGCAAAAGAATTTACAAAAATGTTCAGACATTTGACAGAAGGGAGATAATATTCTATCAACTCCTCATTACAGTGTCTTCAGAAAATCAAAGACCTAACAATAGAAGATGAGATTATATTTTCATTCAATGTCACAACACTCTTGATATCTATAGACCCAGAGCTAGTGAAAGAATCCATGGCAGTAATATTACAAAACATACCCAACCTACCCAAATAGACTAAGATTTAAATACAATAACATCAAAATACCCAGAATCATGGACCTTATCAACTTTACTACCTACTTTCAGTTTGGTCAACAAATATGCCAACAAATCAGAGGACCATACATATGATCACCACTTCTAACACACATAATAGAGATGATAATACAGTATCTAGAAACTATAGCACTCTTTAGCATATGACCAAAGGTATGGATCTGGTATGTAGACAATGCAAAAAGGAACAACTATAAAAGACACATGACTCTATCAACAACTTTTTCAAAGGAATAAAATTCACAAGGGCAGAAGGAAACGACACATACTACATTTTCAAGACATCTTCAGTAGCAGAAAATTGCAGCAAATTAGAAGCACAAGTCTATCAAATAACCACTTAGACTAACCAAGCTCCATTACAGTACAGTAACAATTCAACTTTCCACAAGAAAAACTGGGTAGCATTAGTTAGACAAACACAAAGACACTATAGCAATCCATAACACTAGAACAGACTATATGTAGATTTTCCAAAATGCACACCCATGCAACGTTATCAAAAAATGTCTGACTAGTCCTCTACTATAGCACAATCAACACATGTTATGAAAAGGCTAACACTTCTATATATAAAAGAACAATCAACAGACTGTTATAGCCACAAAAATCACCATAGTAAAAGTAAAATGAACACCTCTAAAACATCTTAAGTAAACCAAAAGATCCAGTAGCCCAAACAGAAAAAAGAAAACAATAGGAGTTATCTACAATTTCAGTATAAAGACTGCTACAACCACTGTATAGGACAGACAAATAGAAGACTAGCAGAATGCAACTAGCATTCAGAAGATACAATAAAAATGTAAATTTTAATTTAAAAATACTTGAACAGTCTTAACCATAGTTAAGCAGGAAAACTATGAGCATTCTGGACAAGACTAGATCCAAAACACTCGGATATTCCTGGAAGTTTCATATTCATACATATCAGCTATCAACAGACACATAGAGATAAACTACATTTATACACCATACACATCATTCAAAAGAGACAATAAAAAAGTGAAAAAAGAAACAAAAGGCCAGAACACCTCCTTACCAACAATGAACACTCAGATCAGTGGTGGGTTGCTACTGGTTCACCCGGTTCAGGAGAACCGGTAGCAGTAGTGGTAGGAGGCTCCGCCCACCTGCCTGGACATCATCAAATATGCTCTGCGCATGCGCAGAATTGATACATACGCGAGCGAACTGGTAGCAAAGGTAAATGAAACCCACCACTGACTCAGATAAGTAGGATTAACACCAAACAAGTACTAAACAACAGCTTAATCAAAGAACTACTGAAGAGGAACAATACACCCTGCAAAACTGACAGGACAACAACATATAAAAGAGAGATAAAAACCCTTTCTTCTAATACTGAGAACATTACTAATCTGAGAACATTATCTAAAAAAATGTGTGTGTAAGCAAGCAACCAAGCTCATAAAGGATTCCACACTTTCTCTTTAATTTCTTTTGTTATTAATCTTTTAATGTCTTCAAACTGTTTATGAGGTTATTCTGGAAATTATTTCTTTGGACCAATGTTCTTTAGACTCTTCAAAAAAAATTTCATATTCCAAAACAGAACAATCAATCTCTAAATCAAGTTGAAATTATATGGCACGAGAATTGCATTGTGATTTTGAATTCTGATAAGTGATTTTTAATTGCTGCCATAAAGTCAAGACACCAGTTCTGTGTCCTTATAACCATATATTTTCGAATACTTATTCCAATAAAATCAATTATCAATGCCTTTTCTGTCTTCACATCTTTCAAATGTGAAGCAAGCAGGTTGCAATGGCTTCTGATCCAAAGTTTCACTTAAAGGATGAACTGATAATGTTAGGACTGTGTTTTAAAATGCTTCTGCTGGCAAATTTATTATTAGTTTAATTTGTTGATTACAATATTGTAATATTCCATTAGGAGTCATTGGTTGCCTAATCATTGCAAGTGAATGCAATGTTTTATTATTTGAAAATGTATTAAGCTATTTGTCTTTTGATATATATTCTGCACCATTGCTTAACTGAAATCTAATAGATAATGTGAAAAATTGTAGGTTGGATATGTTTGCAATATGTTCATCTTCTTTCTGCTTGGGACAGCTGGGTATAAATCACCAGTGGTAATGTTTTGAAACAAGATTACATATATCCTTTGAAAGTGAAGTACCATATGGAATATACAAAATCATTTGTTTTCCTGAATATGCACAGCCTATTGCCTTATTCCCACTTACATGCTATGCTTATTTTATGGGTCTGGGTCTGGGCAAATTAGGCACCCATAGCTTTGATATTGCAGAATTAATTCAGAAAGCTTAGTAGCCTTTTCATAGCTGCCAGCTGTATAACAGAAAATGACTATAACCTTAAGATTTCAAGGGTATTGTTTCCTAAACATTTAAAGTAGTTAAGCACATGTTACATGTCAAAACATTTAATTATATTGTATTTTATTGATTTCTTTTCTTTTTTCTTTGAATTGGTACTGAGAAAGGTAGGATTGTGTATATCAACCCTTCAAACTGAATTCAGAGGTGGGCGGCACATGAATTAACAACTGGTTTGCCCTAGCACTGAAAATGTGAGTGCATGTGCCTTCTACACATGCACTTTGCTCGCGCGTGCGCTTGCATGCAGGCATGCGGCTTAAAAAACATGGCTAAATAGGACGGCATAGCACCAGGGTGGACAACTCACAGGTCACAACTACTGGTTTGTCTGAACTGGTCTGAACCGGCAGCAGCCCACCACTGGCTGAATTCCAATGTAATGCATTCTAAATCAAACTGAAGCATTTAATTGAATGCTAAGATATTTTGTATTTTAGGAATGAAATATTCTAGGGCTGGTAACACTAGAAGTGCAATGTTTTTAACCTATACAATACAACCACATACTGGTTTACTCGGATGAAAAAAGTCTATTGCTTTTACCCTTGCATTGTTAGTGTTCATATTTATTGCCTGATAACCTCCAATACTAAAAGATAGAATAAGTAAGTTTTGTAAATTAATGTAAAAACTTTTCCACTTTTAGTTTAGAGTAGTTTGATTAAAACCCATAAATCTTCACATAATTTAATTGTTAATTTAAATTTGAAAGCACTAATTACTAGGAGTGAGGAAACTTAAATGATAACTTTGCCAAGAACTTTGCTTTTATGATATTGTAAGATTGCTCTGCATTTCTGAATTAAGAATCCAATGGTAAATTTTAAATAAGAGTAAATGGTTTAGGCAAATCATTCTCAAGAAATATATCAAATAATATTTAATTCTCACCCATGTCATATTTACATGCTTTCTTTTCATCATTTATCTGTTTGTTGAAATATTTTAATTAAGTATTTAAATGTTTTCTTTAAAGAAAAGTTAATAAATTATTTAAACTACCAGGATATACTTATTTAATTTATAAAAGTATGAAATTCATTGAGTACCCAACTTTTAATCCACCCAGGAAGTGTAAAACCAGGCATAAAAATTTGAAAAGAATAAAAGAGTCATAGTATTGGTAGAAACACAGAAGCTAATTTGCTTTCAGTTTAGGAAATCCAGAAAGTGGGCATTTCCAAAACAGCAACAACAGCCCCTCTCCCACAATTAAATACTATTTGTATCATAATTAGAGTATATATGCTTTTCTTATGTCTGCAATTTTAGGCCTTTTTTGAGCAAGAAAGTACAGTCATCCTACCCATCCCAGCCATTGATATGGGAAAAGAGTGCCTTTTTGGAGATCTGTATGTGGATGATAATTAGAACCCCAGCTAAATAAGTCATTTATTTGTGAAGATGTCTCTTTTCTAGCATAATATTTATCTGTGTCAATAATGGCACAACTTACCGTGGCCAACTCACTGCAGCCAACTTACCACTGCAACTTACCTCTGAGTTTTGTTGTTTGTTTGCAGACATTTAATTATCCAACTAGGTGACATAATCAGTTCAAGTAAGTGTAAGATTTGCCTCCTTTTTCCTTACAGTGGCTTATTTCTGCTCGGTAGTTCCTTGAATATAATAATGTTTTCTGTTGGATTTATCTGGTGTTAATCCCTGTTTATCTGAGTGTTGGCTGCTGAGAAAGATGAGTTCTGATTTTTTGTGTTTGTTTCCTTCTTAGCTTTTTTAAAAAATATCTCCTTTGAATGGTGTGTAAATGTGGTTCATCTCATTTGAATCTCTGTAAAGAAAATAAGAGGAAAAAGGAATATTAAGTTTGGCCTTCGGTTATTTATAAAAATAATAAAGGTGGGAAATTGATAATAGATGATAGATAGATAGATAGATAGATAGATAGATAGATAGATAGATAGATAGCCTCCAGGAATTCCTGAGCACTTTTGTATTTGGCTTGGTCTAAGATTCTAAAGGTTTCCCAGTTGAAACACTGGTTGAAAATGTCCATGAGTTTTCATTAGATCTTCTAGCTGCTACAGTAGTTGGTATTCATGGTTGTGGTCTCCTAGTTTTCTGCTTGTCTGTCCTATATAATGGCTGTTATAGTCCTTTATTATTTATTATAGATGACTCCTGATTTTTTTTTTCTTGAGCTACTGGGTCTTTTGGTTTGCTTAAGATGTTTGAAGGCTTGTGTCTTACAGTAATGCCATGTGGTTGAAACAGTTTGTTCAGACAAATCAGCCATCAATAGTCACAGACACATAGAGATAAACCATACTTACACACCATTCAAAAGAGACAATAAAAATATATGAAGTAAACAAAAAGAACACAATTTCAGCAGACAATGTACAAATAAACAGGGAATTAGCACTTGCAAACAATCACAACCTATAATATGTGAACTCAGAGTATAAGAAACTTTTTAAAAAGTCTGTATTTATGTATGTAAACAATTGAAATATAAAAGCAGTTTCCTCTAATGTACACATTTACTTAATTTTATTATCATAAATGCCATAGTTTATTATGAATATTTTACTAATACTCTCTAAATTTAAAATTCCACGATATAAGAAATTTTAAGGAATTACATACAATCTACACACTCCCTTCAAATGCAAATGATTTGTATACTCATAGACACACATGCACAAAGTCCAGTTTTATAATTCAATCAAAAGAGTTATATTTAATAAAATCACAACAGCTTATTTATTTCTTCATTTGGGTTATAGTCAGTCTACAGACAGAAAATTTATGAGATAGATTTTGGACAATAAATCATCAGGTTAACCAGGTTATATCAGGCTAATGACATCTTAGTCTATTTTACATTTCAGGGCTACTATTTGCATTGACACACTGACAGCTGAAGACTACAGAAGTGCATTTCAATGTAACCAAGCCATACTTTGGCAAACAAAAGTTACTGCCCATAAATGTAGTATAAAGTTGGAAAAGAAATCCGTATGGATTTGTATCTCAAATAGTATAAAACTGCCTTGAAGCATTTTAAGGAGAAAATAGGGCTGTGCAAAGCTTAGAAGGCTTGCTTCCCTTTGATATCTTGAGCAAAGTACCCCTTCAAAATCCTTTGTGAACCAAATATCTTCCCACTTTTACCAGCAAAGAGAAGCTGTTATGTTACTTTATTTCATGTTGCTTCTAGGACCTCTAGCATGTCTAATAGATAAAGGAAATTCTGTGCATGCACCACACACATACAGAAGCCTCTTTGGACTATTGCATATGTTGACAAAGACCTAAGAAGCAGCACAAAACACTTAATAAGAAAAATAATATCATAGACTGACCTTATTGAGAAAAACTATATTGCCTCTGTGGTGCAATGTGTTTCACTAAGATAAAACATGCCAGTTTTGTGCAGTAGGAAAGGAGAATTAAAAACATTTTAAATAAAATATAAAATAAAATGAAGCAACTCTGGGAAGGCCACTTTATTTCATGAATCTTGTTTGGTCTGGGAAGTTAAGCAGAGTTGATGAGAACTTGGATGAGAAACTACAAGGAAAGCCCAGGGCTGTAGACTATGATAGAAATGGAAAAACATAAATGAATATATTCTTATGTCTGAAGTGCTAAAAATATGTTTCTTACTAATTACCCGAATATATATTCTACCTCATTCTAACTTCAGCCATTATTTAGTTAACAAATTAGGAGTTAAGGGAGACACTGCTTCATCTATATTTGCTTTTTTTAAAATTAGTGTATTGTGATAATCTAGATGAAGAAGTTATAAGAGAACGATTGCTGCAAATAGTGACTCAGGTCCACAATTTTAAGAAACCGAAACATTGGACTGCTTAACCAAAGGACTCAACACTGAATATAAATTATATAGTATTTCAGTGGCATTAAATTTAGACAGTTTCAATGGATATACATTCTAACAGTTCTATGAAGTATACTGATTAACTGGTAAAGTTGATCTTCCAATAGACAACACTATTTGGGGTCTTGCTTTATTTGTATTTATTACCAACTACCTCTTTTCATTATTTTGCATTTCCTATTTTCACTGAGCTATCTTGATAACAAATTGACTTTTTTTTTGGTCAGGCATACTCACATCACTAAAATCATAAGCATTTAAACTGCCAGATTAATAAAGAACTCTTTCTCTATAACCATTTTAGTGAGAATTCTTCTAATTTACAAATATGTGTGTGTGTGTTTGTATGCTGAAGACATGGTGTGTTTCATACAATGTCATGGAGAGAGAGGGGGGGAGGGAGGGAGAGGGGGGTACAAGGACAAAATTTATATGTATGTGCTTAGATTTTGTTGTTTTTTAAAAAATGCATAAATATACATGCAGGTGTGTGTGTGTGTGTGTGTGTTCAACTTATGCAGGATAAAATAAATTGAACATATTTTTTCACATTGTAATGATTTAGGGAATTATATCCCATTTTTAACTGAACATGGCATGATGACTCATCAGTTAAGATGTTGGGCTGGAGGACTTCCGGTTTGCTGCTGGCCGCTGCCAGACGTTCCTCTGGGATCGTCAGCTCCCTCTGCCTGTATAGAGCTGCCGTTACAGCGGATGGCGGCTCGAAAAAACTCCGTTTCCAAGAGGAAACGGAGAGAGAGCCGGCAGGGGTGGGTAGAACTCCCCGCAGAGTCCCAAAAGTTTTTTTTTTAACTTTTGGGACGGAGCGGATGAGAAGCCCCATATCCCCTGCCGCTGCTCCGGGCTTTGGGAGACCTCTGCCTATGCAGAGCCAGGCGTCAAGAGCAAGCCTGTGAATCTAAAAGAATAATTAAAGAAATGAAGAACTGGACCCTTAATACTGAACCGCAAGTATCTCACCCTTTCAAAAACTATTTAAAAGAAAAGAGCAGAGGAAAAGAGGGAAAAAGAGCCTTCTAAAATGGCGTCTGCTGTGGCTGGAGAAGGGCTAAAAGGGAAAGTCCTTCCGTTTTTCATTATTACAATGTAGCGGAATAAATATCATTGGCTACATTTCTAGAGAAACCTCGCTCCTGTGCTGCTCAGAAGTTTTTTTTAATGAGGGAAAGTCTTTTTGTTTTCTATTTCTTCTCTTATTTTTGCTAAATCTTGTCTGTGTGGGAAATGGCATCAGGACTTATACAGCTGGACAAACGGGGGGGGGAATTTCCCCCCTTAAGAAATTGCGCCAACAAATTTCAACTCTCCAGCGTCAGAAACCCGATTTTAATATATTAGAATTTATCCTTGAAGAGATTGTAAGAAGGGATGAGATTGTGAATCAGCAACTTGAAAAATTTAAGCAGGAAATTAAAGAAATTGGTGAATTGGTGAAATCAGAGTCTGACTTCCTGAATAAAAAGATTTCAAAAGTTGCTAATGGTTTATCAGGCTTTCTGATTCGGATGGAGGCAAAGACTGAATTATTAGAGACTAAAATGAAGGAAGTCGAGGAGAATTTGGATGACATGACTCAAAAAATTAAAAAGGATTTGATAAACATTCAGGATAATAGCTTGGAAGACAAATCTAAAATGGAGACTGACCAAAAGATTGGTAATGAGGAAAATGTACAACAGAGGATTGAAAGAGAAGTTTTAATGATTCAATATAATTTTACAGAATATGCAATTAGATTGAGAGGTCTGCAGGAAAATAATAGAGATGATTTAAGGAAAGTATCTTCTGAAATTCTGGCTGGGATCTTAAAGGTTCAACCTGATGAAGTGTATTGCAGGATTGATAGAATTTATAGAATAAACTCCTGGTGGGCAAAGCAAAGGCAACTGCCTAGAGATGTGGTGATCTATTTTACAGATAAAGAAATTAGGAATAATATTGTGCAGAACTCTTTTAATTCCAATTTGCAATTTCATGGAAGAAAGATTTGGATTTTCAAGGAGCTCCCGCCCAAGATGTTAATGGAGAGGAAGAAATTTGGCTTTTTAGTGACTGAATTAAAAAAAAGAAATATCCTATTCAGGTGGGACATCCCAGCTGGTTTAATATTGAGATATCAAGGCGTAAGATATCAATTGCACACTGTTGAAAAAGCGGAAGATTTTTATCAAAAAATTCTAAAAATGAATTTAACACCTTTAGGCATAATACAGGATAAGCAAAAGGAGTTGGAAATAAAAGGAAAACATCAAATTACAGAGGCTGTGATGGATAAATTGTCTTTGGACTCCTTGGAGACCCCAGCTGGACTGTTTATAAATAAGAGAGCAGTGTCATCCGAACCCAAGGTGATGAATCATCAAGTCACAGACAAGTGCGCAAATCAATCAGTTGATATACAAGTGATGGAGAAGAAAGATGAGATGATAAAATTAACCCAACAAGAACAATCCACAAAGCAGAATGAAAATCAACCAGTAGATATACAATTGGTAAGCAAGAAAAGAGGATGGAAATTCAACCCGAAAAAGAAAAAGAAAAGAAACAGATCTTATAGAAACAGCAATTTCCAAACTAAGCAACAGTGAAGCCAGGCGCTTTAAAAAATGAATGAATATTAGAAAAGACAGTGGTGGCGAACAATTGTCTGATACTATCCTGAGGATTGTGGCAGATCTCTGCAAGGCCATGATTTTGGGAAGTGGAAAGAGCCTCACTTTGTTGGATTTGAATCATCTAATTTTTTCTTATTTACTTTTTTTTTCTCTTGGAAATATATTATAACTACTTTGAGTTATAAGGCAGGAGAGTTTTGCTGGGGCATGCAGAAGATCTGGATGTTACTCAGTAGGATGACGGGAATTAACAATCCTGATGAATACCACAACTATAACCATACGGATATATTCATAATTATAATGTCACTCGGGTGGTTGTTTTTACTTTTATACAGGTGTGAGGATATCTACTACTGATGGGGGCAGAAGATGACTGAAGATTTTGAACAAACTGTTGCACCAGCATGTTATTTTACCCTATTATGGGTGATGGATTTAACAATCTAGTGGAAAGACATCAAAGAAGATATTATATGGATCATAAACTTAAAGTTATTGTCTTTTCTCTTTTTACATAATGAAATGCATATATAGATATGTGTATATCTTAGTAAAGTGGGCAGTTGATTATATTTAGAATTGTATTGCATGATTTTGTAGGAATTGAAGGGCTGAAATAGGTTAGTTTACTGATTGTTATAAAATGGGATGCATATATAGATATGTGTATATTCTAGTAAAGTGGGTAGTGGATTATATTTAGAATTGTATTGTCTGATTTCAAGTCATATATTTAGAGGAGTGGAGGAAGTGGACAGAATTGAACAAATTTGGTTGCAGGGAGAAGGCCGATTTAAAATGTTATATTAATATATATAAAAGATTAAAGGTTAATTTGTAATAATACTCAATAAGTTTAGGGGAGGAGAAAAAGGGCAGATTACCGTAAAAATGGGAGTTATAAGATTAACAAGTTAAGGGTCAGTATTCCGAGAAGGGATTAAGGGAAAGGGAAGATATTATGTATGTAACTAGTTATGAAATAGCCTATTGTTGTGAAGAAGTCACAGGGGGGGTTGGGTGGAAAGGGTGGGTTAGGGAAGAGGGGGGGGGAAAGGGGGAAAAACTTGTATTTGAAAACTTTTTCAATAAAAAAAAAAAAAGATGTTGGGCTGGAAATATGGCAGTCCAGGTTTGAGACCTGAGTACCACATGACAGGCGAGTTTCTGTTACTTGCACCAGCTCCTGCCCACCTAACAGTTTGAAAGCATTCAAATGTGAATAGATAAACAGGCATCACTTCTGTGCTGGCCACATGACCATGGAAATGTCTTCAGACAGAGCTGGCTCAATGGCTTTGAAACAGAGATGAGCACCTCCCCTATAATTGACAACAACTAGTAAAGTAAAATCCACAGGGACTCCTTTACCCTTTTTACCTTAACTTAATATAGGGAAAAGATATAACAAAATAGTTTGAAAGCTTTTTGATGTTATTCCATTGACTGATGTGATCAAGAAATTTGACTAGAAACTTTTCTTTCCTGTTTTCATGAAAAAGCCAATTCCAGTCCATGAATAAAAATCCATGTAAATGAATAAAAATCCATGTAAATGAATAAAAATCCATGTAAATCTAGAAGGAAGCAATCCTAGTGAATGTGGAGTTATTTACTAAGAGACCAATAATTCCCTTCTTGAAGCACAAAATTTCTTAATCCCTTTTGTTGTTTCTTTTTTGTTGTACATGTTTAATTTCCTACCCTCTTGTTAGATGTGACAATAATATAATCTAATAGCTCTTTTATTAGTCATTTATCCACAGACGCTCTTTCCTCCCAAAGATGATGATATGGTATTTCTACCAAGGAAATTAAAAGATGAAAGTTATCTATACATAGTATCTTTAATATTTTATTTTCAATTCAATGGTTCTTGTCAACTTGTTTGTGACCAGAATAAACTGTAGTAAAAGAAACATACACTTTGAGCTGAATATTTTAATTTTATTTATTGAAAGTGAATTTAGTGTAATTGAATCTGGTAATTAAAAAAAGCCAGATTGTATTCATATAACCAAAACCAGAAGTACTATAGTAAGGTAAGTAGCAAAGTTTTTATACCAATTCCCATATCCAATGAGGGGCATTCATGGTATAAGTGGAAAAGCTTATCTTTTAGTGCCATGTTGAACATGACGTGACCTTTATATTTACTATGGATTCTTTCTCAGATCCTCATCTTCCTCATTGCTGTGGGATTTGCTACTTCTTCCAACTTGCATTCTTTAACCTAATCATGACCTACCCAGTATGATTTGTTCATGTCTTTTAGTAATTCATCCACTTCCACACTGTTCTCCTTAAGGACAAAATTTACTGCAGCTCCCACTGATAACCTTTAAGACTCCAATATAGTTTGTCTGCTGAGACTAAACATGTACAAAAAGTGAATATCTGGAGTATTCTGCTTGGGGCTTCTAATCACCTTCAGTAGGCTGGACATTGAAAAAAAATCAAACCTATTTTCATTGTGTAATGCTAATTCAGGACAGAAGAGGAAAGGGTAGGTAGGAAGGCATGTTTATTTATTCTTTTTCCTATAAATTTTCCCTTGCAAGATTTTTCAGATATAGTGCTAAAATATAGGCATTTCATTTTTCAATTTGGTAAAGAGAAATTATATATTTTTCTCTAAATTGTTGTGGCTGTTACGTTAATAGGTAAAGAATGTATGTATGTATGTATGTATGTATGTATGTATGTATGTATGTATGTATGTATTTACTCTGTAATAAATTCGAAATCAAAATTTTACTACATTAAATTTCCCAGTAGTCCAGATGTTCCCCAAGGAAGCATTCCATACTTCAGTTAAGGGAAGGGAGGGAAGGAAAGAGACAACTTTTTATTTTAATTTAGGTAATATGGATTATTATTATTATTATTATTATTATTATTATTATTATTATTATTTAATCTTTAGTGAGATTCATAGCCTTTGAGGCTGGTTAATAGCTCAGCAGCTCGAGTCCTAACCAAGGACCTAGGAACTGTTAAGGTATCGTCGGAGGATGTAAGCTGTTCCAAGTAAGGTGGTTTTTTGTAGAGTCAAAATGTTCAAGTCCGGCAAATTTAGAATTTCTAAATAGCGGGGTAGCCCTTTGGGTATTGCTCCAGGGGCTCCAATTACAATTGGGATAACACATGATTTCTTTTTCCACAGTCGCTCAACTTCAATTTGCAAGTCCCAGTATGTTGTGATTTTTTCTTGCTGCTTATCTTCAATCCGTGCATCACCAGGTATTGCAATGTCAATGAACCATACTATTTTCTTTTCAACTATTGTTATGTCAGGTGTGTTATGGACCAAGTACCTGTCAGTCTGAATCCTAAAGTCCCACAAGATCTTGAGTTTCTCATTCTCTAAACTTTCTCAACCTGATGTTCCCAGTGGTTTTTGCTGTACTCAAATCCAAACTTCTGGCACAATTTCCAGTGAATGATCTTAGCAACACGGTCATGGCGTTGTAGGTAGTCAGTTTGTGAAATTTTGGTGCACCCACTGATCAGGTGGTCGACTGTCTCATCTTTCTCATTGCAGAGGCGGCATTTGCTGTCAGTGGTAACATGTTGAATTTTTGCCTTCATGCAGTTTGTGGCTAGGGCTTGTTCTTGAGCTGCCAAAATAAAGCTTTCTGTTTCTTTTTTCAGTACTCCTGATCTTAACCAATTCCAAGTTAGTTTCTGGTCAGTTTTGCCTTCAATACTTTTCAAGTATTGGCCATGCAGAGCTTTGTGTTTCCAATTTTCAGCTCGCTGCTCAATCACTTCTTTCTTATATTCTGCTTTTGTTTTAGTTGTCTTTAAAAGGCCTCCTTTATTTACTTCTTTAATCATTGGTTCTTCACTTTTCTGGATGTAATCATTCAAGCTGCATTTTTCTTCTTCCACAGTCTGCTTTACTTGTAGGAGTCCTCAACCACCCTCTGCTCTTGGTAAATATAATCGGTCAATATCACTTTTAGGGTGCAAGGCATGATTCATTGTCATAAGCTTCCTTGTTTTTCTGTCCAAATTGTCTAACTCCATCTGGCTCCAATCAATTTTTCCTGCAGAGTATCTAATCACAGTTATAGCCCAGGTATTTATGGCTTTTATGATGTTTCCTCGCACTCAATTTGGACATTAATATCTTACGAATTCGCCAAATGTACTTGGCTGAAGTTAATTCCTTGACTTTATTATCCATTAAGTCAGAGGCTTCTAAAATCCCCAAGTACTTGTAGCCTTCTTCTGATTTTACTGCCTTTATCATTTCTTCATTCTCTAGTTCTATTCCATCCTCTTCTATGATCTTGCATGCTTTGGTTGCTATTGCTTTTGTCAATTCCAAACTGCATACCGATGTCTTGGCTGAATTCTTTTGTGTTTTCAATTAATAAATTCAGTTCAGCTTTTGTTTTACCAAACAGCTTCATATCATTCATGTACATCAAGTGCGAGCTTTTCAGTCCTTTCTTTGCAAGTTCGTATCCCCAATTCATCTTCTTCAAAATGATTGTCAGTGGTAGCATTGAGAGTATAAAAAGTAGGGGTGAAAGGGAATCGCCCTGGAAAATGCCTCGTTTAATTTCAACTTCACCCAGTTCTTCTTCATTAGCCATAAGTTTTATTTTCCAGAGGTTCATTGAAGATTCCATGAATTTTTGTATGTTGCTACTGATGCCTAAGATTTCCAGGCATTTCTTGATCCAGCTATGGGGAACTGAATCAAACGCTTTCTTATAGTCTATTCAAGCCATGAACTGGTGGATCAGGATAATAAGCCCCCTTGCATATGTAGAATGATGTCAAGCAGAAACAAGATTCCTCCCCGCCCCAGTACCTTTTGAATTTAAAGATCACAACCTTAACCAGAGTAAAAATTCATCCTTCTAAACTTGCTTATGAACAATAAATTCTGCTTCTCTATATCAATATTGCAGTTATTCTCCCTTTGATCCATGGTGGACTCAGAAGAAGGTTATGGACACCAGGCTCATAGTATCATATGTGGCAGACTTGCCCAAAGGCAAAAAAATGTTGGGCAAAAGTACATACATGTTTGGAAAAAATGACAAAGCAACATATAGATTTAAAACCAGAAATAGTCTTGTTGGGCATTTTACCGGAAAAATATGATAAAGGGAATATATATTTAATCTTACATGTGCTTTGTTGTTGTTAGTTGCAAAGTTGTATCTGACCCATTGCAACCCCATGGACAATGTTCCTCCAGGCCTTCCTGTCCTCTACCATCCTCTGAGTCCATATAAGCTCACGCCTACTCCTTCAATGCCACCTCATTCTCTGTCGTCCCCTTTTTTTTGCCCTCAAATCTTTCCCAGCTTTAGGCTTTTCTCCAGTGAGTCACGTGTTACCCGTAACTAGAATTTTATTTGTGCAATAATGGAAAAGTGAAGAGATCCCTACAGAGGAAAATGTAATTAAAAAAAATATTAGAATGTGCAGAAATAGATAGATTAATGCTTAAAATAAAGGAAAAGGAAGAAAGGGAATGCTTTTTAACATGGGACTCGTTTTATCAATAGCTAGCCAATAAAAATAGAAGTTAGAAATGTGAAAATATAAGAGAAGGACTAATTTTATAAGGAAGGTTTATTAAAATGGGTAAACAAATACTATGATTATTATGAGATCAATACCAATGTGATGAATATTATTGTAAATATTATGATCATTATCTCAGACAACACTGTTTATTTAGAAATGGAATTTCTTATACATAATAAAACTTTTTAAAACTCGGAGGGGAAAAGAAGACCCTAGAAGTTTATTGAAGAAAGGAAAGTTCACAGTAAACTATTAATGTAATAAACTATTACAAAAGCAAAATTCTTTTGGAATCCAAGGTTTGTATATTCTGGTTTTATTTATAAATTTCTAACATCTCCTTGACTGACATGATACTTCTTGACATATTTTTCTTTTTCAAAAAAGCCAGAATTCAGAGATATCAATGCCAGTGTAGCCATATTTTCAACATAGCTCTTACAAGAGGTTGCACCATCTGCCATATCATGAAAACAACGTGTATATGCAGCGCCCCAGCCACTGTTTGATTGTCAATTGTTCAGCCTTCTTAGGCTTAAATACTTTACATTCCTACTTGAAAGAACAGCCTACTGGGATCTGAATCACCGATTGTTCTATTTTGTCCTGGGTTCTAACCAGTGGCAGGTTTCAAATTTTTTTACTACTGGTTCTGTGGGAGTGGCTTGGTGGGCATGGCATTGTTTGGTGGATGTGGCTTGGTGGGCATGGCAGGAGAAGGATACTGTAAAATCTCCATTCCCACCCCAATCCAGGGGAAGGTTACTTGAAAATCCCCATTTTCTCCCGATCAGCTGGGACTTGGGAAGCAGAGAATAGATGGGGGTGGGGCCAGTCAGAATTTATACTACCGGTTCTCTGAACTACTCAAATTTTCCACTACTGGTTCTCCAGAACTGGTCAGAACCTGCTGAAACCCACCTCTGGTTCTAACTAAATATTTTACTACCGGTTCTGTGGGCATGGTTTATTTTGTGGGTGTGGCTTGGAGGTCATGTGACTGGGTGGGCGTGGCTAGCTGGTCATGTGACCGTGTGCCAATGGCTATATGTGACTACTCAGAGGGCTGAAAAAAGTCATTTCTGACAGGTCGTCGCACTTTTGACTGGTATTCATACTTATGACCATTGTCACATTTATGCCCGTACAGCATTCTTAACAACCATGTCACTCATTTCACAACTGCTTCTCTTCACCATGGTGACAAGATAGGGTAAAAAACATAAAATGTGAGGACAGTCGTAAGTTTGAGGACTGGTCAAAAGTGCAAGGACCAGTCAAAAATAACTTTTTCAGTTCTCTGAGTAGTCCATATGCATGAAAGGACTACCCAGAGGGCTGAAAAAAATGATTTCTGACAGGTCCTCACACTTTTGACCGGTCTTTGTGCTTATGACTGGTCATCATTTATGCCCATTGTAGCATTCTTAACAACCATGTCACTCATTTCACAACTGCTTCTCTTCACCATGGTGACAAGATAGGGCGAAAAACGTAAAATGTTAGGACAGTCGTAAGTTTGAGGACTGGTCAAAAGTGCGAGGACCAGTCAAAAATAACTTTTTCAGCCCTCTGAGTAGTCCATATGCACAAAAGGATTCAATTATTTCTTCAAAGTGCTGATGATTGCACCCTGGCTGGAGGAACTCCAACAGGGCAGTATTTCCTTCCAACAGCGGTGTAAAAAGCTTAAAACAACCCTTCCCCTTTAAGAAAGTCAAGCAAAAAAATAGCCTCCAGAACTGGAAGTGACAGTAAGTCTAGGCATACTGACAGAGAGGCAGTTTCTGTAATAAAGATTAGGCTAGGAAACAACACCAAATGTTGTAATTAATCCTTACAGGATTAACACTGTAAAGTGGAAAAAAACAAAAGGAGATTTCTTTTAACAACCAGTTCTCCAAACTGCTTAACTACTTAACTACTTAACAACCGGTTCTACCGAAGTAGAATCCCACCAGTGGGTCTACCCATTTATTTTTGCAGGAACCAGTCTACCCATTTGTTTTCTTTTAACACTGATCAGTTGTAGGGCGGCCCTTTGAAGCCCCACGGCAAGAGTTTAAACAGTTTTTTTCCCTCTAGCCATCAGCTGGGACTCAGGAAGCAGCAATAGATTGGGGGTGGAGCCAAATAAAAGGTAAGAATAACCCAGGGGTCGGAGGAGGGGGCCGGGGGGGCGGGGGGGCAGAACTGGTTCGGTGATGTCATATTGTCACAGCTACCAGCTCGGCTGAACTGGGCCGAACCGGGCTGAACCCACCACTGTTTCTAACATATACAATGTGAACAGAATTACTTAATTTAGTGTTTGTCCCTTGTATTTGTAATAGGATTGTTTCACTAAAAATGTAGCATTTGTATAAAATTATGAATTAATTTTAACATTTTATGACTATCAAACAATCATTTTAACATCAAATCATTATTTTGATAAAGGTTGTCTCTGTGTCTACCATTTCAAAATTCACTTTATACTGATGTAAACCAATCAACCTATTTTTTCCTTGTTGATTAAAAAAGTTAATTCTCTCCAGTATTTCTTCACCATATGTACAGATGGAAAAATCTAGTTCTCTGAATTTCAGTAATGAGTATGCATGTATGTATGTATATTACATTTGTAATTTTTATTTTCAAAATCAATTTATGGAAAGAAATGAATGTAAAAAAAGGAGCCATAGTTAAAACAGAATATACTTGATTTGAAGAATATAAATGAAGATTCATTTTATAGCTTACATAGTTGCAGGGAGTTATAAAATTCTTCAAAGGGAACAAAGATAAATAAGAATTCTATAAAAGTAATAATTGGTAAATTGATTTTGTTTTATAAGAATCAACATACAGTCAGGTCCAGAAATATTGGGACATCGATACAATTCTAACATCTTTGGCTCTATACACCACCACAGTGGAGTTGGAATGAAACAAATACAATGTGCTTTAACTGCAGACTGTCAGCTTCAATTTGAGGTATGTACATCCAACTCAGGTGAATGGTGTAGGACTTACAGCAGTTTGTATATGTGCCTCCCACTTGTTAAGGGACCAAAAGTAATGGGACAATTGGCTTCTCAGCTGTTCCATGGCCAGGTGTGTGATTATTACCCCAATTACAATGTGCAGATAAAAGGCCCAGAGTTCATTTCAAGTGTGCTATTTGCATTTGGAATCTGTTGCTGTCCACTCTCAAGATGAGATCCAAAGAGCTGTCACTATCAGTGAAGCAAGCCATCATTAGACTGAAGAAACAAAACAAACCCATCAGAGAAATAGCAAGAACATTAGGCGTGGCCAAAACAACTGTTTGAAACATTCTCAAAAAGAAGGAATGCACCGGTGAGCTTAGCAACACCAAAAGACCTGGGAGACCACGGAAAACAACTGTGGTGGATGACCGAAGAATTCTTTCCCTGGTGAAGAAAACACCCTTCACAACAGTTGGCCAGATCAAGAACACTCTCCAGGAGGTAGGTGTATGTGGGTCAAAGTCAACAATCAAGAGAAGACTTCACCAGAGTGAATACAGAGGGTTCACCACAAGATGTAAACCTGATGAGCCTCAAAAACAGGAAGGCCAGATTAGAGTTTGCCAAACAACATCTAAGAAAGCCTTCACAGTTCTGGAACAAGATCTTATGAACAGATGAGACCAAGATCAACTTGTACCAGAGTGATGGGAAGAGAAGAGTATGGAGAAGGAAAGGAACTGCTCATGATCTTAAGCATACCACCTCAAGAGTGAAACATGGTGGTGGTAGTGTCATGGTGTGGGCATGTATGGCTGCCAATGGAACTGGTTCTCCTGTATTTATTGATGATGTGACTGCTGACAAAAGCAGCAGGATGAATTCTGAAGTGTTTCAGGCAATATTATCTGCTCACATTCAGCCAAATGCTGCAGAACTCAGTGGACGGCGCTTCACAGTGGAGATGGACAATGACCCAAAGCATATTGCAAAAGCAACCAAAGAGTTTTTGAAGGGACCGAAGTGGAATGTTATGCAATGGCCAAGTCAATCACCTGACCTGAATCCCATTGAGCATGCATTTCACTTGCTGAAGACAAAACTGAAGGGAAAATGCCTCAAGAACAAGCAGGAACCGAAGACAGTTGCAGTAGAGGCCTGGCAGAGCATCACCAGGGATGAAACCCAGCGTCTGGTGATGTTTATGCGTTCCAGACTTCAGGCTGTGATTGACTGCAAAGGATTTGCAACCAAGGATTACGAAGGGAAAATTTGATTTATGATTATTATTCTGTCCCATTACCTTTGATCCCTTAACAAGTGGGAGGCACATATGCAAACTGCTGTAAGTCCTACACTGTTCACCTGAGTTGGATGTACATACCCTCAAATTAAAGCTGACAGTCTGCAGTTAAATCACATTGTGTTTGATTCATTCCAACTCCATTGTGCTGGTGTATAGAGCCAAAGATGTTAGAATTGTGTCGATGTCCCAATATTTCTGGACCTGACTGTATATATTGACCTGAAAATTAAATAAAGATAACTAGATATTTTGTAGAAAGTCTCATTTATTCTTAGAAGAATTGTATATAAAATCCTTTGCTATAACCACTTAAAGGAAATGAACAAATAAAGACTTTCAAACTAAAGAAATTAAAACATTAGAGAAATAAACATTTATAATTTTTTTTAAAAAATTTGATTTATATGCCGCCCTTCTTCGGAGACTCACGGTGGCTTACAATGCGCTAAGCAATAGCCTTCATTCTTTTGTATATTTATACAAAGTCAGCTTATTGTCCCCCCAAACTGGGTCCTTAATTTACCAACCTTAGAAAGGATGGAAGGCTGAGTCAACCTTGAGCCTTGGCAAGATTCGAACCTGCAGTAATTGCAGGCATCTGGTCTTAATAACCAGCTTAATAACAAGGTGCCTTAGACCACTGTACTACCAAGGCACTGTACTACCAAAATTGAGAATTTTTTATAGAAACATCCATAACATTATTCTTTTTTTTAAAAATAAAAATGTTGTTTTTCTAATTATCAAACTGGTTATAAATGCCTTTATTTCTCTTTTTTTCTTTTTAACTTCAGCTGATTTACTGAGTTCAGTGTTAAATTAGGTTTATTGTCACTCTGGATTATAGATTGCCTCTTAGATTTGTGTAAAAACCAGACCAATTTATTTGAAGCCCTGGGAATTTAATTTCATATCAAAGAAGTTTATTTGAAATAAATAAATAAAAAAAACTGTTGGAAGCAAAATTTGAACTGAAAGAATTGGTTAGTTTTTTGTTGTTATGTGTGTGTGTGTGTGTGTGTGTGTGTGTTTGTGTGTGTCTGTGTTTTAAGACAAAAACAAAAACTGGCTGCATTATTATACCATACTAAAGGATTTAATTCTGTAGGGCTAAAAATATGTGAGAACTTGACAAGAAATGAAAGTATAATCATTCAAATACATTCATTTGGGATTTGTATTAATATATTGAAATATAGATTGAAAATCTGCATTATGAATAGGTAGTCTTTCCAGTACGGCATAGGTAAGCTTTGTATTAATTATTTGGGAATATACAAATATATCCTTACAATATGGATAAAACTGGGAAAAACTCAGAAATAGGGATATATTACTTTTAATGCAAAATACTTGTTTCTATAAATTCATCGTGTTTATAGTCACCATTTGCAGCTATCACAGAATGTGTAAAAGAAACTTGTAGGTTCTAAGTGGTATCTTATATCTATAGTTACAGCAGACAGTGAGGACAGAGCAAATGACGAAGGTCATCCACAAATACTTGTCTGCATTTCTATCCAGACAATTTTACAAGTTGATTTATTTTTTTACATCTTGGGGCTTTTGACAGGCTTTATATCAGTAGTGAAATCTAAAATTTGTTACTACCGGTTCTGTGGGTGAGTGGGGGGGTTAATGTGACTGGATGGGTGTGGCAATTTTTTTTTTTTTTACTTTTAAAACCATTTTTTCTACAACCTCTTCGACAAAGAGATTGTAAAAAAAATGCTTTCAAAAGACTCTGACAATCTAAACTGGTTGCCTGATCAGGCAACTTAGCTGGGATCGTCAGAGCTTGGATCGTCAGAGGCATTTAAAAGAAAAAACCTTTTTTTCCTTTTAAATGGCTCTGACAATCCTGGCTGAGTTGCCTGATCGGCAGAGGGTTTTTAAAAAACCCTCTGACGATCAGGCAATTCAGCTGGGATCATCAGAGCTTGGATCATCAGAGGCATTTAAAAGAAAAAAAGCCTCTGATGATCATGCGGCTCAGCTGGGCGTGGGGGGGGCAGGTATTTTTGCTACCGGTTCTCCGAACCACCAACCTCCATCGCTATCGGATCAGGTAATCCGATCTGAACTGGGAGCATTTCACCCCTGCTTTATATGTTTAATCATAATGATGATGATGATGATGATGATGATGATGTTTAATTTTAAATGCTTCTGGAGCTAGCAAGTGGGATGTTTTCCTCTGATTGAAACTACTACCTCAACTATTTTATGTTCCTACATGAAGGTTTGTTCAGTTTGGTCTACTAATTAAGGTACTATCAAGTCAAAGAGATCTGATCCACAAGTGAAGGTCCAATTAAACTAATCATGCCTATGCACAGGAATGATCTCAACTAACAACACTTACTTGGGGTTAGAAAAGGCTCAGTGGTATTCAAGAGAGGTTAGACTTTGTCACAGCGTTTTTTTATTTCCCAGCTGAGCTTCATTATTTTTGGACTAATAGACTTACTGTAGTTTGCCAAGTTCCTTATCAGTACTTTACTACGCATGTCCGCATTCCTTCACTTGCTTCACACACTTTTTTCCTTTGTTCTCTTGCCAGAGGTCCGGCTGGACCGGCAGGAGATCTCGCTTGCCAAAATGTAACAATTACTTTTCTTAGTTAGTGAGGTGTTTTATTTTCTTTATAACAAATAAATGAGTTTTATTAGAAACTTTCCTTCGCGTTTTTCTTTATCAGAATATTGCAACTTGGAATAAGCCACGATCCATCTCCTCTAAACCAGGGTGATTTTTCCCAGAGCCAAACATGGGATTAATTGATGCCCTGACATCTGGTAGCACTCGGACGGTTGATTTATGGCTTTTTTCCTTGTTTTGTTATTTCTGATAAGAACGCATAGGCAATTAGTTTTTAGCTACTGAGGTACGCTAATTATATTGCTAAGATGCCGAAACAGAAGAAAAAAGGCAAAGTGAAACCAAGACCAAGATCTTCGTAAATGATTTGATTGATCTTTCCAACGAAGAGGTGGCAGACAGGAAATTTTCAGATTTCCAGCCCCTTACTTCAGCCACACGCCTGGAACAAGAAGCTGTGGGAACAGAACTGGAGGGAGATAAGACAGAAGCTGCTTTTGAAGATAACGTACTGGAACTAAGGTCAGTGACGTCTTCTTCTGATTATGCCAGCTCTCAACCTGTCTCCCCAGAACCTTCTGAATTTGTACTGCTCGATGCAAGGCCAAAGCACACTGCCGAGCAAAATTACTCCCACGCAGAGAGAGAAACAATTCATTATTCTCCTCGAAGCTCTAAGCTCACCCTGGATGAGCTGGCTATGAAAACCTATCATGACCGTATAAAACTCTATGAACAGCAGCTATCCCAGGCAAAAATAGCTATATCTATGTTTGAGCAAGATAAGGGAGACAACTTAAGATTTTCAAAAAGCGCCATATTGCCTTCTTCTCCGGAGCCAAAGACACTCCCCCTGGTGGATTCTGTGTCAGGCCAATTAAGACAGAGGGCACTGCATACGTCACATGAAAGTCTCCCTGATCAAGTTACATATAAACCTGCCACGCAATCATTCCTTGTAAGTGAAAAGCTGCCCGAAGCTAAAGGTGCAGCACCATCTGCTGGCAAAAGTAATTTACTACAGGAAGCTGAAATGCCACAAGTGTCTCCACGGGTTCAAACTCCAACACCCCCTGGTGGTGATGGTGCCTTTTTAGATGGAACACAGGCACGCTTTATGAAGCAAAGACAAATGATTGCATCTCCAGCAGGTCATGCCAATATTGCAGCTCAAGCACAAATGGCAACTGGAATACAGCAGATTCCAGTGCATCAGCCACAGCAGCTACAAATGCCTGCATATGTGCCCCAGCCACATGTACAAATAGGGCCACCTCCTGGCCCACCTCCAATGGCACAACCAAGACCATTTTTAGGCCCACAACAGGCACAGCAAATACCACAGGCATTTCTGCCAGCACAGCCAGCATATCAAATGCGGGCTCCTTACCAGGCATTTTCTGTCTCTCCACTAACTGGTGAGTCAAAACTAAAAATGTCAGGACACAATTACAAAGCCTGGGTCAGTGAGATTACACTATTGCTTCTTAGAGAAGGCACGCACTGTATGGTATTTAACCCTCCTGCACAACCGTTGGATTTTGCAATAAGAGATTTAGAGATAAGGGCTCACACAACATTATTGATGTCCATGGATACTGAACTGCAGGTCACTTTTCCACCAAATACAACAGCCCGACAAATTTGGGCTGAATTGGAGAATTGCTACAGGCCTATCTCAATTGAATCTTCATGTTTACTCATGTCTGAACTCCACGGTTCGAGATTGAAACCCGGTGAACAAATTGGAGGACATTTGACCAAACTGAAAGGTCTGAGAACAGAATTGAGAGAAAGAGGCCATAACATTGAAGATATTCAAATGATCAGCATCATTATTAACTCTTTGAATTATGAATGGAAAGATGCTGTTACAAAAATTAACCAAGTCCCAATTGCTCAACGCACAGTGGACAAGGTCTGTAGACTTTTAATTGAAGAAGAGGCATTCATGTTGGCCACGCCACATTTGAGAGGACCACCCGCATCAAGAGCTCCAGCTAGGCGCCCCTTCCGAGGAAGGACCTACACTCCAAGGATGCCAAGATGCAACACCTGCAACCGTGTGGGACATGCCACCCGGGATTGTTCCCAACGAGTTCCAGCTCCCGTCACATACCAGCCCAGAGGAACAGATTCCAGAGGCAGAGGCAGAGGCGGAAGACAAGGTCGTCGTGGTCCCCGGCATGATCCACAAACTCCACTCGCCACATTGGCTTTAACCAATGATCCACAACTTCAACCAGAGTACGACAGACGACTCCTGTGGACTTTGGACAGTGGTGCAGCATTGCATGTTACCTACAGAAAGGAACTCTTCACAGAAATGCATGAGCCTGAACCAGAGCTACGTGAACTTTATTCTTTTTCCAATCATCCTTGTCAGGTCAAAGGAAAAGGAACTGTTTATGTTGAAGAGCTCGATGCTTTCATTCCTGATGTTTATTACATACCAACAGCAACCAGTAATTTGCTTAGTCAGTATCACTTGTCTAGAATGTTAAAGTTCCAAGTTCACCACCTTGAAAAAGCAAGTTACATAGTTAAAGATGGAGATATTGTTGCTGAAACCATATTAATTGGTGGTGTTTATTACTTAAAGCCAAAGCCTAAACCACAAACACAGGCAAGTATGCAAACTCCAAAAAGGGAAAGCACAGGCCCAGATAGAGATGCTCCAGAGAGAGATCTTGTTGCTACCCCTAAGGCTCCTAAAGCCAACAAAAATAGAATTGGTAAACAGGTTGCTCAGAGCAAGCCTGAGGTTCCGCATAAAAATGTTAATGTTGAGAATTCACTAACAGGTAAACCTTTGCATTCTAGGTGTATCCATAAATGGCATAGAAGATTGGGGCATGCCAGTTTCCGTGTTCTTAGGAAAATGCCGGAGTTCGCAAAAGGTTTGGATCTAAAGGGGTGTAAGGTGTTTTTGGATTGTGCTGTCTACAAAAAGGCCAAATCCAAAGCAGCAGCCATTCCCAAACACGCTACACGCCTGTCAACACGCATTTTTGATTTGGTTCACATTGACATAGTTGGTCCTTTCCCGCCATCATTTGGTGGTAGAAAATATTTTCTAACAATTGTTGATAATTACTCTAGATATGGATATGTATATCCTATGAAAGAAAAATCAGAGACTTTTCAGATCTTTAAAGACTTTGCAACCCTTGTTTCTACCCAACACCAAGTTCGCATCGCCAGAATCCAGAGTGATCGTGGTGCCGAGTTCATGTCTCAGCGTTTCCAGGACTGGATGCGTAAGAATAGAATTATTCATCAGACTTCGGCCCCTGACACATCGGCTCACAACGGAGAGGTACTGCAAACCATGATGCGTTGTCTCCTAGAAGACGCCAACCTTGATATGATATACTGGGGTGAAGCTATCAAGTATGCAAATTACATTGTAAACCGTACTTGGAGCAGTGTAACAAATCAGACTCCTTTCTTCATGTTATATGGCTACAAGCCCGATCTTAAAAACATCCATATTTTTGGTTCATACGCTATGGTGAACATTCCCTTAGCTCAAAGAAGAAAAGGAAGTCCAGCAGCAAAGAGACTGAGATTTATGGGTATTGATGATAACTCAAAATGGAGCAAATTTATTGACTCTAAACATGCAATTGTGATTTCCCAATCTGCTAATTTTGAGGAAGATATTGACTGGTCCAGGATTCATTCCAATGATCCTGGAGTTTATTTTCCTAGAGATGATACTGCTGATGCCACGCAGATTGATGATCAAGATTCCACTGATTCTTCTCAACCCGATGTTCCGTCTTCGCAAGCCGCGGATGCTGACGCTAGCGACGAAAGTGAGGATGAGGATGAAGAAGAAGAAGACTGGACAGTTGTTCCGAGATGTTCCAAGAGGGCCACAAAAGGAATCCCTCCACAACGATATTCTTGGCAACTGACAAAAGCACCCTTGCCTTTGATTTGCAATGTTACACTTCCACCTGATAATTTCACACAAATCAAGCAGCTCCCTGATTCAGAGCAAGACAAATGGTATGAAGCAATGCAGGTTGAAATGGACAGTCTAAAGAAACTTAAAGTATTTACACCTGCAAAACCTCCAGCAAACAAAAAGGTCATTGGCACTCGGGTCTACAGAATCAAAAAGAAACCAAATGGTGAGTCATTGTACAAGGCCAGACTTGTAGCTCAGGGTTTCGCTCAACGTTATCCTGAGGACTACACAAATACTTACTCACCGACAGTCAGAACTGAGCGTGTAAAAATTGCTTTAGCAACTGCAACTATCCTTGGTTTAGAAGTTTTCCAGTTTGATGTTGACACGGCTTATCTACATGCAGACCTAGATGAAGAGATCTACGTGAGAAGTCCTCCAGGATTCCGACAGCAAGAAGGGGATACCTGGTTCCTAAATAAAAGTCTTTATGGTCTGAAACAATCTGGTTTAATGTGGTACTTATGTCTTACTGACAAACTAAATTCAATAGGCTTTATTAAGTCCGAAACTGATGAGTGCGTGTTCACAAAAAGATCTAACAATGCATATGAGATAGTTCTTGTTTATGTTGATGATATTGTTTATATTGGTCCAAATAAGCAAATGAGTGAAATTTTTGCCAAAGCTTTGCAGAGATACTTCACATTGAAATCATTAGGTCACATTAGCACTTATTTAGGTGTTCAGATTGAAAAAACACAGAAGGGGTTTAGTCTTTCACAAGAAGATAAAATTGAACAAATTTTGCATCATTGCAACATGAAAGATGCTAACACAACAAAGACACCCATGCAAACAGATTTTCACAACTTGACACAAGAAGCAAGTCCTGAGTTCGAGGATCAAACACTTTATCGTTCAGTCATTGGGTCACTGTTATACATTAATAGTTGGACCAGACCCGACATTGCACTTAGTGTTAATCTCTTATCACGACACATAGGTAAGGCAAAACAGTTTCATTGGACATGTATTAAGAAATTATTGAGATACCTAAAATACACCAAACATTTGAAGTTATTGTTAGAACCAACACATACTGATTATGCAGAATTATGTTGTTATGCAGATTCTGATTGGGCAAGTGATAAGAAATCACGTAAAAGTACTTCAGGTTATATGATGTTCTTAAATGGATGTCCTGTTTATTGGCAAGTACGTAAACAGAATTTTGTTTCTTGTTCATCTACTGAAGCTGAATATGCTTGTGTTTCAGATGCATGTAATTCTCTAACTTGGTTTGATGCTTTAGTCACAGATATCTGGACACACCCAATCCGACCGATCACCGTGATGGAAGACAATGAATCGGTGGTTTATATTTCTGAATCACATTTTACAGGTTCTAGGTCCAGACACATTGACATTCGTTATCAAAATATAAAACATTTAGTGAAAAAAGGTTTTGTCAAAATGCAATATGTATCTACACATGATCAAATTGCTGATATGCTCAACAAACCACTTCCAGCAGCTCAACATGAGTATCTGCGTAAGAAGATGTGACTTATTTGATGATGTACTGATATTCGCTCAACTGGCAAAGAAGGGGAATGTCACAGCGTTTTTTTATTTCCCAGCTGAGCTTCATTATTTTTGGACTAATAGACTTACTGTAGTTTGCCAAGTTCCTTATCAGTACTTTACTACGCATGTCCGCATTCCTTCACTTGCTTCACACACTTTTTTCCTTTGTTCTCTTGCCAGAAGTCCGGCTGGACCGGCAGGAGATCTCGCTTGCCAAAATGTAACAATTACTTTTCTTAGTTAGTGAGGTGTTTTATTTTCTTTATAACAAATAAATGAGTTTTATTAGAAACTTTCCTTCGCGTTTTTCTTTATCAGAATATTGCAACTTGGAATAAGCCACGATCCATCTCCTCTAAACCAGGGTGATTTTTCCCAGAGCCAAACATGGGATTAATTGATGCCCTGACAGACTTAGGCTATGTAAGGATTCTAGGCTAATCCCCTTTTAACTCCACCATCAAGTTCTCTCACTCCTTCTCATACAAGTATGAGGCTAGAAATTGGAACATCATGAATCTAGGCATGAAAGCCTACTTGGTGACTTTGGGGCAATCATTCTGTCTCGGCTCAACTTACCTCACAGGGTTGTTGTTATGAAAAAAAAATAGGAAGAGGATGGAATGTTTGAGTTGTTTATAAAAATAATAAAGGAGGAATATAAATATTTTGCAACAAAACAGGCAGTAATTAACAGAATTTACCATGGATATAAAGGTAAGAAAAGAAAATGAGAAGAAAAACTATGTGGGTTTAGGGACTCTATGCTCAGCTGTGAAGGTTAAGCGGATCGTATCACTGTTATTGATTGGAAGGAATATGTCCTGAAAGCTGCTAATTGTCCATTGGGTCAATTTAATAAGTTCATCCTGCAAAATTTGCTTTCCACATAAATCTATGACAAAGTTTTAAACCATTTTGTTCCATCAAGTTTGTCTTTTATTACCCTCACAGTTACAGACATCTCAAATACAGATCTCAAAATGGCGATCTGGTACCTTCCCTTTACACGTTCATTGTGCATGTACATTTCTGAAACAAAGCATTGAAGCAGTGTTTGCAAATATATTGTGTTAGTTCTACAATTGCTATTTTTTCCAGTCAAATTAATTTGCAAAGATCAACATTAGAAACATTGGGAGTTTTTTGAGTGTCTTAGAAATAACAGAATATGGCAATAACAAGCATGTACCTCAACCTATACTTCCTATCTATAGGAAGTATATCTATATCTTGGTAATTTTTTGTCATTGTCTCAACAAGCTACTTTGCAAAGCAAAGAATTTCAGACAATTACCATAATTTAAGTGAATTTATTTTTAAATCACATAGTTAAGTCTATTGACTATAATGGAGGCACGTAGACTTTATGCACTCACTGATCTACTCTGAGGAATCTACTATATTCCATCCTGTGCCTATAAACAGTCTTATGCTTGGATATTGCTTCTGGATCAAATTTCCAAAGTTAATTTCTAAGGTTAACTTTTTCTGCTCTACTTTCCACATTTATTGTAACTTTTCATGTATATATGTGTGTAAAGAGCTACCATATAACTAATCTGCAGCAACTCAACTACGTGGTAAGTTTGTGAACTTGATATTGATTTTTTTCACCCTATTTCCATAAAAAGAAAAGTTCACTCACTTCGAATAATCTCAGCTGAGAAGAATCTTTCTTCTGGGTCAGAATTTTAATACCATGCTCAGCTTTTATTAACTATGTTTTCTTCCCAGGACTTGGGTTTTGGTATTTCACATTGATTTTTAGCCTTACACAATAAAATAAGAATCATTTCCAGATTAGACAGGATTTGACAGTTTTGTCTACCTATCAAACCCTTTCCGAGAACTTGACATATGGTTATGTTGTTTGAGGTGATAATGGTATCATCGCAGGATGTAGATGTTCCTTGTAAAACTGCCTTTTGCAATTGACAGATGGTGATTCTATCCATGCCAATGGTGTTCAAATGGTGCTCTAGAATGGAACTCTAGGCACCTATTATCATTGGTATTATCTTTGCTTTCTTTTCCCACAGTTATTCTATTTGCAGATCTTTGTTTGTTGTGATTTTTCCAGTTCTTTTTCTTTTTTTTAAATTTTTCTTATTAACAATTGCTAAGTCTCTCATAAAATCTCTGAAGCCTTGCAAGTTGTTCTGGGCTTCCAAAGCCTTCAGAAGTTGTACTAGGTTTCTGGAGCCTTCAGAAGTGTGGTGCAACTTGGGAAGGCTTTGGAACTCTGTGTGAATTCTTGCAAAGGCTCTGAAGCCTTCTGAAGTTATGCCAGGCATCTAAAGTTGCACCTTTAAAAGCATTTCTGGAGCTTTTGGAAGCCCTATGTTATTTTGAAAGCCTTTGGAGGTTCTGCACAAGCTGTTGTGGAGCTTTCAAAAGCTCTTGAAACACTGTACAATCAGGGTCTGCCTTGGATGAGCTGCATGGGTCTTTCCACAACAGGAAAAAAAAAAACACCTGAAGGTATGCAGTACATGGTAGATCCTTGGGAGCCCTGGATGGAAGAGGCATTTGCACTGTTCTTCAAGACTCACATGCTTTGGAACAGTGGTGGATTTCAACCGGTGTTACAACCAGTTCGTTTCGTGCAAGCGCACTGCATTTCAGAACAGCTGAGACACGGCAATCCACTCTGCAGTGCCTATCAGCTGGGCTAAAAATGAACGAATATAGATAAGTATAGCGTAGAGCCGGGCGGAGGGCCCAGTAGATGGACTGAGCGAACCAGTTCCCTCTCAGCTCACCATCGCTGCTCCTGGCTCGCCCAAACTGGGGCAAACCAGTAGAAACCCACCACTGCTTTGGAGAATGGTGCAAGGTGACATTCATGTGTGGCAGCAGTGCCACTAGGATTGAAGTAGAGATCTGGGGTGGAAGCAGCTGTCTAAGATTGCTGAAAGACCCAGGTCTAGAATTGTCACAACAAGTACTGCAATGCAGCTGGGATGTCTGCAGCTTTTTACTGAACTGCAGTTCTTGCATGGCCTGAGTCAGTCCCCATCCATGACTCACCCTCATGGTCACTTAATTCAAGCAATCGCTTAATGAGTGCAACTGGGAGTGCCAGTGGTTAAGGTACCAAGCTAGAAACAGAGAGACTATGCAGCTCTAGACCTACTTTAAAGCACAAAGCCAGCTGGGTGACTTGAGCCAGTCATATTCTCTCAGTTCTAGGAAGAAGACAGTGGCAAAACACTTCTGAAATCTTTCCAATAAAACTGCAGGAACGTGTCCAGACAGCCACCTAGACACTAACGTTGATATGATGGTATATTTTACAAAAACTACAATTTTGTTTATTTTAATTTTACTTTCCAGCTCTTATAAATGAAGCTTGCAACATAGGGCAATTAATCAAATAAGCAGTACCTCTAAGTACATTTTACAAAATTCATCAAGCCAACTAAAAATGTTTTTAAAACAATTGATCTAAAGCACATGTCATGATACCCACAAACATAGTGTATTTGTTTTATTTATTTATTTTGTAATAGTGCTATAAAAGTACAATGAAATGGAAATGTATGTATGTATTTATTTATTTTAATGGCAGTTGGAATGCCTTCATCTCTTTTTTGTTTACTGCAGTACCAGTCCTCCTTTTGCACTTATAACATAGGGGGATTTTTTGTTGTCATTCTGTTAAGAGCCAGTGGAGATTTTGAAGAAGAAAATTAATTGGGTGTGGAGCCAAACATACATGAGACTTTACAGCATGGCAGAGAGATAGAGTATAAGTTTGGCTGTATCGTGATATGTGCTTTAGCTCAATTGTTTAAAAAAATCTGATTGTACTGTAGGGAATAGGTAGTAGGTTGTGCTTTAAATTGTTCTTCAGTATGTGATAAGAGTTGAAAATTAGATAGAAGGAAAAAGTAGGAGTGCAGAAAGGTTGCCAGATTTAAAAGGTTGACCTTTATTTCAAGTATGATAGACATCAACAGAATGAAAAAAAAAGTTCAAATAGAAGGATGGCATCCAACCTCTGGTATAATTTCTTGATGGGATATTTCGAAACTTAGTCACCGTCTCATCTTCTCTGAACTTTTTTTTTAATAGAAAGCCAACCCAAAGTATGGCCTAACCATTGGCCATGACTGACAGAAGCTGACCAACATTAATTCACACGTTTTTCTCTTCATTTACATATTAGCTATATAGAAGAAATGGATGGTACATTGAGTAAATGTACCTAACATACATATGTACTAAATGTACAAACATACATATGTATTACCTGAATTTACTGACTCCAGAAGTACAGTCATTCAGAAACATTAATATATATTAGTCAAACATATACGACATTGACATAAAATCATTTTTTAAAACAATGTTTTGTTGTTATTTAATGTAAAGTTCTACTTGTATGAGATTCATTTGATCTATTATAATTCTATGAATTTCAATTAGGCTTCATCACTATGTAATTGTGCAATAATTATAACAAATAATAATAGGCCAAAAAAAAAAAAAACCCCATGGTTCTATTGGGAACCATTGATATAATGGTTCCCAATAGTAGAATAAATTGTGACTATTTCTTTTTTCTTTCTGAAAAAGAGTGACATCTCTGATATAAGTATGCAAGGTATGTAGGTGTTAATAACAATGAGATTACTATGTATTCTATTCTTCATACACCGCTATAAAAATTTACACCTCTGAATTCATTGAATTTAGACAGTGAGAAGCAGAACTTATTTTTAATACTTACACACAGCTGAAATCAATGTCATTTTCATCCTTCATTTACAGTGCTAAAGCATAGCACTAAAAAGTAGGCAGATATTTTATTCTAAAGTAGTTTCTTAGCTAGCTATTACCATTATGTAATATGCCATTGTTTTATAAATCCCAGATTGTGCAATATTTCATCCCTGACAATTTAGGCATATATATATTGAGGGTTATCTACAACATCAACTTTCCTAGTTTACATTTCCTGTCCTCATTGACTGAATTTGTATACATGTGCAAGAAATCATCATTCTATCTCATCCTTCCCTCATCCATTCCTGCAGTAAAATCTCCAACTATTTAGTCATCTACTTGAAAAAAGACTGCTGGTAAGTCAGCTCTTTATTAAAATGGATGAAGCAGATATGAAAAGTGCATAAACACAATCAGAAAATGTTTAATAAATTCACTGAAACAGATTTTTAAAAGACTGCCCAGCCTAGAAACATCAGTCCTGAAAATGAATATAATAGAGGCCAGGAAGAGGAAGAACGTGGTTGGAAAAGCAAATAAAATTTCTTGTCATTGTAGCAATGAAGCCTCTTGGAACTATCAGATAGGACAATTGAAAAAAAACACAATAAAATATATTTATAAAGAAGTGATATTAAATGTAAGAAGATCTACAAAAATCTCAGAAGGAGAACATGAGTAAGCAATTGGTATTGAGAAGCATATGATATTTTTGGAAGACTGTTTAGTGTAATGATTAAGGCATACTGTAACTTACAGTCAGCATACCAGTTTAGGCAGAATGCCAAGTAGGTGACCTTGGGTCAGTATCTCTCTCAGCCCTATGAAGGAGGCAATAGCAAACCATTTCTGAAATATCACAAAGGAAACTGTGTACGTACTATATACAGTCAGGTCCAGAAATATTGGGACATTGACACAATTCTAACATCTTTGGCTCTATATACCACCACAATGGCGTTGGAATGAAACAAAAACAATGTGCGTTAACAGCAGACTGTCAGCTTTAATTTAAGGGTATGTACATCCAACTCACGTGAACGGTGTAGGACTTACAGCAGTTTGCATATGTGCCTCCCACTTGTTAAGGGACCAAAAGTAATGGGACAGAATAATAATCATAAATCAAACTTTCCCTTCTTAATACTTGGTTGCAAATCCTTTGCAGTCAATCACAGCCTGAAGTCTGGAACGCATAAACATCACCAGACGTTGGGTTTCATCCCTGGTGATGCTCTGCCAGGCCTCTACTGCAACTGTCTTCAGTTCCTGCTTGTTCTTGGGGCATTTTCTCTTCAGTTTTGTCTTCAGCAAGTGAAATGCAGGCTCAATGGGATTCAGGTCAGGTGATTGACTTGGCCATTGCATAACATTCCACTTCTGTCCGTTCAAAAACTCTTTGGTTGCTTTTGCAGTATGCTTTGGGTCATTGTCCATCTGCACTGTGAAGCGCTGTCCAATGAGTTCTGCAGGATTTGGCTGAATGTGAGCAGATAATATTGCCCGAAACACTTCAGAATTCATCCTGCTGCTTTTGTCAGCAGTCACATCATCAATAAATACAGGAGAACCAGTTCCATTGGCAGCCATACATGCCCACGCCATGACACTACCACCACCATGCTTTACTGATGAGGTGGTATGCTTAGGATCATGAGCAGTTCCTTTCCTTCTGCATACTCTTCTCTTCCCATCACTCTGGTACAAGTTGATCTTGGTCTCATCTGTCCATAGGATCTTGTTCCAGAACTGTGAAGGCTTTGTTAGATGTTGTTTGGCAAACTTTAATCTGGCCTTCCTGTTTTTGAGGCTCACCAATGGTTTACATCTTGTGGTGAACCCTCTGTATTCACTCTGGTGAAGTCTTCTCTTGATTGTTGACTTTGACACACTTACACCTACCTCCTGGAGAGTGTCCTTGATCTGGCCAACTGTTGTGAAGGGTGTTTTCTTCACCAGGGAAAGAATTCTTCAGTCATCCACCACACTTGTTTTCCGTGGTCTCCCAGGTCTTTTGGTGTTGCTGAGCTCACCGGTGCGTTCCTTCTTTTTGAGAACGTTTCAAACAGTTGTTTTGGCCACGCCTAATGTTCTTGCTATTTCTCTGATGGGTTTGTTTTGTTTCTTCAGTCTAATGATGGCTTGCTTCACTGATAGTGACAGCTCTTTGGATCTCATCTTGAGAGTGGACAGCAACAGATTCCAAATGCAAATAGCACACTTGAAATGAACTCTGGGCCTTTTATCTGCACATTGTAATTGGGGTAATAATCACACACCTGGCCATGGAACAGCTGAGAAGCCAATTGTCCCATTACTTTTGGTCCCTTAACAAGTGGGAGGCACATATACAAACTGCTGTAAGTCCTACACCGTTCACCTGAGTTGGATGTACATACCCTCAAATTAAAGGTGACAGTCTGCAGTTAACGCACATTGTGTTTGTTTCATTCCAACTCCATTGTGGTGGTGTATAGAGCCAAAGATGTTAGAATTGTGTCGATGTCCCAATATTTCTGGACCTGACTGTATATGTATTTATGTAGGTAAGTATGTAGGTATGTCAATACCAGTGGTGATATTCAGCTGGTTCTATGTAGTTTGGGAGAACCAGTAGCAGTGGTGTTGGGAGGTTCCGCCCACTCGCCCGAATGTAATCACGTCCTGTTTTTGACACTCTATGTATGCGTGGAAGGTCTTGTGCTCACATTTGTGAACCGGTAGTGAAGGTAAGTAAATACCACCCCTAGTCAGTACATTTAATATCTAATAAATGAGATCTCAAATTTTAGTTTTATTGGAAGTAGAGTTATACAATTCTATACAATAGTCCAGTTGCCTTTTGAAAAAAAAAAAGCACCTTTGAGACAACTATGGATAACTGAAAATCTCCATTGACATAATTCTATATATCTATACAATGATCCCTTGCTCCTTTCAACATTAAAAATCCAAACAATGAATTTCTCACCAGAGGAGAATTCTGTTTTTTTTTTAGTTTCTTTCAGTTTGACAACATTTGGTGACCCTACTCTGAACAATCCCTATTGCAGGGGTGAAATGCTCCCGGTTCGGACCGGAACTCCCTATCCAGTAGAGATGGTGGCAGGTGGTTCGGAAAAATGGTAACAAAATCCCTGTGCCCCCCCCATGCCCAGCTGAGCCGCACGATCATCAGAGGCTGTTTTTTTTACTTTTAAAAGCATTTTTTTCTGCAACCTTTTAAGGTTGTAGAAAAAATGCTTTTAAAAGTAAAAAAAAAAGTTGGTCATGCCCACCCAGTCACATTACCCCCCCCCATCAAGCCACACCCACAGAACTGGTAGTAACAAATTTTAGATTTCACCCCTGCCCTATTGCAAAGATATTACAATGCTGGAAATTTTATTTACAATTTCTTTTTCAACAAAAAAATTGCTGCTTACAGAGACTAGTTGCATGGCCATCAATATTTTCATTTTTATATACCACAACTCCAAATTCTCTTACCTAATCAGTGTCAGTTCAAACACTTTCAGTGCATCTGTGAAGTGTACTTTATAAATTTAATCAATAAAAATTAAACTTTATCTCTTGACACCATAATTTGTCTCAGTTCAACATCCATCCTGATAATATCAGTTCATGTATGTGCATCTCCTGTAGTGAAGATAAATAAAAGTAGTAATTCAAATTATTGGAATCTTCCTCTACTATCATTCAAAGATTCCAATTTCCTCAATCAATTTCTTGCTTAAAAACTTCTAATTTACAAAAGTATTATTATAATATGAATCTTATTAATTATATTGCTTAAACCCTCTGTCTCTCTCTGTCTCTCTCTCTGTGTGTCTCTCTGTCTCTCCCTCTCTCTCTCTCTCTCTCTCTCTCTCTCTCTCTCTCTCTCTCTCTCTCTCTCTCTCTCTCATTTTTGTTGTCCTTTTGTATTTCTTTTGCAACATTATATTCTCATTTCTTTCTGAGTCCCTGAACAGCTATTATGGTCTACTGTGAAACTACTCGTTATAGTTTGTACATGATGGTTTAAGAGTACATGCAATGTGAGTTTAGCGATAATAGTTTTGTCACAAACTATGGTTAAAGCATACAACCTATGAAACAAGACATAATAGGAGCGGTGAAAGAATCATAGAACATCGAATAATAGAATTGGAAGAGACCTTAAAATTCAATTCAATTCAAAATTCAATCATATTTTGAGTTGCTCTGGTGTGCTTTCACCATGATTGCTAATGGTACATTTTATAGATACTCTATTAGTTTCTCTTCAAAGACTACTTTAAAAAGGGTTGTACATTATGTTCAAGATCCAGTTTTAGATGTTTTATTTTTTATATTTTTTTCCTCTTTTACTATTAAACTATTAGAAACACAAATAGCAACCAAGAACTAATTTTGCTCTTTTCTTGTCTCTACTTTTTCTTTCATTAGCAATTAATATGCAATTTCATTATTAATCCTCTTTTGCCCTTCTGGACCTTATCTGGTTCTAATTACTGTATCTTTAATGATACATATACAATATATGTTCTGCTAAAAATGGACCTTAGTGAATATATTGGAGGTTTCTAACCAGGATTACTTCAACATCCTTTTCCTGCCTATGCAACAACAAAACAGAAGATAAAGAACTAACCAGCAGATTCAGTATCAAGTTCTAATTCCATAATTCCTTAGAAGATGCAGCCAAAATACCTATGAGATTTACAGAACTGAAGTTTAGCTGCCATGAAAGTAAAGATATAGAATAGTAAAATGTTATGAAAGCATTACTTTTATTTATTTATGTTTATATCTCATCCAGTTCCAGAAGCTTAAAAGAGGTAGCATTCAAATAAAAATCGCATTAAGTACACAACAGTAACAAAAATATAACACTAGTAATATAAAATGAGTGCACATGCAGAGCAGATGCCTGGATGCTTTATCATGGAGTAAATCTCAGATCGTAGATAACTGAAAGCTTTTTTCCCCTTAAATGTGCATTCTGGCATTAATTTCAGTTATGCAAACAATATGGAAAAATGCTAAAGAAAAGACTGTTCATGTATAAGCAATATTTTGTATGCCAATGACTAATTCTTGACAGCTACCTACTGTGCTAATCAGCACAAGTTAAAAATTTAGAAGATCATTCTTTTTATTATTATTTTATTTCTCTGTCTCCAGACAGTGGACATCTACTGTATAAAGTTAATTTGTTTGTGCTTTTTTTTTTTTTTTGTTTTCAGGAGAATTATTGCTTATTAGGAAACCTAGGAATGCAAGATAAATTCAATTAATTAGGGAAATAAAAGTAAAAGGCTGTGTCTAGTAGTAAGAACATTGGCTGTAATGCATTTGACATACTAACCATTAGCTATTTACCATCAGTAAGAATAGAAAGTGTGAACCTCACACCTTGCTGATAATAAATCTTAAACATTGCAAGGACAGGCTTGTATTTGTAATTCTTTGCTGCCAGTGTCTCTACCTCTGGGAACTGTATGATTGCTGACAAGAATTGCTGAGAGCAACATTTCAGCAGTTTTTTATTGGGAGGATCTATATGGCTCGGTCAATGAGGGGATGGGAGGAGAAGAATAGCTGGCTAATGTGGATCTCCTCCCCCATCCCAGAGTTCATTTTGACTTTCTCTCTGCTAGTTCCAGAGAAGGACCAGGTATCCAGCTTGGTTTGTTTCCATTTCCAGCTATGTGCTTTGAATCTGGACTGAAATCTGGACTGTGGGTTTCCACTGTGTACTGCAGGTGTCAAACTTGATTTCATTGAGGTGCACATCAGGGTTGTGTTTGAATTTGGTGGGCCAGGGTGGGCATGGCCAGATCAATGTCACTCATGTCAGGGGCATCTGTAGTGGCCTGAGTGCTCTGCCAGTGAAAATGGACTCCTGAGCTCCATTTTCAGCTATGATGGTATCCGGTAACTCTCTACCAGCAAAAATGGAGCTCGGGAGGGCTGCCCGCAGTCCTTCCGAGCTCTGTTTTTGCTCACAGAGGCACCCTGGCCCAGTACTTTGTTTCTAGGGTGGCCCCTTGGGCCAGATCTAAGTACCCCTTGGGTTGGATCCAGCCACTGGGCCTTGAGTTTGATACCTCTTGTGTACTGTGTACTGATTTCTCCATTGATTTGGATGAGTGGAAGGGAACCCCAACCAGCAGGTGACAGTGGTGGTGGTGATGTGGCAAGGCTCGCCTGGTGCACCAATTGTGACCCTACTTGGATCAGGAGGCTCTCCTCACAGTCACTCATGCCCTTGTCACCTCATGGTTAGATTATTGCAACACGGTCTACATGGGGCTACCCTTGAAAAGTGTTTGGAGACTACAGTTGGTCCAGAATGCAGTCGTACGAGCTATTGTGGGTGCGCTACATACACCCACATTACACCAATTCTCCATGAGCTGCACTAGCTCCCTATTGGTCTCCGGGCACAATTCAAGGTGTTGGTTATTACCTTTAAAGCCCTACATGGCTCAGGGCCAGGTTATCTTCGAGACCACTTTCTACCACATAGCTCCCAGCGATCAGTAAGATCCCACAGAGTTGGTTTCCTTCGGGTTCCGTCAGCTAAACAATATTGAACTGGTGAAGGAGAAGGACCTTCTCTGTGGCTGCCCCAGTTCTCTGGAACCAATTACCTCCTGAGGTCTGGACCACCCACACCCTATTAGCCTTCCGAAAAGCGGTGAAGACCTGGCTTTTCCAGCAGGCCTGGGGCTGTTGATTGCTGTTGCAATCTTGTGAGATCCGGCCATAAATGGTGTGAATGGGTTTTAATGTTTTAATTTGTAAATGTTTTTATAATGGTTTTTTAAATGCATTGTAAGCCGCCCTGAGCCTTCGGAGAAAGGCGGCATAGAAATTAAACTAATAAATAAATAAGGCAAGGAATATAAAGAATATATACATTGGTGTTATTCAAGAGCATTTATGGTAAATGTTTAAGCTACATTATAATTAATTTTCAAACAGTTTAGTATTCTGTGGTGTTAAAAAACAACCATTGGAGCTTTGTTGACTACTTGGTTGTCCATAATTAAAGTCTGTAATTACTGTGCAATTAAAATAAAAAAATAAATAGAGAATTGAGTTTTTAGATATAGTAACTGAAAACACAGTTAGAGGTTTACAATGGCTGCAACTTTGCTCCACAGTCTAGTTAAACATTCTGAGAAATCTAAAGAAATACCTAAAGAAATCCCAGTTGAGGAAGTCTCATCTAAATACATTATTTTTCAGAAACAAAGTTATGATTTAATCAGTCGCAGTATACAAAATATTTCCCATCAGATTCTGCTTTTGTATCTCTTTCCCCAGCACAGATATCAAGATAAGAAACTTGATATAATCCAATTTTCTCTCTAGCTACTTGAGTATATGTACACATACATGACTGGATAGGATTCCTGATAAAGAGACAGATTTAGCTTTTAGAGATACTTACCAGGATTACATAATTTTTTGAAGAAAAGCTGAATATTTTTGCCATAAATAATAATGAACATAATTAATGCTAAATAAAATTAATGCTAAATAATGCTATTGCAAAAACAAATGGATAAAGTGGATAGCTTTAAAATATAAAACCACAGAAAATATATTCTATTTAGTTATTTCTGTTATGTTCATGAACCAATACAATTCTGCTAAACACATCAGTTGTGATCATTTTACACATTACAGAAATGTTTTCATTTAAAATGGTTGTGTTTAATTTCTCTCTCTCTTCTCTCTATTTTTTGTGAAGTTTTGTGAAGTTTTGTTTATCATATTGCTGGGATTTTTGTAATATTGCTTGTCTAAATGTTCCTCATTTTATGAAATTTTAAAAAGAAATGGGTTTGGTGTTTAGAATTGATATTCATTGGTGCTTCTATGGCTTTGGATTTTTTGTCACTGAACCAAAAATTCAGATTTTTAAGGCAAAAACTCATGACCTTCAAAATGACTTCCTTATGATATTATATACAATTGAAATATTCCTCTGTAGTTTTCACATTAAGTGAAACAAGTATTGCTTCAACTAAATAGTGCAGACTAATATTCCAGATATTCCATTGCAACTCCCCCTCCCCGCTTTACTACTTGATTTTAATTTAAATCCTCCACACATATGGGTCCATTTTCATTTTTGAAGATTGCTTTTGAAACATTTTTGAAACATCAACTCTCCTTTTTCTGGTTTTATGTTACTGAAAATTATATTCAAGAAGGCCACCGATACCTTTCTTTGTGTCTGAATAGGATTGTATCATATAAGCATCAGCCCTCATCATATCTATGATTCATTTATATTTATATTTATATTTATATGTTATATTGTTTTCACTTGTAAGAAGTCCTCAACTTACAACCATTCTTTCAGTGATCATTTGAAATTATGGAAGTGCTGGACAAAGGAACTTATGACTAATAATCAAAGTTAGGGCACATGATCAGAATTTGGGCACTTGGCAGATCACCAGCACTTACAACTGCAGGGCTGTTTCGACTCCACCCACCCACTCTTTCCTCTCATCTATGCCCTTCTGGCCCCTATACTCCATGGTCTCTGTGCTTTAGGTGGCTTCTACCATCTTCCTATTCCTATTCATGGCTGCACAAGACTTTATCCTCCAGGTGCCGTACTGTTTTCTCATAACACCTTGTGAAGATGGCCTCACATGTTTAGTAGCTACTTGGAGGAGGACTTGGGTGGGCATGCTTCATCAGCATCAGGAAGAAGAAAATGTGCTGGAGTAGAACACAAGGCTGCATGGCCTTTGGAGCAGGGTGGCAAGAGTAACTGCTGAGAGTAACTCAGCTATGATTGAGAGTAACATGTACTGTTGGAACTTTCAGGGTTGTGACAACTTTGTGCTGAGCTGTTGGAGTTTTCCATACTGTGACTTCTTTGTGCCATGCTTCCCAGGATATACCAGCTTTGCCCTTTGCTTCTAGGTTGGACCAGAGTGGCTGAGGCTTCTAGGGGCAGCTAAGGCCCCATGCTACACCATGGTACAAAGCAGGGGTGAAATCTAAAATTTGTTACTACCAGTTCTGTGGGCTTGGTTGGTGGGGAGGGGTAATGTGACTGGGTGGGCATGGCCAACTTTTTTTTTTACTTTTAAAAGCATTTTTTCTACAACCTTAAGAGGTTGCAGAAAAAAAATGCTTTTAGAAGCTTCTGATGATCAGGCAAGTCAGCTGGGATCGCCACAGCTTAAAAGCGTTTTTTTTTCTACAACCTCTTCAGCCGAAGGGGTTGCAGAAAAAAATGCTTTGAAAAGCCTCTGACGATCCCATCTGAGCCATCGATCATCAGAGGCTTTTTTTTTTTTAACTTTTAAAAGCATTTTTTCGGCCAAAGAGGTTGTAGAAAAAATGCTTTTCAAAGTTAAAAAAAAAAGCCTCTGATGATCGCGTGGCTCAGCTCGGTATGGGGTGGGGCACAGGGATTTTTGTTACCAGTTCTCCGAACCACCCGCTGCTATCCAACTGGGTGATCCGGTCCAAACCGAGAGCATTTCACCCCTGGTACAAAGGCTTCTTGCATCTCCAGAGCCATGGCACATGAAGAATCCCCAGACTATAACATGGAAAGCAGCCCCAAAGCTTTATGATTCGTTATTATTTCTGACAAAAAGAGCAAAGATTAGAATGAAAAGGGAAATAAAAATGAAACCAGAACCTTTTCTTTTGGGCTCATGAGAAAAGAACTGGAGAAAAAATTTGGAACTTTGTTACTATGTATGTTGACAGCAGCAAGACTGTTGTATTCACAAAAATGGAAATTGATTCCTACCATGGAAGAATGATTGCAGAAGTTGATGGAGTTGGTTGAAATGGCAAAATTGACTATTTCGATTAAAAAAAAGAACATAAATACTTTTGTTTCCACATGGAGACTGCTTCTGAACTTCGTGCTCGATGTGGAAAAGAATGAAACTCTGACTTTGGATTTTACAGATTAGACTGATAGATCTTTACAGAAATGGCTACTATTATGGAAAAGCAAAAAGTTGTGATTAGATGTTAATGCCTTATTTTACTGTAACAGGGAGAATTGGAAGTCAATACTTCTTTCTCTCCCCCTCCCCATCTTTCCGCTCTTCTCTTCCTCCTTTGTACTCCCCCCTCATTGCTCTTCTATTTACTTCTGTATTTTGTATTTTATAATACTCTATAACTCAATAAAAGACACACACAAAAAAGAGCAAATATTATGGTAAATAGGCAGTTGTGGGGAGTTGAAGGGGAGATAGTACCTTATCTTGGAAGAATCATGCTTTGGGGCTAGTCCAAACCTAGAATGGCTTTGATTGAGGTGGATATGCAGTTGATAGAATTCACTTAACAGCAGCAGCAGACAGTGCTGGGATTGCTGTCACTAAGTGATACACTCACATGACATTGCACTTTAAAACTGCATCACTTAGCAATATAAATTCTAGTCACAATTGTACTCATAAATCAAGGACTACCTACAGTACTCACTTTTGTTGCCACAAATTTAGACATTAATGGCTGTGTATTGCATTTTTTTTTTTTATTAGATTTATATGCCGCCCTTCTCCGAAGACTCAGGGCGGCTTACAATGTGTTAAGCAATAGCCTTCATACTTTTATATATTTTATACAAAGTCAGCTTATTGCCCCCACAACTGGGTCCTCATTTTGAGGGGCAGCACATTTACACTGTTATACAAGCTGTACACTCACTACTTTACATTGTAGCCAAATGTCATTTCTTCAGTGTTGTCACATGAAAAGATATACTTGAATATTTACAAAATGTGAGGGAGTGTACTCACTTCTGTGATATACTGTATATTGTAATAGTTTATTATTGCATGTAGCTTATACCTTTTAAAAGTTTTAATTCCATTCTTTTTAAAAAAATGTATGCATGGTAGTCTCCTTTCCTATAATTTCTCCATCTTGCATTAAAAATGGCTGGGCTGACAGGTAGAATATATTCATTCCAATCAGAAGAGCTAATGACATCAATGGTATATGTAAATAGGATAACAGAAAGTCTAATCAAAAGTTTGGAAAACATAATGAAAACAATATTTAGATAAATGGTCCAATAATCTCAGTGAACATATGGCAACTTCCTATTTCTTGTGTCTGTGGAAAGGTAAATGTGAGCTTCCGTTATTGTATGGTTGACAGTTTTCTAGGATGACATGACATTCACAGATCAAAGTCTGTGATTGATTACAAACTGAATTGTCCAGGTTACATTGTAAAATGGCAAGAAAAATGGCATTTGAAAGGAAGCCAAGAATAACAAAAACAAATAATGGGAAGATCATGCAAAAATATTAACAGGTTTATGACAGCAAAGTAAAATAAATTGTAATGCTTTAACTGCAGAATAGAATACACTATTATTATGAGCTATTACACACCCATCAGTAGTAGTGGCAGCAGCTGAATTCCTTTGCTTAAAATACTTAAAAATCTGGATAGTACTCTATTCAGGGTAGGGAAATGGCTTTACATAAACACCATGGTATTGTAATATTTTGTTCACTGGCTATAGAGAGGCTTTAATGACCACTGCCTAGCTACTAATTGAATTCTGTATCACTAATTGCTTAAATCTTATTAACTGTAGGAAAGTGTGTAAGATAGATACAAAGTAGTTTGGTAGGTGCAATTGCTACTAATCCTAGATATATCAAGGCATCAATAGGGACAACAATGCAGAGAGAAAATGTGATTGAAATAATCAAATAACTTTGGCAGGAAATCCTCAGAATTATTGAATAGAATAGTTTACATTTTTTTAATTAAACAGAAATGGAGTTGTATTGAAATAACATTAATATTTCAGAAAGCAATAGGAAATGCACAAAATAGTTCATTCCACCCAATAATGATAAAGAATCCTTGTTCACAGAAATAAAAAGCTGAAAGTAGGTCTGCTGATTAACAGATTGTTAAAGAAATAATTGCTTCATTGCTCTGAATCAGATGTAGATAGAGATGTAGATTAATATGCTTGCTTTAAATAATATCTCATTATGTCCTTTTTTTTTTCATTTGTATATTTTGGAGTGTGTATGTTTGTAGTGTGTATGTCCTTGGAAAGACATATTTAAAGTGTATAATTTGGATCAGTGGTGGAATTCAATTTTTTTTTACTACCGAGTCTGTGGGCGTGACGTGGCTTGATGGGCATGGCTTGGTAGGTGTGGCAGGGGAAGGATACTGCAAAATCCCCATTCCTTCCCCACTCCTGGGGGAAGGATATTGCAAAATCTCCATTCCTACCCCACTCTGGAGCCAGCCAGAGGTGGTATTTGCCGGTTCTCTGAACTACTCAAAATTTCTGCTACTGGTTCTCCAGAACCTGCTAAATTTCACCCCTTATTTGAATATGATTGACCTTTATTATTATAAAGGTGATTTTTAAAAGTTATTAGAAAGAATCAGGGAAGAGCAAGCTATCATTTGATGTGGCTATTTGCTATTTGCTGAATGCAGACAGTAGTTAATTCAGGTAAGGCGTAATGATAGAAAACAGCATTAAATCTCCTGTCCATATTTATAAACTTCATGAATGCATCTGATCAGGCATTGTGTAATACAGAATACTAGGTTATATAAATCAGGGCTGTCAAACTCATAGCCTATGGGCCTGATGCATCATGCACTGGCCATGCTCATGCCCGTTTTAGCGAAGGGGGAAAAGAAATCCTGATACGTCACATGACGCCACCATGACAATGTAAGTTTCATACCCCTGATATAAACCATTGACTCAGTATAGCAGGGTTTTTCTTGTTTTCAAATCTCCCCACTTTCTCTCTCTCTCTCTCTCTCTCTCTTATTTTCTCTCCCTCCCCCTCTCTCCCTCTCTCTCTGTAATGTATCATATCTGTGTATATGTGTGGAATATATACAAAACTGTTGTTATATCTTGAGAAAAATGTTTCTTGTCTAAGATGTTTTTACTGATACATCTTGTCTAAGATACATCTTGTCTAAGATGTTTTTACTGATACATCTCTGTCCCCTATGAATCACAATTTATCCTTCAATTTCAGATTTCTAAACATTACACACAGAGAGGGGTGGGGGGGGGGAGAAAGTGATCATACAGATTAGGATCTAGGTAGAGTCTGAGGGATCAAGAGATTAATGCTGTCATCATTGCTTGCCAGAGACCAGACATTATTGTTGATGCTAACAAATTACTCGGTATATGAAAGTAGTAGAGGAAGAACTAGAAAAGGCAGTGATATGCAAGATGCAGGATGCCAAGAAATGGGAGCAAAAGAAACTTCTATTGCCAGCTTGGGGAGGATGGATTGGAGACATTTCAATGTGCTAGCTTCGGTGGGAGATAACTGGGTAAAATTACTGCCCAATTCACAAAACGAACAGCAAGTTCAAACTAAATGCCTCTATATTCCAATAATCTGTTTTTCACAGTGGCCAACCTATTGCTTATATGAAGGGCACAAACAGAACAAGAGAGCAATTGCCCATTCCTGTTCTCATTCTCCAAAATATTATCTTTAGTGTCTGATTTTTCCAATTTTAAAGGTAGCACATGACTAATAATCATTTTCTTTCTTTCTTTCTTGAATCATCTAAATTATAATACTTGCAAATTAGAGCACACTAACGAATTCTATTTGTTTGTCTTCCCTGGATAGTATTCTATAATGTTTCTATATCCATTTCCCTTACACTATGCTTAATATTACAGTCTGGAACTTAAATAGCCTTTTCTATATATTATGAACCTTTTCAACCTAGGTACTATAAAGACATTTTTCTTATAACTTTATTGCATCATTACATGCTATATATGAAGGAAAAATGGGTCTTATGTTCTCCTTATATCCTATTTATCAGTTTATCAGGGACAAATTTATTCGATTTATTTCATCCAGGAGCCAAAAACTTCCATAGCTCTAATTTCATGTCATTGCAAAGTCATCTCAACTATTCTGAACGAAATGTACGGTAACACTTTGGGAATTACACTGGCTTTTTGGGGATGAAGTAGAACAATCCTACATAATAATAAAGTAAGTAGCAAGGTGGATGCTTTCTCCTGGAATGCTGATTGCCATGATGAAAGAATTTTGAATAGCAATAATAATAATAATGTTATCTGCCAACCCACACATTTATACAAACAGAATTCAAATTTCATTCTTTTGAGGGGTGTCTGGCCACTTTCATAGTTTTTAGTTGAAGCTGGTAGACCTTGTTATTTATGTAACATAATTCATTAGTTCATTTGTAGAATATTTCATTTGTTTCCTATGTCTACCTTGTAGAAGAAATATGAAATCATAATACTACAATAAGAACAATAACAAACTCTAAAATAAAATATAAACAAATGAAATATTATGTTAACAAAATTTCAGAGACAGAAATAATATCGTCAATAAGGCATAATTCACTTTTCTGAAAATATTTTACTTCAAAATCAGATAGAGACACATATACACCCACTCATCCACCCTTCTTACTAAGATAGTCCAAACAACTCTAGAAAAAATGTTCTAATGTCTCTATAATGTGTAATTATTCTGAAGTGGTCCTAGCTATATTGAAGCTGAAGTAGTATTATATAAAAAAACACTAGAGATTTACTATAGGAATTTATCTTTCTAATGTACCCCTTTTTAAAATATATGATTACAAATGCTTCAAGTATCACAATAAATGAATAATAATTGACATATTATCTTTAAATTTGGAATTGGCAGGATAACATAGTTTATTGCTTACACAACTGTGTGTTTTTGGGTGAACTTTTTTTTTTTAATTGAAAAAGTTTTCAAATACAAGTTTTTCCCCCTTTCCCCCCCTCTTCCCTAACCCCCCCTCACCACCCATCCCCCCCGTGACTTCTTCACAACAATAGGCTATTTCATAACTAATTACATACATAATATCTTTCCTTTCCCTTACTCCCTCCTACTGACCCTTAACATATTATTCTTATAACTCCGATTTTTACGATAATCTGCCCTTTTTCTCCTCCCGTAAACTTATAGTGTATTATTACAATTTAACATTTAATCTTTTATATATATTAATATAACATTTTAAAGCGGCCTTCTCCCTACATCCAAATTTAACATTTATTCAGTTCTATCCAATTCCTCCACTCCCCTAAATATATGACTTAAAGATCCTTTTTCTTTGGCTAATCAATCAGTAAACTAACCTATTTCAACCCTTCAATTCCTACAAAATCATGCAATACAATTCTAAATATAATCCACTGCCCACTTTACTAAGATATACACATATCTATATATGCATTCCATTTTGTAAAAAGAAAAAAGACAATAACTTTAAATTTATAATCCATATAATATCTTCTTTGGTGTCTTTCCACTGGATTGTTAAATCCATCACCCATAATAGGGTAAAATAACATGCTGGTGCAACAGTTTGTTCAAAATCTTCAATCATCTTCTGCCCCCATCAGTAGTAGATATCCTCGTATATATATAAAAGTAAAAACAACCACCCGAGTGACATTATAATTATATCCATATAGTTATAGTTGTGGTGTTCATCAGGATTGTTGATTCCCATCCTCCTAATGGGTAACATCCAGATCTTCTGCATGCCCCAGCGTAACTCTCCTGCCTTGTAACTCAAAATAATTATAATTCAAATCCAACAAGGTAAGGCTCTTTTCACATCTCAAAATCACGGCGTTACAGAGATCTGCCACAATCCTCAGGATAGTATTAAACAATTGTTCGCCTCCACTATCTTTTCAGATATTCATTCATTTTTTAAAGTCCCTGGCTTCACTGTTGCTTGGTTTAGAAACTGCTGTTTCTATGAGATCTATTTCTTTTCTTTTTCTTTTGCGGGTTGAATTTCCATCCTCGTTTCATGCCTACCGATTGTATGTCGGCTGATCGATTTTCATTCTGCTTTATGAATTGATCTTGTTGGGTTAGTTTTATCATCTCATCTTTCTTCTCCATCACTTGTATATCAACTGGTTGATTTGCGCGCTTGTCTGTGACTTGATGGTTCATCACATTGGAGTCGGATGACACTGCTCTCTTATTTATAGACAGTCCAGCTGGGGTATCCAGAGAGTCCAAAGACAATTTATCCACCACAGCCTCTGTAATTTGATATTTTCCTTTTGTTTCCAACTCCTTTTGCTTATCCTGTATTATGCCTAAAGATGTTAAGTTCATTTTTAAAAATTTTTTATAAAATTCTTCTGCTTTTTCAACAGTGTTCAGTTGATATCTTACTCCTTGGTGTCTCAATATTAAACCAACTGGGGCATCCCACCTAAATAGGATATTTCTTTTTTTTAACTCAGTCACTAGAAAGCCAAATTTCTTCCTCTCCATTAGCATCTTAGTCGGGAGTTCCTTAAAAATCCAAATCTTTCTTCCATGAAATTGCAAAGTAGAATTAAAAGAGTTCTGCACAATATTATTCCTAATTTCTTTATCTGTAGATCACCACATCTCTAGGCAATTGCCTTTGCTTTGCCAACCAGGAGTTTATTCTATAAATTCTATCAATCCTGCAAAACACTTCATCAGGTTGAACCTTTAAAATCCCAGCCAGAATTTCAGAAGATATTTTCCTTAAGTCATCTCTATTATTTTCCTGCAGACCTCTCAGTCTAATTGCATATTCTGTAAAATTATATTGAATCATTAAAACTTCTCTTTCAATCCTCTGTTGCACATTTTCTTCATTACCAGTCTTTTGGTCAACCTCCATTTTAGATTTGTCTTCTGAGCTATTATCCTGAGTGTTTACCAAATCCTTTTTAATTTTTTGAATCTTGTCATCCAAATTCTCCTCAGTTTCCTTCATTTTAGACTCTAATAGTTTAGTCTTTGCATCCAACCGAATCAGAAAGTCTGATAAACCATTAGCTGTATTTAAAATCTTTCGATTCAAAAAGTCAAACTTTGATTTCACCAATTCACCAATTTCTTTAATTTCCTGCTTAAATTTTTCGAGTTGCTGGTTCACAATCTCATCCCTTCTTACAATCTCTTCAAGAAGAAATTCTATTATATTAAAATCAGGTTTCTGACACTGGAGAGTTACAACTTGTTGATGTAATTTATTAATGGGGGAAATTCCCCCCCCCTGTTTGTCTAGCTGTGTAAGTCCCGATGCCATTTCCCACACAGACAAGATTTGGAAAAGAGAGAAAAAAAAAAGGCTTGTTTCCAACCAAGATCAATATCAGATCCCCAGGAAAAAAAAAAGAAAAAAAAAGCAAGAGTGAGAGTGAGGTTTTGCCTCAATTACGGCCAGAAGTATTCATTCCGCTACTTTGTAATAGAAAACGGAAGGACTTTCCCTTTTCAGCCTCTCTTCAAGCCTCAGCAATCGCCATTTTAAAAAATCTTTTTTCCTTTCACTTCTTAAACAACTTCAGTAACTTTTCTAAAATAAGAAAAAAAAAATACTTGCGCCTCAGGGTCAGCGGTCCAGCTCACGTCTTCTTTTAATTAGTTTAACAAGTTTACAGGCTTGCTTTTGCCACCTAACTCTGCGTGTAGCAGAGATCTCCCAGAGCCTGGAGCATCGGCTGGGGATACGGGGAGTCTCTTCTGCTCTGTCCCAAAAGTAAAAAAGAAACTTTTGGGATTAGGCAGAGGACTCAACCCACCCCAGCCTGCTCTATCTCCGTTTCCTCATGGAAACAGAGTTTTTTCGAGCCGCCATTCCGCTATAAAGGTGGCTCTTTACAGGCAGTGGGTGCGACGATCCCAAAGGAGCGTCCAGCGGGGACAAACAGCAAACCGGAAGTTCCGGGTGAACTTTTAATATATGGAAGCAAGTTCAATCTGTTGTTTTCTCCAACCAAAAAAAAAATAACTTGACCCCTTCTTGGTTTTAAATATACCTGTAATTTTTTGTAATATACAATGTAGAAAGTCAAGGATATATTCATACAACGTTTTGGTTAATCATACAAACATTTGTCCCAGATTCTGTTATTGTTGAATATATTTTTATGTTCACAGCCCTAATAAAAATCAGAATTTCTCCATTATTCTATAAAATATTGCATGAAACAAACTAACTGGAATTCCTCAACCATTGATTTCACTTTGAAGTTTTGATTGAGTGTCCTTCAATAAATAAATGCAGAATTACTGATATTGTAATATGAAATAGAGGTGAGTCCGACAATATTATAGGACATTTATTGACTTTTCTTAATCAGATGATGGATATATGTAAATTAAATTATGATGATAACAAGCATACTGGTGGATATAAAATTACCAAACATATAGAATGACTTGCCTTGAACAAATGAAATCTTTTTGATTTCTGAAGGGCCCTGTTTTGATTGTATTTTAAGACTTGTCTGAAAATGTAGGTATATATAGAAAGAGATAACCTAGTAGATATTGCTTATTTAGGGTTAGAAAAGATTAACAAAAGTGATGTTCTTTAAGAATACAAATCCTGTTCTGAACCCAGTAAATAGCTGAAGAATAGAAAGAAGGAATAACTGAAAGTCCTTTTAATATAATTATATAACCCTAAGAAACTTATTGAAGCAACAAAGATATCTAAGAGCTTGAAATTGATTCCTTCATACTTGAGGAATAGGTATTAAAATAAAAATTAGAATGGGGTTGTTGTAGATTGCTCAGTATAAAATATTGATTGAGTTTCATGGAAGATGAAACTCAAGAGCCTGAGCCTGAGTTGCGCAGCAGACTAATGCTACTGTTAAAAGGTAGTATTTAGCTTCCAGCTGCCTGCAATTACTGCAAGTTCAATTCTCACCAGGCTCAAGGTTGACTCAGCCTTCCATTCTTTCTAAGGTAAGTAAAATGAGGACCCAGTTTTGTGGGCAATAAGCTGACTTTGTATAAAATATACAAAAGTATGAAGGCTATTGCTTAACGCATTGTAAGCCGCCCTGAGTCTCCAGGGAAGGGCGGCATATAAATAAATAAATAAAAAAAGATAAGACTATCAGTGGCTAGTAATCATGATACACATACATTATCTATACAATTTGAAGCACTATGCTGCTGAGTATCAGTCCTTCTGAAATGCAAGTGGGAAGAGGAAACACATCCACTTCTTATTTTTGCTCCCATAAGCAATGGACAGATTATTATGGTGATACTATCCTAAGCTTCATAGGTCTTTGATAAAACTGTGAGTCCCATGTGCATTATTAATCCATGTTAAACATCTAATATGCCTGGCTTTGAGCTATATGTGGCCCCATTTTGATTTTTTCTTCACTACCACACACACAAAAAATCTTGCAACCATCACTACATTGTCATAAGTAAATGCCTTATTCTATAACAAGAGATATGTATATATGTACAGGATATAAAGGGTTAATTTATTCATCCTCCTTTAATGTATTCATGTGTAATCACCCCCTTCCTGGACTCCTCCCCTTTGATATAAATAGAGAGTGCTTTTACCTCATGCTTGCTTCTCACTGTAAATCTGACAAGAATAAGTAGAATGCCTATTATGAATAAACACTTCTTTAACTGAAGAAATTGCTTATGAATTCATCATTGAGTCTGATCCTCAAAATATTGTAACAATTTGGTAGCAGTCGATGGTTGAACTGACTCAATAAAATCCAACATGCCTAAGAAAGAAAACCTCAAGAATAAAAAAGAAAGACCCAATACCAGGGCAAATGATAAAGAAACAAAAACAGATCAAGAAATGATCGACGAACCAATAAATACAACAATCAAAGAATCTGAAGATAACACCACAGACATCGAAGAAACAGCAGATGAAACCGACAACCAAGAAGAGAACAAAATAAAAGACAAAGACCTCAGATCAGAGATACTGAGACTAATAAAAAGTCAAAAAGATGACCACAAACTCATTGCAGAACTCCGAGGCTTCTTGGAAGAAAACGGAGCAGTGAGAGAAAAAGACATTGAAAAAGCCAAACCTGAAAATACAAAAATGGTGAGCGAACCTACAACGAAAGAAAAAATAACCAGAAGCAAGACCAGAGGTCCCGCTCAAAATTTTGAAAGGCAGCCATCTTTTCTTCAACCAGCCACAGAAATGAACACGGCTGAACCAATCAGAATGCACCATTCAAAAACTCTGGCGCGAAAAAACACAAAAAATAGCAAAAAATATATTTATTCTTCTGAAGAGTCAGAAACAGATACAGAAGAATCATCCACTGAACAAGAAATCGAAACACCCATGAGAAAACTATTTAAAACGTTTGGCACAAGTCTAACAATTTCAAAAGAATCGATAAAAGCCAATAATGCAAAAATACAAAAGAGACGAAGAAATAAACAGACACCTCAAAGCCGGCACGACTCGATCCGGACAACAATGATGATTACGCCTGAACCCAGAGGGCCCTGCGAAATTTCCCCCACACCACAAACGATCCAAAGAACAAAATACTCCAAGCAAGAAAGCTCCAAAGAAAAGAGACGAACCACAGCTGCCAGCAGAACACCCAAGATCGAGCCGGAGACCGAATCATCAGAAGGAGAGCACTACGAGGGAGCTACAGCAAAGAAAACCTCTCCCAGCGGCTTCAGCAAAGAAATGACCAACGCGCATGCGCAGATGAACACAGAGAACTACAATGAACTTTATGAAGAAGGAGAACCTTTCAAGCTCATCAGCAGAATACCCACACCATTCTGCAATTTTCAACATCTACAGGACCATGGACTACCCACAGTTGTAAGTAGTGAGAATAGTAATATTGGGAATCTACCTAGTGATTTCCCAAAACTTAGAATTGATGGCATCAATTTACAGGAATGGTGTCAACAAATTCAGGTTGTCTTTATGAAAGAAAATTTATTATTTTTTATAACCAATCCTCCCAAAAGACCTTGGACTCTAAAAATAGACTGCCTGCATCACAGAGCATTCTATTTAATAATTTCGAGCATATCACCTGCCATGTACTACAGTATTAAGCATAATCTTACTGTTTCAGAAATAATTCAATGCATGTTTAAATTGTTTCATAGTGAAAGTGTAGCAACAACCACTAGAATGTCTAAAGATTTCTTTTCAGCCAAATTAAGATCTGGAACCACCATAAGTGAACATTTAATATCCTTAAACAAAACCAGAGCAGAATTACATCTAAGAGGAGAAATAATATCAGAACAGACAATGAAAAGCGTTATCCTTAACTCATTAGATTCATCATGGGATAACTACATATCACACTTAGACTCAATCAATCTAGGATACTTATCCATAGAAAGTCTGTCAAATAAGTTAATAGCTGAAGATAATTTGAGGAAAAGTAGATACAATGCATACACAGAACACAGACAGGCAAAAGGGGTAACCTTCCAAGAGAATCACCAAAAAACAATTGAATGTTACAATTGTGGATCCAGAGAACACTCTAAGGGAGATTGCCCCATGTTTCATAGGGAAAGACAAAACCGTGATTATAGGGGTAGATATCAAGACAGGCAATCATCTATTGATAGATACAGATATAGAGACTCCCCAAACTACAGAGAACTCAGAAAGGATAGAGATAATTCAAGGGACAGAAAATCAGGATCATTAAATGGATTAGATAAACATAACGATGTCATCACACAAAAATCAAAAAACAATACTTGGCTCATAGATTCAGGGGCGACTAATCATACAACAAATAACAAGAAAATACTGTCTTCATTCACAAATGATAAATTTATGATAAGAGTAGCCAATCAAGAAAATGTTCAAGTCATAGGGAAAGGAGATGTAAATATACCTGGTTTAGGTAAAGTAGAGGGGGTATTGTTGAGACCAGAAATATCACATAACATACTTAGTGCAGTGAAATTAAGCCAAGATTCCAACATAAATATAATCTTCTCTGGGGGAAAAGCAATACTAGAAAAGGATGGGACTAAATTGAATAGTGTAGTTATCGAAGGGGGCCTACCCTTCCTTGTAACAGAAGATAAATGGTTGCATAACATTAATACAAACACTGATGACGACATCAACATAGACAGTGAACATAGTAACAACAATGACAATGAAGAACCCAATACACACTGTAATCACAAAGACACACCCACTAGTGATACACACAATAACAAAAGACCCAATATAGGCAAACCAATTCATGATGAATGTGAACACATGTTGCATAGAAAATTGGGACATGCAAGTTTCCCTGTAATACAAAAAATGATTGAACATGCTGATGGCGTTAAAATAAAGGATTGTAAAAACTATTTGGAATGCTCAGTATGTAAATCCTCAAAACTCAGAACAAACCCAAAACCAAAGAGGGCAACAAGGACCTCTAACCAAATTTTTGATCTGGTACATATGGATCTGGTTGGTCCATTAACACCATCCATCACATACAAAAAAAGATATTTCCTAACTATTGTAGATGACTATAGCCGTTATGGATTTGTTTATACTTTAAAACACAAAGATGAAACTTTCCAAAAATTCAAAGAATTTTACGAACGTGTAGAAACACAACACAATATCAAAATAAAACAAATCATTACAGATAGGGGATCCGAGTTTATGTCAAAAGAATTCTCACAATGGATAAAAGACAAAGGAATGCTACACTTCACGACTAGCCCATTTTCTGCTTTTCAGAATGGTACAGCAGAACGAAAGAACTCGACACTGCAAACCATGATTAGATGTACATTAGAAGATGCTGGTTTAGGAAAACAATTCTGGTCAGAAGCATTACTATATTCAAACTATACCCAAAATAGGACCTGGTCTAGCATCTTAAATAAAACACCATACGAAGTGATGTACAATAGGAAACCAAAAATATCACACATGCACATATTTGGAGTTACAGCAGACGTACAAATACCAAAACAATTAAGACGTAAGGGAGATAACGTATCCAGAAGGCTCAGATTCATGGGATACAAAACAGGCACAAAAGGATATAGATTCATTGACAGTAATAACAAATTCATAGTCTCAAGAACAGCAGTATTTCATGAACAGGCCAACTGGTCTAAGATACATCTTAACGAGATAATCCAAAATACAAAACCAAATATTGAACAACAAGACAGAATAGAAAGAGAGAAACATGAACATAACACACATGATGACAAAAACAAAACATGGACAGGTAACCATACCAGGATAAAAACAGATTCATTAACCAAAAAGGAAGCAAGGTATCTACACGATAATGAGAGCATTCCAATAAGAACAATCAGGTGTAACAGAAAACAATTACCCAATAAGTATAAGGATTATATAATGTGTGTGAATGATGAGACACCAACACCTAACACATACGAGGAAGTGTTGAAACTTCCCATGGAAGAAAGAGAGAAATGGGAATTAGCCATAACAAAAGAAATAAACAGCTTGCGTGAATTAGGTGTATTTACACCAGTCCCTGCCCCTGAGAACAAGACAATTATAGGCACCAGATGGATATTCAAAATCAAAGATTTAGAAGAGGGTAATAAATTATATAAAGCTAGATTAGTCGCACAAGGTTACGCTCAAAAATATCCTGAGGATTACACTGACACATATTCTCCCACTGTAAGAACTGAAAGTGTTAAGTCAGCTTTAGTCATAGCGGCTATACTCAATCTTGATGTCTTTCAATATGATGTGCAGACTGCATACTTACATGCAAAGCTCGACAAAGAGATATATGTAAGGGCACCTCATAGCCAATGTACAAATAGAAATGAGACCTGGTTACTTAACAAAAGCTTGTACGGATTAAAATAATCCGGCAAGCGTTGGTATGAATGTCTAGTCAGCGTGCTTAAAAATATGGATTTCAAAGCCACAACTGCAGACAATTGCTTTTTTGTTAGAAAGGAAGGTGAATCATTAGAATTTGTGTTAATCTATGTGGATGATATTTTGTATATAGGCAAACATAAAGAAAAGAAAGACTTATTTGTATCCAAGCTAAGTGAACATTTCTCTTTAAAGTCGCTAGGAAGGGTAAACAAATACCTTGGAGTTCAAATCAATAAAACAAGAAAGGGATTCAAATTATCCCAGAGAGATAAAATTATAGAACTTCTGGAAAAATGCAATTTAAGAGATGCCAAACCTTGCGATACTCCTATGCAGACTGATTTTCTAAGGAATATGGATGAATCTTCACCTGAGTTCGAGAACAATACATTATATAGATCAATTATTGGTTCTCTCTTGTATATATCTAATTGGACCAGGCCTGATATAGCTCTGCCACTTAATTTATTATCTAGACATGTAAGTAAACCACTTATGTATCATTGGGAAGCAGTTAAACGAATACTAAGATATCTAAAACACAGCATGGATTTCTGCCTACTCTTAGAACCCAATAATATTAAAGAACCTATTATCACCAGTTACGCTGATGCAGACTGGGCAGGTGACGTCAAATGTAGAAAGAGCACCTCAGGTTATGTATTATTTTTAAATGATTGCCCAATATTCTGGTACACTGGGAAGCAAGATTTAGTAGAGACTTCCACAACAGAGGCAGAATACGTCTGTTTATCTAAAGCCTCAAATAATTTAGTGTGGTTTAATGATTTATTATCTAATATTTGGAAGAATCCAATACTACCATTTGTCATACATGAAGATAATAATGCGGCTATAGAAATATCAAGATCTGACGCCATTGGTCAAAGGTCCAGACATATAGATATCAAATTTAAACACGTGAGACAATTATCTCAGGATGGATTCATTAAAGCAATCCACTGCGAAACCTCAGAACAAATAGCTGATATATTAACTAAACCTTTACCTTCTAAACAACACAAATACTTGACATCAAAATTACAAGTACTATATAGTTCTGAATCCGAATGCAATCATTGTTATATGTCGAATCGGCATTTAGAGGGGGATTTGTCATAAGTAAATGCCTTATTCTATAACAAGAGATATGTATATATGTACAGGATATAAAGGGTTAATTTATTCCTCCTCCTTTAATGTATTCATGTGTAATCACCCCCTTCCTTGACTCCTCCCCTTTGATATAAATAGAGAGTGCTTTTACCTCATGCTTGCTTCTCACTGTAAATCTGACAAGAATAAGTAGAATGCCTAGTATGAATAAACACTTCTTTAACTGAAGAAATTGCTTCTGAATTCATCATTGAGTCTGATCCTCAAAATATTGTAACATACATTAAGATCATAATATCAGGGGTGAAATCCAGCTGGTTCTATCCAGCTCAGGCAAACTGGTAGTGGCGGCTGCGGGAGGCTCTGCCCACCCACACGGACATCATGATGTCACTTTTTTGTGACATTTTAAGCCTCTGAGCATGCGCAGACGATGGCGTGCACATTGCCAAACCGATAGGGAAGGTAAGTAAATTTCACCCCTGGAACATATGCCATTTTCTATAAAGCAAGATGCCTTTTCACTTATTTAAAAATAGGATATATATAAAACGGATAAACTTTTACTTTCCCAGGCTATGATGCATTTCATGAAAAAGAGACTGGTATTTATTGTCCACATAACTTTTCCTTTGGAAAATGAAGAGCCCCTTGTAGGCAGTACCTTTGGCCAGATCGGTGTTTGTTTAGGCTCCTGGAGTCAAAAAAGATTCCACCCCTGGATGGATTAGTTGTGGATGGATATGTTTAACATCCTAAATATTAAATAATGATCTGTGTATTTGCAATTGATATCACATACTGTTAAATGTTTACTCTGTCACATGCATTCAACTGTTATATCTTTATAGCAAACCAAATAATTCAAGGCACAACAAACCTCAAGGAAAGATATAGGAAGAAATAGCAATACATTAAACATACATTGAGCCTTTGCTTCAGCTAAATTGAACAGCACAAGAATCAAGTTTAAAAACATGTCACTGCATGCTTTATCTTCGTCATCTAGAAAAATGTAATAAATGACAATTTTTTCATGGTTTGTTACTTCATATTTGATTTGTACAGCTTGTTTGGTCAATTGTGACACAGATACAGATGGCATAAAGTATTACTAAATAATTTTGATACATTGTTTCATGAAACTCCTTCTATTTCAGATGGAATACATAATTGTTATGGGAACAATCACCCTAGGATAATTTTTTATTTGAAACCAGTATCTACTTTAATGTTTTTCTTTTGTTTATCATTGCAGTGGAAAGAGAGTAATTATATGCCATTTGCAGCAGTAAAAACAAGAGCCAATTAAGACCTAAGAGTTTGACTTTGGAGTTGGTGTGGCTTAATGTGAAATACTGTATATGTTGAATTTCATAGTTCTCTGCCTGGTATTTTTTTTTAAAAAAAACACAGAACATTAAATCTGTATATAAAAATACAACTTTTAGTACTAACAGACTAAGTTTAACATGATTATTTAGAAAAATAATTTTAAAATTTTATTGTCCTAGCCACTTCTGAAGTAGCTTCCTATAAAAACAATTGTTTTCCTATAAATCTGCATTTAATTTTAGATTTTTATCTTATCTTAATGTCCAGGAAAAAATTAGGATGCTACACAAAAAAAGATAGAGCCCTTTCCATAGAATTTTGTGTTTTTAGAACTCTACCCCAAATGATTTCATGTTGGTTCCATGAATAGTTGCTTTAGAAGTTATATATGTGTTATTGACCAGCATAATTATTGACTGACCAGTTTAATGAATGCTTAATGTCTACTTTTATTTACTTTATCATGTAACTCAGATGTGTAAAAGATATTTACAATTTATATTGACTGTTTCCTAATATGATTTGATTGCTTATTTGTACCCTATGACTATCATTAAGTGTTGTACACTGAGAATGTATGCACCAAGACGAATTTCTTGTGTATCCAATCACACACGGACAATAAAAATTCTATTCTATTCTATTCTATTCTATTCTATTCTATTCTATTCTATTCTATTCTATTAACAAAATTTCAAAGTCATCTAATACTGGCAAAAGAAGGGAGGGGAGCTCCAATTATTTTCTATGAATTTGGAAGCTAATATTGGGTTCACTTTTTATTGACAATAATAAAAAGAATAATATTATGATAAAAATATATTTCTCTGATTTACTGAGAACAAAGCCTTCTCAATTCAGTCTGTATTATAAAAAGGAAAGGTTCTTCCATAGAATAGGAAATTATTAATTGAACATTACTATGTTACTGCAGTGATGATAAGATTCAAATTCTTCTAGTGAATGAATAGGAAGTAGTGCATAGATACATGATATCCATGATATATATTAACTGAACATTTAGTATTGCTCTTACAATCAGAAAATGGCAATTTTGCCAAAACTTGGCAAGTTCACTGTTGAAGTAAAATGATAGAGAAGCTCTCCTATACTACCACCACTTTCAATATAGACAATGCAGTAGCAACAGTAGAGACCTTTAAGTTTCTAGGTTCTATTATATCTCAAGACCTAAAATGGACACCTAACATCAAATACATTGTCAAAAAAAGCACAACAAAGAATATTCTTCCTGCTTCAACTCAGAAAGCTTAGGCTGCCCAAGGAGCTATTGATACAGTTTTACAGAGGAATTATTGAGTTTGTCATCTGCACCTATATGACTGGTTTGGCTCTGCAATCAAACAAGAAAGACACAGACTTCAACAGATAATTAGAACTGCAGAAAAAAACAATTGCTACCAATCTGCATTTCATTGAGGACCTGTGTACTGCAAGAGCCAGACAAAGGGCTGTGAAAATATCTACAGACCCCTCGCATCCTGGACATAAACAGTTTCAACTTCTACCCTCAAAATTACACTATATGGCACTGCATGTCAGAACATCTAGACACAAGGACAGTTTTCTCCCCATGCCATCACTCTACTAAACAACTAATTCCCACAACACTGTCAAACTATCTAAAAGGGCAATATTATCATCATTATTCTCATCTTCCCTATTCCCTATCTCCTTAACTTCTTATCACTATTATTTTGTTGCCCATCACTATTGTTGTATGTACATTGAGAGCTTACATACCGGAAACAAATTCTTTGTATGTCTAATCACACTTGGCCAATAAAGAATTCTATTCTATAAATAATTCTATATAGATTGTCTTTTTCAGAACCAAACTGAACTTCTGAAGAGTAAGCACAAGGGTTGATCATGTTTCCTTCCAGAATAACAAAAGGAAACAAACTTGAGAAAAGCAACTGACAAAGGTACATTAGACTAGTATTAACCTCAATGATTGGGTGTAGCAGAAGAATTAAACAATTTAGACAGTAGTACACATTCAACCACTTACGTAGCAGTTTATGCAAAGTGGCTTAGATTAGTTTTGATCTGGTACATTGTGTCACTTCACAGTTTCAATCAGCAAAAAGCCTTATGGAAGGTAATTCTGCATACCCTGGCTATTGTTTCTGCATTCTGGCCATGGAAAGTGATAGACAGGGCTACAGGAAAGAGATAAAGCAAGGCAATTTAATTTTTAGAATTGGGCTGTACATTATTTTGTGAAATAACCATCATAGGGGCATCAATAAGGCTTTTGTAATATAAAGGGCCCACTGAAAAATTTGCACATCTTTAACAAGTGCTCAATAGTTCTTGTTTCAATGCAAAACTGATCTGTTACACTACTGCCATTAGTCAGGGCTTTCATGAACAGAGCTGTTGCTATTGTTTAGCATTTAAAAGGCAAAATCAATCTCCAGTGTTTGATTACAACTATAAGTTCTGTAACAACTGAAAGGCATAACCACAGGGAGGTTATATTTTCAAGGAACTGAAGGTCAATAATAGCAGACTATAAAAGTTTTTTAATATATTTATTTGTTAAATTCTTATAACAATAAAAAAAAACATGATTAAGAAAAATGACCCCTTTGAAAAATAAATTTTACAAATGAATAAGTGGCCATTTTTTGAATATTCAGACTATCATTTGTCTCAAAAATGTCAGGCCCTGTAGAAATATATCATACATTCAAATACATTTCCTTTTGTGAACTACATATGAATTTGGTTGGTTGATTTAACAATATTTACGAATTCTCATCAATAAAGAGTCTAAACCATTTACTAGAAAATAAGCTTAAATAAGTTCTAAGTGCATTACAATTTAGTAAGAGGTCATCTTGCAAGGATGTCTATCCATCATTATCTATCTATCTATCTATCTATCTATCTATCTATCTATCTATCCATCCATCCATCCATCCATCTATCTATCTAGTTTGTCTGTCTATAAATCTATTATTCAGTAGTTATGTAGAATGTACAAACATTCCTGTAAAGATCATTTATCTGTCATCGTTGAGAACATGAGTTAGACAGAGTAGATATATGTGGACCATCTGAATATAAACAAAGGAACTGAAACAATCAATGTAGTTAAATTATTTAAGTTTCAGTAATAATATTACTCAAATTAAAGAAGGGAGGGAGGGAGGGAGGGACGGAGGAAGAGAGGGAGGGAGGGAAGGAAGAAGGGAGTAAAATAAAGATATCATGATTCAGTGTTGCTGATATTCTATATTAACATAATTTATGCTTATGTCCTAAAATGCTTTTTGCACACAAATAGTATTATCTTATTTTAGTGGCCCTTGTGTTTACTTAAATCAAAATTATAGTATCTATTAATGATAATAAACTATAATATGAAAACACCAAAAAGACACATATGCAACACACACACACACACACACACACAGAAAGAGATCCATCCATCCATCCATCCATCCATCCATCCATCCATACATACATACATACATACACAGACATATTTTTTGCAGATAAACTAGCATATTATAAATGTATGATTCTTTCTAACATTTGACTTCCTTCTCATTTGATCTGTAAATTCAATTCTGTTTAAAAATGTTCAATTCTGTTTAAAAAGCCACTTTAATACTACAATCCTCTATAAACTCATCAAAAATTCAACCTAACTAAATATATCAAGACTTCCTATATATGCATACATTTAAAAAATTCATGAGTTTGAATAGCTTTTATAGTAGATAATCTGAATCTTGAAATATATTATATTATATTTATATAACATATCACACAGTTAATCTGTTTCCTATATATGATGTTTAAGTTCCTGAAAATTTAAATATAGAGACACTGAAGCATCCAGAGCTATAATTTTAAAAAGTATGAGATTATTTATTCTTCCTTGAAGTAAGGTTTAAAGATATTTCATCCATTTGTTCATCAAATTATATATGATTTTGTACATATAATAATCAGTGTTGCATGTAGCAATTTCTTACATGCAACAGAAAAACAAGAGGCATGGAATTAAAACTGTTCAAACTATTGCTACAATTATTCTAAAATGATAATGAGATGGCATTATTTAGATTTTAAATTCATAAATTGTTAAATTTATAGTCCACCTTTCCTTTCTGTTCAAAAGTGATATTTCTAATGTTTTCTTCGTTTTTTCCATTTACAATAGCTAGATATGCTAAAGTGCAAGATAATATATCCCTTTCATTTGTTATAGGTCCACTTGCATGAAAGGAACCATTGACAGCTACTCCCTCCATTTTTGTGTCTATGAACTTAGAAAACATTATGGATATGAAGATAATATTATGTAAAATTATTATAAGGGAGATGACGCTCCCAAAGGTTTGAATGGAATATGCGGCAAAGCACCTGGGTGGTTTGAAATGTCTGTAGAACCTCACACATACATGCCTCATTGTTCATCTTATCCTACTTTTCTGCCTTGCTTTTAAGGAATTTGTGCACAGGTGGATAATAAACCATGTTAGTTACTGGAAACAGCTGTTGGAGAAAAGAACAAGGCTGCCAAATGCTTTGTTCAGCAGGGCACAGGAAAATGTGAATATTTTGGACATTAGTGAATATTCTAGATCCATTAATGAATCTGAAGTTCATGTGATCCTCTTTAACAACTTTCTGACAAGCAAAGTTAATAGGAAACCAGATTCACTTAACAACCATGTTACTAATTTAACAATTGCAGCCCTTGACTTAACATATGTGGCAAGAAAAGTCATAAATGGGACAAAACTCACTTAACAAAATTTCACTTAGCAACATAAATGTTAGGCTCAATTGCGGTCATAAGTTGTGGACTACCTGTAATAATTAAAACAAAAAGAAAATGCAATCAGTATATACCAGAGCGTAAGAGTGAAAAGAAAAAAATAAGTTTCTTATAAATGTTCATAGTAAATAATGAGAAGCATGCTTCTTGATGCTGGACTAACGAAGTAGGAAATGTAATGATGGAGAAGGAGGAAGAAGAGGAGGAAGGAGGCAGAAAAGCAGGGAAAGAGAAGGGAAGAGTTCTATTACAATAGAAATCAGCAGAATGTTTCACACAGATAAAATATTCAAGGAGCTGTTTCAAGGGAAGGCTACCTAAAAGACTTAAAATTTTATCCAGAAAGGATGAGACACTAAGCCCTTCCACAACATGACACATACAAATGTAGCTACAAGCTGATAGAGAACAGATTAAATTTCTTGACAAAAATAAAACATGGTCTTTCACACAGTTAGCAAAAGGAAAGAATGAATCTTCACAATTAAACAAGAGGCAGCAGGAAACATCAGGTGCTACAAAGCCTGATACGGGTATTTCCCAAATATGTAAAAATTATGATAAAACCTTTGTATTAATAGTGAAACACACTTTAATGAGAACAGTGATTAGCATGGCAGCTTCAAGAGAAATACATGTATAAAAATAGTTTTCTTTTAAGGGAACATAAAAACAATAAAACAAACCAGAATTTGAAGGTTTTGCAGAAACAGAACAGATGAGAAAGATTGCCTTGGACACCAGGGTGTCCAGGGTGTGGGGAAGCTCCACCGCCTCCTGCCTCACGGTGGTGGCACACTGGTGCACCTCGTGGCCTCCTGCCCTGCCGCAAGTAAAAAGCAGTGGGCCTCCCTTACATGGGAGAAAAAAAATAAGACCTAATGCTTATATAGAGGTCCAAAAGAAAATAAGACCCAACATTATTTTCGAGGAAACTCGGATTTGCAAAAACCAAGAAAGGTTGCATTCTTATTTGTGTATCAGGCTATTGGTAATCAAAGTATAACAATGATTTAATATTGCTGAAATACCATATTTAAATACAACTGAAGGCCACCTGTAGAAAGTCAAAGACTGTCAGTATTGAAAGTAGGGACCAAAAGACTTGACACTTCTAATGAAAAATACACTTGCAAGGATTAAAATAACATCTATCATACAGACCAATTGGTTTGTCTATGGTATAGCAGTTGTCAGATATGGGCTTCACATACTGTAGCAGCCAGTTCGCCCAGCACCAGAAATGTGAATGTGTATTTTTAAAAATTGGAAAGAAAATTTTGATGTCATAAAGGTCCAAATAACAGAAAAACATGGGAAAATTGAATGCTCTGAGGTACAAATCATCTAATTTAAAGAAAATCAGCTATTTCCATCCGACCAACATTGATTCTACAATCAATGTCTTTGTGGCAATAGAAATACCAAAAATAGAAAAAAACAAAGAAAAAGAAACAATTCAGTTTTGAAAGATCTATAGGAAACTCAAAAAGACTATAATAAAAACGGTGAATGGATAAGAGAATTTGAAGTTGAATTTAGTAAAAATCAAATAGAAGAACTAATAATAGTAGCAGAAATATTTGAAAATTTACTAATATTGATTAAAAACTGGACATTCCCTGGAAATGATCAGTTGTATGGCTCTGGGTTCAAAATAAAATCATCATCAGTAAGAGGATAGAAATGCAAATGACCAAACTAACAGGAGCCATCAGGATAAAGCCTAAAAATATCTGGGCATTTTAAAGTTAGATAACATCAGGCATGGACAAGGTAAAAATGTGATTGGTAAAGAATATATCCAAAAAGTGAGAAAATTACTAAGGGCAATGTTGAATAGTGGAAATGCCATCAAAGCCATCAATATCTGGGTCATATCTGTAACGCAAAACACTGCTAGAAATATTAACTGGACAGTTAGCTGAACTGGACAGTTTGTACCAAAAAAAACCCAGGAAACCTAATGACAATTTATTATGCATGACATCTCCATAATTATATTGATAGACTATACCTGCCCCTCATAAATGGAAGCAGAGGTTTACTTCAAGTCAGACAAATTTCAGAAAACAAAAATGTGCATTGATTAATTAGGTGAATATGATTCACCTAATATGAATATGATATGAAATAGCCTCACCAAAATGCAGCAGCCTCACCAATATCCTAGCTCAACAGCAGTCCAATAAGGAGCAATCTCTATTTGGGATTCTCAAAAATCAATTAGAAGTTTACAAGGAAGCAACTAGTTGAAAGATACATCAATCAGAAATCAATGCTCTTCAAATTCCTTCAAAATAGATCTATCAAAATTCTAGCTAGATGAGGAACAAATCAGGAATGAATTTTCTTGGATTTCTATGACATGGTTTTATCAGAGATCAGCTTGCTAGGTTCAAATACAAGAATTCAATCAGTCCACTTCAGTTGCCTATGAAATGCAAGATGATATATCACAAAGCAGCTCAGTCTGCTTCTCATGTTACCCATAGCTGTTATGAAGTGTGTGTGTGTGTGTGTGTGTGCGTGTGTGTGTGTGTGTATGTATGTATGTATGTATGTATGTGTATGTGTGTATATATATATATATATATATATATATATATATATATATATATATATATATATGCATATTCTTTCTAGCCAGGTTTTACCTACGTAAGCTAGGTTGTTCTGCAGCTCTGACTGTGTGAAATCTCATTCACCAGCCTCAGAGCTCCTCCTCTGCTGACAAACTGCAACTCTGCGTTGCTCTCTGGGAGACTCAGATAGCTATTTCTGCCTTATAAGGCTTCGTCAGTGAGCCACACCCACTTCTCAGATATTCCCCCTGTAAAGGTACAATGTGTCTTTTTCTGTTTTTCGTAGGCTTTTATGTGCATATTCTTTCTAGCCAGGTTTTACCTACGTAAGCTAGGTTGTTCTGCAGCTCTGACTGTGTGAAATCTCATTCACCAGCCTCAGAGCTCCTCCTCTGCTGACAAACTGCAACTCTGCGTTGCTCTCTGGGAGACTCAGATAGCTATTTCTGCCTTATAAGGCTTCGTCAGTGAGCCACACCCACTTCTCAGATATTCCCCCTGTAAAGGTACAATGTGTCTTTTTCTGTTTTTCGTAGGCTTTTATGTGCATATTCTTTCTAGCCAGGTTTTACCTACGTAAGCTAGGTTGTTCTGCAGCTCTGACTGTGTGAAATCTCATTCACCAGCCTCAGAGCTCCTCCTCTGCTGACAAACTGCAACTCTGCGTTGCTCTCTGGGAGACTCAGATAGCTATTTCTGCCTTATAAGGCTTCGTCAGTGAGCCACACCCACTTCTCAGATATTCCCCCTGTAAAGGTACAATGTGTCTTTTTCTGTTTTTCGTAGGCTTTTATGTGCATATTCTTTACAGAATATGCACATTACATTCCACCTTTACAGGGGGAATATCTGAGAAGTGGGTGTGGCTCACTGACGAAGCCTTATAAGGCAGAAATAGCTATCTGAGTCTCCCAGAGAGCAACGCAGAGTTGCAGTTTGTCAGCAGAGGAGGAGCTCTGAGGCTGGTGAATGAGATTTCACACAGTCAGAGCTGCAGAACAACCTAGCTTACGTAGGTAAAACCTGGCTAGAAAGAATATGCACATAAAAGCCTACGAAAAACAGAAAAAGACACATTGTACCTTTACAGGGGGAATATCTGAGAAGTGGGTGTGGCTCACTGATGAAGCCTTATAAGGCAGAAATAGCTATCTGAGTCTCCCAGAGAGCAACGCAGAGTTGCAGTTTGTCAGCAGAGGAGGAGCTCTGAGGCTGGTGAATGAGATTTCACACAGTCAGAGCTGCAGAACAACCTAGCTTACGTAGGTAAAACCTGGCTAGAAAGAATATGCACATAAAAGCCTACGAAAAACAGAAAAAGACACATTGTACCTTTACAGGGGGAATATCTGAGAAGTGGGTGTGGCTCACTGACGAAGCCTTATAAGGCAGAAATAGCTATCTGAGTCTCCCAGAGAGCAACGCAGAGTTGCAGTTTGTCAGCAGAGGAGGAGCTCTGAGGCTGGTGAATGAGATTTCACACAGTCAGAGCTGCAGAACAACCTAGCTTACGTAGGTAAAACCTGGCTAGAAAGAATATGCACATAAAAGCCTACGAAAAACAGAAAAAGACATATATATATATATATATATATATATATATATATATATATATATATATGTATGTATGTATGTATATATGTATTTGTGTAGGTCTTTAGTTATTCGGGTCTTCTCCCACGTAAAATTGGAAGTGTCGACGAAGTCTCATTCGTCATCTTCAGGCTGGTGTTCTCGGCTTCGTGCTTCCAGGAGCAATGTGAGATCGCAGCTGTCTCTTCCTTTTAACTGCTAGTGGGGGTGTGAGCTGATTGGGTGGGAACCTGGCTGTGTTCTGATTGGGTGGAGGTGTGTTCTGATTGGTTAGGGGCTTGGCTGTGCTCTGATTGGATGGGGGGTTGGTTGTGCTCTGACTGGCTGGGGGTGTGTTCTGTTTGGGTGGGGGCTTGGTTGTGCTCAGCTTAGTCTGAGTTGCAGGGGGATTTGAGCTGGTGAGCTGCGTTGTTGTTGTTTGGCTTCGTGTTTGTGGCCGTGCGAGCTCTTCATGGTGGGTGTCAGTCTGCTTCATGTATGGATTGGAGGAGTTTAAAGTGGCTAATGATGCAGCTGCGGTTTGGCTTCTGGTCCTTGGTCGTGGCTCATTATCAGTGTGGGTTTGAGTCTGCTTTCTGCGTGGATGTGTGGTGGTGACATCCTGTGTGGCTCTTGTGAGTGTGGGTCTGGTGTCATTCGTCGTGTTAGGGACTCGTTTGTCAATAAGAGCGGGTTTCCAAATGGCTGGTAGGCGGGAGGTATCGTCTTGTTTGTTCATGCTGTGTGGGCGTTTTTCTATCTCGATGGCTTCTCTGATTATTCTGTTGTTAAAGTGTTCAGTTTTGGCGATAGTTCTGGTCTTTTTAAAGTCAATATCATGTCCTGTGGCTTTAAGGTGTTGGACCAGGGAAGAAGTTGGTTCCTCTTTTCTGACTGAGTTCTTGTGTTCTTCTATGCGTGCACTTATTCGTCTGTTGGTTTGTCCGATGTATGTGGTGGGGCAGGCGGTGCATGGGATTTCATATACTCCTTGATTTTCTAACTCAATTTTGTCTTTGGGGTTCCTTAGGATGGTGGATATTTTTCGGCTTGTGCAGAATGCTGTCTTGATGTTATGTTTGTGGAGGATTTTGCTTATTCTGTCTGTGGTGCCTTTTATGTATGGGAGGAGGGCTTTGCCGTTTTCTTGTTCTCTGTCTTGGATTTTAGTGGGGGTTTCTTTTTGGATTAGGTTGGTGATCTTATTTCTTTGGAATCCATTGGATGTTAGTATGTTAGTGAGGGTGTGTAGTTCGGTTTTTAGGTGTTGTTCGTCAGCTAAGCGTTTTGTTCTGGAAATGAGTGTCTTGGCTACAGAGTTGATCTGGGCAGGGTGGTGGTGTGAGAGTGCGTGCAGATAGCGGTTTGTGTGTGTTTTCTTCTGGTAGATAGTGTGTCCTAGGGAGCCATTGGATTTTCTGTAGACTAAGACATCCAGGAAGGGAAGTTGGTTGTTCACTTCTGTTTCCATGGTGAACTGTATTTTGGGGTGTAGGCTGTTGAGGTGTGTGAGGAAGTTGTCCAGTTTTTCTTTCCCATGTGGCCAGATTATGAAGGTGTCGTCCACATATCTGAGCCAGAGTTTGGGTTTGTGATCCGATTTTTCTAGAAATCCCATGCACCGCCTGCCCCACCACATACATCGGACAAACCAACAGACGAATAAGTGCACGCATAGAAGAACACAAGAACTCAGTCAGAAAAGAGGAACCAACTTCTTCCCTGGTCCAACACCTTAAAGCCACAGGACATGATATTGACTTTAAAAAGACCAGAACTATCGCCAAAACTGAACACTTTAACAACAGAATAATCAGAGAAGCCATCGAGATAGAAAAACGCCCACACAGCATGAACAAACGAGACGATACCTCCCGCCTACCAGCTATTTGGAAACCCGCTCTTATTGACAAACAAGTCCCTAACACGACGAATGACACCAGACCCACACTCACAAGAGCCACACAGGATGTCACCACCACACATCCACGCAGAAAGCAGACTCAAACCCACACTGATAATGAGCCACGACCAAGGACCAGAAGCCAAACCGCAGCTGCATCATTAGCCACTTTAAACCCCTCCAATCCATACATGAAGCAGACTGACACCCACCATGAAGAGCTTGCACGGCCACAAACATGAAGCCAAACAACAACAACAACGCAGCTCACCAGCTCAAATCCCCCTGCAACTCAGACTAAGCTGAGCACAACCAAGCCCCCACCCAAACAGAACACACCCCCAGCCAATCAGAGCACAACCAACCCCCCATCCAATCAGAGCACAGCCAAGCCCCTAACCAATCAGAACACACCTCCACCCAATCAGAACACAGCAAGGTTCCCACCCAATCAGCTCACACCCCCACTAGCAGTTAAAAGGAAGAGACAGCATTGCTCCTGGAAGCACGAAGCCGAGAACACCAGCCTGAAGATGACGAATGAGACTTCGTCGAAACGTCGCCAAGACACTTCCAATTTTACGTGGGAGAAGACCCGAATAACTAAAGACCTACATACAAACACCCGCGAAAACCTGAGAAAACAAACAAATATATATATATATATATATATATATATATATATATATATATATATCTCCACAAAAACCCACAACCAAGGCCACTCATCCTAAAATCTCTTCAGTGTTCAAAATATTTATGTCTGACTTCCTTCCTTCCTTCTTTCCTTCCTTCCTTCCATAAAATAAGAGTAAATTTTAGTAATATTAGCAATAGTATTTTATCAGCTCTTGAGTTACATATATACTCAAAGCAGCAAACATACCTAATACTCCTGCATGTGTTTCTCCCTCACAACAATCCTGTAAACTGGGTTGGGCTGAAACAGTTAAATTGGCCCAAATCTACCAGCCAGCATTACTTTTCAAGTAAACAGCTATTTGAAGTTACAACTGCCAAAACATCTTAGGGACATATTTATGCAAACAAGATTCAAACAGCTTAACACAATGGTCAGATATGTGAGATTCCATTCTCTACCCTACAATGAGCATCTCTGCATTTGCAGACGGCAGAGGTAGAAGACCTGGTTCACATCCTATTTGACTGTTGCTTGTATAAAGGGGTGAGAGACAGGTATATGGACCAATGTTTGGTCTATATACCAAACAAATGAGCCATTGGGATCCCCATATCAAAACAACTTACTATATGTGTGGCCAGAACCTGAAAACAACATTTAACACAGCACAGTACTTAAACAAAATGGTTTGGTTGAGATCTGCATACATGGGAATAATTGGGGTAGATTGTAAGGGTCACACCGAAATATAATTTTATGTCATTTTATTCTATTTTATATACTTATGTATTAAATTATATTGTATCTTATCCTATAACTATTGTATTTTACCCGATTTTTATTTTAAATTGTTTGTATAAGATTTTATTGATGATATGTACTTGCACCTTGTGCTTTGATGTGGCCTATAAGCTAATCAATAAAGCTAACTAACCCAGCCAGCATTCATGTGAAGGGAAGCCTTGCAACTAACAAAAACTTAGAAACATCTGGTTCCTAAGCCTGCACTGTTACTACTCAAACCAGTGATGAGTTCACTTTTCTGTTATGAATTCAAAAAAAAGGAAAAGAGAAGAGAAAAGAAAAGGAATGAAGAGAAAAGAAAAGAAAAAATAATTTAAGCCCAACCACTGATATTACTGCCTATGAAACTCAAGGATCCAAGTGGCCTGGAACTGGAAAGACTTTAGCCTCAGCATTTGTGAGAGAAACAATATCTTTGCAAAGTGGCTTTTTCATCTCTTCCTATCCCTAACTATAGGAACCACAAGCATTTATTAAGGGTATGCATATGTCAAGTCTAATACTTGATAGATACCTGGGTGAAGCAACAAATTAAATAATAGATGACATTGATGCTCAACAACATTTCATAAGTAGCAAATGTATGGGTTACAACTTACATTCCTCCTTTCTCACCTGGCTTTGTTTCTTTTTCAACACCTTTAAGAGTATTCAAGGACCTCAGGAATGCACTCCTCTTGTTTCATTTCTCCACTTCAAAGTAAATGGATTTTGGATGAAAAGAAAAACTGTTTTCCTCAAATTAAAAAAAACAAACAAACATAGATTTCATCTATAAAATTCTAAAAATGAAGCCAAAATTTATAGGTAATATTATTTTAGAGGAAGAAATGTGGACTTTAAAAAATGATTATTAAACTGGAAAGGCGCCACATGCAAGTAAGATGACAGTTCAATACCATATTACAAAAAGTTAAAGAAAGAGCTGCTATGAATAATGAAGAAAATCCAAGCAAAAATTTTGACTTATAAAGAAGGAAATGATGCAAAGAATCTCAGTCAAATATACTGAGTTTTTTATTCAATGTTGATTATATTTACCACAATTTTGAACTGAACTCAGGAAAAGTACATTTTTAAATAATACATACAGATCAAACAGGTTACATTACAAAAAGAAAGATGAAACACAGTAGCACGTTTATAATAAATGTGCTAGAATACATTAATAACAAGGTACCTAACTTCTGAAGAAGAGTTGCTGAAACGAGAGACAGGTTGTAAGACCACAAAAGATTCAGTAAAATACTTAGCACTTTATCAATATAAAATAGATACATTTCAAAACAATGGAAAAAAAAATAAACAGGAAAAACAAAATGTTATTTGCTGGGATTTACTGTGACAATAAAAATGAATATATTCAATAAAATGGATTTTTTATTTCAATCAACACTAATTATACTTTTAGATAAAAGTTTGCAAGACTAATTTAAAAAAATAATTGATTCATACAGAATAGGAAAAATATAATAGAATAGAACAGAATAACACAGTTGGAAGGGACCTGGGAGGTCTTCTAGTCCAACCCACTGCTTAGGCAAGAAACCCCCTGCTTAGGCAGGAAATCCTATACCATTTCATACAAATGATTATCCAATCTATTCTTAAAAACTTCCAGTGTTGGAGAATTTACAACTTCTGGAGGCAAGTTGTCCCACTGATTAATTGTTCCATCAGGAACAACTAAGGAAATTTCTCCTTAGTTCTAGATTGCTGAATAAGATTCAAAAGAAAAGAAATGTGGACTTTGTTTTCCTAACCTTAAACCATACTATCAAGCAAGATGTTTATTATGGGTAACAGAATGGCTAATGTATTCAAATATCAACTTTAGAAAGAAATTGTTAGTTAGTAGATTTACAGCTGTTATGGAATAAAGAAACAAAAGAAGAAGAAAAATCAAGCACTGAATTAAGTTTGCTAAAAATTTGAACCCCTCTGAGAATAAGTCTGGCAATTTCCCAATTAACATAACCATCAAATCAGATTCTTTTTATTCCAAAGATAATCACAATAAGATTTAATTACATATGCTTTTATCATATATCAAGATTCAGAAAACAGACTAATGACAGACCAAGTGTTGCTTAATGAAGGTAGGAAACTACCATAGTATCTATAAATTACTGAAAGAATAAAAATTAAGCTGAAGAAGCTTATTGGACGAGAAGCAAAACTTCTAGAGAAAAACCAGAAAGTCCAATTGCCTCTTGAAAAAGAACCGTTCTGAATGAATGAAATAGCCTTATTGAATACAGTAGTTTATATACTGCTCAAACAACTATCGGGAACACAAAACTACTGTATGTAACAAACAAAGTATTTAATAAGGCTATTTCACACACACACACACACACACACACACACACACACATATATATATATGTAGGTCTTTGGTTATTCGGGTTTTCTCCCGTGTAAAATTGGAAGTGTCTTGGCGACGTTTCGATGAAGTCTCATTCGTCATCTTCAGGCTGGTGTTTTCGGCTTTGTGCTTCTAGAAGCAATGTGAGATCTCAGCTGTTTCTTCCTTTTAACTGCCAATGGGGTTGTGAACTGATTGGGTGGGATGGCTGTATTCTAATTGGGTGGAGGTGTGTTCTGATTGGTTAGAACACACCTCCACCCAAGTGTAATATTGCTATCTCATATTAAACAATTGGCAAGATGTTTTTTTTTTTCTTCAAATGATTTATTCTTTATGAATCTTGTGTAGCCATGTTAGAAGAGTTCTGATTTTGTTTCATTGATTCAAAGTATTGTGCTACAGAATCTTGTTACAATATTTTGAGGATCAGACTCAATGATGAATTCAGAAGCAATTTCTTCAGTTAAAGAAGAGTTTATTCATACTAGGCATTCTACTTATTCTTGTCAGATTTACAGTGAGAAGCAAGCATGAGGTAAAAGCACTCTCTATTTATATCAAAGGGGAGGAGTCAAGGAAGGGGGGTGATTACACATGAATACATTAAAGGAGGATGAATAAATTAACCCTTTATATCCTGTACATATATACATATCTCTTGTTATAGAATAAGGCATTTACTTATGACAAATCCCCCTCTAAATGCTGATTCGACATATAACAATGATTACATTCGGATTCAGAACTATATAGTACTTGTAATTTTGATGTCAAGTATTTGTGTTGTTTAGAAGGTAAAGGTTTAGTTAATATATCAGCTATTTGTTCTGAGGTTTCGCAGTGGATTGCTTTAATGAATCCATCCTGAGATAATTGTCTCACATGTTTAAATTTGATATCTATATGTCTGGACCTTTGACCAATGGCGTCAGATCTTGATATTTCTATAGCCGCCTTATTATCTTCATGTATGACAAATGGTAGTATTGGATTCTTCCAAATATCAGATAATAAATCATTAAACCACACTAAATTATTTGAGGCTTTAGATAAACAGACGTATTCTGCCTCTGTTGTGGAAGTCGCTACTAAATCTTGCTTCCCAGTGTACCAGAATATTGGGCAATCATTTAAAAATAATACATAACCTGAGGTGCTCTTTCTACATTTGATGTCACCTGCCCAGTCTGCATCAGCGTAACTGGTGATAATAGGTTCTTTAATATTATTGGGTTCTAAGAGTAGACAGAAATCTATGCTGTGTTTTAGATATCTTAGTATTCGTTTAACTGCTTCCCAATGATACATAAGTGGTTTACTTACATGTCTAGATAATAAATTAAGTGGCAGAGCTATATCAGGCCTGGTCCAATTAGATATATACAAGAGAGAACCAATAATTGATCTATATAATGTATTGTTCTCAAACTCAGGTGAAGATTCATCCATATTCCTTAGAAAATCAGTCTGCATAGGAGTATCGCAAGGTTTGGCATCTCTTAAATTGCATTTTTCCAGAAGTTCTATAATTTTATCTCTCTGGGATAATTTGAATCCCTTTCTTGTTTTATTGATTTGAACTCCAAGGTATTTGTTTACCCTTCCTAGCGACTTTAAAGAGAAATGTTCACTTAGCTTGGATACAAATAAGTCTTTCTTTTCTTTATGTTTGCCTATATACAAAATATCATCCACATAGATTAACACAAATTCTAATGATTCACCTTCCTTTCTAACAAAAAAGCAATTGTCTGCAGTTGTGGCTTTGAAATCCATATTTTTAAGCACGCTGACTAGACATTCATACCAACGCTTGCCGGATTATTTTAATCCGTACAAGCTTTTGTTAAGTAACCAGATCTCATTTCTATTTGTACATTGGCTATGAGGTGCCCTTACATATATCTCTTTGTCGAGCTTTGCATGTAAGTATGCAGTCTGCACATCATATTGAAAGACATCAAGATTGAGTATAGCAGCTATGACTAAAGCTGTCTTAACACTTTCGGTTCTTACAATGGGAGAGTATGTGTCAGTGTAATCCTCAGGATATTTTTGAGCGTAACCTTGTGCGACTAATCTAGCTTTATATAATTTATTACCCTCTTCTAAATCTTTGATTTTGAATATCCATCTGGGGCCTATAATTGTCTTGTTCTTAGGGGCAGGGACTGGTGTAAATACACCTAATTCACGCAAGCTGTTCATTTCTTTTGTTATGGCTAATTCCCATTTTTCTCTTTCTTCCATGGGAAGTTTCAACACTTCCTCGTATGTGTTAGGTGTTGGTGTCTCGTCATTCACACACATTATATAATCCTTATACTTATTGGGTAATTGTTTTCTGTTACACCTGATTGTTCTTATTGGAATGCTCTCATTATCGTGTAGATACCTTGCTTCCTTTTTGGTTAATGAATCTGTTTTTATCCTGGTATGGTTACCTGTCCATGTTTTGTTTTTGTCATCATGTGTGTTATGTTCATGTTTCTCTCTTTCTATTCTGTCTTGTTGTTCAATATTTGGTTCTGTATTTTGGATTATCTCGTTAAGATGTATCTTAGACCAGTTGGCCTGTTCATGAAATACTGCTGTTCTTGAGACTATGAATTTGTTATTATTGTCAATGAATCTATATCCTTTTGTGCCTGTTTCGTATCCCATGAATCTGAGCCTTCTGAATACGTTATCTCCCTTACGTCTTAATTGTTTTGGTATGTGTACGTCTGCTGTGACTCCAAAGATGTGCATGTGTGATATTTTTGGTTTCCTATTGTACATCACTTCGTATGGTGTTTTATTTAAGATGCTAGACCAGGTCCTATTTTGGGTATAGTTTGAATATAGTAATGCTTCTGACCAGAATTGTTTTCCTAAACCAGCATCTTCTAATGTACATCTAATCATGGTTTGCAGTGTCGAGTTCTTTCGTTCTGCTGTACCATTCTGAAAAGCAGAAAATGGGCTAGTCGTGAAGTGTATCATTCCTTTGTCTTTTATCCATTGTGAGAATTCTTTTGACATGAATTCGGATCCCCTATCTGTAATGATTTGTTTTATTTTGATATTGTGTTGTGTTTCTACACATTTGTAAAATTCTTTGAATTTTTGGAAAGTTTCATCTTTGTGTTTTAAAGTATAAACAAATCCATAATGGCTATAGTCGTCTACAATAGTTAGGAAATATCTTTTTTTGTATGTGATGGATGGTGTTAATGGACCAACCAGATCCATATGTACCAGATCAAAAATTTTGTTAGAGGTCCTTGTTGCCCTCTTTGGTTTTGGATTTGTTCTGAGTTTTGAGGATTTACATACTGAGCATTCCAAATAGTTTTTACAATCCTTTATTTTAACGCCATCAGCATGTTCAATCATTTTTTGTATTACAGGGAAACTTGCATGTCCCAATTTCCTATGCAACATGTGTGCACATTCATCATGAATTGGTTTGCCTATATTGGGTCTTTTGTTATTGTGTGTATCACTAGTGGGTGTGTCTTTGTGATTACAGTGTGTATTGGGTTCTTCATTGTCATTGTTGTTACTATGTTCACTGTCTATGTTGATGTCGTCATCAGTGTTTGTATTAATGTTATGCAACCATTTATCTTCTGTTACAAGGAAGGGTAGGCCCCCTTCGATAACTACACTATTCAATTTAGTCCCATCCTTTTCTAGTATTGCTTTTCCCCCAGAGAAGATTATATTTATGTTGAAATCTTGGCTTAATTTCACTGCACTAAGTATGTTATGTGATATTTCTGGTATCAACAATACCCCCTCTACTTTACCTAAACCAGGTATATTTACATCTCCTTTCCCTATGACTTGAACATTTTCTTGATTGGCTACTCTTATCATAAATTTATCATTTGTGAATGAAGACAATATTTTCTTGTTATTTGTTGTATGATTAGTCGCCCCTGAATGTATGAGCCAAGTATTGTTTTTTGATTTTTGTTTGATAACATCGTTATGTTTATCTAATCCATTTAATGATCCTGATTTTCTGTCCCTTGAATTATCTCTATCCTTTCTGCGTTCTCTGTAGTTTGGGGAGTCTCTATATCTGTATCTATCAATAGATGATTGCCTGTCTTGATATCTACCCCTATAATCACGGTTTTGTCTTTCCCTATGAAACATGGGGCAATCTCCCTTAGAGTGTTTTCTGGATCCACAATTGTAACATTCAATTGTTTTTTGGTGATTTTCTTGGAAGGTTACCCCTTTTGCCTGTCTGTGTTCTGTGTATGCATTGTATCTACTTCTCCTCAAATTATCTTCAGCTATTAACTTATTTGACAGACTTTCTATGGATAAGTATCCTAGATTGATTGAGTCTAAGTGTAATATGTAGTTATCCCATGATGAATCTAATGAGTTAAGGATAACGCTTTTCATTGTCTGTTCTGATATTATTTCTCCTCTTAGATGTAATTCTGCTCTGGTTTTGTTTAAGGATATTAAATGTTCACTTATGGTGGTTCCAGATCTTAATTTGGCTGAAAAGAAATCTTTAGACATTCTAGTGGTTGTTGCTACATTTTCACTATGAAACAATTTAAACATGCATTGAATTATTTCTGAAACAGTAAGATTATGCTTAATACTGTAGTACATGGCAGGTGATATGCTCGAAATTATTAAATAGAATGCTCTGTGATGCAGGCAGTCTATTTTTAGAGTCCAAGGTCTTTTGGGAGGATTGGTTATAAAAAATAATAAATTTTCTTTCATAAAGACAACCTGAATTTGTTGACACCATTCCTGTAAATTGATGCCATCAATTCTAAGTTTTGGGAAATCACTAGGTAGATTCCCAATATTACTATTCCCACTACTTACAACTGTGGGTAGTCCATGGTCCTGTAGATGTTGAAAATTGCAGAATGGTGTGGGTATTCTGCTGATGAGCTTGAAAAGTTCTCCTTCTTCATAAAGTTCATTGTAGTTCTCTGTGTTCATCTGCGCATGCGCGCTGATCATTTCTCTGCTGAAGCCACTGGGAGAGGTTCTCTTTGCTGTAGCTCCCTCGTAGTGCTCTCCTTCTGATGATTCGGTCTCCGGCTCGATCTTGGGTGTTCTGCTGGCAGCTGTGGTTTGTCTCTTTTCTTTGAAGCTTTCTTGCTTGGAGTATTTTGTTCTTTGGATCGTTTGTGGTATGGGGGAAATTTCGCAGGGCCCTCTGGGTTCAGGCGTCGTCATCATCGTTGTCCGGATTGAGTCGTGCAGGCTTTGAGGTGTCTGTTTATTTCTTCGTCTCTTTTGTATTTTTGCATTATTGGCTTTTATCGATTCTTTTGAAATTGTTAGACTTGTGCCAAACGTTTTAAATAGTTTTCTCATGGGTGTTTCGATTTCTTGTTCGGTGGATGATTCTTCTGTATCTGTTTCTGACTCTTCAGAAGAATAAATATATTTCTTGCTATTTTTTGTGTTTTTTCGCGCCAGAGTTTTTGAATGGTGCATTCTGATTGGTTCAGCCGTGTTCATTTCTGTGACCGGTTGAAGAAAAGATGGCTGCCTTTCAAAATTTTGAGCGGGACCTCTGGTCTTGCTTCTGGTTATTTTTTCTTTAGTTGTAGGTTCGCTCACCATTTTTGTATTTTCGGGTTTGGCTTTTTCAATGTCTTTTTGTCTCGCTGCTCCGTTTTCTTCCAAGAAGCCTCGGAGTTCCGCGATGAGTTTGTGGTCATCTTTTTGACCTTTTATTAGCCTCAGTATCTCTGATCTGAGGTCTTTGTCTTTTATTTTGTTCTCTTCTTGGTTGTCGGTTTCATCTGCTGTTTCTTCGATGTCTGTGGTGTTATCTTCAGATTCTTTGATTGTTGTATTTATTGGTTCGTCGATCATTTCTTGATCTGTTTTTGTTTCTTTGTCATTTGCCCTGGTATTGGGTCTTTCTTTTTTATTCTTGAGGTTTTCTTTCTTAGGCATGTTGGATTTTATTGAGTCAGTTGAACCATCCTCTGCTACCAGATTGTTACAATATTTTGAGGATCAGACTCAATGATGAATTCAGAAGCAATTTCTTCAGTTAAAGAAGAGTTTATTGATACTAGGCATTCTACTTATTCTTGTCAGATTTACAGTGAGAAGCAAGCATGAGGTAAAAGCACTCTCTATTTATATCAAAGGGGAGGAGTCAAGGAAGGGGGGTGATTACACATGAATACATTAAAGGAGGATGAATAAATTAACCCTTTATATCCTGTACATATATACATATCTCTTGTTATAGAATAAGGCATTTACTTATGACAAATCTTTTAGGCTTATCAAAGTTTCTTTTTAATTTATGCTATTTATATTCATTACCATAGGAAATCTAATGTGTCACCCAAAATTTCAGCTCATGTAGACATTCCAGCAAGCATTGCAAAAGTTACTTGATATAAAGATAGTCTTGCTTATGTAAACTCAAGAGCACTTCTTCCTTGAAATATCTGAAGATACTATCATTTCTCTCTTCACTCTTTTATTTTGCAGGCTGAAGAAACTCAGTAAATTTAACTATTCTTCATAGGATTTAGTTTCTAATTTCACAATCTTTAAACTTTTTCCAGTTTGTCAGTGACATTTAATATCATGTTAGCCACAACTGGAAACAGTATTGCAACGGGGACCTGACCAATATAAAGTAAGTGCGACACTTATTGCCTATGACCTGGAATGGAGTCCATACATCTATTAATACATCCAACTGCCACACACTTTTTGCTGTTGTTAACTTGTGATCTCTTAGAATCCTCAGATCCTTTTCATGTGGACTTTCAGCCAAGAAAAGTCCAATACATCATTTCATTCTATTTCCAATTTTTCATAGAACCTTAATAACTTTAGGATTTAAATTAAGCAAAACTACTCATATCTTTTCACTTTTTGGATAAATTAGAGATCTACTGGGTCTTTAACAAAAACCAGCTACTCATATCAACATGGTGAAATACAAATTATTTTACTACCAGTTCTGTGGGCGTGGCTTGGTGGATGTGGCATGGCTTGGTGGATGTGGCAAGGGAAGGATACTGCAAAATCATCATTACCACCTCACTCCAGGGGAAGGATATTGCAAAATCACCATTCCCTCCCCACTCCAAGGGGAAGATATTGCAAAATCTCTATTCCCACCACACTCTGGGGCCAGCCAGTGGTTCTCCGAACTGCTCAAAATTTCCACTACAGGTTCTCCAGAACCTCTCAGAACCTGCTGGATTTCACGCCTGATATTAATGTACATATTATGGTTTGTTTTTTTAGACTTTTGCCAGACACTGATTTTTTAAATATATGGTGTTATTATGTATTCACAGAGTGACCAGTTTTATGTGAATATTTCTGCAGGCTTTCCAATCAAAGACAGTAATTCTTAATTTTCAAAGAATTGCTTATGTATCAATCCACCCCACTTTCTGAAATTTTGGAAAGTATTTAGAGGAACAGATATAATGTATCTATAATAAATATATTTTTTCTGCCTGCCTGCCTCTTACAACCAATGAAAAATTATTTAGCACATCCCAATAATAGATGTAAATTTCCTCTCTTTTTTCCATTTCCAACTTTTCTATTTTCCTCCCTCTTCCCAGCCAAGACCCTTAGTAAAGATTTCCAAGATCAGTATATCCTTGAAAAATACGATCTGTGAAAGAGATGCCAAAGTCTGATGTAGCTTCTCTAATCTAAGGTAGAGTTTGGATTAGGGTCCATGGTAATAGGATAATTGTTTTGATAAGTAAGTCATCAGACCAAATAGTTTTATACTATATCCTAATCTACATAAATAAATAAATAGTTCTGCTTGTTTTGTCAATCTAAATTTATTTTCTATAATTACCTTGAAAATGATTTTTTCAGTATTGACAGAAGTATTCTTCCAGACATAATTTGTGAAAATTATAAAATGGTATTTGCTATCAACAATCCAATTATTTCAATTTATTTTCTAGTTTCTTATTTTCTTATTTTCTTATTTGACATGTTTTGATATTTGTGTTTGTCTTCTCTGTACTTTAGGATGATTCAACAGCAAAAATTTCATTTTATTTGTCCAACAATGTGATACTGTTTTGAGTATCATGCACTATTGAGATATAAATTAAAGCAAACAAATGAATAAATATGCTGTAATATGAATTCTTAATTACTGTTCAATCATAGTTAGTTCTATTTGCAAAAAACTGGTGAGAGGCTCTACTAAAAACTTCTTAATGTTTGTTTTCTCTACCTACCTGTAAATATATATATATATATATATTTTCTTACTTCTTCGTAGGGTCTATGTGTGTTTTTCTTCTAGCCAGGTTTTCCCTACGTAGCCAAACCCCAAAAAACCTTGGCTACGTAGGGAAAACCTGGCTAGAAGAAAAACATACATACATACATACATACATACATACATATATATATATATATATATATATATATATATATATATATATATAAAGATCCAGTACATCACTACAAAATGCAAAAGAAGTTAGGTTTACAGTTACACTGTTACAGAACTAAAGGAGATATATATATATATATATATATATATATATATATATATATATATATATATATATATATATATATATATATATATATATATATTAGCTAGACTATTTTCAAAACAGTTTTGCACAAGGGAACAGTAATAGTCAGCAATGTCAACTGATTTTTTTCTGAATATCGAGCACCTTTATTTTTTATCCCCTTTACAGTTTTCTAAAGCTTTGTGAGACCTTAAACATTCTGAGTCATTTAAGCTTCCCAGTATTTTCTCCCTGCTTCTGTTCTGTTTGAATGCTGCATCTCACTTATCAACAGTTTCTTCACTAAGAAATGATTAAATTCCAATTTATGTTTCTTCTAACTTTTTTTGGACAATCCCTACACAACTTGAATACACAACTAGAATAGAATGTTATTAAGTAAAAATAGTTAAACGGTCCAAAATGCTTTAGCAGAATCTGATGAGGTTTGGTGGACTAGATATCATTGAGGCTCCTTCTAAGTCTATGATTCTGTGACTCCATGACTTCATCTCTCATTTTTACTTGTATTTTACAGGATTGAACATCTTAAAATTACTATTTACTCTACAGTAAATCTAAAATGAAAGGTATATTAAAATATTGTTGTTGTTCAGTCACTAAGTTATGTCTGACTCTTTCTGTTTTCATGGAGCATAGCACACCAGGTCTCCTATCCTTCACTATCTCTCAGAGTTTGCCCAAATCATTGCATCGATGATACCATTTAACCATCTCATTTTCTGTCACCCCTTCTCCTTCTGCATTCAATCTTTCTCAACATCAGGGTCTTTTCCAATCAGTCTTCTCTTCTCATTTGGTGGAAAGAGTATTTTAAATTTGTTTTTTAAATTTGGGGTTTTAAATTTGGTGTTTTAAATTCGGGGTTTAAATCTGAGCCGAAATTATTTAATAATTTTAATTATTTTTAAATTGATATCTGTCTTTGTGTTTTGAATAGGCTGTACACTGCCCTGAGTCCTTAGGGAGAAGGGCGGTATAGAAATAAAATAATAATAATAATAATAATAATAATAATAATAATAATAATAATAATAATAATTAGAGCTTCAGATTCAGTATCTGTCCTTCCAAAGAACAGTCAGGGTTGATTTCCTTTAGGATTGACTGGTTTTATCTCCCTGCAGTCTAAGGGACTCTCAAGAGCAGAGGTGTCAAACTCACATTGTCATGGCAGCATCACATGATATATCGGGACTTTTTCCCCTTCGCTAAACTGGGCGTGGCTGTGGCCAGTGCGTGATGTATCTGGCCCGCAGGCTGGGAGTTTGACAGCCCTGCTCATGAGTCTTCTCCAATCTCACAATTTGAAAGCATAAATTAAAACATAGTCTATGTCAAACCAAATAAGTGCCCTTTATTGACTCAACTTTTAAACTAAGGTGAGAATATATCACTATGATTTTACATATCACAAATTCAGGATTACTAATTCTATATTCTCACCGTGCTAACTCCTGGCATTTAAGAGCAGAGGTGGCACACTGGTTAGAGTGCAGTACTGCAGGCTACTTCAGCTGACTGCTAGCTGCAGTTCAACAGTTCAAATTTCAGCGGCTCAAGGTTGACTCAGTCTTCTATTCTTCCGAGGTGGGTAAAATGAGGACCCAGATTGTTGGGGGAAATATGCTGACTTTGTAAACTGCTTAGAGAGGGCTGTAAAAGCACTATGAAACAGTATATAAGTCTAAGTGCTATTGCTATTGCTATTAATTGAATTGACTGCTTTCTGATTTCTATGATTTAATTTTGAAATTAGTTCCATAGACATCAGTTTCTTCAAGCCTGTTTTAAAGATCACACACAGAAACATACATATTTCACATTTCACAGCATCATCTTTCTTATCATCTTAAAAATAAACAATGACTTTTGATGTTGAAAATAACTATTTCCCTTAGATAACCAAGTCAAATTCCAGCTGCTGTAGTCCTGAAAGCAACTAGGACATTACTACTACCCAGTGTTCACAGAAAATAGCAGAAAATTGTATTATCTTGACTGTCAATACTATGAAAGTATTGATTTGTGAATAAATGGGAAAAGCATATTTAAGTGCACAGCAATGGCAAGGGAGGTTTCTTCACTGTTTCTCTGAAAGTTTCTTAGACTTCTTTTTAATTTACTATGCACAATGTTACTATTAACATTCATGCCATTGCTATTATGATTAGTTTTTATAAGACTTCATTTCCTTCAACAATTTTGGTAGTGGGAAAGCTGTGAGCCATGAACATTCATTTATAATTGATGCTTGTATTCAATTGTTCTGATACTCTTTTTCTGACAGTTGCTAGATATTTTGGATCTGGAGTACCTGAGAGTGTAGGAATGATGTTTTATGTAAATGTAAATAGGTTTTGAAGAGATTCGATAATGAATAAAGAACTCTTTTGGTTCATTTTAAAATAGGAAAATGTGTGTGCTTACGAAAGCCTAAGGAAATCCTTAGGAAAACTATATTACTTTTTCCTCTGTTTTGAAAAATTAATGGCCTTTCCATGGTCTTTACCAAATATTGGACATATTTTGTGAGGAATCATTTGTGAACTTGCACTGAAAAATATTTTAGAAGAAATCTCACACATCAGGCCAACTTAGACTAGGATTTGACTTATTTCAATAGCTAATCAGATGTTTCTGGGATACTTGCAAGCAAGAGATGGAGATATACCTCCCTTGCATTGTTACTCCTCTAATTCTGCTGTTTGGAGGCAAGTATTCTGGTCTTTTTCATGAAAAGCCAACACATTTTTATAATTACTGAATTAAAAACAAAATAGGAAACAGACAAGTCTTGGTGGAAAGTTAATGACCCTTGTTCCATCTTGTCTCAGACTTGTTCATCTTTGCTTTTCAGCATTACCATATTACATATCAAATACCAGTTAACAAGGCTAGGAAGGATTTTTATTTGTATGTTTCTTTGCAACGGAATACATGATTACTGTTTCCTCACCACAATAGCATTCCTGAATTTCTTCAATGTTGTCTTTTCTAATAATAGTATTTAATCTTCTGATGTTGATTATGTCAGCATATTTGACTAAATTTAATTTATTGAAAGATCGGTATACATGTGATATCACATGAGCCATGCACAATGCCTCTCATAAACAACTCTTAGATGGTTTTCTAGCCAGTACTAGACACTGGCACTGTGCCAAGAGCCTAATTAGCAGGATAGATTTCTGTGTAGCATGGTACATGTTTGCCATTCTATGAGTTGCCCAGAAGACAATATTAGATATTCCAGGCTCAATTAGTATGCTTTCACTTCATTTTATTTTTTATTAAATGGAATACACATGAAAAGTGAGGAGCTGAGGTGAAAATTTCTGACCCTGTTGTATTTTCTAAAGCTGTTATTTGCAATTCAAGGAAACCTTTTTTCTGATTCCCTAGAACTACACTTTTTTTCATAATAAATATAAGGATATTAATTGTATTAAATTATCCCTTGGATTTCTTTTTTATTTCTTGAAAGGCTTATTAGATATTAATCATAAATAATAGACAAGATAAAAGGAAACAGACATGAAGGAGCGAAGAATTAATCTCTTCCAAATTATAATTATTTTTCAAGTGGAAATAAGGGATGAAGTTACTATGCAATTGAAGTCCTGTTCCATCCAATCATTCAAAATGGTCTGTGAAATCATTGCTTGTAGCTACCACCAGCCACATCTCTTATGCTTTGCTATTCCTGTCATGTTGTTATACAAAAGGGGAAAATATATTTTGGAGTAATGTGCTCCTCAGTTGTTTAAAACATTTTTTTGTGGTGAAATAAAGGAAAGTTTATAATTCCATATTGCATTTTTCATACCTTTTTAATTTAAGATTTTTGGCAACCCTGAGATACAGATTTAGCATGGTATTTCAAAATGAATGAACTACTGGAAATGTTAACAAAGCTTAACAAAATGATCATCTAGTTATCATATATGTGACAAAGTAATCACTCTAGGCATCTTTAAAAGCAGAAGAATTGCTTTAAGCTTTCTGCTGCTCATAAAAAAGACTGCTAAAGAGTTGACAGAGGGAGGGAGGGAGGGGGCAGGGAGGGAGGGAGGGATGGAGGGAGAAGCAAGGAAGGATTAAAAAAATAATTAGTGCAGTAGTACAGTATTTTTTTTTCAATCTTGTGCAGAAACCTAACAAAGAATTGGGCTTCTTTAATGAATAGTTGAGAGCTGCTATACATTCCCCACCCCAAATCCTTCAGTGGAATTTTGTTTTAAAAGAACACTTAAAAGTGAAGCAACAAGCAGAACATATAAGATCGCTAAAGTTCAAATTATAGAGTTCTGGGAATTGATACATTTGTAGTGTCTGCTTCCTGCATATGGGAGAATCTTCAAGGAGTTATCCCATGGTTTTAGGAAAGGATCCTGCAGGATCCTTCATTTTCCATAATTTTCCATGTAGCAGATACTTTTTTATAATGGCATAATTGATCTCTTCTAGTGACTGACTATGAAAGGAAACCAGCAATGGAAAGAAATGATTCAGAAAACTTCCCTGCAGGACAAATAGACAAAGCCATCTCTTTTTCTTTCTTTCTGCAGGGCTTTGGGTGCCTTAGAGACTTTGATATTAAAGATTTTCATACTGAATGGAGGGATTAGTTTGCAAAAGTTGATTATCAACCTACAAGGAAAAATACCACCACCAGTAAGTTGATGTAACAAATATATTCAGTAACATATTATATTTTTTCCAACATATTATATTCCTTTATTAACCTCCAATAACCACAATTATTACTTCCTTTAATTGGCGTCAATGTATGTGGGACTGGATAAATCATTTCTGTTGCTAAACGTTACTATTCTGACTTTGAGAGAAAGCTTTCTGTTATAATATTCATGGTATTAATAATTTTCATCTTTCACAATTACAGTTCCTTTACTCTTATTTAGAATGCTCAAAATCTATTTTAACTTACTATTTTAACTTACTGATAATTTCAGTTGTGGTACTGTGGAATCTAAGAAAATAAGGAGAAGAAATGTTAGAGATTTATCAAATATATAGGATTTTCTTTTGTTCCAAAAGGAGTTACCATGCCTAAAATTCTATATTATCTTTTTTTTTTTTGCTGGTTGATGATAAAGATCTTTATTTTGTTTTATTGTTTTCATTCTTTTTAATTATTAAATGTCCAGAGTCATGTACACAAGATAGTGACATATGAATTTATTAAAAAAAATAATAAAAAAGTTTCCCACTGTTATGTTTTTACTTAAAGTAGTAAGTATCAGTTGGAATTGCATATGTTTGCAAGATGAAATTGAAAAATACAGTATATGGGCATTGATCTGAAAATAGAAAAATGTGTAAGTCCTAGATTCTCAAAGTGCCTAAGACATTTTGGTACCAACCAAATTTCCTCTTCCAGTTGTATGGCTTAGATTGTTTCAGTAAAAAAAAAATGGGAAAAAAGCTTCATCTATTTTATCAATATAGAACCAATATACCAATATAGAAATGAGGAATGGATGCTGTCCACTACTCTTTTTGCTTTTCACTAAATGAATATTTTGTTATTGGTGATACCAATTATGGAAACGTCTTAAAAATAGTACTTTAAAATTCCATATGTGCAAACTGTTTGTAACATTTATAATTCCTGATTCATAAATTTTAGATGGGCATCTGAAAAAAAAAGATGGCTAGTTGGTTCACTTGTTTATTTATTATTGGTTATGCAATTGTATCAAGTCATGGCACAGTACACATCATAAAACACAATTATTACAAATAAATTCAGTAAACTTAACTTAGAACTTCAAAGTCCTTCGGGAGTAGGGCGGTATACAAATTTTATATATATATATATATATATATATATATATATATATATATATATATATATATATATATATTAACACTAAAACAGCCAACACAACAGCAAAATATTTAAAACTTCCCTTCCCTTTTCTTCCCTTCCCTGTACTATGATATTTCCATTCATGTTGAAACTCTGGCATTTGATTTCAGCTTGCACTCATGACCTTTTCAAAGACTTTTTATCTATTTCATGCCCTTACTAGAGACATGGATGAAATTTGGACTGTTTCTATTAATGGGATGAATAGGATTGTTCATTTTATGTTTGTGAGCATTTCTGTATTTGATCAAGTACTTCATGGGTAACCAGGCAAGGATATTTTGGGTTTTCTAACCCAGAAAAATTCTTAACACTTAAAAGCCTGATGCAGGATTTTTATGTAGCTGCTCAAAATTGTTAATCTGATTCTGGAAGCCTTTCCTCTTTGGTATTCTGGACATTATTCAGTGGGTAACTCAAAGGTGTTTACATTATTATACCTTTTGGTGTCACTTACTCTGTTTGATTTCAAACATTTCAATCTGGATTTAGATGTTTATATATTTTTGAGGTCTGCCTTACAGCAGTTTTCTGGCAGCATTTCAGCTACCGTATGAAAGAATTTACCTTTCTAAATTCCAGTCCTGGCTTTATGCTTTCAATTAAAGCAAAAATATGACTTTGAAGAACATTACTAATATACACAGAATTAATGAGAAGGGACAGATAGCATGGTAGCCATATGGATACATAGACATGAGATTTATCTTGGTGAAAAAGATATATATATATATATATATATATATATATATATATATATATATATATATATATATATATATATATATATATATATATATATGAATATGTCAGATATAGAGAGAAGCAAATAAAAACATATTCTAGACTGGTACCTGACTTCAGAGGATACAGTAAGGGGATTAGTTTTCTTCAGCATTTATATTTATTTATAAAATTCAAATACTATTATTTCATTGCACTTTTTGTTTTTTTTTCTGCACTCTTCCAATCTGAACACTCACACAAAGCATATTAATATAATATATGTTATTTATTTAAAATGCTTGCATAGCAACCCATTTTAAAACCAAAATCTGTATATTTTACAACCCAACAATAAAAATTTATTCACCTAAAACAAAAATAAAAACAAAAACTGAGAAACAATTAACAAAAGAATCTGTTGCCACCTTCCCTAATCATTGATGCAATCCATCTCTTTTCATCCTGCTAAGTATGAAAAGTAATTGACATGTTAAATTAATATTAAATTAATATCCTGAAGCAGCTGAACATATAAACTAAAATAACAGTAGACTTCTATTTTGTTCCATTATAAAATTTCATGGAAACAAAAACTATAATGTAAAAACCTAAAAGTTCAAGCAATTTTAGCAATAATTAAAATTAATACTTAATACTTAATGTATTCATTTCAGAACACATGGCATGCACATCTGTTTTCATGTGTGAGTGACTGATTTTTAAAAGTTAGTCTGAGTCAGCTAAAGCAAACAAAAGAATCAAAACTCATGTTTTCTATTACTACAAAACTCATAATTTGAGTATTTGCTGAAAACATATTTAATACAACACTCTTTTGTAAGCTACGTCAAATGTATTCTTTTGATACATTTAAGGTCATTTAAGATTTTTTTTGCAAGTTAGCTCAACTTCATTGGTTACTTTGCAGGAAAAATAGATTCAGTAAAATCAATGCATATCATGCTGTTTAATAGTCTTTAAAGCTGCCTTTACATGAGTATCTTAATACTATAATGACTATAATTGCCTGCCTGTCTGCCTGTCTGCCTGCCTATCTATCTATCTATCTATCTATCTATCTATCTATCTATCTATCATCTATCTATCAACATAGGAATAGACTGTACCATTCTGGAGTGAGTGTTCAGGTGAAAGAGAAAATTCCATAAATCGTCTTTACCACTGAACTGGCCATTCTTGGTGTGATATAGAGATTTTCTAGATTTTGCTGTTTATAAATGGTTTGTGATGCTCAGGATTAGATCTGCCCCTTACCAGAAGAAAATGATTTCTTCTGAAATACCACGTGTAGAACGCTACGAATTCATTCTAGTTTGGCAAAATAACTTCTGGAAAAGCTTAAGATTTATGATGGCTAGATTCGCAAGTTTGTATGTGGTTTCAAGTAATGGTTGACTCTTGGTCAAGTTTCTGCAGTTTTCTTGGAAAGATTTTGGAAGTGGTTCATCATTGCCTTCTTCCTTGGACTTTAAAGGAATGACTGGCCCAAGCTACCAAGTTGGTTTTGTGCCTAAGGTATGTCTAGAAGTTGGTCTACTAATTTCTAACCAGATGTCTTAACCATTGTACTAAACTATGGCTTTATAGCCATAGTTTAGTACAATGGTTAAGACATCTGGATTTATAGATTGACATAATCCAAGGAAAACTAAAATAATAGGTTGTGCTTATTAATTTCATTTGTTCATTCTAACTTGTACATAAAACCTAAATTTAGTATTTTCTGTTTATAGTTGTAATGCTAATATCTTAATTTTATAATGATAAAATGATGTTGTGGAACTATTCCATCTGGTCAGGTTAATAATTTATCCATTTCAGACTGACCTTTTAAGTCAAATATATAAATGGTCTGTTACTATGTGTATTATTTTGCAATATGTGACAATTTTCTTATTGCAGCAAATTGCATTCCACATGCCTAGTTCTTTAAACTATATTTTAAAATAGTGTTATTTAATTTCTTATGGTACTAAAAAAACAAAAAGGAAATAATCAAAAATCCATATGCCTTAAATTTTAAGTGCATTTTTCAAGTAAGGATGAACTAATCCTGTCTATTTCAATCTAATTTTGCTAAAAGCAAAAGTGCTGTTAAAATAGATTTTAAAAAAAGAATCTGCTCTGATATTTTTACATTAAATAATGCCTTCTTGAAAATAAAATATATTTATGTAACTAGCTTCTTCTTGGAAGGAGTGATTTCTTCTTTTTTACTATTCCTAAGAAATAAAATTCTGCCTCAAAATTATCTTACCACCAGCTGATTTTATAATTAGCTAACACTACATGTCATTTTCAAGGATACTAATGGTGAAATATTAAACTGTTATGGTTTGGAATCAGAAAATAGAAAAATCAAATAAGAAAATACAATAGTAATAATGTAATTCTGGGTAATATTTCTATAAATATCTTTTTTTATAATTTTAAGAGAATTTTCAGTGTAATTACACTGCAAATCAAGTTCCTTAACATTAATCATAGGGCAACTGGAAATTGAAAGCAATATAGTTGAGTAATTGTAATTATACTAAAACAGAAACATTTTGAAAATAAACATATTCAACATAATTTTTACATATTCTTTTAAAAAATCACTATTTCACTAAAGCGTCTGAATTGTTTCAATAATTTTTGCTGTCCTATGATTGCCTATTAAAAATATTGAGTGCCAATAAAGTATTATTAAATTAAATTTCTAATTTTTTTCTGGAGAAAATGTTAAAAATTGCAGGAATGACTAAAATAGCCTATTATATTAAACACCTGATACTCGAGGAAACAATATTCTGGATGGGCGAATGCCCTTGCATAATCCATAGGGTACTCTGCAGGTGTTATATCCAAAACCTGAGATTCCCATGGTAATGGGAAAGTGTCATAGTTGACTCGCTACACAGCCCCATTTGAAAACCAGAAAACTGTAACGGGAGTGGGACTGGAAAGCATGGAAATGTAAGGGAGGTTTGGAAAGGAAATTTGGAATACAAGTGTGCTGACTGGAAGCCTGAGATAGACCCAACACCTCAAATTCTCCAGCTGGAGAAATTCGAGGCAGACACTATTCTCAAAACAAAGAGGGTGCAAATGATTGGTGGACAATGGACAATGGAAGGTCCAGGGGGAAAAGGGGAATCTTTTACTATGCTGTTTTCTCATGAAATAGTTAGAACTGACTTTTCTACTTCTATATTCATATAGAATAACTTCGGTAAAGTTATAGTTTGGTTAAAAAAAAAATGTCCCAGGAGTTTCTTTTGCTATCTATTCTAGTAGGACAGTTGACAGAAAGTCTTAGAGATAACATTCCAGCCCCTCTGAATGACACACTTTTGAGAGAAGTAGATGGTTAAGATTTGGACTTATGTAAAGCTTTGAAGGGGTACTTCAGTTTGACAGAGCCTCAACCAAATCACTCCAACAAAGCAGATGTATGAATCAAAGTGAGTCACTTCTGAAGTGGTGAATCAAATCAAGTTCCTTCAAAGCACTTTATAGCATTTCAAAGCACTTCACAGACGTGATGGCCTTTCTGCTGCTTTGCAGGTTGTTACACAAATTGCAAATGCACTCTTATATACAGAAAAATACTAAGTGTAGAATAAGCAAAATGATAGACTCTCAGGTTGGTGGTCAATGAGTTTAAGTATATCATTAAACTGTCTGACTTTAAAAGCATTTTTGGGAGAAAAAGATTTGTATTTAGCTCGCTTTGTCCGCTTTATAGTTTGCATTAACTTGTTCTAATAGAAACATATATTTCTGTGCTGATCCATTCATCTCAGCTTTCAGAACTTTAAATATGGTTTCAGAGGTAACCAATGCAGTATATTTGGAATAATCTAGTACACATATTTGGATCATATTTTTAAATCTGCATGATTGTCAAAACATTGGAATAATGCCAAAGATTATTATTTTTGAGAAAAAAATATCAACAAGATTATAAATTCTCTTTATAAAACTATCTGTTTGGATCCTCTCTGGATCGTCTTTCTTTGTTGTCTGTCTCTCTTTACGGCATTGTTTTCTATTATAGCAGACTTCTTTTCTGCAACTAATATGAAGTATTGTTACAATCTCCAAATTCCATCTGTTGATGGTGGTACTCTTTCTAGAATATGTTATAACAGTGTTATAACACTGCCCAAAAGGTAGTGAACTACATTAACCGACAACCCAACTACAATTCAAGTCTGTCTGTCTGTCTGTCTGTCTCCCTTCCTCCCTCTCTTAAATGTTAAAATGTTACCAAGATGCCCACTAAGCCTGGCACTCCATGGAAGTGATTAAGAGGGCTAGTCCAGGACATGGCAAGTTTATAAGTCAGCTATGATTATCTTTCTTGTTCCCAGAAAATCCAGTGATCAGACCAGTTTAGTTTTCTGACAACCACTTTGTATAATCTTATTTCTAAGTTTCTGAAAATAATAAATGAGGAGGCTGCATAGCTGCTAATTTATAGTGTGACATAAATTTAAAATTAGCTTCTATGTTTATTCAAAATGGAACTAAATACAAATGACTGGAAAAATAAGAAAATAAGAAAGCAGAATCTGCATATTAGCAGATGATGGTTGCTGCTCTTTATAGTTTTGTCCTTCATTTAAATATTTTAATTCAAAAGAAAGAAAAAAAGAAAGGAAGGAAGGAAGGAAGGAAGGAAGGAAGGAAGGAAGGAAGGAAGGAAGGAAGCTTTTAGAAACTGTAGAATGGAAAAGGTAAACATAAAGGTGGTTGCGAAGAAAATTGTCTCACTTCAATTTTTTATTAGTTTATAAAATATAAAATACAAAATTAAAGAAAGGGAGAAAAAGGAGAAAGGAGAAAGTGTACAGCAAAAGAAAGAAAAGAAAGAAAAGCAGTGACTTTCAACATTTTTTAACACCCTAGAATAAAATAATTAGATACAGCCTTAATTTTTTTGCTTTTATATAGTCGGATTCACTAGCCATTTCTATAATAACTAATCAGAAAAATGCAGTTTTATTTTTTCCCATCTCAAGCACAAAGTCCAGAAGCGGTTTCCAAGTAGAAAAAAAGTTAGTTGTATTCTCTTCTTTAATTAAAGCAGTCAATTTAGCCATCTCTGCTAACTCCATCAATTTTGCAGCCAGTCATCCATTGTGGAAATTAAAATATCTTTCCATTGTTATGCATAGAGCAATCTTACTGCTGTCAGCATGTATAACATCAAAGCTTCATTTTTTCAAGTTCTTTGTCCATTAACTCTAAAAGAAAAGTCTCTAGCTTTATCTTTATATTCACTCTATATCTTTATATTAAGAATCTTCTTTATTAAAGTGTAAATCCTGCTCCAATATTTCTTTGCTTTGTTGCAGGTCCACCATAAATGTGGATTTTTTCTTTTTTTATGTTTTCATTTCCAACATACATTGGAAGTACCTTTATATATTTAAATAATTTATCTGGTGTTAAATACCAACAGTATATCATTTTATAAAAAAATATTTTAAATTATAATCTAATGTAAATGTTAAGTGCTTCATCTACATGTTTTCCCATTGTTGATATTATATCCAAAATTCTTGCCCATTGGATCATGCAATGCTTCATATATTCATTCTTCAAATTCAATTTCAATAGAAGTTTATAAATGTTAGCAATAATGTGTTTATCATTACTACATAATATTTTCCAGTTCATTTATTGCAAAGCAGACATTCAATTTCAATTATAAATATGTAAACCTATGACAGACCTGTCCTTCAAATTCCAACCCCTCTTTGGATTTGAGAGTAGCTTCACCATGAATAAAAAAATATTATTTGACCATTAATTCATCAGTCTGGCCTCACCATTTCTTTTCTAAGAAAAGTTTCCTGGGTTAACACTCAAAGAGGTATCTTCACAGAGGTAGGCATGCCACACAAATTTTAATTCATGGCCTCCAAATGGAGTAACCTCTTATTTTGGAGAGTCAACCACTGTTTAAGCCACACAAAACACTAAGAAAATTCTCAAGTGCTCTAAATTACTAAATAATAGTGCTATTTTTTTAAAAAAAAACACTTTTATTGTCACTTATTAAAGAATACATTTTTCATTGGCTGGTTTTATTTAGCTTGCAGATATCAGAATTTTAATGCAATCAATTATTGAATTGACATCAATAAGAAAAATAGATTTAAGTCATGCGGAATAAATTAATATCTATAAATCCAACGTTGACTGGGGAAACTCCTAGAAATTGTTGTATATTGCAGAGGTAATCATTTTAATACCCTATGGTTATTAGTAGCACTTAATCTGAATGTTTTTAGCATAATTATACTACTTTCCGACAAGCATTTCTAAAGTCCCCCCCCCCCCCCCCCAATTGGCAAGCATAAAAGCCTTTCAAATAAATAGAAGCAATTTCTTGCTTGGTAAAAGAATCAAGAAAATTCTAGTTTATTAAGTTTGATTATTTTGTTAAAGAAGCAAGCAAAAGCACATCCAGAAACAATCAGATCCATTAATAGGAAATGAAGATTTTACAATGTCTATAATTTAAATTGCAGAGGAATTAACGTAATGTGATGATTTTTACTTGGTTATATTGGCAAATTATTTGAAAATTATGGCTACAGAGCATTTTTGATAACTTTTCATTTTGAACAAATATAAAAAATAAGTATGTACTGGTATCTTTTATCAAATAAAAATGATAATTTTATTCAGGGTTTTGGCACATAATATTCTATTTGATTATCAATTACTGCTTTCAAATAATTATTACAGGCCAATCAAGTCCTTTCAAAATACAAATTATATATAAAGCTACCTTGTTGTATAATTATTAGTATGGATAATAAGTCATTGAAAGTCCACCTTGAATTCCAAGTAAAACATCAAAATTATCCAGGGTCCTGACTCCAAATTCTGTACTATAATTGAAACCAAACCTCCTTTCATTTAATCATTTAAATGTAAATTTGACAGTAATAATTTATTTCAACAACAGAAAAAAATAGCTTGACAATTACAATTTCATTAAGAATATAATAATGAACTGTAATAGTAATTAATTAAGCATTCCTGAACATAGTTGAAATCATTACATTTTATATTATTTTTTCTAGAAAAATGTAAGTAGTATTCTCTTTGATGAAAGCCGCAAAATATGATTTTATTAGATATAAAATAAATAAAGTCATATTAATCCTAACTCTATTGATCAAATAAGCAAATTATCTAATATATTTTTGACAGTGTGATTTTGAATTAATTTTCTGAAGGTCTATGTGGTATTTAAAAATGTAATTGTTATTTAAAAACCATAATGCCTAAAGAGCAACTCATCTCTAAAAAACAATTTTACCCAAAAAAGATTCAAATCTGTTTGGCAAGATCAATTTATTCACAGATCAATTTATGAATTGTCTAGAAAAACAATTTCTCAAGAGTAAGAAAGTTTTAAATGCTAAGAAAAGAAAAGAAGTAGAGTGTCTGACTTATATTTTAATAAACAAAAATTTGACTTTATTATAAAACTAAACAAGAAAATAAATAATATAATAGTCTGCACTGAATTTACACTCAGGAAATAATATGACGATTGAATAGAATATATAACCAAAGAGATCAATGAAGTATAAACTTAAGTAATTTATTTGGTTTTTTTTTTCTGTGTGTGTTTGTTATAGTCTAAATTATCACAAGGGAGTAGCAATGCAAGACACAAATGTTGGGTCTGCTACAATAGAATAATAATTATACCGTCTTTAGATTTAGTAGACCTGTTTATCAAATGTTAACAGAATTACAGAATTGGAAGGGACCTTGGAGGTCTTCTAGTCCAACCCCCTGCTTAAGCAGGAAACTCTATGCCATTTCAGACAAATGGTTGTCCAATCTCTTCTTAAAAATCCCCAGTGCTGGAGCACCTATAACTGGAGGCAAGTTGTTCCACTATTAATTGTTCTAACTATCAGGAACTTTATCCTTAGTTCTAGGTCGCTTCTCTCCTTAATTAGTTTCCATTCATATCTTCTTGCCCTGCTTTCAGGTGCTTTGGAGAATAGCTTAACTCTCTCTTTTTGGTGGCAACCCCTGAGATATCATGTCACCCCTAGTCCTTCTTTTCATTGGTAGACATACCAATTCCTGCAATCATTCTTCATATGTTTTCAAACCCCTAATCATCTTTGTTGCTCTTCTCTGCATTCTTTTTAGATATGATATTTAGATATTCTGATATTTTTATATTATGATGACCAAAACTAGATGCAATATTTCAAGAGTTGTCTTATCATAAAGTGGCATGAGCACATCACATAATCTTGATTTGATCCCATTGTTAATGCAGCCTAGGACTTTGTTGGCTTTTTGGCAGCTGCAACACACTATTGGCTTATATTTAAGTGATCGTCCACTAGGACGCCAAGATCCTTCTCACAGTTACTACTGAGACAGGTATCCATATCCTATACTTGTGGATTTGGTTCTTCTTGCCTTAATGAAGAATCTTATTTTTCTTATGATTGAATTTCATTTTGTTAGATATGCCCAATGTTCAAGTCTGTCAAGATCCTTCTGTATCTTGAGCCTATCTTATGGAGTATTATGTTAAAATAAAACAAGAGATACAATATATATCTACATAGGAAAGTAAATCCAGAAGCTAAAATTGTATAAGTATACGTGTATATATGCAAAGTTTAACTGGATATAATTTTAGAACTTACTGCCAAGTAAATAATTTTAGTAGGATCTACAGCTAATGAGGACATGATAGCTCAGTGGTTAAAGATTCTGAGCTTGTCAGCTGGAAAACTGACATCCTGGCTTCAATACCAAAGATCATACATTCACTACATGATGGGATGATCTTGCACCAGTTCCTGCCAACCTAGAAATTTGAAAGTATGCAAATAGCTAACACTTTGTTGGGAAGATAACAGTATTTGGTGTGCCTCAGCATATACTTATGAGAAACACATGATCATAAAAATGTCTTTGGACAATGCTAGCTCCTTTGGCTAAGAAGCAGAGATAAGCACCTAGAGTTGGAAATGACTGCACAGGGAAAACCTTTAGCTTTGCAGCCAATGAAATAAATATAGTAGGGACTTCCAAAATGTTGCATCTTGGTGAACACAAATATTTTATGCTTCATGTGTAATTAGTGAGACTGTAGGAGAAGATATTTAATGACTGAGAATGCACCAATAGTATTATGAAAAATGTGATTTCTATCTGTTTATTCTACATTTTATAATTTAAAAGAGCTGGAGTATTAGATGATATCTTAAACTAGAGGAATGGATCCAGAAGTGTATGTTTAGATCAGGCTCCTTGAAATCAAGGACTAAGTAAGTCTTATTAGTTATAATGGTACTCTTCTGTGAACATCAATATCTGGACATAGCCTATAGCCGTGATGGCGAACCTATGGCACATGTGCCACAGATGGCATGCAGAGCCCTTTCTGCCGGTACGCCAATTGTCGCCCCAGCCCAGCTTCACCGGCCAACTGATCTCCGGGTCTCTGCTGCGCATGCATGGGGGCAGGGACTTCCCCGATCTCTGCAGGTTCCACTCTCTGCAGATGCCTCTCCGTGGCAGGAAAGCAAAAGAAAGTTAGGATGTGATGGGGGGAGAAACTGCAAAGATCAGAGCAGACATGGAAGGCAGGAGGCACTCAGTGGGGAGAGAAACTTTGGAGATCGTGGAAGGTAGGAGGCAGCTAGGATTCGATGGGGGAGAAACTTTGGAGATCAGAGAGGGCAGGAAGAAGCTAGGATTTGATGGGGGGAGAAACTTTGGAGATCAGAGAAGGCAGGAGGCAGCTAGGATTTGAGCTAGGTTTCTCTCCCATTGAATCCTAGCTTCCTCCTACCTTCTCTGATCTCCAAAGTTTCTCCCTCCATTGACTCCTAGCTGCCTCCTGCCTTCTCCCATCTCTACCTATTTTGGGACTGAAAAGCTTCCTGCACCAACCTGGAAGGCAAAATGGGGGTCACCCATGTGCAGGGGGGGCGCATGCACAGAGAAAGTGCATGCATGTGCAGGGCACATGTGCGGGGGGCACTCACATTGCATGGCTTAGGCCCAGGGTACTTGCAGGACCATCTCCAGCCGTTCTCCCATCGTCCTGTGCGCTCTCACAGAGTCGGCCTCCTCAGGGTGCCGTTGGCCAAACAATGTCGGCTGACGACCCCCAGGGGGAGGGCGTTCTCTGTGGGAGCCCCGACCCTCTGGAATGGATTGCCCACTGAGCTCAGGACAGCCCCCGACCTTCTTTCCTTCCGTCATGAGCTGAAGACGTGGCTCTTCCGCCAACTAAACTGATCCGTTTGGGGGTACATTGGTATAATTTTAAATTGTTTTTTAATTGGGTTACTGATTTTAATTTGGTATTGTATTGTGATTTGTATTGAAGTTGTCATTTTGTAAGCCGCCTTGAGTCCCTAGGGAGAAAGGCGGCATATAAATTGCAATAAATAAATAAATAAATAAATAAATAAATAAATAAATAAATAAATTTGGGGGGTTGTGGCACATGCATTCATGCATGTGCGTGCTTTGGGCACTCAGCACCAAAAAGGTTAACCATCACTGGCCTATAGTATGAAGTATCAGTCATGTCATTTATGTCACTTTAGAACAACTCATAGTAATGATTGAAGTCTGGATCATCATATTTATGACAATAATTTCCCAACTATTATATATTAGAAAATACTTAAGACACACAATAAAAATATAGCATCAGTTTGGTTATATCCCATTGCATTAAGATAAGGAAAACAAAGCCAACTTTTGAAAGCTCTTCTATAACATGATTCTTAGTGAAACTTTCAGGTTATTTCTGCATTTCCAATTGATCTTTTTGAGTGCCTTTCAAAAAATTGGTGTTATAGAACTATGAATAAGAAGGTAATAAGATTTCTGACAAAGTGGGGCTTTCTAAGGCCATCCCACAGATTTTTAGGAACAGTTGGCAGATTGAACATATGGGTTGAATGAATAATAATAATAAAGTTTAAGGAGAGAGCATTTAACATACCAAGGGGTGGGAGAATCAATAGCATTGTGAATAAAGGAAAAAGAAAATGAAATGGATGCTGATTCTATAAGGTACTAATTGAATTTTAACAGAAAACTTTTTCAATTAAGAATAAATGGAACATTGATAATTAAGAAATGAAGAACTTGTCATTAAAAGAGATGATGAAAAGAAGATGAAAAGGTATTTAAGAAAGAAAACAAAAAAGGCCAAGAATATACAAATAGATTTCATTAATTGTTTGACTCATTTGTTCTAAAATACTAAATAGAATGCTAATGAATTTAATGTGACCTGCAAACAGTTCAGCAGAAAACACTATTTGGATATTTAAAAGATACCATTGACTAGAAGATGATCCATGCTATCTAGTTCTAGTATGAAAATTTTGTATTTCTTTTCTACTGAAAATTATAGCTATAGTATGTTAAATACACACAGACACAGACACACAAAACTGTCATCACATACAATAATAAGAAAAAAGAGGGAAATGCAACATGGGCCATATAAAACATTTTGTTGTTTCTATTTTTTGTAACATGGCTTAGTTAATGGATAAAGAATATGCAGCATATAGTATATAATGTACTAATGTTCAATAAAGTTCTGCTTCATAAAATTATACTAGAAATGATAATGCAGAATAATAAAGGATAACAACACTGTCAAATGGACTGTAAACAAAAGGCAATCATGAGCATTTTGTGAGTGGAGGTTGTACAAAGCTTTCCTGTGGGATGCTAAAGGTTTGGACTATGTTTAAGATAACATTTCAGGTAATGATCTGAAATAGAACATAGAAGCAGGTTTTTTAAAAAAATTCAAATACAATCAGTTGTGAAGTGCTGTCAACATTAATGACCTGCTGAGAATACTATAGATTGAAAGAAAAAAACAACAACAACAACAAATGTACCCAAGTAGAAAATAACAATGTAGTATTCATCATGGGAAATATATGTATTTGATTAAAGAGCTGCCTGCAGAAGATTTCCTAGAAAAATGTATTTACAGAATTGTCACTGAAGTAGAAATGACCATATGGCATAGTAAACTAAGTGTGAAATGCTAATGAAGCACTAGGCTGATGAAAAGAGGAAGTATAAAATAAATATATGGTAAATAATAAAATGAAAAGATTGTAAGGTATGTACTTGCTGTACTACTATTACTACAGAATTATGATAACAGTAGTAGAAAAGTTTATCCTTAATGAGGTCCATGCCTTCTTACTGTAGTTCTGTAGTACTATTTCATGTAAATATCACATATAATATCCTAAAGATATCCGTGCTTCTTTGCAAGATAGCTGGACTATCGGACTAAAGAGGGGCATATAAAGAAAGAAAAACAAATGTATTTGTTTTAGTTTGTGTCAAAAATATATTTATCATAGATATATTATTTCCGGGAAAAGTCTTATATGGAGAGAAAATACAAATGTGCTACAACCTTTAAAAAACTCCAGAAAATGATCTTATGTAACCAATGGGATACAAATGTTGTCAATTGTGCAATATTGTGATGAGAAATATTTGTGTGTTAATGGACTCTCTGGGATATTTGATAAGTGTTTGGAATGTATTAGTTAGCACAGGTGTTTCCATAATTATGATGCATTAGAAAGACTCAATGCTCAATGGCCTTCAAACTATCTGAAGAAGACACTTAGAATAAACAAAATATTTCACTGAGATAAATTCATATGCTGAAATCACTTGCAAAAGCAGAATGAACATCTTCCATTCATAGGACAAGGCGCCATTCCCTTGAGAATAACATTTGCATGACAATGAAGAGACACAATAGCATATTTTCCATCTCCTTGATTAGCAAGGATCACAAAATGAGCACTCAACATAAACTCTTCTGACTTAATACTTTGAAGTGTTTCTTTAAAAAAAAGTAGAAAATCAATATTTCCTTTAATACTGATGATAGCAAAGTGTTATGAAGTTGGAAAGTGATGAATTATTGGTTACCTGAGTTATATTAATAACTTCAGTGAGAGGAATTTTTATTATGTAGACCAAATTATTGTTTTGGACCACATAGCTTTCTCTGGAATTTATTCAGATACTTTTTTGTGCAGTAATACATAATATGCAATAGAAGACCAGTTCAGTTGTGAATTTTATTACATTTCCTTTAATGTGTCCAGTGAATCATTTTATTTGAACTAGTACAATTTTGCTGCCTATTATCTAGCTATAGTAGCAGTAATGCCGAAGCAAAAAAATAGAAAAATACAGCTGTTTTGAATATGGATTACTTCCTCTCTTCGCTTTCATGTCAACACACCCAAAGAAGGGGCTACCACAATTTGTCTGATGTCTTACCTCTAATTACCCTAAAAAGAAAATAAAAAGAGAAAAGACAGAACTAGGAATAGGACAATAACTATAAATAGGTTAGAATATGAAATTAAAATTTGAGATACTTATTTCTTCTTTGAAATATTGACAACACTAACTATAGTAATCAGGAACGAAGCTGCTGCTAAAATGCTGTTTGGAATAATACCTCAGTATTATGTAACAGAATCTACCTTGACTTCACAATTTTCTCATTTAAATTTGTTGCATAATATTCCTGAATGACACACTCCTTAAATGCTAATATAAATTGCTAGTTACAGTCAATTTGGAGTAGTTACTAAATAACCTAATAATTATGCGTGATTGCTGCTGGTGCAGAATGTAGTAGCTTAGTTGCTAAGGAGGCTAAGGTGTCTGACTATGTGCATGGGACAAATTTAAAGCAACTGTATTGACTACTAATTAGCTACTAAGTCAAGTAGAAGATTTGGATTCTTAATATATACTGTACATCAGGACATTTGTTAGATACCCTTTGCCATTCTCAGTTTTTTTCTGTCATTGAGGTCATTAGGAGGGACTACTATATGTAGAAATGTTAAATTCTACATATTTAAAGCCATTGTTTTCTGCAACAAGGTACCCTACTTGGAATTTTCAAAATTTTGTTTATTTGCCTTTATGTGTATGCTAATGCCAATTTTTCAATGAATGCGTAATTGAAATAAGTTTTCAACTAAAGATAATATAAAATTGAATAATATAAAAATAATAATGCTTAAAACTATCATTCATATTGCATTTTCTGTTACAAAGAATACAGATGGCAAGGCTTAAAAATATGGTCCACTGAACTGTTCTACTTTTAAGGTGTTTTTTGAGAGATGGATGGTTATGGTGGAAGACTTTCATTCTCTGGTAATCAATAAAAAATAAGATTTCTTGCTTTCTCATAGATCCTACGATAGGGAGAGATGATCCAAAATCCTACTGTGAGATATTCAAATTGATATTTCATTTTTTAAATTCTAAACTTCTTAGAAATCTTTCAGCATAGAAAAAGAAAAATAAACTTTGAAAATTAAGCTTAACAGCTGATTATAGATAGTCCTGTGTGGTAATAACCACAACTGGGACCAGAGGTCTGTCATTAAGCAAAGTTGTAGCTAAGTGGGAACTTAATGTGACTGTGATTGTGCTTCTTTTTTCCCACTCCTTCACCCTTTGGAATGCACACCTTAACATATTGCTGGGATATTAGCAGGAAGGAAATTAATTGTTGTATTTACTTTTATTAGAGAAGAAGGGATTACAAGAAAGTAAATAGGAACACAATGGGGATTACACATCTAAATGAATGTGGTTAAAGATGGAACCCAAAGATGAAATAATGTATGCTAAAACTATGTAGGAGGAAATGTAGAAGGAAAATCAAGCAGAAGAAGTACCATGGTAAGACATGACTCTGCAGGAGATACCATTAACTGAACGGCTGACATTGGAAAAGCTCACCAGTGGCTGGACCAAAAGACATTAGTGAGGCACTGTTCATAGTAACACAAGAATAGGCAATATCGAGATCAAGCACAATATCAATAGATGCAGGAGTCTACCACACAAGATGTGCAGACTTTGCATAGTATGGACAATGAGGCAGGTTTCAGAAACAGTCCAACATACAGTATATGGAAGGTTTTAAGATGCAAGCAGGAATAACATACAGTGAGCACCACAACTAAGTAGGTGGCATTGAATACAGGAACATTTGCACAATATATGGGGCAACACCAGTGGTGGGATTCTGCTGGTTCTAGGCAGTTTGGCCGAACCGTTTGTTAAATTGCTGGCTCACCCCGCCCCTTGCCCCGCCCCTTCGCACCACTATTTATTGCCAATAAATAGTGGTGGGTGAGGGGCGGGTGAGCCAGCAATTTAACAAACGGTTCGGTGTTTTTTTGTAATTTTATTGGCCCGCGGAGCTTCAGCATAGGCTAATTAGCCCGTTGATTAGATCGGCCTCCCAACTCTCAGCTGATTTGCTCTCAGCTGTTTTGTGGAGGGCTCTGCTGCTTGCTTGCAAAGAGTGTTGAGCTGATTTTATTCCCCCTAGCTATGCTGAAAAATGAAACTGAAAGTAAAGCAGGCTGTTAGAAAATTAGGCAGACAGATTTGTTTTCTTTTTCCTCACCAAAAAGGTAGGTGCAAACAATGGGAAATTTAGGGAAAAAGATGAGAGTTCAAGAATTTAAAACACAAAAGAAAAAAAGTTCTATTTAACTAGGGAATTGTAATAATTGAGATACTATTAATTGCATATTGTGTTGAAAGCAGAAATGGTTAAGTTGTGGTTTGGAGGAATATATGGGGGAAATTATTTGGTTTATTATTATTGGTAAATATAATTAATTGATTTTTAAGAAACTGGATTGCATGGAAATCATTGGAATATTCATGTTCATATTGATTAATATACAAAAAAGATAAGAGGAGGCTATTATAAAAATTTTTTTAGAATGTGCAGAAGCAGATACGCTAACTAAAAAACTACAGGATAGAGAGCAAACACAAGTAGGTTTGGCTTGGGACAAATTCTATAAATGGTTAGAAAAGAGGAAACTATAACCCACATTAGATGAGGAATGGTATTTAAAGAGAAAGTTATATTATATAAGATAAGTGTGGTCGGATAGACCTAAGTGATGTACTAAGAAATATAAGCTGTTCTGTCTTCTCCGGAATATAATTTAGAGCTAGAGTACCGAATACTTGTTCATTAAGGTACTATATGAAAGTACGTATGTTTATTGTTGTATTGTGTTTTGTGTGTCACTTTATGTTGTGTTGGTTTTTTCTTTTTAATTGAAATGTAAATAAAGATTATTTTAAAAAAAAGATAGTTGCATAACTAATTGATTTATATTAAAATGTTGAATTTATATTAAACAACTGTAATATTACATAATTAACCAATGTGAGGATGGATATAAAAATAGATGACAATGGGAAGGGGTATAATATAGAATAGAAGGGAAAAATTGAATTTGATTAAGATTAGAGATGAGGATGAAGGGTAATATTGGTTTTTTTAAAAAATAAATAAGGAATAAATATGGCAAAAAGGAAATATAGAAATTGTAAATTTAATTGAAATGACTAAACACTGTTTAAATTTGTGAACTGGCCAAATACTCTGTTCAAAGAAAATAAATTGTATGTTTGTATGTGTGTTTCTAATTATTGCTATTTATTCATATTTGTTCTCTTTTATTCTTTAAAGTTTAACAATTTATTCTTTATCTTAATATCTTTATATTTGTTTGGGGCTGCCTTTCTTCCATTTCATCTTTTTTACTGTACAACAATCTTTCTCTTCAAACCTACCACCTCTCTCTTTTCTTTCCTTCTTACTTTCTCCCCCCCGCTTCTTCTCCTCTCTACTTTCTCTTCCTTTCTCCTTCTCCTCATCTCTTCCTTCCTCTCTTACCCTCACTCCTACTCTAATTTCCCTTCCCTTCCTTCCTCTCTTCTCTTCCTTCCCTCTTTTTCCTTCTTTCTTCCATCTCTCTTCTCCTTCCTTCATCCCTCTCTATTGCTGTATCCTTTTGTGCATATAGATTACTCAGAGGGCTGAAAAAGTTATTTTTGACTGGTCCTCGCACTTTTGATCACTCCTCGAACTTACGACTGTCCTCACATTTTACGTTTTTCGCCCTATCTTGTCACCATGGTGAAGAGAAGCAGTTGTGAAATGAGTGACCCGGTTGTTAAGAATGCTACAATAGGCATAAATGATGACCAGTCATAAGGGTGAAGACCGGTCAAAAGTGCAAAGACCTGTCAGAAATCACTTTTTTCAGCCCTCTGGGTGCTCCTTTTGTGCATATGGACTACTCAGAGGGCTGAAAAAGTTATTTTTGACTGGTCCTCGCATTTTTGACCAGTCCTCGAACTTACGACTGTCCTCACATTTTACGTTTTACGCCCTTGTCACCGTGGTGAAGAGAAGTAGTGGTGAAATGACTGACACAGTTGTTAAGAATGCCGCAATGGGCATAAATGTGAGGATGATCATAAGTGCGAGGACCAGTCAGAAATGACTTTTTTCAGCCCTCTGAGTAGTCCCTATGCACATAGTCATGCCCACCCGGTCACATGACCAGCTAGCCATGCCCACCCAGTCACATGACCACCCAGCCACACCCCCAACTAAGGCACGCCCACAGAACCGGTTGTCAAAAATATTGAATCCCACCACTGGGTGACACCCTCCTAAGTCTGGGGAATAAAAGGATTATGATCCTGTGGGACCTCCAGGTCCAGATGGACAGACCAGTCAACTTTATATGTCAGTAACAGATAAGGCTCAGAAGACCAAGGTGATAATAATGTAGCAGTGTCATGTGACAGCAACGTTAGGAAGAGGTATGAGAAACTGGAGAAGTATCAGAGACTAGCAATTCAAAACCAAACTGGTCCCAGTGGTGCAAAGAGCACTTGGGACTATGTATGACTCCTAAGGTTTGGAGATTGGTTCCAACAGATCCCAAGAACAATATCATTTCATCGAGAACAGTAAAGGAACAATTAATATACTGTGCAGAACCCACAAACTCCTAGGTCTGTGATGGTGGACCTGAGACTGAGAAAAAAATATACTAGCCATGGAGTGAGAAGGGATTTTTTTTTAAAAAAAAAAATGAAAAACTTTGAAAAGCATTCTTATAATAGCACTAATAAAAATTAGTATAGAAACACTAATAAACATTATTTGCAAATCTTATAAGTAAAATACCATTTTACCAAAATGATGAATTTAAACTACAGATAGAGGGGAAATCATATATTCACTGATACCAAGACAGGAAAGATCATTTTCATATTGTTACAATTTCTGTGTGTGTAACAGTGAAAGAAATTGCACTCAAAAAATAAAATAAAATCCAGTTGTTATAAGGAGAGAGCCTATTAGGCTATATAACAGGGGTGAGCTTTCAGATTTCAAAGGAGATGCATTGCAGTCAGGCACTTATCACTGAGGCACTTTCCTTCTCATTACATTATTCTAACAACATGAACATTCATATGCCAGTGATTCTGGCATTCAGTGGCTTCATGTGCTAGAGAGGCATTTAAATAAAATTACTTCCCACTACACTGATCCCTTCAATGGGAAAACAAGTTTCAAAGGCAAGCAGAGGTGAGGGAGGAATATATAATTAGGTTTTAGATGAATTCACACCTGCTGTTCTTAAAGCATTTATTCAATGACATTATATAGATTTATTCATTACCTAATATCTAATATTAGATTCATAATCTACCATTGTTCAATACTTAATATGAAATACCATTTTCTAAAAAAAAGTGATGATTTCAGAAATATTTTTCAACTTATAAATCCAACATCTGAGCTCTGTTCGGTAGGGATTTATAGGATTTTGGTCTTGATTTTAGCATTCTCTTTTACAGTATTTAAGGTTTTATATTAGAAGCCCAGCTTTTCTGTATACTATTTCTTTACTGATTTACAAGAAACTAAAAACCAAGTTAGATATTCAAATAATTTCTTATTTATTTGTTAAGAAGACAAATTTGTTAAGAAGACAAACTTATTTGTTTCTTATTTATCTTTCTATTTGGTTGTCTACCCAATTCCAGAGTAACTCTAGGCAGCTCACAAAACAATAAGCAGGATTTTAAAAAATACAATACGAACAAAACATAGAATAAAAACCGAACCAAAAGAGAAAGAAAGAAAAGAATAATATAGTAAATCCATCAGACAACTTATAATACCAACACCAATACAAATATGGGGTACTCCAGGTACTCTAGACAAAAGTCTAGGGTTACAATCAGGCCTTTATGATCCTATATGGGAAGATAGGAGCCATCTAGATCTCAAGGAGACTCTCATTCCATAGTACAGATATTGCCATAGATAGATGCCCCTCCTAATACATAATTATGTTTAATCAAAAGAACCTTGAACTCACTAAACTTGTAAGCTTGGATCAGCCAGGGATTTTCCATAACCAGTTCCTATGTTTTGTAGAGAATAATAAAAATAATGATATCCCCATTGAGGCAAGGTTGTTGGATTTGTTAGTTTTGAGGAAAATTAGAGCTGTACCAGAGCTTCAACCATGCCGGACAGGTATCATCAGAGGAGACAAACAAAGAATGTTTTTTCTCTAAACAGTGTGGTGAAATGTACATTGTTCATGTACATCAAGATGAAATGTACATCTCATATATAAGAAGCGTGCTGCCTTTCAATTTTAGCCTTCAGATCCCTTATCATTTTCTCTGCACTCTTTCTAGAATTTCAACATCTTTTTTTGTGTCATGGACACAGAATTGGACACAGTATTCCAAGTGTGGTTTAACAAGGCAGTATATAGTGGTACTAATATTCTAATATGATACTAATATTCCACATGATTTTGATACTATTCTTCTGTTGATGCAGCATAGGAATGCATTGTCTTTTTTGTGGCTCCAGCATAGATAGTTAGATAGATAGATAGATAGATAGATAGATAGATAGATAGATAGATAGATAGATAGATAGATAGGTGAAATCCAGCAGGTTCTGGAGAACTGGTAGCAGAAATATTGAGCAGTTCGGAGAACCAGTAGCAGAAATTTTTAGTAGTTCAGAGAACCTTGGTAGTACAGTGGTCTAAGGTACCCTGTTATTCATCTGGTTATTAAGACCAGCTGCCTGCAATTACTGCAGGTTCGAATCTCGCCAAGGCTCAAGGTTGACTCAGCCTTCCATCCTTTCTAAGGTAGGCAAATTGAGGACCCAGTTGTGGGGCAATAAGCTGTCTTTGTATAAATATACAAAAGGATGAAGGCTATTGCTGAGCATATTGTAAGCCGCCCTGAGTCTCCGGAGAAGGGTGGCATATAAATCAAATTAAAAAAAAAAAACCCCTGCAAATACCACCTCTGGCTGGCCCCAGAGTGAGGTGGGAATGGAGATTTTGCAATATCCTTCCCCCAGGAGTGTGGAGGGAATGGGGATTTTTCAGTATCCTTCCCCTGGAGTGGGATGGGTATGGAGATTTTGCAGTATCCTTCCCCTGCCATGCTCACCAAGCCATACCATGCCCACCAAACCATGCCCACAGAACCAGTGGTAAAAAAATTTGGATTTCACCACTGGAGGGAGAGAGGGAGAGAGAGAGAGAGAGGGAGGGAGGGAGGAAGGGAGAGAGGGAGAGAGAGAGAGAGAGCGTGAAGAGGTGTTATTCTGGCCAGTTCTGGAGAACCGGGAGCAGAAATTTTACGTGGTTCAGAAAACCAGTAAATACCACCTCTGACTGGTCCCGCCCCAAACTATTTTCTGTCTCCCGAGTCCCAGCTGATCAGGAGGAAATGGGGATTTTGCAGTAACCTTCCCCTGGAGTGGGGACGGAATGGAGATTTTACAGTATCCTTCCCCTGCCACACCGACCAAGCCACGCCCACAGAACTGGTAGTAAAAATTTTTGAATCCCACACTGATAGGTAGGTAGGTAGGTATGTCATGTGATTGAGGTTGCTTTCTTTTAAAGATCTTGTTTCTCTAATTACATCTGACCATCCTATATCCTCCACAAGGAACTATAGGTTGCTATCTGCTAGGCAACTACATTTGGCAGGTCCCAGAAGGCATGTGTTCTCTGATGTGCTGACACTTTATGAAATGTACTCCATCCCAAAGTGAAGTTGACTCCATCACCATTGATTTTCCAGAAGTCAATTTTTAACCTCTATTCCTAATCTGTTTTTTTTTTTTTTACGATACTGTTTTTGATACGTTGGACTGCTTTTTCCTTTTGGGTAAAGACAGATACAAAAAATGAGTTAAGTAGTTTTGCTTTCTTCTTGTTGCTCATCACCTTCTTACCATTTTCTCTCCCATTAGTGAACCAATTGTTTCCTTGACTTCTTTATTGTTTTTTATATTACAAGAGATGAGTTATTGCGAGAAGAGGGATTATGGTTTATATAGAGACCATGATAAAGTATTAAAATTGTTCTCACTTCTGCATTGAAGGCGAAAATAATTTTTTTTCGCTTCTGTTTCCCTGTTTTCCCTGTCTCAGCTCCCTCTTTTCTTTTTTATTATTTTATTTATTTATTTATTTTTATTTTATTTAATTTGTATACCGTCCTACTCCCGAAGGACTCAGGGCGGTGAACAGCCATAGAATAAAACATATAAATACAAAATTTAAAATAGAGTAAAATGAATTAAATAATTTGGCTGAAAATTTAAAACCTCAGTAATTTAAAACCAAATTTAAAATTTCCATTTAAAAAGGGGAAAAACTTAGGTCAGGCCAGCTTGATGAAATAAGAACGTCTTGACCGCGCGACGGAAGGTATGCAGATCCGGAATCCTCCGTATCTCTGGGGGGGAGCTCATTCTAGATAGTAGGTGCCCCCACAGACTGGGGGCCGCCAGTCGACATTGTTTGGCCAATGGCACCCGGAGGAGCCCCTCTCTATGGGAGCGTACTGGTCGGTACGGGGGGTACGGGGGGTCCTGTTGTGAAGTGTGTAAGCAGAGGCAATACACGCCTTGAGCCAGCGACCAATCGTGGACGAAGAAACTTTGTGTCCCATCGAAGCGGGCAAGAAGAATACAAAAAGCGCTTCCGATTTTCGAAATGGAGCAGTCCGCTTGATATAATATCGGAGTGCCTGCTGGTCATTGAGCGTATGCCACTGGGCCTCTCTGCGATGACGGGGTTGCGGACAAAAGTCCGGCAGGATCAGCCAGACTTTTTTGTATTATTCTATTTGTAATTTTTGTAGTTTGCATTGACTTTTATTCTTTTCAGTTATAATTCTTAATAACATTATTTGAAAAAAAAATAATTGCTATTCTCTCTAGCCTTCTTGACATTTTATTCTTTTTAATAATAATTGTTTTTATCTACTATTTTTATAGTCTTATTGTATGCTGCCTAAAGTCATTTTGTGTGAGATGTTTGCCTATATAAATTTAATGAATTTGAATAAATGAATTTATTCATTTATTTATAAAATATAAATGAATGGATGAATGGAAGAATGAATGAATGAATATTGAAAACCTGTTAAAATTACTTTACAAAACATTTTTTAATGAAAAAGCAGATCTGTAGAAATGAATCCAGCCTCTTTAGATTTCTCCTCTCAATTAAATTAAAGGATTATGATTTAGCAGAATACACAGACCCACCCCCAAATGCATTCTCACACTCAGTTTCTTTGTATCAATTAAATTCTGGTCAATCTCTGTGGAATCATACTCAACTCAGAATATTGAATAAGCATCGCAGATCTTGTTTGAAACTCCACAATACATTTAAGATGCTAGCATAATGTTTCTGGTATCAGAACTGTATACATTATTAAAAAGCTAGAAATGTATAATTCTGCAACAAACATCATATGCAAATTATCTAAGCCTTAAATATGAGATATACGTGGTCCATAATAATAATCAGTAAATAATCAAATAAAAATAATTCACCAAATACACTAAACCAAGTCTACTATTTACTTTGCTATTTATAAATGGTGCACCTCATAAGTGCATTTTATATGATTATTATTTTCACACAATTATACAATCAATTATCCAAAATGCTTTTATTTCTTTCTCAATTCAAAATATAGTTCTGCTAGGCATTTGAAGTAAAATATGCTGATTAGCATGTTGCTTTTTACCTTGAAACAACATAAAATATAAACATTGAAAATTATTTATATAATTATTTTTCTTTTCTTTTCAGTTCTTATGCCCTTATGGTTGCTTATAAATATTTACATTATATTAATAATGTATATCTTCCTACATCTGAAATATATTTAGAGATTCTAGATATCTAAGATATTTGCTGTTGCTATAAATTTTAATACTGCTACTATCTTCAAATTCCACTGTAAATAAAAGTTATTCTAAGACATAATTGCATAGACTAAACTGTTTCTGGATTGATTTTAATATAGCAATTAATATTTCTAATATACACACAAACATGCACACACACGCATGCATACATACAATTTGTGTACATATGTGTATACTATGAGAACAAAAGGAAGTATTTAAATGTATATATTGTGACCCAGACCCAAGTAGGTAGTATTAGATGCAAACAGTTCCAAAACAAATAGATTTTATTAGAACAGCTGAGAATTAACTCATGCTCAGCATAGTCCAAACTAAATTAAAACAAATTCTTCATAACACAAATTCTTCAGTCTAATCACCAGCCTTGGTACAATTAGGCAAACTGTCAAAAACTTCTCTTGGCAAAAGTTCAGAAGCAGAAGACACCAACCAGAGATAAGTGCAGCAAGACAAGAACAAATCTATCAACGTTGTTTTCTGACAAAGAGCCCAGGAACCATTGCTGGTCTTTTAAACCTTATGGGAAGGACCAATCATCTCTTGGGCCTATTCCCAAGTTGTCCTTTTTGCTTTAGCTGCTCTTGGCTTCTAGCAGCTCTTCTCATACGTGCACTAGGAACAGGCTCCTCCTGTTCCTCTGCCTCTCTACTGTCAGCCTCTGGAGGCTCCAGAGTCCGCACATCACTCCCCGATGACCCTGGCCCCATCTCTGCTTCCGATGCTGAGCCCTCATCCAGGCCTTCCCCAGCCTACAGGACTGGTCCATGTTCTTCCTCAGCCTCATTGCTGTCCGACTCCGCTGCCAGCTTCGCAGGCTTCTGGCGGACCACAACAGTATGTAACCCCCTTACATATTCAAAATGTCTGCATAAATATGAATAAAGAACAGTATGCTGGTTCATTTACTTATTGAAGAAAATGATCCAATGATACATCAATGATATTTTGATGTGTTAAAATTATGTGAACTTTTGCTTCCAGTAACTGATGTGATCTCCTTGAATAACTGCATTTAAACATTTTTGTTAACCGTTGATCAAACCTGCACATTGGCTTGGAGGATTTTTTCCCATTCTTCTTTACAGAACAGCTTCAAGTCAGGGATGTTGATGAGGATTTTTTCCCATTCTTCTTTACAGAACAGCTTCAAGTCAGGGATGTTGATGAGCTGCTTCACATGAATTGACTATTTCAAGTCCTTCAATAATAGTCTAAAGGATTAAAATCATAACTTTTGATCTGGCCATTCTAAAACATTAACTTGCTTCTATTTTTAACTATTTTTTGGTCATATGGGGTGTTAAACTTCAGTTCATGGAGAACCATCTTATAGACTTGGAAGGTACAATTCAGAGTTCCATGAATGATGGCAATCTATACTGCTCCAGATACAACAAAGCAATCCCAAACCATGATGCTGCCACCCACTATGGTTCCCCAATGGGACAAGGTCTAAATACTGGAATGTAATGTTTGCCTTTCACTAAACACCCCACTTTTCATTCATGCTAAAAGGTTATATTTTAGTCTCATATGTTTACAGAACTTTGTTCCAATAGTCTTCTGGCTTATCCATGTGGTCTTTTACAAACTGTAGAGAGGTAACAATATTCTTTTTGGAGACTAGTGATTTTCTCCTTGCAACCCTGCCAGGCACAACATTGTTGTTCAGTGTTCTCCTGATGGTGGTCTCATGAACATTGACATTCATCACCATAAGAGAGGTTTTTATTTCTTTAGGCTGGGGTTTTTTGGAGACCTTCTGGTTATGCATGTTGTTCTGCAACAAGATGCAGTTCAGTGATGAGAAAAGTAAGATTCTGCACTTAGGCAGGAAAAACCAGATGCACAGATACAGGATAGGCAGTACCTGATTGATTAGGTATGTCAAGTCATTATATATGCATACGCACACACACACACACACACACACACACACACACACACATCATTCATTGGCAACCTTCAGTCTCAAAAGACTATGGTATCGTGCTCTGGAAAGAGATCCTAAAATAGCATCTGGTGTCACTAAAAAGGCCAATTCGAGAGTGGCAATCCCTTCCACACTGAGGGCAGATACATTCTGTCCCCTGACCAGCCCCCAGATTTTGCTGGTTCCAGGACTGCCTCTTTGCCTGCCGAACAAGTGTCTCTTCGAATTGGAGAAGGTCATGCAATGTCTTTAGTCTCCAAGCTGAACGATCAGAGGTCAAGGTTTCCCAGTCATATACTACTTATACATATACACAAGGGTTGGGTATGTCAGGAGAAGCATAAAGCTACCTTAAAAACACTGAAAATTAGATACTTAAAAAATGTATGTGATAAAATTAGCAAAATAAATGGATGTTGTATTAATATCCATTGAATGATAAAGTGAAAGTCCAGTATAGAAAGGTTACACTGATGTTACTTGATCATAATGAAATAATAAACAAGGATCAGCCTGCTATAAAAGGTTGAATGAGTTGAAAGGAAGGGGAAAAAAAGTAATGCTATAGTTCAGATGGATGAGAGTCTAAAAAAAAAAAAGGCAGTAAATAAAACAGCATACCATACGTCCTGGAAGCCAGGAAGTTTTTAAGGAACAAAAAGAAGGGAAAAGAACAGTGAATGATATTTATAAAATATTTTATCTGTGTTTATGTATTTATTTAAAATGTTATGTTTTTACTATTTTTAACTTACTATTTAATTCTTTTTATGTTTTTTACATAATATTATCCCACAATGATGTGTTTACCAAAAAGACACAACATATTGGATTTATTTGTAAAACATACAATCCATACTTACTCAAAGAAAACCTCAAGTACACAACAAGGGGTATTCCCAAATTAGCAGGATTAACAATGGCTTCATGTAGTTATTTGAGGTCCCAGATGGCAAGCAATAACATCAGTACAATTTCTTTTGTATTAACACCAAATGTTCTGTGATCTATTAAAAAAACCAGAGGTATGGTCAGAGAATATGGTAAAAAAAAACTAATAATATTTGTTTCTCTGCCTCTATAGATGATGAAAAAGATAATTTCAGTAGGTCCAATAGTTGTCTGTTTGACTTCATGGCCTAGATATATTGTTCACAAATTTCACAATTTTCTGTTGCTTCTAATGAATTATATTAAGAATGAACAATGTTAATTAGTTAGTAAAAAGAGTTGCCATGCTGCACAGCCATGCTGCACAGCTATGCATTTTATTTCTGTACACACACTTACTTAGAGTAAAATGAAACAGATACATGTGGTGTTACCCCATTACACAAGATTTAAACTGGAATGCCAACAAATTTCAGTTAGCCGGTCTCTCTTAATTTTATGATTTTATGGTTGATTTTAAATTTTGATATGGATTTTAAATTGATAAATTTTAAACTATGGGCCAAATTTAATTATTTTAAATCTATTTTTAATTGTACTTTGTGTATAAATGTTTTATTTTGGCTGTTCACTGCCCTGAGTCCGAAAGGAGAAGGGCGGTATAGAAATTTTAATAATAAATAAATAATAAATAAATAAATTACAATAGAAACTGTACACACTAAATTGAACATAGATTGCATCTTAAATTATAGAATTTTATTACAGTTGTTAGTGTAGAAGCAAATTCCAGGAAACAAATAGTATTGTTTGTCAAGGTAAAACTGTTATCAATATTTAGTCCTTTTTGTAGAAGGAGAAAAGTGATAGATATCAGATTTTTTTAAAAAATTAGAAAAACTAATACAGGTAATGGCTTATGATTGGTCAATTAAGGACCATTTGGAGTTATAACAGATCTCCCTAGAGCTTACTTTTGAAGTTCCATGTGATTATATTTTGGGCTCTTGCCAAACAGCCCATTTTTATGATAATTTACAGCTTGCTGTGGTCACAGATCCATAATTTATGACACTTTTTGCTGAAGACTTTTATTTATTTCTGGTTTCTGTCCAAAAATGGCCATTGGGTATAATGTATTCACTTAAGAACAATGGTAGTCATTTAATGGTGTTTGCTTAACAACCACAACATTCAATTAACGACCACAGCATTTGTTTATTGACCATTACAAAAAAGGTAATAAATGATGGCATGGTCAATTATGTGGTTAACCCGCTTAATGATTGAGCATTGGTAGTACAGTGGTCTAAAGCACCCTGTTATTAAGACCAGCTGCTTGCAATTACTGCAGGTTCGAATCTCGCCAGGCTCAAGGTTAATTCAGCCTTCCATCTTTTCTAAGGTAGGTAAATTGAGGACCCAGTTGTGGGGGAAATAAGCTGACTTTGTATAAATATACAAAAGGATGAAGGCTATTGCTTAGCACATTGTAAGCCGCCCTGAGTCTCTGGAGAAGGGCAGCATATAAATCAAATAAAAAATAAAATAAAAAAAATGATTGGAAAAAAATTGACCATAATTCCAGGGTCAATTACAGCTGCAAGTTGAAGCCTACATGTAAAGGTTAAACGTGCATCTATTTTGTCATATTGGAATAAGACACAGTTAATTTGTTGTTAGTACTACTGAATATTCTGAAATCTGGGGCAAAACTCCTGTAAACTTTACTTCATTAATTTCAGGAATGGAGATATTGTAGTCATTGTATGAATTCTCATCATCTTTTAAAAGTATAACCACATAGAAGGAGACCTAGTGAAATAAAACTGATTATTATTATTATTATTATTATTATTATTATATTATATTAACAATAATATTTATCTAGAACTGTGAAAAATTATTATTTATGTGTGTATTTGTTAACTGCTTGACAGATAGTAAAGTATCTGTTTCACAGTAATTAAAATAAACAGCAAGACAAGCATAATGCTCATTCTTTAATCTATCTGCATTAAATAAGCCATCACTTGCAAAACCAGGGGCTCAGAAGCCATTTACCCTACAGAGAAGTGATAAATATGCATAAGACTAGAAACCTTTTTCTTATAGACACAAGCAAAAAAAAATCTTCCATTGATTTCAAGAGTTGTTATGGTAAACATATACATGGAAATAAAATTCCTAAATAAGAATAAACATTTAAAAATGGAATTACTCCCCAGTATTTTGTATGCCTGGTTCCTGAATTTTGTCTGTCTGTTTGATAATTTACAACAACTTGTTTAGCTTTTTTGCATTTGACAATATGCAGTGAGAATTGTTATTGTTGTGGCCCACTAGCCGCAACTCTGCTGGCGGCAGACTTTGACAATGAGGAGGTTGGGAAGTAACTTGGGCCAGCCCTGGAGTCTGGGGAAAGCTCTGATGGATGCTTTGTGCCAGAAGCAGAGAGAGAGACAGGGCCATCCAAAATTTCCCAGCTGCCTTCGGAGTTGGAGATAAGTGGGAAAGCAGAACAGCTGGGGCCTGTGCCAGATGCACATATGTGCAGAGCTGTCAGGAGAGGAGAACAACTGAGGAACAGGAACTGACTCAGGAAGAAATACACACAGGGATGCTGAATGGCCCCCCTTTGGCTGGGGAATAAATAGAAGCAAAAGGGGAGCCGTGGTTGCAGGAGACAACAGTTCATATTTCTTTCAGAAGATTTGCTTATTGTGGTTTATGTCTCAGAGACTTCTTGCCAACAATTAATTTACAGCTTTGTTAGTGGAAGCTCTCAGCCTGGCAATTATCCAAGAACTGATAAGGTCTGTAACTACAATTAACCCTTGGAAGGATTATTGCCTGGACTTTTCTGGTGTGAATGCCATGAATTCACAGTAGCTAAATAAAGGAGGGTTTTTTTGAGACAAGCAGTTTGTTCCTTGGTTCTGCTAAGGCTGGGTCAGAACAGTTATGATTTTGGACGCAAAGGTGACTAGCTTCAGCCATCAATAGAAATAATTAGATAATTATTACAAAGCATAGGATTTACTGTCCTATGTTGTCAATGGACATAAAAATCAAAGTCATAAAATATTGGAGTTGGTTGATTGAGAAAAATCAGGATCAGTTATGTAAAGATCCAGCTGCAAGTTTTTCCATTATCAGTGCAGTAACTCACCTCTTCAACAGAAGAAGAAATATGCTAGGAAAGAGATCTATGCCCTAATGTATAAGAGAATAAGCTGCTTGTAAGTGAAATTGATTTAGTCATTCTAACTACTCTATTCAACTTATTTCAATAAATTTGATTATATATATTGTAAATATGTACGTATAAATTTTAATACATAAATATTAAAATTTATATATATATAGTATAGAATTCAGTTTCCTGGTTTCTAGTGTGATGCCTAACTACTAGACCAGAACTCTGTGAGAATTGTGTTTGGAAAATGAACATATTCTATAAACATGTTCTATTTTAGGTAGTTGCCAAAGAAACTATTACATAACTGGATCCAAGTACTGAATGCTACTCCCCCCCCCTCTCGGTTCTGGGTTCTGATATAAACTCTAGCCTAAGGTTAAGGGACAGACAACATCAGATCTATATTCATGCTTAGAGTCTGCTTATCAAAAACTATTTCAATGTTTTCCACCCCAATTTATCAAGTATGGTGGTCATTTCAGATTGAAACTCTGTGTTAAATCCCTTTACAGTTCTAATTTTGAAAGATTTACAACTTCTTTTGTTTAATATCAGGATTATTGGGAAATTATTATTATTATTATTATTATTATTATTATTATTATTAATAATAATAATTTGAATTCACGTTAATTGATATTAACTACAGTTAACATCAATTAAGTTAGTCATAACTAACTTAAATTCCAATGATTTCATTATGAACAAATTAATATAGTCTGGAATGAATCACTCTGCAGTTAATTGAATTTTCAGTCAGGTTAACCTAGAAATAATTTGCTCATAGATTGGATTATAAATCTATAAGCAAGCAAATATATATGCTTTCCAAACTTGAGAGAATATCATTTTCATTTGTTATTCATTCCTCTTACACAACTCAACAATGATATTTCTGATTGAATAGGTAGAACAAGAATGTTTCTAATGGCATCTGTAAAGTTATGTTAGGCAATTCCAAATTTAGAATATTGCCAGTAATACCAGATGCACATTTCACTGTGTGAGATTCTTTTTTGAGAAGAAATCATATTTCTTATGAAAATAACTAATTAAATAAATAACAAGCTGTTGTGTGAAAGTGTTGTTAAATGGACTAATCTCAGACCATAAAGTTTGCTTCTTTCATAATTCAAAATTAGCATGTACTTTCCTATAATAGAAATTTCTAAAGTTAAGTAATATTTTAATAGATTTACTGTCTAAAGAGGAAAGTATAAAGTTATAATTAATGCAATGCTGTTTTTATTAAAATGATGCAAAAGTTCAGTTTGCTTTAGATTCTAAAAAAATAGTGGTACATCAACAGCCACATTTGACAGATCTGGCTTGCATTATTAAGTAGAACTGATATACAAGAAATAGCAAAACAAAATTTGAAAAATATTAACCAGTAGAATAATTAATATTGGAGCCAACAGTCTTTTTGTGTTTACGCATCAGATAAAAAAATATTATACGACAACAACTAGGATGAGTATCATTTATAACCCAAAAGGAATTGTCCATGTGTTCTGGGTTACTTTATTATAATTAGCAGGAGTAAGCAGCATGTCAACTACTAATTTCCCTCCCTATTACTGAAAAAGTACAGTATATACAAAACAAACAACTGTGCATCTAGTATGCTTTTTTTGTTTTCAGGAAGATACCTAGGTGGTCACTATGTTGTTTTATCTGGCAAGCAAACCCAATGAATCACAGCAGAGAGGCAGAAAGGAAAAGATAACTTTTATTTGCAAATAGAAGGATTACCCAGAAGCAAGTTCCAAATGGGCACATCCCTGCTTGGCGTGGATCTCCTTTTATACAATTTTGAAAAGCATACATTGCCATGAACCAATCATGAAAGTAGACATCATTATAAACCTATCATTAGGGTAGAATAGAATAGAATTCTTTATTGCCTAAGTGTAATTGGACAAACAATTTGTCTTTGGTGTATATGCTCTCAGTGTACATAAAAAGAAAAGATACATTCATCAAGAATCATAAGGCACTGGTGAAATGTAAAATTTGTTACTACCGGTTCTGTGGGTGTGACTTGTTGGGGTGGGTAATGTGACTGGGTGGACCAACTTTTTTTTTTTTACTATTAAAAGCATTTTTTTTTACAACCTCTTTGGCTGAAGAAGTTGTAAAAAAATGCTTTTAAAAGTCTCTGATGATCAGGCAACTCAGCTGGGATCGCCAGAGGCTTTTAAAAGCATTTTTTTCTACAATCTTTTCAGCCGAAGAAGTTGCAGAAAAAAAATGATTTTAAAAACTTCCAACAATCCCAGCTGAGCTGGCAATCGTCAGAGGCTTTTTAAAAACTTTTATGTGGGACATAAAATATTATTTTGCATTAAATGACTATTTTACAAAACATATAACATAATAGGTGCACATGTGGGCACATTAAAAATAAACAGAGGTAAACAGCTTTACATACAATCTCAATTAAGTAGTATAAATGCTGGTTTATGATGCAAACTGGTTTTTATGAAAACCATTAACCCTAGAGTTCTTTTCATAACATAACTATTTTTCATTTAACTTTGAATAAAATTTTCAATTATATCAGAAAAAAACTACACAAAAATTAGATCATACACTTAGCAGTTCTTCCGGAATTTTCAACTATACTTCATAAAAAACATTTTAAATGATTAAGGCTCCAATTGTTTATGTATTTTACCAATCAACAAGCCTCACTACAATGTGAATAGACACAATGTGAATAGACACAATCCCTTGGCATCCTTTTATGTGTAAATAGATGAACTGGGGAAATTGGGGTGGAGCAAATCTCAGAAAGTTTTTTTTTTTTATTGCAAAAGTTTTACAATTACATTTTCACCCCCTTTTTTCCCCCCCCCTACTACCCCCCCCAAACTTCCCAACCTCCCCAGCCCACCCTAACCCTCCCCTCCCCCCAGACTTCCTAGTATGCTCATGTCAGATAAAAGGAAAAAACCCTCCTTTATATATAAAACTTGAACCCCTCCCTCCCCCTTACAAATTTTCATCTTCATTACATTAACCTATTTCTATCTTGGTATAACATTTTCAGATAAATTTTCATCCTGATTACCTTAAAAATATTTCTATCATAATATAACATTTTCTAACAAATTTTCATCCTTAACCTTAAAATATTTCTATCTTAATATAACATTTTCTAGCAAATTTTTATCCTCAACCCTAAAATGTTTCTATCTTATATAACATTTTTAAATAAAGGCTATTTGATACTTCCTAGTTTGATATTTGTGCTGAACATAATTTATCCACTTCTTCCATTCCCATTCATAAGTCTCTTGAGAACAATCTTTTAGATATGCTGAAATCTTCGCCATCTCTGCAAAACTGGCCATCTTCAAAGTCCATTCCTCAATCGTAGGCAGCGCTTCATTTTTCCAGTATTTACCTATCAACAATCTTGCTGCAGTTATCATGTACAATATCAATTTTGTTTCCCCCAGTGTAAAACCCTTAACTATACCCAATAAAAACAGTTGTGGAGAAAATTGAATTTTTTTCTTCAAAACATTCTGCATGACCCACCAAATTTTTACCCAAAAAGCCTTAACTTTCTTACAGGTCCACCAAACATGATAATATGTAGCGTCTAAGCAGTCACATCTCCAACATTTAGGCTGGACACTAGGGTACATACACGACAATTTTTTTGGATCTAAATGCCATCTATAAAACATTTTATAGAAATTTTCCCGCAGATTCTGCGACTGTGTAAATTTAACATTCTGAACCCAAATTTTTTCCCATGTTTCCAACATCACTGGTTCCTCAAAATTTTGTGCCCACTTAACCATGCAGTCTTTAACTAGTTCAGTTTCTGAATCCCTTTCTAACAAGACATTATAAAGTCTTTTAATATGCATTGGGCCTTTCTCTTTTATATGTCTAACTAATTCTTCCTCATACATCATAATACCAGTTTTTTGGTCCTCTTTCCATCTCAATTGCAGTTGATTATATTGTAACCAAGTTAAATTAATCCCTTCAGCCAACAATGTCTGTAATGTCTTCAGCTGCCATCTGCCCGCATCTGTAAAAAGAACCTCTTTATATAAAAACCCCCCGAGTGACATTATATTTGTATTCCACAAGGTATGACCAAGATCCAACCATAGCGGTATTTTATAATTCCAGTTGTTTCGGTGCTTCTTCCAAACTCTCAGCAAAGAATCTCTAAGTATATGGCTTTTAAATACTTTATCCACTTTGCTGTCATAAAATAAGTAAGCGTGCCATCCAAATTCCAGATCAAAACTTTCTGCATTCAATATTCCAGTCTTTTTTCCTCCAAACCAATCACTTACTAAAGTCAAAGCTGTTGCATCATAATATAATTGTAGGTTTGGAAGTTTGAGACCTCCCCTTTCTGGAATGTCTTGCATAATTTTCATTTTTACTCTTGGTTTTTTCTCGTTCCAGACAAATTTGTTGGACAATTTTGTCGTTCCAGACAAGTTTGCCATGCTTTTAGTTGTTTATCATTTTTGAGCACCGGAATCATTTGAAACAAAAAAAGAAATCTTGGCAAAATGTTCATCTTAACTGCTGCTATTCTTCCAAGTAAAGACAGCTGCAGTTTTTTCCAAATCTCCATATCTTTTTGCACCTCTCGCCACAACGCCTCATAGTTATTTTGAAACAATTTCATATTTGATTCTGCAACCTGAACTCCTAGATATTTTACCTTTGGTACAATCTCAAAACCTGCCCTCCTTTCTAACTCCAGTTTACGATCTTGTGTCATATTTTTAACTACCATCTTAGTTTTTCTCTGATTCAATCTGAAACCTGAAACTTTACCAAAGTCTTGTATAATGTCCTTCATCTGGATTATCGATTCCATTGGCTGTGTTAGGGTAACAACCAGATCGTCTGCAAATGCCTTTATTCTGTAATCCTCTTGCCTTATCATTATACCTTTCAATGTGTTAGAATCCCTTATTGTATTTAACAAGACTTCTAGTGTTAAAATGAACAACAATGGGGACAGTGGACATCCCTGTCTTGTACCTTTTTCAATTTTAAACTCTGTTGTCAAACTTCCATTGATAATGATCTGTGCCTTTTGCTCTTGATAAATTGCTGAGACCGCCTGTATATATTGGTCCCCAAAGTCCATCTTTTTTAATGTCTTTAATAGAAAATTCCAATCCACTCTATCAAAGGCCTTCTCTGCATCCAGAAAGACCAGCACTGCAGGGATCTGTTTATTCTTCTCAAGATATTCCAATAAATCTATTACTTGCCTTACATTGTCCTTCATGTGCCTACCCTCAATAAATCCCGCTTGGTCATCATGAATCACCTTTTGAATTACTGGCATCAGTCTGTTGGCTAATACTTTTGCGTAAATTTTATAATCCGTATTCAAAAGAGATATTGGTCTGTAATTCTCCGGTTTTTTAGGACCTGCTTGCTCTTTTGGTATCAAAGAAATATAAGCTGTAGTCCACGATGGAGGTACTTTTCCCCCTTGTTGTATGTTGCAAAATAAGTCTCTGAGTTGTTCCACCATTTCTGCCTGTAAAGTTTTATAATACACTGCTGTCAGACCATCCGTTCCAGGAGCTTTGGCTGTTTTTAATTGTTTTATTGCTGCTATTATCTCCTCCTCTGTTATGGGATAATCCATTCTTTCCTTTTGTTGTTCAGTGATTTTTGTAACTCTTTTATTGTCCAAATATTTTTCTATAAGTCCATTCTGCACCTCCTCTCTGGCATATAGTTTAGTGTAATATTGAAGAAAGGCTTCTTTTATTAAATTCTGTTGAAAAACTTCTTTCCCCCCAATATCAACACTATCAATAGTCCGTATGCTTTGTTTCTTCCTTAATGTGTAAGCCAACCACCTGCCTGGTTTATTAGCATTGCAGAATGTATTATGCTTCGCATATTGTAAGTTTGTTGCAACTTGTTCCGCTATAAGCATTTGGAATTGGTCTTTCAGAAGTTTTATAACACTAAGTATTCTTTCATCTGTTGGGTTTTTAATAAGTAACTGTTCTTTGTCCTTTATTTCTGCTTCCAATTCAAGTCTTTTCTTTTGTCGAATCCGCTTATGTTTAGAGTTCATATATATAAGCACCCCTCTCATATAAGCTTTGCTTGCGTCCCACACAATTTCCATTGGGGTGCCTTTATTCAAGTTCATTTCAAAAAACTCTTTCAGATGCTTTTTAAGTTCTATTATATTTTTCTCATATCTAAACAAGTTTTCATTTAATCTCCAAGAGCGTCTCTCATTCTTACATGTCTCGATTTCTATCCAGACTGGGCTATGATCAGTCAAAGTTCTTGGCAGAATCTTTGTTCTTTTTGTCCTAACAAGTAAGTCATCAGACAACAAAATAAAATCAATCCTGGAAAAGGATCTATGTCTGTCAGAAAAGAAAGTATAGTCCAGTTCTTTTGGGTTATGTATTCTCCAAATATCTTTTAATTCCAGGTCTTCTTTCATATCAAAAAAAGTCTGTGGTAATCTAATTCTTGATTTTGCCAAAGTCTTTTTATCTAATTTAGAGTCAATTACTCCATTCCAGTCTCCCATAATTAAAATAGATCTATAATCCCATTGAAGTATTTTAGTATGCAGCATTTTATAAAAATAGTCCTGTTGTTGATTAGGAGCATAAATTCCTATCAAAAGAATTTGACTATTAGCAGAAAGTAATTCAATTGCTACAAACCTACCATCTTGATCAGCTTCTATAAGTTTGGCTGTTAATTTTTTGTTTACATAAATAACCACACCATTCTTTTTTTGGTTAGTTGAGGATATAAAATGTGTTCCTAATTTGGAATTTTTCAAATAGTTTTGATCTTGAACTGTAATATGCGTTTCTTGTAAACAAATTATATCATTATTATGTTGTTTTAAATATGCAAATACTTTCTTCCTTTTTTGTGTTACATTCAACCCATTCACATTCCAAGATAAACATTTAATCATCCTTATTCTCCTTCTGGAGCGAAGCGCAGAACCTTAGGATTTTATCTGAGATCCTCTGTCCTGCATTTCCCACAGCCCCAGCCTTGTCTTGTCTCTCCTGCTGTAACTTTTCTTTAAGTTCCATGGCTTTTGCTCGAGTTATACGCTGATCCTTAACTTCAGCCGCCCAAGCCAGCTCCGAGATTGGGGAAGGTTCCAGCAAAGGCTCATCCAGAAAACCTCCTTCAGCACCCTTCAACTCTGCTAATTCCTGCTTAGATTGTTGTTGCCATTCTTGAGGTTGCTTCTTATCACTCTCTTTAATCTCCAAAACTGTAGATGTGCGTGGGGATGGAGTTCTTTCTTTAAAGATATCATTATAAAATTGCTCCGCCTTCTCCACAGTATTCAGACGGTGTTTCTCTCCCTTATATCTCAAAATTATGCCAGTTGGGGCGTCCCAACGAAATGGGATTTGATTACTCTGCAGTTCTTTAACAAGAAAACCATACTCTTTTCTAGATTTCAACATCTTAGGTGGGAGCTCCTTGTAGACTGTAATCTTGGATCCGCTCACTTGCACAGAAGTGAGAAAAGATTTTTGCAAAATGTCATTTCTTATTGCTCTGTCTGTAAAATATATGACCACGTCTCTAGGCAGTTGTCTTTGTCTGGCCACCCACGAGTTAACTCTATAAATTTTATCTATTTTAGAAAAAACCATCTCGGGTTCAACTTTTAAAATCACAGCTAGGGCTTCGGCACAGACCTGTCTCAAATCTTGTCTCTCCTCTTCTCTAATTCCTCGAAGCCTTATAGCAAATTCCATTGCACGAAATTGCATCATAACCATATCATTCTCAACTCTCTGCATCTTGTCATCAACATCAAGAAATTTATGATCATTATTTTTCATCTTAGCATTAACTTCTAATTTAAATTCATCCACTTTTGTCTCAACTTTCATAATAAATCCTGCCAGACCAGACGCCACATCCGTTATTTTTTTGGTCACCATCTTTTGGCTCTGCTGCATTTCCTGCATAATTTCCTGTTGTGACTTTTGAATTTTTTCATCTATTTTATTTATTTTGTCATCCATGTCTTGAAATTTCTCATCCAAAATATTTGAGATGAATTCTTTTAGTTCTCCCATATCCAAATCTTTTTTTTGGGCTTGTGACTGCGTATCCTGCTTACATGGGGGGGATCCCCCCCCCGTTTTGCCTTCCTGCTTTTTTGAAGCCATCCTGCCACGTAAGCTAGCTTTCTTAAAAAGGGAGGGTCCGCCTCTTCTGCCACCTCCACAATACCTTCTAAAAAAGTCCCCCAGAATTACTCAAAACAAAGCTATAATGCAGCAAAGACAAGTAAAAGGGAGAGATTTTCCTCTTATTTCTGTTGCAGCCGGAGCAACTCTGTAACAACTTTTTAACTTTGTAGCAAGACAAGATAACTTCACCAATCCACACCCACTAATTCATTTGCTGAGCGCCATATTTTTTCAATCACTTTCACTCATTCCGAGACTTTCACTTCAGTAAAAAAGTTCAGCAAAGGACTAATACTTGCAGTTCAAAATTTCAGGGTTCAAGTGGATTGCGGATGTTTATTTGAGTTATTTCCTCGCTCTTTAAAGGTTTCCTGAGTTCGGCTTGTTCTGCAAAAGCAGAAGACGTCCCACGCCGCCCGGAGTTTCAGCAGGTTGTAAGGGAGCCGCGCCTGCTTCCTCCCCAGAAACAGTTCCCTGGGGGGGTTGCAGGGGCTCTACCTGTGCCCTGCTGCCTCTTCTTCTTTAATCCTAAGGATTTCGAAGATTTCGAGCCGCTTCGCAGTCAGGAAGCGGCTCTACAAGCGGCGGGGGTGGCGGTGCTAAAAGAAAGCACCATTGCCGCCGAAGACGAGGAAACCGGAACATTTTAAATGATTAAGGCTCCAATTGTTTATGTATTTTACCAATCAACAAGCCTCACTACAATGTGAATAGACACAATGTGAATAGACACAATCCCTTGGCATCCTTTTATGTGTAAATAGATGAACTGGGGAAATTGGGGTGGAGCAAATCTCAGAAAGTTTTTAAATACAATTTAAAGCAGAGACCTGTCACGAAGATATATAAATAATTTTCTCATTCAAGAAAATATGACCCATCTGGTACAAGAATCCTGGGATAAATTGTGATGTCTGTCCCATTTTGAAAAAGGAAGAGGAACTGAGATTAGGAACCTGAATTCTTTTTAATTTTCGGTGGTGGCCAAGTAGTGAGAAATAGCCCTTTTTAAAGAGATTAAATTTACTGCTGAAGCTGAATTACTTTTTAAGTTATCTGAAATAATCAAAGTAACTCTTAAAGGGTTACTTTGCAGGCTTGATCCAGTGATTGAATTCAAAAATTAGATTCATGGGAATTTAAAAGAATAATCAATATGGTTTAATTAAATTGTTAGTAAATTTCTTTTCCTTTTGCTAATATCATTGGGTGCCACAGTTTAAATTTTTAAAAATTATTTATTTATATTTTATATTTCTTAACTCACCTATCTCCTTCATATACATCAAGGTTGTTTAATTCACATTTAGCAAACAGACCGCCATCTTGCTAAGGAACGAGATGAAATACACAAATCTTTAATTTTCTTCATAAAAATGTACCCATAAGAAATTATTGGTTTTATTTTTTTAAAACAAGAAGTGCTCTCAATAAAATTGATGTAGTAAGCAATAACACCAAAAAATACAAAACTCTTGATATAAAGTAAAAGAATTCTGCAGCCCTTTTGTTTTCTGACTATGTACATTGGATTTGAAAGGAATTCCACAACAAAATGATAAAATCCTTTTGCAGTGAATGCAATTGACTCCTTATCAATATGAAAGCTATCTACCATCTTCTTTTCCTTCTGCATAATAAAATTTTCACTATTCAACAAGAATACATATATGGGCTATTCAAAAATTACATTTAAATTATTGTCAAATAAGGCTATGAATTTAAACTGGAATAATTTTAACATCTGTGTCACTTGCTATAATTTTAACTACTAAGAAATGATATGCTAGGAAATAATATAGATGGAAATAACTTCAGTCTAGCAGAAAAGAAATGGTGTTCACAATGGGAGTGACTTATAGAATGCCAAATATCTACAGTATTAAATTTGCACATATAATTTAACTTTTATAAGTTTTAAAATATTGTCAAAGTTGAGAATGTAACTTTGGTTTGAATCTGGGTCATGGCCTGATAAAGCATCCAATGTTTTATTCAGATAACCATCAATTCTATAATTGCAAAACAAATATTAAAAACAATTATGTATTTGTTTTGGAAAGTCAGATTATATAGATTGATTAGTGCTAAACACTGATCTGTCAATCTATATAAGTATTAAAAAGTGACCATCTTCATCTGATATTTCTTCCTCAGTAATCATCTTAGAAAATTGATTAATAAAATTTTCAAAACCCACTGGACTATTAGAATGCCAGTTGCATGCATATTTGTCTTCAAGCTTTTTGTAAAAGCTGTTTATCTTTCATTTTAATTATGAAGCAAAAGCAAGGATAAACTCTGATCTTCAAGCTAGTAGATTTCTTAATGAAAATGAAAAAGTATCTATTGCTGGTCCTCCTCAATGCCTTCAATGATCTACACAGTGTAAGACAAGTATTTTATTGATCCAGACGGCACCAACACCAACACCAACACCAACCCTTGGACACTTAGGCATTTACCTTCATCCTAAATGATTTCCAAATTCACCCAATCATTAATCATAAATCAGAATAAAAGCAGTTTTCATGTGTATGATCTGAAATTTCAAGATATTACTACCCACTGAAAACTTTTTTTCCAGTACTTTAAGTTAGAGCACTAAGGGCATTGTTTGTGAAATTATGGACAAGGACAGAACAGAACAGAAAGTGTCTGTCTGTCTGTCTGTCTGTCTGTCTGTCTGCATGTATGTATATCTTGTCTCTATCCTATCCTATCCTATCCTATCCTATCCTATCCTATCCTATCCTAGCCTAGCCTAGCCTATCCTATCCTATCCTATCCTATCCTATCCTATCCTATCCTATCCTATCCTATCCTATCCTATCCTATCCAATTTGCTGCCCATTTCATTTCATTAGTCATCTGAAACAATATGTAATATTAGGATTTTTTTTCAAGTTTACATTTTAGCATTTAAAAATATTTTGATAACCCTACTTAAATCTGATGTCTAACTTTTAATTTTTTTACCATTCACTGAAGTGATATCAGCCCTTTTCCTTCCATGTTTCTCTTGCTGACATGTTTCATGCTATCATTTGTCATATTATCAAATGTTCTCTTTCCTGCTTCCAAATCCTCAAATATTGCCTCTGCCTTTCTAGTTTTATCTTATGTTAAACTTTCGGTTTTACAATATCTCCACCATTTGTGGTTTTTTAAAAACCATAATAAACATTACAATGTTGTAATACAGTCCTTTGTGTTACAAAATGATTTGTTGGAACAGTTCTCCTTCCAGTCTTTTAAAAAAACACATTCTGAGATGCATATTATCTATAATAACATTAGGGCCTGTTTCCAGTGGTAAAACATGGACATTAAGAAAGCATTAAAGAGGTGCTGCTGTCCTGAATCATTTCTTTGATTTCTTTGGGGAAAATATGCTCAGGATCAGCACCTATGAAGTAATTCAGACTTGTTATCTGAGATGGGCTATTAGTAGTGAATGTTCTTATCTTTTGTTATTCTTTTTTTCTGTATCAAGTGTCAGTTTTCAGGAAAATTGCCTAGCAGCTGTAGAGTTCCCACCTAGCAGTAAAATGATAGTTGAAAAGTGGTTTGAATTTCTGCAGGACTTTTGACACCAGATGGGATGCCCAGTAGCATGTGCCCTGTCAGTCAGCCTTATAGAAAAATTGTCAGCAATGACTTAGCTCTCCTTCCATAGTGGGATCAGTGACCCTTCAACTGCATGAAAAGAGGATGACATGACAATACACCTTGTATAATACACCACAATATGTTATTTTTATTGCTGTAGATATATTGACCCTCCAGTCAGACAGGTCTGAAAAGTGCTTGCTACACTCATTTTATGTTGCTCTTTGTATTTCAGATTGTGTCATCTAATCTTTTTATCATTTGGTACATAGATGTTTCTGGGAAGCTATCTGCAAACAGCCATTATTCCATAACCGAATTATTATTTTTATACACTGCTATATCAATAAGAACAACCTACCGGTATTGTTTATTGTAAAGGTTACATTCATTGTAAGATTAAAAAAAACATTCTGGTCATTTCAGTTTTCAGTCTTATATCTATATTGCACTTTATAATTATATATATATATATATATATATTTCTCAGACATAAACTGTACTGTTTTTAGTGAGATTTGTTCCCAAATAGCATGCATCTTGAATCATAGCCATAGCTCTTTGAAGTGCTTTCGGTTGAAGATTGAACCATTCTGTATGTATATGTGAGCATTTCTCTGAACAAAAATCTGACCTGACCACTGATTAGTGAAGCAGGTTTTATAACTATAATAGAAAAGAAATTTAGTTATAGGAAAGACATTATGTGCTCTGTGTATTCTGTTTTCAGGAAAAAGAGAATCCTCAGCTTAGCAATTGCTTAGATGAAGACCAGATAATGTGATAGACATGAGGGACACAGAATCTATATACCCCTAGTAGCCCACTTGGGGTAATTAAGTCATAAAATGCAGAAGAATCCGTGCCATTGATGTCACTGCATTTTTTGTATTTGTCAGCTGGGCTCCCATTCTGAGACTTACGGTAGATGCAGAGCTCCTTATCTCAGAAGCCACTGCACATGTCCACATTCTTTCTTCCACATTCTTTCACTTTCTTCTAACTTTCTTTGTTCTAGTAAGATGTTTTTACTTTCTTTATAATAAAATGTGCTTATTAGAATATATCTCAGGTTTATTTTCTTAAGGTATACTTGCAAGCAACGGCCACGATACATTCTCTAATCAAGGTGCAATTACCCAAAAGCAGAATGGGATTAATTGCCACCTGACACGTGGTAGCAGGAGGTTGGCTTGGATTGATTTATGGCTTTTTTCCTTGCTTGTTACTTTGATAATTAGACCTATAGGCTAGTTTAGCCAGATGATTATTTTCGGCGACTGAGGAATGCTAATTATTTTTTGCAAATATGCCAAGAAAGAAAAAGACCAAACGAACACAGTCTGCTGAAGATGATCTCTCTCATGAAGAAGCGAAAAGAATTTTACACAGGCTTTCAACTTTTCAAACACCGTTCGCTTCAGCCACCCGGCTAGAGGAAGCCATGAGAGGAGAAACGGATGAAATGCTCTTACAGACGCTTCAGGAGGAAGATAACAGAAAAGCTGCTTTTGAAGGCAACGTGCTGCAACTGAGGTCAGTGATGTCTCCTTCTGAATATGCATGCTCTCAAACAGTCCACCCAGAACCTTCTGAATTTGAAACGCTTGGTGCAAGGCCAAAGTTTTCACAAATGGCTGAGCATTTCCCCCCCCACGCAGAAAGAGAAATAATCTATTATTCTCCTCGAAGGTCTGAGCTCACCCTGGATGAGCAAACTATAAAAGCCTATCATGACCATATAAAATTTTTTGAACATGAGCTATTCCAGGCAAAAATGGCTTTATCTATGCTCAAACAAGATAAGAGAGAGTCTCGTACTTTTAAAATTCCTGAAATCGCCATCTTAGCTTCTTCTTCAGAGCTAAAGACACACCCCCTAGAGCAGCGGTTCTCAACCTGGGGGTCGCAACCCCTTTGGGGGTCGAACGGCCATTTCACAGGGGTCGCCAAAGCCCTCTCTCGCCCCCCCCCCACGCCTTCACTCACCCTCACCCTCTGCCTCTGTTGGATCGCCCGGTCGCTGTTCGCTTACCCCGCCCACTCCCAATCTATTGCTGCCTCCGGAGTCCCAGCTGGTGGCTAGAGGGAAAAAAAACTTTAAATTCTTGCTGCAGGGCTTCAAAGAGCTAGCTGCAAAGAGGTAAATTCCTGGAGCAAGTTTTTTCCCCCCGAGCTATGCTGAAAACGCGAAATTGAAAGTAAGCAGGCTGCAACAGGACAAAATGAGGCAGAGAGGTTTCTTTTTCTTTTTCCTCACCAAAAAAGGTAGGTGCAAAACTGCAAACAATGGGAAATTTAGGGCAAAAGTGAAAAGTTCCAAAATTTTAAAACACAAAAGAAAAAAAGCTCTATTTAACTAGGGAATTGTAATAATTGAGATACTATTAATTGGTTAAGTTGTGGTTTGGAGGAATATATGGGGGAAATTATTTGGTTTATTATTATTGGTAAATATAAGTAATTGATTTATAAGAAATTGGATTGCATGGAAATAATTGGAATATTCATGTTCATATTGATTAATATACAAAAAGATAGTTATATAACTAATTGATTTATATTAAAATGTTGAATTTGTATTAAACAACTGTATTACATAATTAATCAATGTGAGGAGGGATATAAAAAGAGATGACAATGCAAAGGGGTATAATATAGAATAGAAGGGAAAAATTGAATTTGATTAAGATTAGAGATGAGGATGAAGGGTAATATTGTTTTTTTAAAAAATAGATGAGGAATAAATATGGTAAAAAGGAATATAGAAATTGTAAATTTAATTGAAATGACTAAATACTGTGTTGGAAGAAATATCCTTCTGGGTTCTGCTCCAAGTGGGGAAAAAGACACTGGAAACATGGAGACTGCTTGGAAAGATGGTTTAATGGTGGACAGGATCACATGGCTTGACGGGGCCCATTGTGTTAGTTTCTGTTGCTATTGTGTTGCAAATGTCCTTTGACAAAGGATTGACTTTCTGCCTCTGGCCCATTAACAAAGGGTGGAGGGCAGGAAGGTGGGAGCTGCTTTGTCTGTAAAATATGCTTCTCCATTTCTCATCCAGGTAGGGAAATATAATATTCTGCCTTTTTAATATTTCTCAAAATATTTCATTCTTCTAGGAAAGGGGTGGGTGCTAACCTCCTACAACTGTTTAAATTTGTGAACCGGCCAAATACTCTGTTCAAAGAAAATATGTTGTATGTTTGTATGTGTGTTCTAATTATTGCTATTTATTGCTATTTGTTCTCTTTTATTCTTTAAAGTTTAACAATTCATTCTTTATCTTAATATCTTAATATTTGTTTGGGGTTGACTTTCTTCTCTTTCATCTTTTTTATTGTACAGCAATCTTCCTCCTCAAACCTACCAACTCTGTCTTTTCTTTCTTACTTACTTTCTCTTCCCCCCCCCCTTCTTCTTCTCCCTACTTCCTCTTTCTTTCTCTTTCTCCTCCTCTCTTCCTCCTTCTCTTACCTTCACTCCTACTCTAATTTCCCTTTCCTTCCTTCATCCCTCTCTATTGCTGTATCCTTTTATGCATATGGACTACTCAGAGGGCTGAAAAAGTTATTTTTGACTGGTCCTCGCACTTTTGACCAGTCCTCGAACTTACGACTGTCCTCACAATTTACGTATTTGCGCTATCTTATCACCATGGTGAAGAGAAGCAGTTGTGAAATGAGTGACACGGTTGTTAAGAATGGTACAATGGGCATAAATTATGACCAGTCATAACTGCGAAGACTGGTCAAAAGTGCGAGGACCTGTCAGAAATCACATTTTCAGCCCTCTGGGTAGTCCTTTTGTGCACAGAGACTACTCAGAGGGCTGAAAAAGTTATTTTTGACTGGTCCTCGCGCTTTTGACCAGTCCTCGAATTTACGACTGTCCTCACATTTTACGTTTTTTGCCCTATCTTATACCATGTTGAAGAGAAGCAGTTGTGAAATGAGTGACATGGTTGTTAAGAATGCTGCACAGGCATAAATGTGAGGATGGTCATAAGTGTGAGGACCAGTCAAAAGTGCGAGGACCTGTCAGAAATGACTTTTTTCAGCCCTCTGAGTAGTCCCTATACATATAGCCATGGCCACCTGGTCACATAACCAGCTAGCCACGCCCACCCAGTCACATGACCTCCAAGCCACACCCACAAAATAAGCCACGCCCACAGAACCGGTAGTAAAAAAATTTAGAATCCACCATTGGTTGGGGGTCACCACAACATGAGGAACTGTATTAAAGGGTCGCGGCATTAGGAAGGTTGAGAACTGCCCTAGAGGATATTGTGTCAGGCAAATCAGAACAGAGAGCTGTGTACACGTCACAATTGTCACATGATGTTCTCTCTGATCAAATTACATATCATGCCACAAAGGCAGAAAAATTATCTGAGCTGCCCGAAACTAAAGGTGTTTTTCCGTGTTCTTAGGAAGATGCTGGAGTTTGCAAAAGGTTTGGATCTAAAGGGGTGTAAGGTGTTTTTGGATTGTGCTGTCTGCAAAAAGGCCAAATCCAAAGCAGCAGCCATTCCCAAACGCACTACACACCTGTCAACACGCATTTTTGATTTGGTTCACACTGACATAGTTGGTCCTTTTCCGCCAACACTTGGTGGTAGAAAATATTTTTTAACAATTGATAATTGTTGATAATTATTCTGGATATGGATATGTATATCCTATGAAAGAAAAATCTGAGACTTTTCAGATCTTTAAAGACTTTGCAGTTCTTGTTTCTACCCAACATCAAGTTCGCATTGCCAGAATCCAGAGTGATCGTGGTGCTGAATTCATGTCTCACCGTTTCCAGGACTGGATGTGTAAGAATGGAATTCTTCATCAGACGTTGGTCCCTTACACCACGGCTCATTACGGAGTCATAGAACGACGACAAGGGGTCCTGCAAACCATGATGCGTTGTCTCCTAGAAGATACCAACCTTAGTATGCCATACTGGGGTGAAGCGATCAAATATGCAAATTACATTGTAAACCGTACTTGGAGCAGTGTAATAAATCAGACTCCTTTCTTCATGTTGTACGGGTACAAGCCCGATCTCAAAAACATCCATATTTTTGGTTCATATGCTATGGTGAACTTAGCTCAAAGAAGAAAAGGAGGTCCAGCAGCAAAGAGACTGAGATTTATGGATATTGATGATAATTCAAAATGGAGCAAATTTATTGACTCTAAACATGTAATTGTGATTTCCCAATCTGCTAATTTTGAGGAAGATGTTGACTGGTCCAGGATACATTCCAATGATCCTGGAGTTTATTTTCCTAGAGATTATACTGCTGATGCCACGTAGCCTGATGATCAAGATTCCACTAGTTCTTCTCAACCTGATGTTCCGTCTTCGCAAGCTGCGGATGCAGACGCTAGAGACAAATGGGAGGACAAGGACGAAGCAGAAGAAGAATGGACTGTTGTTCCGAGACATTCCAAGAGGGTCACAAAGGGAATCCTTCCACAACGATATTCGTGGCAACTGACAAAAACACCCTTGCCTTTGATTTGCAATGTTACACTTCCACCTGATAATTCACACAAATCAAACATCTTCCTGATTCAGAGCAAGACAAATGGTATGAGGCAATGCAGGCTGAAATGGACAGTCTAAAGAAACTTAAGGTGTTTACATCTGCAAAACGTCCAGCAAACAAAAAGGTCATTGGCACTCGATGGGTCTACAGAAACAAAAAGAAGCCAAATGGTGAATCACTGTACAAGGCCAGACTTGTAGCTCAGAGTTTCGCTCAACATTATCCTGGGGACTACACAAATACCTACTCATTGACAGTCTGGACTGAGAGTGTAAAAATTGCTTTAGCAACAGCAACTATCCTTGGTTTAGAAGCTTTCCAATTCGATGTTGACACAGCTTATCTACATGCTGACCTAGATGAAGAGATCTACATGAGAGGTTCTCCAGGGTTCCGAAAGCAAGAAGGGGATACCTGGTTTCTAAACAAAAGTCTTTATGATCTGAAACAGTCTGGTTTAATGTGGTATTTATGTCTTACTGACAAACTAAATTCAATGGGCTTTATTAAGTCCAAAACTGATGAGTGCGTGTTCGCAAAAAGATCTAACAATGCATATGAGATAGTTCTTGTTTATGTTGATGATATTGTTTACCTTGGTCTAAATAAGAAAATGAGTGAAATCTTTGCCAAAGCTTTGCAGAGATATTTCACATTGAAATCATTGGGTCATATTAGCACTTATTTAGGTGTTCAGATTGACAAAACACAGAAGGGGTTTAGTCTTTCACAAGAAGATAAAATTGAACAAATTTTGCATCATTGCAACATGAAGGATGCTAACACAACAAAGACACCCATGCAAACAGATTTTCATAACTTAACACATGAAGCAAGTCCTGAGTTCGAGGATCAAACACTTTATCGTTCACTTATTGGGTCATTGTTGTATATTAGTAGTTGGACCAGACCCGGCATTGCACTTAGTGTTAATCTCTTTCTCAACACGTAGGTAAGGCAAAACAGTTTCATTAGACATATGTTAAGAAATTATTGAAATACTAAAACACACTAAACATATGAAGTTATTGTTAGAACCAACACATACTGATTATGCAGAATTATGTTGTTATGCAGATTCTGATTGGGCGAGTGATAAATCATGTAAAAGTACTTCAGGTTATATGATGTTCTTAAATGGATGTCCTGTCTATTGGTAAGTGCGTAAACAGAATTTTGTTTCTTGTTCATCTACTGAAGCTGAATATGCTTGTGTTTCAGATGCATGTAATTCTCTAACATGGTTTGATGCTTTGGTCACAGATAACCAAGAAAACTTAAGTATGAAATTCTCAGAGTTTTTTAGTAGCCCGGACAATGATATCATCTTTTTAGTACTGTATAAGCTAAACAGAATATAGACAAAATAATTCTTTGTTTTTTGTTGCTTTACATTCTGCAACATCTTAAAATAAAAGCATTAAAAGAATAATCTGAAGTAAAGTTGTTTTCTATCTGCTTCTGGCTATTTCTAAGATCTTACAGGAATTTCAGAATTTCACAATAATATTGTAGAGAAGCAGAAGGGACTCTCAGGTGCCCAGTAATATTAGAAATAAGAAAGAAATAAGTCAAAGGCTATTCCAGGTCTAGGAACAAAATATTTTAGTAAAGTAGTAAGTAGTAAAGCTGAAAAAAAATCTAGATTGGGAACCTATTGCTAGTTAGAATATATACTACAGATCTATGTGTATGAAATTTGAAATAGCTTATTAAATTGTGCATTGTTGGTTGCTTGCAAATTAATAGAGCTGTGAACAAAGAAATATGTATTTATTTTAAATTACCATAAATACATAAAATTGAAGATGATGATTCTTCAAATGCATCTTCATATTTAATAATATATTCATTATTATTTAATGGAATGATTGACAGGAAAGAGAACATGATAGCCATTCATATTTAGTTATAAAGACCATATTTAGGTGATCCTTAGTATTATCTTTCACAATCAACTTTAAATAGAAAGCGGACCCTTTTGAAACTACAACATTTTCTAAGTTACTGGGAGTATCAAACACACCCATTGGAGAATGCTGTTACTTGCATGATTATGCCTTGTTTTCAGCAATGGTGAGTGGACACAGACCTGATAATAGCAGCTATAAATATTTGACATATTCTAATGCTGAACTGTGTAGCTTCTAAACATAATTGCCATTCTACCCTTGTGTTTTGTAAGCAGAATGATTACAAACTGCATCTTATTTTTTCCATAAATCCTTGTTGTCACATATTTTTGTAGCATTATAATAAATGTTCTATTTTATAAGACAGAAGTTTCACTTAAACAGAGTTCTTACTCTGAAAACAATCTAAGCTATTATATTTCACAGTGCCAAGGCAACTTGACAGAAACTGGTGAATTTATTCCAGCAGCATATGGCATGAAGATTCTTGTATAAAGAATGAATGGATTTATTTCCACAAATAAATGTTTTGTTTTGTTCTTGTAGCTATGATTTATCACTCATAGAAGCTATATACATGTTCTCAGCTATCACTCATTTTAGCCCAGGATGGAAAACATTTTAATTATGATTTATAATAGCACTTTTCTCTTCTGTTCTTAAGTATATGAAGTATTTTTAAAAGTAGGATTTGTGAATCAAGGCTTTATTCACAGATTAAGAAAGCAGGAAAATATGCAAAAATGAAATGACATCAGCTAAAATGAGATAGAATAAATGTATGTGTGTTTGTAAGGATGTTAGAACAAGGATATGACTTGGAAGATTCTGAACAGAAAGCAATGTTTAATAGGGTAAATTTATTGTAGTCATTTTGCCAAACACAATTTCTTTCACTTTCCTGCTGCATCAGTTGGTTGACAGTTGCCCAGATTTGGTTAAAAGCTGGACAGCTATAGTACATAAATATTTTGAATAAAATAAAAATAATAAATACATTTACTTTGCCATTAATATACATTGATGCCACTCTTTTCCCACATATTTTCAGAACATTTATATATATTGATTTAAATTATAGTAGCTAGTGAATACAATTGGCTACAACTACTGTTATAAAGATATATAAAATGTTGCTGAGTGTCATACAACTTAACTAGCAGCGCAAGTAGATGCTCTACAGATGTTTCCTTTTCATTTTATTTCAGCATGACATTTAGCATGGATGGACCCATACTGTGCTTATTATATTATCTGCTTCAACTTTTTCAGCAGTTACTTAAGAAATAATTTGTGTTACTGACAGCATTGAGGCATCTCTGATAGATCCATTTATATTTTCTTTCAATAGCTTAATTATAGAGCTGTGATTCATCTAGTTCATGGCATGTTAATAAGAAGAACAACCATGATAAAAATAGACATTCTTGTTTGGTTATGCTAAATATAAATTCTCTCTAAATGATCCCCTCTAAATATGGATTTTGGTCATTACATCCAAGTTAGTTTTTGGAACAATAACAACAACAATAACGACAATGAATTAGTTTAATAAACAATTTCTATTTAAAAAGGTAAAGGAAAGGTTCTTTAAAACAGGGCCTCACCAAAACAAACAACAAACAATGCTTAAATCTAGATTCTGACTTGAGTCAAATTGCATTTGTTCTCCCACTCATTCTGAAACACCCTTTTTGAATTAAATGTGAAGTACTGCAGAGACCTTTGACTCTACTGTCCAAAAGAGGAGAATAACAAGAAGTTTCTCAAAGAGAGGAGAGAGAATGATAACTGCATTTGATGCACTTGTTTTATTCTGCCTAAGGATAGGACTGGTTTTGCTGCAAGCTGTTTTCAGATGTCAGCATACATATACTAAAGCTTGTTTCAAATATTTTACCACTCAAAATTTGCCAATGCACATTTTGAAATATGTTTATTCAAGATGCCTACAAATGTGTTTATTTGCTTATGCCACCCATTTCCAGATGTTTCTGGCTGTCTCAATATATTTTTAAACCCTACAATTATCAGCATAAAAATTCCTTGAAAAACTCTAAAGGTACTGAGCTCAATTTGAATATGTATAAAAAGGAATGCAAACTCCAATTCCATTGACCAAAAAGTGACTGAAGAGTTAGACAACAGAAGTCCCTCTATGAAAGAAGACTAATTAATTAATTATTGATATTAAATATTATCCTTGCCTACAAATATTGCTGCATTGAAAACAGAAAAATTTAAAGTGGTAAATTAATTAATACAAGCTATACCACACACCCACACCCACCCACACACACACACACACAGAGGTGTGTATATATATATATATATATATATATATATATATATATATATATATATATATATATATATATATAAATAATAGAGACATTTCAATGGGGCTTTCAACCCAAATGTGCCCATTATTATTTGTATTTTGGCCAACAGTAATTTATGGACTGCTTTAATTGTCCCTTGAAATAACTCACCTCAGTCATGCACATGTTAACAATATCAAATTTCATATAGAAGTACAATTAGTACAGTAGCCTAAGGCTGTAGTATTCAAACTGTGATCCCTGGAACCCTAGATTCTGTCACCATCATCCAGGCATTTCACATGACAATTTCTGTTTATATTCTATCAGTGTATTCTTTCAACATTAATTGTAACATTTTGTTCAAATAAAATATATTGCAAAAAACTTTTTATTAACTTATTTTTCACATGGAAAAAAATTCCTTGGGTATCTTAAGTCTGAAGACCACTCACTTAGGGTGATAAAGGATCTCTCTTTGTTAAAGATATCAAATGATGATACTGGATCAAGGAGGATCTTCACATGATGATATTAGGAATTTGTATTTAAGGGTTGCTATGACTTCACGTATAGCATGTATATCTCCATAGTCCTGATTTCTAGTCTCTGTATCATACCTATACATTTGCATACAAAAATAAATCTTTATTTTGTAACTTATATTTAAGTTAATTAGAGTTTGATGAAAAAAGAAATCTCAAAATTGTATATATCTGACATTGATTTGAAAAGCATTGAATATTATTCACATTCAATTTTTATACCTGAAAATATAAGTTCCTTTTATGCAATTAAGATTTATCATACTATTAAAATACATAACTCATGGAATTTAATCTAAACTTATTGGGCTCAGTAATATCCAATGATTTCTTAGATTTTATTTTCATTTATTTACTTATATTTTTGGATTACTTTCTCAAAGCATGTGTATGTGAAATAATAATGAAAATATGTATTACAGAGTCAAATCAATCCACTATAAGATAAAGATCTCCCTATTAAAGTTATAGGCTATAATCTGAGATGTTGTCCAATTGTAGACTTTTTACCCTGAGTACATATAATTTTGTTCAGCCCAATCATTTATAAAATCTGATTGCATTAGATTGGACAATAACATTTACTAGCCCTAAAAAATTTAAAATTAATAGGTTACTATTTAAATCAAATTTTCAACTTTTTTTTTTCTTTAAGAACAGGAAGCGAGATGAAAGACTAATCACATTAACATTGTGAAGCATACAAGAATATTACTTAAAAATGAGGAATATTTTGGAGTTCTGCTGCAGGTTGGTAAGATAAAAAAATGTTGCATAAAAATTATCTGTGAAAGCAAGCAAATTAGAATGTGAGTGGCCAGGGTCATATGATCCATTAGCCTAAGAAAATATCTGCCTCAACAATGACTATTTCTCAGGTCAAAGAATTATTTGCAAGAATGTGAGAAGAAAGATGGCTTCCTCAACTTTCCTTCAGGAACAGCTATGTATACATAAAATGCAGGAAGGCAGGAAAAAGAATGTCATTTTATCACATATTTTTCATACATTTCTATTCCTTCCATAATAAGAATCACCAGTGTGATAATGCACCAATGCCAGAATTTATTGGATGTATTGCTTCTGGGGATAGACCAGAGGGTAAGACATACAGTTTGCCTGCAAAGACTATTAAATTTTTCAAAATTCCATTATTTTACCTTACTATAATAATCAAGAGCATCAAGAGAAATGATGAAAATTCTTTTGTTTGCTATCTAATGTTTCTCTAGATGTGTCACATCAAGGGATTAGCTCCCATCCTTACCCCACCTCCTGCCAATCTAGCAGTTTGAAAACATGCAAATGCAAGTAAATAAATAGGTACAACTTCAGTGGGAGGATAACAGTACTCTGTGACATCATGCTTGCCACATGACCACATAAATATCTTGAGACAGTGCCGGATCAATGGCTTTGAAATGGAAATGAGCACTGTCTCCAATAGTCGATAATAAGTAGTGAACTAAAAAAAAATCTGCTGGGACTTTTTTACCTCTTTTACTAGTAGCCGTAGATATAGAAGACACAGTTGAAAGGGGCGTTGGTCCTACCTGACACGCTCCTTCTCATTGGGTGGAGACAGCAGCCATGCTTGGGAGGTGACTCATTCGATCAGATTGGATGACTGACCCTGTAAAATTTGACAAGTCCCGCCTCTGTTGCCAGGGATCCCAGCTTTTGGTGAGGACAGAAGGAAACAGGCTCGTCATGTGGCAGAGACATTCTTGAAGAGTACCAGAAAGGAGAAAAACAATACCCTAAAGACCCAGACTGACAATGGGTGAGGGTGGCTGCTGTCTCCACCCAACGAGAAGGAGCATGTCAGGTAGGACCAACGCCCCTTCTCCATTGAGGGTGTAGACAGCAGCCATGCTTGGGACATACCCAAGTTCACAGTGTTAGGCAAGGGAGAGTTCAGTCTGGGCTAAAGACTCTCCTCCCGCCAGAGCCCTTTGTAACACACTACGTCCAAAGGCTGCCTCCTGTGAGGCAAACCTGTCCAACTTATAATGCTTAACAAAGGGGGAAGGAGAAGTCCAGGTTTCCGCTCTGCAAATGTCCACTAATGAAGCTTGCGTAGCCCAGGCAGCGGATGTTGCCGCGCTGCATGTCGAGTGTGCCATCAACCTTGCCAGTACAGTAGAAGAGCGAAGCTCGTAGGCAGTAGCAATCGTCTGGCGAATCCAGCGACCGATGGTAGATGAAGATATCTTAGAACCTAAGGAAACAGGAAGGAAGGAGATAAACAAGGACTCTGAACACCAGATCGCTGCCGTTCTGTTGAGGTATATCCGGAGAGCCCTCCGGACATCCAACTTGTGCCACTTCTTGTCTAATGAAGTGTCTGGGTGAGGACAAAAGTCTGGAAGAATAAGTTCCTGTGAATGGTGAAACACAGAGTTAATTTTAGGAACAAAAGTAGGACCTAGTCTTAGGTCCACACGATCCGCATGGAAGACACATAAGTCACTTCTCATTGATAGCACTGCGATTTCCGAAATCCTCCTAGCTGTCGTAATCGCCACTAGGAAGGCCACTTTTCAAGACAGAAGCCTCAGGCTGGTAGTCTTCAACGGCTCATATGGTGCACCTGTGAGAGAAGTCAAAACAATAGAAAGGTCCCAAGTGGGGTACCTATGTAACACCAGTGGGCATAAGTTAGAGGCTCCTCTGAGGAAGCGGCAAATCAAAGGATCCTGTGACAACGAAGGAAGGGAGTCATAGGTTAGGACCGAGGCGAGAGCTGCCACTTGTTGTCGGAGGGTATTGGGAGAGAGACCCTTGTCTAAGCCATCCTGAAAAAACATGAGAACCTGAACAATCGAGGCCCAGATGGGAGAAGCGCCATGTAGGTTACACCAAGTAGAAAAGGCCCGCCAAGTGTCTGAGTAAATATGGTCCGTGGATGGGCGCCTAGACACCTGAATGGTCTTTATGACCATGGCAGGGAGATTGTCTCGCAGCAGCGCGCCCCACTCAATCTCCAAATGGTCAGTTGCAACCACGGGGGATCCGGGTGCAGTATTGCCCCTTGAGAGAGGCAGTCCACAGGGCAGGGAAGTCTCCAGGGGGGAGACACTGACAACTGCAGAAGGTTGGCGAACCACGACCTTCGCGGCCAGTGTGTAGGAGCTAGTAGGAGCAACTCCGCTTGTTCCTGTATGAGTTTCTGCAGAACCCTTGGGATGAGGGGAATTGGGGGGAATGCATTAAGCAACCTGTGAGGCCAACGGGATCGCAGAGCATCCACAGCCTCCGCCTGGCATGCTGGAAATCTCATGAAAAATCGTGGAAGTTGGGCATTCTTTGGTGTTGCGAACAAATCGACCACTGGAGTGCCAAATCGGGATGACAGGACCTGGAACAAATGAGGATTCAGGCACCACTCAGCGTGGTCAATCAATTGTCAGCTTAGCTAGTCTGCCCGTACATTCGACTCCCCTGATATGTGTTCTGCCCTCAAAGATGCCAGCCGACGCTCCGCCCAGAGTTCCAACCTCTTGGCCTCCTGCATAAGGGCTCTAGACCTGGTGCCCCCTTGGCGATTAATATGCGCCTTTGCCGTCACATTATCTGTAAGTACTAAGACGTGGGAGCCAGACACTAGATGTTGAAAAGCTCGAAGGGCTAAATATACTGCATGTAACTCGAGCCAGTTGATGTTTATTGATGTCTCGAGTGTCGACCAAGTGCCCTGGGCCACCTGATCTAGGCAGTGGGCTCCCCAGCCAAACGTGCTGGCATCAGTCGTAATCACCAGCCACCACGGTTCAAAGAAAATGCAGCCCCTAGAAATGGCTGGAGACCGCTACCATCTAAGGGACGATAGTACCTCCCTGGGAATCGGAACCACCGTAGGTGAAGTGCCCTTGCCTGCTCTTTGGAATGGCAAAAGAAACCACTGAAGGTCTCTGAGATGCAATCGGGCCCAAGGCACAATTGAAATGTCGAAACCATTTTACCCAACAACTGGGAAAGGAGCAAGGGAGATGCTCATCTGCTATGTTCCACCCGAGCCACAAGATCTTTTAAGCTATCTTGGCATTCACTAGATAAATATACTCTACCCTCCACAGAATCAATCACTGCCCCCTAAATGTAAGATACGTGTAGAAGGGGTCAGGTGGCTTTTCTCCATATTTATGGAGAATCCATGTGAGGCTAGGGTTTGGATTGTAAGCTGCAGGTCCAACAGGGCCTGTTGAGGGGAACGGGCGAACAACAATATGTCGTCCAAGTAACATTGAAGATGAACAGAACGAAGGCGAAGAATGGCTGCCAAAGTGGCCAGAATTTTGGTGAAACAACAGGCCAAATGGTAGGGCCCTATACTGAAAGTGGGCCCCACCATAACAAAATCGTAAAAACTGTCGGTGGGAAGGGAGAATGGAAACATGTAAGTAAGCCTCAGTGAGGTCAATTGAACAGATGAGATCGCCCCTCCGGATGCCGTCTAAAATCGAGCGCAAGGATTGCATTTTAAATTTGTGATAAACCACATAGCGGTTCAGTCATTTAAGGTCCAGAATGGGTCTCCACTCACCCGATGACTTAGGTACTAAAAACACTCGGGAATAAAACCCTTGGCCAGCCTGGTCACGCAGCACCCATTGAATAGCCTTAATGGCGAGGAAGTGCGCGATAGCTGAGGCCATCAGGGCCTGATGTTCGGGGTTACAAGAAGGCGGGCAGGGGAGAAAAGACACCGGAGGAGTGGAGAGAAATTCTATAGCCAACCCAGAACCGAATGGTGGCTTGGACCCAGCAATCAGAGGTGGAACGCTCCCAAACCTTGGCGAAGAGAGCCAATCGTCTGCCAATGGGAGCTTCCCATGAAGCACTAGCGACAGCATCGGATGGAACGACCTCCTCCCCCTTGAAAGGGCCGCCTATCTATGAAGGGTCTGCCCCTGGAATATCTATCATGGGAGCCCCGCTGCCTGTGGGTAAAATTACCGGTAGAATGAGGAGTACCCATTCCCCCATCCAGTCCACGGAACTGCGGTCGTTGAGGATAAGGGGTGAAACGGGGCTCCCCCCGACGGAACATTGCAGGTAAGACCTTCCTTTTGTCTTTTGTCTCAATCAGAAAGGCCTCCAAGGAAGGACCAAACAACTTCCCGCCCGAGTAAGGCACAGAGGCTAAGTGCCATTTGTGACGGGCGTCAGCCTGCCAGTGATGTAGCCAAATTAGGCATCTGGCTGCAATCGACGATGCCATGGATTTGGAGGCGAAGCGCACTACGTTTAGGGTGGCATCAGCGGAAAACTGCAAGGCTGCGATGATCTTATTCAGGTCTTGCTTTATTCGGGTATCGTCTGGAGAAAGTGTGTCCTGAAGGTGGCGAAACCACAACAATGTGGGTCAATTAAAAAATGAAGTGGGGGTAGCTGACTTAATGGCCCATGCCGCACCCTGATGGGCCCTCTGTAACACCTGGTCTGACCTACTTTCATCGGGGCATAGACCCTCATCCGGATCACCAGGAACTGAGACATTAGAAAGCAAGGCTGCAATTGGTGCATCGATTGTTGGTACCTGCAGAAGGTCGGCCAATTCAGAAGCCACTGGAAAATTCCTTTTATCTATTGAGGATGGTGTTTATCTATTGAGGATGGGGAGGGGGGGCAGAAGCCGACCACTGTTTCTTTATTATTTCGAGAAAGACAGGAGGGGTAGGATTGGAGGCCACTTGTTTCGCAGGTTCGGCAAACAGTGAGTCCAAAGAACCCTGTGAGGAAGATGAGGTGGGTTCTGAGACCACTGGTCCAAGTTGTGCCATATTGATAGCTTTAAAGAGTAGAGATTTAAAGAGGGCTTGAGGGAAAAGTCCCGTAAAAGCTGGTTGGTCTGGTAAAAGACCTTCATCCTCTGAAAGGTCAGGCTCTTGGGGATCAATGTCCACAAGAATGGAAGGCTCCCCCGCCTCAGAAGGGTCCGGGGAGGCAGATGCAGTGACTGATGTTGCATCCTCATCATATTCTCGCACAGGAGAATGAGGGCTGTATGAGTGAAGCAAAGGTTCCTGGTATGGGGGTAAGAATTGCACTGAAAGCGATTGCGATCATCAATCGCACATCTTCTGATTGAAGGCACTTATGACTGTGGTCATGAGCCAGCCCGGCTTCATTGGGAGGTCGAAGAGGGCCAGAAGAAACTGTAAGGTCTAAGCCGCCTGAATGGTCAGGGCCTATAGGGATAGTAGCGGCAGACTCCCCAGGTTGAGAAACTGGGCCCCACAAGTCAACGGTGCAAATTGTCGCATGACAATCATGCAGGGAAACTTGGTCAGATGCCAAAGAAGGAGACTTCCTGGCTTCCTTGCCCGATGACTTGGGATCCGTCATCTTTGGGTCCAAGGAACGCTGCCCAGAGATCTTAGCAGAAACACCCTGCTGTCCCTTATCTCGTCGCTTCTCCATATGGGAGGAAGCTGATGAGTGCTGTTTAGACTTCCCGCTGGGAAGGATGGTAGTGGGAGCCCTCGATACAGCTTTCGAGCCAGTGGCACCAGGAGCCATACCAGGCATGTCCAGTGGGGCAGGGACAGTACAATGTTTCATCTTGGCCGAGGTCTTGGGCATCGTGCACGAGTCGCAACCGTGAAGTTGCCAGTTACCAAGGTCTGCGTTGTTAGAACTGATCACCCGGTGTAAGACCAATGATAAGGATTGCACCCTTACAGGAGACTTAAGTCCTATAAAAGGTAGTGCCTTAATTAATACAGACAGCCAAGGCCAAGCAGTAATTAGAAGGTACAGTAAAAGGTGCTAGAAGGTAGCGACTACTGCACTAGTAAATGGGGGAGCGTAAAAACTCCACCCCAGAAGGGCAGCGTGAGGGCAGACAAATTGACCGACAAATCAGGGCAGAAAAAAGGGGCACGAAATCCCTTAACCCAGAGAACAGATGGACAGGGTAATGCAAAGCACGAACACCATAGGACAGCCCATTAGATATAAGACGCTGATGAGAGCAGTAAGCCAGGGAGTACAATAGCTCCGCAGCGATCCCAAGTAAATTCTTGCCCAAAATGGCCACCTGTCAATCAAAACCAGGAGCGCTAGGCTCTGCAGCGATTCCGAGGGAATGCCTGTCCAAAATGGCTGCCTGCCAATAAAAACAGGGGCGCGAGGCTCCGCAGCGATTCCGAGTGGATGTTTGTACAAAATGGCCACCTGTCAATCAAAATGGGAGTGCGAGGCTCCGCAAGCAACGAGACGGCCGCAGAGTCTTCAAAGGCAATTAAAGAAATGGAAAGGGCTTTAAAATTGGCCAGCAGATAACAAGGCAAGTCAATACCCACACTGGAGATAGCAAATCTCCTTAACAAAGTAAGGGCAGTAAACAAAACAAAATGGCATCCCAGCTATATTGTGAAGCTCTGTGATGAGAGGGGTACAGTATAGGGAACACTAACACTCCACCAGTTGCCACGATATGGCTAAGTAAAGATATAACTGAGGAAGCAGGGAAGGGGGCGCGAAGCTCCACGATCTCCTCAGTCAGGCATAAGTTGATAAAATCTAATTAGAAAGGGAAGAAGTTAACCTTCTTTACCCCCACCCCCCAGCAAACCAGCAATGCTGGTTGCTGAGGTAAGAAAAGGCAAAGGAATCAGGCACACTCATGAAAGAATAGTCCAAGAGAAAACCGAGTCAAACAGTAATATCAATCAACTGAAAGAGAAATAGGAAAGTTAGCAAAAATTGTCAGAGACACAAACCACACGAAGTCTGAAGGACTGAGCCAAAAGCTGGGATCCCTGGCAACAGAGGTGGGACTTGTCAAATTTTACAGGCTCAGTCATCCAATCTGATCGAATGAGTCACTTCCCAAGCATGGCTGCTGTCTCCACCCTCAATGGAGAATATTCTTTAAAATAAAAAAATGCAAATTGTTCCCACAATGAATGATACAGTTGAAGCATTCTCGGTGATAAAAAAATAATTTTGACAGAGCTATATATCCTCCTCCATTATTTCTTCTTCTTCTTCTTCTTCTTCTTCTTCTTCTTCTTCTTCTTCTTCTTCTTCTTCTTCTTCTTCTTCTTCTTCTTCTTCTTCTTCTTCTTCTTCTTCTTCTTCTTCTTCTTCTTCTCCTCCTCCTCCTCCTCCTCCTCCTCCTCCTCCTCCTCCTCCTCCTCCTCCTTGTAGCTTAACTACATTTATAACTATAACTAAACTATAATTATGAACATATTATTCTATATGTTCATTCCCACAGATATTTGTCTTACTTTCTCTGTTCACATTTTTCTATTCCAGTAAATCAAAAGCTACTATTTAATAATGTTCTAGGAATACTACTACAAACACTCCTTTCTTTTTTTGTAAAGGAGTTGTAACCTCCTAATCAGAATTCATTGAGTTTTAAGGAAGATTATTTAAACATGAATTTTAATATCATTATGTGCAGCTTCTACAGATGTTTAATCAATAGGCAATCTGGTCCTCAGGTGAGACTTGAATGGTTGTGGTACAAACATCACACTTGCCAGCTACAATGCTCCCTTAAGTTATTATTACCATTTTCACCATAATGATGAACTAGTGCTATGTTAAAGAGTCAAATTGATTCCAGCTATTGTATCAGCATATAAATATCATTATCATTATGTTGCTTGTGCTTTATAGTAGAATCTTTCTCTGATGCAAAGATTGGACCTCAAGATTAGATATTTTTATGCCAAACAAAATGATGCTATGTGCAAACCAAGTGGCTCCTTGTACCTATGTAAGATTCATTTTGTATGTACAGTCCCTAATTATTATGGAAAGGGAAGCAAGCTTACATTTATTCAGTTCATACCATTTTATTGAGTGTAAATGTTCTCAAATCCCTGTGTGTTGAGTCAAAGGTATCATAATCTAATATAAAACTTGAGTAACTTTTAATAACAGTTAAATAAACATACCCTGATCCTGTTTTTGACATCAAGAGAATTGTTTTAATAGATTAGTTAGAATGCTTAGCCTAGGTCATATTGAACTTTGTGAAATTCATTTCCGTGCAGACATGTATAAGAATGCTAATGTATCCTTCAACATATTTGAAAGTACATTTTTTTTAAAAAAATAAATATTTGGAATTATCTATCATTTGATACAATGACGATGGCCTGAGTAGTACCTATAAAGGTACTACTTTTCATTTACTCAAAATCCTTGAAGTCTGCAAGTAAAGAACAGTGAAAGTAAATCTTATATTACTTTGAAATTCAATAGGTTTGGATTTTAAGACTTAACAAGAACTGTTTAAAAATATCCCCCTTATGGAATAACTCAGTATAATGTGGACTATGGCACTGAAAACTCAGTTCAAAAGAAGCATTGTGATTATTATTTTCATATATTACCCTAAAGACCCAGCCAGACAAAGAAAACAATTTAATTTCAGCATTATGTTTACTAGGAAGGTTGTATCATTATACATGGTCATTTCTGCAAATTACCCTATGGAGACATTCACCAAAGATTTTGAATATATTTTTAGTGTTAATTATTGAATTTGTTCTTCTGTGGCAGAAGACTTTATTTTTTCTGTAAGAAATCTGATTTTGTTTTTTTAAGTCTCATCATATGGACTGAAATTCCATTTTAGTTTTTATAGCAAGATAGCAAGTAAAAATTTCAATATACAGCTTGTCTGCTTTATTTGTTTTCTCACCTTCAGGTTTTTGATGATCAAGGATATTTCTCTAGCTCAACAGTAATGCTAACATAATTGGGTGATAATTTTACATATATACATACATACATACACATATGTATATATGTATATGAGTGTGTGTATATGTATACGTACACAGTATACAAGTATGCACACACACACATATATACACACACACACATATATACATACATACACACATACTTTATGTATACACACACACGCTGTATACACTCTCTCACACACACATGCACATGTTGAAATTCTTCAAAATATTTCACAGTGTCTTAATTTTGTTTCTGTCATGAAGAGTTCCTATGGTTTTTCCAATCAAATTGGTCATCTTTCTTGACAGAGGTGGTATTTTTTTTTCTTTCCTGCAACCCAAAGAAGTAAGTTTTCCTAAGATAGATTTCTCTATATGAATGTGTTTTCTTCAGTGAATGCAGAACTACTAGCACAGTGACATGTCTAGCAAATCTATGCAAAATGCTTACACGAACAAAGTATTCATAGAATGGATTATACTTGATTATATTGCATGAAGTTTTACTATACAGGGTACCAAGTGTGGTACCTCAGCCCTAAATATAAAAGTGAATTTCTTGTGATTAGCAACTGAAAGGATGGCTGTATGCTATCTCATTGGTTTCCTTCCTGTCAAATATTTTTTTTACAACTACACCCACAATTAATTTGCAAAGCATCTTTCACCATTGCACATGTTCTTATTGACTGTACATAATATACTCACACAATGTTATATATAGACCCTGGCACAAAGAGTTTGAAAAATATGACGAAATACTAGACATATCACTATTCATATTTGGCCTGCTTGTTTTCACTGTTACCTGCCAAATTATTGCTTATTGTACCATATGACTGTCACTGGGTGTTGTGACCTGGGATTCTTGACGAGTGTATCTTGTCTTTTTATGTGCACTGAGAACATATGCACCAAGGACAAATTCTGTTGTGTGTCCAATCACACTTGGCCAATAAAGAATTCTATTCTATTCTATTCTATTCTATTCTATTCTATTCTATTCTATTCTATTCTATTCTATTCTATTCTATTCTATTCTATTCTATTTTCTATTCCTATAAGATCACAGGAATTGCCTAATGTGATGAGTTATCAAAGGAAGCAGTTCTACAATATACAGTTGAAAGCAACCTGGAAGTAAGAACAAAACCAAATTTCTACACACTATTTAAACCTAATTTTAATAATTAATATATTGGGGCCTTACAATTTAGCCCGAAACCATATATAGTTTATTGCAATGTTTTCTTTGACCCTATAGTACATATTAGCTATTCATTACAAGGGACCTAAATAGGATAAATTCACTAAGAGACTTTGAAATCACCTGGGTGACCTTAGGCTAATCATTTTCTTTCAGTCCTGAGAAAAGCAATGACCAAACCTCTGAAATCTTGCCAAGAAAATTTCAGAGCTTATCTAGGGTTGAACCAGAAGTCAACTTTGACTGGAAAGTCTGTCAGCTGGCCAGACAGCTGGCCAGACAGCTAGCCAGTGAGCTTACCCATCTGTCCATCTATCTATCTATCTATCTATCTATCTATCTATCTATCTATCTATCTATCATCTATCATCTATCTATTGATCTCTATAATCATGTGTGTATCTATGCAAATAACAGACATTATTATTATAGTATTAATTAACACTATAACTGAGCAACTTTGTAAAATGTTATATTACACAACAATAGCTTTTTTAAAAAAACCCATATCTACATTTAAAAATAACAATACTATATATCTATGAATTATATTTAGGAATAAAATGTTGCTCAAAACTGCATGATATGAAGTGGATTTTGTGTGAATTTATTAGTTCTGCAAATGATATAAGGCAAAATGTTTAAATGAGAACAAAACATTAAAATAAATCTAATGCCAATAGTTAATATAATTCAAAATGTTGATGGTGTTACTTGAGTCTTCTAACCTTTTCCAAATGGATCTTTGGTTAATTATCTCCAACATTTTAAACCATTTTGCTGCTGTGAGAGATTGATATTTAAGATTTTTTAAAAATAATCATATTCACTTTTAAGATTTGGAAAGGTAATCCTCTCAAGTGCAGATGACATTTAAAGAATTAAACTAAGAGTTAGCATTGATAAGTTTTGGTTGTTTAACCCTTTTGTCAGCAATTTGTTTTGTTCAGTTTTACTGTTCTGAAACTGGAATTTATAGTGGAATATATTCATTTTATTGAAAATGGGATTTTTTGGCTATATCTATAATTGTACACAAAAGTGAACTGATCATGAGTTTAGTCCTTAAAAGTTCAAACTAATGGTAGCCATCACAACCAGAATCTCAATTTCTCATTTACCAAATTCAGAGGTGAACATGGATCACATGTACAAAATAATCTATCAACAAGGGAAAGTTATTGCTAGGCACTGAGTAAAACTAAGTTTTGCAGTTGAGCTTTACTTATTTGTTTTTCTAAATGGTAGCATCTCAGGAGGCCCAGTATGAAGAAATGTGAGGTATAGCTGCAGTTTGAGCTAGATGAATTAGTTATTTGTCTAAGGATAAATATACCATTATAAAAGTTGCAGTCTTATCTAAGATGCTATAGAATTTACAGGTTTTTCTCCTTGTAGTTTGCAATTAGGATCCTGTCTTGAATCATATTTCTCCCTCATCCCTGTGATTAGTTCTTTTCAATGTCAGAAAGTTCTAGGAAATGATATGGCAGGCAGGACTGAAAAGGAGTAGATGAAGAGAATTGGATGAAGGTGAATAAAGAATGATTGGCTGATATTTATTCCTCCCACTCTAAGTAATAGAAAAGAAATTGTACAAAGGAACATCAACAACAACAATAACAAAAATATCTGTGAAGGGTGGAAAAACTCAACCCTATCTCTGCTATAACCTCTACCCTGTCACTCTGTTGCAAGAGACACAAAAGAAGCTTTTTTAGAAGCTTTTGAAATTTGAACCCTCCAATCATGAAGATTTTTACATAAATTTTGGTTTTCTTCCGTTAATGTTTACCGTCTTCTAGAATCATACAATATTCACTGTAAAAAAGTAACAGTAAAGAGTACAGTTTTTAAACCATTTCATTTGCTATGAAATGTTGTAAGTCACTGGTGGGTAAATAGAAGTGTTCAATTGGTATCTAATGCATCTAGTGGTGGATTTTGTAGTCAGGCTTGCCAATTCAGAAACTGGTAGAATTGATGCCACAAGTACTACCTGCTCTCAAATAGCTGAGATGGAGCCCCAAATTTCTCAGTAAGCCTTTGGGAAAGAATCATTCAGTCATCCTGGGGCTCATGATTCTGTATAATTCAGAATCATGAGGATACTGATGATAATTTACCTGTTTCAATGGATGATCTCCTACATGACTTCATATAGATCTTAAATAGGGCAGAGGTTCCCAGCAGAGGTGTCACGCTGGATCTCACTTTATCAATGCCATTTGAATTTGGCCTACCAAAAAACCTTTCATTCACAGGCCTCCAACCCAATTTAGAAGAATATCATAATTAACCATATTAAACACCCCTGAGAAGTCCTGGAAAGAAAGAATGGATTTCCTATCCCCATTCTGAGCCTGCAAAAGTTTAATGACAAGTGCAATCTATTCTGTCTCAGTACTGTAACTGTGCCTGATCCTGATTGAAAGGGATCCAGATAATTAACTTCTTCCAGGACCCTCCAGACTTGTAAGTCAGCCACCTTCTTAAAAACCTTTGAATTAAAGGGAAAGATGTTTAAATGACGTACAAGTTAATTTGGATGACTGAAGTTTATCAAACTGAGTACATCTGCATTTTCCCTTGTCCTCAAGCCAAAAAAGTTATGAATGGCTTCTCCAAATATTATTGTTATGGTTAGATCAAAAGTTTGGCAATGGGAATATATTCAGGGTAAAGTCAAGCAGTTTCTAGAATCAGAAGATGCAGGGATAACCATATTAGAACTGACCATATTAGAAGAAAGAATTTTAACTCTTGTTTCCAAATGGTTGTTGTTAAATTAACATGAGAGATAGGAAACTAGGAAGAAGATCTTGGAGTTAGTTATTACATATATAAATTCCAGATCCTGTTAAATAGATACTTGTACTTCAATTGAATCTTTAAATTTCATTTTTTAAAGCTATAGCTGATAAAGTTTCTGATGCATCTTGAATTATTCATCCATCAAATAGGTTTGGGAAGAGAATGATGATTTAGATGGAAATATGTGCAGAGACTTGTGGAGAAATAATCAAAAGATAATTGCTATGCTCACTGCAATTATTACATTTCATATTTATTATATATTGTTCAAGTAATTTTTTCTTTTGCTTTTTGAGTTATCAAAAATGAATGCCTACCATCACGAATATTTATTAGGTAATATTCATATTTTGTTAAAATATATTAGGGAATATCTCCAGATATTATGAGCAAAGGTTCCTAATTTGTTTTTATTGCTTTTATTTTTTGTGATCTATGTTTAATATTTACTGTTACTATGTTTAATTCAATTGAAAGTTTCATTTCCAAATGTAAATCAGTTATCACATTATTTTTTCTATTTTTTTTCACAATTATAAACATCTCACCTCCTATCCCAGGGTTGCCTTCTGAAATGCACTGCTTCTACGCCTACTTCTTATATCAGGCATAGAAAAATATAAGAATAACTGTGAGAACTGTATCAGTCAAAGAAAGAGTTATTATTGCATCATGACTGCAACATACATTACTAGTGAAAAAGGCATGCCTGTCAAATTAGAGAATATCATTAGGTTTAGTGCTTTAAAAGCAAGAGTGCATTTCTGCTTATGGTATGAGGAAGGAATGACTGGAAAGACTGCTAAAAACTCAGGTCTAAAGCATCTGATGACTTATCCTTGAAGAGACTGCTTTCTAACAGAAAATAAAAGATATGATAAAACATTGTCACATGATTTTTTTTTATTAAAAAAAAAGAAAAGAACTGTATATTTTCCCAATCATTTCACAACTGGATTGTTCTGCAATGACAACATTTAAAACTGCTGGGATTCCTAGTTGTTGTGACCTTGCCAGGATTTGATATATTGTGTTGGTGTGTTAAACAATATACCTTCCACAGCTTCCTTAGTTTTGACATAAAACAGTATATAGATCCACAGGATGTTTGATTCTGACACCTTTGGCACAGAAGAGCTAGGTAAACATCCAAAGTTGAGTGAATTGGCAAGACACAGAAATTGAGTGAGACCAGAGAATGCAGAGATTCTAAAACATCTTTGGGGAAAGAGTGAAAAAGGGAGGGAGGGAGAGGGGGGAAGAGGGAGGGGGAGAGAATGAGAAGAGTATGCTATTACATCTGCTTAAAATGAAACCTAGTCTTTAGCTGCGTCATTGGATTCCTTGTGAAGGTTGGAGTAACTGGTATCTCTTCCTGGGATTATCGCTGTCCCCACAGTTAGCTAATAGAATATTTCTATTCCTGTGGCATATTCATGAAAAACGAATGAACTCTCAAAGATTCTTAAATATAACCGTAAAATAAACCAAGCAACAATTATTTGCCATAAGCTTGCTTGCATATCTATACATTAGAGAATTCACCATTAAATGACTCAGTTTTATGTTTCACAGTTGAAAAACATAACTGAGTTTATTTAAAAAAATAATGCCTGTAATAATAGTGATAGGCAAATCTTGTTCATGGTATTAAATCTGGCATGCTTCATTTATTCCCACAAACATAGTACCTGATGAATCCCTATATTTTGTCGAAATTATAACATATACATTGTGATGTAGTTCTAATTATTTGAAAACACTGTGAATTGTGAAGACTTTAACTTCTACTAATTCCTTTTATTTTTATAGAAATTCTGCAAAATTGTGGTTTATGGATGAACGTTGCTGCCTAATCTCTATACGTGCATGTGCTTATACAGTATATGAGTGGCCACAAATTTATAATATAAATTATAACTGAAATTATTATAATTTATAACTGAATTTGAAACAGTGTAACTAGTGCATTTAGGATTGCAGCTGGTGTCTCTTACCTGATGAAGGCTTTAAGATTGGTTTAATTATTGGAGAAGTACCCTATCAGCAATATTGAATTGCAAAGGGAAGAGACATTGAAATAATAATAATAATAATAATAATAATAATAATAATAATAATAATAATAATAATAATAATAATAGACAAATGTGCAACAATAGCAACCAAAGCAGGCAAGATCATAGAAGAGGATGGAATAGAACTAGAGAATGAAGAAATGATAAAGGCAGTAAAATCCGAAGAAGGCTACAAGTACTTGGGGATTTTAGCAGCCTCTGACTTAATGCATAATAAAGTCAAGGAATTAACTTCAGCCAAGTACATTCGGCGAATTCGTAAGATATTAATGTCCAAATTGAGTGGAGGAAACATCATAAAAGCCATAAATACCTGGGCTATAACTGTGATTAGATACTCTGCAGGAATAATTGACTGGAGCCAGATGGAGTTAGACAATTTGGACAGAAAAACAAGGAAGCTTATGACAATGAATCATGCCTTGCACCCTAAAAGTGATGTTGACTGATTATATTTACCAAGAGCAGAGGGTGGTTGAGGACTCCTACAAGTAAAGCAGACTGTGGAAGAAGAAAAATGCAGCTTGAATGATTACATCCAGAAAAGTGAAGAACCAATGATTAAGGAAGTAAATAAAAGAGGCCTTTTAAAGACAACTAAAACAAAAGCAGAATATAAGAAAGAAGTGATTGAGCAGCGAGCTGAAAATTGGAAACACAAAGCTCTGCATGGCCAATACTTGAAAAGTATTGAAGGTAAAGCTGACCAGAAACTAACTTGGAACTGGTTAAGATCAGGAGTACTGAAAAAAGAAACAGAAAGCTTTATTTTGGCAGCTCAAGAACAAGCCCTAACCACAAACTGCATGAAGGCAAAAATTCAACATGTTACCACTGATAGCAAATGAGAAAGAGGAGACAGTCGACCACCTGATCAGTGGGTGCACCAAAATTTCACAAACTGACTACCTACAATGCCATGATCATGTTGCTAAGATCATTCACTGGAAATTGTGCCATAAGTTTGGATTTGAGTACAGCAAAAACCACTGGGAACATCAGGTTGAGAAAGTTTTAGAGAATGAGAAACTCAAGATCTTGTGGAACTTTAGGATTCAGACTGACAGGCACTTGGTCCACAACACACCTGACATAACAATAGTTTAAAAGAAAAAAAGTATGATTCATTGACATTGCAATACCTGGTGATGCACGGTTTGAAGATAAGCAGCAAGAAAAAATCATAAAGTACCGGGACTTGGAAATTGAAGTTGAGTGACTGTGAAGAAAGAAATCGTGTGTTGTCCCAATTGTAATTGGAGCCCTTGGAGCAATACCCAAAGGGCTACCCTGCTATTTAGAAATTCTAAATTTGCTGGACTTGAACATGTTGACTCTACAAAAAACCACTTTACTCGGAGCAGCTTACATCCTCCGACGATACCTTAACAGTTCCTAGGTCCTTGGTTAGGACTCGAGCTGCTGAGCTATTAACCAGCCTCAAAGGCTGTGAATCTCACTAAAGATTAAATTATTATTATTATTATTATTATTATTATTATTATTATTATTATTATTATTATTATCATTATTATCTAAGCACTCATAATTTCACCATCCCCATTCAATAAGAATGTCAAACTATTTCTCCTTAGGTCTTTACTTTTCTGAGTAAAGCAATCAGGACCAAAATCTTCTAACTTTTTATTATTAAGAAAAGCCATCCAACTCAAAGAGAATTTTTAATATGAAATATTTTTTTTCCTTTCAGTCCAACATTACAATCCACAGCATTTCTCTAGTGATTCAATTTAATTTTAGTTAAATTGCATTATTTAAAGCAGATTCTTGAATTTAGGATATCAAGGTGATAAAAGGCTCAGCCATTTAATATTTTAGTGGTTCCTGGCACAACAAAATTTGAGAACCCTATTTTATTTGTGATAATGTGGCTCCCTGTTTGAGAGGTTCCTGTAATACCCATATTGTATGTATGAGTCAGAAATAAAGTTATCACTGCATGCAAATTGTGTTTTGCTTTAACAAAATTTTGAACTAAACATTTCCCCAAAGTCACTTTCTAAGCAACATGACCACATAATTTCAGACTAAAGTACTGCAATTCTTTACCGATTCCAACTGCTTTTTCCAGTAATTGCATTTGTTATCAAAGGCATCTGTTCAATTAGAAGGGTCAATGGTTAGTATGAGTTTATGTGTGTAAAAATAATGAAAATGGAAGCTACTTATACTAGAATAATAAGGATAGGATTTGGCATGTTTCCAACTATTGGAACTGTGGATTATGGCTTTGACGTGAGTGATATGAAAAAAACTTATAAAGACAAATTGCATTATCTCCACAGTATCAACTAAACTGGGACTAAGCAAGGTTACATTGTGCACAGTTGGGATAACTTCTTATATGTGTATAATTGATACATGTGCACTAGTATAACAAATTCCATCACGCAAATGTTCATGAGATACTCAAATTAGTTGTAGCTGAATAAACAAAAATCACATGAATCCTGCTCAAATGGTGAACATCGGTGTGTAAAATTGCCTTGAAAAATAATTCAACATAGCTGGTTAAATTATTACATACTTAAAACCTGATTTTTGAGGTTCGAGGTATGCCATGCTTGATTGCTCATAGTCTTATCAATATTGATAAGGTCCATTTTGAAACATTTTTATTAGAAAACATCATGATATTGACCATATATTTGATACAGTTTATCTTGAAAATCTAAATTGCAATATCCACAAAAAGTATTAATTAGTATGTATTAATGACTACACTATTTTAAAATCATAATTTTAGTTCTTGACTTTAACTCTAGCTAGGATTTTTAATGCTATTTTTTGAAACTACAGTATGTTATTATTACCAATGTTCATTACTTTAGACTAAATGTGTCAGCTAATGAATTTATACTATGCATTATACTTTATGCTAGATAATGAACTGTTTATTTCTCATTCTGAACATTTTCTGTTCTTACAAAAGCTGATATACATTATTTTATAGAAGGCAGTTACCTTATGTGGTCTTAATTATAAATATTTTTATTGCTGTTAATTATAATATTAATATTATTATTTATATATACAATAAGCCAGTGGTGGGATTCAAATAATTTAACAACCGGTTCTCTGCCCTAATGACCAGGTGAGTAGGTGTGGCTTGGTGGTCATGTGATGGCCTAGGCCCAGGATATTTGTCAGACCCCCTGCAGCCAGCGAGAATTCCCAATCGCCCGGTGCATTCCCACAGACAGGGCCTCCTCAGGGTGCCGTCGGCCAGACAGTGTTGGCTGGCGACCCCCAGGGAGAGAGCTTTCTCTGTGGGCACACCCACCCTCTGGAACCAACTTCCTTTGGAGCTCTGGATGGCCCCAGACCTTCGCTCGTTCCACCGCAATTTGAAGACCTGGTTGTTCCACAGCTTGGACTGATGGGGGGTTTCTTAATGAATTTTAAATTGTTTTAAATTGGAATTTTAATTTTATATTGTCTTTTAATGAGGAACTGTGCATCTTTACCGCTGTGAGCCACCCTGAGTCCTTGGAGATAGGACGGCATATAAATTGCATTATAAATAAATAAAATAAATAAAATTGTGTGGGTGTGGCTAACTCAACGTCACTCACGTCGATGGACGCTTTGCCTTAGCTGTTACAATGTAATAAGGGTTAACCGGAGAGGCAGTTTCTGTAAGCAGGGCAATAAAGATTAGGCTAGAAACAACACCAGAATGTTTCCTTCCTGCCTTCCTTACAGGATTAACCCTGTAAGGTGGAAAAAACAAAACAACATAAGATTTCTTCCAACAACCGGTTCTCCGAACTGCTTAGAAAGTTAACGACCAGTTCTCCCAAAGAGGTGCGAACTGGCTGAATCCAACCATTGCAATAAGCTATGGGCAGCTTTGCATGATCTTGTTATCCTAACCCATCAGACTCGTTAGGTCAGATCATTAGATCAGACTCATTAGATCAGACTCATTAGGTCAATCAACCTGATTAGGAGGCAAACATTTTAGGGTAACACACACTGGTTCAAGATTAGAAAGGGAATGAGACAGGGAAGTATTTAACACCTTTTTTGTCCAATCTGTAAAGTGATCATGCAGAAATTAGATCTGGAACTGCCTGATGTTGAAATGAAGACTGGGGGAAGAACCATAAATAATTTGAGATACACAGAGGTACTATTGGCTGAAAATAAGGAAGATTTGGAAAAAATTATCTGGAAAATAAAAGACAAAACTGAAAGAGTAGGATTGAGTCTTAACATCAGAAAAACAAAGATAATGACAACAGCTACAGATGGAGATGAGACATTGAAAATCAACAAGGAGGAAATTGAATTAGCTTGAGAATTTATCTTCCTTGGATCCAAAATTATTACCAATGGCAGTTCTACTCCTGAAATCAAATGCAGGATAACTTAGGCCACACTACAATAGTTAATATGAATAAGATCCAGAAAAGCAGAGATATTTATATAAATACAAAAAGCAGGATAGTTATAGCAATACACAATAATGCTGTATAGGTATGAGAGTTGGACACTAAGTGTCTGATTAAAGAAGATCAGACAAGAGTGACTGATCAAAGGAGAATTGACACTTTTGAACTGTGATGCTGGCGTAAATTACTGTGTATTATCATGGACAGCCCAAGTAATAATAGACAGGTGTTAAACTGCACAAAACAGACACATCACTGGAAGCTAAACACATAAGACTATTGGCCAATGATGCTAGGATGGTTAACATCAAATCTAATGCAAAGTTGAACATACAGCAATTGACAAAAGCTATGCTTGACAGGGTAGCATGGAGAGCACTTGCCTATAAACTCCCCAAGAGTCGGAAATGACTAAATGATTAAAACAACATTTATACATAGTGGACCAATAGTTTGAATTCTTCCCAAAAATACAGGAGAACTAAAAGTATCAATACCGTACTATGTTTGTTCTATTCCAAGTAGTGCAATTTAATTTTTTTTTAAAAAATTAAAATTTAAAAGTGCAAGTTAAAATTGTATCCATTCTTATTATGTGCATGTGCTTTTTCATGTTTACTGTTATTTATTTATTTATTTATTTGTTTTAATTTCTATACCGCCCTTCTCCAATATAGGACTCAGGGCGGTGCACAGCCAAAGTAAAAACCAGACATAGAAAAATTAAAAACTGGTTATGGCACCAAGCATACCAAACACTACTTGCACTGCTATATTTTTCAATGGTTGTTCAATCTCCATTAAGGCTTATTTTCCTCTTGTTTTTTTTCTAAATTTTGTCATTTTCTTCTATCTCTAGCTACTGCAATGTCAATTATTCATATTTGCTTCATTGTAACTACAGTTATCTCTGACTTATTGTTGGTTAAATATCAGTTTGAATTTGGAAGTCTCATAGGATCTTAATCTCTTCATTCCCAACCACTTTTACAATATTTTTGTTGTGTTAAGTTTTAAATTTTACTTACTTAAATCAAGGTGCCATTTCATTGTCTTTCTAAATACTCACTTCTTACATCCACATATCAGATGTTCAACAGTCTTCTCCTGTAATTTGCATAACCTGCATTTATTATTAGCTGAATTTTCTCATTTTTAGCTTTAATCTTATTTGTATGTAGTGACTGTTCTAGATCAACTAAAACGAGTCTTTTTGTTTCTTTAATGCATCTTGTTAAAATCATTGAAAAGATGTCTTTTGTTGTTATTATTAACCTTTCTTTAAAGTATTGGATAGGTAATAACTTTTCTTTCTTTCCTTTTTGCCAATTTTCTTTTTGCATCACCTGCACATTGTTATACAAATGATAAGAATTACTGTTGTCAATATACCTGTCTTTATTAGAATATATATTATAACTTCTGCTAATATACAAGATATATGACTTTTTTCAGTATATCTACCATTAGTGTATTCAGCCATATCTACTTCTTCAACCAGTTTCTGCACTTTTAGCATACATTATCTAATTCCACAACAGGACAAAGAGAACCTACTAATATCCCTATATAGATGTAGTACACACAGGGCAATCATAATTTGCTGAGTCTTTATATCAGTGGTTGTACCTTAGCTTGAGACCAGTTTATAATTTCTGCAGACTTTTGAAGGTGTGATGCCAGACTTGAATTGTGTTGATAGATTTAACATTAATAGTACTGTTTCAGGATGATCCTTATTCTTCTCATTTATTCCTTGGTTACAATGACTTTAATTTACATGTCAAAGTTAATATTTTTCCCTTGTAGGATACCCAAATATTTCTACCTATCTTTTGGTGGAAAATGTCTCAATTTGTTTCCATTGGCAATTCAATTCTATTACTTTTAACTATATTTACTTTATTTACTACTAATGACAATAGTTACCTAGCTGAAAATGTATAGCAATGTTGTGCTGATTCAATACCAACTTCTGAATTTCCATATAGTTTTAGGTCTTTAGACAGAGAGAAAATTTGACTAAACATTTCAATGACTGATATTCATGACACATTTTATTCCAAAGTATTGATAGTGCAATAAATTATTTTGCCAATATTAATGCAAGAAGAAATCTTCTGAAAGATTTGTTTGCCATTCATTATCATCTATGTTTTTCCTAAATTCCCCATCTTTTCAACAATTTGTTTATGTTATCACTCACTCCAGTCATTATCAAGCATTCTAAAATCTAGTTATGGGGTAATGAATCAAACACTCATACCAGGTAACATGAAAGTTTATCATCCTGCTTTTGCAATTTTCCAAAACCATTTTTATTTAATAGATCTTTAGTGACTTTTGTTTTTGTCTTCTTTCTTCTGTTCTGTTGATAACAAGGTGTTTTCTAAATGACCTTGTGTAGGATCTGCTATTATACCAGTCAAAGGTTTCAGTACCTGTTTCATTAATTTTTATTAAGAGATTAGTCTTACCAGTTGTAAGCCAGTCACTTAATTATATTTCTTGCAATTTGACATTCAACTGCTTAGGTGCTGTTTATGCATAATACTAAATGTTTGATCACAAATCCATATCATAAGTTATTCCTGAAGCTGGCCAATTCTCTGATTCCAGAGTGGAGCCTTCTTGGAACTGTTGAAAAGACTGTGTTGTAGACTGGAGATTGATGATGTCGTATCCTTCCTCCTCTGTTGAGAGAGGGCTGTTCAATTTTGACATAGATGGCCTCTTTAACCCCTCTTTCAAAGCAGCGATAATCCCTATCCAAAATATGGACTTTGTTGTCTTCAAAAGAGTAGCCTGTGTCTTTTAAATGCAGACGGACAACTGAATCTAGTCCTGATGTGTTTGTTCTCTGATATTGTGCCATGCGTTTATGAAGTGGTTGTTTCATTTTCCCAATGTATAGATGGCTCACTGCATTGTACAAGAAGGCTCCACAACAATTTGCATCACTCAGATGACCCTGAAGATGCAGATAAAACTCCAAATGACCTTAACGACCTGCTAAAAGAATGCAAATGTCCAGCTGTTTGCAAGGATTATAAATTCTTCCATTTTCCACCATCCAGTCAGAGCTGAAGAAGCTTCTTGGGTGAGAAGCAAAACATCTTCAAAGAAAAACCAGAAAGTCCAGTTGCCTCTTGAAAAAGCACCTTTGGGACAACTATAAACTGGATGACAGAATCTCCATATACATTCCTCATTATTTGGTTTTTAAAAAAATATCATTTATATAAAAATTCTAGTTTGTCATTTATTTCCCTGTCTATTGTTTGAAATCTGGGAGTCTATCTCTATCATCTCTATTTTTAGCTCTGTAAATTGCTATTTGGCAATTTCCAAAGCTTCTTTGGTTTTTTGTTTTTTTTAAATCAAACTAGTGTTTTTTTTACAAAAAACAGCTTATTTCTTACAAAATATATTTTTCATTTTAGTCTTGCATTTTTTTAGTTTACTGGCATCTGCCCTCAGTTTGCTAATCTTGTTTTCCAATCTAACTTTTCATTTAGATGTTATATTTTCTTTTCCTAGGTAAGCGCTTTTTTGTTATTTCAGTCACTGCACTATAGATGAGCCAATTGTGCATTTGTGCATTAGTGTCAAGATTATTTTATTGGGTTGAACTAGCAAAAAAAAAAATATGTGCATTGCCCTAATTAGGGTCCTTAGTGCTTTCTGAGCTCGGTTGTTTTCTAGCAGACATTTCATTATCCAAACTAGGTAGTGCACTGATTATCTTACCTAGTTTGGATAATGAAACATCTGTACAGAAATAACCAAGCTCAGAGAGCACCAAGACCCCATCATTTCAATCCTGCGCTACAAATCTTCTTCTCTATCAATTGTTATCATAATTAAAGAATTTTGTTGGAAGCACATGTAGTAACACAATTGTTCGTCTTCTACTTCCCCCCATATGCCCCCATGAATGTATTATTCCATTTATACTGGCAATTCTGAAGTAGAACGTACTTTGTAAGAAATAAAATAAAAAAGAAGTTATTAATCAAATTCATGAAGAATTTGACTCTAGGAATGTTACGGAGAATAGAACGACAGTGGAAAAAACTGGATGAAAGGTACAAAGTTTTCATTCCCTCTTGAAGCTGTTGTAAATAAAATCAACAGAGCAACAGAAAAAAAGCCTTCACAAACTTATTTTGCAATATTGCAACATAAGAATCTCGGTACTGCTGTATTTTTAATCAAGGGGAGAAATACTGCTGACTTTTTGTCCCCAGCCCATATTTCTTTTCTCATGTTATAGCAGCATCTAGTAAAAAAATGTGTAGCTTTAATCCTCTCATGATTTTTTATTTTTTTTAAAGAAGGAGGCAGCAACTTTAGGAAGATTTTGGTTTCTTAGTTATTTCAACTCAACAAATGTTTTTTTGTTCCCTATTTCTGGGAGGAAAAAAATAAAGAAAGTGCATAATAGCTAATTAGCCCCTTAGGGATCAATTTTCAAAACAGTGTGTAGGAAGCATGAGCACAAACCAGTTCTCTGAACATACATCTAGAAATTTCCTTCCAATAATTTGCCAGATAGCACAAGAAAACATTACTAATCCATTTAAGATACAAAATTTAGGGTACTTTGGTCCTTACAGTGATGGCAAATGACATAAATTGTGTCCAGAAGACAAAGCAAGCATTTCTAACCCTGACAGTATTAAGTAACACTGGTGATAATATAACAGACGGTCTTCTAATGTTAAAGTTAAGAATCTCCAAAGAACTTTTTTGAGATTCATTTGGTAATATTATTGTAGAAACAATTGTAATATTTGTGATAATAAGCCTATCCTAATAATCACAAGTGGGATTTAGTTTTCCTGAATATCATATTTAACGGATAGGAGAATAAGTCTTGAGATAATTGACATCACATACATAGAAAAATGAAATAAGTAAAACAAAGAAAGAGCTGAATTATGGCCACAAATTTATTAATGTACTTGTGTAATCTGTACAAGTTAAAATGTATCGTGTTCTTTGAACACCATATATTATAGTTTCATTTTAGCTAGAAGTAAACAGGTAGATTTTTCAGCTAATGCTAATAGGTAGATTTTTGTTAACTAGTTAAAGCAATCTTCAAACATGCTTCCAATTTGAAATCATTAGCATTCCTTCCAGGGAAACATATGGGAACATAGGCAGTGGTGGAATTCAGCCAGTTCGCCCCACTTTGGGAGAACCGGTTCTTAACTTTCTGAGCAATTTGGCACACTGGTTGTTGGAAGAAATCATTAGGGCAGAGAACCAGTCGTTAAAGTACCTGAATCCCACCAACATAGGGTATAGTCCTGTTCAGATGAATGTGTATCTGCTAAAACACATTGAATGCTTAAAGGAACTTTTGCTTTCTGCATACATTGGTTGGTAGACATACCTACTGGCTAATGGAATATATATTTTTTATATTTATATAAATATATATATATTTATATTTAATATTTGCAGTTATATTTTTCTCTACTCATTTATTGTATTATAAACTATAAATTGTTAATATTTTTTCTAAATAGGGGAAGGAAACAGGATAGATAGCATCTTTTATTTTCAGTCGATATATTAAAATTTTCTTTTCAAAGGATATATACAAAAAAGGATCTTTGATACCCTAAAATTTAGGGCCCCAAATATTTATTCTATAAAAATGTATCTGATGTAAAGTCTTCAGATTATTCTAATATATACTGTATTGTATAAAATCCATTGATAATCTAAAGCAGATACTCTAATCCATGCTAAACTGAAAGGTGCTTTCTTTTTTTTTATAAGATAAATTTGATGGGAAACAATATCCCAGATATTGCAATTTATTTCTATTTTTGCTAGCAAGTTTAGAACTATTTAGCTTAAATAGTTCATGTGAAAGTCATTATCTGGAATAGGAGCTCTTTTAAGTACTTTGAGCTCTTTTATTCTGAATAAACTTTTTTGAAATTGTGATTGATGATCATTTTATTTACTTATTTGGCATTAAATAAAAATATTGGACATTTCAGATTTGGGCTATTGGGATGTATAGATTAAAAGAACAAATAATATTATAATAATTTCATTTCTGTCAGCAAAAGAATTCTATATCAAGAAGAGACTAACTGTGTCAAACATAATGTATAACCCAGCAGGAAAATAGTTCTGAAGACAATTTTCTGCTGTTAAAATTTATTTATTTATTTATTTATTTATTTATTTATTTATATTTATTTATTTATTAATTATATTTCTATACTGCCTTTCTCCCGTAGGACTCAAGGCGGTGTACAGTCAAGAAAAATATAGACACACAAACATCATAAAATTGCTAATTAAAATTATTACTTAGTTTGGTCCATTAAATAAAACCCAGAATTAGATAACATTTAAAAAATCATTCACATGTTCGTATGTTTAGCCCCGCCTGTTGGAACATCAGGGTCTTGAGGGCACGGCGGAAAGCACGGAGATCAAGGATATTCCGTATCTCCGGGAGCAGTTCATTCCAAAGGGTTGGAGTCCCCACAGAGAAGGCCCTCCTCCTGGGAGTCGCCAGTCGACATAATTTGACTGACGGTACCCTGAGTAGTCCCTCCCTGTGAGAACGAACTGGTCGGTGGGAGGCTATTAGTGGCAAAAGACGGTCTCGTAGGTACCCAGGTCCTAAGCCATGGAGCGCTTTAAAGGTGATAATTAACACCTTGAATCGCACCCGGAAGACCACCGGGAGCCAGTGCAGCTCACGTACGAGAGGTGTTACATGGGCGTAACGAGCTGTGCCCATAATCACCCGCGCAGCTATGTTCTGGACCAGTTGGAGCCTCCGGGTGCTTTTCAAGGGGAGCCCCATGTAGTAAAATAGTAGGTTAAGGTACCACAGTTAACATTTTGCTATGAAATCGGATAACTGGTTTGTCAGGGGATATGAAAAACAATGTGAGAACACCAGCATAAAAAAATTTAACCAGATTATAGTCTAGATATTTTTCCTCTCATATCACAATGAAATATAAATATATAGATATAAAGAAAGCTTGCAATTGGAAAAAAGAAAAAAAGAGAGAATATAATTTAAAACCTGGGATAGAAATTGTGATTATTTTTATTGTGATCATACAAAGAAATATATAAACAATGCAAATTTCTTACTTTAGAGATTAATATTACTGGGCAGTGCAAGGTAAGTTGCAAAATAATATACATTTTCCTGGAATATTCTGTCTATCTATGTTCATTTGGTATATTAATATAACCTGAATATTTATATTGTAACATACAATTATGAAGTCAAGAGTATCCAATTTCTGGAATAGGGGCTGGATTTTTTTAAACATAAAATTCTAGGTTCCAGGATGCTAATTTTAAGTGATTTATTATTGTTTATGTAATTAGATGCCATTTGGAGAAGAATGTGAGGAGAAGCCAGTATAATATTAATTAAAATGCTATGTTGGTATGAGAAGTTTATTTAAAATACAGTGATGACAAGTATGTTTTTGTCTAGCAAACTCTTTCTTGGTTTTAGAATGATTCACAACATTTCATTTCTATTGAAGGCATTGGCATTACAGTTACTATGGTAATGAGTGCTTCAGCATAAGAATATTCCCTTAATTGGAATTAATATCAATTTTTATGCCTTTAAAAGAAGAGTTTCATTACCAGAAATCTTCAACCTTTATAAAAGGAGAAAAATATGCATATGTACACCTACCCCAGATTGCTTCTTAAGTATTTTTTTTCTAAAATCCTAATGAAAGTTACTCAAAAATAAGTAGACACAAAATAAGACTTGAAGGCCAAGTCAAACACCCATACTGGTATGCTAATTATGTTGGCTGAATGGGTTGTCGTATGATTAGCATATGACAGTGAAGGCATCTGCATCTTTCTTTTATATTACTTCTCAAATTACAATAACTATACATGAAAATATAAAATCTAGTCTTCTTCTTCTTCTTTTTTTTTTACAAATATAAGATTAAGAAACTACAGTTTATAGATTGGATGCAGCAATACATTCAAATATTTTTCATGAGGTTATAGAGGTTATTCCACATTAGTCCTTCAGAAAAATGTGTCAATATGAAATTTACTTCTCAGACAACTCAGCTCCAATTCTACCTCATTAATACAGGAAATGATTTGGGTTGGTTGGTGAAGCAGAAGTTAATATAAGGATTTCTATGGCTTTATTTTGCTTCCCAGAAGATAACCTGAAGACTGCCAGAAGATTACTAGTGTGAATGTATGTGTAGGTTTGGGGTCACACTATTTTTATATAGGGTTGGACTGGAAGGAGTTGAGCTTTAATATCTGTCAAACCTTGTTCAATTTTTAGTGATAATATCTTCAGATACTGGTTTATAGGTTCATTTTGGACATGGAGTTATGTTATTCTGGAATATCAGGAGAACAAGAAGACAGAATAAAGAGTTAGATAAATTTATTCCCTCAGATCTCTGATCCCATTAGCGATCTCCCAGATTTTCCCAGGATATGAGAAATGCAAGAAATGGGCACATTTCTGGACTTCTGGTATTTCCGGTAGGCCCATTTTTCTGGCTTTCTCCAGGAGCCTCCAGGACAGTGAAAATGACCTCCCCTGGGCACCAGAGGCCCTCTGGAGGCTGGAAATGGACCCATTTCTGGATTTCCAGTAGATAAGCCTATGTGTCATCTTACAAAACATCTGATGGACACTTTCACTTATTTCAAACTGCTCAAGGGTAATACAATTGCCATACTTATTTGGGGTTTTTGTTTTCTTCAGCAATAACTACAATATTCATTTTGTAATATTATTCATTGGAATATACTATGAGTAATAGAAGGATTCTGCCTCTTGGAATAAAAGCAAACTACGCATATGTGTTTGTGTCTGTTTTTCCACTTTAAAAAGTCATTACAATATCATTCAAAACTGATAACAAAACCTGTTACCAGTTCATGACTGTGATAGAATGCTTTTAAATATATCGGTATGAATTGAATCCCATGATAGACTCTGCGTTTACAGTCCTAGAGAACATTTATATCTTACCTCTTGCTTTTAAATCACAACTGAATGACAATTTTTATATCTGCACAATTGTTTGTATGGACACATTTTGTGATATAGTTTACCTCATCATTAATGTTCTTTAGATACATTTTTTCCATCATCTCTCTTTCTGCTATTTTCTGATATGCTAGGCTAGATTGGAAAGTCAAAACTACCCTGGAAGAAGAAAATGGCAGACAACTTCTAAACTATGCCTAAAAATCCTTGATGTTCAAAGCCACTAGGCATAGAACATGTCTTGCAGGAAATATTATTATACAATTGCTTTCACAATCTATTGTGGCTATTACTACCTTTAAATAAAAGGTTAGCTACGAGGCCTTATGAATGCCTTTTGACTTGAATTGTATTATATTTCTTTTTCATATAGGCAGAATATGAGGTTAAACCTTTGAAATCCTCTAGTGATTTTATATTTAGTGAAATCTGCAATATTTATGAGTAATATTAGCGTAGCATCCAAAAATCCAATTAAGAGTTAGTCCCATTGTGCTAAGGAATACAAATATGCCACTGTGGACACTGTAGGAAGAAACAATGAACACAAATGCCACAATTTTATTAATTTAGAGGACCATCCAAGGGATAGTCAATTAAACTTACTAGAGAAAGAACTCAAGTTCATATTAGCAGAGAGGATACTCTTAGAAATTGAAATTTTAATGCATGTCTGCTTATTCTGCTGTTGTGTAATCAAGGAACTGGAGTTACTGGCTTCAAGTGATTTAGTGGCACATTCAACAAAAGACTACATTTGGCTGACCTTGAATCATCCAATGAGACAGGTGTTCATTTTTTTTCCGTTTATGGTTGCTATTTATTCAAAAACATGACCAAAAGGCATGTTTTTAGTGTCTTTTAAAGTCCACAATTTTTCTTTTCAGTACTACTACACTATCAAAGCCTGGAATCCAACTAGCAAACATTATGCAAAATTGTAATTTGAGAGAGAGAAAGGAGAAAAAGACCTGAAATAGTTTTATTGAATTTAACATGCATGCATTTAATTGTTTAAAATAATTTTAATTAAATAAATATATTTCCATATCTTCCCTTATCTATCTTTTTGTTTTTTGCCTAAAAATTATATTTTGCATCTTATAAGATATTAAATAAAAATATAACTAAAACCTTTGGGATGCTATTATAAGCAGGGACTTTTTTTTCAGAATGATATGAACTACCATTATTTTCTCACACTATTTTAAACAGAAAGAAATATTTTATCTGGAATTATATTCAGTGGGGTTATTTGATTAGCACAACAGTTTTACAAACCGAGAAGATTCCATTTCATTCTTATAAATGATTCTGCTTCTTCATACCACCGTTCAGGAGTGAAATCTAAATTTTTTTGCTACCGGTTCTGTGGGCGTAGCTTAATTAGTGGGTGTGGCTTGGTGGTAAGGTGACTGGGAGGGCGTGGCTTGTTTTGTCAGGTGGGCGTGGCCAAGTCAATGTCACTTCTTTGCCCTTTTTTAACCTACAAAACACAACACAACAGGCTCACCCACAATATAAAACCAGCTGTGCTACACCCAAAATGGCCCCTGCAACAATCAGGAACTTCAGACAGCCACAAAAAGCCCAAAAAACCAATTTTCACACTTTACACACACACAACACAACACAACACAACACAACACAACTGGCTCACCCACAATGTAAAAGCAGCTGTGCTAGACCCAAAATGGCCCCTGCAACAATCAGGAACCTCATACAGCCACAAAAAGCCCCCAAAAACCAACTTTCACACTTTACACACACTAAATTCCACATACAGCTTTGTGAGATTTTGTGTGTTTTTGTAGTTAGAGTGAAACACTACAGAAACACACTAAATCTCAGAAAGCTGCACAAATATTATTTTATTTTATTTTATTTTTATATAAAAGCAGCTAAATTTAAAACTTCCTAAGCTTTAAATGGCTAGGTCTAAAAAAAGAACAACTTAAAAAAAATCCCAATTAGCTATTTTTTTAAAGCTCCCAAAGGGGAAAAAAACTTACCCAATAGAACAGGGGTCTCCAACCTTGGCAACTTTAAGACTTGTAGACTTCAACTCCCAGAATTCCTCAGCCAGCATTGCTTTGCTGGCTGAGGAATTCTGGGAGTTGAAGTTCACAACTCCCTGCCTGCTTGATTTCAGGCAGGGAGATTCAGTTGCTTGCTGATGCAATGGATTGCAGAGATTACAGCAAGGTAAGCAAGCTGAGTGGGGGGGAGGAGGGATTTTTGCTACCGATTAGCAGGCAACTCAGCTGGGGTTGTCAGAGCTTGGATCATCAGAGCCATTTAAAAGAAAAAAAAGTTTTTTTTTCCTTTTATATGGGTCTGGCGATCCAAGCTAAGTTGCCTGATTAGCAGGCAACTCAGCTGGGATCGTCAGAGCTTGGCTCGTCAGAGCCATTTAAAATGGAAAAAAGGCTCTGATGATCACGCAGCTCAAATGGGCATGGGGGGCGGGGGCAGGGATTATTACTACCGGTTCTCCAAACCGCCCGCTGCCATTGCTACCTACTCACCCGGTCCGGTCCGAACCGGGAGCATTTCACCCCTGCCACTGTTTCACAAACTGTAGCTAAATCTATTCTACTAGAAATTAAACTTGAAAATATTTTACTCAACATTACATAAGATACTTCACCAGCTGTCCTTTTCCCAGTCACCTTAGTGTTTGAGTACAATACTGATTTTTTTCTACTGATTTATCCTACATGATAGATAGATAGATGAGAGAGAGAGAAACAGATAATTGATAGAGATTGATAGATAGAGGGAGAGTGATAGCAGTAGCAATATAAATCCTTATGATTTATATTGATTGTTTCCTAGTATGATTTGATTGCTTATTTGTACCCTATGACTATCATTAAGTGTTGTACCTTATGATTCTTAATGAATGTATCTTTTCTTACTATGTACACTAAGAGCATATGCACCAAAGACAATTTCCTTGTCCCTTCACAGAGGCTAGTATTTCTAAGCCTGTTATTTGTTTTTACTCTAACCATTTGAACACAGAAAATGTTTAATATGACTTTGCTTGAGACATGTCTTTCATTGCCAGCCTTTGGAAAAGGAAGGAATGAGTTTAGCACATGTGGAAGTCCTGGAAAAAAGAACCCTTACAAATGCAATGTTTTTGTTCATTTAGTCTAAATCCCAAGAGTAATTAAAAGTGATGAGACTTGTGAGTGCATGCATGATTGACTTTTTGAGTTAGGTAGGTCTCGTGACAGTTTCTGATTGGTGATTTTGGCTTCAAGCAATATTTTTGGTGAAGTTCTATCCAGGACTTCTTTGTTTATTATTTTTGCAATCCATGGGATGCATAATAGTCACCTCCAGCATCATAGTTCAAAGATGTCCACCCTTCTCCTGTCTGCTTTTTTCAGAGTCCAAGTTTTACAGTCATAAGTAGCAATTGTAAAAATTATTGTGTTAACTAATCTGCATTTGATTGTGAGTCTGATGTCTCTACTCTTCCAGAAGTTATTAATGCCAGACACTACACTTCTTTCAAGTGATACATGTCTTCTGACCTTAGAAGGCTTGGTTTAATTTCAGAGCCCATAAAGATGAATTCCTTTACCGTTTCAATGGTCTCATTGTCGATCCGTATTATGGCATCTGCAGTTGTCATTATCTTTGTTTTCTTGATATTAAAATTCAGTCCCATTGTTTTACTTTCATCTTTGACTGTCAGGATTAGCCACTCCAGATCTTTCTTGCTTTCTGTGAGCAATGTTGTGTCATTTGCATATCAAACATATTATATGTTATATGATATTCCCACTACTGATTTTAACCCCAATAGTAAATTCCTCCAAATGTGCATTTTTCATAACTATGTTAGTGAACATATAGAATAGTATAGGTAACAGGATGCAATCTTGCCAAATAGCTTTTTCAATTCAGAACCATTTTGTGTCTGCATATTCCATTTTTACAGTGGCTGACTGATCAGAGTACATGACTGAATCAGCCGGATGTAGTGTGATTTTATTCCCAGTTCTTTAAGACAGTTCCAAAGCTTGAAATGGTCAATACAGTCCAAGGCTTTTATTTTATTTATTTATTTTTATATTTAAATTTATATACCGCCCTTCTCCCAAAGGACTCAGGGCAGTGAACAGCCAAAAGTAAAAAACATAGAATACAAAGTTTAAAAACAATTTAAAAATATAATTAAACAATTAAAATACCCCATTTAAAATTCAAATTCAAATTAAACAATTGGAGAGTTAGGCCAGCCTGGCTTGTTGAAATAAAAAAGTTTTGAGGGCCCAGCGGAAAGTACATAAATCTGGAATCATCTGTATCTCCGGGGGGGAGCTCGTTCCAGAGGGCAGGTGCTCCCACAGAGGAAGCTCTCCCCCTGGGGGCCGCCAGTCGATATTGTTTGGCCGACGGCACCACGAGGAGCCCCTCTCCGTGGGACCGTACTGGCCGGTGGGAGGCTCTTCGTGGCAGAAGGCGGTCTCGTAAATATCCAGGTCCTAAGCCATGGAGCGCTCTAAAGGTGGTCACCAACACCTTGAATCGCAGCCGGAGGACCACCGGGAGCCAGTGCAGCTCGTGCAGGAGAGGTGTTACATGGGAGTGCCATGATTCTCCCATAATCACCCACGCAGCCGCATTCTGGATCAGTTGGAACCTCCAGGTGCTCTTCAAGGGAAGCCCCATGTAGAGAGTGTTACAGTAGTCCAGGCGTGAGGTGACGAGGGCATGAGTGACCATGCACAAGGAGTCCCAATCCAGAAAGGGATGCAACTGGTGAATCAGGCAGACCTCATAGAAAGCCCCCCTGGCCATGGCTGTCACATGTTCTTCTAAGGACAACTGTGCATCCAGGAGGACACCCAAGTTGCTATCCCTCTCCATAGGGGCCAACGGCTTGCCCCCAATAGTCAGGGATAAAAATAGTTTTGTGTAGTCAATGAAATAAGTGTAGAGGTCTTTCTGCTTTCAAGAGGAGAAGGTTAGCTTCTCCTCTTACAACTTGGCATTGTTTTTCATTTGTGTAAAGTTGTCCTGCATATTCCTTCCATCTTTCTCTCATGCAATTCCTGCCCATCATGTTCACTGTCTTTCTTCACATAACTGTATTTATGACTTCTCATAGTTACCTCCTCCAATTTCTTACACAGCTTTAAGCCTATTGTCATTCCATGTTCCTAATTTGAAATCTTTAAATTATGCTCAGTACGCTCCCATAGAGAGGGGCTTCTCAGGGTGCCGTCAGCCAAACAGTGTTGACTGGCGGCCCCCAGGGGGAGAGCCTTTTCTGTGAGGGCATCCACCATCTGGAACGAGCTCTCCCCAGAGATACAGGAGATTCCGGATCTGCGCACTTTCCACCGTGCCCTCAAAACATTCCTGTTTCAGCAGGCCGGCCTGGTCTAACTTTCCCTTTATATTGCTTTTGATTTTATTTTAAACTGGGATGTCTTGAATTATCTAGGACCAGAGTGTTTAGTATATTTTAATTGGTTTTTTATTAACGTTTGTATTACATGTATTTTTATCGTTCGCTGTTCACCGCCCTGAGTCCCTCAGGAATAGGGCGGTATATAAATTTAATAAATAAAATAAAATAAATAAACAGTAGAGAGGACTCTTTTCACTAAGAGTTGTATCAATAGCCAGGGAGCCACATCATGAATGCTCTTTCTACTATGATAGTCTCTTTCTACTATGATATCTATACTTTCCCTGGAGCTTTATTGGTACCTCCAGCCAGGGAGACTGCTTGGTACTATATCCTCTACATCTTTGAATCGATCCAATAATATTTTTGTCAGAGAAAACTGGGGTAGGTCAGTTGGGATAACAACCTGGGCTAGGTTGTTGTCCAGGCCAGAACCATGTCTCCAGTATAATAAGTTTATACTATTTGCCCTCCCCACCATGGTGAGATAGGGTTGGATTTGAGGGGGCGGATAAATATACACACTTATACAAATCTAGAATTGAATTAACTTTCTGTATACAGAGCAAGAAAATAACAAAATTATAAGATAGTCTAATCTTGAATTCTTACATGAATTCTGATTAGATTCATAGGTAACAACTATAATGAACACCTGAAGTGTACATTATTTTTTTTTATCAGACAATTTTCAATTCCCTGAGTGTTTCTACCTGGGTTCCCTTGTCCCCTTTATTTCTGATGTCTATATACATGATAGTTGGGATAAAAATGAGATGGAATTGTTATATTTTTAAATTTTAATGGTCTTCAAGGTTTTCTAATATTTGGTACAACACAATGGATGCCAGTCACAACTAAATACTTATGACATCCAAGGAGATAAAGGATATTGTTAAATATTTACAGCTCTAATTAAATACACAGAACTGCTGAATTCAGTGAAGAAAAAAGTTATGGTACTTAAAACTGTAAGAAACATAATATAAAAACTATGGGGTGCCAGGTTCAAGATCACACATTATATGGTATGCCACTAAAAGTAAAATAATAGAGAAGCAAATAATAAGTTATCTGGTAATGGAAGATATCATATTTTTCTCCACAGTGCATAATCCATTTGAATCATTTACAATATAATATTATACCACAATAAATGTTAACATTTTTTTCTTATTTCTAGTAAGATAGAAAGTTATTGGAATATGGAAAATAATTAAAATATTTCTTAAATATTATTTAAGTATTGTTAAGTGTTGTATGTGTGTGTGTGTATATATCTATATCATCTATATCTAGATAGAAACATAGATAGATAGATAGATGATAGATAATAGATAGATAGATGATAGACAGACAGACAGATGATTGTTTTATCATTATTGAATTATTAACACTACCTACACTGATTCTTGAGAGCTGCTTAGAGCTGAGATGACAGAAGCAACATAAAAGCATTTATAAATAAATAAATAAATAAGTAGGCACCTTTTCTCTTACAGCTGAGTCAAAGTTATTTTGTTGAACATTTTCATATTTTCTCTGAAGAATATAAACTAATAGGTACCTTGAAAATATGCCATGATAAGAAAGTACCTCCACATCATTTACTAAAGATAATGTTTGATTCTGAAAATTTTCTGAAAATTGTTTATTTGTCTTTTATTAAATCTTATATGACACAATTGTATGCTGTTGTTATGACCTGGAATACCAACAATAAAATACTGCTTTTTATTGCATTGCCTATATTTCAAAATATCTTCAAAATACTTCTTTTAAAATATGTTTTAATATATTTCAAGATTATGTTACCATACACTGCATACATTTCATTAACTAAAGGATTCATTCTGTGCTAACAACATAAATATATTTTTCAAATATATTCAAAATAAAACAAAAGAATCAATGCATGAGCTGTTCAGTGAAGAAATATAATGTTAATTGGTGAGAGGATTGCTTAACTTCTCTTTGGTTCAGTCTTATTTAGCAAGAAAGTACTTATTTATTTATTTATTTTAGGAAGAAGTGGTATGAGTGACAAGCGCTTAGGGAAAACTCTTTTAATTTGAATTCTTTTAATTCTGCAAAGTCAAATTAATATTACTCTATTTATTTGTCTAAACATATATAAAATATAGAGCATAAAAGTCAAATTAAATAAGTGAGATAAAATAGCAACATAACAATAAGTCTATGTAATAAAAAGTGTATACAGTAAGCTACTGTAATATTATATATTAATAAACTGTGTAATAAATTTAAAATTCTACAACATAAGTAACAAAAATGCATATTATCATTAGAAACAAAATAACTAAGAAGTTGAATATACTTTATATTAAAAGTGTAACAATAAATAAAATAGAAGTGTTATTCCTGTGACCAGTTATGCGTTATTTCCATTGCAGGAACACAGAATTTTCATTATCCACAGTAGCAGCCAAATGGTTGTCCAATCTCTTCTTGAAAAACTCCAGTGATGGAGCACCCACATCTTCTGGAGACAAGTTGTAATTAATTCTTTTCACTGTCAAAAAGTTTCTCTATAGCTTTTGGTTGGATCTCTTTTTAATGGTTTTCCACCCATTACTTCTTGTCCTAACCTGAAGTGCTTTGGACAATAGGTCAACCTTCTTTTCTCTGTCACGACATCTTAAATACTGCAAGATTGCTATGATGTCATCCTGATTCCTTCTCTTTGTTAAACTAAACATATCTAGTTTCCTGAACCATTCATCTGTATAATTTAGCCTCCAGACTCTTTATCATTTTTGTTGCTCTTCTCTGTACTCTTTCTAGGATCTCATAATCTTTTTTTTTTTTTGTATCATTCTGACTGGCAGTATTCCAAGTGTGGTCTCACTAGTGTAGTATAAAATGGTACTATCACTTCACATCCCAAAGGTGCCTTTTCCAGAGGCAACTGGACTTTCTGGTTTGTCTTTGAAGACATTTTGCTTCTCATCCAAGAAGCTTCTTCAGCTCTGACTGGATGGTGAGGAATGGAAGGATTTATACCCCTTGCAGACAGCTGATCATTTGCATTCTTTTAGCAAGTCATTAAGGTCACCTGAAGGCTTATCTGTGTCATCAAGGTCACCCGAGTGGTGCAAATGGGTGTGGAGCTTTCTTGGAACAGTTGAAAAGACTGTGTTATAGATTGGAGATATATGATGTCACTTCACATGGTCTTGATAATATCCATTTGTTAATGGAGCCCAGAACATTTTTGTAAAATGCTATCATTGGAAGTTTGTTGAAAGATACTATGCCTTGGAAAAGATAATTTATGTAAGTACTTTGCTGATTTCCATGTTTTCTTAACTTAACTTCCATTAACTTGGATTCCCATATTCTTTATTCTTTGGGTGAGCAGTTGTTTGGTTTGAGGATACCTTAAAGAAATGTGGAACATGAGAAAAGCCCATATACAGCCAAATGGTCTCTTTTAGGGAAAAGAAGAATTAAAATTGGAAGGGTCAGGCCAGCTGTAAAGACCTGGATTTTCATTTAGTAATTCATCATCCTCCATGTCCTTATCTGGATTATAAGGAAAAGGTTCAAGGAAAGGCTGTGTGGGTTCAGAAGATTAGAGGAGCTAATTCTTCTTTTCACACAGTTAAACAAGGCCAATTTTTACGATCTCTATTCAAAGCTTCTTATGTTTATATTTGATAGATTAAGTAGCTCCCTATCTTTATAATGCTCTGATTCTGCTATTGTTTTCTTTATTCTTCATGCACCTTACCCAAATGTTGTCTGAAAATTGACAGCCTGTGCAAGGTAGTGATAGGAAAAGAAGAATGAAATTCTTTTTCAGGAGTAAAAATCCATTCACATATTTTTTTTTTTTATTTTTTTAGTTTGATTTATATGCTGCCCTTCTCTGGAGACTCAGGGCGGCTTACAATGTGCTAAGCAATAATCAAACATAATGTTTGATTTTGTTGGGTTTTACTTGTTTCAATATTAGAAATGCTGATGGTGTAGAAATCAGAATGGGGCATTCTAAAAGAAAAAAATGGTCTTTCTTCTTTAGTAGCAAGAGAGATTTCTTTCATGCTCTAAAGCCACTTTAAGAATTAGAAAAACATCAGGTGTCTGCTAAAACCTGTCCCAAATCAGTCAGCTATCTTATTTGGTTGTGCTTATGGCAAGACCCCCACCACATGAACGTAACTTATACTTAATCAGCTTCTAAACTATTCAAAATGCATTTGAAGGGCATTTTATACTGAAATAATGTTGATCCTTTTTTGGGCTTGTAATGTAGTGGGATCAGAATACTTCAAACAAATTGTAAAAGCACAGATATCCCTGGGACTGTAATACCTACCCAAAATGGTTGACTCGAATTCTAGATTTAAGTTATTTATCAAATGCATCAATGAAGGACAACATTACAAACTGTTTGACTAAAAGAGATGAGCCGATTGAACTCACTTTTTTAATCATTGCCTATTTTTCAGTCATATGTTTGTACCACAAACATCTGTCTTTTATTAGCTAGCTCTCATTTATGGTGGCAAATGTTGAATGTTTAAATGTTGACTGTGGCAGCACAAACATATATTCACCACCCAGCTGCATTGCAACAGTTGGAAAGTCAGTAGGAACTACATGAAAATGTAATCTCAATAATTTCAGGAGGTTGCTAGCAGGCATCCAATGAAAAAAACACAAACAGTATTCAAGGCATCAATGACAAAGCTAAATCCTTTTGAATATTTTGTTAGCAATAGGAAATCAAATATTTAAATGATTATAAAAAAATATAAAATCATGTATAAAGTTTGTGTGTCCAACAGTGTACTACTGTACACTTGTTTGTTTGTTTATTTAATAAATGTATATGGCAGCCTCATATATATGACTATGGGTGTCTAAAAATTAAAACAGAGTATAAACAGATGCGTCCGGAGGCTCCAGCTAGTCCAGAATGCAGCCGCGTGGGTAATTACAGGGGCTTCTCGATACTCCCATGTAACACCTCTCCTGCGTGAGCTGCACTGGCTGCCGGTGGCATTCCGGATTCGTTTCAAGATCCTGGTGCTTACCTATAAAGTCCTTCATGGCTTAGGCCTGGGGTACTTGCAGGACCATCTCCTGCCGCTTTCCCATCGTCCCGTGCACTCTCACAGAGTGGGCCTCCTCAGGGTGCTGTCGGCCAAACAATGTCAGCTGACGGCCCCAAGGAAGAGAGCGTTCTCTGTGGGAGCCCCGACCCTCTGGAATGGATTGCCCACCGAGCTCAGAACAACCCCCGACCTCCTTTCCTTCTATCCTGAGCTGAAGACTCTTCCATCAACTCAACTGATGGCTCTTCCATCAACTCAACTGATCCATTTAGGGGTACACTGTTATAATTTTAAACTGTTTTAATTGGGGTGTTGATTTTAATTTTATTTTGTTACGATTTGTATTGGAAATTGTCATTTTGTAAGTCGCCTTGAGTCTCTCGGGAGAAAGGCGGCATATAAATCGCAATAATAAATAAATAAATAAATAAACAAATAAACAAACAAACAAATAAACAAAAACATATTTGACATATTTGACATATTTAAATATTTCTATACCCAGTCTTTGAATCTATGACCAAAAACATATCAGAATTATTTCAAATATGAGAATACAGATTTTTCTGACATTATTTTTATAACTATACTTTTATATTATACTTCTATACTTTTATAACTACTGTTATAAAACATGCTGTCTAGCTATACTGCAAACAATGAAAGTGCAAAGGTATCAGAAAATTAATCAAGGTCAGGTCTGTCCTACTAATACTTACATGCAGAAATATAGAAATGACAAATGGAATATAGGACCTATCATATCAGAATATATTTAGATTGCTTCATCAGTTCCTCCCATCAAAAAACTTCTATCTGAAAAAAGTACAGATTTAAATTCTTATTATGTTTATCTTTTTTGTTTATGCTTTTTTAAAAATAATAATGCTATATTAACTATCTAGAGTCATATTTTGTGAGTTCGGCAACCATATAAGTTGCTAAAATAAATAAACAAACAGGCACTCTGGTACATATAAGCACCGTGTTGGTGATTACTGGTGTAATATTACAAGCAAGTAACTTTCTTGAGTATTGCATGTGTGAATTGTGAACTACAGACTGCACAAATGAAAGCTGTTTATTTTCTGGGAAATATGTTTAACCATGACTGTATTTTAATTTTAAATAGCTTATGAGGTTATTTTCTGTCTCGCATAAATATTTAAGTATACATTCCCCTTATAAACTATATAAAATTAAAATCAAGTCCAGGGTTAAACCTACCTCACAGAAACATTAAATATAAATGTTTATTAGATATCCCCTTGGTGGAGATATTTCCAGTTCTAAGAAGTGATTATTTAGTGCCTAACTCATGGAAGTAAACATATGTGTAGCTAAAGTTTTCTAATTTAATTTTTTAAAAAAGGTAGAATTGTTATTTATTACAATTCAGTATTCTTTTTATAATAAGAACATAATTTCACATTATTTTGTAGCAGTTTATGCAGTGGTTTCTTAACTATTTTAAACTGTAGGACAATTTATGAAGAAGTTCAATATTATTGTAATATTCTTAAAATTCTATAAAATTCTAATAGTGAAATTGTTTATTTTTCTTCATCCAGGCTTTGGTTAAATATTTCAGATAATACTAAATAGAATAATCTGTCCTGCCATTTCTTTACTTAAATGAGCACAATTTAGAAGCAAGTTTAAATTTATAAGCAAGTTTATAAATATAATGTCATAGAATCCTAGAGCTGGAAGAGACCTCAGAGGTCTTCTAGTTCAATCCCCTGCTCTAGGCAAAGATCTTATTCCATCTCAGTCAAATGGGTGTTTAGTCTATTTATGAAAACCCTCATGATGAAGCACCCACAACTCCAGTAGGGAAGTTATTCCATTGATTGCTCTTACTGTTAGATTTTTTTTTCCTTAATTCTAAATTAATTCTAGGTTGTATCTCCCTTTGACAAGCTTCCACCCAATATCTCTTGTCCTGCCCTATGGTTCCCTAGAGAATAAGTCAATCCCCTCTTCTTTGTGATAGTCCCTCAAGTACTGGAAGACAATTATCATGTGTCCTCCCCCCATTCCCAATCCTTCTCTTCAATAGGATAGACTGACCTAGGTCCCTCACCATTTGTCATAGGATTTAGCCTCCAGATCCAGATCATCTTTGTTGCTCTTTTATTGTTTGGCCATACTGGACCTTAGATGCCCCTAGTAGCTGGAGAAAAAGAGTTCCTCTTTAGCATTCTTCAGCTGTTCAAGATTAAAAAAAAAATAACTTTGATAATGATAACCTGCAGTTGTTTGTACTTGTTTCAAATTACATTGCATTTGGACATTTTAGACATTCAGAGACAATTTACTGAATTTTAAATTGTCTTTTAAAATTGTCATTTTAAAAGAACGTTCTATTATAGTCTATAAAATTAAGGGGCTAGAGTGAATAAGAGGCTAATAATAAGGCACATCAGTGAATATTATTTACAGGAACCAGCATTTATATCACCTTTAATTGATAGCTGCCTAAAGTATTAAAGGTATTATTCATTGATTGATTGATTGGATTCATTATATGCAATCAAGTTGTTTTTCAACTCCTAGAAATGACATAGTTTTTCTCCATGATGATGCAGACCAAATCTAATCTTCTAGGCATTCAAATAGTGTACACAATACTGTTTCCATCCACCTTAATGGTGGATTTCTTCCTTTTTCTTACCATTAGAATCTTTTCCAGAATGATATGTTTTTGCATAATGTGACTGAATTAGGATAATTTGAGTCTGCTCATTTGTGCCTTAAGTGAGAACATTGGTTAGGTTTGGTCAATGATCCATTGGTTTTTCTTGGCTGCCCATGGTGTTCTTGGGAACCTTCTCCAACCCCAGGTATTAGCCTTCTACTAAAAGAAAAAAACCCTTTTCATGTTGTCAATGAACTTGTCTCTAAATAGTATCTATTCCAGAATTAATGCAAACATTGTTCTGTATCTTACACCACTAACAATAAATCTTAGTGATCAGCACAGGCTATTGGTCCATATTTCATATTTTGGTCATTTCCATTTCATTGGAAATAAAAGATAATAGACATAGTCCTTCCCACCCAATTCTCCCTCCCCTTTTTTCCTTAAAGAGAAAGAAACAAAACAATAAGAGAATGAAAGTAAAAGCTGAATGTATCTGTGTAGAAATAATTTTTCTTATTTTTCTTAGAGATGAAAAAAATGTTTTTTAAAAATGTGTTTAAAAAAAAACATTATCTTCCCAAATACATTTTTGCATGTCATTGTCCCAAATATTCTGGTTTTGAATCAATAAATAGACATTGGACAGCTCCTTTCATTACTTGTTCTATTCATTTCATAGAATATTTTCTGTTTTTTTAAAGAAAATTTTTTTCTGATATCTTTGTTTTTGACATAAATTTTCTATGTTAATTTATCTGTATGTCAATGTTCCAAGTAATACACCCATTGTAGACAAAACTCCGAGGCAGGTTGATTCCTCAAAGAACAGCTTTATTAGGAGATATCATTTTGGCACAACTGGTGGAAAGTCAACTCTGAATATTCCCATGCTTTCTACCACATTAAAAAGTAAGTTTCCTGCTTTCTCAAAACAACAAATCACATTGTCCAATATGGATACTAGCTGGTTGCCTGGTTACTTCTCTTCTTCTCCTCTGATCAGCCAGCTGTTGGAAAGTCTCTGACTCATAAGAAAGTTATGTTGTTTTGACTACAAAACCCCCTCTATCACTATCCTCCTTTTCCTCCAGGCTGTGTCAAACCTGAAGCCCTGTGAAAAGAAACCTCAATAGAAAAAAAAAAACTCACAGAAAAGAAAATGGCCACAGCCAAGTCAGCTTCAGGCTTGACACTGTACTTTATTTAACATTTTCAAAATGCATTCTTTCTAAAATCTCCAAATCTTTTTAACATCATGGCGACTAAAACTGGATGCAGTATTCCAAGTCTGGCCTTACTAAAGCATTATGAAGTGGTATTAACACTTCACGTGATCTTGATTCTATACCTCTGTTTATGCAGCCTAGAACTATGTTAACTTTTTTGGCAGCTGCTGCACATTGCTGGCTCGCATTTAAATGGTTGTCCACTAGGACTCCAGGATCCCTCTCAAGATCCCTTATAATAAATTCAATTATCTGAAATTATCAGTATTTAACATACATTCACTATGAAATCTATTCTATACTTATTTTGTTGTAATTGTAGTAATATTTTGTATTGCTTTTATATTATATACACTTGAGTAGCTGATATACATAAACACAAATTTACAGTTTGGGAATATTATTAGTCATACTTTGAGAAACTTTAAGTCTAAGATATTATTTTGGATTTAGAACATACACAATACCATTGCAATGCTATATTTTCTGTTTATTTAATAATATCTACACTGTTAAAAAATGGACAACTTAAAAATTTCTATATTACAAAGATGACTGATTCAAAAATAATCTGTTTTTGAACTTCTGTGTATGGAAAATTATATTGTCCCAATAACCTAGGGGAATATTCCTAATGCCATGTTTATGTTATTGTTATAAAATTAACTCTGTGTAAGTGTGTGCAAAAGAGATTATAATTCCATTTTTATAGGAAGTGAAAAGGTGCTGTGTGTATAAAAGCTTTTGTCAAGTAGTGAGAGGATTTCTTGAAGGACTGAGAATATTGTAAGGGAAGGGGCATTTAATAACAATGAGTCAATGAAGTTATGCAGTATCCATTAATATGTAACTTTTTCTACATTACAAAGGTTAATTAGTTAGGAAGTTTAGCCCAGGAAACAATAATGAATGAGTGAGTGCTAAGCTTTTTCTCTTTCTGGAAGCTAGTTTCAGCAAGGTCAAAAGTGACTTATAATTGGACAAAGACTAATACTTTGCAATATCCTTATTTAATAAGGCAAAATTGGATGTGAAGAGTTATAGATTTCTCCAAATATGTTAAAAGGTTAAAGATAATTCTTTAAAATTAAAATTGTCTGAGTCATGATCTAGATATGACTCATGTTGCACAGAGGTCCACTGTAACCTTCTCAGTGCCCTTTTTTTGTAAGCTCTTCCTGTTGCTATGACCAGCCTTCTGTGATTTTGCTTCCACAATTTTGAAATAGTTCTGTTCTGCAAAATGTATTATCTATTACAATGTCATGTCAAAATTTCAGTTGACTGTCAAAGGACATCTTCAGCAACAAATGTGTCTGCAAAGAATACAAAGAAAAGTTCAGAGCACAGCATATGTAATCAGCTAGATTAAAAACATAAATATTAATACTTGTACAGAGTAATTTAGAGTGATTGAAGAACAATGAATAACAGAAATATACTACCCTGTTTTCCCCAAAATAAGACATCCCCTGATAATAAGCCCAATCAGGCTTTTGAGTGCATGGCAATAAGGCCAAGCGCTTATTTCAGGGTTCAAAAAAATATCAGACAGGGTCTTATTTTCGGAGAAACCCAGTACTCTAAAGACCATTATATAATTTTGACAACTAAGATAAAAATGTTGTGGTAAAACACATATTAAAATACATCGTTTTAATGAATGTATTCATCTTCACACTAATTTTCTAATTTTGTAAGGAGGCAAAGTACCATCAAGAACTCAAAAAACAACAGGAATGTTATAAATCTAATTTGTCCTGAAATCATTCTGATCTGTGCATTGTGAGGCAGATGCACATGGATTCTTCAGATTATGGCTGGCTTCTTCAGGGTATTATCTGTAGGAGATGGTACTTCTGAAAAAATAGGTGAGAACCATTGTATTAAGCATTGTATTAAGAAACATTTCTTAATACTAGGAAACAAGATGATATCTTGTTTGGAGGAGTCACAGGCAGGATCTCCCTGATTATCTGGGTATGGGAAGAAAATAATGTAAAGCATGATGAGATTTGCAAGAGTCTATTATTATATTTTCTTATATTTATATCAATAAAGTATAGGTCTAGTTCCCCTATAGATAAAATGAATTATTTGGATGTCTTTCAGTCAAGTTTCAGACCTGAATACAGACCTGAAACAACATTGATTTTCTTTGCTAAAGAGTTATCATGGGAATGCAATGGAGTGGTTCATCCATCCCCACTTTTTTTGACCTCTCAGTTATCTTCAATATCATTGACCATGATATTTCTAGGTTGAGGTTGGAAGGCATGTGTTCTATGTGGGGATGCCCTAACACTACCTAGAGACTGCAATTGGTTGAGATTGATACAGCATGGGCAGGTATGAATGTACTTAGGTAAATCCATGTTTCATCTTTGCTTTGTGAGCCATGTTGGTCCTAATGAGCTTCTGCATACAAACTGCTGGTTGTCACCTATAAAGTCCTACATGGCATGTAATTGAGCTATTTGTGGGACCACTCTCTCAGATTGTTTCTACCTGATCTACAAGGCCACAAAATTATGCTACTGATTTCATCAGCTAAAGGTAATAACCTAGCAGAATGTAATAAGAGTTTTTTTCTGTGACAACCTCTGCTCTTTGCAACACTTTATCCCTTGATATTTGACTGGATTTGACACTGCCAATTTTTTTTTAAAATCCTTAAAGAGCTTATTATGTTCCTGAATGAAGAATTCAGGAGATTTGCTTTGGGCTGTGAAAAATTGTGAGTTTTTTCATTGTTATTTTGTGTATTGATTATGGTAGCAATTTGAGTTTGCATATTATGGATTTAGAATTACCACTTATATCAACCCATTGCATTAGATTCACCAGGAGAGGCATGCTCTGGGTTCTATCCCTTATGTGGTATCATTTGATGGGACCTGGGATGAGAGCCTTTGCTGCCATGGTGCCTGCTATGTGAAACATGATCCCTACTGGGCCTTTTCAAGACTTTGAACACCTGATTTTGTAGCTAAGACTTATGCTTCAGCCTTATGCTCCCTAATCATTATTAGCTGTTGTGATAATTAATTATCATTTGTATTTTCTGACTATTTATGCTATTTAAATGTTATTATATTGTTTTTATTTAGTTTTTAAATATTGTTATAGTCAGAGACATCTTCTTGAGATGGGCAGCTATACACATACAATCAATAACTAAGTAAACAGTTGTTTATTGTTGTTGATGTAGTTTGGTAGTGTTAACTGTTCAAAGTTGCTATGGTGAAATCAGGACACATGTAAATATAATTAAATAAATTTGCAAACTACATTAATATTATTACTCATATAGTTTATAATTAAATTCCTTCTTGAAAAGATTTATTATGAAATTTCCAGATATTTGTTTTGTTTCTGATAATATATCAAGGTTCCAAAATTTATCAGAGTGGTGACACTTAGGATAGGAGAAGTCATTTTTCGTGCAAAACCATTTTACATTTTAAATTAATGCTGTTCAAAATACTATCCAGGGCAAAACAAATCTCTATCTTTTACAGATACAAACATTCCTTAATATAGGAGAGAACTAGACACCATCTTTAGACTATGAGAACTGTTTCAGCCAGGGGTCAGCAACCTGAGGCTCTGGAGACGCATGTGGCTCTTTCACCCCTCTGCTGCAGCTCCTGTCACTCAAAATATGCATCACAACTGCCAATGTGCAACACCCGCCGGCACACAATTTATTGAGCTTTTCAACTCCCGGTAAGCCAACCATAGATAAATCCAAGAAAAGAAAAGTTTCAGAAGAAAACAGAACATTTAATTCAACTACATATGCTAGTTCTGTGGCCACTCAAGAAATAGTCAGGCATGGGAAGGGTTTTGTGGCTCCCGGTGTTTTCTTTTCTGTAGGAAACGGATCCAAATGGCTCTTTGAGTGTTTAAGGTTGCAGACCCCTGGTTTAAGCAATAGCACAAATATTCACTTCCTGTAACTGTTGCTCGTATATGACAGTACTTGTGCAAACAAGTAATACATGTCTAGAAGAGTAACTTAGATGGCATTAATGTATGGTGTGTTTAATAAATATGATATGCAGTAATGTGTTTGCAAATATTTTCATCTTATATCTCAGGTGCCAGAGATTACAGGGAGTCTGGAAAAGAAGAGAAGAAGCAGTAAGTAAGTAAGTAAGTAAGTAAGTACGTAAGTAAGTAAGTAAGTAAGTAAGTAAGTAAGTAAGTAGACAATAAGCAAATAAAGAAATGTCAAATGATAGAGAGTGAATCATCTGATAGTATACCTCATAAATGGCAATTTAATGCAGTTGGAAAGAAAGTGGGAAGCACCATTTTAAATCATTCAAAGACTCTGTCTTAATCAACACTATAAAACAGCATGGAAAATTCCTATGACAATTTCCAACACTCTGTATTTACTCCAGACTAGCATTAAATATACATTGTTGAAATATGTGTAGTTTCTCCTTTCTTGATCTCATCCAGCTATGTGGAACTGATATCAGGATTATAAAGAATGCAAACTTCACACTCCATGGATTTGAATACCTATGGTACATTCCTATTCTACCTGTATTGTAAGGTTGACATAATTCCTTATTACAAATAAGATAAAGGCTTTTCCTATAATAACTTTTAGCTATGGTTAAAAATTTAAACCATAAAACATATGAAATGGGAATGACATAAGAAGGAATATAAAGAAGGATTGTAGCCATTTATTAATTAATGCCATTAATTTATATACCATCCACCTCTCAAGACTTCTAGAGATTTGTAAACATAAAACAGAATGCAATAACATCCAAATGCATGTCTGATCAAACCAGCATCAAAAATAAAAGCCCAAACTGAAACGGCAGACTGATGTCACCACTAACATTCAAAATTGGTAAGATCAAACAACAGGCAAAACTAGCCAGAGGAGATCTTTCTTAAAATACATTGTGGTTGCTCCATACAGGACTTCATATGTTGAAACTTGGATTATTGGAAACTTGAAAACTATTGGAAAGCAGTACATGACTGGAATATACTGCAAACAGCATATAACATATACTAGAAATCTGATCATTATATTATGCTAGTTACAGCTTTTGAATCACTGAGTATAATGCATTATAGTAGTGATGATTATGGCAAATCACATTTGTCAGGGCTTCAGGTCCAAGAAGAGCTACAACTGATGTACAATTTTAAACTTGCATGGTTCCCATGAGTTTGAAAAACTTCTATGACCACAGTTCCTACATGTTGTGTTACACCAACTATAACTATGAATCCAAGTCATAAATCATGTTAGGCAGTGTATAGTATAATCACTGAAACCAAAATGGAATCAGTTTTTTTAAAATAATCAATAAGTCTGTATTTCTGTTTTCCTTCAATTATATATGGCCCTTTTTAGTATCTCCAGTCTAGTCTGGGGAAAATATAATATAACTGGTTGATAGCACTGAATTTCACCTACCAGTCAAAAAGAACCAAAAAGATAAATTCCCTGCATATCTGTCCCAGCAAAGGTCAACCCGAAATATTATTACATACCATGTTCAGGCATGAACCCTGACTGGGAATTGTCTAAATCAGTGCCCCCCAACCTTTCAGACACCAAGGACTAGCTATATGGAGAAAAGCTTTTCTATGGACTGGAGGGGGCATGGTTTTGCATCCTGCCTGCATCCTGCAGATGGGGCTTCCTTGTTTCTTTGGACCAGTTGCTGGCATGCCATGGACTGGTGCCTGATCCACAGACTATGGGTTGGGGATCCAATCTAGATAGTTTGTTCCTTCGTTTTGGAATTACTTCATTATGTCTTCAAAATAATAATATTACAAAATCCTGTCCTACAAATCTAAGTAATTTCTTTTACAGCCTAAAATTAAATGGAGCTGGTGTTCAAAAACATAAAAATAAAATTGCGGTTTAATTTTTATTAAAACTTTAAATTTGATTTCATTGCACCATTTAAAAACTTCACGGTTTAATAATTTCATATTTTCCAAATACAAATATTGTGTCCATGAATATAATGCTTTGCAAAATAGAAATCAACTGATGCAAATTTCCTCTGTCTTTATAGGTAAAAGAAAAGAGAAGGAAGATAGAATACAACATTCATATTTAGGATAATTAGCCACTGGTTGGAAGGAGAACACCAGAATATTCAGCGTGTCTATTTTGTGCCTGAGTTTCTAGGTGAGTATAGTATGTTTGGGATTTAGAGTGTGAGCCAAAGTTAAAAAAAAAAAATCTTCAACTAAAACTTAACTCATGGTGACTTCCCAGATTCATCCATTTAGTGTTATTGGAAAAATAACCTGATGCTTTCTTTGGAAACTTTATTTTGACTTTGCCTTTTGATATTTTCTGGTGACTTCCTTCCAAGCACTAATCAGATTTGACTCTGTTGTTTTTATGATCAGTCAAGCTACATAGAGTTTTCCTGTTTCCTTAATGTTCTAATACTCTTCTGGAAAGAAATAATGCCAAATGTACACATTCTTATACAAAATATAAATATTATCATAGGGGCAGTGGTGGGTTGCCCCCGGTTTGCACCAGTTTGCACCAGAACCGGTAGTAAAACCGGTGGGAGGCTCTGCCCACTGACCCCGACATCATCAAAATGCTTCTGCGGATGCACACGCGGCCTGTTGTGACCGGTAGTAAAGGTAAGTAGAACCCACCCCTGCATAGAGGGTACACAGAGGTCTCTTATTTCAGCTAACAAGCTAGATGTCAGTGTTCCAAGTAACATCCCCAATGAAATCAAACTTCGAGGCTTGAAGTTCCTCAAAGCTAACTTTTATTAGAGATGTCATATTGACACATCTGGGAAAACCCAAATCTGAGAGCTTCCGGGTTTTCCACACTTAAAAGAAAGTTCAAGACCTTGCCCCTCTCCCACATGTCCACATCCAATCCAATCAGGTACCGTCCTGAACAGAAGATACCTCCTCATTCTTCTCAACACAGCTGCAGGGCACCATGGCCTTGACTTCCTATAAAGAATTTTATTTTGACTACATAGCTTCTTCCCTCTATGCAACCCCCCCTCCCAATTTCTCACAGTAGGATTTGTGGCAATCCTGAAGCCTGAAGGCACAAAGGTAGAAAGATGGCTTCCAGGTCTGACACTGTTTGTATGTTATCAATGATCAATGATCAATGAGAAGTTCCAGCTTCCAAATAAATCCACTGGGATTTTGAGGCTGCAGTTTTTACATGTATAGGACAGGGACCAAGACATAATATGAATTCTGAAATTCATCAAGATGTTAATCAGGTTAGCATATTTTGAAAGGGGAAAAAAAAAGACTTTTTCATATTCTCTCTGACTGCATATCTTATCAACAAAATAATATTAAATAATTTAAATATAATATACATCAGGTATAATAGTTCAAGAAGACTTTTAATCCAGTCTAACAGTTGCTGAATTATTTAACATATTTGACATTTTTGTCTTAAAATTATGTTACTGACCTGGCCTCAAAAATACCATAATTTAAATGAAGGAGGGGAAATTGAATGAAATATTTTCATACTTTGTATTCTATTAATCAGTAATTTAGTTTTAAAATTGCAATTATATAACATTTTACAAAATACAATAGAATTCCAGCTTCATTGCTTTTACAATGAATTGTTAGTAAGAAGGCCTTTATAGAAGAAGAGAAACAAAAGAACAGAAATTCCCGGAGGCTTTTAGTTTCAGTTCCCTGAAGATTCAAATAATTGGGACAACATTATTTGCCTCACTGCCTAATTGAAGAGTATTTGTAAATTGGTTCCAATATTTCTGGTTGCCTTAATGGGCAGTATTTGAGAAAGAGAAGATGCAAACTTTGCCTTAGCCTAACTCTAACCAATCTAAATCAGTCATATTGGATATGAATTCTGGATATAGCAGTTCCAAATCATATAGAGGATTCCAGACTCTCTGTATGTTGAATCAATGTTTTTTTCTCTTGTATGAAGAATATTGAGGACGTTGCTGCAGGATACTTACAACAGCACCCAAATAACAGACATTCATGGTCATCTTTGTGATACATCCTATAGTTTTGTTAATATGGAATAGGAGCTTTTTTCTCAATTTCTGTAAGGTACCGGTTTGTATTTTCTAGATTATAGCTTGGATATAGCTTGGATATTTTTCAATGTTTGTATATGTCTTTATTTCTTTTTCAAATACAAATAGCAACTTCACCTGAAATAAATCTGTACTGAATAGTAAATCTAACATCTGATCAATATGTGCAGGCTGAAGAAAATAAGCTTTTAAATTAAAATTCATTATGAACTATAAACTCTTTCTATGAGCTCCTGTTTTGTTTCTTTAAAAGTGAAGGTTATTTTGAAGGACTTTTCTTAAACTGTAGGACAATTATTTGGCATGGACCTACTGAACTTGAAGCAGAAATTAAACTTAACCACCAGAGACCCTTTGAGTAATGAATTATTTAGTTTCATAGCTTATCAGCATCCTAGTTTACCTACAAATTAAACTAACTCCATTTACACAGGACATAGTTGTATTGCAAAATTCATTTTTACAAAACTAAGTTAATGGTTATTAACTTAGATGGATTTAAATGATAATTGGATAAATTTATGAAGGAAAATTCTATCAAAACTCCTGGTCATGAATACTCAATACCTGATCTTGGGGAGTCATACTACCTACAGGTGATGGGGAGGGATATGACTATTAATACAATTACAGGAAAATGAATAATGCAAGATATGCCTGTTGCTACTCCAAACATTCCAGAGCCAGCAAAGATTGCCATGGCATGCTTGAACCAACAGATTCAGACCAAGGCAATCTATATTCTGTCTACATAAATGATCTCTCTTAAAACCATGCTTCTTTGGCCCTATTGTTATCAAGGTTCAACAACCCAAAATTCCTTAAAATCATGGAAAGTGATCTTTTTTACTCCTAAATTATCTGTATTCAGCACAGATGATTCAACATTTAATCCATTAATGAAGAACCTGAATAAGATTCTATTATTGACAATATAATAATTTGCTGTTATATGCTTTGTTGCTTTATATACTTATCACAGTCTTTCAAAACAGGCTATTATTGTGTTTACTGGTGGGGTTGGAGTTTGGTGGGAAGAGCTTAATCTGTATATTTTATATCATTTATGGCTAATATTTTTAAACCAGAGCACATTTTCAAACAAAACAATTTTAAATTCTTTCTTTCTTTTCTTTAGAACTTGATATTATGTAAATTTAATAATTGAGAATCTTGACAATGGAAAAAAATTAAAGATGGCTTAATTGTTCTGTATTGTTATATATTTGGCTGGAAAATTTTTTAAAAATCCCAGAAAAAGCTATGAGAAACCAAGGTATTATGACACCTATCAAAGGAAGAGAAAAAAGCAAATAACAGTAAACAAAAGGAAATATAACAAGTGGAATCCACTATAAATCAAGGTATAATACCAAGATGTATTCTACATATGTAGTATATAGTACTAGCAGTAATGTAGTAATAAGGAAATAAATTAATAACAAAACAATAATACCAATAACAATAATGAATTAATCACTTTGCTCACTTCAAAGAAATATAATAATTCCTGAGATGTAAATCTCATTGAAATATAGAAATATATTATATGTTTTTGATTTAATATTAATCTTAATCTTTGCTATTTTGAGGAGAAGGTAATATCAAAGTACTATTTATTTCCATATATAAACATGCATTTAATTCAAGGTCTAGCTAGCTAGCTAGCTAGCTAGCTATCATCTATCTAGCTATCATCTACCATTTATCGTCTATTTTGGATCTGCATATTGACCAAGAGATGTAGTTTCATCCTTTTATAGATTAATTATACAAAAATTACAATCCTCAAACACCCGTAATGGAGTCAAGGACAAGTTATAGTTTTGTAATGTTTTAAATGATTGCAGCAATTTACGTTAAATTGGTGACAGCTAATTTTATATTGAGTGGTACTGCTTTCCTCCCAAAGCTGACTTGCCTCTTAATAACAGCTTTTCCAGTGTTTCTTTTTTCAAGAGAATAAATCTAAATCAGGAGGTATTTGAACTCTTGATTTAGATATTTTTAAATAAAAAAGGATTTACTCAAAACTGCTGAGGTGGTTAATCCACTTATATTGGGTTTTATAGCTAAGGCTTTGCATTCTGATCTGCCTTTTCTCTTAGGGTGTACTCTTAATAAATAGCTGCATGTGCTTTTCAAGTTTCAAATAAATATTTTAGGATTTAAGTTTAAAGTATGTAAAATAGTATCTTATCCCATTCACTAGCAAGGATCCCCACTTAACAGGACGATCTAGGATAGAAAATCTGCCGTTTCTCAATCTTTATTCTTCTCTGTTCTGGACCTGTAATCCCATTAGAATCTCCAGTTGTTTCCTTCTAGTTAAAAAGGTCAAGTAACTGATGATGTAAAGGAGCTCAGATGATCACTGAATTGCTTCTAAAATACACAATATTAATTTGACCAGACTAAACAATTGATACGGTATATTATTCCAAATGTTTACCTTCTTTAATAACAGGTGGATCGAAGTATGCACAGGAACACAAAATGTCCAATATTGAAGTTCTTCTTCTTCCATTACTTTTGTAGTTCCTGCCAATAGATATTGACAGGTTTTATATAAAGCAGAAAGTGTGATATTATGAATAAAATAAATACTGTATTTTTTGGAGTATAAGACGCACCTTAGTTTTTGGAGACGAGAATAAGAAAAAAGCTGATTGGCAAGTGGATCGGCCTCCCAGAATAACTTCAATCAGCTGTTCCCAGAGGTGAATTTTAGCAACCGGTTCCTTGGTTGTGAGCTCTGTGCCTTGCTTTTTTTTTGCTTTTTTATCTGCCTCTGAAACTGTTTCAGAAAAACTTTATTTTTTTCCTCTGAAAGCCTCCAAAACAGCTTCAGAAAAAAACCCTCCAAAGCTCTGTTTGTGGGCTTCTTTTCTGAAGCTCTGTTTGTGGGCTTCTTTTCTGAAGCTTCTTTTCTGATCCTTTTTTCAGCCTCTGAAACCTCTGTATGAGAAGCTGGGTGGGGATATATTCGGAGTATAAGATGCACCCAGATTTTCACACTCTTTTTTGGGAAAAAATGGTGTATCTTATACTCTGAAAAATACAGTAAATAAATAAACCAAAATTGAAAACAAGCTGAAATTCTAATGAAAAAGCATCAGTATTGGCACTATGAGAAAAGGCTAAACTGAGATGGAGAAGAACAGTGGTAGCAGATTACTTTGGAAAATATATTCTAGATGAGTTCAGACCATTGCCAACTGTATAAGGAGCAGGTCAAGGTGAAATCCAGCAGGTTCTGGAGACCTGGTAGCGGAAATTTTGAGCAGTTCGGAGAACCGGCAAATACCACCTCAGGCTGGCCCCTGAGTAGGGTGGAAATGGAGATTTTGCAATATCCTTCCCCCAGGAGTGGGGAGGGAATGGGGATTTTGCAGTATCCTTTCACTGGAGGGGGGTGGGAATAGCGATTTTGCAGTATCCTTCTCCTGCCACACCCACCAAGACACGCCCACCAAGCCACACCATGCCCACTAAGCCACACCCACAGAACCACTAGTAAAAAAATTTGGATTTCACCACTGGAGCAGGTCCAGATTAATCTTCTAAACTTTGAGACTCATGCTGGAACTCATTTTCAGGGAACTTCTCTTGAACAGATGCACAGAAAACACAGGGGTAAAATCCAGCAGGTTCTGACAGGTTCTGGAGAACTGGTAGGGGAAATTTTGAGTAGCTCAGAGAACCAACAAATGATACATTTGGCTGGCCCCAAAATGGGGTGGGAATGGAGATTTTGCAATATCCTTCCCTCAGGAGTGGCATAAGAATGGAGATTTTGCAGTATCCTTCCCCTGCCATGCCCACCAAGTCAGGCTCACTGTTGTGTACTGGGCATACTCTAATGTTTAGACCCCCTGTTGGAATGAATAAATATGGGAACGTGTTGTGATTGGTTGACCTAGCTGACAGGGAGTATATAAGAGCTGTCAAGAAGGGCTCGGGCCTTCGTTCGCATGTATATGTTAATTGGTTAGGTTGTCAGTTCCAGTTAATAAAAGAGTTACCTCAGCTATTCATGTGTTGTCAAATATAAATGAATACAGTATTTATTACTGGCGACGAGGATGGGATAGCGGACCCGGCGGAAGAGACGCAATCGAGGACAGCAGCCTGAGGTAACAGTGAAACGAAGCAGACATATGGCCATGGCAGCACAACAGATGTTTCCCCCATTTGACCAAGGCAAAGAGACATGGGATGCTTATATTGCCAGATTTGAGTGTTTTTTAATTGCCAATGACTATACTAATCTCTCGGCTGAGAGGAAGAGGGTGTATTTCTTCAGTTTTTGTGGCCCTGAAATGTTCGACACAGCTATGACCCTTATGGCCCCTCAATCAATTCATGCCGGTACGTGGGAGGATTTCATGGCTAAACTTAAAAGACACTATGCACCTGCACCCTCCCGAATCGCCCGCAGACAACATTTCTATCACCGCGACCAAGCCCCAGGTGAATCGATTAATCAATATGTTGCGGCGTTGTGAAGGGCTGCCCGTCACTGCCAATTTGACAACTTAGATGACTACTTGTTAGACCGCCTCGTGAGTGGCGTGCGTGATAAGAACTTGAAGCAGTGTTTGATCGCCAATGATGACCTCACATTTCAGGAGGCTTTACAGGAGGCATGTGCCACAGAATTAGCTACCTTATCCATTGCCGAACCACCCTGTGGTCAGACCGCTCCCAATTCTGAGACTGGCACGAACTCAGCTAATGAAATTGTGACTGAACGGTATTCTGATTCAGAAGAGGAAGGCAAGGTTTGCCAAGTTAAAGGGACTAAGGCTAGGCAAGCGAGGGAGAGGAACAAAACTGACGGATTCCCCGGGTGTTACAGGTGCGGGGGACAGCATGTTCGTACATTATGCCGTTGGAGAGACGCTGTCTGTAGGCTCTGTGGGCGGCGAGGACACATTGCCAGGGTGTGTCGCTCGGCGCAGCCGCAGATCAACTCGCGTTCCCCTGCTGAAAACAACGCGCCACGCCGTTCTGGCCCGAGACCCGCGCATGCGCGCCAACGACAAGGATTTTCTGCCATCAATCAAGTGATGTCACGCCAGCGAGCGGTAAATCCAAAGATTACTCTGACAGTTCAGATAGAAGGGCGCCCGTGCAACATGGAAGTGGACACGGGGTCCTCCACAACCATCGTATCATGGAGCACGATCAAACGTCTAGTGCCGAAGCTGGCCAAGCGACACCTCAAACCTTGTTCTCTGCTACTGAAGGACTACCAGGGCGCCCTGATTCCGGTTGTGGGAACCGGTACCTTCAGAGTTACATTTCGTGAATTTCAGGGTCGTCTCTCTTTAATAATCGTTGATGGCCCATTACCTAGCTTACTCGGCATGAACTGGTTCGCCGCCCTGGGCCTTACTATACAGGGCATTCACTCTATCCAATCATCTGAATTAGACCTCTTGGCGTGTGAATTCCCGTCTGTTTTTTCCGATTCGTTGGGCAAATACACTGGCACTCCCGTATCTTTCAGCCTTGATCCTGCGGTCCCTCCAAAATGCCTTAAGCCACGCCAGGTGCCTCTTGCATTATGACTGCGCATAGACGAAGAACTGGACAAGCTTATTCATCAAGGCATCTTAGAACCTGTAGATGAAGCCCGTTAGGAAACCCCCACTGTCATCACAATTAAAGCCAACGGCTCCATCCGCATCTGCGCTGACTACCGGGCAACAATTAATCACGCCCTGCAGGATCATGCCTATCCTGTCCTGGTAGTCCAGCATTTGCTGCATTCCCTGGGCCAGGGGTCAGTTTTCGCAAAGCTTGATCTATCCCAGGCATATCAGCAACTGCCTGTGGATGATCTCACCGCCGACGCACAGACCATCATCACACATCATGGGGCTTTTTGTTGTCGCCGCCTGCAGTTCGGTGTGTCGGTCGCCCCTGGGATTTTTCAAAGTCTTATGGAGCGTTTACTCTATGGAATCCCAGGGGTCGCTCTGTACTTTGATGACATCATCATTTCAGCTGCCTCTGTCCCTCAACTACTGTCTCGTCTCTGATGCGTCCTCACAGTTTTCAAGCAGGCGGGGCTCACCGTTAAGAAGGACAAGTGTCTTGTTGCTGTGTCACAAGTGTAAATCCTCGGATTCCTTATCGACCGCCACGGCATCCACCCAACCCCCGCGAAGACTAAGGCCATCCTGGATGCTCTGCCTCCAACTTCCAAAGCTGAACTTCAAGCCTTCCTCAGCTTACTAAACTTCTATGCCGTTTTACTGCCACATAAGGCTTCTGTAGCTGAGCCCCTACACCGTTTGCTGGACCGTGGGGCTAAGTGGATGTGGGATACCCGGGCTGAAACTGCTTTTGCCGCTATTAAGTGTTTACTTGTGTCTAATGCTGTTCTTGTTCAATATTCTGCTATCCTCCCCTTGGTTCTTGCATGCGATGCCATGCCACACCATGCCCACCAAGCCACACCCACAGAACTAGTAGTAAAAGAATTTGGATTTCACCACTGAGAAAACACCTGTATTATTAGTACAAAATTTTAAGTCTTATTATTGTTTTTATGTATATTAAATGCAGTGAAAATTGCTTATTTAGCATTCCCTTATCAGTTGTCTTCCAGAAATATTCTGGGAATTGCAGTACAAAGATATGGATGATATCTGGTGGAAAAGAAGATGTGAATGCACATAACTATGCCATATTCAGACTTGCACTTAATTATTTCATTTGTTTATGGAATTTCTATCTTTCCTTCCCTTAATAGACAGAGATAACATTGTCTAGTTTAGTCTCTTGGCACTTCATGGTATTTCAGTTGAACTCTTTCATAGCCATGGCATTTTGCAGGCATTTTAGTTGTTACAGAAACAGATGGGCCACAAAACAATTGTTCTATCTCTAAGAATAACAATCCTTATATGTTTATATTTTTATTTATTTTCTTTTGAGTATGGATTATTGATTGAATAAATAAGAAAATATATGTGGGTGTCCATTAATGATTGTACTAATGAATGTACTAATAATGCAGGAATTGATACATTTTTGGATTTTTGTCCCAGGATAAGTTAGAAACATCTTATAAATTAGAATGTCTTTGTAAGTATTATCCCAGAATCAGAAAGGGAGCTAATTCTAAACGTGCCTCTTTATGTATAGGGAAAGGTGCAATAGCGAAAGGTGGCATTGCTTAATGAAGATGTATATTTTAAAAGAAATCCATAAAAAGACAACTCTGCAGTAGTATGCACAGAGATTAATCTATTGAGCTCATTTATTTTGAAGAGCTACCTATTTCCCCCAAAGCTGGGGAAATAGTATCATTTGCTTTTTTTTTCTTGTTGTTATTGGCTATGCACTCCAACAAATGCCTCAAGGCAATCAGTTTTGCTTCTATGATACATTCCAGATGGTTTTTATCAAAGAAGCTGCTATCAGCTTAGACACCATGAATGGCAATCAGGCAATAAGTTTTCAAAAGTTTGAAAGCCATTAGTTCTGCTTTGTGACAATAACTCAGAACTGGAGTTAGCTACTCTGCCTTCACTTTTCTCTTATACTCCCTAACTCTTAATACTACTTATTATAATAGGATAACAGAGTTGGGAGGTCTTCTAGTTCAACCGAGCTAGGAAGCCGTATACCATTTCAGACAAATTATAAAAGCCATGGTGGCTCAGTGGATGGAATGCAATAGATTGTAGGCTAACTGTGTCCACAGCCAAGAGTTCGATCCTGACTGGTTCAAGCTGACTCAACCTTCCATCCTTCCAAAGTCAGTAAAATGAGGAGCCAGATTGTTAAGGGCAATATGCTGACTCTGTAAACCATTTAGAAAGAGCTGTAAAGCATTATGAAGTGGTATATAAGTCTAAGTGCTATTGTTGTAAGTTTATAGTTTCGCAGCTACTCATAAAGTAGACAAATGCTTCCCCAGTGCCTTCTTTTGTTCTAGATAAAACCAGCGTGCGGTTGAGAAGCATTGAGAAAGAAAATGAATAGATTGCATGGCACCTCATAAAACATGTAGAGCCTTATAAATTCAATGTTTAATACAGAAATGTGAGCTCTGAGAAGGTTTGTATCTTTTTATAATGCCTTGGGATATATTCAGATTTTCCAGGAAGGAATATACCACCATACTGGCATAAGTATTAATCTTTTAAAGAAAACATGGTCTGGCACATCCTTTTGCATTTGTTGTCCATGAACAGTATTTCTTCTTCACAAGCTAGGACATTATTTTTTCAACAGCAGGAAAACCCATGTGCCTAATACATACTCTATAAAAGTGATTTAGAATCATCCCTAAAGCTTAAATTTGAAACTGTGTTATTGTGAGAGTTAGGAAAGTATTTACCACTTTACAAACTCCGCTAAAACGAAAAAAAAAAAAAAGCAAAAACATAACAAGTAAGGTTACAGCATTGTACTGCAGATATGAAATTATTTTCTTTCCCGTCCTCCATAGCATATCCAACAATTAAAATTGACAAAAGTTACAATAAAAAACCTTATTTGTGAAGAAATTATCTACTGAAGCTCTTTTTCTACCTTTGTTGATACTAATTTAGCACAGAAAAAGTATAATTAAAAAGGTGGTTGGGTCTACTTGCTTTGTAAAACTAACCCTTCACTGACTATGCTGTTAGTTTTTGTCTTCTGAAAGGATATGACTGAAAAATTATATTCATTTATATGTTTATTTGTTCCTGTAGTTTTCTGGCTTCTTGTACTCAACAACTGGACGGGAAGTGTGACCGCACAGCACTTATAACTACCACTGTTTTTGCACCACCACTCATTCAATTGCTAATTTAGTTCTGAGAGTACTTAAATTCCTTGTGGCATAGAACTTTTAAAGTCAAACATTATCAACAGCCATTTAGCATTCCTTCTGGTATAAAAACTTTTAAAGTTAAAGCATTATCAATAGCAGTTCAGTGGTAGGTTCCTCCCGGTTCTGCCCGGTTCTGCCGAGCCGGTAGTGGTTACCATATGACATCACCGAACTGGTTCTGCCCCCCCCCCCCCCGTTATTCTTACCTTTTATTTGGCCCTACCTCCAATTTATTGCTGCCTCCTGAATCCCAACTGATTGGCTAGAAGGAAAAAAACTGTTTAAACTCTTGCCACGGGGCTTCAAAGGGCCGCTCTACAGCTGATCAGTGGTAAAAGGCAGTTTGGTGATAGACCGGTGCATCCAAAAACAAATGAGTAGACTGATGCCTGCAAAAATAAATGAGTAGACCGGTACAGCTCTGCAAGCAGTTAAAAGCCTGGTAGACCAGTACCTCTGCTAAATCCTAAAGAATTGAAATCCTAAAGACCATCAAGCCATGCCCACAAAATAAGCCATGCCCACAGAACTGAGTAAAAAAATTTAGAACCCACCCCTGCAGCAGTTTATATTCACATTGTAAATAAATAAATATCTGTATGCCTTTTATCCAGTCTGAACTATTCCACTTCACACTCTTTTATGCTCTAGAAGAGTTAGTAAAAAGTCTAATTTCATTGGAATTTGAATAGAGAATCTCTTAGCAATTTGTAGGAAGGGATTAATCTGTCATGAAATCCCATTTCTGCCTCAGTTTTGCATTGTCCAAAAGGATTTAATGCATTTTTCCTGCATAATAATGCATTTTTCTAATATGAATGTTTTTCTCATCTAATATGTACATTTCTGTCCAATTTAACATAAAATGGTTCTGTACATTAAATCCATTGATGTGTATTTGATGTATCTGATGAATTCACATGCTTTGTCAAAAAGTTGTTCCTAACTTTTTATATGGCATTTTTAAGCTAAAGAATTGTATTAAAATTCGAAACATCTAAAGCTCAGTATATATATGCATTGATTCTTGTAATAGTTCAGGGACTTCAAATTATTCAAATCTACATTAAAATGAAAGTCTAAGAAATCTATTTTCATCCCGATTAGCTTGCTTTCTTTAATATTCAGTTTTTCCTTATTTTATTCCATTGGCCTGATGCATTAAACATCTAAACAAAAGCCATAAATATTGGAGTACATTTTTACTTTTTTCCCTGAATTTACTGACTAAATTTTTAGCTTTAGTGGCATAGCACAGGCACTGGTGTGCAATGTGGTGACAAAGAGGTCTCTAGTGAACTGGAATGTACAATAAATACCAAGAACCACATTTGCATGTTTTTAAAGTCAAATTATGTTTATGTGTGGAAATTGCTAAATATAGGAATCGTGTTTAATCAAATATTCATAATTATCAGAAGTTAAGAGATTTAACCAATCATGTCTTCCTTATATGACAATGGGTTATGTATTATTTAAAAACCGCTTACGTCTTGATTGCAGGAAATTTCAAACTACCTTAATTGGATGTCACTTTTTTTTCCCCTAGATCAATAATTATAGAATCCAGGGTGCCAATCATTGCTATTGCTATATCGGTTTAGTAGTGGAAAATCTCAACATTATTTTTATATCTGATAAATATGGAAGTCTGCAAATTTCAAGCTTTTATTCCCATGATAAAAATTAAATGTCAGTAATGTAAACTGAACTTATTTTTAGGAATAGATATGAACCTGAAGATGATAATGAACACTAGAGTTTTTTGGTTCCAGAAAGAACATTCCAAGGACCTTGGAGCATTTCCTATTTATTCTTAGGGACAAATAAAAAGATATATTATTTTGAAGAGTATACCATATTACAATCCTACAGAAATATTTATAACTTTCCTTCCCCTTACATTCTTTAAATTTATGTCAGGAGAGCTAGAAAGAGGCACAGGTGTCTTCTATGTGCATCTACAAAGTCAAAATGATACAGTAGGTGTAGCTAGATAATCAAAGCCCTATCACTTTTAGGTGCATGTAATGCAGGGGTGTCAAACTCAAGGCCCGCGGGCTACAGAGGATCCGGAGTGCAATGTGGTCAGATCTGGCCCACATGGCCATCCTGGAAACACTAAGGGGCTGGTCCCATTGCTTTGGCCTGGCCCACCCCATCACAGTGGGTGCACATATGTACAGGCTCGTCCCACATCATCCTGGCAGGAATGCGTGCACACATGAGGAGGCAGGCACACATGTACCTGCTGGGATGAGATGGGCTGGGCCTGTGTGCGTGTGTGCCTGCCTCCTCCTGCGCACATGTGCACTTGCCTGGATGAGATGGGTCGGACTGAAGCGACATGAACCTTTAATGTTTCCAGGATGGCCACACTGGCCAGATCTGACCACATTGCACTCCGGATCCAGCCCGCAGGCCTTGAGTTTGACACTCCTGCATTACATGCATCTAAAAGTGATAGGGCTTTGATTGTCTAGCTACACATACTGTATCATTTTGACCTTGTAGATGCACATAGAAGACACCCGTGCCTCTCTCTAGCTCTCCTGACATAAATTTAAAGAATGTAAGGGGGAGGAGAGATATGGCCCCTTACCATTTCCAGGGCAGTCATATTTACCGGCCTTTCAGGTGTGTGTGCGGGGGGGAGGTGTCTGGCAGCAGGGACTCTGCAGCTGGCCCTCCAAGAAGCAGGCATGGTGGCAGCGGCACCAGCAGTAGGCAGAGTGGGGTGGAGGCACATGATGCACACCACCGGACATGTCTGCTCCATCCATGTGGCTGGGGTAGGGCAGGTGGCTGCCCAACACATCTAGCAGGCTGGACTGCATGCGTCTCCCCTGCACCTCTGCCTCTGGCTACTGCCATCACGGGCCAAGACAAGGTGAGGAGGGTATGGGGTGGCTGCTGTCAGACACCATCAGTCCACCTATTCTGTTCCATCTGTTTATGCTTGCAGTTGTAGAGTAGGTCATTGGTCCTTGGTCCCCTCACAGGTCTTGGACTTGGCCCATGTGTGGAGCATGTTCCCCTCATGTATCCAACATTCCTTGGCACTGCTGTGGGCTGCTGCCACCACCGAGGCTCGCACAGGTCCATTAGGCCACTTCCATAGTCACCCAGAGCACCAGGCCCACCCAGCATGAAGGAGGCAAAATGGCCAGCTAGAAAGTCCAAGTAGAGGTGGTAGAGCATGCCCAGGCCCAGCAGGCCAAAGAGGTCCACTGTGAATGGGGAAATCCGGATCCCCATAGGCACATGGCCACCTAGCCCCACCTGGGATTGCATCCCTCCCCCCCATATCTGCTGGGTCTGGATGGCCATTTGCTAATGGGGATCCAGCTTTCTCTGCTCGTGGTGCCTGTCTTTTGCCTCCCAGGCTTGGGCTTTCTTTACCAATTCTACTCAGCCTTTCTAGCTGGCTGCTTTGCCTCCTTCGGGCTGGGCAGGTTTGTCAAGCAGTGGCGATAACAGCCCACAGTGGGGCCGAGGTGCCTTGGGTACATGAGGGAAATGCACTCCATGTGCAGGCCAATGGCAAGACCCACAAGGGGCCAAGATGACCAGTGGCAACCTGCTCTCCAACCACAAACCAAAGCAGACAATAGGATGGAGTAAGCACATCCAGTGGTCTGCATGGAAGCCAGCCAGGTGGTAGCAGTGGGCTCCGGAGCTGCAGCATGCACCAGCTAAGGGGCCAACAGGCTATGGCTACAGTGAGAAATCATTTCCCCTGCACACAAAGGGCAGTGAGTGTGGGGTGGCCGGTGGTTTCCAGCTGTAGCTGCCTTTCCCCCTGCTTTGCCTCACCTCATCCCATGGGACAAGCCTCCCACCCCCGCCCCACCCATCAGAGACCCCTAGATTCCCTCCCCAACCCCTCCTGGTCACCACAGGACCATGCAAGTGATGTCAAACTGACATACCGCTGGTCCATGCCCAGTCAGACACCCCAACCATGCTCCTCCTCCCCTGAACCCTTGGAAGACAATTACAATGCTGATCCAGGCCTCAATGAAATTGAGCTTGACACCCCTGATATAATGCATCAGAACACATTCAAAAGTTCAGGGATTGAATCATCTGGTTATTTCTGCCATTATGATATTTGCGATCTAAAAAAGGAGGCTCCTAGAAAGGAACCAAGTTACTGTAGATAAGTGAGTGTTTGAATTTCTCAAACTTCAAGGATCTCAACTTTTTCAACCATATTCCCAACTGAAGAACAGGAATTTTCAGCCAGCTTTATAGTTGGTATTAAAAAATGTGCTATGATTAGGATTAGAAATTGAATGTAAACTGTTTCTCTTTAACTATGACACTGAAAATACAGCTGAGCTATGAAGTCAGTTAGCAAAAGTCTACAACTATGGGAAAGTTGAAGAAGTATGTGTTTGAATTTTATGAAACATTTGAAAAGAGACAATAAATCTTGCCCCCCAATTATAGGTTAGCCCCAAACCTTATATCCTTTCATAAGGGCCTAAAGACTAGGCCCTGAAAATTAGCTTAGGGCCCCAATGGAGGAGCAGCACAGTGAAGGTTGTTGATTGAGTAATAACAGATCTAATCTCCCACCCCCCTGCCAGCAACCTTTACCTATAATTGGATTTTAATGGTTGGTTTTAACGTGTATTTATGTATGTAAGCCACTCAGAGTTACCCTATGGTAAAACGGCAGCCAATACATGCTATAACTAACTAACTAGCATCCCTTTGAATAGGAATGGATGACCATAAACACCACCAATTATTTATTTAAAATCATAGTAAACAACATTTAATTAACATCTCTATATGTGTCTATATTTCTTATATTCACCTAGCCATCAACACATTTCCCTATTACACAACTTTATTTGTTCAAGCTACTGAACATGTTCTTTTGCTGTACAGGATTCATATATTTTTCTTGGGAAAGGAATCAGAGGTTATGCACTCACAACCATCACAGCAAGTATGGGCTTGTCCCAACTCATCATGTACTCAACCTAGATAGATGGCAATATGCAAAATCTGATTTTTATCTTGGCTCAAGTGAGAAAATGAGACAAGATCTGAGTGTGGGACCCTCTAGGTAAGATTCTGTTACCCAGTTTGGAGAACCCCCAAATCCCACTCCTGGCTGGCCCTATCCACCCCACTCCTCCCAAGAGTCCCCACGTGGCCCATTTTGGATGCAGGTAAGTGCAGGGCATGCACGGAAGCTCTGGGAGGGCAAAAAACGGGCCTACCAGAAGTTCGAGAGGGCCTCTGGATCCTGGGGAGGCTGTTTCTGCCCTCCCAGAGGCTCAAGGAAAGCCCACGGAGGCCAGGGAGGACAAAAACGTCTCTCCCACCATGGTGCAGGAGGCTGACTAGGCCTCCCCCACGCCCACCCAGCAACCGGGCAGAGAACCCCTTGCCACAATTTTTGAATCCCACCCCTGAAGGTAGGTATTTGGTATATTAAGGAACTTCAAGGCATGAATCAGCAAAAAGTATCCCTGGTTTAATGCTAAAGATATGTGTAATGATAAGAATATAAAGGCTATATCTCTTTTACAACTGATTTCATGATGTCATTGGCAGGACATGAAGATAATCTCTAAATTCTATATGTCTTTTTGATTTTTTGAAGACCTACTACAAACTAAAGTAAAAGTTGAAGATCTGAATCTCTAAATTTCTGAACTTTGACTGCAAATATGTTTGCCTTTAATTTTTTTTTTTACATGCAGTTTTTATTAAGAACGTGCCCATTTCTTTTTCTTCATTTTGTAAGGTGACTTTCTATTCAGTATTGAAAGGCCAGGAAGAATTTGTAAACAATTTATAAGTAACAATTAATTAGTCATGTTAAACGTCATTATAAATCATCCATCTTTAATTTAAATAAAATTAAAACTTCAGAGAAATTCCTAGACTATACACTCATTACTATAATATTACATTATAGAGATAGCCAATGTCTACATTGCATATCTACATTGTAAGCAAATCACGCCATAGAGTGAGACATTTTTAGGTTCATGTACATGTGTGTAGATTAGATTAATATATATGCATACACACATAGCACATAGAGATTACAAATATTAACAGCAGTGAAAGTACAGCCCCTTCTGATGTTGTTAAATTGGAAACTAGATGAACCCTGATCAGCAAAATAAAGAATTAAATGACACATATTCTCAGAATGATAGGTCAATATTATGAAAAGATGTGATTGCATTCAACATTTTTTTCAATGAGTATACTGGAAATAGGCAATTTAGTATCCTTCAATATATCTCTAATTAGTCCATCCTATATGGCCAATAGTGAAAGTATCAGGAGTTGCAATATAAAATATATGGTTTAATAGTTGCCTATACCTTTTTTACTTAGTGCAAATGAATGAAATTGAATTCTGAATGGCTTATAATGAAATAGGCCCCTAGCTTAAACCTTTTTATTTATAAGAAAGAAATAAACCTCATGAAATTTCAGTTTTATGTGAACAGGAGGAACACTATTGAGAAAAGAAAAAAAAACACCATGAGAATGTGGAAAGAATACATAAAAAGTAGTATTGATCCATGAACCAAAAGTACTCTAATTTTTTTGGCTTATTTATTGCTCTTATTGGGAAAAAATCTTTTGTTAACAGGATATTAATTCAGCACAAATATCCCATTTGGACATTAAATTCTCATGTTCACAGTGACCATGTATGCCTTTTAAATGGAGTGTTTGAGACTACACTTCAACAAATGGACAGGACTAGGGTGGAGAAATAATGAAACAGAAGGAAAAAAAATACATTTAAATATAAAAATACAATTAAAGTTAAAAGAGAAGTAGAGAAGCATTCTACTTGATTAAAATCATGAAGTTGAAATATATTTACTTGCCCCACATCTTCTTTTGAATCTTCATTGAGGTATATGTCTACCACAGAATGACAATTCAACTTACAGAGAGTAATCAGCAATTTGGTGGTTAGATGAACGTTCACTAAGTGAAATGTGACTTTGCTCACAATCTTACTTCAGCTTTCGTTTGTTTTACAGACCTCTGAAAATTGTAAACCTGAGGATTGGTCTTAACCTTACTTTTTCATCACTTTGTAATTGAAAATGATTGATACACAAAGTAGTTGCCAAATGAAAACTATCTATATTTCATTAAATTTGGCTGATATGACTCTAGTTTAACCATTCTATGAGTTCAGAAAACTCCAGATAGTCTGGCAGCAGATTTTTTATTTTTATTTATTTATTTATTATCAAATTTATATACTGCCCTTCTCCCGAAGGACTCAAGGCGGTGTACAGCCAAAGTAAAAAACATAGATACAAACATTAAAATACAGTTAAAAAGATATATATGCGTTTGGCCCCATAATTAAAAGAACAATAACAAACCTATTAAAAGCATTTAAAAAAGTGTTAAGCCAGCCCGGCTTGCTGAAAAAGAAGGGTCTTCAGGGCACGGCGGAAGGCACCAAGGTCATGAATCCTTCGTATCTCTGGGGGCAGTTGATTCCAGAGGGCAGGTGCCCCCACAGAGAAGGCCCTCCCCCTGGGGGCCACCAGTCTACATTGCTTGGCTGATGGCACCCTGAGGAGGCCCTCTCTGTGGGAGCGCACAGGTCGGTGGGAGGCCATTGGTGGCAGCAGGCGGTCTCGAAGATATCCAGGTCCTATGCCATGGAGCGCTTTAAAGATGACAATCAACACCTTGAAGCACACCTGGAAGACCACTGGGAGCCAGTGCAGCTCACGCAGGAAAGGTGTTATGTGGGAGCGCCAAGCAGCTCCTGTAACTACCCGCGCGGCCGCATTCTGGACCAGTTGGAGTCTCCAGGTGCTCTTCAAGGGGAGCCCTATGTAGAGAGCATTACCATAGTCCAGGCGAGAGGTGATGAGGGCATGAGTGACTGTGCACAAGGAATCCTGATCTAGGAAGGGCCGCAACTGGCGGATCAGGTGAACCTGATAAAAGGTCCCCCTGGCTACAGCCATCAGATGTTCCTCCAAGGACAGCTGCATATCCAGGAGGACGCCCAAATTGCAAGCCTTCTCCGTGGGGGCCAAGGACTTGCCCCCAATAGTCAGTTATGGAGTCAACTGACTATATCGGGATGCCGGAAACCACAGCCACTCGGTCTTGGATGGGTTGAGCCTGAGCCTGTTCCTCCCCATCCAGATCCGCACGGCCTCCAGGCACCGGGACATCACTTCAAGGGCATCATTGGGGTGGCCCGGGGTGGAGATGTACAGCTGGGTGTCATCAGCGTACTGGTGGTATTTCACCCCGAAGCCACGGATGATCTCACCTAGCGGCTTCACATAAATGTTGAACAAAAGGGATGAGAGAACCGACCCCTGAGGCACCCCACATATGAGTGTCTCGAGGTCGACCTCTGCCCTTCTGCCAACACAAACTGCGACTGGTCCGAGAGAAAGGAGGAGAACCACCGTAACACGGTGCCCCCCATCCCTAACTCTTCCAACCGGCGCAGCATGATACCATGGTCGATGGTATCAAAAGCCGCTGAGAGGTCTAACAGGATCAGAACAGAGGAGCAACCCCTGTCCCGAGCCTTCCAGAGATCATTTACCAATGTGACCAATGCCATTTCTGTGCTGTACCTGGGCCTGAAGCCGGACTAGAATGGATCTAGATAAGACATTTCCTCCAGGTATTGTGGAATCTGTCGTGCGACCACACTCTCAACAACCTTCACCACAAAGCGAAGGTTGGAGACAGGATGGTAGTTGGCTAATACTGCCGGGTCCAGGGAAGGCTTCTTGAGGAGAGGGCTCACCACCGCCTCTTTCAAGGCCGTGGGGAGGTAGCCCTCACTCAGTGAAGTGTTGATAATTCCCTGGAGCCAGCCTCGTGTAACCTCCCAGGAAGCCAGTACTAACCAGGAGGGACACGGGTCCAGCAAACATGTGGCCGCACTAAGTCTCCCCAAAATCCTGTCCACGTCATCTGGGGTCACAGAGTCAAACTCTTCCCAGATAACATTCTCAAGACTATTCCTCGCCACCCTGCCCGAATCTACCCAGAGTCCAAATCTCCCCGAATCTGTGTGATTTTTTCATATAGATATTGTCCAAATTCCTTTGCCCTGCCTTCCAGGGGGTCCTCCTGTACTCTCGGATGTAGCAGGGAGTGGGTCACCCTGAACAGGGTGGCCGGACAATTATCTGATGATGCAATAAGAGCGCAAAAGTAATTAAACTTTGCCGCCTTTATCATCACTAGGTAGGTCTTAATATGCGACCTTACCAGTGTTCGGTCAGATTCAGCGAGACTGGCCCTCTAACCGCACTCTAGGCGTCTTTTCCGGCACTTCATCTCCCTCAGCTCCTCGGTAAACCATGGAGCCCCACGGGATTGGCACCAGGTCAGAGGCCGCAAAGATCCCTGAAACATTCAGTTGAGAGTGCTGTAATGTTTTTACTTATTATGTTTTTTATTTATATATATATATATATATATATATATATATATATATATTTAAAGTGATTTATATATAAAGTGGTTTAAAAGCAAATAAATTGGAATAAATGGGTACATTTTCAATGAAGGAATCTTATGGTATTTAGCCCCCTCAAAGATTTATTTTGGGGCTAGTGACTTTTTCCTTTTTCATAAATTATCTTAAATCAGAAATAAGAAGTCATGAGAGCAGGTTTTTGGATTATGCTAAACTATTCAAAATTGAATGTGGACAGCTTCAAAACAGTCTTTTTAATGTCAACCAAATGGCAAATACAATACTAATACAAATGGTAAATACAATTCAAGTTAAATATGTTAAAACTATTTTAACTTTGCTTGTGCCTCATTCCCTCTTCTCTCCAAAGAGCTAACTCCTTAAAATTTAAATTTCCTAACAATATGCTCAATTCAAAGCCTTAGTTACCCTATGGAATATGAACTTGGCAACTGATATGATCATTCCTAAGTATCCTTGCTTCTGTATAAACTTTATTAGCCACTTTTTTGCAGGTAGAAGAAAATTAATCCAAAATCTGTTTAAGACTAGCTAGCTCACTCTGAAGACAACTCTGTTGTGGTGATGGAAGAAAATAAACACTTTTTTTTCATTATCATTGTATCATCTCAGTGCTGTATAATAGGTTTTTCTAACAGATTAGGATGATAAAAATCTAGTCCAAGTAGAAGCTCATCTGCTCATCACAATATGCCGGTTAGATGTTTCAAAGACAAAATAAATTATACATGTCATGATTTATATTTACATTCCGTCTCCGTCTCTGTCTGTCTGTTTTTGACTGTCTGTCTGTCTCTCTCTCCCTTCCCTCCCTCCCTCCCTCCCTCCGTCCCCCCCCCCACTCCTTTCAGTTATGGCTGAAATTATTTTTCTTTGGGACTTTAGGCTTTTTGATTTTGGTTGACAATTTTAAATAATCTTTGAAAATATCACTCCAACTGAAATTGCAGTATTATAGTTTTTCACAAGATGTACTTCTGATGATAGGTTATGAGCAGATGATGTTAGTGCGGAAGCAACGTGTTATAGATTTGGGAGGCAATTTGTGCTTCCTAGGGATGTATATTTAAGTAGTCAATCTTTCTTTTTTTAGGTCAGCAAGGTATCTAAATAAAGTAACTGTCCATACTTAGAAAAGCGCTAACCTTAGTGTGGTTTAATATACTTCCAGCAGCTGTTTTGGCAGGAATTTTGAAAAGTACTATATGCATTAAGACTTTGCCTTGTGGCATAGAAGCCATTAAATCTAAGCCCTGTGTTCTGTTATAGTGTTTCTTTTATAAAGATGCACAACTATATTTTATAAATTTTAGTAAATGTTTTAGACTGTTCAGATCATTTTTATATACAAATATACACCTGCTACTGTCTTAACAGCATGATTCTGTTTCTTTGAACAGGGAAGATTCTGCTTTGTTGTTTATAGACCTTTCTGTAATTTTATCACATTGACATTATGGATGTACTTATTTTTATTTTGTTCATATTTAGTATTAATTTTAATTTTATTATTAATTTTGTTTTCTGCAGCTCTGATTACTGGCCACAATAAAAGTTTTTGTTTGTTTTTAATCTAATATTGTCTGGTCAGACGTATTTATTTATTCACTGCATTTCTATAGAGCCTTTTCCCAAAGGCTCTTGGCAGCTGACAATTAAAAAAAATCATGTTTTTTTTTTCAAAACTAATAATAAATCCATCTCCCCTTACACTGAAACAAAATAAACTGAAAGTATTAAAATTATACAAAATAATGTGACTGTCAACTACACATCTTTAACAACTGCATGCCCTCATATTGCATTTGATAGAATAATAACATCTTAATTGATTGTCTGAAATCCCAAAGGGAAGGAACCTCTGTGGAGAAGAAATTCTAGGAGAAGAAATATAAAATGCCCATTTCCAAGACTTCATCAAATAACATTCTTACAAATTCAAGTCCTGATAATGTTGACTATATTAGATATGATTGGATAAACAGATATTAAGGAAAAAGGAAGTTGCCCATATAAGGCATTCAGGAACCATTTGGGACCTTATAGGTAACAACCAGCAGTCTGAATTGCACATTCTATGCTAATTAGCAACCAAGTTATTTCTAAGGATATTAATATACCTACATCATTGTCTGTGCACTGCATTTTATACCAGCTATAACTTCTAAAGGCTTTCCAAGGGTAGTCCATATAGAGCACATTACAATAAACCAAACCAAAAGCATTCAAGACAGTGACTCTGAACAGCATTGCCCAATCAAGGATTTGACATAGAAGATGTAACTGAACAAACATTTCCTGGTCACAATTCTTACCTGCTGAGCAATTGCTATCTGCTTATAGCAGGAGCTACGACTCACCCTCAATTTGATTGATTGAATTTATTTGCCACCCATCTCATAGCAAACAACTCTGAGAGACTTCCAGTATTACAGCTAAATGTGGACTGTAGCTCAGTTCAAGTCAAAAATGATATTTTCTTGGAACCATTTGGACCCACAAACCCAAAGTCACTCTACTTCAAAGGGATTCAGTCTGTTTATTTCTTCCTTTCCATACCCACCATTTCTACCACATTGTTTTTTGACCTGGGGCTAATGTGCATAATTATTCTTTGTTTTGTTGTTTTGTTTTTGTGGTGCCTCCAAATGAGTCCTGGAGATTGCCAGGACAAATCCCCCACAGGTTTCCCATTGCCTCTTTCCTAGGGCTGAGAGAGCATGACTATCCCAAAGTTATCCAACCGGCTTTGTGCTTAAAGTAGGGCTAGAGCCTCATGGTCTTTTGATTTCTAATCTAGTGTCTTAACCACTACACCAGACTGGCTCTTCTATAGCTGGTGCTTGTATAATCAGGCCCTCATGCTGACAGGTTACATTTCTCAGCATTTTCAAGTTCCTGTTTAAAAGTCTGAGGTCTTTTAGGACAGTCTGAGGTCATGTCTATTCTTCAGAGAAGATTACTCTGGGCAGAATACTCATCCACTCCCACCAACTGAGGGAAGAGAAGAATAACTATCAAGGGTAATTCTATGGAGTTGTTTTAAGGTAACACTATGACTGATGGTGTTAAAAATTGTGAGGCTGATGAGGAAATGCTATCTAATCCCAGACTCTCTTTTGAATAGTACTTAGTTGCTAAAGCCTGAGGTGGTAGAAATGTTCTTGGAAGAATTTTTCTAGTCATCTCCAGCTCAAACATTACTTCTGATGGCTTATAAAACTTAATAAAAATATTATACACAACTGGGTCCAGGGTAAAAGTTCCTCTCTCTTACAAGATCCTTACCCCACTAAATTATGCCATAGTCAGATTTTCTTTAAAAACATCTGGATGCAGATATTTAAATAATTGTAGGTGTCAGTTCCAGTGTATTGTCGGCATGGAGCTGCCATTCATGGGGGGAGGAACGCACAAACCTCATTTCAGCTCAGCATCATCTTTGTTGAGCCTCCTAGGAACTGACAGGATTGACGGGAGGGAATAGCTGGGGGATGACATCATCATGGCCAGCCGGAAATAACAAGGGATTAACTATTTAGATGCTGGTTGCAAATACTCAAATGGATTAACTATTGTTGTGGCCCCGCCCTCTGAGCCTGTCCCATCAGAGGAAGAAAGCTCCGAGCATGAGGAAGAGGAGTCAGCCAGGCCTCCCTCTCCAGGCCCCTCTCCTCTGGCACTGTCTCAGGTGCCGGCCGAGGGAGAGGAGATTAACAGAGAGAAAGGTGGCTCAGATGAGAGTGAGGGAGAAACATCATTCCTGGACGCACGCCTCCGAAGGCATGATAAACGATTGCAGCAGCTCAGGAGGCGTGCTAGGGATTAGAACTGAGTCACTGGACCACATCCCAGAGACTATATAATAGAGGGTGGTGGCCAGTGATCTTTGTGACGAACAAAGTAAACCTTGGATAGTCACTAAAGCCTCGTCCGGAACTGCTGAGAGAAATATTTATTGTTGTTGGACGTTTGGACGCTGAGTATGTTATCTGTCTGTTTTCTGTGGAAATAAACGCACTTGGCAGATGGTGTGTAAATCGCTGCCAAAGTTGGAGATAAGGACCTGGGTGTGTGCCAAAGTGTTTCCTTAACCCTCGGCTGGCTGTGTGTGTGTGTGTGTGTACGGGGACAGATCAACCATTTAGATGCTGGTTGTAAATACTCAAGTGAATTAACTGTTTAAATGCTGGTTGTAAATACTCAAGAATTAAACATAAGCCAACTTCCGGGTCACATGGGAGGGAGCAGCGCGCGTGATTGGTTGGGTGGTGATAACTAATGGATAAATGGTGGTGGGAAGCACAGGGCAGTAGCCCTAACAAGATTTTTATCTGTGATTGTCAGTGAGTGCCAAGAAGTGATTAAACTAAGGTAGCAGCTATCCAGATTTGTCTCCTTTTATTTCCTTCTGTTTGGAACCTGACAGTAGGCTTATATCAAAAAGTGTCTTCTTGAACACAATAATCAAGTGAGCAAAAAAAAAAAAAAAGAAGAAGAAGAAAGAAATTTCATTGAGTTGTGGGGGGAAAAAAACTGTGAACAGGAAAAAAACATCTCTTAAGGAAGAAAAGGAAGATATTTTAGAGGATTGCACTCTGTAATTAATAAATACAGCCAGACTATTTCTATTTATCTTCAATTATTTTTCATACTCAGACATAATAGCCTTTCTCAACACAGGATTTATGATGACAAGCTTTTGCCTATCTTTAGTTCATTAAGATTATAGCTATTTTTAATCTGAAGGACAAATATATTCTTAGGCAGGAGCTCTGCTAGTTACTTATAGCATCTTCTGGAATTATCCAACTGCCATTGTTCCAATATAATATTAATGAAGACAGGCTTTATACTGCCTCAACAGTGGCTCAATGATGCAAAAAGATGCTATAAGTCATAGGAAGAAATGGCATTTTACACTTTGTTAATTTGTGGCAAGAGAATACCTGAATCCATTTAATATAACAGCATTGTAAAAAGTTGCTTTCCTTTTCTCCCTGTAAGAAAAGTTTCTGTTTCAGGATAATTCCAAACTTATTTTGATAACTTAAAAAACAACATCCATAATTTCCTTCATGATAAAATCCTTGGATTTTTTTTTAAGTGTGAGAAAATCAAGGGTTATTTCTGTATTTTTTTCTCCTTTGATTTAAAAATAGATGAGAACAATAATTTCTTCAGTAATTTCTTACTGAAACGCGAGCAGTTTCTAGCAAAGAGATATTTTACATTGTCTCTTGTATATATGAAGACTCAATCTCTTGTCATCTTTGGCCCTGGTGACCCATATTACAGGGACAGCTAGTAAGGCTTTTTATTTATTTATATGAATTTCAAAAATAATGCTGAACTGCAGAAACTGAGTTTCATAATTCTCTGGTTTTGGTAAGAGTTTTTTATTAACAGATGAGCATGCCATTTAGTCATCATGTTATGAGCTAACCCATCTTAAAATTCAGACAGACATAAACTGAAAGCTGTATAAGCATGTTGCATCTTAGATAGATGCAACACAATAAAAAGGTGCACCTAAAGTGAAATTTCTATTTTGCTTGGGATATTATGATATTTGTAATTTCTATGTACCGTATTTTTGGGAGCATAAGACGCACCAGAGTATAAGATGCAGCTTAGTTTTTGGGAAGGAAAATAAGGGAAAAAATCTGCCTACCAGGTATTCATCTGGCTAGCGTCCTTAGTCTGGTCAGCTTCAGCACATTAGTTTGCTGGTATTGAGCATGCGTGCACGCTTTTTATCTCCTGCTTGGGGATAAAAAAAACAGCTTCTAAAGCACAGCTGAGAGGGAGCATCAATAAGAAAAGCAGGCAAATACGGAGATTGCTTCACTCACTAACACCTTGTTAGGGCTGAAAAAAAGCTTCTAAAGCACATCTGAGAGTTGGAGGGAGCAGACAAAGTGTGGAAGATTGCTTCATTTGCTAGCGCCTCGCTGGGGCTGAAAAAAGCTTTGAAAAAGCTACATTTGGAGTATAAGACGCACCCGAATTTTCAGCCTCTTTTAAGGGGGGGGCAGAAGGGGGGCACAAGAGCCTTGGTAGTACAGGGGTTTAAGGCACCCTGTTATTAAGCTGGTTATTAAGACCAGCTGCCTGCAATTACTGCAGGGTTCGAATCTCGCCAAGGCTCAAGGTTGACTCAGCCTTCCATCCTTTCTAAGGTAGGTGAAATGAGGACCCAGTTGTGGGGGCAATAAGCTGACTTTGTATAAATATACAAAAGGATGAAGGCTATTGCTGAGCACATTGTAAGCCGCCCTGAGTCTTCGGAGAAGGGCAGCATATAAATCAAATTAAAAAAAAAAGTGCATCTTATACTCCAAAAAATACGGCAAGTAATTAACATTTAGTCCACCTATTCAAGCTTTAGTTCTTAGAATGTGTTAAGTTTCTTGTTTATTCAAGTTTCTTAGCTGTGGTCTCTTTCATCTGGCTAGAGAAGGTGTTACACCTCCTTTCCAAGAGAAATTTTCATTTTAGTCACACGTTTGTTGTATGAATTGACCGGTTTCTGATTTTTAATATAACAGACTTTAATCAACAACTCTTTTTGTGGTTAGTTTACTATACCACTCAATTTATTTCTAACATAATTTTTACTGTTATTTGATTGTACATATGTATGTAGTCCATACATAGAAAAGCAAACTAGAAGTTACAATAAAATGAATAACAGCATAATTGCAATTCATTAAGTTATCAAAGTGAAGAAACCTCTTTATTTGTCTATTGCCTTATAATTTATAGACCAGTTTCCTGGGTTAAATGGAAGAAAGTGATATTGAAGATTATGGTAAATGCTTTCAACAGGAGAAGACATACATGTATTTGACATTACCCACTATGGACAAATGGTTGATGAAACTGACAGTTCTTGCTGAAATCGATAAACATTAATTAGAGAAAGACATTAATTACATATACTGAGAACTGAAAACCTATTCTGGACTTTTTACATATGTTTTTTTTTTAAATGAACTTGTGATTTATGACTTTGATGATTAAACAGAAAAGATTATAGAAAGAAAGTATTGTTATATAACTTTAGAGGGAGAATTCAAAATATAATTGTATTTATAACTGATTTGAAGAATATCGGAAGCAACTTTTTAGCAACTTTTTTTTTTAATTTCAATTTTTGTTTAACTATGTTTCTTTGCATTTTTCCTTTCCTTTTTCTCTTTTCTTCCTTATTTTATATAAGTCTGTATTAGTTTTTAATCATATATATATATATATATATATATATATATATATATATATATATATATATATATATATATATATATATATTGTTTTCTGAGGTTTTCACGGGTGTTTATATGTAGGTCTTTGGTTGTTCAGATTTTCTTCCGCATAAAATTGGAAGTGTCTTGGCAACGTTTCAACGAAGTCTCATTCGTCATCTTCAGGCTGGTGTTTTCGGCTTCATGCTTCTAGGAGCAATGTGTGATCGCAGCTGTTTCTTCCTTTTAGCAGACAGTGGAGGTGTGTTCTGATTGGTTGGGGGTTTGGCTGTGCTCTGATTGGATGGGGGGTTGGAGGGAGAAGGAAGAAACAGCTGCGATCACACATTGGTCCTAGAAGCACGAAGCCGAAAACACCAGCCTGAAGATGACGAATGAGACTTCGTCGAAAAGTCGCCAAGACACTTCCAATTTTACGCGGGATAAAACCCAAATAACCAAAGACCTACATATATAGGGAGACTAAGATAGATCTATTTCGGCCTTATAAGGCCTCTTCAGTCAGCCACACCCTTATTTTATGACTCCTCCCTGTAAAAAAAAAAACCCTGGCTAGAACAGTAATGCACATATAAAGCTACGAAAAAAAGAACAAAATAAATATTTGACCTTTATAGGGAGGCTTAATAAAATAAGGGTGTGGCTGACTGAAGAGGCCTTATAAGGCCGAAATATATCTATCTTAGTCTCCCTTAAGTCTCACAGCAGACAACATAAAATGTCTGATAAAGCCTGGAAAGTGGTGATTTGAGATGTCACCCAACTATGGCAATACAAACATCTTGATTTACGTAGGAAAAACCCTGGCTAGAACAGTAATGCGCATATAAACCTACGAAATATATATATATATATATATATATATATATATATATATATATATATATATATATACACACACACACACACACACACACACACACACACACAAACTCTGTGTGTGTATGTATGCATGTATGTGTATGTGTGTATATATATATATATATATATAATTGCTCCTAGAAGCACAAAGCCAAAAACACCAGCCTGAAGATGACGAATGAGACTTCATCGAAACATTGCCAAGACACCTCTAATTTTACGCGGGAGAAAACTCGAATAATCAAAGACCTACATATACATATACATATACATAAACATATACACATATACACATACATACATACATACATACATACATATATGTAGGTCTTTGGTTATTCGGGTTTTCTCCCGTGTAAAATTTGAGGTTTCTTGGCAATGTTTCGACGAAGTCTCATTCGTCATCTTCAGGCTGGTGTCTTTGGCTTTGTGCTTCTAGGAGCAATGATATATATATATATATATATATATCTACAGCCCTGGTTCTGTGAAATCTCATTCACTTTTCATATATGAGTGTGGGTGTGGCTCACTGATGACGCCTTAATAGACAGAAATAGCTATTTGAGTCTCCCAGAGAGCAACACAGAGTTGCAGTCTGTCAGCAGAAAAAAGGCCCAGAAACTTGTGAATGAGATTTCACAGAACCAGGGCTGTAGAACAACTTAGTTTACGTAGGTAAAACCTGGCTAGAAAGAATATGCACATAAAAGCCTACGAAAAAGGAAAAAAAGACACATTGTACCTTTACAGGGAAGATATCTGAGAAGTGGGTGTGGCTCACTGATGACGCCTTAATAGGCAGAAATAGCTATCTGAGTCTCCCAGAGAGCAACACAGAGTTGCAGTTTGTCAGCAGAAAAAAGGCCCAGAAACTTGTGAATGAGATTTCACAGAACCAGGGCTGTAGAACAACTTAGTTTATGTAGGTAAAACCTGGCTAGAAAGAATAAAGGTTTCCCTGGCTCAGGACCTGGCTATTTTGAAGACAGTTTGCCTTAAAATAAGTCTTCCTGTTCTGTAAGATTTGTAGAGTATTTGTAGTATTGTGTAATACTTTTGTTGAAAATACTATCCTCTAAGGCAAGGGTGTCAAATTCTCATCGTTACGGTGTCGTCACACAATGTATTGGGACTTTTTCCCCCTTTGCTAAACCGGGCAGGGTGGGACCAGCACATGATGCATCTGGCCTCTAGGCCACGAATTTGACACTTTTGCTCTAAGGATTTCTATCTGCAGGGCTTATGTGTTAGGGCCTTCTCAGTAACAGTACTGTTATGTAAATATCTCATTCTTTATGTGCAGACCAGTCTCCATGTGATAAGTCTCTGAAGAGAAGTGACAACTTAGCTTGGGAGGATGTATTTGGGGGATATTAAGTTTGAACTGTTTCTTTGCTAGATATGCCATTATGGTTGGTAATGTTTTCTGTTTCTTGTTATTTTTAATCCTTATTTTTGCCGTATGCCACTCAAAGCTGTTTGGAGTGAAAAGCCAGAGAAATGTCAAAAACAGACCAACTACTGTATATGTCTATTTTTCTTCTAATAATCTTCTCTCAAGACCATACTTTTTGATGTTTGTCAAAGGGAAAAGCTGTGGGGAAAAGTTTATAAAACTGTTTAAAATTGGCAGCTAAACTTAGCTTCTTTCATAATTTTTGAGAATACCGTGTTTTTATAATTCATGCATTGCTTTACCCAGAGGAAAAATTAATTGAACAAAGATACCATTGTATTAATGACAGTAGCTTTGCTCATGAGGTGGTTTAATAAATTGCTTTGACTGAGCCTAAGGGGCATCCGAATAAATATAACCATGATAAAAAAAATCCATTAATTCTTGTTGTGATAAGTTATGGCATTTATACAGAAAATTATTAATAAAGCAAAAAAAAAATTACATTCATGCACAGATGTATATGTGTACCACTTTGTGTCTTGTGCGTTTGTGTGTGTGTGTGTGTGTGTGTGTGAATTATTATGATTCTTATCACAGTCAGTCAGATTTTTAACATTTTATCTACTTATCAAGTTGTTGTTATTATTATTGTTGCTGTTGTTGTTAGCCAATCAAATAAAGGATAAATGCTTATTCAAGAAGGCTATGGGGCATAATTTACCATGCAGGATGTTTTTCAACTTTTCCAGCCAGTGCTGATAGAGAGTGACAGGCCCAAAATCATCTATTTAATTTGCATTCCTAAGAAAGGATAAGAATTTGAGTCTCTCATTTCTCATACAACACTACAGCATCTTAACTACCGAAACACATTGGCATTCATACATACAGTATTGGCCAAAATTGTGGAAACCTTTTGGGAAAAGTATATTTTTGAGGTTTGATGGCTAATAACTTTTTTTTTTTGGAGTAGTACCATCAATGGAAAGATAATTTAATCAAGAATGTAATGCAACAAAGTTTATTCAATTATCTGTATTCTATGAAAAGTTATAGCCAAAGAACTAGAAAAAGGAAGCACAACTTGCTTAGGTTGATATCAGGTAGCTTTCCTTCATCTGATTGTAGCCAATGAGCATGAGTGTTTAGAGAGCCAATCAGGTGTCATCTTGTTTTGGCAATGAGCCAATTAGATCACAGTAGGATTCAGTTATTGATGTCATGTATTGAAGCTGAGAGGAGGACATTTATCAGTGTGTTATGAGATCGCTATCAAGTTGGTTGGGTTTTTTGTGTTCTTTCATTTATGGAGCTTGTAAAATGTAACAAAATTAAAGTAATGGTGCAAAGAGTTGACTGTCAGCCAGAAAGCGATGTAAAATAGTATTATTAAATGAACAAGGCTACAGCTATAAAGAAATTAGAAGAAAAATTGGTGGAAACTTAACCAAAGGTGACATTTCTAAGTTTTAAAGAGGCATAAGGAGACTTAGTCACTACAAAACCAGGCTGGTAAAGGCATGAAAATGTGCACAAGAGCAAGTGATGATAGAAGAATTAAGAGATTCTGCCTACGTGACAGAAGAAAATCATTTGGGTGTATACAAGAACATTTCATAGTGCAATGAAATGTGAAGTTGAGTGCAAGGACTGTTGGGAGCAGCCTGCAGGAATTTGGCCAAAAATCTAGAATTCCACGAAAAAAAGCCACTTTTATCTTTCAAAGGTTGAAAAGCATTACATTCTTGATTAAATTATCTTTCCATTGATATATAATTTTATGGTACTAGTGTGTGCACCAGATGTGCGCTGCATGCGCACACATGATCAGTGCGCATCAGATACACGCTGTGTGTGCACACATGTGCAGTGCACACCAAACACATGCTTCGTGTGGAAAAAGGAGCCATTTGAAGGTAAGTAGAACAGCAAGGGGGGAACAGGTGTTGCGTGATTTAGATTAGCTAGAAAGCAACATTTCCTGCTTTCCAGTGAATATAAATCATGTGGCACAACTGATTGTCAGAAATACCGGTTGGGACCAACTGATAGGTTTTTTTTACTACCAGTCAGCTGAACCAGTAGATTTTATCACTACTGGTTCTCCTGAACCGGTGCGAACCGGTAGAATTTCACCACTGGTTATTAGCCATCAAACCTCAAAAATACACTTTTCCCAAAAGGTTTCCACAATTTTGGCCACTACTGTATTTGTGTCATTATGTTTTTCCTGGAAAATAAATTGAATCATAGAACTCACATTGCCACCGTTATTTGGTCAGACAATTACTATATCTAGCAAAAAGGGCTATATAAGACACTGTTGAAGCATTCAACACATGAGAAATTCACAGAAAACAAAGGTTTTGAACTCAGCTTGTCTTTTTTTTCTTAAATTGAGTGTAAATGGTAAAAAATGCAAAAGAAAATGTCAGTTGAATTCTATATGACACGTTATCAGTTCAAATTACTTACTCTAATTAAGAAAGGAACTGCTCTGAAATAATATTGTTATTTGAATTCCCTTACCTGATAATAACAGGATGTCTGCTAGATGATCAATAACCAATTGCTTTAGACAGTTCTTCAGGAAGTGATTACCAATGTTTTTTTTAAACTTCACAGGTAGTTTTTTTGCAGAGAAATTTTGCCAGTGAGCATATGTTTCTTAGAAAAAATTCTAGAGCATTGGTGAACAGTTCCTATGCAATAGCATTGATGAATAGTTCATGTGCAATATTCTCTGTGTTTTGTCCTCATTTTCTGTATACAGATTTGAATAGATTCCAAATACACCCAATGTCATTCAGAAGAAAATCTAAGAAGTAATCAGTTACAAGGACTTGTCATAAAACAGTTTAAAGCCAGTCAGTATTTTTGCAATGTACACATCTTTAATGCACTGGTGTCAAACTCGTGACATCACATTGTCATCACATGATGTATCACGACTTTTTTCCCCTTCTCTAAACTGGGGTTGACGTGGCCAGCATGTGACATATCTGGCCCACGAGCCACAAATTTAACATCCCTGCTTTAATACCATCAAACACTAACATCTGCCTATCTCAGGTTCATGGAGAGGACTTGATAAGTGGGCAAAAATGCCAAATCCAGATGGAACATTTGGTGCGATGAGTCATAATAATGAAATGAAGAAGCTAAAGTGCTCTGGGAATTTAGAATTCAAGCAGAAAAAGCACTTGCCATATAATATCCCAGACTTAATAGTTGTCAATAAGAAAGACAAAAAAAATCTTCTGAATAATGGCTATGGTAGTACCTAGACAGAAGAATAATGAGAAAGAACTCGAGAACAAAATAAAAAGACCTGAAAACAGAAATAGAATGATTGTGGCAAAAGAAAGCAAAGATAGTACCAATAGGACTCCCTAATAGTGCAATCCCAAAACATCTGGAGACTAATTTGAAAACCATTGACATTGACAAAATCACACCAGTCAATTGCAAAGAGCAGCTTTAATTGGAACAATGTATATTCTGTGACAATATCTTTAACACCATCAAATAGCATCTACCTATGTCATGGAAGGACTCAATGGGGAGATAAAAATATTAAATAGAATCTAAATATATGGCTTACTATGAGACGAACTATAATAACAATAACAAAACCTATCATCATGAAATAAAATTTGACACATTGAAACTAGACCCAGAAAAGAACCAAGCCATATTCTTCATTTAAACATGTATTTATAAAAGAAGGAACCACTTTCAGTGAAAGTAAAAAAAAACAAACAGTTTATTATTTTTATTCCTAAATTTTCCTATTCCAACTCCATATCAATACCTTCCCTACTGTTAGGATTCAAGTCTGTTAAAGGTTCAGCAATATTTATTAGTATTAATAATTAGCATTAGCATTCTATTTTATTGTATTAACTTGCACAGGATTACCTTTTTAATGATTTCATATGCAAAATGTCACCTTGGTTTACTCATGCAAAAAAAAAAAGTTAGAAGCTGAACCTGAGAGTTTGGATTTCTGTCATTAAAAAGAAAGAGAAAGAATGAGTTTCTTATTATTTCATCTTCCAAATATGAATCTAGAATATATTTGGAATGTAGGTTTCTTGCATCAAGTGCATAAAATAATTTAGTTTACAACACCCTATTAATATTTTCTAGATTTTAAGACTTCCTGATGGATCGTTCACAAACAGTAAAGACTGGTTCCTTTACATCTTCCACCCTGAAGCTCAGCACAGGCTCCCCTCAGGGCTGTGTGCTCAGCCCCTACCTGTACTCGCTGTATACACATGACTGCATATCCTCTGATCCATCCAACATCATAATAAAGTTTGCAGATGACACAACGGTTCTGGGTATCATAACTGGAGGGGACAAATCAGCATACAGGGAAGAAGTCCAGAAGGTATCCTCATGGTGCTCAAAAAACAATTTACATCTAAATACTAGTAAGACAAAGGAGATGGTGCTAGATTTCCGGAAGCACAGAGAGGAACCTGCCCCACTGTATATTGAGTGTGTGTGTGTGTGTGTGGACAAGACTTCCTCTTTTAAATTCTTGGGAGTACTTATTAGTCAAGATCACAACACGTTCCTGGTGATTGGCAAGGCCCAACAGAGACTTCATTTCCTTAGAGTCCTGCAAAAAAAATCAGGTGGAACATGATGTCTGATGACCTCTTTCTATCGGTCCACGATAGAAAGTGTCCTCACACACTGCATTACAGTATGGTATGCTGGTTTTACTGCTGCTGACAGGAAGGCACTACAGAGAGTGATCAATTTGGCACAAGAAACCATTGGTTGCCTTTTAACACCACTGGATGACATTGCCAGGTTTCGCTGCTTTAGCAGACTAAGAAAGATACTCAGAGATGATTCAGACCCTGGTCAGTGTCTCTTCGCACTTCTACCATCGGGCAGAAGGCATCGAAGCATAGCCAGCCGAACAAAGAGATTTAAAAATAGTTTTTATCCTTATTGACACTCTGGAATTCTATGAGCAAAGATCGGAAAACCAGTTATCTCTAATTTTCCTAGATGCGCAAAAAGCGTTTGATAATCTCAACTGGACATTTCTATTAGCACAATTAGAAAAAATGAAATTTGGAGAAAGATTTATAAAAATGATTAAAAAGATATACAACACCCAAACAGCAAAAATACAAATTAATGGAGATATAACTGAACAATTTGATATAAAGAAAGGAGTGAGACAAGGATGCCCATTATCTCCTATATTGTTTATATTAACATTGGAAATATTACTAAAAGAAATCAGGAAAGATACAGAAATAAATGGACTAAAAATAAAAAATCAAGAATATAAACTGCAAGCCTTTGCGGATGATATAGTATTCATTTTAGATAAACCCATACAATCTGGACCAAAATTAATGATAAAAGTACAACAATATGGAGAAGTAGCGGGATTGAAAATTAATAAACAAAAAACTAAAATTTTAACAAAGAATCTTAACAAGTATCAAAAAGAAGAATTGGAAAATATATTAGGGATACAAATAGCAAAGAAAGTTAAATACTTAGGAATATGGATTACAAACAAAATATCAACTTTGAAGGAAGACAATTATATTAAATTGGCTAAACAAATAGAAAAGGATTTGGAAAGATGGGCAAAACTCCAATTGTCTCTTTTAGGCAAAATTGTTACCATTAAAATGAATATTCTTCCAAGAGTGTTATACTTATTTAGGGTAATACCAGTAAACCCAGGAAGAACATATTTTAAAGATTTAGACAGAATGATATTAAAATTTATTTGGCAGGGAAAAAAAGCAAGAATCAAATTAAAACATCTACAAGACAAAAGAGAGAGAGGGGGAATGGGACTCCCTGATTGGCAGAGTTATTACAAAGCCTCAGCGTTAATATGGATAAAAGATTGGATCGAACTCAAAAACATAAGAACATTAATATTGGAAGGTTTTGACTTAACAAGAGGTTTGCATGCATATCTTTGGGGAGAGAAAATTACAAAACAAGAACAATTTTGCAGACATATTGTAAGAGATAATTTGCTTAAAATATGGAATGAAATCAGAAAATATCACTATGATAGGATTCCTAGGTGGACTTCCATAATGGAAGCACATATTTATCCAAATATAGATACAAATAAATTAAAAACATATAAGGACATCTTAAATGAAGAAGAAGAACTAAAAATAAGAGAAGAATTGAGAATGCAAAATGTAGAAATAGAGTGGTGGTCATATTTGCAATTAAAATCCAGATATAAATCTGATATGGAAAAAACTGGAATTCAAATGGAACCAAATCAGTTGGATAAAATTTTATTAGGCCCCAATGAGAAATTAATAACCAAAATTTATAATTTTCTATTGGAATATAAACTAGCAGAGGAAGTAGTTAAAGAGAATATGATCACATGGGCGACAAATTTTGGGTATGCAATAGAATTAAATAAGTGGGAAAATTTGTGGAAAAATATTAATAAATTAACATTATCTGTACCATACAAAGAAAATGCTTATAAATTGTTCTATAGGTGGCATCTACCACCAGCGCGAATTTCTAAAATGTTTCCCGGCACATCTCCACTCTGTTGGAAATGTAAAGCGCATAAAGGGACATACTATCATATATGGTGGTCATGTCCCAAAGCTAAAAAATTCTGGAACAATATAAAAATATAACTGGAACAAATAATAACTCAAAAGGTGCCATTAAAGCCAGAAACCTATTTATTAGGAATACCTACAAGCAAATATGAAAAAGAAATAATATATTTAATAACACACATTCTGACTGCAGCAAGAATTATATACGCACAAAATTGGAAACAAGAAGAGGTCCCGACTCAAGAGAAATTAATATCCAAAATTATGGAATGCGCTAAGATGGATAAACTTACCAAGGAGATCCAAGGAAAAGAAGAATCTGAATATTATCTGGTCTGGCAAAAATGGTATAAATGGTTAGAGGGAAGTGAAAAAAAAAAGAGAAGAAGAAAGAAAGAAAAATTGAATAAAAGAAAAGATATCAATAGAGTAAAATAAATTTTTAAATCAAATGAAATTTAAGAAAGAGACATGAGATATCAATAAAATAATATCATTATATAAGGTAAGAGAAATATTGTATATTGAAGAATATAGGATATTGATATTGTAACAATTCAGATATTATAGGTAGATGTTATAAAGATGATGTTTGTTGTAAATTGTTTTACTTGCATTTATAAATGTATTATGTGGTTTCTTAAATTAATAAAAATTTTAAAAAAATTTTAAAAAAATAGTTTTTATCCTTGGACTGTCAGACTCTTAAACACAACCACAATCACTCCACGAACACGTGGAAACGTATGACTAGTTTTTCTTTTTCTTTCTTTTTCTCCCGCCCCCCTAATTACTTGCATAAGGATCAGTCTTTATACTATGTATGTTGTTTGTATTTTTGTCATGGATTGCACCAGTGAGGCTAAAACCAATTTCGTTGAATACATGATGTACAATGATAATAAAGGCTATACTATTAGATTGCATCTTTTTTCTCTTTGTCATCCACTTTGAAAATGGCAAGTAAGTACATAACATTTATAAATCAGACCATCAGCACTCTAAGTGCCTAATCATCTCTTTTTCAATTGTCAAGTAATTATATAGTGAAGAAAACTAGAAACATTTGTTTAAATATCTGAATAAAATTCACTGAAGTCAGTGGAACTCCTAAGTCTTTTCTGCAAAAGTAGAAATATTTCTTATTTGTATAAGGATAAACCTACATTCCAATCATATGCTAGATTCATATTTGGAAGATGAAACTCTCTTTCTCTTTCTTTTTAATGGCAATAGTCCAAACTCTCAGGTTCAGCTTTTGCTGTCTTTATAGCTATTGTTGTATTTTGATAAATCAGTGTTTGTAATTGGCAATGGTGAGAAGCAAGGGCCAGGCAGAGTTCAGCTATGGTAAATGCATATCAAAAAGAAATGTTTGAAATTCTTATAAATTTCATGAGATAATTGACTGGAGACTAACTGTCATATATAACAACTGTCAAATATGACAGCTCATGGCCCTAGATGGGGAACACATCCTCACTTGTTATGAAAGACTAATCCAGCCACCATATGAAAAGTCAAACCAAGTCTTGTTTGAAGGCATATTTTTTTTATTATTTTCTTTGATGACAGGTTGCTGCCAACATGCAAGAACAGTTATAATTGTCCAAAACAGAATGCATTTTATTCTCTAATACTGCAAAGCAATCTCTAGATGTATTGTTTCTGAAATAAAATCGAATTCCATATCAGTAACTTCTTGTTTCACAGACTTAGACGTCCACTTTTTAAAACATGGGCAGCCAACAGATATAGCTGAATATAGTTTTCCTAGAGATGTGAAACTGTTAAAGCACTTTCTCCCTTTTACAATATAAATCTCTGGTAGGACAGTTTGCCATATATTCAATCAAACATGCTTTAAACATGGAGGAGATTTTTTTTTTTTCATTTATGTCACCAGACTGTAATAGGACAGAACAGATTGAAGGACACTTTGTAAATAGGGTATTGTATTAGGCTACCACATCTGGACTGCATAATCTACACATCCAAGTGCTAGAAATCAACAACATGCTTCTGTAAACCTTTGACTAACCATTATTATCTAGTTGTCATTGGAAAATACAGATACTGTATTTTCTGAATATAATGGAATTTAAGAGGGGTTAGGCTTTGTCTGTTTGTAGCTACACAGTGACTCAAGGCTCTACCCTTAAATTCTGCCACTCCTATTCCTCCTATTCCTTATTATTAGTTTTACTGAAACTACTTCAGGGGTCTCTTTTCCTTACAAGGTTTTATGGAGGTTTTTCTCTTTTATGATTGTGTTCTAACATCGGGTTGATGAATATACTTATAAAGACCACTGATTCCAAGAAGAAAATAAAATGACAGCTTCAAGGTTTTGGAATGCTTTTGTGAGATAACTTCGCTAATAAAATAATAATAATAATAATAATAATAATAATAATAATAATAATAATCATCATCATCATCATCATCATCCCACCATTGATCACCATTGGTCAGCTGCAGAAAGCCATTTTACTGGGATCTGCTCGCATAATCTGCCGATACATCACACAGTCCTAAATGCTTGGGAAGTGTTCGACTAGTGATTTGAGATATGAAAGCCAGCATGGTTATCTTGTTTGCTCTGTATACTGTCAAGATTGTGTATAATAATCCCATAATATTAATAAAATGCAGAAAATTAAGAGTAAATCAATATACTTAAAAAAACTAACTATATAATGCCCAATGTCTTTTATTATCATTACTTCCAGTTGATTTACAAAGGAATTGCAAGAAAAAAAAATAGACCTGTTGACACACTGACATTTTTGCTTTAGAAGGAGTGATATCTAGGATCAATCTATGTCCTCTTTTATAGATTTACTTAAGTGTTCTTTATTTCCCTTCATGTTTTTTTCTATATGGGGGTTAATATTGCCTAATGTAAAAGGGGACACAGTGGCTCAGTGGCTAAGACGCTGAGCTTGTCAATCAGAAAGGTTGGCAGTTCAGCGGTTCGAATCCCTAACGCCGCATAATGGAGTGAGCTCCCATTATTTGCCCCAGCTTCTGCCAACCTAGCAGTTCAAAAGCATGTGAAAATGCAAGTAGAAAAATAGGGACCACCTTTGGTGGGAAGATAACAGCATTACATGCGCCTTCGGCATTTAGTCATGCTGGCCACATGACCATGAGGACATCTTTGGACAGCACTGGCTCTTTGGCTTTGAAACGGAGATGAGCACTGCCCCCTAGAATCAGGACACTAGTCCATACAACTAGTATGTATGTGCAAGGGAAACCTTTACCTTTTATTGCCTAATGTAGGAATAGTTTGAGTTTTATCCTTTGATTATATAGATAGCTCAAATATTAAATGAACTTTTCATGGAAATTCTTTCTTTGAGCTTAACCATATTTCTACTTTCCCTTCTTCCCATAAAAGCAAGAAAGGAAACACTCACTGATAAAGCTTCTCTTTGCATTAGCATCTTAGTTTGATACAAAACTATGGGCCAGGTAATTTGTTTTTTGTGATATATACATTATTTTCCATTAAGTTTCAAAGAAATATTTACTTGAAACAGGTGCATTTCCGTGTTGGAATAGCTGCACCACAACCACACTCTTTTTATTAGTGTTTTTATTGATGATGATGTCCTTGAAATAAAACTATACCATTTGTAAAGTGCATCTTCTACCGAAAATGTAAAACTGAGAGTAGGAAGCATTTCAATGAAGAAAATAGTGTTTATTATTAATAGAAAGAATAACTACTGCTGTTGCTAAGATCCAACAGGAGTTGATGAAATTCCTGCAACTACATCTATATAGTTTTGAATAACATGAGCTGGAGAGGAGACATATTCTCAATAGTGTTGTAAAATGATTGCCTTTGCCGCAACTCTACACTGTGGAACCAACTGAGTTTTCAAAATAAATTGCTTTTCACCTGTAGTTCTGCATGTGAGAAAATAATGCCATATCACCATTGTGTGAGGTAATTGCAATGTATGAATTGCAACCATTTACCACATCAGGATTTGTAATTGCATCCAAGTTGTCGATTTCTTCTACCCAACTATATTTGCAAAATATCAGCAAATTCCAAAGAAAACATACTTTAAAATAGGTTTCACTCATGTTAAGTAAGCAATATATAATTTTTTTTCACCTTGATTGACATAGGTAAATCCAAGCCACTATTAGATGTCTTTTGACCAAGAATGTGGGTGAACTCATCATAGGTTTTATTCAATAAACCAAGATTAAGGAAATCAAGGCTTAATACTATGAATGAACAAAAACTGCTATGTGTCATTAAATTCTTTTAGTAGATAACAATCTTTGTCCTTCGATAATTCAAGTTGGGTTTGTGTGTGTGTGTGTGTGTGTGTGTATGTGTAGACATTTGTGACATTTAAACATGACTCCATGACTACATTTGTTGCCACACTGGGGTAATTAAATTCTACATTCTCTCAGGGAGTGCAACTGGTACATTTTTGGCTTTTAACTAATCAAATAGCTACTTTGATCATTTACTGCTGGAAAAATTTAAAGCTTTATTCCCATTTACTAGAACCATTGTCAACAGCACAGTGTGCCCATCAATGCCATTCAGGCTTTATCTGCCAAACCCAATGAAATAAAACATCACAGCATTTTAGCTGAAAACAGTGATTATTAGCATGCAGAAACATCTTGTAAATAAAGAGAAAGAGATCCTGACAGTACTCTTATACCACTAATTTACAGAATTGTTTGTATATGTATATAACTATCCGCATGAGGTATATTCTTTACAAAATATTTTGTAAAGTCAGGCTTGCAAATATTATAAACATTACAGCTGCACAGATGTATTGCACAGATATAATCACCTTTCTTTTTATAATTGTGTTGGGAGGAAAATTAACATATTTTTTCATGTTGATTCAGGAAAAAAACCTGCTTACTTTAAGTAACTAAAATTATGCATTACAATCAGGTGTGAAATGTAACATTTGTTACTACCGGTTCTATGGGCATGGCTTTGGGGGGGGGGGGTAATGTGATTGGGTGGGCATGGCCAATTTTTTTTTTAACTTTTCAAAGCATTTTTTCTACAACCTCTTCGGCCGCAGAGGTTGCAAAAAAATGCTTTGAAAAGCCTCTGCCGATCAGGCAACACAGCTGGGATCGTCAGAGGCTATTCAAAGCATTTTTTACCACCTCTTCCGCGGAAAAAATGCTTTTAAAAGTAAAAAAAAAAGCCTCTGAAGATTGTGCCGCTCAGCTGGGCATGGTATGGGGGCGGGCACAGGGATGTTATCAGCTACAGAGACCTTCAGGAAAGCCTTGCTGGGCTTGCTGGATGAAGAAGTTCCTGAAGGCCTCTGATAGCAAAAAAGAGACCAGGGGTGATGTGTACAAGTGTGGTGAGTCAGTGGACAACATCCCCCACCCCAAAAATAAGACCTGGTGCCTTTTTTGGTGGCAAAAAAATAAATAAAATAAAACAGGGTCTTATTTTGGGAGGAAACATGGTATTAGGTTCTAGGTTCTGTTCAGTAAGCATTCGGAGGCAGTCCATTCATATTGTATATCAACAATAAGCTCTGTAGAATTTTCAAAAGAGCCTTACAAAATATTGCAAGACTTACAACAGTGATGACTGTCACCAATTTCTTGTTCAAGAAAGGTCATTTCTGCATATCAGCACACCTATCACAAGTCTTAATTGTGTTAAAACATTGTCTCCATTGTTCCATCTGTGCATTTAGTGACAACTGAGGTTCAACGAAATAGTCAGAACAATCTTGTAGTTAAGGTATTATCTAGAGCTGGGTAAATTAAACTCCAATTTACCCTTATTAGAATACTATGGGCCCAGTACTTTTTTTTTATGATCAATCTAGTTCATAAATCTTTTATGGAGAAAAGAAATGGAAGGAATGGAAGTCATGGAAGAAAGGCAGAATGTAAATCTAACAAACAAACAAACAGACAAACAAACAAACAAACACTCTCAGAATGTGAACTACCCATAATGTTTTATTTATCAAATAGCTCATTACCAAACTTAAGAAACATTCAAAGTGACCAATTGCTTTTTTGAAACTAAATAAGGAGCAATACAATGGGATGTTATAAGAATATTGACAGCATTCCAATTCAAAATAAGTTGAAATAACTTACTTAATTTACATCAATGTTAAACAGTGTAGGAAAATAAATGGAACTCTGTGGGATTCCAGTAATATCTTAAATAATCAAGCTGCTTTTGATTACCTTATAGACAGCCTGCCAGAAAAAATGTGAAGGAAGGAAGGAAGGAAGGAAGGAAGGAAGGAAGGAAGGAAGGAAGGAAGGAAGGAAGGAATCCTATTAGATGGTCAATAGCATCACAGCTCACTGAGATATGCATGAACTTCATTAGCAGATAACCTATACCAGTAACATAGGCTGGTATATCTTATCTGGTAATGACGTTCATAATGCTATCTTGCTTGAAGGTCTAATTTGAATAGATTCAGATAATAAATATTATTCAGATACCGTAACATCAGCAATAGTGATGGGTTGCTACCGGGTGAACTGGTAGCGGCAGCAATGGGAGGCTCCACCAACCTGCCCAGATGTCATCAAAAATGCTCTGCGCAAAGCGAGTGAGCACCCCCACATGCTCCCAATAGTGAACCGGTAACACTGGAATTTGAACCCACTACTGATCAGCAGTCTCTTACAGTAATTAATATGCTTCTATTTTGCTTCTAGCAAAATATGTGGAAAAATGTCTGAGAAAAGACCATGTAAGTGGTGCCCTTATATGTAGCCAACACTGTTGTGGCCCACCAGCAGCCTGTGGCTGATCCGACAACGAGGAGGCTGGTGTGGTGTTGCGCCAGCAGCCTGCACAGCCGGCACTCACGTCAGACAGCGAGGAGGCTGAAGAGGATGTGGTGCCAGAGGCAGAGATTCAGCCAGGGTCTTCAGAACCTCCAGAGGCTCCTTCAAGTGGAAAGAGCGAAGTGGAGGAACCTCTTCTCAATGCTCGAGCATGCAGGGCTGCCAAAAGGCAGGAGTGGCTATTCAGGAGGAGGAGGTCTCCTCGAGAGTAAGGCTTGAGGATAATTGGCCACTCCCTTAGCCTATTTAAGTCACATGCTGTTAGTAAGTTTCTTGCTAGAAACAACTTGTAATTATCAAGAGAGCATTTTTGAAAAAGTCTTATCTTGCTTTCTGGGCTGGTTGCCAACCTTTGCTGGACTTTGGTCTATTCTTGCTACTTAATAAATTTGATAAGGATCATTGGTGTATGTCTATATCCTCAGAAGTCCGGAACTGGGCAGAACAAACACACAGTTTTTCAGCCATCATATTTATTATAGCCTGTAATGAAAGATGCATGCTCCTGGATACATTCAACAAACAAACAAATATATCAATTAAGCAGAAGTTCTGAGGCTGCATGTAGTAGTAGAAGTAGTAGGGAACTAGAAACAAATAATTCTTTTTAAAAAAAAATTAATTTTTTTTATTAAAGATAAACAAACAAAAACATACATACGTACAATACACAACATAAACAAACTATACATTAAAATCAAGTCTTACAACTTGAGCCTTAAGAAAAAAGAGAATTACTTCGGTATTTTATATTTCTATATGTATATATCTACATCCTTCATTATATAATGATATTTTAAGATTATTTCTTAATTTTGATTTCCTTTGTTGGTATTCCCTTTCTGTCTTATTTGATTTTTTCTTATTTCGTTTTCCTTTTCTCTATCCAATCGTACCATCGTTGCCAAACTAGATAGTACTCTGTGTCTTCCTTATCCTGTATTTCTTTGGTAAGCCTGTCCATCTCTGCACATTCCATTACTTTTTGTATTATTTTATCCTCTAATGGCGTATCTTCCAATTTCCACATTTGTGCGAACATGATTCTTGCAACTGTCAGAATATGGATTATCAAATATTGTATTTCCTTTTCATAATGATTGGTTAGTATTCCTAATAAGTATGTTTCTGGTCTTAATGGCACTCTCTGGGTGGTAATTTCTTCCAACTATTTTTTTTTTTAAATTTTGATTTATATGCCGCCCTTCTCCAGAGACTCAGGGCGGCTTACAATGCGTTAAGCAATAGCCTTCATACTTTTGTATATTTATCAAAGTCAGCTTATTGGCCCCACAAACTGGGCTCTCAATTTACCTACCTTAGAAAGGATGGAAGGCTGAGTCAACCTTGAGCCTAGTGAGATTTGAACTTAAAGTAATTGCAGACAGCTGGTGAATCGTTTTCCAAAATTTTTCCAAAACAAATAATTCTATTCATCCTCATCTATTCTACCAAACAGAGCTAGCATATTTCCAAATGATTTTGTAAAATAATGTATGCATTGTAGCTAATATCTTATATCACATTTGTGTAAGATGTCTACTTCATTCTGCATTGCATTTAAATTGAAAATCCTCATTTGGATACATACAGTGAATGAGAGCAGGAATTAAAATGAAAATTTTCATATTATCCAGCAAAAAGAGGATTATGAGCCTCTTTGACAAGTGAGATTTAATTTACATATTACCAGGATGAATTATAACATCCTTATTGTAATATTCATAGCTGAAGTCAATTTAAATTTTATGGTGATGCTACAAGTGGATAGTGAAGCTACATGCTATTGCCAGCTTTGGACTATGTAGGAAAAGTTTAAGTCTAGCAAAGTAATCAACAGATAGCACTTACAGAATATTTATGTCTAAATATTCTCTCCTCTTTTTTTCTAAAAAAATATTACACATATTACTTTGTCATCTGAAGCATTTAATTTTTCCTATTTATTTCTTTTTAACAGAGAAATTGTAGACAGCCTTTCAATAGTTTAACCTTTTAGTAATCTTTGTAAGGAGCAAGGAATATGATAGGTTGTTCTGCAGATAGAAGAGAGATGACATTTTCACTTTCCCTAGATTTTGTGTGAATGTGAGGACATTTGCACTGTTTCGGGATTCAATTATAGACTCACACATAGTTGCTAGTGAAATTAGCATTTTTTTTAAAGATTGTGGAAATAACAGCAGACATGAAATGCAAACCAAAATAATGTCTCTGAAACAAACTTGAGTGCTTTTCCTTTTTACAGGAACATGCAAAAGAATAGTCAAAATCCAATCCAGAGCTCCAAGAGCTTGGTCAGGGTTGTCACACAGTCCAGACGTCAGAATATTACAAGCAACAGCCAATGGAACATCACACAACAGCCAACAATCAGACAGTTGCTTCCAAAGAAGATCGGGGGTCAGGCTACCTTCTGAAATCAGACTGCATCCAGATGTGTTTGATCAATAGATTTAGTCTTTTGCTTGACAAGAAACTTCATAGAATGTATTTGACAATTGGCAAGTCTAAAAGAATTCAGAAACAGGAAAGGCCTATAAAAATATTCAAGGATACTGGTGTGAAAACAGTCAAGATTATGATTGCCTGCTGCTAAGAAATGTAGAAAAAAAACTATGTCTGAAAGATTATATTATAATATATTACCTATATTATGATCCTTGCACTCCTTTGTCAATAACCTTAATATCACAAGCCAGCAAAATAAAAAAAACTGTTGAAAACTGTGTTGAAAACTCTGAAAAAAATGTTAAAGAGAGAAAAGTGGCAATTGAAAAGTTTGGCTTCAGAAACAACATTGGAACCCAAGATCATGTATTAAATATATGATGGAGATTAAAAAAAACAATATTAAAAAGAACTGTAACTTTTTTAGGCTACTACAAAGCTTTTGATAACTTTGGAAGTCTCTTAAATCAGTGGGTATATCTGAGCATCTGATTGGATATAGAAGAATAATCTATCATAAAAATCTGAAAGTCTGTATTTAAATCAGGGCTCTACTCTTAAATATAGCAATGTATAAAAAAGATAGCTGTTGTTGATAATAGAAAGATATGCATGTGCTACAGCTAATTGCATTGCACTTTTCCTAGAAATGTAGCTTTCGATAATGAATCACTGATAAAATGATCTTTTTATAATAATTGTCTCCAGTGGTGGGATTCAGCCAGTTTGCACGACTTCAGGAGAACCGGTTGTTAACTTTCTGAGCAGTTTGGTGAATTGGTTGTTGGAAGAAATCATTAGGGCAGAGAATTGTTAAATTATTTGAATCCCACCACTGATTGTTTCATAAAACATACAATTTTTTTTTTTTAAAAAAAAAAGCAACTTGAAAATGATCATACACTTTCGGAATATCAAGTTACAAATATCTGTGCCAGCGCCTTCTCACTCTGTCTGCCTGAAACAATGGATCATTTAAAGAATAACCAGGAGAGAGATATCAACAAATCGAAGAGGTTTCACTAATAATTCTTTACTGTTGCAACTTTGAATTGCTCAAAAGATTAGTAATAATGAAAGAGAGATTGGTACCTGGGTACTGAACAGTTTATGACAACATACTTTTCTGCAAACTCAAGGACAGGCGAAATACATATTAAAATGGTCACTGATGCTTACAAGTAATTAAAAAAAAATTCCATGTCTTTCAAATCCACTTTGGGAGGCTGAAGCTGCTCTGAAATTAATATAGAGGATTTTCCTGATGTTTTGTGTCACTATACTAAAAGCAGGATGTTTCCAGTAAGTCAGCAGGAGACAGAAGCTTCCTAAAGACAAGAGAAAATTCAGTATAATGCTACAAAAATCAAGACATTAAAGAAGCAGTAGGATACTTTGGGTTAGACTAGGATGCTGGAATACTTGCATTGGGTGGATTTGGTAGAAAAATAAAAGAATGCTTAAAGCAGGAGTGAAATCTAGCAGGTTCTGACAGGTTCTGGAGTACCAGTAGTGGAAATTTTGAGTAGTTTGGAGAACCGGCAAATGCCACCTATGGTGCTCCAGAGTGGGGTGGGAATGGGGATTTTACAATATCCTTCCCCCAGGAGTGAGGAGGGAATGGGGATTTTGCAGTATCTTTCCCCTGGAGTGGAGTGGGAACGAAGATTTTGCAGTATCCTTCCCCTGCCATGTCCACCAAGCCGTGGCCACCAAGCCACACCACACCACACCACACCCACCAAGCCATGCCCACAGAACCAGTAGTAAAAAAATTTGGATTTCACCACTGGCTTAAAGTGTTGGCCACCATATAAACAAAACAGAAGCAATTTTCTGACTCTGCTAACTCTTGCTGGTGATAGACAATTGTAGCAGAAGGAAAGCAGAATGATTTCTAGTTTCCCTCCTCTTTCTTAGATTTCTTTTTATTTCTCTCACCGAAAAATTTTACATGTTATTTCAGGACAACAATTACAGTGTGCCAACTTTGGGGTTACTGAGGCATTGAAGTGGCTTTATATTCACTGGATCCTGCAACCCTACTGACTCACTCTACTTAGTATGTATGTATTTTTGTCTACTGTGTTAAAAAAGTATAGTTTTCTTGCCAGGGAGGGTAGGTAAGAAAAATTACATAATTCTGGAGTCAAGTTTTCTGCTCTGCCATAAGTGTTTTCAATCTCCTGGCAGTCAAACAATTCATTCTTTTCAACAATTTCATTCTTTTACTAGACTTGCAACGTATAATGTCATAGATTCTTTCACATATGGCCTACTCAGTGGGCTCCAAAACACAAAAGAAATAACATAACAAACCAAGTTCCTAGCGAACACATACAATATTCAAAGGATGGTGCTAACTGCTCACTATCCACTCTTTCCCACTTCATTACTCCATTCTTTCCCAACTTCTATTGCGCCTGCAATTACTACTCCTTGCAAGTCCTACAGCTAGAGAACAGTATCTCTTTCTACCAGTCTATATCAGGGCTGTCAAACACATAGGTCGGATGCATCACACACTGGCCACGCCATGCCCAGTTTAGCGAAGGGGGGGGAAGTCCCAATACATCACATGACACCGCCATGATGACGCGAGTTTAACACTCTGGTCTATAGGCTTCACAAACCTTTAATTATAAACACACACACATTACCACACCCAGCTGTTCTTTGCTGAGGTTTTATAGATAACAGTTACTATATTGCCTAGGGAGAGGCCTTAAACGTACAGGGCAACAGCAGCACAGGTGTTAGTCACTTTGTAGATAGCCTGTAGAATAACCTAAACATTTGACAAGATATTATGACATATTCTTACAATATGGAAAAGAACATTGGTCAAAGCAACCTAAAACTCCTTAATTGCATAACACAGCTACAGACTTCACCATTGTTTCAACTGGGAAATTACAATCATTCTAGGCCAAGCCAGGTCTAAAAATGTTAAAGAATTCCTGAAAACATGGCAACAAATTGGTGATCAACAGGCAAATAGAGCTAAACAATATCTACATAACATTAAAAAAAGATAACCAAATACCTAAAAAGGAAACAAAAAGACAAAACACCTCCTTTTGCAGCAATCAACTCCCAGATAAACAAACATTAGCATCAATGTTAGTACTAGATCAACAATCAAACAGTAAACAATACATTAATCAAGGACTATCTACTTAGACAAATAATCTAACAGTAAACAACAGCCTTTTCAAGGAACCACCATGAACTCCCACCAACACTGACAGGACAAGACACTTGTATATAAATAGAGAACAAATCCCAAATCCTTTCTAGCACTATTGATGTTACCTAGATTGGTAATGAAATGTCTTAAAAGAGAGAGAAACAGAGAAACAGAGAAAGAGAGAGAGAGAGAGGAAAAGGGAGAAGGAGGAGAAGGAGGAGGAGGAGGAGAAGAAGAAGAAGGCGAAGGAGAAGGAGAAGGAGAAGAAGAAGGAAGAAGAACAACAAAAATAACCACCAAGATCAAAGAGCACCAAGAAATCTGTACTTCAACCTTAAGCTGCAAATGTTCTGTTCTATTGATAAAAATGATAATTTTAAATTGACACAGTACATTTGTTCACATAGCAAAACCAATTTCAAATTTGCTTTTGAAAATCACCAGGATTTAGTTCGTTAGTTTAATTAGTTTATTGAATTTATATACCGCCCTACTCCCAAAGGACTCAGGGCGGTGAACAGTCAAAAGATAAAATACATGTAATACAAATGTTAAAAAACCATTAAAATACGATTAAATAATTTGGCCCAGAAAACAAAATTTAAAAACCCCAATTTTGGCCCCCTGCTCCTGCCATATCTGCCCCTCCCCCTCACAGTACTGATGTACTGGCTCCCATCATTGCAAGCTCTAACCCCTCCTTGACCTGGAACCCCGTGCCTCCCATGCCATAACCCTAGCCAGGCCTGGTCCCACCCTCAGTGGGTTATCCCCCAAACCCACAACCCCAGTTCCAATCCAACCCTCCCCCCCAGAACCCCTTAAACTCCCTTTCGCTGCATGCCATGTCTCGGGGTTCCAAAACCCGTCATAAAGGTAGGCCCTTGATAGAGTGGAGGGCCAAACCCGCGAGAGGGGGGAATCTCGCAGTGCACGGAGCTCAGCCGCCGAATACATCTGGTCATTGGGGATGACAAATAGTCTATGGTCAAGGGGACCATTTCGGTGATCCAAGGTCCAGAGGAGAGAAAATGCCATTCTTGGGTACAAGTAAACCAGACTCCACTGCCCTCTCACAGCAGCAGTGGGAGGAGACAAGCGCCTTTCGCATCTGACCGAATCACCCTTTCACGATAACTGGCCGACAAGAATAGTCCAAGCTCTTGGTAGAATCGGTAGCGAAAAGGCAGTCCTAAACCGACTCCCTCCTTCATGAAAGCTCTGGGAGATCCCTAAATATTCTAATCATAAATACTGTATCTTAGTATAAGCTTTCAAATCAGAATTACATATTTTTATCATTTAAAATAAATAATTAATATTCTTTAACATATTCTTCTAATTAATAACATTATACCACACTCTGATAAATATCCTTTAAATTAGTTTCCATATATTTTACCTGTGGAAGCATCTTTATAAATAGTTCCACAGATGCTTAGTTAGCAGCAAATCTTTGACACCGTTGGAATATATTTGTCCTGGTACCTTTAAGATTTGTTAACTCTAAGCACTTTAAGTAAAAATTATGACCTTATCCCTTTATTTTGCCCATTGTAGTATGGCTTTTATTTAATTAAGAGAATAAAAGTTTCCTTCTAACCTGACTTAGTGCTGGGCAAATTATCTGTATAAAATATTATAGTCTAACAGATATTTTTATATTAGTATTCATAATTTTAATATAGACTTTAAAGAAATAATAGAAGAAAAAAGAAATAAGGCAAAAAATTCAATTTTAAAAAGCATATTTTTACATCAGTTATATCTTTGCCAGAGAATGATAGATAACGAAAAACTAAAAAGAAAAATAATTGTGACCTTTTCCATGTAAGAAATATTGATCAGTCAGTTCATGAAACTATAATCAAACTTGATCCCTAAATAAAAGTCACTTCTAATCCCATCATTAAGTTAAAGGCCTGTTATCTATTCGGTTTTCAGTCTGAATGGTCCCACTTTCATTAACTTTATTATCCTACAGAGTTATGAATAGTAATTCTCCAGTATATGACAGATTTTGATCAACATATTAATGTACCACAAAAGATAAATGACAGAGATATCATTTCTAAGCTAAATTTTTAGCTTTGTTAGGACAGGCCATTCCTTCCTTTTTTTCCTTATCCTATCACCGCCTTAAAAAACTGTTTTGCATCATTTGCAGCTTTCTTGTTAATCTTAGATCTGTGAACTGCCATTAACACATGCTAATACATATAGTTAAGGATATTAGATTATGGATAATCAGTTACTTTAAAGTAAAAATAGAAACTACCCTTTCATTGGAGACTACAGTGCTGAACTACAAACTACATCTGCAGTTTTGTACCATTTTACTTCAATAAAAGGAAACTAATTCTCTCTCTCTCTCTCTCTCTCTCTCTGTGTGTGTGTGTGTGTACGCGTGCGCGCGTGTGCACTACTTACAAAGAATTTCTCAGACTTTGGTGTGATCCTGTTTTTACTACACGCTCATCTCTTCAGTGGTGTGCAGTTTCCTTGGTTTTCTTTTTCACAGTAAATCTAAGAAAATTTATCAAGGGGAACTTATCTCATGAACCTTTTAAGATCAGAAAGCAAAAACAGAAAACAACAATTGAGAAGAATAGACAGTTGTGTAACAATGTCTATCCCACCCCAAATACACTCATCTTTACATACACACACACACACACACACATACAGACACACACAAATAGACCATCATACTCTATTGCCTTGAAACTATAAAAACATTCAAGCACGCTAACAAGAAAAACATAAAAGGAACACAAAAGCATGAAGAAAATGAAGTAGAAAAATCTTCCCCTCTTTCACAGATGAAGAGGGAACATCCAAAGGTCTGGAAGTAAAATTTCAGCACAGTGTTTAAAATGGGCTTTATCTCAGGTATACCATAAATCTGTTCTTTTCTAAAACAAGAATGTGAATATTGGAATATGTGTATTTATTTCTCAAATTTATATAACTGTCTGCTCATGAGAAGTGACTCTGGGTTGTGTATAATTATCAGTAATAATAATATTCATATATAAACAGGAATTTAAAAACATTAAAATTAACATTAAAATTAAATAAAATTACAATATAATTTTAAATATATTATATAAATAAAGTAAATAAAAATAAAATTACAATATATGCAAATATAGTCACCCAGAGTTACCTTGAAGTAAAATGGGTGACCTATACATTTTATAAAGAAAGAAAGAAAGAAACTTTAAGCAGAGAAAAATGGAGAACATCCAATCTCAATAATAGAATAATCTAAATAAGTTTCCAGTTGCCTGAGAACCAGCGGTGAAATCTGGCCGGATCTATCCGGCTTGTGCGAACCAGTAGGGCCGGAGGCAGGAGGCTCTGTCCACCCACTGGGATGTCATTGCAACCCGTTTTTGACCCTCTGTGCATGCTCAGAAGGCTCTGCACATGCACTGACAAGGCACACATACTCACACTCCCGAACCGGTAGCAAAGATAAGTGTATTTCACCACTGCTGAGAACCCTGGGTCTGATGGCATAACCAGGTCTCAAGGAACTAGAACATCAAAATAGATGGACCTGGAAGTTAGAGGAATTGCAATAAGGTGGGACAGCAATAAGACCTGCTGTCTGGGACCACCAAATGTACACCCCTGAGAGATGGTAACCCCAGCGTACTGGATCTAATGAGCCAGCCTGATGTAATCAAGAAGAGGTCTCTCTCTCAAATAACCCTATTCCATGTTATGAATGGTTTTAAAGATTAAAACCATCACCTTGAATTGGACTGAGAAGCAAACTGGCACCCAAGGAAGCTCATGGAACAGAGAAATAGCATGTGCTGTTCTAAAGCACAAAAAACTGCAAATGCTGCTGCATTGTGCACCAACTGTAGCCTCTGAATAATCTTCAAGGGCATCCCCATATTAGCCACCTTCCAATAGTTCAATTTTAGATGATTAGGGCATGGTAACTGTGAGTGGTGGCTTGCAAATCCAGGCACAACTATTATGCAAGCTGAAGATGTGGAAGGGACTTCTTAAATACAAGTGCCACGTGTTCCTCTTAAATACAAATGCCACATGTTCCTCAAGCATGTCTAGGAGGACCCCCTGGATTGCACACTGAGTTTTTCTGGGGCAGTCCAACCCCCATCTAGGACCAAGTCCCAGAGCCATTTAGTCTTGCCAAGCCATTATTCCCCTTCTAGATCCTCACAGCCTCTAGCCACTGGAATTAGACATTCACTCCATTACTTAACTTGCTAAGGGCATAGAAACAAGTTGAATTTCATCAGAATGCTAAGTAGCCTCATGTAGATGTTAAAAAGTAGAGGAGAGAGCATCAACTAGAACAGTTAGACATAAGTACAGTTTTTTCCCCCATGTCATCACTCTGCTAAACAATTAATTCCCACAATACTATCAAACTATCTAGTATTACCATCATTATTCTCATCTTCCCTATTACCTACTGTATTTCTTTATCTTCTTATGATTATAACTTTGTTGCTAGTATATTACAATTTATATTCTTTACTTAGTATCCTAGTATGATTTATGTTGATTGCTTATTTAGTATCCAATCTATCACTAAGTGTTGTATCTAATGTTTTATGATGAGTGTATTTTTACAATGACTATGATAATGATCTTTCACATATTGTTGTATGTACACTGAGAGCTTAGGCACCAGAGACAAATTCCTTGTGTGTCTAATCACACTTGGCCAATAAAGAATTCTAATTCTAATTCTAATTCAAACCTACAGCACCCACATAGTAGGGCTGAGGGCAGGAATCATCACTAGCTGGAATTGAACATGAACACGAAGAAAGGAGACAAACCAGTACAAAACTATGCTGCCCACTCCCAGTCCTCTGAACTAATTCAGAAGGCTACAATGGTTGATTGCATCAAAAGCCATTGAGAGATCAAGTAGGACAAGGATGGATATATAGTCTCCATCTCATCCTTGCCATGTGTGTGAACAAAGCCATTTCCATCCCATAACCAATGTAAGAGATGATCTGCAAGTGATTTAAATGCAGCCCACCTTGAATGTCTTCTTATTCCTGCTCATTTCTCTTGATCATTAGAAGGTCAGATCTTAAGCTTGTAATAAATCTTTATACTCATTTGAATTGCTTGAATCTCCTGATTTCCCCAACACTTGACAACCAGATCTGAATTCTGACTGAAACCTGCTTTATCCAAATCCTTTGGAGTTATTGAACAACCATTTTCCCAAGCAACTTCTCTCAAAAGGGGAAGATTAGATACTGGATGAAACTTATCCAAAATAATGCTGTCTAGAGAATGTATAACATTGAACAGAAAGTTTCATATTTTTATGTTTATTGAAATTGTGATTCCATAAATCTTAGGGTAATACAATAAAAGCATTCCAAATGCTTTTTTTTTTCCTTTCACTGAGAAGCAAACTAAACCTTATTGTACTTTATTATGGCTTGCAAAACAGTTGTCTCAAGAAACCTGGGATAATTTATTATATTTATATTTCATTGGAGCTTTTTGGATGCAGGACCTCACATTATGAAAAATATGAAATCAGTCTTGATTTCAGTTGATCATACCCAAACTCTGTTTAATTCGGTCACTATCCACATACCTTTGGGAAGTCTACAAACGAATCTTAGCAGATATACTCTAGCTGATTCCCACTCATCTTTCTTAAGACTTTTTGTATTCTTAAGTATCTAGATAAATTCTCATCTTTTTGAGGACTGCTGTTCGTTATTGAACATTTGGATTTCAATTGCTTTACATCTTAAGCATGTAGCAATTGCCTATCTAAGAAATAAGAAAATGGTTAAAATTGTCCCAGCCTTAATCATCTAGAATTTTAATCTTACACCAAATATACCGGCACATTTTTCTGACCCATCAGTTTTTCTCCTAACTGCAGAATGTCATCCATCTGAAGTGCTTTCACTACTTGTTACATTAATTGTTAATCAAAGTGATTCTTATAGCTGGAATTGAAACCAAATACATTTTACAGCAAGGGGGAATTCCCCCATCAAGCTCTCTTTCCAGCACTTACCCTTCATTAGGGAAAGAGGAATAAATATACCCAAATGGGATCAATAGAGAAGTGGCTGTTGCAGCTTGTTCAGTGCTTCACAGAGCAAAAGAAAAGAAATTGCAGCTGCTCTCTAATCATGTCCCTCCCATTCAGTTTTGGATCTCAACTAAGCCTGGTGTTTAGAGTGCTACCAGCAACTAAAGGAACAAATGTTCCTGTTGGAATTGAGCCAAATAGAGTTTCACAAAGTACTAATGAGCCACTCTACTATTGTTTACCATGCTGGTTGTTCTCTTTTCCAAGCAAGAAGCACTTGTGCAGAATGAAGGCATTAAACATTTTTACCCAGTTGCAGGGCAGGACTTCCCTGCATATGCTCCATTTAAGAAAAAGTACTTGAGTCTCCATTTCAACCAGAAGGCTAATGTTTGCTCTGGATAGCACAAATAATTAGAATTGGTAACCGAGGATTTGAAAGTGTCACTTGCACTATTATGTAGGGAAAATATCAGCATTTTGTGGCTGCAATGAGAACACAACAGTAAAACAAACCATCTTTAGGAAGAGGATGTATGAAGTGGTTGAGGTTTTTTTAAACAAAATGTAATAAATTCATAGGCCTCCATGTTATCTACATTGATTGATATTTAATATAACAGGCAGGTGTTTTTCTTAAAAAAAAAGATTTCTGGCAATTATTGGCATTCAACTCAGACCCTATTCATATAAAATATATTGTCAGTCAGTGATGTGTATTTTTTTTTAGGAAAGATTTCTTATTGACTGAAAAATAAGAAATGCCTCCATAGACACAGATAACTGTCTTATTAAGATAGAATGTTTAACCTTTGCATTGTGTGGTACATTTACAGTGCTAATTCACAAATGGCTCTTTGGCTATTCTCATAAGCAACAAAAGCAATGGCCAAGGTGTCTCCACATGAAAACTTTTCCCCAAATTAGTAGCTGCTGTTGGAGGGGGGAGGTGTCGTTGGACCAGAACTGTCCTGTAGTGAAGAAGGAGAGGAACCTTGGACAACCAAGAGAAACAGGCAAGTTCCTTGAAAGGTTGGAGGCAGCTCTTTGAACTGGTGGCAGTTGTGGTGGCCATTACAAATGACCACTTTAAAGCTGGGGCAACCGAAATAAGATTTTGTGCAGGAGCAGTGTTTGAATAATGTTGACAGTTTTGAAATTTGAAAGAAGAACAAAAAGGAAGTAAAAATATTAAAACCCAAGAAAGGAAATTTTACAACTGGACTTAAAACTGAATTTGGAGAAATTAAAAACAATGAAAGGAAAAGAAATTTGACAGAAAGTATTTTCTATTTGGATTTAAAATTCTTTTGCAAGTTTGATACTTTGTTGTTCTGAGAATTGTGGATTGGAGAGAGACATCCACCATTCTGCTGGTGGAAAGAAAGCACTACAATGACCAGCTTAACTTGAAAGAAATAACAAGAGTGAGCTTGATCACTACAAGAGCTGTGAGAAATTTTAAGGAGTATTTGTTTCTACTTAAATTGCTTGGCCTCGACTTCTAAAGGAGGTGGAAAACTATAAAGCTTTAAATTGGAGTGGATTGGACAAACATTTGTATCGGATATCATCTGGAAATAAAAAAGAGACTATATGGACTTAAATTTTAATTAAATATAAGTTAAAATATCAATAATTTTTTAATTGACAATATGGAGTCTTGAATGTGTGAGGAATTAATTGAGATGGTTAAAAACATGTATGAATCAATACAGGGCAATAAAAAGTTAGAAACTTTGTTAGAATACACTAAACAGGAAAGAGTGAATATAAATGAGAAAAAAGGAAATAATATTGAAGGTAAAGGTATTGATGGTAAAAAGTTAGATGATTACACTGGAATTTACAGTGGCAAAAAAAGAATGGATAGGGGGGAATATTTTCCAAAAAAGAATCAATCAAAAGGAAGAGAAGGAAATGGGAAAAGGTTAGGTAAAAACTGGGGGCAAATTAGGTGAGCAATAGACTCAAAAGTTGGAGAAAGGATTCAGGAGAAAAGATATAATAAATATAAAAATTAAAATTAAAAAGAAGAAGACAAAAGAATGGGATAGAGGGAGAAAATTACTAAGAAGTGGAATTCCAGAGAGACTAAGAGAAAATGGTTAAAAGGGGAAGAATAGTGGAAAGGAGGAAGGAAAATAAGGTATATATTAGTAGATTTAAGGAAACTGTATTAGCATTAGTAACTGTGAATATAAAAAGTAAATATGATATTGTATATTGTAAAATGAACAGCAGATGAAATATGAAGTGGTAAGTTGGTTCAATTATGAAAATAACTGAAATCAAGAGATAAAATTGAAATGTAAAAAAGTGTGATGGGGATTTTGAAACAACATGTTGTAAATGATGAAATAAAATAATTAATTGATGTTATAATAAGGAATTAGGAATTAAGGGTGGATAGTGATATTGCTTATTATTAACTTTGAAGAGATAAAGATAAAATGTGGAAGGTCAATTAAGTTAAAGGGTTTCAAAGTAAAAATTGAATAAGATGAAGTACATTGTTTATAGCCAAAAAATGTGATGGGGATTTTGAAAAATATACTTTATAAATGGACAAATAAGATAATTAATTAAAGTAATACTAAGAAATTAGGATTTGAAGGGCAGATGGTGATATTGTTTATATATTATATATTAAGAAGAGATTAAGATAAGATAAAAAAGTAGGGAAAAAGAATATCATGGCAGAAATTGAAATATGTAAATTGTATTTGGAAAAAACAAAACAGAAGATTGTAACAGATTATAAAAATAATACATAATTATGTTATAAGTTGTATAAGATATGCCTGTTCATAAAATAGGCATGTAAAAGAAAAACTTAATAAAACTTGTTCCAAAAAAGAAAAGAAGACACTGATGTCCAAGCCAAATCAAAATCTAATGGAAATAGATAACTGGGGGTCATAAAGGAAAAATTCAAATAGAAGCTAAAAAAAACCCTTTTCCTTTTATTTTAAATTAGTGAGATCTATTATCATGAGAGTAGCAATATGCAAATGGTATGGACTTTAAGGCAGGCTGGGTTTCAGAATTTTTCACTTATAGAAAAGATGAAAAAAATATTTAACTCATTTTGATGGAGCAGAAATTAATTTTAAAAAAATATTAAAAGATATAAAAACACCTTTCTGTATTATTTCATTCCTATTCAGACTCCCTGTCAGCATTAGGTTTTTGGATTTAAAAAAAAAACGTGGACTAAAATTTATGTGATAACCAGGCAATTAAAAATAGCTTTTCCCTCACACAGTTGTCTTGACCAAATAATGGAGAATACAGCTTTCATCTTACCTAGATATATGTTTCATCCTGCACAAATACTTTTTTGTCATGAAAATACAGTCAGGAGCTAATTACCTTTTTATTGTAAGGCAGGCTACAACTCGGTTTAAGGTGGTTGCCTCATATCCAGCTTCTACTGTTGTTTGTTCTTTCCTATGCTGGAGCAGCTGCTCCTTGTAAAAGAAAGCTGCAGGCCAAATGAGAGAAAACAAGATTCAAAAGGAGATTTCTAAAAAATTCTGGGACATTTTTAGAAACAAACAAACTACCAGAGGGAAGGTAGGAGCCGGTGAAGAGCGGTACGTCATTAGGAAGAATCCAAAGAAAAGGTGACAATAAACTGAAATGCAAAGAGAAGGATGAAAAGGAGAACAGAAGTGTGAGGCAGGATCAGAAAAGGCAGCAACAAGTTTGCAATGGCTTGAATACCTTTGTCCTACTCTTTTTTTGTGTGCAGGCAGAGTGTCTGAGGGACAGAAGACATGTCATCAGTGTAGCCTTAGATATCAAGCCACAACTCTGAAGTTGTCTTCATAAAAGGCGGTGTGGGAAAAGGAAATAAAGTTCCTTATTAGAAGCTAACCGGAAAAGAATAAAGAAGAAATGGATGAAAGGGTACTGATGAAAGTAATTGACACTATAACTGACTCACTTAAAATCTTTTAAAGAAGTGTGGAAACTTAGATTAAAAAAAAAGATTTAGATGAAAAAAAAAGAGTAGCTATAACAATGATTTACAATTCTGCATGTGCTAATCAAGAACATTTAATTTCTAACTAATCTTTTGTCAAAAGAGAGATTTCTCAATTCCAAAGTGGCCAGTCCACTAGGCAAAAGCAAGTTCCCAAGGCAAAAGAAAGTTCCAAGACAAAGGTAATTCCATAGACAAAGGCAAGGCAAGGCACAAAGCAAGAAAAGAACACATTGTTCCCAGCATCTTCTCCATCTGTCTGCTATGCTAAATTGCCAGTTTCTGCTGGCAGTCCATCGAGATGTGAGGCTGCCTCCTCATGAGTAATAAGGCTGACCTTCACTACTCCTGCCTTTTCTCTGCCTTACATGTTCTTGGATCAGGTGCAGAAGGCAGTTTCTCTTCCTCATTGCTGACTGGCTGCAGCTGCTTCCTTTCTCCACCTGAAGCCTCAGGGATCTCCTGCTGCAACTGTGCTTCAGCCAAATCATTCTCAGATGGCTGCTTGAAGCTATTAACCAACTCCCATCCTGATGTACTCAGAACTGGTTCATCTTCCTCCAAGCTGACATCTGAAGAAGTATCTGGATAATTGTCTGGGAGAATCATCACATGTTGAGATCATCTGGGGGCCAAACAGTCACTTCCCTGACTTCTTGTTGTTTTTTATGCTGAAGATAGTTCTTAATGACATTTGCTGCATGTTTTGGGTCTTTGTCCTGCTGCAGAACAAATTTGAGGCCAAGCATATTCCTCTCTGATAGTATGGTATGATGGATAAGTAACTGCCTGTTTTTCTCAGCATTGAGGACACCATTGCTCCTACCAAATCTCCAAGTCCATTTTCAAGGAACCTCCACCATGATTCACTGTTGCCTGAAGACATTTATTGTATCCATATTCAGTCCTTCAGTGAACAAACTGCCTCCAGCTACCACCAAATATCTCACCAAATATTTTTATGAATAGTTGAATTGTTTAGCCTTGGAGATATGGCTTTTTGGCCACAGTTCTTCCATGAAGACCACTTCTGGCCAGACTTTTCCAGACAGTAGATGAGTATACGTTAGTCCCACTGGTTTCCACCAGTTCTGTGTTGATGGCATTGCTGGACATCTTCTGATGTCAAAGGGAAGTAAGAATGATGTGTCTTTCATTTGCTGCATTAAGTTTCCTTATGCTTCTTCAAAAGAGATTGAATAGCATATCTTGAAACCCCTTTGAAATCTTTGGCTGGAAGAAATCTTCCTGATGCTGTATAACCTTCTTTTGTCTTGTTTCCATGCTAAGTTTTGCCATAGTTTATGACTTGTGACATGAAACTGTATTCTACAACCTCACCTTAATAGCAGAGTTTGACTGTGCCTCCCCCAGTTTCCTACACAGCTATTTATCTATCAGTTAATAGCTGCATTTCAACCTATATATGAAATTGATGATTATTAGCCCCTGTTAATGGGGCCCCTGTTAATGGGGCATGATGGTTAATCATACACCTGATTCTAATCCTACAAAATCCCTGATTTTGTGCAAGTGTAGGAATTCATGTTGGTTTGAAGCCAAACGGTAGTCACACCAAATATTGCTTTGATTTAGATTTTTCTTTTGTTCACTCACTTTGCATTTTGTAAATTGATACTTGGTATTGTTTGTGTGTGTGTATGTGTGTGTAGAACTATATATATTTCAAAGTTATGGCTTCCGTTGAAACCTATATAAATAATATAACATAATAATGCTCTTGCTAGACATATGGCTAACAAAAGATAAATGTTAAGTCATGGCTTTAGAGTTACATTGATAATGAAGACCATAATTTTTTATCTGTTGCCATACTGAAATATCTTGAAGTGAAAAAAATATATGAGACTGCAGTTAATACAACTGATTAGCTGTTGCTCATTGGCTTTTTTTATTCTGAACTAAAATTGGAAGGCTAGCTGGATTTGCCATTAAGAAACTCTGTGACTATAATCCCTCTTTGCTGATTCTATTTTAGTTCAAAAAGTGTATTTAATAATACTATAAATAAGAAGGTATCAGAAACTCTATTTGTCAAGCTCCTTATGGGTTGTATTGCTATTTCCCTTCTTTGCTTGTTCCTGAAAATCATGAATTTGCACTTGGCACAGACTGCTAAGTCCCCTAAACCACTAAAACTGAATTGTTAGATTTTAAGCCCTGAATACTTCAGATCCCATTTAGTTAAAATTCCTTCTATTTCAATTCTCTTGCAAAGCTTACAGCACTGCTTTCATTTTTAACTACTTATGTTATTTCTCCAGGTTATTCAGAGTATATTTTATATTTTTCTAAAGCCATATATGATGGCATCACAGTTGTCAGAATGTAACGGAAGTGGCATTCTTTAGCTTTAACTGACAATCTGTAGGGATATTTACAAGTGTGGCAATACTGCAATGCTCATAAAGTGCAGCTTCTTGCTTGATAAACAGTGTCACTGTTCAAGTATAGAACATGTCTGCATTATCTGCCCTTACAAAACTTAAATAGCTCCAAGTTTTTTTCTTCTTCTGCTATTCAGTTGTATCTGATTCTTTGAGATTGCCTGGCAAGTCTCTGCAATATTTTTAATAGCTTTTCAGAAGTGGTTTGCCATTGCCCTCTCTCTAGGGCTGATAGAAGGTGAATGGCCCAAGATTATTCATCCGCTTTGTGTCCAAGGTGGGACTGGAACTCATAGTCTCCTGGTTTCAAGTGGCACAAAACTGCCACTATCCAGAAGTAATAATTCACATTTAAAAAGGCAATATCTGGAACTGACAGCTGCATTGGACTGAGAGCCACCAAAATACTGTATATTGACATATTCAGGATGTGGAAAAGGTGCATCAACAACCATCAGTAATTAATTATATTTGTATAGTCTGGAAAAGTCCCCAACTCTAAATCATCAATAAACTATTCACCTAAATCCAGATGTTGGGGCTGTTGCTATCTTCTTGTTTTCACCCTCTTTACATTATCTTTTACTTAGCATTTTTATGTTTTATGTTATGACATATTTTCTGCCTTCTGGCTTTCCTTGAGGTGCTTGAAAGTGACTATATCTTCTTTTAATATAATTGTTATTAAAGTTGTGTACACAGGTAAAAGATAAACATGAAAGTACATAAACAAAAGCTAAAGAAAAAATGCAAGAAACAACACAGAAAAGGGACAAAAAGATAACTGAAGAAGAGATTTCTGATATATTTACACAGTTGTCCTTCCATCTTCAAGAAACACAGTTGTCCCTTTTCCATTTTCAAGAAATAGTTCTCTTCTATACCATATTCAATCTTTCTTAATGGGTAAATCCACAAATCACCATTTTATTTTTCCCCACTTTCAACAAAAAGTCCATAAATAGTTTTCAGTCAGTCTTTAAAGTATTTATTGTTTTATGTCTGAATAAGTAGGTCATTTGTCATTTACACAAATTTACAGATTATTTGTAAATTTGTAAATTTGTAAATCTGTCATTTACATTTGTCATTTACAGAAATCTAGAATTCTGTCATCATCACAATTCATTTCTCCATTGTGTATATTTCAGTATTTCTTCATTGTTATGCATATAATAATCTTGCTACAGTTATCATATACAAAACCAGTCTTATATTAGACTTTTTCTGGCTATCCATAAATATCAATAAAAAATTCTAGTGTCATATAAATCTTAATCTTTAAAATTCATCATATAATCATATGTATTTCTATCCCATTTTTTGGTAGTTTTGTTTTTTCCAAGTCAATCTTGCATGATAAAATATTCCTTCATATTTTTCACAACTTCAACATTCACAAAAGTAACTTTATACATTTTAGATAATTTCTCTAGTGTCATATACCATTTTACAAATAATTTTAGTAAATGTTTATTATACAATTAGAACTCATACAACTCTAAAATGTATTTTTAAAAAACTGAAAAAAGTTGAAGGGAAAGGGAAAAGGGAGAAATTGAAAAGAGACAAAAGAAAAAGAAAGTAATGCCCTTTCATCCCCCAATAATCATTACAAAATTACCATTGTACAAGCAATCTCTTCATTCCATACTTCACCCCAATTTTTATATGCCCATCTCTAGAATCTTATCTCTCCAGTAAAAAGTAAAAATCCAGTAAAGGATATCATAAGTAATAGTGCAAATATTATAACGTATATCTAATACACTCAATTTGAATATTTCCTTTCCATTTAAACAAATATTTCTTATTTCTTGCTTTCAAATTTCCATTAAGCGTTCCCCAAACTAGCAGCCCATTATTTTAATCTTGATCTAATAAGCCAGTTATGTATTCCTTCTTCTTCTTTCTGAGGATGATCTTTAAATTTCTCAAAGAAAGTTCTAGTATCTTCCTTCTCATAATCTTTTTGTCTCTTCCCTCAAAATCCTTGCGATCTTTTTGAGGCTCAGTTCATGCTTCCAACATGGCAGCTCTTGTAAATCCAATATAAGAAAATAATCTAGATTGCTCATCTGATTTTTTATTTGTATATAGTTTTACAGATTTTGAGTCATCTTCCATTTGTAACTCCATTATTTCCATCTCTTTGTTGTAAGGTATAATTTTTAATCACACTTGTAAGTCAGTTCCAGTTTTGTTCAATGGGAATTGTTGCTCTTCAATAGCACACCAATGTCTTAAATCAAGTCAAAACACACACACATGCTTATTTTTATTTTTATTTTTAACTATTGAAAGAAGTTCATCTGGTGATTTCAATCAACCTTGCAGTATAAAGATTCTTAGCTTTTAAAGAAAGCCAAAGAAAAATAACAATTAAAATACAAAGTGATTGAGAGAGGAGCCCATTCAATTTTACAGTCCATATAGGCATTATTAGCAACTATAAGCATGACAGAATCTAGTGACAACCAGCTGATTGCAAGCAAACTACAAAAACACAGTTTCTGACATCAACTTCCAAAGCAAAACAAAACAATAAAAGCAACAGGTTTACAAAGTAGATATGGGTAATCTGCCAATCTCTCTTTAACTCCAGAGAGATTTTAGTGACCTTAAACCTGCATTTAATTGCTGTGTCAGTTGAAACATGTTTAGAGGAACATTGTTTTGCCATTACAGCTTACTAGAAGTATATACCAATGATGCATCATTTTATAAAAAAATCTCTCTTAACTTTTTTTAAAAAAGAATTTGATTAAGTTTCAAAAATGAAAGGTACAAAATTACAATAAAAGAGAAAAGTGAGATGGGGCATAAGAGGAAAAGTTTAAAAAGTGGCATTAAAAAACCAACCAAAAATAATATTAAGTTACTTTCAACTCTCTTCAATAATGATACAGTTATAAGATAAAATTTATTCTTGTTTTAGTTCAACAAAAACAACAACAAAAACAAAATATAAAAGATATACATACCAAATAATCAAATGATACCAATATATAATATAAACGTAGTCTACATAAAACATAAAATCCCTAAATGAGTCATATTAGTTTCACAAATACATATATTACTAGATATTTCTTTAATCAAATATCTATAATAAACTCTATATTTAAACAAATACTAAGAACATAAAATAAAATGTACATTAAATTTCAACAATACACAATATTTCTTTAATCAAAATATATCTAATCGTCAAATCTCAAAATCAAAATTTCATTTTTATCTTTATCAAGTTAAAAAGTCCCAAAGTGAAAAAAAAGTCAAATTGTTATTTTTAATCAAAACGGTTTTGCTATGTCAGCCAGTGCCATTAATTTCACAATTCATTTTTCCTTGGGAGAATTTGTATATCCTTCCATCCCTCTGTGTGTGTGTGTGTGTGTGTGTGTGTGTGTGTGTGTGTGTATCAGTATTATCATATATCTGATATAAGAATAAAACTCTATATGTTCTTTCATTTCATTTATCCATCAAACCTAAATAGAAAACTTTTGGTTTCAATTTATCTCTTAATTTATAACACATTGTGAATTTCAATCCTTTTAATTAGATTTTCACCCATTGATCCATCTCTCTATATAGCCAAAATTCTTAGTTTATTTTATCATACAGTCTTTAACTTGTTCTTTTTCTGTTTCAAATCTCAACAAAAGTTTATAAATTTAGCAGTCATATTTAATCTTTTTGCATAATTCAGCTTCAAATTCCATTGTACATTGTTTAATTCAATTCCAATTGCCTCTTTGTCTATAGTAAATCTTTTTCTTAGTTGTGCAGATAAAAGTCATTAAAAACTTTGTCCCTTTCAGGTCAATTGTTATTTTGACTTCATCATAAATTTTCACTTTCTTGTACTAATCACTCTTGATATGTTAACCATATATAGTCTGCTTTTTCTTTTTTATAAATGGTTCTTACGTGAAGACCAATAATGGTATTTTAAGATATAGGTTGGGTTTATGTCTATTCCACATTGTTTATTAGGCACTTCAAACCAAATTCCATTATTACATTGGCCTCCCCTATGTTCCTAATGAACCCGATACCATTTCAGGAGAAGTTGTGGGTTCTCCCCCCCCAAGCTCTGGCATGCAGTTTCAGATACACCCTCATTGTTGCTTGAAAGATGACAAGAATTGGACCAAATTGTGCCTGTGCATAGTCTCTGTGCATGCAGATCTTGTAGAACTCCATTGTTTATTAATCAGCTCTGAGAAATGAAGCAATAGGAAAGATACCAATTGTTGGAGGCAATAGGCTAACATTTGTAAACTCCTCAAAGAATGCTGCAAAGCACTATGAAGAAGTATATAAGTCTATGTGCTATTGCTATTCTGTGGATGCAATAAAAAGGATACCACTGGTATCACTATGAAGTAACCTTAATAGCAGCTTTAGCTCATGTTCCATTGAGTTCATTCTTTATTTTCCTCGAGTAGTGCACCAGGCCTCTCTTGGTCTTTTTCAAGGCCTTCAATTCCTCCATAGGGAGTTACAGGGCCCTGCATAGGCATGATCCTATCTATGGCTTCAGTGGCATCCCTATTCTAGGCAGCCACCAGGGTCTCAGTTAGGTTGTGTAATAGATTGACAGATATCCCCCCCCAGCTCTCTTTGAAAACTAATCATGTCCATCAGACATTGGGAGTGGACCAGTTGAGTGGATTTGGCCACCCTGTGAACGGGTTGCTACAGGAGATCTCAAGGTCAGAAAGGCATGATTTCACCATGATGGAAGGATTAGAGAAAACTCTTCCCTTAAGTCACAGTGTCACTGCTCTGACAAGAAAACCAAATCCAGGGTGAGGCCACCTCACTGAGTTGTGCTAAGAATGACCTGGGAGAAGCTCATGTTCATCATGTGGGCTATGAACTCTTGAACCACTTTGGAGGCCTATCCCAGGGATGGCAAATTGAAGTCCTCTAGAATCATAACTCTACAGCCAGCCCTGAGATGGCTTCCAGCAGTCCAGGCAGTTGCTACACAGCAGTAAGGCTGATATAACAGCATTAGTCCCAACTGCTCCTGTAAGACTAATTTCAAGAATAGGGTATTAAGGAACTTGGGAGTAGGACTCCTTATGGCCACTAGAGTTTTCCAGATTAGGACTGCCACTTTTACTCTACCTAGGGTCAATATCCTGCCTTTATTATTTATATATAAATAACTCAAGGCAGTGAAGATACGTAATATTTCTTCTTCCTCCCATTTTTCCCACAACAACAATGCTGTGACAGATGGCTGCACTGATTAGTTCAAGAGGGGTGATGAAGATATTGAAAACAAAACAGTAACAAATAACAAAATGAAGAACAAATGCAATTTATGCCAACAACTGGGAAAATATGAAACAAAATATTAACCCAAGAAGAAAAAAAATAAACACCTGAAAAGGAAATTTTTGATTCATTTCCAAATGCCATTCAAGTTAGGACTAAAACATATTAGTCATTCCTTTATGGAGCAATCTAATAGAGCTGCTTGACTGACCTCATGAAAACAATATAGTCTTCCTGTCAAAGATGGAAACAACATTTACAAATGATAATTAGATATTTCCTTGATCCCATGCTGTATAGGTCTAATAATAAGCCATTTTTATGTATTAAATTAGCTCTAAATATGAAGTAGTAGCAAACTAGCATATATTTCAGTATGCAATGAAATCACAGTACAGTGATATAATGTACCAATACAATATTTTGAGGCAATCAAATGTATTGTTGTAATCTCATGCTGGATTAAGAGTGGCATTACCTATTCACTAGCAGACCAATCTCTGCTGTCTATGGTTACCAGCTATCATTTGTATTTATCACTGCAAATAATTATATTTTTATGTGATAAATAGAGGAAAATTAGTGTGTAGTATTAGAATGCTGTGGGTCTGTAAATCCTAGAATATTTAGAAATCAATGGGATGTCTCCTGGCACACAGAACTTAATAGGAATGGTGTATTTTGTTAGCATTAAGATCCCCAGCTAACAAAGCATAGGGTTGATACTCATTCATAAATTACATTGAAATGGTTCAGTGAGTAAAGAATCCAAATAATGCATGGGTAATTACTAGATATATAGAATGTTTAGATCTTGTTTCTAGAAACTGCTCTAGATCCCTTTAGGAATGTAAGCATTTCCTTTTCTTCATCTGCAACATTTCCTGAGATTGCACAAACTTTATTGGGAACATCTGATTTAAAGTGTTGTAGACAGGTGTTATGTTCATGTTCCCAAGCACTTTCTGAAGAGCAGATCAAAGCACTGCAGAGTCCTAGTAAGTGGCAATTGCTCACTTATTAAACAAAATATTAACTGAATCCCAGGAGTGTAATTCTTAGAAAACCTATCACCCAGGAAATTGCTCCCAGGAGAGAGAACCATGCAAGAACTTACAGCTCTTGCTGCCTTCTTTTAATTAGACTGGCAAGCTAAGCTCTAAACTTAAAATTGGAGAATAGATTTAAACCAAGTATTTTAATAAAAGCCACAAAGCGTTAACCTGTCTACTTCTAAAGTTTGCTTTTAAAACAAGCTCATTAAGTTTACAATACAACCTAACTCTAGGTATATTTTTCAATTTCAAAGTGCAAAATCCAGCCTTTACCTTTGATTTTGCAAAGAACAGATTGAACAGATTGAAACTAGAAGGCAGATTGGAGAGGGAAAATAATACAGTTTTATAGACTGTATTTCTAGACTGTGTTTCTAGAAGGACATAGAGTAGCAGATCCATAACTTTCTGATCTTTCCTGGTCATTTCTCCCTATTTATCACTTGGAAATAAAATCTCCATATCCAAAAAGAATACCCTAAATTCTGTGCATAACTTTACTTATATAATTATAAAGTAAATTATATACTTATATCTTTATATAAGATAATTTATCTTTCCCAATCTCATTGGCTTCAATCAAAAATGAAAAGACAATCAGAGATATGAAAAGGGTGGTTCTTGTAAGGGATTCCAGCTCACTGAGCATGAATGAGCCATGACTGAAGTTCATAGCCCAATTTGTAACTTTTATAAATTGCAGGAAGCAGACATGCATTTGCTGGAAAAGTGACAAAGGCTTTGTACTACATGGATGATTAACAAATAAGGTAAGTAATAACATTTAAGACAACTAAGATTTTTTTTCTTCCAAAAGTGGAATATTTTCCAAAATGAAGAAGACAAGGTGATTTAAACATTGAACATGCATCGAATAATTGCAAGCTGCAAAATAATGATTTAAAAAATTAGGAAGCCACTGGGCATAATATATTAAAATAAACAACGTGAAAGTTTACAAATATTTACAGAATAAAAACCTAACCAGGGAGGGCTTTCAGTTATTGAATGAATGGGGTTTAAAAATTTGATAAAGAAAGTTAGGAAACAATAGAGAAATTGAATAAATTCTTTCTATCTTTACTGCTGAGGATATAAGATAAATGTCTTTGTCCAAGCTGGTGTTTTTTGGAGGGAATGATTAAATTAATCAATAGAGATAGAGGTGACAAGATATTATTAATAAATGAAACTAGTTAATATAAATATATCCCCAGCTCCAACTGGTATCAGTGCAGGGTTTTTTTTAAATGTAAATATGAAATTATCAATGTTTTTTTTAAAAATGTAGAATTTGTTTTTGTTTTTTTTAAAAAAAAAAATCTGTTCTTTAGAGCTATTGTGATCTCAAATTCTTATGAATATGTTTGAGGGTTGATAAAGGAATCTATAAGCAGTTAATTTAACCTTTTCTGAAAAAAATGGTTAAAAGTATTATGAAACAAAAATTAACACATAAAAGAATGACCTTGCTGAATATTAATCCACACTGCTTTCACAACACTTAGTCTTTTTTCATTAACCTTTCATATTTTTGAGGCTGTCAGCATAGCAGACAAGCATAATTTAATATAATCAATAGATATTCTATGCTAGACTTTCAAGATTCTTTGCTGAAGTCCCTCATCAGAAGAACTTCTGGGCAAACTCTGGGCCACAAAAATAGGAGCGCTCATATATGGCAATTGAATAAAAACACATTAACAAAATGAGCATACAGGAATATTCAGTGCTTGGTTTCATAACATTGCTTTTATATTTATGTATACATTAATTGAAGTTAGAACTGAGCAGTGAGTTTGCCATGTTTGATGATAATGCCATACTGTTCAGGTTGGTAAATTCAAAAAGGATGTGAACAACTATTAAAGGATTTCTCTAGATTGATAAATGAGTTTTAGATGACAAATACAGCTTGATGTGAATAAGAGTAAAGTGATACTGTCATATGGGAGGAATAACAGAATAACAAAATCACTCATCCTGTAATGGGATCTGAACTGGCAGCAACTAATAAGAAAAAGGAACTTGGAATAATGGTAGACAGGAGGAAGAAGAGGAGGAGGAGGAGGACGAGGACGAGGAAGAGGAGGACGAGGAGGAGGACGAGGAGGAGGACGAGGAGGACGAGGAGGAGGACGAGGACGAGGACAAGGAGGAAGAGGACGATTTTTCATTAGAACTATTAGGAAGGGAACTGAAAATAGAATTTTTGATATAACAATGTACTTATACAAAACTAATGTACATAAAAGTTTGTGTATGGTTCTAGTGACTGCATGTAAAGTAAGATATTATTAAACTAGAAAAATTACAGGGAATTTAAATGATTACAGAGTTAGAGCAACTCTCCTATAAGGAAGATTACCACAATTTTGCAACAATTTTATTTTTGAAAGAGGAGTGCCATATATTGTCTAGATACATCAAATTATGTAAGATATGATCATGTAGAGAAATATTCATTTTTTTCATCTCTTGAACATAACAAAATTAAGTGTCATCCACTGAAGCTAAATATAGACAGATTTGGGATTGGCAAATCTAAAGATGTTAAAGACACCTAAAGATACTTTTATGCAATTTATATGCATAAAAGAATACATAAGTTTGAAACTTTTTCAAAGTACTCTTCCTTCCTGCCACTACATCCTAGTCTCAATATTCAAGGACATCCTTATTATTTTCCTGCATTTCAAAGATAAGCAAAAAATGGATGGATTTAAAAGGAGGAAAGACTAATTTATGGAGTATCAGTCTATCAATGATGTTTACCTCTTCTTTTACTAGAGGTAGCATGTCTTAAATTGTGATTGCTCAGAATTGTCAGTGAATTAGATATTTCTCTTTGGTCTAGACTTCTGAGTATTCCAAATACACAATGATAAATACACAGTATAGCGAGAAAGAGAAGATGGGCTGTGGTCTGATCAAGCAGAGATTTTCTGATTTCTTATTGAAGAATGAAGATAGACAAGGCCAGCAATATCTTCAGGGATAAATAAAAAATAAATTAATATGGCAGTCACTACTTTCCACCTGTGTGCATGGCCAATGCACATGCAAAGGAGGCTTCAGTTAGGCTGCCATGGACAGCCATCTTGACTCTTCTCTCCCCACAAATGTCACTGCGCATGTCTTAAAATGAAAACATAGAAATATGTTTAAGTATGTAAAATCTGCACATGATTGTAGTCCATGGGTCCATTGGCTTAGCACTGCAGAGATCATGACATTGAAACTTAGCAATTTTTTGTTTGAAAAAGAGAGAAAGGAAGGAAAAGATACAAGGAACATAGGTACATTAATTGCTTTCAATGGCTTTCAAATTCAGTGTCACAGATCTTTTTTAAAAAAAATTATCAGAATTTGTGTCTTGCTTTCTCTTTGTTCTGCTTCTAAAAATTACAACTTTGTTCTAAAGTACAATACACCAATAATAACTGGTCTTTAAAATGCACATAGGTATGATTAAATTGAGACCATAGAATAAAACTAAACCTTTTCTTCTGGAAGCCATACATTATATGGAAATTAAAGGGACAAAGGTTTAGATATCAGCTGCTGATTAACATTACATCATATATAATTAAGATGTCAAAGATGCTACTTCACAATGAACTAGAATAAAAGTGCAATTTATTCCTAGAAGGGTAATATTAACTTGATGAAACTGTTATACATGACTTATAAATTGTGGACCACTGCATTTTCCTTATTGGCCCTAATCCCAAAATTTAATATATATGTACAGTACGAATCCTTGACCACACAAAATTCCTAACTATAGATGAAAAAAAAGTATGGTAAAATAGGCTGTGATATCATTGAAAATAATTTTGAGTATACTGTTATTGTTTCATTTTTTTTCCACACAGCACCTGAAAAAAAAAGTACAAAATGTAAAAATAATGGGGAAATATTTCCTAAATGCAGAATAAGTAAAATTATTTTGGTTTTTTTCTTACCAATTTCCACACAATGATCATGACATGTTACATGAAAACCCTATCTGATGATACACTGATGATGTTACCTAGTTTGGTAATGAAATGTCTGCACAAAAACCACCAAGCTCATAGAACACCAAGGACTCCACTTAACTCTAAACTATAAATATTCTCTTCTATTGGAATTTTCCTTTTGCCAAGCTATCACTCTTCAGGGGTATTATTTTGTTTTTGATAAAAATGAAATTAAAGTGGTAGCATGTTAGCAGTTCTGCCGTACACTGCTTCCTTCCAAAGTTATGATCCTGGTTATATATTGCTATGGTGGCTGTATTGAGATAATAGAAACTATCTTTGCAGAAAGAGAAAAATTTCAGGAAGAAACTGAATTTTGGTAGCATAGGGAAACTAGAATTGGTTTGGGCACAGAATATGAAAGATAAGGATGAAGCAAAAGTTCTACTAAATGTAGCATGGAAAGCCTACAATATTTTTAGAAACTTATTGATTTGAAGAAAATACAATAAATTTCAGCAGAATCAGAAATAAAAGGAGCCTTGGTGACGCAGTGGACTAAAGTGCTGTTAAAGTAGCACTTAGCTGCCAGCTGCCTGCAATTACTGCAAGTTCAAATCTCACCAGGCTCAAGGTTGACTCAGCCTTCCATCCTTCCGAGGTAGGTAAAATGAGGACTTGGATTGTGGGGGCAATAATTTGACTTTGTATAAAAAAAGAACACTGCTTGGGTTGGGGGGCGAAAGGCCTATTAAGCAGGTATATACAAAAAAGTATGAAGGCTGTTGCTTAACGCATTGTAAGCCGCCCTGAGTCTCCGGAGAAGGGCAGCATATAAATCGAACCAATAAATAAATAAATAAACTCAGTTTTCAAAAATCCAAAAATGTGGTAAAGCAAGTAAGTTCACTTTATTGACTTTAAATTTGAAAAAAATACAAAATATTCATTTACTTTTTACCCACACATGATCATTCTGTTTCTTTATTTAGATAAAGAAATACCTCTGAAATGTTGACCCAATATGTCACAGATTGCCTAGTTCAATCTAACAATGTATAAAAGTGTACATTCCTTGGTGCTTTCTGAGCTTGGTTGTTTTCTTGCAGACATATCATTACCAAACTAGGTAACATCATCAGTGCTAGAAGGGACTGGGTTTGTTTTCATATTATATTTTAGTGGCTTTCCCCGTCACTGTTGGTGGGAGCAGTTTTGATGGTTCCTTGATTGGGGTATTTTTTACTTCTTGATTGTTGATGTAATGTTAATCTTGGTGTCATTCTGCTCATCTGTGTTGATTACTGGTGAGGAGCTGTTTTAACCTTTTTGTTTACTTTTGTGCCTGTTGATGGCCAATTTGAGTGCTAGGCTTTCAAGAATTCTTTAGCATTTTGGGACTTGGTTTGATCTAGGATGACTGTAGTTTCCCAGTTGAAATTATGGTGAAGTTTGTCCATGTGTTGTGAAATTAAGGAGTTTCCATCATATCGTCTGACTGCTAGTTAGTGTTAATGGATACCCTCTGCCAATCTTCTGCTTCTTTGTCTACACAGTGGCTGTTGCAGTCTTTACATAGTATGTTTCAGATGATTCCTGTTTTTACTTCTGGGGCTTTGGGGGCTTTTGATTTACTTTGGATGCTTTGGAAGATTGTAAGTTTTTTTGTATGCTATGGCGATGCCATGTGGTTGTAATATTCTGTTGGTGGTTTCTATGCTATTTTTTTTTTATGTACACTATTTTTTTAAAATCCTTTTTCACAGCATGCATTGGTTGTGCTGTATTGGATTGAGTGGTCAAGAACTTTTTGATGAAGTTTTGTGGATATTTATTTTGTTGAAAGATGTTGTCTAGATGACTTGTTTCCTTTTTTATATGATCAGGGTTGCTACAGTTTGGTAGTGCTCATACAAATAGTATTCTTACACAGCTTCTCTTGTGGGAGTTTGGGTTGCGGTTTTTGTAATGGAGCACCTAGTTGGTGTGGTGGTTTTATGATAGAAGTATTTCTAATTTGGCATCACTGACTCTGCTGATGAGTATATCAGAATATTAGAATATTGTTTCCTTCCTCCCTATGAATTTTATTTCTTTGACAATGTTATTGATAGTTTCATGTGTGCTCTCTAGTTGGCCCTTTTTATTATGATAAAAGGATTGGAATGGCCTAGGGATCAGATAGTGGTATAGTTCCCCTAAGCCCATAAAATGTCTGTAACTGTTCCTGAGTAATTGTACTGTCCCTGTGATCATATTCTATGTCTTTTAATGGTTTATTTGTTTTTAACATTTGTATTGTCTGCATGGCTGTTTGATTGATTGATTGATTGATTGATTTTTGTACTGTTTATGTTTTAATATAAGCTGTCCAAAGTCACAAATGTGAGATAGGCACTTATAAACAATTATTTTATTTATTTATTTATTTGTTTTAATTTCTATACCGCCCTTCTCCAATATAGGACTCAGGGCGGTGCACAGCCAAAGTAAAAAACCAGACATAGAAAAATTAAAAACTGATTAAAATAATTAGATAATTTGGCCATAATTAAAAACAATTCCAATTTAAAATAGTTTAAAAATTTGACTCAAGCCAGCCCAGCTAGTTGGAATAAATGGGTTTTCAGGGCCCGACGAAAAATCCGGAAGTCTGTTATTGTACGTAACTCTGGGGGGAGGTTGTTCCAAAGGGTGGGCGCCGCCACAGAGAAGGCTCTCCCCCTGGGGGTCGCCAGCTGACATTGTCTGGCGGACGGCACCCTGAGGAGGCCCACTCTGTGCGAGCGTACTGGCCGGTGGGAGGCTATTGGTGGCAGAAGGCGGTCTCGTAAATACCCCGGCCCTAAGCCATGGAGCGCTTTAAAGGTGGTCACCAACACCTTGAAGCGCACCCGGAAGACCACCAGGAGCCAGTGCAGCTCGCGCAGGAGAGGTGTCACATGGGAGCGCCTCGTCGCCCCCATAATCCCCCGTGCGGCCGCGTTCTGGACCAGCTGGAGCCTCCGGGTGCACCCCAGGGGGAGCCCCATGTAGAGAGCGTTACAGTAGTCCAGGTGGGAAGTGACGAGTGCTTGAGTGACTGTGCGTAGGGAGTCCCGATCTAGAAAGGGGCGTAACTGGCGTATCAGGCGAACCTGATAAAAAGCCCCCCTGGCCACGGCCATCAAATGATCTTCCAAAGACAGCCGTGCGTCCAGGAGGACGCCCAAGTTACGAGCCCTCTCCGTGGGGGCGAGTGATTCACCCCCAATAGCCAGCGATGGCATCAGCTGGCTATATCGGGACGCCGGAAGCCACAGCCATTCGGTCTTGGAGGGGTTGAGTCGGAGCCTGTTTCTCCCCATCCAGGCCCGCACGGCCTCCAGACACTGGGACATCACTTCAAGGGCATCATTGGGGTGGCCTGGCGTGGAGATGTACAGCTGGGTGTCATCAGCGTACTGATGGAACTCCACCCCAAAGTCACGGATGATCTCACCCAGCAGCTTTACATAAATGTTGAACAGAAGGGGCGAAAGGACCGACCCTTGTGGCACCCCACAAGCAAGGTGCCTCGGGGTCGACCGTTGCCCCCCTGTCAACACAGATTGTGACCGGTCAGAGAGGTAGGAGGAGAACCACCGCAGCACGGTGCCTCCCACCCCCAACCCCGCCAACCGGTGCAACATGATACCATGGTCGATGGTATCAAAAGCCGCTGAGAGGTCTAACAGGACCAGGATAGAGGAACAACCCCTATCCCGGGCCCTCCAGAGATCATCCACCAATGCGACCAATGCCGTTTCAGTGCTGTGCCCAGGCTGGAAGCCGGACTGGAGCGGGTCTAGATAGACAGCTTCATCCAGGTACCGGGGAAGCTGTTGCGCCACCACACTCTCAACAACCTTCACAATGAAGCGAAGGTTGGAAACTGGACGATAGTTAGCCAAAACAGCCGGATCCAGAGAGGGCTTCTTGAGGAGGGGCCTCACAACCGCTTCTTTCAAAGCGGCCGGCAGGACCCCCTCACTCAAAGAAGCGTTAACAATCTTCTGGAGCCAGCCTCGTGTCACCTCCTGGGAAGCCAGTACCAACCAGGAGGGACACGGGTCCAATAAACATGTGGTCGCGTTCAGCCGTCCCAGGACCCTGTCCATGTCCTCGGGAGCCACAGGATCGAACTCCCCCCAGATAACACTCTCAAGACCTGCCTCAGTCATCCCGTCCGGACATACCCAGTCAGAGGCCAGCCCTTCCCGAATCTGAGCGATTTTGTCATACAGATACTGCACAAAATCCTCAGCACGGCCCTGCAAGGGGTCATCCCGCACCTCCAGATGAAGGAGGGAGCGGGTCACCCTAAACAGGGCGGCTGGGCGATTATCTGATGACGCGATAAGAGCGGCAAAATAGCTCGTTTTCGCCGCTTTTATCGCCACTAGGTAGGTCTTAATATGAGACCTCACCAGTGTTCGGTCAGATTCGGAGCGGCTGGTCCTCCAACTATTCTCCAGGCGTCTTTTCCGGCGCTTCATCTCCCTAAGCTCCTCGGAGAACCAAGGAGCTAGGTGAGTTCGGTGCTGGGTCAGAGGCCGCAAAGGCACGACTCGGTCCAAGGCCCCGGCAGCCGCACTATCCCAGGCGGCCACCAGGTCTTCAGCCGAGTCATGAGCCAGAGTCTCAGGAAATGGCCCAAGCTCCATCTGGAACCTATCAGGGTCCATCAGGCACCTGGGGCGGAACCACCTGGTCGGTCCCGCCTCCCTGCGGCGGGGTGCAGCGGTCAGAAAGTCCAGTCGACGGAGCGAGTGGTCAGACCATGACAAGGGTTTGATGGCTATATCCCCTATATCAAGGCCACTCAACCACTGACCAGAGACAAAAACTAAGTCCAGAGTGTGTCCCCCCGTGTGAGTGGAGTCATGAATTAACTGAGTAAGGTCCATGGCCGTCATGGAAGCCATGAACTCCCGAGCCAGCTCAGACGTTTCACCGATAGATGGGAGGTTGAAATCCCCCATGATGACAAGTCTGGGGGTGTCCACCGCCACCTCGGCTATAACGTTAAGCAGCTCAGGCAGGGCCGTTGCCACATGGCAGGGAGCCAGGTACATGACCAACAAGCCCATCTGTACTCCACGACCCCACTTCACAAAGAGGGACTCACATCCGGCTATCTGTGGAACAGTGGTCTCCCTTGGATCCAGACCTTCCTTTATAATAACCGCACCCCCCCCGCCCCTGCCCTGAGCCCTCGGCTGATGAAATGCACGGAAACCTGGTGGGCACATATCCACGAGGGGGACTCCCCCCTCCTGGCCCAACCAGGTCTCCGTAATACCCGCCAGGTCCGCCTCCCCCTCCTGAATAAGATCGTGGATGAGGGAGGCTTTATTAACAATGGACCTGGCATTGCATAACATCAGCCAAAGGCTCTGGCCCTGGGAATCTGGACAACCTGGGGAACAAGAAAAGCATTGGGGACCGGAGTGCGCAATCGCTCTGAGATAACGAGTGCGCATTCCCCGAACATGATATGGTCCCCAGTTTCTGCCATATCTGCCCCTCCCACTCACTATGCTGATGGAACAGCCCTCTTCAAATCGAACTCTACCCCCCTCCCCGACCTCCGGTTCTATGTCCCTAATGTCGTGGCCCTTCGCTAAGGCTGGTCTTGAACCCGGTGGATTTCCCCCAGAACCCACCTTAATCCCCCCCCGAACCCCTTAAAATTTTTGTTAAAAACCCACTAAAAAACCCACTTAAAAAACCCCTCAAACTCTTCTTTGCTGCATGCCATCTCTCGGGGCTCCAACGCCCGTCATCAAGATAGGCCCTCGATAATGAAGAGGGCCAGACCTGCGAGAGGGGGGAATCTTGCAGGGCACGAAGGTCATTCACCGAGTACATCTGAACATCAAAGGGGGGTGATACTCCATGGCCAATAACCAGGGGCCAATTTGATATTATCACAGTCAGAAGGAGTGAAATGCCGGACTTCAAGAGAATTCCAATGGAGCATGTGGGACCTCATTGCCCTCTCACGGCAATGGCGGGAGTAAAATGCTGCTTCGATCCGGCGAATTAAGAATGAATTAATGATAAGTACATATTAAGAATGAATTAATAAAATAAGTACATATTAGGACAATGTAATATTTGTGTTGAGTCCATCAACAAGCAAAACATGCACACACAAATAGGGTTTAACGGAGAAGCAGTTGCATGAGGCTTCCAAAGATGCAGCTGCTTAACATTTCAAGGAGAGAAGATTGGCATTAACATTCTTTGCAAAGATGGTTTGCATTAACATTCTTTGTAAAATGCCAATTTCAAAGAGCTCAAAGGGGTATTCTATTGTACTAAATACAGTTTTGACTAAATATACATACAAATGTGGCTTTTTCAGATGGACTAAAAAAAGGTGGTGGACATACAAAGTGTAACATTTGTATCTTGGTCTTGGAATTTGGCCACTCTTTTGTGCATAAAAATCTTTCATAAAACTTTATGATTGGGTAATAATTATGTGCTGTGTATTATCTTGGAAAGTACAGAAATGGACAACAAACTAAGAACTGATTATTCTAGTTGTGAAAGCTTTGCACTGGCTATTATTTTCTACCAAACCTTGTTTACTATGATAAAATATAAAGACTATGTACTCTTAGGACCTGGTATAACACCTTTTCTTTTATATACTTGCTATACTTGTAATCATTAATGGGTATATTTTCTTGAAATAACTTCATTGTCAGATATTGCAGAATTTCCTTCTTGATGAAATTATTCTTCAATTGTACCTGAAATGTATACAATTTAGAGTTTATATGCATCTCTTCACTTGTGTCTATAGTTAATTAGTCATCCAATTTTTGAGGTTTGGCTGGTGGGGTTTTAGATAGTTTAATATTATAAAGATATAGGTATTTCTAGTGTGTTTTAACCATAAATATAAATTATAATTTGAAGGAAATATTTGTTTGATAACATTTATTTATTTGTTTGTTTGTTTGATACTTTTATCAACTTTAAAATAATTCAAGTCTCCAAACATATCTAATACCTTCCTACTCCTATTTTTCCCTCAACAACAACCCTGTGAGGAAGCTGACAGAGAGTGACTGGCTCAAAGTTATCTGGCTTTCATAATTAAAGTGAGACTTGAAATCATGTTCTCCCACTTACTAGCTTGGTGCTTTAATTATTAAATCAAACGGGCTATGCCTTCTTTGTCAGCCAAAACCCTTTTATCAATTAAAATGGTTTTCTACTTACACATATTAATGTTACTCTGTTTAAGTCTCAAGGAGGTCCTTATTTTGTATTTCTTCAGGCAGAAATCCTTTAGATAATGCATGTTTCGTTGTTATTCAGTCTCAAACACAGAGCAGTTTGGCCATCTTTAAAGACTGATGTCCAAACTTGTAAGGAAGACAAAATACTAGACACATAAACATAACCTATTTGAAATTTATGAAAGCACAAGAGTATGTAGGGATTTTAACATAGAACTTTAGATTTTATTGTAATACTATGCAATAAGGCTGAATGATAAATATACAATGTATTATGGATGGCAGAGGAAGTGTATGGAAACTTCCTTCTTCCTGCATAGTGCATTTGTCATTATGGTATTTTAAAGCAGATGGCAGAAATGGTTTTAATGTACTATATTCTAATGAAATATTTACAAGAACATATGAATCAAAAACCATTAGGAGGAAACTGTTAAAAACTTACCTAAGGGAAGAAAGAAACAACACTTACCTTATAGTGTCTCCTCACTATAGCTAGTCAAACTACCAGTAAATAATGCATCATGCTTCCTCCTGAGGGGCACTTCATCATCATTTTTATACCTGGACATTTATTTGTTTTCCAAGCAGTCTTGCAAGATCAAAGTGCTGTACTACAAGTGCACTGCAACCTGAACAATTGGTAACTTAGATTTGTCTTATATTTTGTACATGGATATGCTGAATGATATTAAATTATAGCACAAAAAGGGTAACACAAAAATGTATAACATAAATTTGTGAGTAGAGACTTAACTGGTTCTATTGTATAGTCATAAAAAGAAAATCACAAAATTGTGACCAGATTACATCGCAATAGGTATGCATTCTGATGATTTCAGGCTTAGAGTTTTGTTTGTGGTGGTGGTGGGGAATAATGAATTTTCAGAGTTTCTTTTTCCTTCATACAATCAATGATCCAATACTTCTTCTCTATAAATATCATGAAGATTAGCATAACAATATAGTTTTATTTTATATTTCGCAGAGCACTAGACAATGTATTTAAATTTGTTGTAGTAATATACATATAGACTACATACACATATAAGTAAGATATTATTATCATGTAAATACCAAATAATCTTCATATTGCATGTTCATTCTTTTGTCAAAACAATTGAACTAATGTTTTAAATTATAAAGCAAAAGACAAATTTATCTATTTACCCATTCAGGCAAGATTATAATAACTTTTGTTCCTAGGTAAATCTTTTTTAAAAAATTTGAACTTCAACCTTATATTTTGAGCTAAAATTTGTACCTTCAGTAAAATGCTAATTTAAAAGATTTAATTTGAAAAACTCTATTAACAATTTCAGTAAATACCATAATTTTTGGAGTATAAGACACTCCGGACTATAAGATGCACCTACCGTTTTTGGGGAGGAAAACAAGAAAAAAAAAAAATCTGCCTCCCAGGATCCATCCAGTATTCATCTGGCCCATTCACCGTGGCCATTTTCCATGGCCCATTCTCCACTGCCCGTTTGCAACTGCCCATTAGCTGCCCCCTGCTTGTTAGCTGCTGCCACCCGTTTATTGCCGCCACCTGTTTGCCACTGCTGCCCATTCGCTGCCACCCATTTGCTGCTGCCACCATGGCCTGTTCTCTGCCATGGCCTATTTGGCATGGCCTATTTGCCGCCACCTGTTTGCTGTGGCCCATTCACCACCTCTGCGGCCCATTCAGTCACAACATTTGTTGTATAAGACGCACTGAAATTTTCATCCACTTTTAGGGATCTTATACTGCATCTTATACTCTGAAAAATATAGTAATTTATTTGGAGACTAAGTAATCATGGCATGATTTAGAATTATGGTAGTGCTTAGGGCAGGGAAATAGGAAAGTATTAATTCAGTAATAAAGGATTCTTTTTCAGTTATCTGATTTATATAATTTCCCTAGTGTTCCTCCAATTTAAAAAAGAATCACTCTGAAATTTATCACCAAGTAATTTATTTCCTTAAAAACAATTATCTTTTGATTATATGATCTTGAATCATTTCAACTGCTAGAACCACATAGATAGATTTTCTTCCTAACCTGGTCTTTCTGCTCTTCTAATAGTGCACTCATCACCACTGTAACTGAGTCTATCCATCTTACTGTTGGTTTTTCTTTCTCTTTATCTCCTTCTTTCCACTTTTCCTAACCTTAGAGCACTTTCTATAGAGTTAGGTCTTTACATAGTATACCCTAAGTAGAATAATTTGAGTTTAGTGATTTGTGCCTCATGTGAGAATTTGGGCTTGATTTGTTTAAATATTCATTTGCTTACATTAATTATATTTGCTGTGCAATGTATTCTTAGGAGTCTTCTCCATATCAAAGTTCAAAAGTGTCAATACTCTTGTTATCCCGCTTCTACAAAGTCCAATTTAGGCTGTCATAGAAGGTTATAATGAAAATAATTGCTTAAAATATGATTCTGACCTTTGTAAGTATAGAGAAATCATGGCATTTGAGTATTTTTTCCATGCCGTTCATGGCAGCTCTACCACATGCTTATTTGTGAAATGTTTCTTTACTGTTGATGGTGGCTTCTAAAAGGCAGAAGCTATTCACCACTTCAATATTTTCATTACTAATTTTAAGACTAATTGTTCAATATGTTATCATTAGTTTGATCTTATTCTATTCCCATTTTTCACTGGGTTCTCTAATTACTAGACTTTGCATTAATTACTAGTACCACCAGCCTAGTACAGGTTAGTAGTGTTTCTTCTTCCAGTTTTAAAATCATGTTCATTTTATTCCAATCCAACTTCCCTTAATATGCATCCATTATATATACATTATACTGTATACATATGATGTATACAATTTATAAATTATAAATTGAATAATTAACAAAGCCTTGTGCCAGTCCTTTGCCAACCTGGAGCTAGTCTGTTTCACCATATTTTGTACTATGGTTTCATATGAGATGTTCTTGGAAATGATACTTAACACTCTTTTTGTAAGTTGATTTTGTGCTGAAGATTCATTGACAAATTCAAACAAACACTTTTTTTCCTAGACCTTATTTTAGAATAACTGTTCTGACATAGCCAAGAAGTCATGAGTTCAAAATACTAAACACTAAGATATGGCACTGCATGTCATTTGCTGAATTCATTTTGAATTTCTTATGTAATAGTTATTTATTCTATTGTTAGAATCTGGTAGATACTGCAATATCTTTGAACAATAAAGATTTAATGAAAACAAAACAATATAATAAAAACAAGTATATGCATATGTAATTTAGAATTAATCCCTTGTCAGCAATAAGGGATCATACTGTATTATATTGGGAAATGGCTAAACTAACCAGAAAAACAGATTTGAATGTCATGCTTCTACACAAATATCAACCAATTGAATAGAAATGATGAAAAAGCAAAATCTATATTCAGTTGATTAAGAAGAATTTAAAATTAAAAAATACTTTGGTTTTATGACTTATATAACTTTGCAAGACAGCCTCATTTGCACAATTATGGAGTACAGTAATTGATCATTGTCAGCATTTAATAACAGGAAAAGAAAACTAAGACAATCAGGTGATTGGAAGCTTGCCTACAAGACATTTAGAAAGATAAGCAAACAGCATATAAACAGTTATTTTATCCTTCATCAATATTAATACCGTGTTTCCCCAAAAATAAGACCCTGAAATAAGTGCTTGGCCTTATTTCCATGTGCTCAAAGCCCGATTGGGCTTATTATCAGGGGATCTCTTATTTTGGGGGAAACAGGATACTTTCAGGTTTATATAATATGTAGTTTTTATAAATATGAATTTTAAATTATTATGTCAATGCTAATGAAACACAATTTCCAGGGTCTGATTTACGATCCTCTAATGGCATCTACACGCTTTAGTAGCTTTCAGCAGAATGATACAGTGCAAGGGACATATGTAACCCATATAGAAAAAGGACCCATGCTGCTGAAATCCTATTCTATGAATAAATGAAAGTTTTTTTTGTTTTTGTTTTTTTAAAAAAAACTTCTATTGTCCTCCAATAAAGGTATATGACTTGGAAGGCTTAACTTCTTCAACTGATTCAATTGTTTCTCACTCAGACAAGGATTCTGCACACTTTTTTCTACGCTTTTTTAAACTGCCAAGGTCAGCCATATGTTACTTGACCTTCAGCAAGATAAAGTAAAGAAGTAAAACACCATGTTGAAAAGAAGCTTTACTTTTGTCTACTTCTCCTGTTTAATTTTTTCTAGATTTCTTTTATATATATATATATATATATATATATATATATATATATATATATATATATATATATATATATATATATATATATATATATATATATATATATATATATTTGAAATGGTTAACAATGGTTTGTAGAGTAGGACAGGGGTGCTATTCAGCAGTTTCTGACAGGTTCTGGAGAACCGGTAGTGGAAATTTTGAGTAGTTTGGAGAACTGGCAAATACCACCTCCAGCTGGTCCTAGAGTGGGGTAGGAATGGAGATTTTGCAATATCCTTCCCCCAGGAGTTGGGAGGGAATGGAGATTTTGCACTATCCTTCCCCTGCCACGTCCACCAAGCCACACCGCACCACACTCAGCAAGCCATGCCCACAGAACCGGTAGTAAAAGAATTGGAATTTCACCACTGGAGTAGGAATACTTATTAGGCTCATAAGGGTTCTATGTGATCAGAAGTATCTGTAGGTATAATCACATGTCTTAATGGCTAATAATAATCAAATATCAATCTACAATAAACCTGTCCGTAACAGTTCCTCTCCCTTTCGCTCGATAAAAATGAGTTATAAAAAATGAGCTAAAAAAGGAAGATAGAGCAGTTCTATTAGATTACTTGAAATGTAGTTTATACTATTTTCTGCAAGCTATTATCCCTAACAGAATTAAAGAGACTAAATTGATAAGATTTTGACAAAAATATTGCTTTCAGAAAAGGTTACATATAAACATCTCTGTGTTTATGTGTATGAGTGTGTGTGTGTGTGTGTGTGTGTGTGAGAGAGAGAGAGAGAGAGAGAGAGAGAGAGAGAGAGACAGAGAGAGAACTTATCAGAAGAAGTGTATCTGTTGAAAATTGATTAAAAATGATAATTTATTTAATTAATTTCTGATTGATACATAGGTACTGTCAGGTTCCAAACCAAAAGAAAAAGAAAGAAACACAGCCAAATACAAACCTGGTTTGTTGCTGCCTGCTTTACTTCTTTTTTGGCACTCACTGACAATCACAAAAGGAACTTCTTGTTAGGGCTAACCACCCATGCTCCCCACCACCTTTTAAACTATAAGCTCCAACCACCCACTGATGCACGTAGCTCCTTCCCATGTGACCCTGAAATGAGCAGGGGATAATACATGTAAAGAAACCAGCATATGCCTTAAATCCAGTCTTCCTTTTCCTCCTTCTCCACTGCCAGTAAGTTTTTAAAGAGGACTGGTCCTCCTATTCCTTCGCTGCCAGTCAGCCTTTACAGGAAGACCATTCCCGGCCAGTCATCCAGGACATCCCAGTATGGCCAGGGAGAGCAGTGGCTGCCTCCCCTACGAATGACAGCTCTAGGCCAGCCGGCACGCTGGAGCTGACAGGTACCCTAGAAGCACATTGTAGTTTTAATTCTTGCCAATTTGGACAATATGGCTTCACTTAAACCATGTAAATCTTTATGTATGAAGGAAGATGAATACATCATAACACAATGGATAGTGAAGATAATGGAATCTTGCAAATTGTTTTCCATTGTCTTCCATTATCTTAATGCCAACATGTGCATTTTTAGAAAAACCTGAGTCATTTTTCATTCTAGCCCTCTTTAAAAATAAGTTTCTGTTGAGTAAAAAAAAATGGCAACAACTAAAAAATTAGCATGTCATAATTCAAGTAGAATAATCAAACAATATTAGAAGATGATGCAGATTTCCTGTCTTCATAGCCTTGGTCTTATGATGCGGCAGTTAACTAAATTATGGAGCATCTGACAGCTGCTCTGCTTGATCACATGAATATTCTGTGAAGGTTGACTACTATCATGGGCATGCATGTGGGAGTAGAGCTGTAAGTATTGTGCTTCGTTGCTACATATACACAGCTAATTATAATCAAATGAGCAGAGTACATTTTTAAACTCTTTCTTTGCTATCCATTCCTCCCCCTGCCCCCCCACCCCAATGCATCTGCTCAAAGGAAACATATGTAGACCATTTGGATACTTCAGAAAGAAAGGAACAGAATATAGATCTCAAGGAATTGTGAAATTTAGCGATATTCTTGAGGTGACCTTCCATGGTGTTCACAGCCTGTCAGCTTAATGAAGAAAATTACTTGTTACCCCAAAAATAAAAAGAAGAAAAGAAAAGAAAGAAAAGAAATACAGCTTCTCTGCAGTATTTCATAGCTCAGTAAAGTGAGAATGGATTTCCTCTGTATATTACTATGACTAAATAATAAGGTTTTTTTTTTTAATGCTTTCAGTTGTACAATCCAATGAAAGAACTTAACAGGTTCATCATCAGCAATTTTTAGGTTTTTGTTAAAATAGAAGACATTAGACAATTTTATAGAATAGGGACATGATACAGGTAGTCCTTCACTTATGAGTCTGGCCTCAACTGAGACCTGAATTTCTGTCAATAAGCAAGACAGTTGTTAAGTGAGTTGTGCCTGATTTTACAGTATTTTTGCCACAGTTGTTAAGTGAATTACTGCAGTTCATAAGTGAATCACGTGCTCATTAAGCAAATCCAGCTTCCTCCATTGACTTTGTTGGAAGCCAGCTGAAAAAGGTGCAAATGCCAATTGGATGAGCTCAGGATGCTACAAATATAAATACATTTCAGTTGCCAAGCACCAACATTTTGATCACATAACCATGGAGATGCTGTGATAGTCATAAGTGCAAGAACTGGTTTAATGGTCACTCAATGAATTGATGTGTTTTAAGGACTATCTGTACTAGAATGCTCTAGTTTGAAGTTTAAATCAGATTTAGGAAAGGGATTTAGTCACTTAATCATATAGGTCAATTACATAGCCAGTTCTTTCTTAGTGAACATGGAACTGTCTCTTCCACTTTAAAAAATAGGAGACATATTCATGGCTCTATAAACACTAGATTTGTAAAATATAAATTTTACAAATTTATTGTTACTCTTGAATTATTTGCTGTGTAGGTTACTTCAAATCAGAAGCAAGTGGATTTATGCTTTATTTCCTTTTCTTCAAAACTGTACATATTCCAGATGTAAAAGATTTAAGAATATCCTGGGATATATTTATTGGGCTATTAGATCTAGTCTGTAAATACTTGAATTATTATCAGAGAGCAGCAGAAATATAGAAAAAATTCACATTTTGATGTTCTCTGGTAGTCATCTAGGTAGTCATAATCCAGAACTGAATAGAATAACAGAGTTGGAAGGGACCTTGGAGGTCTTCTAGTCCAACCTCCTGTTTAGGCAGGAAACCCTATACTATTTCAGACAAATGGTTATTTAATTTCTTCTTAAAAACTTCCAGTGTTGGAGCATTTACAATTTCTGGAGGCAAGTTGTTCCACTGATTAATTGTTCTAACGGTCAGGAAATTTCTCCTTAGTTCTAGGTTGCTTCTCTCCTTGATTAGTTTCCATTGCTTCTTGTCCTACCCTCAGGTGCTTTGGAGAATAGCTTGACTTCCTCTTCTTTGTGGCAGCCCCTGAAATATTGGAACACACCTATCACCACTAGCCCTTCTTTTCATAAGACTAGACATATTCAGTTCCAGCAACTGTTCTTTATATGTTTTATCCTCCAGTCCCCTAATCATTTTTGTTGCTCTTCTCTGCACTTTTTTTGGACTGGTAGCTCTAGACTTGGCACCAATGGTGGGTTGCCCCCGGTTTGGACCGGTTCTATAGAACTGGTAGTAAAACCGGCAGGAGGCTCTGCCCACTGACCCTGACGTTATCAGGAAGCTTCTATGCATGTGTGGCCCCGTTGAAAACTGGTAGTAAAGGTAAGTAGAATCCACCCGTGCTTGGCATCTTGTACATGCTACAAGGTGGAATCAGGGGTGAAATCTTCTGAAGTTTGTTACCAGTTCTGTGAGTCTGCTACTGAGTGTGCGCCGCGCAGACCTAAAAAGGGAACATTTTGAAGCCTTCCGAATCTGCAAATAGAATAGCAGGGAGGGGGGAAATCCACTGTACCACACAATTTAGATTAGCTAGAAAGCAGGAAATCCTACAATTCTAGCTAATATAAATCACGCATCACATTTTATCATTGCCCAGCTGATCGGGGAAAATACCAGTTCGCTTGGACCAGTAGCATTTTTTACTACCAGTTCACCTGAACTGATCCAAACCGATAGCATTTCACCCCTGGATGGAATATTTATGATTATGTTGCTCCAGAGATATTCTTTACAATAAGAAAAGGATCCTGTCAAATACTTCTTCCATTTTATTTTTTGATGCATTCTTCTTTCAAGCATTGTTTTGCTGTAAATGCAATATTCCTCATGGGTTCACTCTATTGCATTCTGCTGTTTTCATGACTTTACATATTGTTTCAGTGAGACTCAGCATGCCTTATCACTTTTATATTACCTAATATATCATTATATTTAATAAAGCATTGACCTCCCTTGCTCCCATTATTTATGTCCCTATGCAGGTAAAATTCAATGTATTTGTCCTTATTTGGGGTTTCCTTCTTGTTTTTCTTTTCTCAGAAATTCACTGATTTTTTTCCTTATATAGAAAAAAATTCATTTTCATACATTTAGTACATTGAATTGGTAAAATATGATTTTTAAGTTTTTAAGTTAAATAATATCAGTAGGTGAGTTGAAGAGGGTTAAATGAATTCCATGAAATTTATATATTCCACAATCTCAGTTTTTAAAATTGAACAAATTTAATTACTCTTTTGTAATAAGTGATACATTGATAAGAAACATAATATTTATCTTTAATTTAACTATGGAAGATGATGTTGTTATAAGCAGTTAGTGGGCTAAAAATAGAAAAATTCATCTTCCTAAATACAAGTCTTATGAAAAATTAAGTTTGGATGGTCTAGATTACCCTGGGATAGGGAAGGCATAGACCTTGGGAGATAGTGGGAGGCATAGATCTTGAATGACAACCCAAAAAGAATGAAAAATTGTTAACTTCATTAATAGCAGGAGAATGTGTGGACAGAAATAGAAATGGACAACTTCGAAAGATTTGGAGGAAAAGTACAAAACTCCCACCAACATTCCATTTACAGCAGGTGCAGCAAAATAAGTGCCCCAATTTGCATTTGGGGGAGTTTGAGTGTCTGCTATAAATCATTTATGAACTTAACCATTACTCTCCTTAAAAGTTTTGAACGTCCATCCCAAAATAGGTGTTGGGTCTACACAGAGACTTTCTCTGAGGGAGTCTCAATACCAGCTGTTTTCTGTTATACAAACTCTGATATACTGTGATGGAACTTATTGCTATAAATTAATACACTGAATTTGGACTGTGTGGAATTGCTGGGATAATCTAGGGGTGGATTTAAGGATCATAAATATTGGGTCCACAATGGTGTTTTCCATTATGTTTATAGTAATTTATTGGGATAAACCAGTTTGACATTTTATTTTCATTGATAAAGCAGACACTTCTGATGGCTAAATTCTATACTGATCTTGGATTGCTTGTTATTTAGAGAAATGTAGCATTTTACTTATGCCTTCATATCATCCATAACATGTCAGCACCAAACAGCTAGAGATTTAATGCATACTGTGATTTAATGTGAGTTATGAAAAATTAATCACTCATTTTTTTAAAAAAAGTTTTTAAAGTATGAAGAAGAATGACCTTGTAATAGAATAACTGGCTATCTCAGAATGAGCATTTTCCTACTTCTGCTATACATTTTGCAAAGTTTGCACTGAATTTTGCATACAAATGTAACTGCTCTGTTCTGCTCTGCTTTGCTAGCACTAAATGGACTCCCCTGATAGCTTTCAGTACACCAGCTATTATTGAACTAGTTCAGGCTCACAGTTTTTCAGAAGACGAAACATGAAATCCTCAGTGTTTCAACCCTGCTCAGGTGGCAGAAATTGAGTGAGTACATGAAATGACTTCTCTCAGAAACGCAGAGGGAATTCCCTCAGAAGTTCAAGAACATGACCCTTAATAAAAAAAAAAAATTGAGAAAGATTCTGGAATGGAACATGAAACAGCAGAATTTAAAAATGAGTAGCTTTCTAATGATTTCTATTGGAATTTTCTTTTGATTTTATCAGACAAATGCTGATTAAAATTAATGCCGATTAAAAAACAAAGGATTTTTCTTTGGCTTTCCTAGACTAATTTCCTCTCCATGAATGAAATGATCTAGTGATTTCAATAACACTGGTCTACAAATTTTGGGAAATTATCGACCTCTGAGATAAAATGTGTTAATTTTACATATTTTGATTAGATGAATTAGAAAACAAGTGATAAAGGTGCTGGTTGGCTAAACTTTTCAAGATATTTCATAATAAAGATATATACACAGGCAAGTATATTTGCCTATAAGGGAGGGGGGTGCCTAATGATCATTATGCCTTGTAACTTGACAAAGTATGATAGAACAATGAAAATAGTACCACATGGAAGTGTATAAATTTATCTTCACTTTGAGAACAGGAAGGCAGATACCGTGTTTTTTGCACTATAAGATGCTCCAGACTACAAGATGCAATTAGCTTTAGAGGGGGAAAACAAGAAAAAAAAAATCTGCCTCTGCCTCCCAGCATCCATCCAGTATTCATCTGGCTAGTATCCTTGCAGCAAACAGGAAACAGCCTGCCTCCTCTATGTCTGCTGCTTCTGCCGCAGAATGCTAGAGCCTTTGCTTCTGAGCACCTAATTGGTGGTTGAGTTGGCCTCCCAGAATACTGCCAGAATCAGCTGTTATAGGCAGTGGGGATTGCTACCACTGCCCATTCACCGCTGCTGCTGATCGCTGTTGCCCATTCGCTGCCATCCATTCACCACCGTCCATTTGCCACTGCCCAATCGCCACCAATCACTGCCACCCGTTCGCCACCAATCATTGCTCATTCGCTGCCACCGGCGAACAGCAGTGCTGGCAAATGGCAGCGGCAAATGGGTGGTGGCGAATGGGCAGTGATAGGCGATGGCGATAGACGGCAGCGATACATGGAAGCAGTGGCAATCCCCGCTGCCCTAGAACAATTAATCGGCTTTATTCCGGGAGACCAATCCAACCACGAAAAATACAATAACTATGGAAAACACATGGAAAACTTGCTTAGATCTTACAAAGCACTTGGTGCAAACATGACACTGAAAATTCACTTCTTACATTCACATTTAGACTATTTCTTAGACTATTTTTTGAACTGTGGGGCAGTGAGTGATGAGCATGGGGAGAGATTACACCAAGATATCACAGGCATGGAGAAAAGAAACCAAGTGAAATGGGTTCCATTCATTCTTGCCAATTACTGCTGAAATCTCCCCAGGGATGATCCTACTGCAGTTCACAAGAGAAAAGCCAAGAAGTGCAGTTTAGATACTAAATAAAGATGACTTTGTTATGGAACATAATTGCACATTCCTCTCATAATTTTGAATTATTTTGATGCAATGTTGACCTATATTAGTGACCCACTTCTGCTAAAATTAAGCTACTGTCATTTCTGAGGCTTTCTCCTTGTAGATCAGTGTAATCTGATATAAACTCTGTTTCAAGGACATACAACAGCTTCTTTTTTTAAATTCCAAATCTAAGTTTATTTATTTTATTTATTTTTCATATTTGTATACCGCCCTACTCCCGAAGGACTCAGGGCAGTGAACAGCCATAATAAATACAAATACATATAGAAGTTAAAAACTATTAAAAAACAGATTAAGTAATTTGGCTCAAAGATTAAAACATCCAAATTTATCTAAAAGAGGTCTAAAACCCGATTTAAAAGCCAATTTAAAAGCCAATTAAAAAGGGAGAGTTAGGCCAGACCAGCTTGTTGGAATAGAAACGTTTTCAGGGCACAGCGGAATATGCGTAAGTCTTGGATGTTTCGTAACTCCGGGGGAAGCCCATTCCAGATGGTAGGTGCCCCCACAGAAAAGGCTCTCCCCCTGGGGGCCGTCAGTCGACATTGTTTGGCCGACGGCACCCTGAGGAGTCCCTCTCTATGGGAGTGAACTGGTCGGTGAGAGGCTATTGGTGGCAGGAGGCGGTCTCGTAAGTACCCTGGTCCTGAGCCATGGAGGGCTCTAAAGATAGTAACCAAAACCTTGAAGCGCACCCGGAAGACCACCAGGAGCCAGTGCAGCTCGCGCAGGAGGGGGGTTACATGAGAGCGCCACATTGCTCCCATCACCACCCGCGCGGCCGCATTCTGGACCAGTTGGAGCCTCCGGGTGCTTCTCAAGGGGAGCCCCATGTAGAGAGCATTACAGTAATCCAGGCGTGAGGTGATAAGGGCGTGAGTGACCGTGCGTAACGAGTCCCGATCCAGAAAGGGACGCAACTGGTGAATCAGGCGAACCTGATAAAAAGTCCTCCTGGCCACGGCCGTCATATGCTCTTCTAAAGACAGCCGCGAGTCCAGGAGGATGCCCAAGTTGCGAACCCCATCTGTGGGGGCCAGCGACTCGCCCCCAATAGTCAGAGATGGTGCCAACTGACTATATCGGGACGACGGAAACCACAGCCACTCGATCTTGGATGGGTTGAGTCTGAGTTTGTTTCTCCCCATCCAGATCTGTACGGCCTCCAGGCACTGGGACATCACCTCGAGGGCATCATTGGGGTGGTCTGGGGTGGAGATGTACAGCTGGGTGTCATCAGCGTACTGATGGCACTTCACCCCAAAACCACGGATTATCTCACCCAGCGGCTTCACATAAATGTTGAATAGAAGGGGCGAGAGGACCGATCCTTGTGGCACCCCACATATAAGGGGCCTCGGGGTCGACCTCTGCCCCCCTGTCAACACAGACTGTGACCGGTCTGAGAGAAAGGAGGAGAACCACTGTAGAACAGTGCCCCCCACCCCCAACCCTTCCAACCGGTGCAGCATGATATCATGATCGATGGTATCAAAAGCCGCTGAGAGGTCTAATAGGACCAGGACAGAGGAGCAACCCCTGTCCCGAGCCCTCCAGAGATCATCAACCAATGCGACCAATGCTGTCTCTGTGCTGTACCCGGGCCTGAAGCCCGACTGGAACGGATCCAGATAATTCGATTCATCCAGGTATTGAGGCAGTTGTCGTGAACCCACACTCTCAACAACCTTCACAACAAAGCGAAGGTTGGAGACAGGACGATAATTTGCTAACACAGCTGGGTCCAGGATGGGCTTCTTGAGGAGGGGCCTCACCACCGCCTCTTTCAAGATGGTGGGAAAGACACCCTCACTCAAAGAAGCATTTATAATCTCCTGGAGCCAGCCTCGCGTCACCTCCCGGGAGGCCAGTACTAACCAGGAGGGACACTGGTCCAATAAACATGTGGTCACATTTAGTCTGTTCAGTATCCTGTCCACGCTTTCGGGAGTCACAGGATCAAACTCTTCCCAAATAATATTCTCAGGACCTGCCCCTGTCATCTCCTCTGGATCAATCCAGTCAGAGTCCAGCTGTTCCCGAATCTGAGCAATTTTGTCATACAGATATTGTACAAAATCCTCAGCTCTACCCTCCAAGGGGTCTTCCCGCGTCTCTTGATGGAGCAGAGAGCGGGTCACCCTAAACAGGGCGGCTGGGCGATTATCTGATGACGCAATAAGAGTAGAAAAGTAGTTACTCTTCTCTACTCTTATCGCCACTAGGTAATTCTTAATATGAGATCTTACCAGTGTTCGGTCGGATTCAGAACGACTAGCCCTCCAACTGCTCTCTAGGCATCTTTTCCGGCGCTTCATCTCCCTCAGCTCCTCAGTATACCAAGGAGCCAGGTGAGACCGGCGCTGGGTCAGAGGCCGCAAAGGCACGACTCGGTCTAAAGCCTCAGCCGCCACCCTATCCCAGGCGGCCACTAAGTCCTCAGCCGAGTCGTGTGCCAGAACCTCAGGAAATGGCCCAAGCTCCATCTGGAATCTCTCAGGATCCATCAGGCGCCTGGGGCGGAACCACCTGGTCGGTTCCGCCTCCCTGCGGTGGGGTGTGGCGGTTCGAAGGTCCAGGCGAAGGAGGGAGTGATCTGACCATGACAAGGGTTCAATCACTATATCCCCTATCTCGAGATCACTCAACCACTGTCCAGAGACAAAAACAAGGTCCAGTGTGTGTCCCCCCATGTGAGTAGAGCCATAAATTAACTGGGTCAGGTCCATAGCCATCATGGAAGCCATGAACTCCCGAGTCACCTCAGATGTCTCGCCAACTGATGACAGGTTAAAATCCCCCATGACCATAAGCCTGGGGGTTTCAACAGCCACTGCGGCTATAATATCAAGCAGCTCAGGCAAGGCTGCTGCCATGTGGCAGGGAGCCAGGTACGTGACTAGCAAGCCCAACTGCACCCTATGACCCCACTTCACAAGGAGGGACTCACATCCAGCCGTCTGAGGAACAGTGGCCTCCCTCGGTCCAAGACCTTCGTTAATAACAACCGCCACCCCTCCGCCCCTCCCCTGAGACCTTGGCTGATGGAAAGCATGAAAACCTGGTGGGCACATATCAACAAGGGGGGCTCCCCCTTCCTGGCCCAACCAGGTCTCCGTAATACCCGCCAGGTCCGCATCCCCCTCCTGAATAAGATCACAAATGAGGGGGGCTTTATTTACCACGGACCTGGCGTTGCACAGCATCAGCCGAAGGCCTGGGGCCTGAGGTTCCTTACAACCTGGGGAACGAGAAGAGCTTTGAGGGTTGGAGCGCACCACCGCTTGTAAACAGCGAGGACGCACTCCCGCAGGATAATGTGGCCCCCTGCTCCCACCATATCTGCCCCTCCCACCTACAGTATTGATGTTATGGGCATCTGTATCGTAAGATCTAATCATCTCCTTGACTCCTAAGTTCGCACCACCCATGCCACGCCCTACGGCTGGCCCAGATACCCTCCCCCACGGGTTTACCCCCGAACCCACGTAACCTACCCCCCTCCCAGAATCCCTTAAAATCTTATTAAGAAATTTCCCTAAAAAACCCCATAACCCTCTTTTTGCTGTATGCCATCTCTCCGGACTCCAAAGTCCGTCATCGAGATAGGCCCTCGATAAAGAAGAGGGCCAGACCTGCGAGAGGGGGGCATCTCGCAGTTTGAGGAGTTCTCCCAATGAGTACATTTTGTAGCTAGATAGTCTATAGCTGGTAGGCATGTCCTAGTTATCCAGGGTCCTGTGGAGAGAATATCAATCAGAGGTACAAGTCATTTTAGTCCCGCTGATCTCTCACATCAGCGGTAGAAAAAAGCCATTTTGAACTCAGATGTAAACATCGATCACCCTCTCATGGCAACCAGATATAAGGGAGAAAAACAGCAGCTATAGTCCTGTTCTTTCAATGTTGTACCTAGGCATAGATGGAATAGCCAATCCTTGAGATTAGAGACATGGATAGTCTGTGGGAAGTATATATAGTAGGCGAAAATCCAGGGAGACTCAGATGAAATAAAAGTAAGGAAAATTCTCATCCCGATATACAGGGAACAACAAACCTGGATAGCAAATGATTCACAAAAAGCCGAATATCCGGTCACAAAAGGAGGGACAGGAGATAAAAATACAGGAGGGGAGATGCAATAAGGCAGTCACTTTGTAGAAGCAAAGCCCCCATGATAGACACAACAATCCTTTCTAATCTCCTTAGCCTTCTTTAGGTCTTTTATGCATGAAGGTTTAACCCCCCCCCATAGAAAGAGAGGGGGGAGGCCTCTGGGAGGTAATCCAGGGCTGGCCCGACAATGGAAGGGTCGGCATCTCTCCATTGCCCAGGAGTTCAGTTGAAAATAAATAAGAAAGGTCCCTATTCTCCTTTTTGTGGCCTCTTTGGTCTCTAAATTGCTTCAATTTTTGCCGCCTGTAACTGCAACTGTAACTGCCATTTCGGGTGCCATTTTGGGCGCCGTCATCACCACTGCCATCACCATCGGCCTCCTCTGTGCCGACTCCGCCCACCGCCGGCCTCCGCAGGCAACCTCCGATCTTGCCAAGGGTCCAATGAAGTCAGCCCAGAGTGCCAGACAGTCACCGCAGCCACATATCGCCATCTCTCCAGCAGCCTCTGATGAATGCAGGGCCGGCTGTCACGAAGCTATCGGCCCAAACTTGCAGATTCAAATCCCGTCAGCACCGCCCGTCTCATTATAAGCTGTTTCAGAGAGCAAAGCCACAAACCGCTCTCCTAAAAGGTCTTCCGGAGCCGAAAACGCTCCCATCGGATCGGCAAATCAGCCCTCTCAACACACCATGGGCCATAGGTGGGTAATTGGCCCTAAGGACCCCCCAACTGTCAGGACATTACCCCCACAAAACCGGAGCTCTATTGGGGTCGCCATCTTGGGCAAGTTATTGTCTCTTTTACATCGCCACGATATAAAAAAGATGTCGAGACTCTAGAAAGGGTGCAGAGAAGAGCAACAAAGATGATTAGGGGACTGGAGGCTAAAACATATGAAGAATGGTTGTAGGAACTGGGTATGTCTAGTTTGATGAAGAGAAGGACTGGGGAGACATGATAGCAGTTTTCCAATATCTCAGGGGTTGCCACAAAGAAGAGAGAGTCAAACTATTCTTCAAAGCACCTGAGGGTAGAACAAGAGCAATGGGTGGAAATTAATCAAGGGGAGAAGCAATTTAGAACTAATTCCTGACAATTAGAACAATTAATAACTGGAACAATTTGCCTGCAGAAGTTGTGAATGTCCCAACACTGGAAACTTTTAAGAAGATGTTGGATAACCATTTGTCTGAAGTGGTGTAGGATTTCCTGCCTGGGCAGGGGATTGGACTAGAAGACCTCCAAGGTCCCTTCCAACTCTGTTATTCTATTCTATTCTATTCTATTCTATTCTATTCTATTCTATTCTATTCTATTCTATTCTATTCTATTCAAAATGAAATGTGTGTTTGGTGCTATCTGCACTTTCTGCTTTCCTCCTGCTCATATAGCTCTGCCATGATCTGTTTCCTCTTTTTATTTGTGTCAAGATGTGCTAGTTTCTATGGTTTATATATAGCCATCTAAGGATTCTGTTACTTCTTTACAAGAACATTTGACACATGGAAGTTCTTGGAAGATACATTACATTTTTCATTGTTCTGTTCTTAAAAATGAGGAATAAAAATGAATTTTTTTAAAAAAAATAGTTTAAACTATGACAATTCTCCATCTCATCTGATTGCCATATCATACTTATATTTCCCATTTGCAAATTAAACTGAAATAAACTATGAGAAAATTCAGAACCAGATCATAGTAAGACCACTAGTGTATTATGAATTTCTGCCATTGGCTAACAGGCTTCATATCAGGAACACAAATTAACATTTGTGGTCTATCTGTGGTGATTTTGGCTATGCACACAAATTTATGTGAGGCGTGATGGCTTGCTGCTATCAAGGCTTTATATTTCTATAATTTCGTTGTACCTCCCTTCATGGGCAGAACAGAACTGCCAGATGTCACTATTTTCCAGGAAAATCTTCTCTGTCATTGATTTATCAAGAAGGAGGCAAGCAGCATAATGGTATAGCTTAAGTTTAGAGGGAGACTATTTCAGAGCGAGACATAAAAAAGAGGTATAATTACCTAAGTAAAAGCATATAATTTAATACACACCAAGCAAACTCAGTAACTCAGTGTATCTATACTTCACTCTCATATGTCAACTAATACTAGTGGTTCCAAAGTAAGTGTTCCTGTTTCTTTGACTCCCACCCCCTCAAAGATATGTCCTCTCTATTTCCATATCTGCATACTTCTGGACAATGTGGCAAGAAATGACTCCTTTGACATCCATGTTAAAAGACAACATTCAGGAATTGCATGTGGTCCCATTGACCATAGCCAATATGAGTTTTGGCAAGGACTTTGCAAGAAATTTCTTCTCATCATTTTTATTGTGCACCTGCTTTAGTTCTGATAAAATAGATCATTAATGGTAATTTTATTATTTTTAATAGAACTTTTATTTTCCATTGGTTCCATGAAATATAAACTCTAAATTTAGATTTTCTTTTTAAATAAATAAACATTGTTCTCACTTTGTTGTTTGTATGTTTTCTGAGAGCTTATGACCAAAGACAAATTCTTTATGCATCCAACCAAACTTGGCCAATAAAGAATTGCCCTGTCCTATCTATCCTATCCTATCCTATCCTATCCTATCCTATCCTATCCTATCCTATCCTATCCTATCCTATCCTATCCTATCCTATCCTATCCTCAAATGAAGATACATGAATTTTCTATTATGATCTTAAAATATGTTAAACAATCTAAAGAGCTGTAGTGACGCAGTGGTTAGCATGCACTACTGCATGCTAACTCACTGCTAAGTCTAGGCATTTGATTCTGGCTCAAGGTGGACTCAGTCTTCCAGCCTTCCGAAGTCAGTAAAATGAGGACTCAGGTTGTTGGGGACAATATGCTGACTCTGTAAATTGCTTAGAGAGGGAGCTATAAAGCACTATGAAATCATATGTAAATCTAAGTGCTATTGCTATTAGTACATTGCTTGTACAATTGAGTCCTACTGAAATGTCATCAAAGTAGTTTAACAGTGTAGTTCATTTCAACTTCTGGAAAGTGAACTGAACACAGCAGAGCCAACATATGCAGTGGAATGAAGTGAGTAAACTAATTCATTGTAATTTCATTATCAGATTGTATTGCAATCTGAAAGAGAATTTATATAAAATGATGTATGGATGGCATTTATCACCAGACAGATTGTTAAAATACATAATGGGATTTCTAACTTATGCTGGAAATGTAGATACCAAGAAAAGATTTTTACCACCTTTTGTGTACATGTAAAACAGTTTAAAATATTGGATTGAAATGCAGATATTACTTCAAAAAGTGTTGAATGTCAATATACAATTTAAACCAGAGACATTTTAGTTAGGGATGATGAAGAAAATTGCATGGTATTTTGTTCTTATACATGACAAGATTCTTTTTCTGTTCTATCTCTTCATTATTAGGTTTTTGTTAGTTTAATATTTTTCTTTTAAAAAAACCTTAAAGTTATATTTTAAAAAATAATAGAATGGACTTTGAAGGTTGTATACGAGATGGAATCAGAAGAACCAAAAGATTGCAATAAAGGAGAACACTTAAATGTAACTTACTAATACAAAATGAAACAAAATATTTTAATATTGGATATACTGAAGGATATTTTTGAACAATTAATTCAATTTAATTCAATTCAATTCAATTCAATTAATTTTAAGAGTCTCTGCTTCCATAAGAGAAACAGTGTTTCAAAGATGTTATTTAAGATCTGAAAGTGGATTTTAAAAAATTCAGGTTACAAGTGGAAAGAGTTTCTATACTGGACTTACAAAAAAAAATCAGCTAATATCTTATTAATTAAATGCAATATGCATATAGCAAACAAAGACAATGACATTCATAGTTTGCCTATATTGTATTTACAAAAAAAAAAAAAAAAAAAAAAAAACCAAACAAACTTGTTAAAGGTTTAAAAAAAATTTAAGAAGGAACAAAGAAAAAGAAAAGAAAAGAAAAGAAATAAAATTCTAGAACATTATTTGAAAAAGCTAAAAAGGAATATTGTTAATAGTAAAAAGAAAGGATTTTAAAGTGGGTTTATTTGATCAGGATTATAATAGGTGTATTGTTATCTCTGGTAGCCCTTAATGAACTTTTGCTAGTACCAGGACTAAAATCACAACCTTATGTTTTTGATAGACAAAAGAAAGAAAGATAGTATTATATCTGGCATTTTATGAGAAGATAAGTTACTAAAATTGTTGCAATTTTGTGTTTAAGAGGTAAGTCATTTATTTATATATTTCTTTTTTTCCCTTTAGTTTATACTACACATATTTTTCTTTCATTTCTATTCTATTTCATTTTTTAATTTTTGCACTATTTTTCTATTTTGTTTTTATTTCTCTTAGTTTGCATTAATTTTTATTTTTAATACTTTAAAATATTTTAATACATTTTAATATATTTACCATATTTAAATAGTATGTAATTCATTTGAAATTCTGTTTCTGAAATGATCAATTTATAAGCTTGAATATTTAATTTGTCCCTGAATGGATGTGGCAGGCTTTTTAAGAAGAACATTACTTCCATGGAATTGATAGTTATTAATTCTTACATTAACTCTTTCATTTTTGAGACTAAATATAGAAACTACTTTTCCATTCTGTTTCTGCTTTAAATATGAGTTTTATAGCTTTGTAGCATTGCCATGACAAACCACTTTTGAAATATTGCCAAAAATTGTGGGGACTTGTCCAATCAGTCACTAGGGGTCCACACAGACTCAAAGGTGAATTTTCTTTACCAATTAAATTATACAAAGAATAACACAAAGACTTCTTTTTTCTGAAGCAGCTGTCTTTAAACATATTGTCCATGCAAAGGCTTCATTTGAAAAATAAATATTTGGATGAACTTTAAATATTATTTGAATTAGATATGAGTTTGAATTAGATGTAAATTTCCTCTTAAGTTTAAATGCAAGTTACAACATATTGTTAAATAAGATATATTGACTTTCTATGGGACGAAGCCCAGTTTAATTTACATATATTATCAAGTTCTCAGAATTTTCTAATTCTTCTAATACACTACTTGTAACAGGATTGAAGGTGGATCTCTTGTGTTACCAGGATGGCAAACTGAGAAGAACTTGGAGAAGCCATAATAGGCCAGGATGTTTTTTAAAAAAGAATCTTGACTCTTTCATCTGTGTCCATGGAACAATAAAGAAGCTGTTAACATCTTGTTTATGATATTTGTTTGTATGTGAGAAAAAAAAGAAAGAGAAAGTGTGTGTCCTAATGATAAACCAAAATATTTATTCTGATTAATCTGAAGCACAATAATTTTCACTGTATGGATCAGTCTATTGATGCTTTGCAATTCTTTATTTTATTTATTTTTATTTTTTATTTTATTAGAATTTCTATACCGCCCTTCTCCCGAAGGACTCAGCCAAAAATAAAACCATGACAATATAAAAATTAAAAGCAATTTAAAACAATTAAATAAATTGGCCAAAAAACTCTAATAAAACTATCCATTAAAATAGTAAAATGTTATTATTATTTAGGCCAGCCCTGCTTGTTGGAATAATAATGTTTTTAGGGCGTGACGAAAGATACGAAGGTCGTGAATCCTACGAATCTCCGGGGGCAGCTCATTCCAGAGGGTAGGGGCCCCCCCAGAGAATGCTCTCCCCCTGGGGGTCATCAGCCGACATTGTCTAGCCGACGGCACCCGGAGGAGTCCCTCTCTGTGGGAGCATACCGGTCGATGGGAGGCTATCAGTGGCAGAAGGAGGTCTCGTAAATAGCCAGGTCCCAAGCCATGGAGCGCTTTAAAGGTGGCAACCAACATCTTGAATCGCACCAGGAAGACCACCGGAAGCCAGTACAGTTCGCACAGGAACGGTGTTACATGGGAGTGTCGAGTCGCTCCCGTAATTACCCGTGTGACTGAATTCTGGACCAGTTGGAGCCTTCGGGTGCTCTTCAAGGGGAGCCCCATGTAGAGAGTATTACAATAGTTCAGACGGGAGGTGACAAGGGTGTGAGTAACTGTGCGTAGGGAGTCCCGGTCCAGAAAGGGACACAACTGGTAAATCAGGCGAACCTGATAAAAAGCCCCCCTGGCCACAGCCGTCAGATGGTCTGCTAAAGACAGCTGCGAGTCCAGAAGGACACCCAAGTTGCGAGCCTCTCTGAGGAGGTCAAGATCTCATCCCCAATAGTCAGTGATGGAGTCAACTGACTATGATAGGATGCTGGAAACCACAGCCACTCAGTCTTGGAGGGGTTGAGTCTGAGCTTGTTCCTCCCCATCCAGATCTGTACGGATTCCAGGCACTGGGTCATCACTTCAAGGGCATCATTGGGGTGGCCCAGGGTGGAAATGTACAGCTGAGTATCATCAGCGTACTGATGGAAATCCATGCCGAAGCTACAGATGATCTCGCCCAGCGGCTTCACATAAATGTTGAACAGGAGGGGTGAGAGGACTGACCCCTGTGGCACACCACAAACTAGGCACCTTGGGGTCGACCAAGTGTTTGGTCAACTGTGGGGACCAAGGCAACTTGGTCGCCTTGGGGTTGACCAAGTGGGGTCAACTGTGTTGGCAGGGGGGTCTGCCCCCCTGCCAACACAGACTGCATACAGCTGGAGAGGAAGGAGGTGACCACCGTAGAACGGTGTCCCCCACTCCTAAGCCCTCCAACCGGCACAGCATAATACCATGGTCGATGGTATCAAAAGCCGCCGAGACATCTAATAGGACCAGGACAGAGGAACAACCCCTGTCCTCTAAAGATCATCAACCAATGCGACCAATGCCGTTTCCGTGCTATACCCAGGCCTGAAACCCGATTGGAACGGATCTAGATAGTCCGCTTCATCCAGGTGCTGAGGAAGCTGTCATGCCACCACACTCTCAACAACCTTCGCCACAAAACGAAGGTTGGAGACAGGACAATAATTTGATAAAACAGCTGGGTCCAGGGAAGGCTTCTTGAGGAGGGGCCTCACCACCGCCTCTTTCAAAGTGGCGGGAAAGAAACCCTCACTCAAAGAAGCATTAATAATCCCCTGGAGCCAGCCTCATGTAACCTCCCGGGAAGCCAGCACCAACCAGGATGGACACGGTCCAACAAACATGTGGTTGCATTCAGCCTACCCAGGACCCTGTCCACATTCTCAGGAGTCACAAGGTCAAACTCCTCCCAGCTAACACTCTCAAGACCCACCTCCATCACCCCATCTGAACCCATCCAGTCGGAGTTCAAGCCCTCCCGAATCTGAGTGATTTTGTCATGCAAAAATTGTCATGCCGATATTGCACAAAATCCTCAGCCCTACCCTGCAAGGGGTCTTCCCACGCTCCCGAATGGAGTAGGGAACAGGTTACCTTAAAAAGGGTGGCTGGGCGGTTATCCGCAGATGCAATCAGAGCAGAAAAATAATTAAATTTTGCCACTTTGATCACCACTAGGTAGGTCTTAATATGAGACCTCACCAGTGTTCGGTCAGATTCGGAACGGCTGGCCCTCCAACCGCTCTCCAGGCGCCTTTTCTGGCACTTCAACTCTCTCAGCTCCTTGGAAAACCAAGGAGCCAATTGAGATCGGCGCTGAGTCAGAGGCCGCAAAGGCATGACACAGTCCAAAGCCCCAGCGGCTACCCTATCCCAGGCAGCTACTAGTTCTTCAGTCGAGTCATGAGCCAGAGCCTCAGGGAATGGCCCAAGCTCTGTCCGGAACCTATCCGGGTCCATTAGGCGCCTGGGATGGAACCATCTAAATGGTTCCGTCTCCCTGCAGCGAGGGGTAGTGGTTCGAAAGTCCAGTCGAAGGAGTGAATGATCAGACCATGACAAGGGCTCCGTAACTAAATCCCCAATTTCTAGATCATTCTGCCACTGACCAGAGACAAAAATCAGTGTGTGTCCCCCCGTGTGAGTAGGGCCTTGAACTAACTGGGTCAGGTCCAGGGCCTTGAACTAACTGGGTCAGGTCCAAGGCCATCATGGAAGCCATGAACTCCTGGGCCACCATTGACGTGTTACCAAGCGATGACAGGTTGAAATCTCCCACGACCTTTAGCCTGGGGGTATCAACCACCACCCTGGCTATCACATCAGGCAGCTTGGACAGGGCTGCTGCCACGTAGCAGGGAGCCAGGTACGTGATCAGCAGGCCCACCTGCACCCCACGGCCCCACTTCACAAGGAGGGACTCACATCCAGCTATCTGAGGCGGATTTCTGAAACTGTCTCTTTTATCTCTGAATCTGTCAGAGTTTCCTATTTTTTCCCCCCTAGGTTGCTGCTTACAATACTAGGCAGAGCTAATCAGAGGCAATGGGTTTCAATTCTTTGAGTCACATCTTAAATAGTTAGAAAAGAATTCATTGTCTATGTAAACTACAATTAAACAATGGGAAAATTTAAAAAAGTAAGCTCTTTAGTAAGCTTACTACAATATCAATTGGCATCACAGTATGACACCTGTTGGTAGTATCTTAATGAATCTGACAATTAGATGAAACTATCAATCACAATATTATAAAAATACACTTTAAAAATTATTCCTTCAGCTGTACTCTTCAACAGCAGCAGCTATAATCTGTATTTCTCAGATTTATGGTTTAAGCATAGTACATTAATCCTTCAGATGCCAAATTCTATTGTTACAATAGATTATTGTAATTATTATTACCACAATACAAGTAATATTAGAAACTTTTTATACTTAGAAACCAAAATCTTTTGAAAATGCTGATACCTCCAGCAATAAACAGACTCAAAGAGGAACACATGCTACGGCCAACACAACATCAAGAACATATTATTGAGATGTAATCCTATTTAATTATTTTCAGGCACCAAAGGGCTTAATAGTCACTTTTAAAAACCTATATTTTTAGCATTATGCACTTATTTTTATATTCATTCATTCATTCATATCCCACCTTTATTATTTTGTACAAAAGGCTGTAAATATTTTTAACAGATCTTCTTCCTCTTATTTTCCCCACAACAACAATCCTGGGAGATGGGTCAGGCTAAGTAATTGGCCATGATCACCAAGCTGGCTTTTATGGGCTAGGTGGGATATGAACTCACAATCTTATGTCTTCTAGATTGGTACCTTAATCACTAGACCAAACTGTCATTCACCTCACCTCACCTCACCTCACCTCACCTCACCTCACCTCACCGTCTCCTCCTCCTCCTCCTCCTCCTCCTCCTCCTCCTCCTCCTCCTCCTCCTCCTCCTCCTCCTCCTCCTCCTCCTCTTTTACCACTTAGGGAATCAAGGGTGTCATTCCCTTATTTCTAAATACAAAGTCATTCAAAGATGACAAGGGATGATAAGAGTCTTATCACTTTGACAAACAATAAAAATGATTATGAAATGCCCAAAATGTTGCATTAGAATCCAGAGTATATCTACAGGGCAGGAGTGGATTTCTTTTTCTTACACTTCCCTTTTTCTTTCACTTCCCTTTGATGGTAGTCTGCCTTTAAGGCAGAACAAACATTGCAGAAATGTTAGTTTACTGTTATAAATATCATTCAAAATCTTTGAAAGCGGCCAGCATTTCCTTTTGTTAGTTTTAAATTTATTTTTCACACTTTCCCTTTCCCAGAAATGAAGTGTGTTTTATTTTACTTTAACTGTTCCTTCTTCAAGGTTCTCTACGCATTCTTCTACACATCGAATTAATCCATTGAGCATATATTGAATACAAAGGGCCAAAGGATCACAATTTGTTGCCTCATTCAATATTCTGACTTGTGTCTTTCTTTCTATTTCTTTCTAATTTATTCCCATTATTGATCTTAATGGATCACTAGCATAACTTTTCAGAATTAGGCTGATACATAGCAAATTATGGTTTGGAATCTGCAAATTGCTAATTCTTTTGGTGAGAAATTAAGCACCAGAATGAAACTTTAATACGAGAATTCAGAAAACTCAGAATCGCTAGAGTGAGGAAGCAGATAAAAGGGATCTGATTTAGTAAGAATAAGACCTTGAATCTAAAGCAACTTATCATGGATACTGCTGGCTCAAAGGGATTGAAAGAGAATAGAACTCAAAATGAATGACACTATTGAAAAATGTTCTGGGGTTATAACAAATCACACAAACTCATCAAGGCCTTCTTTGGAAATAGATCCAATAGATCTCATATCATAGTGAGAAACTCAACTTGTTCTATTTATTCTTCTTTTGAATCTTTCTTTATTCAGGTCAGAAGCATCTACAAAATATAGACATAGCATTTAGCACTGAGCAGATAAAATAGATATAAAATAGGTCATAGAAATATAGCACGTGTAAAAATACTGTATGTAACATAAATTAAATGACATGAATGGCAAATATCTGACCACATTGACAGCATTTTCCCTCAGCAGCATGTTGTCTTTGGAATCACATTCTTTTGGATATACAACCTTAAATAATGTTACAACATAAAATCAAAAAGGACTAATTGCACAAAATTAATAAATAAAGCTATCTGACTCAGTAAATATTGTTTATTTAAAGTGGTGTGTCTGTGCCCCTTTTATAATACTTCATTATTTAATACTTTGCAGATAGTATTATTCTACATGGTATCTCTTGTTATATTTGTGTGTGTGTGTGGATAGGAATTGTGATCCTTCTAATTCTTATTTTCCTCAAATTTTATTTTTAAGGACCTACTAAAAACTTTATATAATGTTCAGAGTACTCAGCATGAGAATATTGTTTGTAGTCCAACAAGCACACATATATTCAATTATCCATATATCCATATAATATGCATGATTTGGACACTACAGATTGCAAATATGCAAATCATGCATGTTAGACCTTTGTTTGCAAATATGCAAATCATGCATGTTAGACCTTTGCTTGAGGTAATTAGACCTTACTACTAATTGAAGTCTCAGCATAGCACAGCAGCTGGCAGTCTTGATTTTGGAACCACAATCATTTTGTGGTTCCAAAAAGATGGAAGTTGACATTTCTTTTCTCCCATGGAAATGTATCTTCTATTTCTCTATATTCCTTACAGCAGCTGCTCTTCATAATTCTTATTGCTGAAATTGTTTTTTCATTGTAATCAACTTTCAGAGGACATGGAATTGGTCTTCTCTCTCTCTCTCTCTCTCTCTCTCTCTCTCTCTCTCTCTCTCTCTCTCTCTCTCTCTCTCTCTTGTGAAAAGGAGCAAGAAAATGAAGCCAGTTGCAATGGATATTAGTGAAGCATTGAAGAGGTGGAGTCTCAGAGCAAAGAGAATAGCCAGGAAAATAAAAGACAGGTGCAAATTTGCACTTTTCCATCAAGCTTTCCATTAAAGAATTCACAAAAGCCCTTTAATATAATTGCTCACATTTGAAGTGAAAGCATTCAAATTGATGGCTGTAAGATATTTATGAAAAAAATAATTTGTCACAATGAAAACAAAAGCAAGATTTCAGTTGAGTTTTAATAGTTGTTGCCAAGGAAAAGGTTTATTTTGAGGATAGAATCCCCACTTCATTTGGGGAATTGAAGACATAATGATTCTCTCTAAAATTGATTGATTGGGGAAAGAGAATAAAATTAAGATCACCTGCTGTATGAGTTATATTGTTCATATATAAAAGGCTAGGGTAAAATATTTTTAGACCCTAATGTCATCCCTAATGCTCAACATGAACATTCAAGATCACATTCAAGATTAATAGATGAATGAGATTATCCTCCAATATACTAAAAGCATATAAATTGTCTTCAAGGTGGAGCACGTAGACCTCAAAATGATTCCAAGTGTACCATATGTGATCTTAACTTGATTAATTTTGCACCCTGTTGATACACTTCATCTGACTTCCTATATTTGTGCACAAGTACATACACACTCACACCAGACTCTCCACATGTTATGTCTTTTAAAAAGTTCAAATTTATAAATGGAAGGATTGTACATTTCTTACCAATTCATTGTTGATGCCAAATTTGCACCTCTTATTGTTATTGCTTAATTTGCAAGGAAAAGTTGAATTTGGGTAGAGACATTGACTCTGTTATGATCTTGGAATACATCCTTCATTGTTGATTGATAATCCTAACAGTAGAAAAATATAAGCAAAAGAATTTCTACTGGTACATTTTTTCTTATTCACAGCAAATAAAATATAATTTTGGTTGATAGATAAGAAAATGGCTTTACTTCATACATTTTAGGACTATGTTTTTAAGCAGGGATGTTAACTTGATCCCCTTGTTTGACTGTGTTGGGATTTTGTTTGCTCTTAAGGGGCCAGGATGGGCGTGGCCTGGTTGTTATGTCTGACTGAGTGGGCATGGCCAGGCCCGAGGCAGCAGGGGCCAGTACCTCGCCATCTCCGGGATGGCCCACTGGTTAGGATCATGTGTTCAACACCCCTGTTTTTAAGGGTACATTTACTTATGAAAAGTAATTTAGTTACACTTATTTAGAACAAAACAACAATGCTTGAAAATCAATTAAATTACTGTATTACACATTAGTGTTTAATACACTTAGAACAAAACGTCTACTTTGCTTTTGGATTATTCATCAGTACCTTGTATCATTACAGATGCATCTCTAAAGCATATCTAAATATATGATTTAGAAAAAAATTTCATGCCATCTAGATGCTTAGGCATTATTCTTGATGTTGAAGCAGAAGTTTCAACTTTTAAGGTAAAATAATATTGTGGGTTATGAACTATTAGAAATAGTTGAAGGAAACCCATAATTTTGTAAGCAATAAAAAACTCTACAACAAAATGACAGTTCTTCTAAAGATAGTAATTATTTAGTGACTGTTTGAAGTTATAACAGTGATGAAAAATTTTTTATAACAAATCTTTGTATTTATGGTCTTTGCAGGTTTAAAAAGCAAAGAAAAACTTGCTTAAAAAGAAGTAAACTTATAAGCACAGTTGTGGTTTCAATTAGCCACCCCTTGCTTAGCAACTGAGTTATCTAAGTCCTAATAGTGGTCATTAAACGACTACCTTTAATGGCTTTTTGATTAACTCAAATAAAGTGTCAATTTTCCTTTTTTAAACCAATAAGTATTTCCTACCTGTTACAAATTCAATTAATTCAAGATAAAAGTTCATTTACCATGTTACAATATCCAGTTAATATTGAGGTTTTTCCCCATTAAAAACAAAGGGCTAAGCTGCAACGTGATAAATGTTTATCTACCAAATTCTAATCCCTTACTTTTTATTAACAACTTGTCTTCTAAGGATATCTCTTACTGTTCACCAATGTTGGACGAGCCATTCCAGTCCTCACTGTATTTATTTATTTATTTATTTATTTATTTATTTATTTATTTATTAAATTTATATACCGCCCTATTCCTAAGGGACTCGGGGCGGTGAACAGCGAACGATAAAAATACATTTAATACATCCCAGTTTAAAATAAAATCAAAAAAAGCAATATAAAGGGAAAGTTAGGCCAGGCCGTCCTGCTGAAACAGGAATGTTTTGAGGGCACGGCGGAAAGTGCGCAGGTCCGGAATCTTCTGTATCTCTGGGGGGAGCTCGTTCCAGATGGTGGGTGCCCCCACAGAAAAGGCTCTCCCCCTGGGGGCCGCCAGTCGACATTGTTTGGCTGACGGCACCCTGAGAAGCCCCTCTCTATGGGAGCGTACTGGGCGGTTAAATTATGGTTTAATTTTCCTCATGTTACAGAGAAAGCATCATGCCACAGAAAATAACTCAAAAGACAAAATAGCCATCTGATTAAAACAGGTTTTGTAATTAAATATAAATATTGTAGCTATGCAGCACTTCAAATTTAATGGCAAAGGAAGTATTTTGGAATGCATGAGGAAGGGTAATTAGGATGTCTGTTCTATCTGTTTCCTATGAAATGGTTGTTATTATTTTTTTCCTCTAGAATGAAAAGAATCATTTGACAACTACAAGAAACAACTTTAGTAACTGCAGCTGTTTATATATTCCCCCATTCATATTTCATTTCTTACATGTCCTTCTTTTTCTTTCTATTTCAGACTCTGTAACTTATGCAGTAGAAAGCTCATAAAGTTATTGTGGTTGTTTTACATTCCTTTAGAATAAACCTTGATGAAAAAAAATCTGCAATAAAATAGACTTGAGTCAATGAAAATAAAGGTTTTAGATAGAATTATGACACCAAAAACTAGGAAGCAAATGCATGATACTTAGTTTTGTAGGCAACTATAAACAAGCATAAGATAGTAGAGAAAGCTCTGGGAAGACCGGGGAGAAAATGTAGCTTACCCAGAAAAAAAAGCTTGAAAGCTGATATACTTTCTATTCCAAGTGACTAGAAAAAATGTTAAATTATTTATTTATTATTTGTTTTTGAAGCAAATGGAGAAATGTGATGAAAGATTGATGAAAAACACAATTGCTAGTCAATGGTGATAAACAAGGATAGTTTAATATCGAGAGGAATCTTTCAAGGAGACTCCACTATCACCACTACTGTTTGTCATTGCACTGGTTCCTGTATCAGAAACAGTACTGAACAAGTTAAGCCATGGCTATCAAACATCAGAAACATTTGCTATGCTATCAAACCTCATTTGCATGGGCAATTTAAAACTATATGCAAAAACACGATCTGAAGTAGAATAACTGCTCAACAATAAGAACCATTGAGGGGCAGAGGTAAGAATGTAACATTGCATGCTAAATACCAGAACTTTGATTCCTTCGATCTTGACTGGCTTTCTTGAATAAATACAAGAAATAGCATTTGCCTGCAAACAAGTGGGAGAACAAAATAGAATTGAATAATGATTAATAGAAAATGAAGAAGTTAAGTGATCGAAGACATTAGAATTATGAAAGACAGCACCTGCCACATAACATACCATATTTATCAATTGTTGATAAGAAAAACAAAAATGTCTGACAGTGGATGGATGTGGCGATGCCTGGAGCAGCAGAGTAGAAGAAAAAGAACTGGAAAAAAATCACAAAATCGAATTGCCTGCAAATAGAAGTAGAACAACTATGGCAGAAGAAAACAAAGATAGTACCATTACTAATAGGTCCCTAGGTGTGATTTCAAAAAAGCTGGAATGTCATTGGAATTGACAAATTCACCATCATTCAATTGCAAAAGGGCAGCTGTACTTGGAACACCTTGGAACAATACTTCATCAGCACCAAACATCATCTGTCTATTTCAGATCTTGGGAGTGATTCAGTATGTGGATCAAAATGCTAAATTTAATCTAAACATCTGTTTGACTGTGTAATCAACAACAACAACAACAACAACAACAACAACAATGTCCCTGGAACATCAATCTTAGAGTTAGAGTTAGAAAGTAAGAATTATACTGATCAATATTGCAATGGTGATTGTGACAAGGTAGGTTAAGTATAGTTTGAATGGTAAGCATTAGTTCACTTGAAGGAATATTCAAGGAAGTGTTGGACTTAACCTGTGAGGAAGTACTTCAGGCCAAATGGATAAGAGTATTTAAGATCACATAAAGAAACTGTATCAGGAAAACATGCAAGGAGAGTAAAATTGATATGGAAGGAAGGTGAATAAAGGCAAGGCACATATTGCTTATTTCTGCTACTAAAAATGGTTGTGTCCCTTCTTGGCAAAGGACTACAGGCAGTTTCAATGCCGTGAAAAAGATAGAAAATTAAAGAAACAAACACTGCAATTTATTTGTGTCAGTTTATTGTACCCTAAGTCACCTATCTTCCCGAGACAGGCAAGGAAGCAAGCAGCAGTGGATTTTCCAAAGCATGAAGACTAATGAAGATATCTTCTGGATCCATGACAGATATTCTATCATCAATGTAGTTTATGGAATATCCCAACAAAAGCTTTACCCCTTTTGAGCACAAAATGAGGGGGACTTATATTATTTATTTATTTATTTATTTATTTATTTTTAAAATTTATATGCCGCCCTTCTCCCGTAGGACTCGAGGTGGCTCACACAATAAAGCCACAACAATAAAATACTAAAAACTAATCCAAATTTAAAATCCCCAAAGTTAAAAGCTTCATAGTCATGATGGTATATTGGCATTTTCCAATTTTGAAAATCCTCTTTGCAGCTGTAGCTGCAATAGTAACATTTTTCTGGATTTTCAATTTGAATTATGTTAGTGTCATATTGTTTCTACCATTCATTTCAAAATTTATCCTTATTCTTAATTCTAGTGGGGAATATCATTGTAACTTTTGAGAATAGATGAACTATCTGCAGTGAATGCATTAGCAGGTAGAGAATAGAAAGTGTGTTCTTGTCTCTGTATATCCTGCTATACTCTTGTTTTAAGGATTTGTTTATTCATTCCATTCATTCATTCACTCATTTATTCATTCGTTTGTTCGTTTGTTCATTCTCCCTCCTTTTCATTTCAGTATCAGTTGGGCAATCATTGTACTGATGAAGATTACTATAAGGAAATAAAAAAAATGGTTCAAGGTATAATAGATGAAGAACAGGTTAATATTGTATTATCTCTCGTAAGTGAGCTGTCAATCCATTCATTAGGAAAACAGTGGGAACGTAGTTCAAGCAATTTACAGAAACCCCACTGTAATGTACCTAGCAAAATCTGGAGTCTACTTATACACTTTCCAAGATACTATGAGCTAATTCTCCCAATTTTGTTACATCAAAATTGTTTAATGACATCTTGAATATGCACTGTATTTTTAAACATAATAGTTATATTACTTCAGAGTAATATTTTGTAGTTGAAGCAAAGATTGGGTAAACAGAAAAAAAGTGGGTAAGGGCATTGATTCTCTCCCATCTCCTTTCTCTGTCACTCTTCCTCTCACACATAGGCTACAGGTAACTGTTACCATTAATCAGTGGTGGGATTCAGCCAGTTCGCACCACTTCAGGAGATCCGGTTGTTAACTTGCTGAGCAGTTTGGCAAACTGGTTGTTGGAAGAAATCATTAGGGCAGAGAACCAGTTGTTAAATTACTTAAATCCCACCACTGCCATTAATGCTAATAGCTCTCTTGCATACAGAATTTGAAATTTGCTTGTGGTCCCAAGGATCTAGTTTGGTCATGATGTAAAATAACATTGCACTTCTTTTATTCCACCACCTTCTTCTATTCTGAGTACTCCTAGCAGATTAAAATAATACTTTAAAAGAGCAGAGAAATGCAGAATGCAACCAACATTTTACACCTTTTGGAAGTGCTAATGAAAAACTGACTAGAAGACAAGGCCAAGTCAAAACAGACATTTTGTTCTTGAGAAAGTAACTGACGTATCAAAATAAAAAGACAAGGTACATGGCTGAACAAAGTGTGAAACCTAACACTTGTGAGAATCAGCACAGATACCATTATCTGTGTATAATATAAAAAAATAGAATGTGGCATTGAAATATTGAAATTTTCCCATAAAAGGTCATTGGAATCCCTCAACCCCCTTTAATCTACTTAGCCAGTGGAGGATAAGAGCAATCTCTTTTTATTACTTTCCTTCAACTTTTTTTCATGTTCTGGGGAGGCGGTAGGTGCATTAAATACATGTGAGTAAGCAAGCATATGTATACTTATGTTTGTAAAATGTATTTAAGTAAAGGACAGATTTGTTTCTATTTGGTTTAAACTATCTTAAGCACAAATATTTTGGCATAACATACTTGAACTGTCCTTCAAGAGTACTGTAGATGGATTCATAAAGATGTAAGTGGCAGAGGGTGTAGAATATTTGCAATCTAAAGATTACTTTAATCACAATTGGTCCTTTTTTTAAAAAAAATTGATTTATATGCCGCCCTTCTCCGGAGACTCAGGGTGGCTTACAATGCGTTAAGCAATAGCCTTCATACTTTTGTATATTTTATACAAAGTCAGCTTATTGTCCCCACAATTGAGGACCCACAATTGGGTCCTCAATTTACCTAGCTTAGAAAGGATGGAAGGCTGAGTCAACCTTGAGCCTGGTGAGATTCGAATTTACAGTAATTGTAGACAGCTGGTGTTAATCACAATGCTATCAGTCTGCTGAGCCACCAGGTCCTCCATGAGTTCTATGCTGGCTTTATCTTTGGTCCTTAGTAAACTGTTTATGGGAGCGGGGGAGAGTTAAGTAAGCCAGTTGTCAAATAATAGTAATATGAACAAAACTATAAAATAAAATTAAACAAAATCAAAGCTTTATTGTGGTCATTCATAGACAGGGATATAGGCTAAGTTATTCAATAGTCACCATTTTCTATCTCCAATGAAAAGGATGGTATTGATTTGGATGTGTACTATTATAATTTTTAGTCTGGGCTGCTTCACCTATTGACTATGAATACCACTTACAGAAACATACACACACATACACACACACATTTATAGCAATCTCACATCAATTACCAACTGCTTGAATTGTATTTTTCTTCATTAAGCATACTGTAAATATATGTGTCTGACATAATTATAGATATTCAGGATATGGCTTGGAAAATATGATACAGAAGGAAAATACTGGGGTTAAGCACACAAGGTGACAACAAAATAGTTGTTGTGAATAGTTAAGTGAACAGAATTTCACTAAATCACATGGAAAGCTTATAATGAAACATAGCTAATCTTCAGACAGATATTTTTCACTTAAATCAGAATTCGCTTATTCAAATTACTGCAAGTATCTAAATGGTAGTAGTTGTAATCCTAGCCTGTTAACAATAAATAAATAAGCAGTCAAATATTTCTGTCAACCAATACTTTACCCCTTTGCAAAAATATGTCAAGGTAATGTTGCTTAGTTACTAATGTCACAATGATTCCTTTCTATTTATTTCAGTGTTTAAATGATACATCAATACAAGGCAATTCCATTTGAATGGAAACAACTTCCAGAATATTAGCAACCTAGACTGAAGTCACTTTTTCAGTAAGGAGGAGGTCACACTAGCTGTCACAATGGTCATCAATTATTTTTCCCCTTTATCAATATGAAGTCATGTTTGGTCCATATTCCAATCAGCTGCTTATTGTTAGAATCCAATACTCATTAAGTTGTGTTCCAGGTGCCAGATTTGCATACATTTCATGCAATCCTTTTGGCATAGAATGCTTATATAACAGCTATAATTGCAGATTTTGCACTTGATTTTCTCTGAATATTTTTTCCTATCTTGACTGCTCTGTTCTGACAGTCTAAACATTAGTGGATTATTTACATGCCTTTTAATGGAGCAATTATTCTACAAAGTGAAATTAGCATTTTTCCTCCTTCTTTTCAATGATGATGAGATCATAAAGTCTTATATTAAGCATACATGAAAATAACGCAGAAATAAATTGTTAATTTTGATTTATTGCACTGATTAATAAAAAGTTAACAATAAATGAGCTTTTTCTAATGAATGCAGAAAGCAAGAATATAAAATGAATATAAAGAACTGAATTAAAACTAAGTTAGTTATGGGGACAAAGTATTTTGAGAAAATGTCTTCAATTACAGACACACACACACACACACACACACACACACACACACACAGTTTCCCCAAAAATAAGACCTATCCCAAAAATAAGACAAAGTATGTTTTTTTACGCATGCACCTAATATAATCCCTATCCCCCAAATAAGCTCTGTTTAACAGCCTGTGCAGCAGGCCAGCCGCCAATTCCATCTGGTTGCTTATGGTGCCACAGTTACAAAGCAAGGTGGGATGATGGTGGAGCTGCCCCACATGCCCCGCACCATCTTATCTCAAGGTCCCTGTAGCCAGGCCATCCACACCCCAACACTTGCCTCGCAGCAGCACACCCCCAACCATGTGCCCACATGGTTACCGGTCCACTTCTTCTGCTTGCTTGCTGCTGCAATAGAGCAGGAGGCTGAGCAGTGTGTTGGTGCCATGGCTGTGAGGTAAGGCGAAGTAAGATGTCAGGGCATGGATGGCCTGGCTGAGGGAGCCCTGAGATAAACTGGATCAGGGTGCATGGGGTAGCTCCACCCCGCTTCACGGTGCACCACATGGTCTTCTGGGCTCCTGTCCTGCCACGAGCAAGCAGAAGTAATGAGCATCCTGTACATGGGAAAAAAAGATAGAGGTAGAGGTAGAGAGATAGAGATATAAATAGAGATAGAGATAGTAATATGGAAGAGTGTTGCCTTTTTCTATTTAAAAGACCCTTGTTTAAATTTAGTCCTGATATGGCAGTCTGAATTATCATAAAGATAACTTCTGTCCATATATAATATATAAAAGCGTTATGTGAAGATACCCATTAAAAATGAAAACCAAAACAAAACACACATATAAATGTTTTGAATTTCTGACCTTTCCATATTTAAAGATATTCCTATATAATAAAATTACACTAAATAAGAAATCTTTTTTTTCCAAACAAACAATATCTTTTTTTCCCTTCACATGTAATGCTAAGGGTCCCTTATAAACACTGATTGTGTAATAGTAAAAGTGCATTAATGTCAATAGAATTTAATATGTATCAATTGAGATTTACATATATATTTGCTGACTTCAGATTGCAAGGCTGTCTTTATGGTTGATACATTAAATGTTCAAATGGAACTAAGAATATGTAGCATGTAAGATTCAGGTCACCAGAGACTGGTGGTAGGTTAGATAGAAATTAGATAGAGCTACGGAATGAAGTCTAATGTATAACTGGCTTTCTTGAGTTTTGTGAATTTCAAGACTAGTACATTAAGATACCAACCCATGCACACATGCATAAATATATTACCAAAATCTCTCATTGAACATAGTGACCTTCCATTTAATTAAATATGTACATAATTGCATTACAACATTGTGATTCTGTGACCAAATTTCAAGGAGAAAGTTGATTCATTTCCATAGGCTTTATTTTCAAATAGTCCGACAAATGAAATTAAGTAAATATACCAATAAAACAATAAATAATTATAAATTTAAAATATCTGCTAAAAATGACAAATAAGTGATAGAATATATCATAGATTACAATTATATATTAAATATTGCTGTTTTTCTAGCCGAAGGTAACTATCCTATATTATTTTTTAAAGGAGAGTTTCATGTTGTATTACAAAATTGTATTCCTGGGTTGTATTGTTGACCTCATGAAATGGCATTATATTTTAATGGTAAATCTTTTTTTAAAAAGATGGAATTAGAGCAAGGTTTAATTTAATGCAGTCAGGATAAGTGAAAGCATCCTTAATAAAGTGAAAAATAAATTTATTTCAGCATGCCAATAGATCCTAAATTTATTGAATTTTTAAAGTTTTAGTATCAAGAGAAAGACAGAAAAGAGCTAGTCTACTCTTTCCTCTGTTGTCATGTTAGCTCTTTTGAATTCACACAGATGTAATTTGTGACAAGTTACAATTACTAAGCTCTTCCCATTTTGCACATATATCTTTACAATTTCTATCTATTTTGCAGCAATAAATAACATCTTGTCAAAGGAGAAGATACCCTACACGTGACACATTTTCCCAGCTTGCTTCAGTTTTGCTTTCATTGTTGTTTGATTGCATTTAGTGGATGGAAAGGTACTACTTTTTTTTTTTTTTAACCACAAAGGAGAACAGGAGAACAAATTCAGAATAATTGTTATACTGTGATGGAGAATCTGTAAAGTCATCTATAATCTGTTCTGCTGGAATAGAAAATATATGGGCTTGGTGGCTAAGCATAGGCATGGAAAGTTCGGTGCATCTTATGTCAATCATCTTATGTCAAAAAAACACTCAATTAAAGGTGTTTTTTCCCTACTTTTTCAGGACTTGTTCCATCACATTACCAGGACTCTCCTGAACTGTTTTGCTTCTTGCTGGAGATATGTCACAATGGAGCCATTGCACTATGGGAGTAACTGCACTTTTATTAGGTTACAGAACAGTTTTCTCTCCTCTTATAATTAAGACTAAAATGGGCAGGAAGGGAATACATGTGGTAGCTAGACTTCTGTGCATGGAAGAAGAGGGACTATGAATGGATTGATTTTATTTAATGAATTATGCTTCTTTTCATCAGTGCCTATTAATTCTATATATTTATCATAAATGTATTGGTGCATGAATAGACTCTGAACTACAATTAAGTCACTCAATTTAAACTGCTTATTCAGATATTCTGATTACACATAGAGAAAACTGTGCTTTATCATCCTTTTGTCTGTGACTAAAGAAATGTTGGCAAGTTCTTTAGTCACTCAATTTAATCTGCTTCATCAGACATTTTGATTACATATGAAGGAAAGGTGAAAAGGTACACATACATGCACATTGTTTTGACATTAATGAAATATTACACTGTAAAAAAAGTACAAAAAAAACTATCAGGTTACTTCTTTTTTTATGCAGAATATAGCTGCAGCAGCTGTATATAGAAGTGAAGAAATATCACAATTGACCTAATAAATTAAAAATGAGCCTGGATAGCTCAGCAGACTAATGCATTGTAATTTAACTCCAGCTGTCTGCAATTAGTAAGTTCGAATCTCGCCAGGCTCAAGGTTGACTCAGCCTTCCATCCTTTCTAAGGTAGGTAAAATGAGGACCCAGTTTGTGGGGGCAATAAGCTGACTTTGTATAAATATACAAAAGAATGAAGGCTATTGCTTAACGCATTGTAAGCCGCCCTGAGTCTCCGGAGAAGGGCGGCATATAAATCAAATTAAAAAAAAAAAACAAAACAAAACAAAAAAACAACTAAAGCATTATAATAACAAAGAAAGCATTACATTCAACAATGAAAAAAGTAAAACATACTTGTATACATATGTATCTGTATGTGTGTGTGTGTGTTTATATGTGTATGTGTGTGTGATTATTGTGGGTGTGCAAAATGGGAGTTATCTGCTTCAGTTTTAGCTTTGTACATTGGAGGTGATATACCATAGCTTGACTCTTTTCTGTACACATCAGAAGCAGCACAGACTACCATATGAAACATTCAAGTGGAAATGATATGCCTTAAATAGCACATGTAGAGACATCTTGTTGGTTGGTTGCAGTGGTGGATTGCCCCAGTTCTGTCTGGTTTTTTAGAACCAGTAGCAAAAGTGGCGGGAAGATCTGCCCACCCACCCAGACATTATAATTGAAGATCTGTACATATACAGAAGCTTCGGTGCATGCGCATGCACACTCCCATTACAAACCGGTAGTAAAGGTAAGTAGAACCCAGCCCTGGTTGGTTGATGTGAAATGGAAGAATCATTCTGCTGTGCTACACAGAAACACCATTTACTTTACTTGCTGACCTTGAAGAACATTTTGCTTTAAGTTTCACAGAAGTGGCACCCCTTATTTCTTCTAATCCCTAATTAATCAATTGCTTTTTATTTAAAAAAAAACATATTACAGTCATTTGATCTTATAGTAAAAGTATGTATGGAGCACATTACTAAGTCTGCCTGTTGATTTGGAAGTTCACATTATTTTTCTATTCAAAAGGAATAACTTATTTTTTGCACAGTAGAAAGCAATTACAACCTTTTGTAGTCCATATCTCATTTTTGCTTTTAATAGGATTGTTCACATTCTTAAAGTTATATTAATATTATCAGGATCAACACCTACAAGCTCTTAACTGAAATATTTTGTTACATAGTTGTAAAAGACAATTTTGTATGTCTTTATCATTTAAAACACTTGAGTTTGAAATATGTTCAGTAATCTGTGTTATTATTAAATCTGTGACAGAAATAGTAAATTTTAAAATGAATGTAGTTTATATAGCTAAAATGAAAGAGGACCCGGTTTGTGGGGGCAATAAGCTGACTTTGTATAAAATATACAAAAGTATGAAGGCTACTGCTTAACGCATTGTAAGCCGCCCTGAATCTCCGGAGAAGGGCGGCATATAAAAATAAATAAATAAATAAAAATAAAAATAAAAATAAATAAAATGAAGAAATAAATGTTTTACTTCAGTTTCAAGGCAGTTCTTTCAAAAAAAAAAATGCTTAAATGAATCATGTTTTTCATTTTACTTAATTCACCTTTATTTAATTGTGTAGATTCTTTTCAAACTATCTGAAGGTGTATCTTCTTTGTGCTTATAATGGAAATGACATAGCAAAACCAGTTCATTATGCTCATAAAATTATAGAGTTGTAAGGGCCATTTGGAATGATAAAAATGCTCTTCCATGCAGACATCTATAATAAATGGCTGCCCCAGTTCCTATTTTAATCAACCCAAAGAAGATAGTTTACCCTATCTTTGAGTGACTGGTTCAACTGTTAATTTGCTCTGTTAGGAAGTTTTCGTAACATTCAGTCAGATTATGTTGTTTATTTCTAGCTAATATACATTATTTGTTAACCTACACTTTGCTATTTCTGTATGGCATTCTTTTAGATATTTTTGGCATGTCACTATAGCTCCTGTCAACCAAAGACTAAACATTTCTGAGTCCTTTGATTTATCTTCATAGTTTTCTTGCCTCTTGATTTTTCTTGTCACTCTCTTCCAATCCTATTCCATCTTATCTAAAGTCTTAAAGAATACAATATAAAACAGAGCACAATAACCCAGAACCATTATGAGCAATACTTTCAAAAGTACTAGTGCTAAAACAAAGACTTTTTGTTACATATCTGTGATTTGATTTGTTTCCTGAATCAAAAACTTTGCATTTAGGGTTGATTTTTATTTTTTGTAATCCAGTTGTTTTCAAACTAGAACCTTTCAAAATGGTTTTCTTTCTATTCTCTAGAGCCGTGATGGCGAACCTATGGCATGTGTGCCACAGGTGGCACGCTGAGCCATATTAGTGGGCACGCCAGCTCAGCTCTGGGGCACATGCGTGTGCTGGCCAGCTGATTTTCGGGCCTTCTGGGCCCACAGAAGTAGGGAAACAGGCTGTTTCCTGCCTCTGGAGGGCATTGGGGTATGGGGAAGGCCTGTTTTTCTTTCTTCCCTGGTTCTAGATCCTCTCTATTTATCTGGGAAGGGCAAAAACAGCCATCCCCACTCCCTCGGAGGCCTGAAAGGCCCCATTTTCCAACTCCCGGTGGGACAGGAAGTGACTTTTTTTGCTGTCCCTAGCCTCCAGAGACTCCTAGAGAGGTTCCTAGAGAATCATAGAGAGGCTCCTAGAGACTTATAGAGAGGCTCTGGAGGCTGGGGACAGCAAAAAATGTCACTTCCTGTCCCACCAGGAGTTGGGTAATGGGCCATTTCAGGCCTTTGGAAGGCCTCCGAGGGAGTGAGAAAGGCTCTTTTTCCCCTTCCCAGATAAACAGAGAGGATCTGGAACCAGGGAAGAAAGAAAAATGGGCCTACCAGGCCATCATGTGCCAGGAGCGGGAGGGGGGGTGTTGCGCACGCGATCATCCCCCGCCCCCCCTCTCCTGGCATGTGATGGCAAAAAGGTTAGCCATCAGTGCTCTAGAGTATCAACTCGCCCATCTAACTGTGTATCATCTATATCCATTTCTTTATCCAAGCCATTAAAAATGTTGAATAATACCAGGCTCCAGACTGAATCTTTTTTTTTTCCTCCAATTTTTATTTATAAGTATAAACTAAACAGAACAATGAAACGTACAAAACATAAAAACATATAAACATCCATTTCAATACATGTCCAGTTTGTCGCAACTATAATATACATTTCTCTTTGTATTTTGACTCTTCTTTATTTGGTCATTCCCTTTTATCTATCTAATATTGATCTTTGTTGACCTATGTCTGTTCTTTGTTTCCATCATATTATATTTGGTCATTTTATTTACTTCCTATTGCTTCATCTCTTTCCTATCTTTCAACCAACTATACCACTTTTCCCATACTAAGTAAAAGTCATGTTCTTCCCTATTTTGTAATTCCTTTGTGAGTCTATCTAATTCCGCACATTTCATAATTTTATTGATTACTTTATCTGGTGTTGGTATATCACTACTCTTCCAGTGTTGCGCGTATAGTATTCGTGCTGCTGTTATCATATGTATAATTAAATATGTTGTTTCTTTTTCGTAGTGTCCATTCACTATGCCTAGTAGGAAGATTTCTGGTCTTAGTTCTATCTATCCAGACCGAATCTTATGGAATACCTCTGGATCTTTCATTCCAGATGATGAACATTCTTTTGGTACCCACCTAATTGTCAGGCGATCCAGACCTCACTTAACTATCTTGGTGATTAAATTGGAGTAATGAGATACTCCATCAAATGCTTTTCTGACATAAAGAAATATTTCATTCATTTTGCAGATTCTAACAATTCATTTGACAAGTCTTTTTCTTGACAAATCCATACTGACTTCTAATCACAGCCTTAATTTCAAGATGCTCACAGAGTGATAGCTTGTAATCTTTTGCCTAGAATTTTCAATGAAATAAGAACAGATTTTTCCCACCCACCCACCCCCTTTATCTATTTTTTTTGCACTTCAGCATTTCCCATGATTTTTTGAAAACAATACATGAAGCCATACTATAAACATTCATTGCTGATTACTTCTCTGAGTCAAAGCATTTAGAAGATGATTTTTCCCCCTCAGATCCACATTCAACATCAGTTTGTCCATCCCAGTACTCGTATATCTTGGCCTTTTCAGTTTTTACTCTCATCCAGGCTACAGATTTAAGTATATTTTTTCCTAGTTCTACTGTGATACTGTGTACTACTGTCATCAGTAGAAAAATTTCTAAACATACTTCACCATGGCAATTTTGTTTCCTGTAAAAAGCATTAACAAACTCTATGTTTCTAAATCTAGGCAGCAACAATCAATTTTTAGGTCTTATATGTTTGCAGGTATATTATAGGACATTAATAAGTTTGTCTTGACCCCTGAATTTTTCATTATTATTAAGTCTTTAATGAGTATTTTTCTCATGCAATTACAAAAATGTATCGTGTTTTCCAAAAATAAGACCCTGTGTTATATTTTTTGGACCCTGAAATAAATGCTTGGCCTTATTGCCATGCACTCAAAAGCCCAATTGGGCTTATTATCAGGGGATGTCTTATTTTGGGAAAAACGGTATTTTTCTCCTCCTTTCTTTTTTACAGTACAAAAAAATTCTTACCACCTTTGTAAAACTAATCTACCTGGTATTCTATGAACATCCTTTTACTGATTCTCTTACAGATCTTATTTTTATGTCTTTTCTGACTATCTGTCTCATCTTACAAATGGTTTCTCTCTGACAGATGAAATTCTTATTGTCAAAACAACAGTATAAGATTGTGGTTCTGACCAGGATAGTTTAGATATATGATTAACTTGCTAAAGCCATAGTTCTATTCTTTGTTCAGTTATTTCACAGAGTAGTATTTTCAAATAACACTTCTGCTCTTTGAGAAGGGTCTACTGACTGAAAAAAACTGAGTTAAATTTTCAAAAGTAATCCTAGAGAAGAAGTAGTAGGATTTATAGTTTAGGATTGTGACTGAAGGATAAATAGAAAGTAAAGAAGTCAACATAAATTCCTAAATATGCATACCCTCTGCCATTTCATGTTTATAATATAAATTTCAGTGATGATTATTCTGCTTGCACCACATCTTTTTCAGCTTCATGAAATGATATTGTTCCTAATCATCAGGGTCTGAGAGGAGTGGGGATGGGTAGAGAGGAGTGGGTTAAATAGGTCTAGTCTAATTTAAACAGCATTTCAGCATCAAACTATAGGATACAAACCCTGTGGGTGTACATTATTATATATATATATATATATATATATATATATATATATATATATATATATATATATATATATATGTAGGTCTTTGGTTATTCGGGTCTTCTCCCACGTAAAATTGGAAGTGTCTTGGCGACGTTTCGACGAAGTCTCATTCGTCATCTTCAGGCTGGTGTTCTCGGCTTCGTGCTTCCAGGAGCCGAGAACACCAGCCTGAAGATGACGAATGAGACTTCGTCGAAACGTCGCCAAGACACTTCCAATTTTACGTGGGAGAAGACCCGAATAACCAAAGACCTACATACAAACACCCGCGAAAACCTGAGAAAACACACACACACACACACACACACACACACACATATATATATATATATATATATATATATATATATATATATATATATATATATATATATATATATATGTTTTTCTTCTAGCCAGGTTTTCCCTACGTAGCCAAGGTTTTTTTTGTAGCTCCAGCTTAGTAGAATCTCATCTACTCGGTTCTGGGCTTTTTTCCTTTCTAACACCTAGCAAGCTGTAACTGCTTTAATTCATTCATTATGTCCAGGGCAACAGATGTGCTCTTGATCATGATTAAATTTGATTTACTTCAAAATTCTTTTTTTTTTTTTTTTTTTGGAATTCAAATAAAAATAATTAGAACAGCTAATACTATAAATCATATAAAAGCAATAGGAGAAATAATCAAATATGTAATAGCCAAATAACATATTGTTATAATATAACAATTTCAACCCTCAGAACAATAACAAATCAGAGAAACTGAATAATTTGAGAGACAGAAAAATGAAGACTTGGGTATCATTTGCTGCGGGAGCAGGGGATCACTTAAGAATGATATGAATTTTCAGGCATTAGTATTAAACTTTTAGCAAAGAAAAACTAAGAATAGTTTCAAGAACAATTGCTCTTTTTTATATGCCTGTAATCCTTTTTCTGTAGCTTATTAAAGCATTCAAAAATTATTCTTTAGAGACCATTTTTTTTTTTCTGCTGTCATTTGTGAAAATGTCCTAAGGTTATTTTACTGAAATAATTTGGAATGATAGGAAAGTTAATAATTCTTAAAAATGCATTAAAGGAAGATGAAGGATGCAGTTCAGTGCATATGCACCTGAAAGTATATGAGTTCAGAGTCAGTGGGATTTCCTTCTCAACAAATAGGAATCATCTACAAGACTTACATTGTCACCTCTTCATTTTCAGTATACATGTGGTAGGCTAAGAAGCAACAACAATGTCATAATCAAAAATGTTCCAATAAAGAAATACAATAAATCTTTTTTTAGGAATTTTTACAAGGTTAGAAAATTGGGAACTAGGATATCATGCTTGTTTGGAAAGGTTATCATCATCTTTCATTCTTATTAATTTTTTGTATATTCTCATATACATATACACAAATGCAACCTTTATGTCAGCCCACAATGTCGACCTGACCAAGAAATAAATTCCATGGAAATCTACAACTACTTTGATTGAGATGAATACTAGTAACAAAATCTTGCAAGTCTGATTGTACTTTACCTCTATATGTCTTCTATGATACCACTGACACTGTAAAAATAATGAACTATAGGCAACATTAAGTTTTTATACCAAGATATGCAAATTAGACACTTATCAAGGTATAGGTTAAAATATTTCTATCTCTACCTCTATCTATCTATCTATCTATCTATCTATCTATCTATCTATCTATCTATCTATCATCTATGCACACAAACACACACACACACACACACACACATCTTAAAATATAAGGGGAAGAAGAGGAAAGAAGTAAAATATTAGAATCAACAGCCAATAAACTGGTCCTCAAAGTAGTAACTCTTGTGGCTAAATTATCATATTGCTAATAATAACAATTAAGTACTGTCATCCTCAAAGACAAATCTTGTAACTTTAAGAATATTACAGTTATATTTTTATATTTTTAATTATGCTAGGAGTGGCTTTCTTACCCAAATTTCCAATAAGCAAATAAATTTAAAAAAAATAAAATTCAAACCTTTTCTTTCTCATGACATTACAAGTAGTCTTGATTTATGACCACAATAGCTATTGTACTTTCAGGATAATCATAAACTGAATCATCACATGACTGAACCTGATTTTATAACTGTTTTTACTGTAATTGTTATGTGAGTCACATGATTTTTAAGCATATCACATGGTTGTTATGCAAATATAGGTTCCCCAAATGAAACTTTTGTCTGAAACTGACTTGGAAGAGCTCAAATAATGATCAGGTGACTGAAGAATGGTGCAACCAGTTTTAAATGTGAGCCAAGTCCCAAATTACAATAACATGAACATAGGTGGTGGAGGGGGGGGGGGGGTTGTACAATGGTTGTAAATGCAAGGACCAGTCATTAATTGTTTATTTTGAAGCTGTCATAACTTTGAACTGTTGTTAAGCAAACAGTTATAAATCAAGATTGCTCATATATTGAGCTGCCTTTGGAAGTCTATCCTGCCTTCAAAATCTTCTCTTCTACTGCTATAATGAAAAACAAAAGGATTTTTAAGTGAAGGATTTCAGCTGTACTTTGTCAGAAATAGAAACTGACTAGCAATTTGAATTATATTTCATATGGCATATTGTGTGATTCTTTATTTTTCAAAGGTTTTCTATCAGAAATGACCCACATAACATTGTATTTATGAACAAAATGAAAAGAACAAGATTTAAGCTAGATCTTAATTGTCATTGCTCTTTCAGTAGCATGAAATTTCTTAAGCTTCATTGTCTGGCATTATTTTTAAGCAGGATGAAATATTGGCATTTAAATACTTCATTTATTCTATGAACCACACTAGTAGGATGTACTCTTTTGACCTTTTCAGAATTTTATAGTTTAATTGGATGGCTGTTTTTCACTCATCTTCCTCTTAACAATCTCTTTGATGGTTAGGTGAAAAAGCAGTGCCTGACAAATCAAGGTGAACTTTATTGAAATGAATACAACATAGCAAAATATAGATTTTCCAATGACTTTATATGCCTCAATTTTTAGATTACCAAAGACCAGTGTAGTTTTCATCATTGCTAGAATCCTGATGGATTCAGAAAATAATCTAATCTTTGTTTTGTTCCCACTGTTACCCATGAGTTGAAGAAATCAGTTGCAGGAAAAGGCAGGGGAGTATTTTGAAGAATAAGAAAAGGATCTATTATGGCAGGTCCTTTAGATGGTGCTATTTGTTGTTGATGAAATGAGGTAAGAAGACAGCTGTTTATGCAAATAAAATGTCTCACAAATCCACATGAGAAGGTGTACAAAATACTTATAAGAAAAGAAATGTTCCCTCACTATGTCTGTTTTCTGAATATATCCCATAACTTCCTAAATTCTTATCCATCTTCATCTTAATGAATATGGAACTCCTGAAAACTTACCACAAAATGAATAAGACTAAACTAAGCATGACTTATTCAAAGAAGACATACAGCTCTGAAATGGGCACATAGTTTTATCTACGGAGGTGAGTTTTAAATATCTAAAACATAACGGAGGGAGAAATGTTAAGGACCTGAGAATAGAAACTGAATTATTTTAAATGAAAATATAACTTTTATAAAGAGTGGATGCATAGCAGGAATCCAAGCATATTGCCATCATAATTTCAGTTCCGTTTAAGTATTTTTAAAAAATCTGTTCTAATTAGATATTTTATAATTGCCTGTTCTTATATTGTATGACGTACTTGGAACACAAATTTTATTTTACTTTATTACACAAAACATTCAAGCACCAAGTGGACAGAGAAATTCAATGTGAATAAAATTATTGTTTATTTATTATTGTAGCTGTTCCCATGTTTAATTCAGGGGACTATTAAAAAACAATGTGCTATAATGTACTATGGGATACATGTAGAATGACATTATGGATTAAGCACATATCAATTACTGATATTGACATTGAAGAAATTACTGCAAAATAACATGAGGTATTATAAAAATAGAAAGCTTCATAATGTTTCACTTGTCCTATAGTTCATCATAACAAAGAGAGTGACAGACAGACAGAGAGACACACAGAGAGAAAGAAACTAAACCAAGAAGTGTACTCTCCCTTTCCCTCCCTCTACAGTGAGATATCATTCATGTAAACCAGAGAGCATTTTCCATTTTAATTCACTCAGAATAATAGCTCCTTCCCTATTAACAGGAAAGAATAAGCAGGACTACTAGGATAGAACTGAGTTGAAGTTTTCAAGATTTCAGCACAGTGAGACAGTAGGTTCCAAATAAATAAGGGCAGATAAAAGATTGCAGTTTCACAGTGCTGTAATTATCCATATTGGAACATTTAGTTTATAGCTTCCATCCAGGCTGTCTCCAATCTTCAGCTCCTCATTACATCGGTCCATTGGGATACTTAAGAAAGATATACAGGAAATACAAGTATATCATTTTATTATGTCAGCCCCTGTCTTTATTTTTACAGCTAAACACTCCTATGTTTTATTTTGCTACCTCAGAGGAGAAGTTTAAACACTAATATTTTGCTTGTCCTAATTTTGCACCTTTTCTAGTTCTGTATTCTTATTAAAATACAGAATGCCACACAGAATCTAGCTGTATTTTCACCATAACTTTGTATAACAGAATTACTATATTGGCAGTTTTATTTTTAATTCCATTTTAGTGATTTCAAGCATGTGTCATTACCCTCAGTTTGTTTCTAGTCATTATCAGTCAGAACCCTTAAATGCATAGGTTAAGTTTGGAATATTTTATTTTAATGGTATTACATTTCCCATTGAATATATTCATTTAATTTATATATGGCCTTTGGGAGTTATTTTTTGTTGCCTTTTTTGAACTTACCATCATGAACAATTTAGTATCAGAAAATATGGCTTTGATATGTGTCTTTACCCTTTGTCCTTGCAATTTTCTTGATTAACTGTATTTATTTCTTAGATATATGTCATGCCCTAGGGTTACTTCTCATTGACCAATTATCCTATCATCTGTTGATTTCCAAAACCACTGCTATGCCAGTTTTTGACTGGACATGACAACTGTCTGTTGACTTCTGGTTCAAATACAACCTTCCTTTTCTTGCAATAGTGAGAAATTGTATCTGTAGCTCAGGTGTATGATGAAGGGGAAGGTGAATTCTCCAAGTTTGTGGGCTGGTTTCTCAACATTTCATTACCAAGCTAGGTAACTTCTTCAGAGTTTAGGAGATTTCCATGTCAGTGTTCTTCTGACCTAAGGGGACTCACAGACCCGACCTGAGGGGACCTTCACCAGATGTGATCTCACCATCAGAAGACCTACTAATCACATGAAGTATAAACAGAAGAACACTGATAGTGATATTTCCTAAATTCCACTGAAGATGTTACGTAGCCTAGAAACATTCAGAAACCAACCTACAATCTCGGACAACAAACCTTTTTCTTATTTTCATAGGTCATGTCAAGTCCCCTTAGGGATGCTGCCATTCTGATGGGGGAGGGGGATGATTGTCGGAGGCGAATTCCTTGTATGCTTTCTTTTTTTTCTAATGGGTGGGATCTATGGAGGGGGAGCAGGTCTATGGAATGGATGGGCTTCTTCCCAGCCAGTTCTAGCCTGTTACCAAGGTCACAACACTCTGAGAGTGAACTGCTATCAAGCTAACATCTCAGAGTTCTCAAAACGCCTTTGTGGTTATGGTTATATTGTATTGATGGACTGGGGGATTTGGGTGGGGTTTGAAGAGGCAAAAATAGCTTAATGCTTGGCACGGGAACTTCATATTCCACCTGACTTCTCTGCAATTACTTTGACTCAGTAAAAGTTTCATTTTGAAATACTGCCGGTTTCAAGAGTCATGATTTCCTGAGGGAATAGCTGAAGCAGGTCCTTACAGGTCATTTCTAAAGGCATCTAATCTCTTCTGCTGGTATCACCACATCAGCCATGAGTTAAAGCTAGATAGCTCTCTTGTCTAATTGGCCCTGAATGTGGAGTAGCTAGCATTCCTAAGAAAACTATTTGGCAGTCCTAAATTTCAATATTCTATAGAATAATCTGAATTTAGCTTCCATATCCTCCAGCTGCATTTCTCATGCTGTTAGTGCCAAAGTGCACCACAGTCACTGAATCATACTTAGTATCACTTACCAGACTTTCTGGAAAATGCTCAATATCTTTGGATTTTGTACCATGCAGGCAAGTTACCATCTAGTTAATGTGTCTGTCACAGTCTGCTTATTCTGTAATAATTGAATTTCCAACTACTAGATGTTTCCCATGCTGGGATATATATATTTTCAATGTATGAGAATATCTATATGTACTCTAAGCACTACAGTTATTGTAAGTGATCTATTTCTTCTTCTTTAAAGGAGAATTTTATTGTTCACACTGCTGAGGCCTCATCCTTTATTTTCCCCAGTTGGTTAACATAACCTTAAAGGGATGCCAACATTTCAAAGTATGCAAGGTCAAGAAAGAGGCAGTTCAGGGAGTCTGATTAATGTTCTCGTTGTTGGGCAGAATAAGAGATATTGAAAACTTGCCAGAGTTCTTCTTTGCCCCATTTTACACCAAATAAAATCAAAGTAGGATGATTTTCAATTTATTTCATGAATTCTTCTTTCTCAGGACTGATTCATATTTTCTAAAAGTGTCTTCTTAATGGATTTGCTAATTCCTTCCCTATTCCCAATACCAGGCCTACATTCCTTTACACCATCCTTCTCATCCAAATCATTCACTAGCAGATTAATCTGACAGATTGCCAAGATCAATAGACAAGTCTGGCAGATAAGAAATAAGCAGAGTTGGAAAGTGCCCCTTCAGATATCTCTGATAGACTTACAGGAAAGCAGAGTAATGCAGCTAGCTACCTGTGAAAATGCTCCCTGCTTATCTAAATTGTGATGCTAATTGTATCATAGCATTGTGCAGATTTGTTATTTATGTAACCGCTTGCTGCTGATGCTTTAATAATGGCTTGCCAATTTGTCCTGTAGACAGTGGGTGCCTTCAGGATATGTCAGCATATTTTAAGTCTAGAAGGCAAGTAGTGAGAGTAGTGAGACTTTCAAAGATAAACAAAGTGCTAGATTGCAATGTTTCATTGTTTTATTGATAAGAATCCTGAAGTCTATGTGGAACCCAGACAAACTGTTTACAATAAAGGATACTTCTATGTCAATATAAAAGAGTTCATGAATTGGAATAGACATGGTAACAGGTCACCCAATGGGAACTGTTTGGTGACTCAGACTCAGAGTCTGGGTATGGCTTAGCTTGACTGATTTGTATATAAGAGTTGCTTTGTCCTTTCATTATTGCTTCTGTGATTATATTGCTTCTGGTTGTTCTGGATTCTGCTGCATGGGTATTGTATATGTGCATCATACTTTATATTATTGTATATAAACAAGTTTCTTTTATACATGAATCCTGCTGAATTATATACTTGTATGCTGGTTGGATTGCTGCAAACTCTAATATTCTGATTCTGAGATTTGCTTTGGATGGCATACATACAGGAAAATAGCCAGCAGAAACATGGGGGATACACAGTGAACTGTAATTAGGGTCATTTCTATGGTTAATTTCATATGATCAGAAATTATAGGTTTCTGTTCAGTACAAAATCTGGTGATTGCTCTATAACTGGAAACAGGAAAGGAATGAGTGAACCTTTAAAAAAGGACTTTGAAATAAGATTAGTCAGTCCCAAGAAAGAGGAAAGCATAAGATATAAATTCAAAATACCCTGCCTTGATGTTGTTTGTGATAAAATTGACAGAAGAAATTTTGATAGACATTTCTGATTTTTTTTTCCTGTGCAATAGAAACTTTCCTGGAATTCCTGCTGTGTGTATTTTTTGACCTTGCCTATCTGAATTGTTTTCAGCCCTTTAAATTTATTTATAAGAATTTGAAGAATCCTGAATCCTTCCTTATTGCATCTTCCATGTTTCTGCTGTTTATTTTCCTGTAAACCTAGTTACACCTAGTACTTGTTTACCTGTAGATATATAACTGGTTTGTGACTGGCCAAAAAATACCCACTGGTTTTGAATGATTGATCATCCCTGGCTTAAGATGTATTTTGAATTAGGCTGCTTAAAAACTGGATATTGCAACATTGCATTTGCATGCTTGAGTTCATACTTGTGTAATAATAGAAATGTATTTTTTTTAAAAAAACAACAGATTGAAAACACTGCTCAAAAGTATCTGGAAGTACATATCAAATAATACAGTGCACATATTTAAATGTGTTGCTGAAGCTTGTAAGTGTTGAAAAAATTACTGTGGGCAATTTCTACTACTATTACTTCCAGGCAATCCCTATATTCTTATCAGAGAAGCACATACACTATCCAGTTCAGTTAGGAAAAATTAATGTGATAATTATTCGTTAAACATATGAAAACACCAAAAATGCCTAACTATCATAATAGAATAAAAGGTTGAAAGAAACAGAGAGACATGAACAACAGTCTGTCTATCAGAAAGGCACTGAACTGTCCAGATCCACTGGAAGTTATGCTGTGCGTAATTAGCCAGACAATCCAAAGGGAGTGGTCTTTGGTTGTATTATTTTAACCCTTTTATGTGCAAAGTCATAACAGAACAGAAAGTAGGATGTCAGTTGACTGATCCTCTATTCTGCACCATGAAGAAACATGGCGAATAAAGATGATATATTTTGAAGAATGAGATGTGTATTCTGACACAGAACAGATTTTTTTTTTAAAGCTGTGTGATAAGATATGAACATAGCTTATATCTTGTATCTAAACACATTTCACACCTAATATAAAACAAGAGTATTTCCAGTTTGGGCAGAATTATTTTAAACCTAGGTCAATTATGCAACAAATTCAAAATGGATCAAAATTGAGACTGTGATTACTCAATTATACTGAGAAAATCAGCTCCATACTTTGGTCACCATCTGAGGGTATATTTGATTTATGTTCCTACCTTGATTCATAGATATTGGTTATAGAACAGTTGTGCTAAAAGAGTGCAAGGGAAAAACATGTTTTCTCTAATATTTATGGGCCAAAAAGAAAATTGTTGTATATATAGTCATTTTGAGAAAGATCAAAAGGAAGGTATGCTATTCTTTCTCTGTATATAGGTACTTCAGACACTTCAAATATCCTCTGCTGAAAATGAAAAGTACTGGGGCCATTATACAACTACATCTTATTTTGGTATAGATATGCCTTAGCAACTTTTGTTATTGTTGTGTTGTTGTCATGGGAACATGAAATTGCCTCCATCTCATCCTGGGCTTCAAAGTGAGACAAATAAATAGTTCCTTATTTGTACAAATATTTAATATTTTCACCTTTTATAAAGCTAGCCAATAGTAATTACTAGGATTGGGGTTAACATAGAAGCAGTGAATAGTATGTTGATAAAGTTTTGTGGTGATTCAAAGACAGACTTCAATTCAGCAGTTAGGAAAGTTGTGTCTTCCTTCATTTTCAGAATATAATTTACTCTTGATTCTTGAAGTGTAATGGGAGGACTAGGACTGTATATGAATGTCTAAAAGTCAGTTATTTTAGCAATCAGGTGTTTTGCACTTGAAGAGAGCTCATATGGGTACTTAAACCTTTTAGACTGTGAACTCTGAAGGTTAGCCTAACATAACCTTGCATACTAATAAGTGCATTTGAGGCCTTAATGAATAAGAATAACGATACAGCCCAAGGTGGTAAATTTTCTTGAAAATTGCTGGTAAAGGTGGAGATTAAATGGATATTTTATGGCTGAACGTTAGAAGGAAAGCAGTTTAGGATAATACTGAATGCATAGTTGTACATAACAAAATCTTCTTTCCTGGGGGGTTAACTCTTAAAAATTCTTGTAGCATAGAATTTGGTCTGGCTCCTGAGGATCTCAAATTTTCATTCCTTGTGATGTTACCAAATGCTATGTAACAGAGTAGTGAATAAATCATAGCCTTTGAGAAAAATGAATGACCTAAACACCAGCTGTTATACTCTCAAGATAAACTGTAAAAGAAAGTATGCCTCACCCTCAAGAGAAAGTGACAACAACAACTTTATTCTGGATTTGCATCTGAAAGCAAAGCTGCAGGATCATCTTTGAAAATTTTTATTTTAAATTATTAGTAAATTGAAAGTTACATACGTAGCTAAAAGCTATGAGAAATAGAAGCTTGACTCTTCTATTATATTATTACAATTATACTGACTTAAATATTATATTAGATAATTCTAGAAGAGAATCAGATTGATTTTGTTTTCATTTAGAAAATATGAATAATTTAATAAATGAAAAATTGCTTTTCATGGATGTGAAAAGTAGCGACTACAGCTACTTTTCACATGAAGTAACCAGAGCCATGTTAGTTTAGCTACTTTCCAAAAGAACAAAAATATTTTGTTAGATCTGAAATAAATTTTAGGCACATACATATGCACATGTCTACATAGGTGCACATACTTGACAGAATCTTTTTGTCCCCATCCCAAAACATTTTTGTAAAGCAGGATGGCTATTAGATAGCTCACCAAATGTTTAAATGTTCTAATCTCTTTCAGAGATTATAGGAGTTGTAATTCATCTATTTCTGATGGGTTACAGCTTTTCCATCTCAGCTGTGTGCTGGATAAAGTTATTAGTATTTTTCATAACATTGTCAATCAAATTATACTCATGGGCTAGCTGTTGTTCTCTTCAGATGTATAAGTGGGTCATGTTGTACTGTCCTGCTCATACACACAGAGATATAACTGTGGTTTAGTGAGTTTATTAATATTCCCTCAGAACTCCACCAAAAAACCAGAACTGTCCCAATTAAATCCAGCCACAACCAGACCAATTCTAGTCCACAGAGCAATGGTCAATGACTCCACAAGGCACTTGAAAGTTTCCCAATCAAGAAAAACTCACCAGACAAAATTAAATCCACAATACAAAAGGGTTCATGAAGCAAGAACAGTTCAGAATTCATAAGGCACAATCCAAGTCAATACACAGTGTCAATCCAAAGCAAGGCAAGAATCACAATGACCAGAAAACACACAGCTAGGAAATGAATACATTGTTTCCAGCATTGCTTCCATATGTCTGCTATACTAAATAGCCAGCTTCTGGTGCAGCCCATCAAGAAGAGTGAGGTTTTCTCCTCCTAAGTAATCTGGATGACCTTTTCCTGCCTTTTCTGTGCCCTATGTGTTCTTGGATCAGGTACAAAAGGTAGTTCCGTTTCTTCATCACTGACCAGCTGCACCTGCATGCTTTCCCCAGCAGGGCTCTCCTGCTGCAGCTGTCCTTCAGCCAAATCCTTCTCAGAAGGCTACTTAGTGCCATTAACCAAACACCCTCCAAGCCTACCTGGAACTGGTTCATCTTTCTTTGATCTGGCATCTGGAGAGGTATCTGGGGAAGCATCCAGGAAAGTTATCACATGTGCTATGGAAATACCTGGGCCAAGAAGGACAAAGATGCTGTTCATTGCCATCTTATTCCTCAATAATTGATTTTAATAGAATTAGTATTAGTGTGCACATATGTATGCATGTCTATGAACTTCCTAATTTTCTGCTAATGTATTGAGCAGAATTTTCATTAAAATTAAGAAGCAGCTTTTGTCTACTCACAATTACTACATTCCTTAAATACCTTTCATATATTTCCTTTTACCCTCTCTCTTATACACCTCTTAGATATATAACTGAGGACCTATAAATTATTTTGTCTCTAATAATGTTGTAATGTCTTTCTCAAAACATGTCTGGAAAAACAATGACCACAGGTTATTTGAGGGTGGTTGTTGACGATACAGAGGATGTTTCTTCTTTCTTAGGACACTTCAGTCCATAAGGATTACAAGTCAACAATGTAATCATAGAAACTCAGTTGTGAATTAAATTCAGAACATATGGAAACACTTCAAATTCCAAGACCTAAGACAAAAAAATTAAAACATAATATCAGCATTTATTTCTGGGACTTGGAGATTCTTTGAAATCTTCAATATAAAGAGAAGTTCTAAAACCTTTAGTAATTAATCCTTTAGAAATCAGATTCAAGGGTAAATTACACATATTTAGAGAAGTTCGAGTTTTCTATTTCTAATTTCCTTCAAGAAGTCCCACAAACTGAAAATACTCTAGAATAGACTTCAATCTCAAAAATAAGCATCTTTTTCTCTTTTGCTGTGAGGATTGATGGACTAATGAAAGAAAATATCATATGTGACAGGTATTCCAATTGCTTAAAAGTTCTGCCTGTGGGAATCTGAGAAATGTATTTGGGAATTTTAAAACCCATCAACTCTATAACTATATGAGGAGAATAAAACTGAACAGTTAATTGTAACCTTATTCTTGTTGACATGGATATTTTCTACCTCTGCAAGTTCATGGAGGGCAGATAGGACAATTTTGACTCCAGTAGAATTTAATTTCCTTGGCAATATTTTGGGAAGTAATAAGTGTATGGTTATCCAGTTGGATTTACATATGAGAGACTAAAACTCACAAGTATCCTGGTTTCTAGGTGTGCCTTTAATCTTTATAACAGACTGCCTTGCTAACCTTAGAAAGTGATGAGGATGTCAGCAGACATATGAATGGAAGGAGTATGCTTGGCATACCTGTTCCTGTCACATGGTTTATATGGTTATAAATATGAGAACTTGGAATGCTTACATTAATTAAGTTGAATGTATGTATGTATGTATGTATGTATGTATGTTTTTCTTTTAGCCAGGTTTTTCCTACGTAACCAAGATTTTTCTGCAGCTTGGTTACGTAGGAAAAACCTGGCTAAAAGAAAAACACACATAAAACCTACGAAAACTAAGAATATATATATATATATACCCAAGTACCAATCAAAGAAGCCTTGACAGTTATCCAAAACAAATATAACCCCCCCAAGCACATCTTAGATCTGACCAACCACTGCCTATCCAACACATACTTCATCTATAATGGACAGAAATACAAACAAACAGAAGGAGCACCCATGGGATCACCCCTCTCACCTGTCATTGCCAACCTCTATATGGAATACTTTGAAACCCAAGCTCTAGAAAAATCTGATCATAAACCCAAACTCTGGCTCAGATATGTGGACGACACCTTCATAATCTGGCCACATGGGAAAGAAAAACTGGACAACTTCCTCACACACCTCAACAGCCTACACCCCAAAATACAGTTCACCATGGAAACAGAAGCGAACAACCAACTTCCCTTCCTGGATGTCTTAGTCTACAGAAAATCCAATGGCTCCCTAGGACACACTATCTACCAGAAGAAAACACACACAAACCGCTATCTGCACGCACTCTCACACCACCACCCTGCCCAGATCAACTCTGTAGCCAAGACACTCATTTCCAGAACAAAACGCTTAGCGGACGAACAACACCTAAAACCCGAACTACACACCCTCACTAACGTACTAACATCCAATGGATTCCAAAGAAATAAGATCACCAACCTAATCCAAAAAGAAACCCCCACTAAAATCCAAGACACAGAACAAGAAAACGGCAAAGCCCTCCTCCCATACATAAAAGGCACCACAGACAGAATAAGCAAAATCCTCCACAAACATAACATCAAGACAGCATTCTGCACAAACCGAAAAATATCCACCATCCTAAGGAACCCCAAAGACAAAATTGAGTTAGAAAATCAAGGAGTATATGAAATCCCATGCACCGCCTGCCCTACCACATACATCGGACAAACCAACAGACGAATAAGTGCACGCATAGAAGAACACAAGAACTCAGTCAGAAAAGAAGAACCAAGTTCTTCCCTGGTCCAACACCTTAAAGCCACAGGACATGATATTGACTTTAAAAAGACCAGAACTATCGCCAAAACGGAACACTTTAACAACAGAATAATCAGAGAAGCCATCGAGATAGAAAAACGCCCACACAGCATGAACAAACGAGACGATACCTCCCGCCTACCAGCCATTTGGAAACCCGCCCTTATTGACAAACGAGTCCCTAACACGACGAATGACACCAGCCCCACACTCACGAGAGCCACACAGGATGTCACCACCACACATCCACGCAGAAAGCAGACTCAAACCCACACTGATAATGAGCCACGACCAAGGACCAGAAGCCAGACTGCAGCTGCATCATTAGCCACTTTAAACCTCTCCAATCCATACATGAAGCAGACTGACACCCATCATGAAGAGCTCGCACGGCCACAAACACGAAGCCAAACAACAACAACGCAGCTCACCAGCCCAAATCCCCCTGCAACTCAGATTAAGCTGAGCACAACCAAGCCCCCACCCAAACAGAACACACCCCCATCCAATCAGAGCACAGCCAAGCCCCTAACCAATCAGAACACACCTCTACCCAATCAGAACACAGCCAAGTTCCCACCCAATCAGCTCACACCCCCACTAGCAGTTAAAAGGAAGAGACAGCTGCGATCTCACATTGCTCCTGGAAGCACGAAGCCGAGAACACCAGCCTGAAGATGACGAATGAGACTTCGTCGAAACGTCGCCAAGACACTTCCAATTTTACGTGGGAGAAGACCCGAATAACCAAAGACCTATATATATATATATATATATATATATATATATATATATATATATATATATATGTGTGTGTGTGTGTGTGTGTGTGTGTGTGTGTGTGTGTGTGTTTTCTGAGGTTTTCGTGGGTGTTTGTATGTAGGTCTTTGGTTATTCGGGGTTTCTCCCACGTAAAATTGGAGGTTTCTTGGCAATGTTTCGACAAAGTCTCATTCGTCATCTTCAGGCTGGTGTTCTCGGCTTCGTGCTTCTAGGAGCAATGTGTGTGATCACAGCTGTTTCTTCCCTTTAACTACCAGTGGGGGTGTGAACTGATTGGGTGGGAGCTTGGCTGTGTTCTGATTGGGTGGAGGTGTGTTCTGATTGGTTGTGGTTTTGGCTGTGCTCTGATTGGATGGGGGGTTGGCTGTGCTCTGATTGGATGGGTGTGTGTTCTCTTTAGGTGGGGGCTTGGTTGTGCTTGGGTTAGTCTGAGTAGCAGGGGGATTTGAGCTAGTGAGCTGTGTTTCTGTTGTTTGGCTTCGTGTTCGTGGCCGTGCCACGTCTTCATGGTGGGTGTCAGTCTGCTTCATGTATGGATTGGAGGGGTTTAAAGTGCAGATGCAGCTGTGGTCTGGCTTCTGGTCCAGGGTCATGCCTCATCATCAGTGTGGGATTGAGTCTGCTTTCTGCATGGATGTGTGCTGGTTACATCCTGTGTGGCTCTCGTGAGTGTGGGTCTGGTGTCATTCTTTGTGTTAGGGACTTGTTTGTCAATAAGGGCGGGTTTCCAGCCATTTGGAATCCCAATGGGGATTTTATACTCTGACGAAGTTGGTAGGGGCCGACGAAAGCTTAGCACAAGTTTTAAAATAAAAATTTTTAAACTTTTAAATGTTCCGGAGATGGTGATGTCTATTGCCTCTTCTATAACTATACCTGGAACTCGCATCTTTAGGACAATTCTATATATATATATATATTGTCAGCCTCCTCTGGAACCACCTGTGCTCTGCCGAACAAACACCACACGCACACACTCAAAGGTGGAGCTATCGTAGCTTACACGGTGGTCATACAGTAAGCGCTGAAGTTTTCTGATGAAAAACAAAGTCGGAGACGCCCGATTCCTCCACTTATCTGGCTTTATAGAACGCCCCAAGCGCCCCTCCCTTGCTCATTTGGGCATTTAAAGTGACCGCGCTATTTAATCCTTCAGTTACTTCCGGATCGCGCTGTCCCTCGCATTGAAGGGCGTTTGTTTCCTTTGACATTGTTTTATTGACCCTGCCCCCAGATTCCCTATCCCGTCCACCACCTGATATCACCGTGCCCTGCTAAACGCTACAACACCCCCCTTCACCGTGTCTCTGTTCTTCTGGCTTGTCACAGTCCCCGGGATCATGTGTCGAGGGAATGGCTGACACTCGACATGCGCCCCCCCCCCACCAGGTCTCTTCCTGTAGGGACATAAAAACATTCGGTTATTCTCATTAAGTGGGAAAGTGTCCACCTGGTTTGTTTGGATATGTTTCATGGAATTGTTTTAGTTATCGTGGAGCATCTATATCCTTCGTTTTCACCCATGTTGCTTCTGATATAGGGTATCCCTTCCAATGTACTAAATACCTAAGCTTCCCATGATATATCTTAGAATCGAGGATCTTTTTAATTTCGTATGAATTTCCTGTCACAGGCCCTGGACGTGTTCCTTTCTCTCTTATTTTGGCTGCTGGTTTTAGGAGACTACTGTGGAATACTGGGTGTATTCTTCTCAGTAAGGGGGGTAGTTTTAAAGATACCGTTACGGGATTTATTATTTTGGTGATGGGAAAGGGACCTATATACTTTGGGCCTAATTTTTTACTGGGCATACGCAGATTGATATATTTTGTGGACAAATACACCTTTTCTCCTATTTTGAAGGGTAGGTTATCTCGTCTTCGTTTGTTTACTTGGGTTTTGTATGCTTCAGAAGCTTTTTCTAATGCATTTTTGATGTGTGGCCAACTCTGTTTAACCTTCTCTGTCCATTCTTTTGGACTATGGGAACTAGTCATTTGTACATCTAGATCGGGGATGGCCGGGAACTCTTTTCCAGAAACTACTAGGAAGGGTGTATAACCAGTACTGCTGTGCACGGTGTTATTATATGCTGATTCTGCGAAAGGTAAGAGTTCGTATCAGTCTGTTTGTTGGTATGACACATAAGAACGTAGATACCTTTCTACCATGGCATTGGCTCTTTCAGCGGTTCCGTTGGTATTTGGGTGGAACGCAGAGCTCAGTCCCTGTTCTGTTCCTAATTGTCCTAGGAAACGTCTCCAGAACCGGGCGGTAAATTGGGGACCTCTGTCTGAGATTATACGTTTGGGTGTGCCATGAAGTCGATATACGTGTTGGACAAACAGTTTCGCTAGACGCCCTGCGGACGGTAGTCCTTTACAGGGGACAAAATGCGCCTGTTTGGAAAACAGGTCAATAATAGTCCATATTACATTGTGTCCTTTGCTGGGAGGTAATTCGACTATGAAATCCATGGCTATATCTTCCCAAGGTCTCTGTGGTTCAGCCACCGACTGTAATAAACCAGACGGTTTCCCTGACAAGGGTTTAGCTCTTATACAGATGGGACAGCCTTGTACATATGTCTCTACCTGTTTTCGCATATGCGGCCACCAGAACTGTCTCCTCACTAGATGCAATGTTTTCACGAAACCGAAATGCCCTGCTGTTTTTACATCGTGGCATTGTCGTAACACCTTATCTCTCAATCCTTCGGGGATATATAATTTATCTCCTTTCCACATTAGTCCTCTTTTCTGTGTCACTATCTGGGGATTGGTCTTCAGCCAACTGTCTGTTGCTAATTTTTTCTTCAACTCCACTATCCAGGTTGTGGGGAGCGGGAATACGTCCCTTCCTTGCTTTCCTGTCTGTTTATAAGGTATTAAGGCTTGTGTTATCTCCTCTTTTTGGCTCTCAAATTGTGGCATGCGTGATAGGGCATCAGCTAAATAGTTCTTTCCCCCTGGTATCGCTTTCAGCTTGATGGTAAATCTGCGGAAATACCACGCCCAACGTGCCTGTTTCGGGGACAGTTTATGAGGCGATTGAAGTGCCTCTAGATTTTTGTGATCCGTCCATACCTCAGATTCTACCTTAGTCCCTTCTAGCAAATGCCTCCACGTTTGCAAGGCCCATTTTATGGCATACGCCTCTTTTTCCCAAACCGTCCAATTTTGTTCTGTATCGGTTAGTTTTCGGGAGGTGTAGGCGCATGGTTGAAGAACCTCATGTTCATTTCTTTGTAGGAGAACACCCCCTACCGCCACATCACTTGCATCCACCTGGATTACAAAGGGTTTTGATGTGTTAGGATGTCTTAGTATGGGTTCATTAGTGAAGAGGGTTTTCAACGTGTCAAATGCACATTGACATGATATCGTCCAATTTATTTTTTTGTTGTGGGTTGCCTTTCCCGACTGCACTTTTTCTCGTCTTTAAGAGATCAGTCAATGGTAAAGCCACCTTAGCAAATGAGGGGATAAATCTTCTGTAAAAATTTGCAAAGCCCAGAAAACTTTGTAACTGTTTTCGGGTCTTTGGAGCCTGCCATTCCAACACTGTCTTAACCTTATTTGGGTCCATTTCAATCCCTTTTCCTGAAATCCTAAACCCCAAGTAATCTATCTCTGTCTTGTGAAATTCACATTTCGATAGCTTTACATACAACTGAGCCTTCAACAACTTCAGTAATATTTGCCGTACCAGACGAACGTGTTCTTTTAGGGTATTGGAGTATATTAGAATATCGTCTAGATAAACAAGAACTCCACGATACAGGTAATCATAGAGTATACTATTGATAAACTGCATAAAAACTGCAGGGGCCCCCTGTAGACCAAATGGCATGACCCGGAACTTATAGCTGCCCAAAGGGCAGTTAAATGTGGTCTTCCATTCATCACCCGCTTTTACCCGGACCCTGTAATATGCTTCTCGGAGGTCCAACTTAGTAAAGATTTTCCCTGTCGTGAGAGTGGAAAGCAAATCCATCATAAGGGGTAAGGGGTAAAGGGGTTCCATACAGACAGCGTTTAATCCCCGAAAATCAACACACAATCTTAGCCCTCCATCTTTCTTCTCCTTAAACAGAACTGGCGCCACCATATACGCATGACTGGGCGAGATAAAACCCCTGGCTAGGTTCTGATCTATATAACGCCGCAATTCCTCTAATTCAAGGGGAGTCATGGAATACATGCGGGGTTTAGGTAAACTAACACCTGGTTTTAACTCTATCGCACAGTCTGTAGGACGGTGGGGTGGAAGGGCCTCACATTCCTTCTCACTAAACACACACCATAGATCTCTGTATACGTGTGGGACTTTTTCTAGACAGGACATCTCCTTTCCAGTCACTCCTATATCTCTACTGTCTTCAGGTGGATCAGGGCCTACTGCCAAGCATAATTTGCGAAAACCCCCTTCCCACCAAATGGTAGGTTTCCACTTATCTAACCATGATAGGCCTAGCATGATGGGTTCAATCATTTTTTCTACAACCACAAATCGTATTACTTCCCGATGATTCCCGATCTCAAGTGTCACAGGTTCTGTAACATGGGTAGCTGGTTGTCCTCCTAGCGTTGAACCATCCATTTGCTCAAAATAAATAGGTTTTTGCAATTTCACTACACGGAGTCCAAGACTGTCTGCTATCGCCCTTCGTAAAAGGCAACGAGTGCAACCGGTATCTACTAAGGCCCCTTGCTGTTCCAATCTACCCGACCCAGGGTGTTTTAGTGTCACCTGGATAACAAACGGTCGAACAGGATCACATACCATAGGATCCGTGTGTTCCGTTTCCTCCTCAATGTTCCCCTCCTCCGTCGGTGTTCGGATGATGTCAGGAGATCCACCATTGCCATCACGACCATTGGCCTCGCCACCTCTTGTTTGAGCCGCGATACGAGAGCGCTCCGATAGTCTGGAACGGAAACCCGCCCGCCTACCGGAACCTGATGCCTGGATGTCTGGGGCCCGGAGAGGCGGGAGTGGGCAATCAAGCGCTCTGTGGCCCTCCTGGTCACACCGGTAACATCGGAATGGTCTTCGTGAGGCAATACCACCTCTTACTCCTATAGGCATATATGTTCGAATGCCTCCCCGCCCTATTGGTGGCTTCTCCAACACTTTCCGT